>CM028130.1:1209117500-1211517500 GCA_016271365.2 Neoceratodus forsteri
AAACATGGGACCACCTTACACAGATCAAGGCAGTTATTCCACTGCCTCCCAGTGAGCAAGGCCAGGTATTCTACTTGATCTATTTTGTAGCTCCCAAGAAGTTGTGAGGTGTCAGACCTATTCTGGATCTGAAACACTTTTGTTCACCACATGACCTTCAAGAAGGAGTCCTTATGTTCAATCATCTGGGCTGCCAGCCATGGGATTATCTAGCATCCATAGACCTGAGGGATGCACATCTCCATGTTCCCATCTGACATTCTCATAAGAGGTTTCTCAGGTTCATAGTCCTGGGGTAGCACAACCAGCACAAGGTGGTCCCATTTTGGCTTGCAACAGGCCTCAGGGTTTTCTCAAAGGTGCTTATAGTCCTGGTGGCTCAACTCTGACAGGAGAGACATCATGTCTATCCCTACCTGGATGGTCTACTCATTCGAGTGCCATCTGTGCCATTGGTGGGGAAGTCAGTGGCCAGGACTCTGGAGGTTTTGGAGTCCCATGGCTGGGTGATGAATCAAGAGAAAAGCTCTCTCAGGCTGTGACAGACCCTGGAGTACCTAGGCATGATGTTCAAGACCAATGAAGGGAAGGTCTTCCTCTCACCAGCCAGGAAGGAGTCCCACTTGAGAGGGGTTCAGTGGCTGAGGGGCCAGTCATCGGCTTCAGCTCATAGCCTTCTGTGGATTCTGGACCTCATGATGGCAGCAATAGAACTCATTCTGTAGGGCCACCTTCACATGCAGACCCTACAGATCCAGTTACTGCTGGCCTTGGATCCAGCCTCGGAGAACTATCAAGCCAGAATCCCAGTTTCACCACTCCTGCAGCAGTTTTTGAAGTGGTGGGTGAGTTTGGAGAATCTAAGTAAGGGGTCTCCCTTGGAAGTTCCCCTGGAGTTGATTCGGACAACCAATGCTAGCCTGTCATGATGGGGGGCAGTGCTGTACCACATTCCCATTCAGGGGACTTGGATAGTGCAGGAACAGCACCTACACATAAACGTTCTGGAGATGAGGGCTGTGTGCCTCACTGTCCTTCATTTTCAAAGTCGGATGCAGTCAAATACTATGAAAATATGTTTGGACAACATTGTCATGGTGGCATACATAAACAAGGGTGCACAAAGCATGAAGAGATACTAAAAGAAGCTACTGATCTCCTGCTATGGGTGGAGGAGAATCTTCTCTGCCAGCAGTTCACTTGGTGGGGGAATTGAACATTCAGGCTGATTGGCTAAGCTACAAGTATGTCCATTCAGGGGAGTGGATGTTGAATCTTGAGGTATTTGACCTTCTGTGTCAAAGATTCGAGCATCCATAGACTGACCTGTTCAACTCAAGCCAGAATGCTCAAGTACAATTGTTCTTTAGCTGCTACCAGTAACCACAAGTATAGGCAGTGGCTGCCTTACCAAAAGCATGGAGTTTCAGCAGAGCATATGCCCTTCCTCCCCTGGTGGTCTTTCCCAAGGTCATATGCAAAGTAAGGCACTCAGAAGGAAGCTTTCTTCTAATAGCTCCAGAGTGGACCACAGGCCATGGTTCACAGACTTAGTGTACCTAGCTCAACACACACCATTTCAACTTCCAGGGTGGGGAGACCTTCTCTCTCAAGGTCCCATTCTGTATCCAAATCTGGGAGTGATACAACTTGTGGACTGGCTCCTGAAAGGAGGAGTCCTCTAACACAGGGTTTCTCTAAGAAAGTAGTGGACACCCTGATGTCTGCTAGGAAGAATTCCATGTTAGCAGCTTATGCTCTCATATGGACAATATTTTCGGCCTGGGCCAGGAAAATATATATCCGGCCTTCTAAAGCCACGGTTCTCCAAATTTTGGATTTTCTGCAGGGAAGAGTGGAGAAAGGTTCGCCCTTGAGCACCTTGAGAGGCCAGGTGTTGCCCCTTGAAGCCTCCTTGGGATTGTCCTTAGGGACTAACCAGGAGGTTATTCCTTTCTGCAGGCTGCCAGGAGTTGACCTCTGTCCTGATCCTGTGTTCCTCTGTGGGATCTGAATCTGGTCCTGAATGTTCTTTGTAAAGAGCCTTTTGAACCGCTTTTGTCAGTACCACTGGACATGCTGTCTTACAAGGTACAGTATGTTTTTTAGTTGCTATGTGCTCAATGAGGAGGATTGGTGAGCTCCAGGCTTTGTCCCACAAAGGACCTTCCCTCGTCATGCATAAGGACAAGGTGGTGCTCAGAACAGTTCCATATTTCTTTCCAAAGGTCACTACAGCTTTCCATGTGAACAAGGAAATCTGTCTCCCACCTTTCTGTCCAGAATCTACTCTCCCAAAGGAGAAAGAGTTGCACAAGTTAGATTTGTGATGCGCCATTAGGACATACCTTAGATGGACTGTGGAGTTCCAGAAATTGGGTACGTTATTTATTCTTTTCAGAACAGCCAAAAAAGGATAAAAAAAGCTTTCAAGGCCACCCTGGCTAGTTGGGTGAGGGTATGCATTACTAAGGCTTATATCCTCTTCACAAATGAGGGACCAAGGGAGAGGCAGGAAATTACAGATCTGTTAGCTTGACTGCAGTGATAGGGAAAATGATGGAATCACTTCTGAAAGAAAGAACTGTTGAGTACCTAGAGGCCAGTGGGGCACAGGACCCAAGGCAGCTTGGATTTATAGCAGGAAGGTCATGTCAGATGAATCTAATAGATTTCTTTGACTGGGTAACCAAAGTAGTAGACCAGGGAGGGGCTGTGGATATGGCATACCTGGACTTTAGTAAGGCATTTGACACAGTGCCACACAAAAGATTGATAAACAAGTTAGCTAGCCTGAGAGTGGGTCCCAGGGTGGTAGCCTGGGTAACAAACTGGCTGGACAACAGGACCCAGAGGGTAATAGTAAATGGAGTACACTCTGAAGAAAGGGGGGTTACTTGTGGGGTGCCACAGGGTTCAGTACTGGGACTGGTCCTCTTTAATGTCTTTATAAGTGACATTACAGAGGGGCTAGATAGAAAAGTATGACTCTTTGTAGATGACACAAAGATCTGCAACAGGGTTGATATACAAGAAGGGGTGCAAAGGATGAGAAAGGGCTTGACAAGATTGGAGGAATGATCAAAAGGATGGCAGCTTAGATTCAATGCAAAAATGTGCAAAGAAATGCACCTGTGAAACAAAAACCCAGGGGAAGAGCATACAATGGGGGTACTAACAACAACACACATGGAAAGAGACCTGGGGTAGTCATATCAGATGACCTTAAGGTAGGTAAGCAATGTGAGAAGGCAGTAAGGAGGGCTGGGGGGATACTAGGATGTATAGGGAGAGGCATCACCAGTAGAAAATGGGAAGTTGTTATCCCTCTGTACAGACAGTTGGTGAGACCCCATCTGGAGTACTGTGTCCAGTTCTGGAGACCCTATCTCCTCAGAGACACAGACAAGATGGAAGCTGTCCAGAGGAAGGCAACTAAAATGGTGCAGGGACTGCAATAGAAGCCATACGAAGAAAGACAAAAAGTGCTTAATATGTATACCCTTGAGGAAAGGAGGGAGAGGGGGGACATGATAGAAACTTTCAAGCACCTCAAGGGAATCAACAAAGTCCAAGATGGGAGCATCTTTAAAAAAAGAGATGCACAAGAACAATGAGGCACAATTTAAAGATTGTGTACTATGTGTTGTGTCACATGGATTGCCTGCATACACATGTGATATGTTGCAGCATTCAGTATGGCGCACTGTGTGGGTGGGAAGGGAGTGTGGGTATGTCTGCACCATGGAGTGATGCTCATTGACTCATTGGTACTCATGTGTACTGTGTTTTATTTAAATGGACTGTATAAGTCATACATTGGCACTGGTCTCATCACAGTGCATCAGAGGTAAGGGCTGGTCTGAAGCATGATGAGCACAAGGGACTAAACAAGTGGTTGTGGAGTGATTCGAACCTGAATAGAACATTACGGTGCATCTGAGGGTAGTGATGGAATGAATCCTGATGTGTACAATGGACTATACCAGTGGCTAAGGAGGGATCCATACCAGTAATGCACATCACAGAGTGTCAGATGTAAATGCTGGACTGAAGACTGATGAACAGATGAACTACATCAGTAACTCTGGTGGGATTTGAGTCTGAACAGCATTTTACAGTGCATTAGGGGTTGGAGCTGGACTGACACCAGATGAGTCAATGGACAACACCATTGGCTGTGGAGGGATCTGAACCTGAAATGCACTTCATTGTTCACTACAGTTTGGGGCTTGACAGATGCATGGCAAGGAGATAGATCTTACCAGTGGCTGTGGAGGGATTTGAACCTAAACAGTACTTTACAGTACATCAGAGGTTGGGGCTGAACTGATGTCATATGAGTTGATGGAGTACACCAGTGGATGTGGAGAGTTTTGAACATGAAATGCACTTCACAGTGAATTATGGTATTGGTCTGGACTGATACATGGTAAATCGATGGACAACACCATCAGCTGTGGAGGGATCTGAACCTGAAATACACTTCACTGTTCACTACAGTTTGGGGCTCGACTGATGCAATGCAAGGAGATAGATCTTACCAGTGGCTGTGGAGGGATTTTAACCTGAAGAGCACTTTACAGTGCATCAGAGTTTGGGTCTGGACTGATGTCATATGAGTCGATGGACAACATCAGTGACTGTGGAAGGATTCAAAACTGAATTGGCCTTTACAGCACGTTAGAGGTTGGGGCTAGACTGATGCCAGATGAGTTGAAGGCAGCACCATTTTGTTTTTCATTTTGAACAATCAACAACTGTGTATTAGGGAGAAAACTGAAGTGCAGAGCATGAGACAAACATGCTACTGACCCTAACCCACTTATCATCCATAATGCATTGAGCAACATGCCACATAGATTTTAACATAGCCATAATCCGAACATAAACTCTTTAAAAAATAACAAAACATGCTGAATTCATGTGAACTCATCTAATTCATGCTCAAGAAACACTCTCTCCCATCAGGAATGCAAGCTGGATCCACAGGATGTGATCACACAGGATGACCAGAAATTATCCTGAAATGAACAAAGTGACGACTATGAAAACTTTTATCATAAATAAAAATAAAAACAAATAAAGTAAATACAGATTACAAATTGAGGTTCTGGCACCAAAACAAAGCTAATATTTTAGGATGAGAACAGTGCCTCTATCTTGAAGCTAAGTTTCCAGTCACCAAGCTCTTCCTACACCAGTGTGCGTGCTGACTGGTTAATGGAAATAGTGACATGTACAATAAGCATAGAGGAAGCATGGCAACAGTGAGGAGGATTTATATGACCAAATGGTGCCACACTGTAGAGCTAGGGCAGAGTGAGAGTAAGGGCTGTGAGCCCTAACTGAAACATCAAAAAAAAAAATCAAAAATCACTGTACACTCCAGAGCCCAGAGAGCCACTTTCCCTCCAGTGATGGTTATAAAAAAATACCAGAGTCCTTGTTTGAATGCTAAGTAAAGATTTATTCCAATGTTTCAGTCACACACATTGAATAGAATAGTGGAAGGCACAACAAATAGATCTGTCTGCAGGTTCCCTGGTGCTTTGCCAATTAAGGTGTCATCAGGGGGATTGTGGCTGCCTCTAAGACAATCCCTTTATACCAATTAAATTCAAAATTGGCGATGTCAGAAAATCCGACCAATCACAGAGCTCGATTTTTAAATGTGGAAATATTCAGCTCACTTAGCGGTATAAATGGACTAATAGTTATAACAATCGTGATATCAGTGACAACATGTTATTGTAGAAAAATACCTCAAAAGACTTAAAAAATACACCGAAAGTGGTGACAGCCAATCAGATTGCTCGAATGCAAAAAATAGAAGTTATGAAATTAATTATAGTGTCAACCTGATCAGCTTAACATGTTACACTAAAACAAAATGATTTGTTGTTACTAGACAAACTGCAATGGCAACAAATGAGCATAATAAACATTTTTCAAAGTACAGGCAAAAATAGTAAATTTATTTATTTATTTATCAATTAATTAAGGTGTGTTTTCTCAAAAATAGCCAATGGGAATGCATATCATATTAGGTAGAATCAGTAATGGTACGCTATCCCCTATTGGCTAGCGCAACTCAATTCATCAAATGTAAATAAATGCTTGAGTTACACCAAGAGAAAGACATGGATGTCAATCAGTGTCATCAGGCAATACAGCATATAATTTAGGACGCCATATGGCATTATCAGGAAAAAGAGGTGTATTTTTGATGATGCCGTATGGTGTCATCAGGACATAATGAGTTTTTAAGAAAAAGAGATGCACAAGAACAAGGGGGCACAATTTGAAAACAGAGATGGGATGGCACGGGAGCAACGTGAGGAAGTACTTTTTCACAGAGAGGTGGTGCATGCATGGAACCACCTTCCTGAGGAGGTTGTGGGGTCAAAAACAGTGGGGAGTTCAAGAATGCATGGGACAGGCATAAAGCAATCTTAGTGAGGGGTAGGAGAAAGTAGAGTGTTGGGTAACTGGAATCTGCAGATTATCCAATAGGTAGGATATGGGCAGACTAGGTGGGCCAAGCGGTCCTTATCTGCCATCAAAGTCTATGTTTCTATGTTTCTATATCACAGAAAAGATGAGGCCTCCAGCTGTCATCAAGGCCCACTCCACCAAAGCTATGAACACCTCCTGGGCCAAGAAAGGGAGGCATCTGTTGTAGAACTTTTCAAGGCAGCCACATTGTCCTCTGTCCACACATTCACTAAACACTACAGACTGGATGTTCAAAGTTCCACTGTTGCAGACTTTGGTCGCAGAGTTTTGCATGTGTCGGTTAGCAGGTAAATTCCTTCTCGTTTGCAGTTAACGTATGGGACAATATTCTCCCCCACCCATTTTTTTCATGGGTACTGCTTCTTAGAACCCATCAGTAATGAATCGCATTGATAATGTGAAATGCTACAGAAAGAAGAAATTCCTTTATATGCACCACACTTTTTTCTTCTGTTAGCCCCTACATTGTCAATGGGGCCAGCCCAGGAACCTTGCTCCTGCAGTAGAATGTTGTCCAGTATGCCAGCACAGGGATGTTCGTTGTTCTGTAATAAACCACTGATTGTAAGTTTGTGTGGACATCCCTCCATAGTTTACCTGTTGCACTTATTTATATAGATGTGTAAATAAAAAAAGAAAAAGAGCAGTTCCACATTTAAATGGTGGTCGCTAGCACGCAGACTTAACAAGCTCGAATTTGATGAGAAATAAGGGTGCCTCCTTTATTACAGGTGAGTGCTTACACAGTCTGAAGTTTGTTTTCCCAGTGCTCTGTTTGCATAAATTTCTTGACAAGTCTTTTATAGGTGGCTCGGTTCTGCAAGGATTTTTTATGCCATTAGAAGACTGGAAGACAAGCTGTGATTCTTTGCCTCCATCCATCTGACGAATGAAGCAAGTTTTTCAGTCTGGTTAATGTTCTATCTATGAAGGCAGCTCATATGAGTGCTTTTGTAACAAGATGAACAACATGATCTATACAGATCTACCAGTATTTTTTTTCCATATTTAGAGGTGCTGCATGGACAAAAGTGACTGGAGAGTTGCTGCTGTCCAGAATGTTCAGGTGCCCAGGATTCTATGCTGATTGCAACCTTGGGCCGTGCCATTTCCCCTAATAGGAGTGCACATTACCCATCAGTAATGAACCCCATTACAATGTAGGATCTAAAATAAAAGGAAATTATGGTAAACATGAATAAATTTCTTCTTTTTATGACCTCACATTATGAACAAGACAGATGACATTTTTTAAATCCTGCCTGAAATTTGATTTCAAAGAGCAACAGTGAAAACAAGTTTCAGAGGGAATTTGAAAAATAGCACCTGTCATGTTCATGAGGTGGGGTAACAGAAGGTCTGTGTTGAAGATTTTGGACCAAAATCTGCAAAAACAAAAATCACAAAGTTATGAGTTAACAGTGAAGCACTCAATATTTCTTCATAACTTCATTGATTTTTTTGCATTTTAATCCCAACTTTTCAACACAGTCTTTTTATGACCCCACATTTGTGATCAAGACAGATGGAATTTTTTTTTTATTTTGTTTGAAAGGTGATTTAGTGGAGTGACTATGGAAACATGTTTTGGGGATGGATTTGAAAAATTACACCTGTCTTGTTCATGAGGTGGGGTAAAAAAAGACTATATTGAAAATGTGGGGTAAAAATGTTAAAAAATGAGAAAGTTATGAGTAAATGTTCAAAACGCATTACAAATTTATTAACTGGACTTACTTTCAGTCAGTTCGTGGTTGGCCTCAGAAGGAACAGGATGTTCAGCAGTAAAGAGAGGATTGTTCCATTGAACTGTGTTCAGTAAGTCAGGGGGAAGTGCTGAATGAGGGTTCGGGAAGAAGGGGTTGGTGGGTCTAGGGGGAACAGAAGATATGGATGGACGGTTTGCTTTTTTTCAGGGTAAAAACACAGAATGACGATGGACAGTGTTCTTTTTACAGGTACTGTAATGACTCTGGGGATTGGACACCCCATTGTCATTGTGTTGATTGGCAGCATTGTGGCTAGGGACTCCAGTGTCGTATCCTGTTGGAGGGGTAGGACTTCTCCACAACAGGGTTGGGATCTGACTGCTGAACATTTGGGTGAGGGGTTGATTGCAGACTTCTCCAGTGGTCGGGTTGGGCACCTAACTGCTGGATGTCCAAGGGGGGAGGGTGGTTATAGACTTCTTCAATGGCAGTGTTAGGAAACTGAACACCAGACGTTTGGGTAAAGCTGGGTCAGGAGGAGGGGGAAGCTGGCTGATGAGGGTCATACGAAAAGATGTAGCCGCACTGTGATAGGTGCAGTTGCATTTGTTAATATGTGCGAAGTTCCCCCATCAGCCAGAAAAGTAGTGTTAGCAGGAGCCTTGTTCAACACTCTTGCAGTGACAACGTCTGCCACCTCCTGCAAAAATTCTCTCTCATGCCTCGAAGGCTAGTACACTAGAAGCATTCTGCAACCTGCACCTGGACCACCACGTACAGCTACACATTCAAACACAAGCTAGATTCCACTGGGTGCACCAAAAAGTTCAGATCAGATCTACAACAGATAGCCTCACCCCAACCCCTGCAATCCTTTCTTGGGCAGTGCACCATAGAGAATCCAGAAGAGGCAGATGCCTCCAAAACTGGGCTGATGTCATCATGCAACCAGGTCTCTGTGATGTAGGCCAGATCTACCAAGGAAATCAAGTCAGCTATAATTGCATTTTTTTCCTTGTTTATCTGGCAATGCAAGCATTACCTGAAGGGGAAAGTTAGAGGTTACTGGCCTAACAGCTACCTGCCCACTCAGTCTAGTGGAAGCTGTGGGAACCATGCATGTCTGGCCTCTCCCTAGGTCCCGTTTCTCCCCAGGGCATCTCCTGGTCCTCACCACCCTAATACTGCTTTCCACGTCAGCACTCCCTATACCCTGCCACCTACCATCTGGCCTCCTCACAATGCCCATTTCTCTACAGCACCTATATACCATTGCTGGCAGGGGATGTCATGGAAGGGGTGGAGGTCTAACAGCTGGGATGGGGAATATCTAAGCCTGGGGGCCCAACACCCACACACATAACTACATTGGCTGATCAACAGGCCATGATGCAATACTCCACTTCTATTGCAAAATGCAGTCCTATACTTAAAAACCCTCACCCCTTCCCCTCACTCACCCTAAGCCGTGTCCACACAGCCAACCAATTGCACCGACCTAATGCATTACAATAAATACATACAACAACCATCCAATGAAACAATTAAAAAAAAAAACTAAATTAATGATCACTCCAGCATTCACCAACCTACACCTAACCAATCATTCTACCCAAAAACGCCCAATACCCAACAAATTCAACCAAATATAAATAGTTAACTCATAAGAACCCAACATAATCAAATCAGGACATAATAATATAAATAATAATAATGTCAAGTTTGAGGTGCCAGCACACACAGATGAAAACACAGCTTGGTTTCTCCTTAGTAATATATTCTGTGAGTCTCTAAACTGAAAATGTTCTCTGCTCAGCAGCAATAAGACCGTCTGAACGAGGAAGCTTTTATTACTTTCCCACCGTAGCACACACAATAAAGCATTCAGTGATTCAAGGAGGGAAAACAAGAGTGTAAAGAAGAACCTGTGGGTTCTGTCACCATCCACATCCTCCTGTTGCTAGTCCCAAAGTACTGATTTGTCCACCACCAGTTCCAGGTCTTACTTCCAGTTACATCCCAAAATACTGCAGTGGCCATGGAAAAGATCCCAGTAACAAGTTCTCCAGCAGTGGCTCCCACAGCCACATTTCTCTGTATTATAAATGTTGATAACGGTTGGCCCAGTGGCACTGAGGGTTGAGGCTCTGGATGCCACAGCTTGCACCATGCTGGTGACCTGGGTTCGGGAACGAGCCTGGGCCATCGTAGGTTGGCAGGGGAGGAGAAGGATTCAGCATCTGTAGGACTGCTCTCCTTCTCTGGGAAGGGGCGTGTGTTGCTGTCGGTGTGCTGGCACCCTCTGGCAATGGCTGGAGGCATTGCAGTGTACAGCCAGTCTCTGATGGGGGACATGCTGGGGCCGACACCAGGAAGAAGTGTCTGCGATAGCGCATGCGCTCCTGTCCCTTGGCGTCATTGCATGCCTCACATGTCAAGCAATGGGAGAACAGGGAAAACAGAGCACCAGTCATGGCGGCATGATGGTCGTCTCTGAGGGGGACTCGCTCGGTTCTGAGGGCGTGCAACATTACTGGATCAGGTCCTGGTGGAGAGCAGGGGGGGCTCTCCACCTCCCAACTGCATGGGGCAAGCTGCGAGGGTGGCTGCGCGGCCCGATTGGGAAAGGAGGAGTCCTTGGGACGGTGGCCAGAGACCCAGAGAGGTTGCCTGGAAGAGAGGTAAGGCAGGCTGGTTGCCAGGGAAAAAAGTAATAACTAAAAAAAAAAAAAATAAAATAAATATTGATAACAACAAAATGATGAGGTCACAAGATTAGTAGCCTGTCGTTCGAGAAATAGGACAAGAGTCAAGTAATCCAGCATGACTAAGTTAGACAGCAATTTGCTAAGGTAGGTCTTTCTTTAAGTATCTTTATCATGTGATGTGAGTTTCTTTTTGGTCATGAAGAGAGCTCGCACTCATTCTGGAGGCATAGGGATTGGTAGCTACGTAGGTGTGTATAAGTACTGCCTGGACAAAGATGACTGAGTAGCTATTGCCTTTGGAATCTTCATGATTCCAGGGTTCTATGCCTGATTGACAGCCTTAGGCTGTACCACTACCCCAGATGGGAGCTCATTACCCATTTGTACTAATGCTCCATTGACAATATTGGAGCTAACAGAAAAGGAAATTATGGTAATAATGAAGGAACATAAGCTCTGTAAAAACTTTGCCCTAAAACCCAAAAGAAAAGGGCTAAAAAAGAGGAGATTTTATGGCTTTTCAGTTTGCCTCTATGTCACCGAAACACAATAAAGGCTCTGAGGGAGTTCCTAGTTATTTATTGAAATGTTTCACCAGGAAGGCACACTGAGCAACAAGTCACTCATCTCCCGGTGCGACCTGGGAGGAGGGGTACAATAGGAATCAGACATTAAACATTCAAGTTACAAGATCAACATTAACATATAGCAAGTTATGGTGGAAAGCATATATCAGAGGGTTTGACTCTTCATAAACAGCAGCAGCCTCAATCAAAGGGGACAGATAAAAAAGATAAAGTTGCTCTGCCATCAAACAGGCATCGTAAATATGGTAAAGATATCAGGGTGTCTGAAAGGGGAACCCTGATTCCAGGGATGGCAAAAATACAAATAAAAGAGCCTCAGAGCAGGTACTGGAACCAGTGTCTATCAAGAAAAAAAAAAGCATGTCCATGCCACTCCTCATACAAAGGAAAAGGAGTAGGCAATGGACAAAAGACAAACGCAGTCAACGGAAAATATGGCCTAAGCATGGCAATGTTTCCAGGCCTTCCAGGTTATGGGAAAGTTCCTCAGAAATGCCTGCTGCACCTCCCCAGACTCAGGCTTCGGAACATTTGCCTGTGGAGGAGAAGGAGAACAGGTATTAGGAGGAGGAAGGTGAATCTATAGAACCTGATGTTCAACCTGAACAAGAGTTTGGCTTCCCTCCTAGGCCTACAGGGGATTATACCTATTTCTCCTTATTCATCAAACAAATATTGAGCACCCTCAACATTTCCTCTCACAAAACAGAGGATGATGAGGATGAAGCGGAGTGAATAGATAGATGGGACTAGCCCCCATCCACAAATCACTCCAAAAGGCTACTTCAAAAACCATGTCAGCACCTAATTCCGCTGCTGGCATTGATAATAAAGTTAAAAAGCATCAGGCTGACAGACAGTAGGTGGAATACCTGCATTCTTAACCTGATCTTGAAGGAGTGGTCCAAGCATCTGCTTGTGAGAAGGCAAAGGTGTCCTTCTCTATTCAGCCCCCTGAGAAGGATTCCAGGAAACTGGTGCCATAGCCAAAAAGGTGTATACCACAGCCCCCCCCCCCCCAGGCAGGCAGCTTATTTGGCTTATACAGCTTAGTAGTAGTAGTAATGATTTTATTAATTTATAAATGAACATGGTAACCAAAATCCCATTGAGTACAAAAGTACACTCATTTTCAAGGAGCACCATATAAACAATACAAAACTTGGTTAACAATTTAGGGAGAAAATGTATAACATTACATACACAATTATGAAGTTACATGTAAATATTAAATACAGCTTAGTAGCAGAAAACAATGTGGAATGTGGTGCTGGCACTGACTGGTAAGGTTGACAGTGAAGTGGCACAGAACCTGACTGCCACAGCAAACTCAACCCTGGATGCCACTAAATACCAGTTCAACATGGCTATTGACACCAGTGTCTCTGCTCCTTGGGTTTTAGCCCATGCAGTGGCACCGAGGAGGTCTGCCTGGCTAAGGGCTACCATCCTTTCCCAGGACACCCAGACTAAAGCCATGGATTTCTCCTTTGAGAGAAATTCCTTATTTAGTGACAAAACAGAGGTATACAGGAAAAGCGGATGAGTACAAGACCACTTACAAAAATAACACTAAAAAGGAAAAGGCCTATACCTCCTACAGGCCGTACAGAAGAGCAGACAGGGTAGGGACTGCTATCCAAGGCCCTATGCTCCTTTTGAGCATCAACCACAAAGAGAGTACTACAGGGGCAGGAGGGCCTCCGGATGCGCTTCTGCAGCATGAGCCACTAAGCCTCAGCCAAAACAAAACCCTTAACAATTCTGCCCAGGTTAACCAACCATTACCAGAGCAGGGGAAGTGTAACCCACTATTTCCAGGAATGGTTAAAAATTACTGCAGACAAGCAGGTCCTGGAAGTAGTAGGTCAAGGATTGTCCTTGTAGCTTAATAGGCTTCCAAACCTCCAGAAACCTCAAAACTTCCCAGCACATTCACTAACAGAAAGAATTCTGCTGGAACCAGAAGTAAAGAAACTGTTGCAGGCAAAAGCAATAGAAAAGGTCCCTACCTCACAGTGGGGAAAAGGTCTGTTTTCAAAATACTTCCTGACTCACAAAAAATGGGGAGTGGTGACCTATTTTTGGTCTAAGATATTTGAATAAACATATCAAAAGGAAAGGGTCAAGATAGTCACTCTGGGCACAGTGATCCCATCATTACAGTCTGGTGATTGGCTGGGACCACTGGATCTGAAAAACATTTATTTTCACGAACTTCCAGTCAAAGTCACTTACAGAACATACCTAGGGTACAGGCTAGGAAACTGCCAGTACCAGTTTATAACCCTTTCCCTTAGCATCATTTCAGCACCAAGGGTCTTTAAAAAGTGCCTAGCCATGGGGGTAGCACACCTGAGAAAGTAAGGTGTGGTACTTTTTCCTACCTAGACAACTAATCTCAGGGATAATAGAGCAAGATGCACGGTGCTCCATTCAGAGGATAAAGAGTGCCCTAGAGAAACTGAGACCCCTAATAAATCTGCAGAAGTCCCAGACATAATCCATTCAGGTGTAGGACATCATAGGTGTAAAGCTGGATACACTGTAGGGGAAGATCACAGGTGTAAAGCTGGATACCCTGTAGGGGAAGACTTTCCACAAGAAAGGGTATCATATCTGATTGCTAGTGCTGAATCATTCACATTGAGATAACCAAGGCCTGCAAGGATTTCCTGAAGTTGCTGGAGCAAATGGCCTCATCCACAGTAGTGGTGCCAAGGCCAGATTTTAAAATGAGAAACATTCAGTATCACCCCATGGAACTTCAAAAACACCTCAGACAAACACAGTCTTGAATTCTGCATTTCAAATTGAGGCAGTCTTGATTAAAGCCATAGTCAAGTGACGCTCAGGGCCAGATTCTCAAAAAACATAGACTGGCGCAAGGGGCTTGCGTTCAAAGATTGTGATGCAAGAGGTGACTTGCGTCACAACTTACACCAGTCATATTTTTGTAACACAACTGCATCAACTCCTGAAACAGCTGCGCCAAAGCCCCCTTGCACCATGGTTGTGTCACACAACCAGGTACGCCAGGTTGCAAGGGAGATTGCACTACGACGTGGCTGCAGAATCCCCTTTTTTGGTATTCTGGAAGCCCTACCATGGGCACAGCAAGGGGCTCGAGGTGTATCAGCCAGGAGATGGTCTAAGCATTTGCACCACTGCCACACAAGGTGGTGTATTGGGGGGCTCAAAAAGTGGGGTCCTGGGGCTGAAGGGGCAGGGAGGGGTGCCATATGGGTGTTGTGGTGATGGTGGGCATACCAGGGAGTCTTGTGGCACCCAGTGGGGGTGCCATTAATTTAAAACCAATGGGATGGCACTGTGGGGGGTTCCAGGGACATACAGTGCCATTGTCCCAGGTGGGCACAACCCTGCCAGCAGCCCCAGCCTTGGGCACTGATTGTGCTTGGAACACCCCTCCACGGTATTATCCCATTGGTTTTAAAATTATATTAAAAACCACCCCCGCTGGGTGCCACATCCCTCCCTGGCATGCCCATCTTTACCATAACACCACTTTGTCACCCCCACCCCTTCAGTCCCAGACCCATCCTGCCAAGCATGTTTCACTCCTCAACCATCCTGGCCCCTCTAGGGTGTGCTAGGTGGGGGGCTGGATCCCTGTGGCAATTCCTGCAAGTGTGCCAATAGTTTGGCACTAGCCTGCGGGTGTGGCAACTCCTGTTTTTTTGGCACAGTGACCCCTGTTTTTACGGAATTGGGTGTAGGGTCTCTGACGCACCTGGAGTTCACCACAGCCCTAGATCATTGCAAATTGTGGTGAGCTAAGGGCTCTTTGAGAATCAAGCCGCCTGACTCCATGTGTGAGAGATGAGGTTAAACAGAATCCAAAATCCAAGTGCCAGTATTCCACCCTGCTGTCAACCCAGACAGTGAGTGGTCTTACTTAAACATGCCTCAGTGATACTTTCTTTAAAGGCCTGCTAAAATTAAACTTATAATATGGCTATAAAAAAATCCAGTAATCTGATTGGCTGAGGAGCTCGGAATCCAGTGCTGATATCCCAGGACAACAGCACTGAAAGAAGGTCCAGTAGCCTCTTGACAATAAAATCAATAGTACCAGCCATCCCTGACTGCCTTCACAAATGTAGCTGTCACCTTTACTCACTAAAATCCAGGAATCCTGTTGCATTAGAACATACAAATGTCATTTACAGTACCTCAAAGCCTTCACCTTAAAATGGTATTTGATGGGTTTGACACCCTCCATGCTTGTCGGCTCTGTGTGTGACCTATCCCCAGGCAATTGCACCTTATTCTAAGTATTTCTCAGAAGCTTGCTAGTTGCTGTTTTCTTCTACCCTGCATGTACAGTAGTCACTTTGTTATGAGAATTGCTCAGGAGTTTGCTAGTTGCTGTATTCTTGTACCCTGCATATAGTCACCTTATTGCAAGTACTGCTCAGACATTTGCTAGCTGTTATATTCTACTACCCTTACCAACAACCCTATGTGGGTGGCCTGAATATTAGGATTTCAGTTTCATCACATCTGCTTATTGTAGGTTTACTGCATGAGTGCCCTGCAGGGGTGACCCTAACGTGCCATAACTGCATCACCTAACCTGCTGTAACTGCATCCCTTAGGTATATTCTGACACCAATACTCCAATGTCAGGTCCTGACATCTGTTGTTATGCTTCTGTTAGCCAAAATGCTGTGGCTTCTCTGTCTCTTCTTCCCTTGCTAGTCCAGCTCCTTCCTCAGAAGGGCCCTGGATATAAGAGCAGACCTGAATGCTGCTCTTGGCCCATTTAAGAGACAACTCTGACTTCATCTCATTTCAACTAGTCATTGTGACTGCCTCGCCTAACCAGGGGCCCACCGTTCACTGCCCTCCACTTCAGTCTTGACAGCTACCTCTCCCCGCCTTGCCCCCTTCTACCTGTCTCACCAGCCCACCCCCTTGCCTTCTCTCCTTTTTCTCCCCCAGGCATTTTTGACTCTTATCCTCCCCTCCCTCCCTTTAGAGCTCATACCCTCACCCTCTACACTCTGACAATGGCCTTCCTGCCTACATACCCCCCACCTGCAGGCGCTTATTTCTAAGATTGCCTTGGCTGGTATGTCATGCTACCTAACATTTGGCACATTTTGAATTGCTGTAATTTCCTAAGCCTCAGTCTCTTGCTTCTTTTTATTGTGTAACTATGTATTATTATGTTGACCTCTGTATGTATGTATACCCCCCATTCCTTCGATGTGGAACCTTTGTAAACGAGCAGTTCCTGCTCAAAGGTATTTGTAATCCTAGATTTCAATAAAATAAATAAAAAATGAATGCTGCATGGGGGCATCAGCAGATGAAGTAGATCTGAGGCCTTCTGCCACAACTGGAGTATAGTCGTAAACTATAGTCAAAGCAGTGAGCTTCTTGAAAATACAGGACCTGCTGGCTCCTAGCTGTGCTGTCCCCCCTGAAGTTTCCTTGTTAAAGTTTACCCTCAAATTGAGAATGAAGTATACAAATGCTTTGAATAGAAATAACACAACAGAAACTGTGCTTTTACAAACCAGGGCACTCTTGCAGATGTTTGTCTTTATTTGCTTATTGTTGTGTGGCGACATCAACCCAAATCCTGGACCTATTTCCAATATGCAGGATCTTAACTTCAGGTCTAAAGGGTGTCTTTCATTTATACATGCAAATGCTCACGACATCTTTGGTAAAATGGATGAGGCATATGAGTTTGCAGCTAACAAGGAACCAGATGTTATGACATTGAGAGACTTAACAGAATTGAGGATCAGTACTTGAGAATTCAGGATTTAAATTTTTAAGAACAGATAGAAATAAAAAATGGTGGGCTACTTATTTACTACTTAAGCAGTTTAATTGTTAATTAAATTGATCTACTGTTTCAACCAGGCTGCTGTAAATATATTGCATTATGTCTTTAACTTTGGGAAGCCTGTTCTGTTGGTTGGCTGCTACAGACCTCCAAAACCCACATCCTTTAATATTCTGCAGTTGTTTCAGGCTGAGGCTTCATATGGAGATTCCCATAAAATTATTATTGGCAGGAGACTTCAATGTTGACTGGTTGGTCCTTCAGAAATCCAGATATGTCCTGGACTTATCAATTAATTTGTGTCATGTGAAAAGAGCTCACCGGCAGCAGAAGGGGGAACCAGCGGCAGGAGCCATTTTGCACGCTTGAAGCACCAGCAGCAGAAGGGCAGCAGCGGCAGGAGCCACTTGTAAGGGCAGCAGCAGCAGGTTTTTCATCCCACACATTCAGCATCAGCAGCAGAAGCAGACCAGTGGCAGGAGCCATTTAGTATGCTTGAAAGTGCCACAGTTCTCGGGTTCCTAGAGGAGCCAGTTGGACTGGAGGGATGTCAGGGCTCCTGGAGGAGCCAATTGGAAACCAGAGCTCCTGCTTCAAACATTGGCAGGCTGTAAAAGGAGCTGCCATCACCCTCATCAGTAAATAGTTCACCAGCAGCAAAAGGGACCAGCAGTAGGAGTCATTTTGTACACTTGAATCACCAGAAGCAGAAGGGCAGCAGTGGCAGGAGCCACTCACAAGGGCAGCAGCAGGTTTTTCATCTTGCCCACCTACTCCGGCCATGAGCTATGTTAAATACTTGGGAAAGGTGGAGCCATCTTGAAAGAGATAACAGAGTAAAGCCCAAGGTGAGCTGGAAGGTACTGCCCTCTGGAGGGAAGAAGAACTTTTGCAGAAAAGGGCTGATCACAGTTAAAAGACAGGGAACTGATTTGGAGGGACACATTAATGTGGAAGGCTTATGACAGTAAGCATTTGTCATACTGCAAGCAAATCTTGAACTTGGGCTGTTTTGGTGAGATTAATTAATCAATGTGGAAATCTTGAACTTGGACTGTTTGGGAGATAATTAATTAATGTACTATATCAAGAACATTTTGATTTATAGGTATTAACAAAGTAGTCATCTTGAAGGTTGTGTACAGCTTGTTCTGAGGTCATTAGTTAAAACTGGGAGCATGGAGCAAGAGGGGGCACAAGGGTAAGAGGAGGACATGAATTAGGAGGCGAGACGGTGGAGGTTGGTGGAGAGAAGAGGGTACAGGGGCATGCCAGGGGAGGGACACGGACAGCAAAAGGGGAGGGTGGACAGGTGGAGGGAGGGAGGTAAGGGATACAGTGGAGGGAGGATAGTGGGGTGTAACAACTATGGAGCAGCCATATTCATGAACACTCTGTGGAGGCCAGGGGAGTGCCCAATTTGTCAAAGGCTAAGAAGGATGGAAGCCAAACTATTATGGCTGAAGAGGGAAATGTCATGGTCAAAAAGAGAGAAAGGGAAATGAGAAACACAGAAGATAAATGGGTAGAGGACAGGAGACAGGATGAAAGAGAGGATAGGAGGTGGAGCAAGTAGGACACACTGGGGACCAGGAGGGGAGGTGAAAGGGCAGGAATCAAGGGCAATATGGGAATGTATGACAGCATCAATGAGCATAGATACACAGCAGGCTCAAACAGGTATTGGTCCTTAAGGGAGATGGAGGAACAGGAGGAAGTAGCCAGGAGGGAAGTTAAGGGTAATTGGGAGCTGGGCCATGAAAGACAAATAAAGCCAGAGGTAAGAAAGAATCTCACAAAGAGGCTATGAGATAATAGCAGCAGGGATGGCACACTGAAGGAGATGTGTAACACTTTGGAGGGACAAGGTGGTAAGGAAGAGGGCAGAAATAGGGATGGGAATGAAGCAGGAGGTGGCCAACAGCAAAGGAGTCATAGCGCAGGCAACCAGATAGATGATGGGATACAGGGAGGAAGGGATATGGCTAATGGCAAAGATGGAGGATTGGAGGAGGCAGGGGGAAGGGGTGAGATACAGAACCATCAGGGAGGGCAGGGTGTGCAGGAGTGGAGATAGGGGGGTGGCTGGGAGGATGTATGTAGATGTATGTATGCACTGGGAGAAGCCAGGTAAGGCATGCAGTGGCACCCTTAGGGTTAAGGCAACAAAAATCTGTGATAGTATATGGGGACTCTGTTATAAAAGGGATCCGTTGGTTAAAGAAGGGAGTGACTTTTAAAGAGAAGTCCATTTTTTGTGAGCCAGGAATGGAGGTGAGCAGAGCACTACCAAATATTAGGGAGTGCATTAGGCTGATTGGGGGGAACCTCACCTGATCTTACACCTTGGAACAAATGACATAGCCGGGGAGGAGGTGGAGGAGGTGCAGAAGAGATTCATGGAGCTAGCAGGACTGTGTAAGGGGATGGTGAGGTCCATAGCTTTTTCAGAAATCCTGCCAGTACACTGCACCAGTATGGCTAGGCAATTGAGAATCATGGACTTTAACCACAGACTAAGGCAGTGGTGTAGAAAGGAGGGCTATGAATGCATAGGTGAGTGGAGGGACACATGAGTAGACAAGCAGCTGTATGCGAGGGATAGACTGCATATCAGTGATGAGAGGGCTAGACTGCTGAGGGGGAAACTCCAGGGATACATAGATAAATCACTGGAGAGTGATTTAAATTAGGGAAGGGATACTGCTCAGCTAGGGGTGGTCCTGGGAAAATGTCTGGTGGGACTTACCTAACTCACTCTCCCCCACAGCTGGGGGTGGGAGATGCTGGGGAGAGGGAAATTGAGGAATGCAGGGCTGGTGGAAAGGGTTTCTAACAAATGCCAAGAGTCTTGGTAATAAAATGGTGGACCAGCAGGCAGCAGTGGTGGCAGACGACCTGGACTTAATTGCAGTCACGGAGACCTGGTGGACTGACAACCACAGTTGGGAGGTGGAAATACCAGAGTATGGACTCTACAGGAGGGACAGTACAGGAAAAAGGGGGGGGATGCCTTGTATGTAAAGGAGAGGATTTGAGCAATGGCAAGTGGGGGAAGGAATGAACCAGCAGAGACACTATGGGTTACTTTAAGCAGAATGGGAGGAGGCAGTGAGGGTAGGGGTGGTCTACAGACCATCAAATCCAGGAGAGGAAGTGGATAGAGAGTTCATTAGTGAAATACAGGAGATGGCCAGGGAAGATGAAACAGTGGAGCTGGGCGATCTGAATCTACCAGATGTGAACTGGGAAATCCCAGCAGCATCCACAGAAAGGAGTAGGAAGCTGCTGGTAGACATGCAGGAATTGTTGATGCATCAGCTGGACACAGATCCTACTGGGGGGGGCATACTAGATCTAGCAATAACAAACAGGGATGGGATCAAAGAGGTGGAGGGTGGGGAAAATTTGGGGGACAGTGACCACACTATGGTAAGCTTTAAAATTTGGAAAGGACCAGTTAACAGCATTTCTACCACTAAGGTGCGAGACTTTAGGAAGACAGATTTTAGGAGGATGATAGAAATTGAAAGGAAGGAGCTAGAAGGAAAGGAGAACATGGATGATGTGGAAGAGCTGTGGGGGAAAATCAAGGGAGGAATATTGAAGGCAACAGAGCTATGCGTTAGGATGGTGAGTGAAAAAAGAAGAGGAGGAAACCACCTTGGTTCATAAAGGAAGTGGGGGAAGCAGTTAGGGAGAAAAGGAGGGCATTCAGGGCATATGATACCTCTCAGAAGGAGATGGACAGGGAGGTATATAAGGCAAAATTGAGAGAAACAGAAAAAATAATCAGAAGGATAATGGCAGATACAGAAGAGAATATAGTGAGGGAGGAGAAAGGGGGGGGATAAAAGTTTTTTAGATGTGTGAGTGATGGAAGGTGAAGATGGTGATTATTAGACACAAGGGGAAGGGGGGGTAATGACAGAAGGGGATATGGAAAAGGCTAATGTTCTGAATGATTATTTCACATCAGTCTTCACTGTGGAGGAGGGGAAGGGTCGGAGTTGAAAATCAGGGGAAGGGAGGGCAGGACAATGGATGGGATTTTGGAAGAACTGGGGAAACTGGTCAGATAAAGTGATGGGCCTGGATAGTATTCACCCGAGAGTGCTCAAAGAGCTGAAGCAGGTGTTGGCCGCACTGCTCATGAAGTTATTTAATCTGTCACTGGACAAGGGAAGGGTTCCTGGGGACTGGAAAAGGGCAAATATGGAGCCATTGCATAAGGGGGGGGGAGGGAGCAAGGAACTGGGAAACTGCTGCCCAGTTAGCCTTACCTCTGTGATGGGTAAGCTAATGGAGACCCTTATAAAGGAAAGACTGATTAAATATCTAGAGGCAGAGGGTCTCCTGGATGACAACCAGCAAGGATTCACAGGTGATAGGTCCTGCCAGACCAACCTGACTGAATTTTTTTGACAGGGTTACGAAGATATGGGACCAGGGAGGGGTGGTGGACATGGCCTACCAGGACTTCAGGAAGGCCTTTGACACTGTTCCCCAAAAGAGACTGGTAGGCAAAGTGGACAGCTTGAGAGTGGGAGCAAGCTCACAAAATGGGTTTATCATTGGTTAGAGGGAAGGATGCAGAGGGTTGAGGTTAATGGGGTGCACTCAAAGGAGGAAAGGATGATGAATAGGGTTCCCCAGGGTTCAATGCTGGGACCCATACTCCTAAACATTTACATTGGGGACAGTATGGGGGGTCTGCATGGGAAGGTGAGTCTGTCTGCAGATAAAATTAAAATATGTAATAGGTTTGATACGGCGGGGGGGTGGAATGTATGAAAGAGGATCTGGCAAGGTGGAGGAGTGGTCAGAAAGATGGCAGCTACAATTTAATGCAAAGAAATGCAGAATTATGCATATAGGGTGTAGAAACCCGAAGGCAAAATACTGGCTTGAAGGGGGAGAACTGGCGGTAACAGAACAGGATACGGATCTGGGGATCACAATTTCGGACAGCCTGGTGGTTCAGAGTCAGTGCAACAAGGCAGCGGGGAAGGCACTCAGAATGTTGGCATGCGTAGGGAGGGGCTTTACAAGCAGGTGATCATACCACTGTATAAGACCATGGTCAGACCACTATATATGAGAAAAGGCACGCAGGCAGTATTAAATCTTTTAAGAATCATTTTATTTTTTCATATTTGCCTCAAAATAAGACAAAAGCATATTCTTAATAAAAAAGCAGTCTTTAAATAAATACATACATATAAATATGTGATCAAAAAAAAACTTAATGTGCAAGGTTCACATACCATGTCAGTATAAGCAGTCCAGCACTTCGAGGCCACTAAGACCTCATTGTCAGAGGTGTCAGACCACACCTGGAATATGGGGTACAGTTCTGGAGGCCATACTTACAAGGGGATAAGGACAGGCTGAAGAGGGTCCAGAGATGGGCTACCAGAATGGAAAGTGGGCTGCAGAAGTCATACTAGGAAAGACTAGGTGAGCTGGGCCTGTACACACTGGAGGAGAGGAGGGAGAGGGGGGACATGATTGAAACATTCAAGTACTTGAAAGGGTGGTGGGGTCATAGAACAGACTGCCAGAATGGGTGGTGGGGTTGCTTCAGTGGACAAATTTAAAAAGCCTGGGATGCATACATGGGCCTAACCAACAAGGGGAGACAGAAAATGGAGGTCGGAGGTCTTCCTGGGGGACTCTGGCAGACTAGATGGACCATGGGGTCTTTTTCTGCTGACAAAATTCTATGTTTCTTTGTCTTAATCAACTGACCACAGAACATACTTGAATCAACATTAAAAAACTGACTAAATCATTCTTATTAGACCATATCTTAAAGGGAATCCTTACTATGCAGGTTCACATTGTAAATATGTGAGCCTTGCCAGCACATCTGTTACCACATGGGGAAGACTGGTGGCGCTAGTGCCCTCAGATATAGTTTTTTTCAACAAGTAATCCTTCCCCCAAAGCACAGCATCATGTTTATTATGTTCAGCCCTTCTTTGCAGAAAATCTGGCTCCTGTGATGATGTCCATGCCTCACCACCTACTGAGAGCATAGATGTCTAAGTGGCTGTCCCCATAGATTTCAAATCAAATCAAACTTTATTTAACCAGGCAAAATCACCCTTGAGCAAGCTCATTTACAAGATGGTCCTGGACAGTTAGGACACATACAGCTACTAAGCACCAAACAGAGTTGCAGAATACGTAAATTGCACAAATAATCACCAGATACAATATAAAGAGAGGTTTTGGGGCTGGTGAATTCATACAATGCAAAACTATCTGCAAATAAATATAAGACTGGGTACGCAAGGGTTCAACAATGGAGGGGCTTTAAAAAACAGCTATTGCATCCTTACAAGAAACTAAGGGAAAGCAGGAAGGGAGAGTGAGGGTACCACACAAAGAAGACCCCATGGGTGGAGGAGAAAACAAAGTGGGGATAGGTAAAAGTGTGATTACGAGCATAGACTGAACAAAAAAGGGGTAGGTAAAAGTGTGATTACGAGTATGGACAGAACAGGTGGAGGGGAGAAGTGGACAGTTTAACAGAAGGTAGACATGAATAAGGCAAAGTGCTGAGGGAGTACCTGTAAGTGCCTAGTGTTTTGGGAACCAGAGATGAAAGATGAAATGTGGTCATCTGCGGCAAGCACGCAAGACTCTCAGATTTCAAGTGAGCAGCCTCCTAAAAGTGTGAGGCCCTGGGAGGGAAGAAATCCTAAGTGTCTTTTGTATAGAATTCCAGATGGAAGGCAGGGAAAAGTTAATAGCAGCTGAGCCATGTCGTGTCCTTATTTTGGATACCTTAAGAGAGACAAGAGAAGAACTCCTTATGCCATACCTTTGGTGTGCTCAAAAATAATAGAAATATAGGTTGGTAGCTTATCGGACAGTGCCCTGTATAGCCACATGAGAGCATTTTTTTATCTTCTCAAGGTGAGGGAGGGTCAGTCTAATGCCTGATAGAGCAAGCAATGATGGGTACACAGTGGCATGTTTAGGACAAATCTCAGCGCGATGGTAGAGAGTGTTAAGTTTGCATAGCACCTGGTTGGAGCAATGGCTGTAAAGAAGGTCTGCGTAGTCAAGCAACAGTAGGAAAGTTGTTTGGACAAGTCGCTTCCTGGCTTCAAGTGTAAGGAGGTGCCTTATTCGATAAAATATGCCTAGTCATTGCCTAAGCTTTTTTTAAAAACTCGTTAAGGTGAGCAATGAAGTTGAGTCTGTCATCCAGCCAGACTCCCAGGTACTTGAACTTGTCCACTAGTTCCAAGGCTTTGCAAAGCAATGTATAAATCTGGAGGCTCGGAGGTGGTCCTGCGTTGAGGGAGGCATGTGATGAGATAATCATAGCTTTGGTCTTTTTGGTGTTAAGCAGAAGCTTGAGCTTTATTAAATTATGTTGAAGGATGTCAAAGTCTAATTGAAGCTCCCTGTGGGCTATGTATAGGAAGGGGTTAGTGGTACAGTATGTAGTACTGTATCATCAGCGAATAGATGGACGATACCTGTGTGAATGCGGGTGTCTATATGGTTTATATAAATTGTAAAGAGAATGGGGCCCAAGATGGAACCTTGCGGCACACCATGCAGCATGGGCTTTAGCAGGGACAGCTCCCCTTGATCTTTAATCTGTTGCATTCAGTTGGTGAGATAACATTCAAACCACTTTAGGGCAGTGTTGTTTAGGCCGATACTACTCAAGATGTTAAGTAAAATGGGATGATCCACTGTAATGAAGGCCTTGCTAAGACATAGAAAGAGGGTATAAATATACTGCTTAGTGTCCAGAGTGATTTGCCAGTCATTGGATACTTTGGCAATATAGTGCTGTGTTTGGGTCTAAAACCCGACTGAGCAGGGTTTAGAATGTTTTCAGAGTCAAGGTATTCCCTATGTTGAGAATTAACGATTTTTTCCAGGATCTTTGAAAGGATTGGGAGAAAGGAGATTGGACAGTAATTGTTCAGGTCAGTAGGGTCCCCAGACTTGAAAAGAGGAATGGTGTGTGCTACTTTCCAAATTGGTGGTAACTCCCCTTGGGCCAAGGAGCTATTGAAAAGGTGGATGATTGGAGCTGTCAGGTGATAACAGCCAAGTTTCAAGAAAAACGGTTCTAAGAAATCAGCGCCAGCACTCTTTTTTGTGTCCAGGGACAGTAGGAGATCCTCCACCTGTTTAAAGGTTACTGGGAGGAAGCAAAAGGAGGAATGCCTCGGATTAAAGGTGGTGCCATGGCTAGGTCCGTTGTTGGCATCACTGCAGATATTCACTTTACTGGCAGATGAGACATCGAACGCAAGGCCTGCTGTGGCAAAGTGGCTATTAAGCTGTTTAAGGATGTCTGCCTTGTCCATGTAAGAGGCATCTCCTACCACTATCCTGGCAGGCAAGGGTGAGGCTGATGAGTGATCTGCTACCTCTCTAAGAATTTTCCAAAATTTGTCAGAGCAATTTTTATTTCCTTCGAGAGCGGACTGGAAGTAACGTAACTTTTCTTTTCTAATGAGATTTGTGCAGGCGTTCCTGGCTACCCGAAAGGCCAGCCAGTCAGTGTCCAATTTCATTTTTCTTGCCCTCTTCCATAGTACATCCCTATCCCTGAGAGCTTTCTAAAGTGCGGGTGGTCTCTTCCTGGATTTGATCTTCCTAAGCAGAGCATGATTGTCAATCACCTTCAGGACCAGGTTCTGGAAGATACTATAGACTTATGTCACTGAGGGTGCCAGATAAAAATCCTGCCAATTAATAGTCCCTAGATCTGCCAGGAAGGCAGGTTGACAGAGATATTTTAGACTTCATTTTAGTTTAAATGTGGAGGGAAGAGACCGGTAAGTGGAGCTTCTAATACAGGCAGTAGCACAGTGGTCACTCAGGTCATTGTGGAAGACCCCTGCATGGGAAATATTGTACGGCTTGTTAACAAGCATAAGATCCAGTAGTGAACTATGGTCAGGGGATTTCTTGATAGGACGGGTATTCTCAGGGGTAATCTGGGTTAGCCCATGCTCATCACAGAACTCCTTGATTTTATTGTAGCAGACATCATTCCAGTTGAGATTGAAGTCCCCAATTATTATGCATTCTAAGTTTGCTTTTTACAGCAGGGAGCGGAGGTGACTCAGTATGCCAAACCCAGCAGAGAGAGAGGCATGTAGCAAATGAATAATAGTAGGGCCACACCAGGAGACAGGGTTAACTTCAGGGTAAGGCAATGAAATTCCTTAGGCGTGGAGGTGCGAACAATGTCAGAGACAGAGAATTTGTTTTTGGTATAGATAGCTACTTCACCACCCCTTGAACGTCTGTCACACCTGAGTAAGTTATAGCCATGTATATTAACCATGTTGTTAGGGATATTGTTTGTGAGCCATGTCTCTGAGAACATGGCTATATCTGGGAACGTATGTAGTACCCAGGCTTGAATCATGTCCATTTTTTTAGGCAAGCTGCAGACATTCATGTGTAGAGAGCTAAGACCCTTTAGCTGAAGGAGGTCTGCAGGTGCATCTATAGAAAGGGGTGGACCGGGGTTTAATGTCACATTCCCTGAGCAGAGTAGAAGAAGAACTAGTAGTTTCCTGAGGCAGCTTATAATAGTTTCCAACATGAAATTCTTTTGACGCTTGGTGTGTAAGCTTTTATGGGTTGCATTATTAGGGACGGCAGTAGAGCGAGAGAGGGACAGGGTGTATATTGCCACTGTAACCTGGAGGAGGAAAGATAAATGAATCAGGATGGTGGGTCTGGACTGAAGAGATGTGGTGGGCATATGGGGGTCAATGTCTTTGGTGTAGGTTGAGTAATGAGCTAGCACCATCCCATACAAATCTTTGTACTTAGGTGTATCTTGCTGGAAGGTATCCCCCATTCGTTTAACATTAAGGTCATATGGGAGGAGTAGGATGCAGCCGTAGATAAAGATAATTGTCAGTGGAGCCATTATTTTTATTTTATTTATTTAGATTTTGGTAACCGGGTGAGCTCACTGAGACCAGAGGTCCCTTTTTCAGGGGCGACCCGGGAAAGAGGGCAATACGTACATTAGATTAGACAAGAAAAGCAGGCTTATGCTATGCAGCTCAGACAGGAAAGCAGTATCCCTTTAAGTGAGGAGACAGCTTATACTGTAGACCAATGGGCAGAGGGGAGGAGTTGTTAGCTCCCTGCAAGAGTATTTAATTAAGGTAGGTGCCGGGGGGGGGTCTAAAATCAGCTAATTCTCGATGAAGGCAGCCAGCAGTAGCTGGTGGCAAGTTTAAAACTCATAAAGCAGCAGATTCAAATGTTACAGCACCAAGCAGTAAAAAGCATGGCTTGAGTCAGTCCTGGGTGCCTGGCAAGCCCCATTGCAAGCAAGGGGACTAGCTAGGGGAGCCAATAGCATCTGGAATGCAGCCTTGAATGTAGAATTGAAAAACTGGCTTTCAAGACAAAATAGGTCCAAATAGGTCTGGGGCTCGAAGGTTCATACCTGTGGTGTTGGTGGTGGGCGGCCCGGCCAGCAGGGAGCATCTTGGGGTCACGGTGTTCAGAAGCCCTCAGCAGGCAATTGCTAAGAGGAGAGAGAGCGGAGCAGAGTTAATTTATTTTAAGGTGACTCACACCAGGAAGACTATGTAGGAGGGTGTGGAAAGGAAGGACAAAGTGATGGGCATGGTATTCAGCTTCAATGCAGTTTAGGAGAGACAGTGGAAATGGCACCATCCGAATCAACAAGAGAAGTGAAGGGAGGCTTTTAGCAATGGAAGTGGCCTAGGAGATAAGATGGTGGGGAAGGGTCCTACTGGTGAGAGACTTGAACAGAGGGCAATATGTACAGCTTAGGGAGTGCTGGTCAAGCAATCAGAGAAAAACATGCAGGGGGATTCAGAGGGGAGAGAGTGAGACCGAGAGAGAGAGAAAGAAGGAGGGAGGGGGCTACAATTCACTTCACTTCACAGTCCCACAGTACAAATACAATTTCACATCTATGTTAGCCTAGCACAGTTTAGCCTTGCGACAATAACAGAGAAATGCAGTTTCTACAATTCTCTTCACAGTCGCACAGCAAAAGTGCAGTTTAGCATCTGTGAAGCCTAGCACAGTCTAGCCTTGTTACAATAAATGATAAATTATGCAGCAGATTTGAGCACACAGTGGGTACTACTGTGACGCGCGCTCACCGTACTGAGATAAAAATAGTTATAAATCAGTTTTACAGACTACACCATCACTGGGGTTCATATAGCTGTCCTTTACCAGGATATACATAGATTTAATACTGTTCACTTTTTTTCAGATCAGCTCTAATACACAGCCTACTAACTGCAGGCATAGGCGTGGGGACTGGTGGAATGGAGAAGTGGGTCTTTGAAACAACCATGATTTTTAAAGTCACGGCAGGATGTTTTCTTCACCTGTTTTTGCTTGGGGCGACCGGAGTACAAGGGGAATACATGTGATATCTCCCTCTTTTGCAGGAGACTCCTGTTTTTGATTGAACTCCACCCTCCCTCCCTCCCTCACAGGAAACAAAATCTCCTGCTTAAGTAAAATTATCCATTCATGGGGTTTTTTTGGCAGACAAAGACACATAAAAAGTAAATTCGTGATGAACAGTGTAAGTGATAACTTTGTACAACTAGTTGTTGATTCTTTTTAGTGCTTATTCTTGACAAAATGAAACATATTAAATGTTTTTAAACACTTTTTTTCTTATTTTTTGATGCCATTTAAGGACAAACTCATGACGTTAAGGCATCTCCCTACTAGCAGGCCAATCTCCCTACTAATTTGACCCAAATCTCCCTCTTAAGCAAGTTAGACATATCACATGTTTGCAGGGGGACTTGTACCATGGTATGTAAACTGTTGATGGGGACTAGTGTAAAGTGAACATTGTGTGCTTAAATCTGTTGGGGCTGCCACATAGACGTCCATGCTCTCACTAGGTGGTAAGGCATGAACATCATCATGGGAACCAGATTTTCTGCAAAGCAGGGTTGAATATAGTAAAAAATGGTGCTGTGCTTCTGGGTGTTACTAGTTGAAAAAAATATATTTAGGGGTACTTGCACCACCAATCTTCCGCATGCGGTAACAGATGTGCTTGCAAGGCTCACATATTTAAAATGTGAGCCTGCATAGTATTTTAAACTAATTATCCACAAAGCTGTATATAAGCAGGTATCCTACCTTATTTGTTTAGTGGTTATAGTTAATAATTGGGGTTGGCAGTATAGCCTAGAGGTTAGAGTAACAAGTTGTGAATGAGGTTGGTACATCCAATAGACCTGGGTTTGATTCCCACAACTTCCACTTCCATACTGTGTGACCCAGATGACCCTAAACAAGTCACTTAACTGTCTAGTGCTCCTGGGTTGCCCCTGTAAACAGGCCTTAGTCCTAGTGGGCCTTATCTGATTACTAAATAATTAATTTATAAAAAAGAAGTGTATTGCCTTACAGGCAATTACTTACGTTATTAGTTATAGATTCTGCAAAAAAAAATAGATTTTTTTTTTACTTTTTGTTAGGGAGCAGGAAGAAGTACTGTAGTATGGACTTGAACTAATTCCCAGAATTTGACACTGCTATTTTGTAGGCATACTGAAATCAGTGTACTACAATAACTTGCTCCTGAAAAAAAGAAAAGTTAAGGACAGTGCAATTTGGTACTGTCCCCTTTTGGCCAAGCTAAGGCAAAACAAGGACAAACTTTGGAGGGAAGACCAAGATTCCAGGCTGAGCTGAGACTGGGAGCAATATAGATGTGCCAGGAGTAAGCATGTTTACGAAGTTTACCAAACAGGCATCTGATCCGAAGAAATTCTGGTTCTTAATTAAGAGCCTGAGTGATAAACAATAGGGTTAATATTAATCATAAAAACAAAGAAGGGAAACCCATAGACAGGGAAGATTTGGCTGATGAACTAAACACGTTTTTCATAGATTCTGGAAATGTTATCGTAGTCACTGCAACATTAAGTGAAATATGTACCAGGAAACAAATATGCAACCTAGAGATATTCAAATGATCTAAAACTGCAATATATGAGGTTCTTGAGTTATTTTTCAAATGTTGAAAGTGGGAGACTAGTTGATCTTCCACCCAGACTTAAGAAGTGTGGCATGTCAAATTGCAGAACATTTAAAGAGCTGCTGACACAACCCCTGTAACTCTGCATTGTGCGATCCATAATCAGCTATGTAGATGACGTTTGCTGTTTATTTTTAAATAAAAATAAGTTTAATTGTATTTATATGATGTTTTCTTATTTATTTCAAAAGTTTTATCAGGAAAGGCATATCCGAGCAGAATTTGCTCATTTCCAGATGCATTCTGGGGCAGAAGGGGAAAGGGGCAAACAGTACAAGAAGGAATGCAATGTTAATGAATCAAATTATCAAGCAAAATTATAAACAGGATAACAAATACATGAATGGTTCATCTGACAAACATACCCTAGTAAAGAGCAACTTGATTACAACAGGATTGTGCCAAGGGCTAATATAGCTCACAAGGTAGCAAGCAAGGATGGGGTGACAGTACAAATAACAGAAGATTGCAACAGGTGCTAGAATACAGATGCCTGGAAAACACACAGAGACAGTAGGCTGAGAAGCAGGATTTAGACCTCAGAGGGGATTCAGAGATGGACAGGTAGGTGGGAAGAATAGGGCGGGGAGCAAGTGAGAGGGAGCAGTCAAGGAGAATGGGGGAAAGCAAGGTCAGAGGGAAGGGAGGAAGGAGTGCATGATGTGGGAAATGGAGAGAAGTAGGGATAGACAGCAGGAGAGAAATGAGAGGGAGGAGGGGGAGAGGTTAGTAGCAATTGCAAGAGGCAAAGATTTAGTCAAGTAGGAATGTGGAGAGGGTTCAGCGGGGGCAGGCTTGCCGGATGGGGGGGGATCTGAAGAGATCGGGGGGACATGATAGAAAATTCAAGTACCTAAAGGGCACAAACAAGGTGCAGGGGGGGAGACATCTTCCAATATAGAAGAACTGGAGGTAACAGAACAGGAGAGGGACCTGGGGATCACAATTTCGGACTGCCTGGTGGTTCAGAGTCAGTGCGACAAGGCAACGGGGAAGGCACTCAGAATGTTGGCATGCATAGGGAGGGGCTTTATAAGCAGGTGATCATACCACTATATAAGACCATGGTCCGACCACTATATACAAGAAAAGGCACGCAGGCAGTATTAAATATTTTAAGAATCATTTTATTTTTTCATATTTGCCTCAAAATAAGACAAAAGCATATTCTTAATAAAAAAGCAGTCTTTAAATAAATACATACATATAAATATGTGATCAAAATTCAAAAAACGTAATGTGCAATATTCACATACCATGTCAGTATAAGCAGTCCAGCACTTCGAGGCCACTAAGACGTCATTGTCAGAGGTGTCAGACCACACCTGGAATATGGGGTACAGTTCTGGAGGCCATAATTACAAGGGGACAAGGACAGGCTGAAGAGGGTCCAGAGATGGGCTACCAGAATGGAGAGTGGGCTGCAGAAGTCATACTAGGAAAGACTAGGTGAGCTGGGCCTGTACACACTGGAGGAGAGGAGAGAGAGGGGGGACATGGTTGAAACATTCAAGTACTTGAAAGGCATAAATAGGGTGAGGGTTGAAAAACTTCTTCAGATTGATTGAGAACAAATCCACTAGGGGCATACATTAAAACTGGAGGGGGAAGATTTAAAGGTGACAACAGGGGGAAATTATTTACTGAGAGGTGGTGGGGGTCATGGAACAGACTGCCAGAATGGGTGGTGGGGGTTGCTTCAGTGGACAAATTTAAAAAAGCCTGGGACACATACATGGGCCTAACCAACAGGGGGAGACAGAAAATGGAGGGCAGAGGTCTTCCTGGGGGGGGGAGGGACTCTGGCAGGCTAGATGGACCATGGGGCCTTTTTCTACTGACAAAATTCTATGTTTCTATGTCTTAATCAGCTGATCACAGAACATACTTGAATCAACATTAAAAACTGATCAAATCATTCTTACTAGACCATATCTTAAAGGGAATCCTTACTATGCAGGTTCACATTGTAAATATGTGAGCCTTGCCAGCACATCTGTTACCACATGGGGAAGACTGGTGGTGCTAGTGCCCCCAGATATAGTTTTTTTCAACAAGTAATCCTTCCCCCAAAGCATAGCATCATGTTTATTATGTTCAACCCTGCTTTGCAGAAAATCTGGCTCCCGTGATGATGTCAATGCCTCACCACCTACTGAGAGCATAGATATCTAAGTGGCTGTCCCCATAGATTTCAAAGCAAATCAAACTTTATTTAACCAGGCAAAATCACCCTTGAGCAAGCTCATTTACAAGATGGTCCTGGACAGTTAGGACACATACAGCTACTAAGCACCAAACAGAGTTGCAGAATACATAAATTGCACAAATAATCACCAGATACAATATAAAGAGAGGTTTTGGGGCTGGTGAATTCATACAATGCAAAACTATCTGCAAATAAATATAAGACCGGGTACGCAAGGGTTCAACAATGGAGGGGCTTTAAAAAACAACTATTGCATCCTTACAAGAAACTAAGGGAAAGCAGGAAGGGAGAGTGAGGGTACCACACAAAGAAGACCCCATGGGTGGAGGAGAAAACAAAGTGGGGGATAGGTAAAAGTGTGATTACGAGCATAGACTGAACAAAAAAGGGGTAGGTAAAAGTGTGATTACGAGTATGGACAGAACAGGCGGAGGGGAGAAGTGGACAGTTTAACAGAAGGTAGACATGAATAAGGCAAAGTGCTTAGGGAGTACCTGTAAGTGCCTAGTGTTTTGGGAACCAGAGGAGAAAGATGAAATGTGGTCATCTGCGGCAAGCACACGAGACTCCCAACTTGCGAATGAGCAGCCTCCTAAAAGTGTGAGGCACTGGAAAGGAAGAAATCCTAAGTGTCTTTTGTATAGAATTCCAGATGGAAGGCAGGGAAAAGTTAATAGCAGCTGAGCCATGTCGTGTCCTTATTTTGGATACCTTAAGAGAGACAAGGGGAAGAACTCCTTATGCCATACCTTTGGTGTGCTCAAATAGAATAGAAATATAGGTTGGTAGCTTATCGGACAGTGCCCTGTATAGCCACATGAGAGCATTTTTTTATCTTCTCAAGGTGAGGGAGGGCCAGTCTAATGCCTGATAGAGGAAGCAGTGATGGGTATGCAGTGGCATGTTTAGGACAAATCTCAGCACGATGGTAGAGAGTGTCAAGTTTGCATCGCACCTGGTTGGAGCAATGGCTGTAAAGAAGGTTTGCATAGTCGAGCAATGGTAGGAAAGTTGTTTGGACAGGTCGCTTCCTGACTTCAAGTGTAAGGAGGTGCCTTATTCGACAAAATATGCCTAGTCATTGCCTAAGCTTTTTTGATAACTCGTTAAGGTGAGCCATGAAGTTGAGCCTGTCACCCAGCCAGACTCCCAGGTACTTGAACTTGTCCACTAGTTCCAAGGCTCTGCAAAGCAATGTATAAATCTGGAGGCTTGGAGGTGGTCCTGCATTGAGGGAGGCATGTGATGAGATAATCATAGCTTTGGTCTTTTTGGTGTTAAGCAGAAGCTTGAGCTTTATTAAATTATGCTGAAGGATGTCAAAGTCTAATTGAAGCTCCTTGTGGGCTATGTCTAGGAAGGGGTTAATGGTATATAGTACTGTATCAGCAGCGAATGGATGGACGATAGCTGTGTGAATGCGGGAGTCTATATGGTTTATATAAATTGCAAAGAGAATGGGGCCCAAGATGGAACCTTGCGGCACACCATGCAGCATGGGCTTTAGCAGGGACAGCTCCCCTTTATCTTTAATCTGTTGCATTTGGTTGGTGAGATAACATTCAAACCACTTTAGGGCAGTGTTGTTTAGGCCGATACTACTCAAGATGTTAAGTAAAATGGGATGATCCACTGTAATGCAGGCCTTGCTAAGATATAGAAAGAGGGTATAAATATATTGCTTAGTGTCCAGAGTGATTTGCCAGTCATTGGATACTTTGGCAAGGGCAGATATAGTGCTGTGTTTGGGTCTAAAACACGATTGAGCAGGGTTTAGAATGTTTTCAGTGTCAAGGTATTCCCTATGTTGAGAATTAACAATTTTTTCCAGGATCTTTGAAAGGATTGGGAGAAGGGAGATTGGACAGTAATTGTTCAAGTCAGTAGGGTCCCCAGACTTGAAAAGAGGAATGGTGTGTGCTACTTTCCAAATTGGTAGTAACTCCCCTTGGGCAAAGGAACTATTGAAAAGGTGGACGATTGGAGCTGTCAGGTGATAACAGCCAAGTTTCAAGAGAAACGGTTCTAAGAAATCAGCGCCAGCACTCTTTTTTGTGTCCAGGGACAGTAGGAGATCCTCCACCTGTTTAAAGGTTACCGGGAGGAAGCAAAAGGAGGAACGCCTCGGATTAAAGGTGGTGCCATGACTAGGTCCGTTGTTGGCATCACTGCAGATATTCACTTTACTGGCAGGTGAGACATCGAACGCAAGGCCTGCTGTGGCAAAGTGGCTATTAAGCTGTTCGAGGATGTCTGCCTTGTCCATGTAAGAGGCATCTCCTACCATTATCCTGGCAGGCAAGGGTGAGGCTGATGAGTGATCTTCTACCTCTCTAAGAATTTTCCAAAATTTGTCTGAGCAATTTTTATTTCCTTTGAGAGTGGACTGGAAGTAGCGTGACTTTTCTGTTCTAACGAGATTGGTGTAGGCGTTCCTGGCTACCCGAAAGGCCAGCCAGTCAGTGTCCAATTTCATTTTTCTTGCCCTCTTCCATAGTACATCCCTATCCCTGAGAGCTTTCTTAAGTGCGGGTGACCTCTTCCTGGATTTGATCTTCCTAAGCAGAGCATGATTGTCAACCATCTTCAGAACCAGGTTCTGGAAGATACCATAGACTTATGTGACCGAGGGTGCCAGATAAAAATTCTGCCTATTAATATTCCCTAGATCTGCCAGGAAGGCAGGTTAACAGAGAAATTTTAGACTACGTTTTAGTTTAAATGTGGAGGGAAGAGACCAGTAAGTGGAGCTTCTAATACAGGCAGTAGCACAGTGGTCACTCAGGTCATTGTGGAAGACTCCCGCATGGGAAATATTGTGCGGCTTGTTAACAAGCATAAGATCCAGTAGTGAACTATGGTCGGGGATTTCTTGTTAGGACGGGTATTCTCAGGGGTAATCTGGGTTAGCCCATGCTCATCACAGAACTCCTTGATTTTATTGTCGCAGACATCATTCCAGTTGAGACTGAAGTCCCCAATTATTATGCATTCTAAGTTTGCTTTTTCCAGCAGGGAGTGGAGGTGACTCAGTATGCCAAACCCAGCAGAGAGAGGCATGTAGCAAACAAATAATAGTACGGCCACACCAGGAGACAGGGTTAACTTCAGGGCAAGGCAATCAAATTCCTTAGGCGTGGAGGTGCGAACAATGTCAGAGAATTTGTTTTTGGTATAGATAGCTACTTCACCACCCCTTATAGGTCTGTCGCACCTGAGTAAGTTATAGCCATGTATATTAACCGCGTTGTTAGGGATATTGTTCATGAGCCATGTCTCCGAGAACATAGCTATATCTGGGAACGTTTGTGTAGTACCCAGGCTTGAATCATGTCAATTTTTTTAGGCAAGCTGCAGACATTCATGTGTAGAGAGCTAAGACCCTTTAGCTGAGGGAGGACCGCAGGTGCATCTATAGAAAGGGGTGGACTGGGGTTTAATTCCACATTTCCTGAGCAGAGTAGAACTAGTAGTTTCCTGAGGCAGCTTATAATCGTTTTCAACATGAAATTCTTTTGACGCTTGGTGTGTAAGCTTTTATGGGTTGCATTATTAGGGACGGCAGTACAGCAAGAGAGGGACAGGGTGTATATTGCCACTGTAACCTGGAGGAGGAAAGATAAATGAGTCAGATGGTGGGTCTGGACTGAAGAGATGTGGTGGGCATTTGAGGGTCAGTGTCTTTGGTGTAGGTTGAATAATGAGCTAGCACCATCCCATACTAATCTTTGTACTTTGGCGTATCTTGCTGGAAGGTATCCCCCATTCGTTTAACATTAAGATCATATGGGAGGAGAAGGATGAAGCCGTAGATAAAGATAATTGTCAGTGGAGACATTAGATTAGACAAGGAGGGCAGGCTTGCAGCGGCAGCCTCGTACAGGAAAGCAGTATCCCTTTAAGTGAGGAGACAGCTTATACCATAGACCAATGGGCAGAGAAGAGGAGTTGTTAGCTCCCTGCAAGAGTATTTAATTAGGGTAGGAGCTGGGGGGGGGGTCGAAAATCAGCTAATTCTCAATGAAGACAGCAAGCAGTAGCTGGTGGCAAGTTTAAAACTTATAAAGCACCACATTCAAATGTTACTGCACCAAGCAGCAAAAAGCATGGCTTGAGTCAGTCCCAGGTGCCTGGCAAGCCCCATTGCAAGCAAGGGGACTAGCTAGGGGAGCCAATAGCATCCAGAATGCAGCCTTGAATGTCCAATTGAAAAACTGGCTTTCAAGATGAAATAGGTCTGAATAGGTCCGGGGCTCGAAGGTTCATGCCTGTGGTGTTGGTGGCGGGTGGCCTGGCCCGGCAGGGAGCGTCTTGTGGTCACAGTGTTCGGAAGCACTCAGCAGGCAATTCCTAAGAGGAGAGAGAGGGGAGCAGAGTTAATTTATTTTAAGGTGAACTACACCAGGTAGACTACGTAGGAGGGCGTGGAAAGGAAGCACAAAGTGACGGGCATGGTATTCAGCTTCAATGCAGTTTAGGAGAGACAGTGGAAAAGGCGCCAACCGAATCCACAAGAGAAATGAAGAGAGGCTTTTAGCAATGGAAGTGGACTGGGTATAAAATGCTGGGGAAGGGTCCTACTGGTGAGAGACTTGAACAAAGGGCAATACGTACAGCTTAGGGAGTGCTGGTCAAGCAATCAGAGAAAAACATGCAGGGGGATTCAGAGGGGAGAGAGTGAGACCGAGAGAGAAAGAAGGAGGGAGGGGGCTACAATTCACTTCACTTCACAGTCCCACAGTACAAATACAATTTCACTTCTATGTTAGCCTAGCACAGTTTAGCCTTGTGACAATAATAGAGAAATGCAGTTTCTACAATTCTCTTCACAGTCGCACAGCAAAAGTGCAGTTTAGTATCTGTGAAGCCTAGCACAGTCTAGCCTTGTTACAATAAATTATAAATTATGCAGCAGATTTGAGCACACAGTGGGTACTACTGGGACGCATGCTCACCGTACTGAGATAAAAATAGTTATAAATCAGTTTTACAGACAACACCATCACTGGGGTTCATATAGCTGTCCTTTACCAGGATATACATAGATTTAATACTGTTCACTTTTTTACAAATCAGCTCTAATACACAGCCTACTAACTGTAGGCATAGGCATGGGGGCTGGTGGAATGGAGAAGTGGGTCTTTGAAACAACCATGATTTTTAAAGTCACAGCAGGATGTTTTGTTCACCTGTTTTTGCTTGGGGCTACCGGAGGACAAGGGGAATACATGTGATATCTCCCTCTTTTCACAGGAGACTCCTGTTTTTTTGACTGAACTCCCTCCCTCCCAGGAAACAAAATCTCCTGCTTAAGTAAAATTATCCATTCATGTTTTTTTTTTGGCAGACAAAGACACATAAAAAGTAAATTAGTGATGAACAATGTAAACGATAACTTTGTACAACTAGTTGTTGATTCTTTTTAGTGCTTATTCTTGACAAAATGAAACATATTAAATGTTTTTAAATGCTTTTTTTCTTATTTTTTGATGCCATTTAAGGACAAATTCATGTCTTTAAGGCATCTCCCTACTAGCAGGCCAATCTCCCTACTAATTTGACCCAAATCTCCCTCTCAAGCAAGTTAGACATATCACATGTTTGCAGGGGGACTTGTACCATGGTATGTAAACTGTTGATGGGGACTACTGTAAAGTGAACATTGTGTGCTTAAATCTGTTGGGGCTGCCACATAAACGTCCATGCTCTCACTAGGTGGTGAGGCATAAACATCATCATGGGAGCCAGATTTTCTGCAAAGCGGGGTTAAATATAGTAAAAAATGGTGCTGTGCTTCGGGGTGTTACTAGTTAAAAAAATATATTTAGGGGCACTAGCACCACCAATCTTCCCAGTGTGGTAACAGATGTGCTGGCAAGGCTCACATATTTATAATGTGAGCCTGCATAGTATTTTAAACTAATTGTCCACAAAACTATATATAAGCAGGTATCCTACCTTATTTGTTTACTGGTTATAGTTAATAATTGGGGTTGGCAGTATAGCCTAGAGGTTAGAGTAACAAGTTGTGAATGAGCTTGGTATATCCAATAGACCTGGGTTTGATTCCCACAACTTCCACTTCCATACTGTGTGACCCGTATGACCCTAAACAAGTCACTTAACCGCCTCAGTGCTCCTGGGTTGCCCCTGTAAACAGGCCTTAGTCCTAGTGGGCCTTATCTGATTACCAAATAATTAATTTATAAAAAAGAAGTGTATTGCCTTATAGGCAATTACATTATTAGTTATAGATTCTGCAAAAAAATAGATTTTTTTTACTTTTTGTTAGGGACCAGGAAGAAGTACTGTAATATGGACTTGAACTAATTCCCAGACTTTGACACTATTCTGTAGATAAACTGAAATCAGTTTACAACAATAATTTGCCCCTGAAAAAAAGAAACGTTAAGGACAGTGCAATTTGGTACTCTCCCTTTTTGGCCAAGCTAAGGCAAAATAAGTACTTTGGAGGAAAGACCAAGACTCCAGTCTGAGCTGAGACTGGGAGCAATATAGATGTGCCAGGAGTAAGCATGTTTACGAAGTTTACCAAACAAGCATCTGATCCGAAGAAATTCTGGTGCTTAATTAAGAGCCTGAGTGATAAACAATAGGGTTAATATTAATCATAAAAACAAAGAAGGGAAACCCATAGACAGGGAAGATTTGACTGATGAACTAAACACGTTTTTCATAGATTCTGGAAATTTTATTGTAGGCACTGCAACATTAAGTGAAATATGTACCAGGAAACAAATATGCAACCTAGAGATATTCAAATGATCTAAAACTGCAATATATGAGGTTCTTGAGTTATTTTTCAAATGTTGAAAGTGGGAGACTAGTTGATCTTCCACCCAAACTTAAGAAGTGTGGCATGTCAAATTGCAGAACGTTTAAAGAGCTGATGACACAACCCCTGTAACTCTGCCTTGTGCGAGCCATAATCAGCTATGTAGATGAAGTTTGCTGTTTATTTTTAAATAAAAAGAAGTTTTATTGTATTTATATGATGTTTTCTTATTTATTTCAAAAATTTTATCAGGAAAGGCATATCCGAGCAGAATTTGCTCATTTTCAGAGGGGATATGATAGAGACATACAAGTATCTCACAGGGAGGAACAGGGTGCAGGAATACACTATTTTTAAGCGAAAAAGATGTTCCAGGGCTAGAGGGCATGGGATGAAGTTGGAGGGAGGATGAGTCAGAGGAAACACGAGGAAGAATTTCTTCACAGAATGGGTGGTGGACAAGTGGAACACCCTGCCAGAGGAAGTGGTGGGGGCCGAAACAATCACGGGATTTAAGAATGCATGGGATAGACATAAAGGAATCCTGGAGGTCAGGGGTAAGGGGCAACAGACTTCTAGGAAAACATAAACTGAACTAACAAGCTCAAATGGGCAGACTGGGTGGGCCATAGGCCCTTATTTGCCAACACTGTTTATGTATCTATGTATCCTGGGGGAGAAGGGGAAAGGGACAAACAGTACAAGAAGGAATGCAATGTTAATGAATCAAATTATCAAGCAAAATTATAAACATGATAACAAATACATGAATGGTTCATCTGACAATCATACCCTAGTAAAGTGCAACTCAATTACAACAGGATTATGCCAAGTGTTCATATAGCTCACAAGGTAGCAAGCAAGGATGGGGTGACAGTACAAATAACAGAAGATTGCAACAGATGCTAGAATACAGATGCCTGGAAAACACACAGAGACAGTAGGCTGAGAAGCAGGATTTAGACCTCAGAGGGGATTCAGAGAGGGACAGGTAGGTGGGAAGAATAGGGCGGGGAGGAAGTAAGAGGGAGCAGTCAAGGAGAATGGGGGAAAGCAGGGTCAGAGGGAAAGGAGGAAGGAGTGCATGATGTGGGAAATGGACAGAGGGAGCGATAGACGGCAGGAGAGAAAGGAGAGGGTGGAGGGGAAGAGGTTAGTAGCAATTGCAAGAGGCAAAGATTTAGTCAAGTAGGAATGTGGAGAGGGCTCAGGGGGGAGCAGGCATACTGGATTGGGAGGGATCTGAAGAGATCGGGGGTACACGATAGAAAATTCAAGTACCTAAAGGGCACAAACATGGTGCAGGGGGCAGACATCTTCAATATAGAAGAAGTACAAGAATGAAGGGGCATAATATGAGATTGGAAGGTGGGAGGTTGAGGGGAAATGTGAGAAAGTTTTTCTTTATGGAGAAGGTGGTGGACATATGGAATAGTCTGCCATAGGAGGTGGCGGGAGTGAGCACAGTACAGGGATTTAAACATGCATGGGACAGGAATAAGGGAACATTAGAGGTGGGAAGGAGTGGGAAAGGACACTGACTGATAGGGTCAGAGGCTGCAAGCAAGAATAGGGCTTACAGGAAGACTAGATGGGCCTAGTGGTCCTTATCTGTCGACAGTTTCTATGTTTCTGTGTCCAAGATACAGGAATCGAGGTTTCTAAGGCAGTGGGAGGAAGGGGTGGAAGGGCAAGAGAGGAGAACAGGTGGTGGGGGGGAGTGAACTTAAGCACATTTTACCCAAAAAGTTGGCACAATGGGTAAGGCACCTACCCTTATGAGAGGGAAAAGGAATTGGTAGAGGACATAGTGGTGAGTGCAAGGAGGGCAGTCAAGGGCAAAACGACTGAAAGAGTGGAACAGAGTATCCAGGCTGGCTATAAAAATCATGGGGATGGCACTGCAGACTGCATCACTATAGTCAAACTCTGGGAGGATCATTTTCAGGACAATTTTGCAGCAGGACACCAATGGAATGCATCCATAGTTCCTATACAGAGCACGTAGTTTCGGGTGCAGTTTTTTGTGGATACCATCAATGTGTCCAGAAAAGTCAAGGTGTGGGACCAAACAAACCCCAAGAAATTTAAAGGAGGTGGCATTTTCAAGCTTAGATCCATCCAGGGAATGGAAGGAGGGGGAAGGAGTGGAGCCGAGAGAGTTTCTGCCTCATGCCAGAGGTCATGGAGACAGTCTTCTTGGTGTTCAGGAACAACTAAATTAAGCATAGCCAGAGCTGAACCTTATCGAAGTTGTGCAGAAATCTGGATGCTATATCAGTGGGGAGGGACCAGAGGTATACAGGACTGTATTGTCTGCATACATCTGAATAGAAGTGGAGGAACATACCATAGAAAGGTCATTTAGAAAAATGGAGACTAGATATGATTTGAGCACAGAGCCCTGTGGGACGCTGGTACTAATGGGGAGGGGGGGAGATGGTGAATCACTAATCTACACAAATTGTGACCATTCCACAAGGTAGGATCAGAACTAGCTTGTGGCAGTGAGTAAGAAACCAGCAGCAGAGTTTTACAAGGAAGAGTGGATGAGAAACTGTGCTGAATGCCCTTGCTAGGTTGACAAATATGGCTGAGGTGATGAGGCCCTGGTCCATACCAGTAAGGATGGAGTCAATGAGCCTGAGAAGGGAGGTGGTGGTAGTAGAGTGATGCTTCCAGAATTCAGACTGGAATGGGGAGAAACAGTCAAGGAAGAAGGAGAGTTGAGATAACATCAAACATTCCTGAAGCTTGGCAAGGATGGGGAGAAGAGAGATAGGCTGGTAATTGCCTGGAAGGGAGGAATCGCCACCTTTTGGAAGAGGAATAACAGTGGCATGCTTCCAGGCAGCTGGGACAGAGGCCAGCAAGAAGGAGAGGTTTAGAAAAGAGGCAATAGTGGGGGAAGAGAGGTAGAGGACCTTGGGTTCCAGGCCATTAGGGTACTTGCCTATGGAGGGGTTAAGGGCAAATAAAGCTTTGAGTGTATCAGAGGGGGACACAAATGAAAAGGAGCAGGGGCAATTTGTGAGGAATAGAGAGGAGAGAAGTGGGGGGGGAGTAGGAGGGGGGAAGGAGGAGAGGAGGGAGCAGGCACAGGAAGTGAAAAAAGTATTAAACTTTGTGGCCACTGAGAGGGACTCGAACAAGGTGATGTCACCCACCTTAAGGACCAAGATGGAGAACTGAGCTGGTGGGGAGAAAAGAGCATGAACCACCTTCCAGAATTTGGATGGATGGTTTATATTCATTTGGAAGGTGTGGGAGAAGTATTCAGCTTTGGCAAGTCTAACTGCCCTAGTGCAGGCATTTCAGAAGGAGCGGTACTTTAGGAAATCTGCAGGGGAGCCAGAGGATTTGTGTATCTTCCAAGCCTGATCCCGTGCATGTAGACAAGCCAGTAGTTCAGTTGTGATCCAGGGGAGATGGGATCCACATGCCCTGGTACACCTAAGTGGGGCCAAGTGGTTCCAGACAGCAAGGAACTTGTATTTGAAATAGTCAAGGGCTAGGTCAATAGAAGTAGCCAAGGGGATGTGCGACCAATTGGCATTAGATAGTGCCTCAAGGAGGGGGCAGGGTCCAATGATTTGTAAGAGCAGATTAGCAAGAGTCTAGGAGGGGCTTTCAGGTGGTGGATTTTGCAAACAGAGTACAGTATATCAGATATTCTTCTTGCCGCTAATGAGAAGCGCGGTCCTGCTCCAAGTTAGCCCTGCTGCTCCTGCTGTAAAGGCATGGTGTCATTAGGCAGGGAAAGTACCTTCAGCAAGCAGTAGCAGTGTAGCCCTCTCTCTCTCTCTCTCTCTGTCTCTCTCGCTCTCTCTCTATGTGTGTGTTAGTATAACATCCTCAATTGAGCGATGCAGACAGTGTCATGCCTGTCATGGTAAAAGATAAACTTCTGGGGTATTTGTAATTTTTTTTCTTAAATTAATGACATCCCTTATATTTAGCTTAGAAGTCTGCCACACTGTAGTGCTTATATTGCTGTAAGGGATCATACGTAGTGGCATGGTGCAGTTAAATTATATTTTTCTCACAACAGATTTACCAAGCAATAATTAACCTTGCTGTTCATGTTGCCTATTTTTCAGCTATTGTCCTATATAATAAAATGGTATATAAAACAGCTGCATATGATACAGTTGGCCACTCTTTACATTTGCTAACTAATAGCCCTTCTTTTATTGTCCTTGTGTGCTTTCATCATAACTTTTCTCAATACACTGTGAGAATGAACTGTTTTGTATTTCATAACTGAACAAGGATTTTACAATGATTAACCTCTGTGTTGCTTATGGGTGCTCCAACAAACATAAGGACAACATTATCGTTAATTGATTTCCCAGTGTCCACACAATCCATTCATTATAGGATAAGGCAGTAGGGCAATATCGCTTGAACTGGAAAGGTGCTTCCAAGAGCAGTTGATTATACAGTGCACATTTTACCAAAGACGGTTTTGAGCCACAGTATACACTAGAAAAGTTGTTTGATCTGGACATGGGCCATGTGTGTCATCAGTTATGCCCAGGTGCTGTTCTGTCCATATTTGCCAAAGCTCCCATACCAGGTAGTCTTGGTTAAGTAGTCAAAAGACTGTGTATATCTACTGCCATTTTGAAGTGACAGAGGTAAGAGGTAAGCTTGGTTCATCTTGATACTAAAGTTTTTAAAACTTCTTTTTCTGTTTATTTTCTTTCATTGGTTTGTGGTCTATGTCAAATATATGGTGTTGTACTCCACATAATTTGCAGTTCTGCTGATTTAGATTTCTGTTGCTGCCTTTGATCGTTCTTTGAGTGGCTTTTGTTCTGTGATGTCATTGTGTTTGGTTCATCAATGCTGCAGTGACAACAAAGTTGGCAGTGTAAACCGTAGCACAAGGAAACTGCTAACACCAGCCACCATGCTCCAACAACTTGTTGTCCGGCAGTTGGAGTGACCTCCATCGAGTTGAGGCTACGCCACCTGCACTCCCCAGTTATTTATGTAACAAACTCTAGTTGTGCCCCAGTGGAAAACTAGGGGAAACAGCAGAGCGGCAATGTCACAGAACGGAAAAAAATTAACGTCGCTGAAGAAGTGTGTGACATGATTCTGTCAGCAACACCATGGCAGCAATAATCAGTTGGCACATTAACGGGCTACCATTGTGTTTTTATGTTCTTAGGAGGATTTGCTTCATGCAGTACCTTGATTTATTATGTCGCATCACAGGTAGATTACCATAACTGTGACTTATTTTACATACTGCCATGCATTACGGAACCAGTTTTTCAGCAGCAACCTAACAAAAAGACAAACTCTGGGTGTGGTACTTCTAGCTTATATAGAACAGGGTTCAAACCCCTTTTGGAGCTGTATTGTAAGGTTTACTGGTTTGTTGTGTGATGTTTACATGTTAGGCATGTAGCTTTTTAAAATTATATGTTGTGCATGTGAGTGTAGTCATCTTGTTGTATTATAATACAAAATATGTATGCTGGTTGTCACAGTTGATGTACTTTAAATGTATGATGCTTGTAATGCATGTTTGTGACGTCTATGGCTATCTTCTGTATATGTATACAGTCAGATTTGTCTTTTCTTTTCATTGTGTCCTGTCTCTGTACTTGTATATTGTATTTTTTAATTCATTTTTTTCATATTATTAATACTAGTAACATTACCTTGAGTATGTATTGTTTAAGTATTCTTCATATCTATCTGTATTACTGACATGTAATATGTGTATGTTGGTTGTCACAGTTGATGTGCTGTGGTTGAGTGTGTGTGTGTGTGTTTCAGTACGTTTATGTTATTACTGTGAGCATGTACAGATAACACAACATGTAAGGAACTAATTACATGGCAAAACATTGAGTATTGCGAACTAAGGGGAATAAATGACACAGAGGGCTGCCTTGCAAACAGAGGCATGGATGGGAAGTCATAACCTAACGTCCACATCAACTCAACAACATATAAAATATTACTAAAAGCATCCAGATAATAAGTACTAGGATATTTTGTTTGCTCCACTTCTGTCCATCTCAGTTCCAATCTCAGCTCATGAAATTTTATTTGAATCCCTGTGTCTGGGTGCATGATGCATCTTTGCATCACTCCCAGAACAGGATAGATGTTGTGTGGTATGCTGCCTTGTCACCCTCTGCATTCATCACCATTGAATTCCTCCTGAAACTGAAGACACAAATGATGTTGAAAAATCAAAATAAATGTAAGTATTGCAACTTATTGTTTTGTAATGGTATTTGTAGTGAAAGTCATAATGTTGATTTTGCACATCTTCCTCATTGTGCATATGTGGCAATTAACCAATAAGGCACATCAGGTCCTTGGTTGGTCTGTGTTCACCCCACGGTGAGGGGTGTTGTAAGACGTGAGGTGAAGTTGAATGCCTCTAGTCCCTTACTATGTGGTACATGTACAACATCTCTGAATTGCCTTATTGCTTAGACACAATGTTCCTCTCCCCCTCCCCATACACACACAGAATGGTAACATTAAATACATGAAATCAAAATTCTACAGTGTTCTGCTGTCATTCACACACAGACACACACAGGACTCAAGTGGTTCCAGAACCTCAATTATATCTGTTGCATGGTATGGAAGAGGGAGTTGTCTGGCAAAGTGGTAGGGACGGGAAAGGGATTTTTCCTGGTCATGAAAGAAACAGCAGTAATTGGAACCCTGAGCATTGCTTTAATATTTACTCTTGTCTATGTGTCTAAGTGGGGTCTCATGAGTGTAAATAGCATTGACTTATGTACTTGCTTTGTTTCATTTAACAAACTTTTATTTTTATGGCCTACTTGAGGGTTTTTATATATGAGTACAAAGAACATACTGTATATGGCACAGACAACCATCTGTAGGGAAAATTCCTGCAGGAAATATAATGCTATCTTCAGCAATTCTTTTTTCTGGTTCTACAGTCGCAAAAGCATTGATAGTGTTCAAACATATGGGGTGACTGTGTATGCAAGTCGTACATTTTTCTGACATCAAGCATTCATTCTTTTGTGTAGTGCTCTGCATTGTCAATGGGAATCATAACTACTGGGTAATGAGTGTCGCGAGCTAGCCAACTGCCAATAATTATCTGCAATATATATTTCTGTTATATATATTGTTTTATGGGATTTCTGTGTATGCCCATGCCAGTGTTAATTCAAGGCATAGGGAAAGCCTAGGTTTTTTGAAGGGGTGACCTTTTGATCTGAAGGCCACCTGCTTTGCCAGGAAGTGAGATTTTAATTCCCAGGTTCTTTTGGCAGAGATGTGCCAAAAACCATTTACCTGCCATCAACATGCACTACAGAAGCAGATTGTTTTTGATCTCAGGGACTATTATAGGATATCCCATTTTATGAGGGAACAGGATGTTTGAGCCAGAAATTGAATGGCAGATGACCATTCTGGCAGTATTATGAAATTCTAACATGAGACTGAATTAGCTTGCAAGATGCTATATTGATACATCAAAGTTTTAACAGTGACTGTCCTGTTACTAGTTAATTTTGGAGGCAGAATTTATGTTAAAGCTGAGTGACATAACCAGGTGGCCAGGAAAATGGTGGGTCACTGTTAGGAAAATAAACCTGATTTCCTTATGACTGGAATCGTCTGACACTGCCAATTTCAGAAAGGTTATTAAGCTCTCCAGCATAGCGCAAGTTGGCTAGTCTGATTTTGGACATTCTCCTGAGCACAACAGAACAACTGCCAGGATGCTACACAAGGACTGAGATCTTTTGCAACTAAAGAGTCTCTGAACTTTGGAGCTCACCTGTAAGGCAGAGATATAGTTAAAACAGTTTTAAGGTGTCTAAACTGAATACTTTCCCATTTGTTTCTAATACTGTATCCTAAATTTGTATATGATCTCTTTTACTTGTAACCACATTTATTTAATTATTTTAGTAAAGACTTTTGTTTTTCTAAAGAATTCTGCCTGCGTGAGATTTCTTATATTGTATGTGTGACTGTAGAAGTTTTATTATAAATCTGTGACAACTGTTTTTGCTTAGAAGGGTCACCAAATAGCAACCAATTTGAAAAGTGTCAGTAGGGGATCCAGCAGGATTAGGGAGAGTACCAAAGTCTCATATGAATCCACAGGGATTGCAAACTAGGCTATTACATGTCCTGAAGGGTGAAGGCAAAATCAGGTTTTTGTGCTGCTACCCTGAAGAGGGTGTACTTACTTGGGCCTTCCTACTGTGTAATAGCCATGGAAAAGGGTTCATATTTGGCCACAGGACTCGAGAATGGTATTGTGACCTGATCCAAAGTATAGAGGGATACTCTGGGACCTTGTGGCAAGTGTTCTGTTGTAAACCCAGCAAACACTCTGGGCAGACACAAGGAGGGTATTCCCATTCCCCCCGTCACGGATTTCACTTAGGGGTAGGCACTGTGAGCACAGTGATGTGACCCTCATGAGTGGGTTTGTGACAGATATGGTGTGCAGCATTGGGATCTGATAGATTTGGTTGCATTGCAGTTTGAGAGATTGGTGGCCACAGGCATAACAGTTGAGCTTGATTCCAAGTCCGGTGTATCAGATTGCTAAACTGAAAACAGTCCACACACAATTAAGGCAGAGATTTTATGTATATATATATATATATATATATATATATATATATATATATAATTTAGTTATGTATCAAGTTCCCTACCTGTTTTTTTTTTCCCCTCAGGTGCAAGCTAGTGTATCAGTAGTTAGGGAATAAGATGGCTCCCATCTACAGCAAATACACTGCAGAATACCTGAAGCAGTTGTGCCAGGACATAGGTGTCCAGTACAAGGGGGTGAGCCAAAAAGTATCTTATGGAGGCTTTTTTGACAGCTGATGAGCTAGCAGCTTCCCAGGACCTCAAGTCACAGCAGGTGACTGATGGGGACCAGGCCTTGGGCATGGAGGTTCCAAGGAATGTTGCAGTGTTCAGTCCCAGGGAGGAGTAAAGTGAGACCACAGAGAACCCAGAGCCACAGCAGCAGGGGAAGGTCACCACAATGCTGGAGCCAGATGGGATCAGGCTGCAGATAGAGCTGAGGAGAATGGAGCTGGAATTTGAGCAGAGGAAGTTCCAGATGGAGATGTAGGAAAAAGAAAACCAGTGTTGGAGAGAGGCTGATAGAGAGAACAAACAGTGCCAGAGAGAATTCGAGTTGCAGAAGCTAAAACTCCAATGAACAGTGACAGAGGATGTAAGTGGCAGGGGTGAACCTGGAACTTCAAGACTGGGGTATAAGTTAAATTAAAAATTAATAGCTGAATTTAAAGAAGGGGAGGACATGGACGCATTTTTGAATTCATTTGAAAAAGTCTGTATTCAGGCAAAAGTACCCAGAGAGTCCTGGAGCTTTCAGCTATTCCCACTACTTATTGGGTGGGGTCATGAAGCGTTGGGTCAAATGGACAATCAGGACAGTAGTGATTATAAGAAATTTAAAGCTGCATTGCTTAAAAAGTAAGAGTTAATTCCTGAAGCATACAGGGTTCAGTTCCGTAAGCTCCAAAGAAGCTTTGACATAAGTTACGAAGAACTTGCCACAAACCGATGTCAGTTTTTGAAACATTGGTGAGAGGGAGTGGAAGCAAACTGTGCTAAGAAAATTGAGGAGGTTGTGCTTTTGGATCAATTCTTTTTGGCTTGCCCAGAAGAACTAAAAACCTGGTTGGAGGATCGAGACCTGAAAACAGTGTAACAGGCTGCTGATCTCTCAGACCGCTATGCCAGGAGCAGGCCTGCTCTGAAAGGGAGTGGGGTGGGCACAGAAGCGCGGAAGAGGAAAACTGCCTTTAGGTCAGCTAAAACCCTCACTGTCTCCACAGAAAGGGGGAAGCCCCAGGTTATTAAAAAGGAATTTCTCAGACAAAAGAAATGATGATTGTTGGTTATGCAAACAGCTAGGGCATCTTGCAAGACAGTGTCCTAAAAAGGCACAGAGCGGACAAAGTGTTGCTTGAACTGAGTTGGGTGCACTGTATATCCCTGAAAGCATGCCTGTGAACATTAAGGAGCACATACACCCGGTTACTGTAAATGGGGTGCACACCCATGGGTTAAGGGTTGGGGGGGTGTCTCTTACTTTGGTAAAAGGGGATTTGGTTGAGCCTGAACATCTTATAGCTAATCAGTTCATAACAGTAAGGGGATTCACTGGGGAGGAGAAAATTCTATTACTTGCTAGCATTCTCTTGGACTGGAGTGAGACAGAAGAAATGGTGCAAAAAATGGCAGTGGCAGACAATCTCGCCCTGTATGTGATAATAGGGAACAATCTCCAGAAGAGGGTGGTATGTGTGGTTACCTGAAGTCAGTCAGCAAAGTCCAATTGTAGTTCCCTGGACCATGATAGAAGCTCCTGTGGAAAACAATGGAAGGCTGGTTCTTCAGCCTGTGTCTCCTGACATGGAGAATAGTGAAGGAGGGGGTAGGACTTCCCCACATGACAGTTCACAAAACAGCTACAGAGGTTACTCTAAGGAGGGAGGAAGGGGGTAGCCAAAGTTTAAATGGTTAGGGATGGTAGTGACCCTGAATGCCCTGACGCTAGAGCTATGGATTCTAGTTTAGAAACTGAAGGGGATGTGTCCCATGCCTTGGGAAAATGTACAGATTTTGCAGCTGCTCAGAGAACTGACCCTAGTTTGGAGAGGGTGAGGGTTTGTGCAGAATCTGATGGGACACAGGGAGGTGATGGGAGACATAGGGTATTTTGGTACAATGAACTGTTGTATACACAGGATGTAAGGACAGAGGGAGGGGTGATGGGCAGGCAGCTTGTCGTTCCCTAGGGGTACCATGAGCAGATACTCAAGATTGCTCATGATATCCCCATGTCTGTGTTACACAAGGTCCCTGCACCCTTATTGGTACCCCAGAGGTACACCTTAGACAGCTAGTGCTTAGGCATATGTTATACTAACATATAGGGCTAAGGGCATCTACTGTACAAGAGCAGATGTCAGGATATGTATGCATATTATTGTTATACACTTTACTTTCTAATACATATATATATTTTCTATGTATTTTTACTTATAAGATGCTAGGACCTCTGTGCCCTTGTAATAGTTATAATATGTAAGTCGGCGTTGCCACCTTTTGGTGATTTGTACCATTACACTGATTTATGCAAGACTGTACTCTTTTGTCTACAAACTGATGACTACTACAAAATTGTATAATGTTATCTTGGACCATGGAGCCACCTCTAATTTAGCCAATAGGGCTCATCTCTGTAACTAGAAAAGTTTCTATCTTACAGTAACCATAGTAATTATCATAGGTATATAATATGAGACACTGAGTCTTATACCTTGGAGACCCCAAGAGACACGAAGAAACCTCGAGGTATAGGAAATGCTTAGCATTGGCTTCTGGTTCATATTGGTAAGAACTGCTTAGAGCAACTGTGATTTATCCCTTTTGGTAGTAATAAACACGTTTATTACTCTTATGCAACTTGTTTGTGATTTCTTGCATTCCCAATATTGCCAAGAGCCTGAGAGTGAGGTTTAGACCTTCTGACATCTGGACATCTGGGAATTGTGTGCACCAGGCAGCGGTTGGCTCAGAATTTCTATTGGCCCAACTTCACTGGTGCCAACAAATAGGGAAGGAGGATAGTAAAGCCAAAGCTGCCCTAATTCCCTTGCCCATTGGGGAGGAGCAATTTCAGAGGGTAGGAATGGATATTGTGGGACCTTTGAGTACCGCCAACACCTCTGGGAAGAGGTTTATCCTGACAGTGGTCAATTATGCCACCAGATACCCAGAGGCAGTTGCCCTTTCTTCACTTAGGACAGACAAAGTGGTAGATGCCTTGCTAGGGATTTTCTCCCATGTTGGGTTTCTGCAGGAGGTTATCACCGATCAAGGGGGGGTTCCTTCATGTTGTACCTGATAAAGTGTTTGTGGGAGAAGTGTGGGGTAGTGCAGAGATGCACAACACCTTATCACCCGCAAGCCAATGGGCTTGTGGAAAAGTTTAATGGTACCTTAAAATTGATGCTCCAAGCATTTGCTGAACAGTATAGGAGGGACTGGGAGAAATACCTTCCACACCTGTTGTTTGCATACAGCGAGGTGCCCCAAGAGTCAATAGGGTTTCCCCCTTCAAACTCATATATGGACATGAGGTGCTTGAGCCGCTAGACTTGGTTCTGACTCCAACTACAGACTGTTCTCCATCTGCCTGCTGCATCATCTGTACTACCTACTCCCGCTACCTGTTTCAGGGAAGAGGAAACCAACAAGGCAAGAATTATCTTTGGCTGAAGAAGCATTGCTTGTGTGAGAGACATTCAAAGCTTCCGGTACGGGCATTTGCTCATTCAGTGGGACAGACTCTGATTTTGTTCAGTATGTAGGGAGCTTGGGGGAGCCGGCAGCTGGATGCATCATCTAGGGGCAGGGTTTGGCCCTTTAAAAACCCATGCAGCTCACTGTTCTGTACCACCTACTTCATTCCTGGCTCCAGCTACCTAGGGGAGGGTTTGTCACTTTAAAAACCTGTGCCACTTGTTAGTGTGAATGTAGTGCAAGTAAGGGAGTGGTGCGAGTGCCACTCGGTAAGGAAAAAACTCTTTAACATCCTGTGTTTTAATAATAATAATTTAGTAGGAATACTTAGCTGTTTGGGAGGGATCCAAGCTTCTGGAATGGGCATTTGCTCATTCCGTGGGTAAAGCTCTGATTTCATCCAGTGTGTAGGGGCTTGGGGGAACCGGCAGCTAGACGCGTCATCTAGGGGCAGAGTTTGGAACTTTAAAAACCTGTGCCACTCACTAACCTGTACCACCTATTTCATTTCTGGCTCCAGCTACAGAATGTTCTCCATCTGCCTGCTTCTTCATCCGTACTGCCTTCTCCCATTTCCTGTGTCAGGGAAGAGGTAACCAACAAGGCAAGAACTGTCTCAGGCTGAAGAAGTACTGCTTGTGTGAGAGACATTCAAAGTGTCTGGTTTGGGCATTTGCTCGTTCCCTGAAACAGGCTCTGATTTTGTCCAGTGTGTAGGGGGCTCGGTGTAGCAGGTGCTGGATGTGTCATCTATGGGTGAGGTTTGGCACTTTAAAACCCATGCCGCTCACTAATTTGTACCACCTACTTCATGCCTGGCTCCAGCTACAGACTGTTCTCCATCTGCCTACTGTTTCTTAAGTACTGCCTACTCCCACTGCCTGCTTTAGGGAAGAGGTAACCAACAAGGCAAGCACTGTCTCGGGCTGAAGCAGTATTGCTTGTGTGTCAGACATTCAATTCTTCTCATAGGAGCTGACTTTTATTTTTTCCTGGGGAGCTCAGCTAATGTCTGGGGGTCTGGGGGCCGTCAAGCCCCCCAGAAACTCTGGGGTTTTTGGTGTTCTGTGGTGCATTTTGAGGGTTATACTGAAGAGATTGCACAGTAAATAGGTTCCTCACTCTGCAGTGACTTTTTTAAGAGGGGGCTGAACTAAGAGGAGAAGAGTCCACAAAGTATGCAAAACAAAAATAGTGGTACTTGCTTATCAACAAGTAAAAAATCATTAAAGCATGTGAGAAAATACAACTATCTTTATTGAAATGCCCAGCGAAAAATTGTGCAACACAGCAGGAAGAGTGCCATAGGCCCTGTAGAATCCCCAGCAACTCGTTGGCATCCACCAAACTATTTCACATTATTATATATATTCACTTCATCAGAGGCAAGCATCCCCTGTAAGATGCCAATATTGTATTTATTCTCTCCCCTTAAAGATCCACTGATGCCTCAAGAAGAACTTTGAAAAACATACCATCTGGACACAAAGCAGCCTACATTTCTTATCAGTTCTGTATTTCTTATTCAAATTACCAGTTACTGAGGTCATATGTATAAAAACAGAATAATTATTCCTTGAGGGTCATCAGCTCTTATTGCTCTTACCAACCTGATATCGTAATACTACTCTTGTGACATCACAGTTATTCCCATGGCAACAAGCTGTGATGTCATAACAGAGCATTATAATTTCAAGTAGGGAATAAGCTATAAAGGCAGATGGACGCCAAAGGATATAGAGCTTGTTTTTGTGGTCATTTCCTCAGTAATAAAGAATGGAGAGAATAAATATACTGGAGATATATAAATTACAAGCAAAATTGTGTATAAATATTATGTTTTCCAAAGTTTTCCCAAAGGTGTCAGCTGGTTTTAAAGATGTTTTTCTGTCTCCCACACATCATTACACTTTTAATTATGTCCCATATATGGCCCCATTATTCTACCATAAAAGTTCCCATATGTATTGTTATGTTTAGCATTTTCTGCAATAAATTCTTAAACAGCACCATCTACCTGCAGATCAAGCTGGGTTGGGTTTCCCACTATGACTGATGATGTCATAAGAAAAAGAAGGAGCTATTGACTTGGACTGGTCCCCCAAAAAAGAAAAACACAGCTGACAAAGGCTGAAACAGGGTAGTCAAGATCACCCTTATCTCCATTTTTGCTAAGGAGTAAGCAAGATGTATCAAAATGCAAGGCCCTGCAGGAAAGAAGTTATTATATGGTGCTTTCCATCAGAATTTAGCTGAAACTGTTAGAATGCTGTGTTGAATAACTCTTGTTGTTCAACACAGCATTCTAATAGTGTCAGCTAAAAATGCAAGCCCACACCAACAACTTAATCAAACCTTAGACTTCACACACCATGCCTCATCTTCTAAAACAAAACTATCAGAACTAGCCTAGGATTATTATTCTTTGTAAAACATGTGCATTGGGCAGGGAGGGACTCATGGAGGGTGGATAGAATTAATGGAGCAAGGGGGTCCACTCTCAGTTCTGTTTGACCTGTAGGTATATCTGACTCTTACCACAACCACATACTACTGAAGATGGAGTTTTGTGAAAATAAAGCAAATTCATTATTGAAAATGAGGAGTGTAAAGGTAACTATGATTCCGATAACCCTGACTGGCCAAGACAGTGATGGTGCTCCTTGTTCCTGATTTAACCAGTCTGGGAAGGAATCATCAGTCCTTCCATTGCAACAGGAACTTGTAATGCTGTTCAGCAAAAGCAAAGTGTTTCACCCAGACTTGAAATCACATTGCTTAACAACCTAATTTAAATTTACAACCAATAACCTTTCAGAACAAGTGTTGAAAATGTTTATTTAAACAGCACCTTTTTCATAACCCCCAACCCCCGAGCCCCAGTGGTAGGCCTCACAATAGCTGAATGGGCATATTGCTATATTTTTTGCTGTCTTGTACATAGGGGAAAGGCTCGTAGACTGGTGCTGAGGAGTCTTGATGCAGCATCCCTTCCCCTTCTGAATGGGCCATGTGCAAATGATGGAGACGTTTCATACATTAGATTTAAAAAGAGTCTTGAGTTATTATGCACAGAAAACAGATGACCAGAGTAACTTTACCCAGCTGTTCATGACCTATGAGGAGGTAACAATCTCTCAGTGGATAGTCTCTTGGATTTCTTTATGTAACGAAAAAGTGGGTAAAGAGCCACCTCTGGGGATGGGGATAAGAGAGACCTTATTCCACAAAAGGGACAGCACTTTCTACTAGCTGCCAAAAATGTTCCTCTACTATTTGTTGTTTGTATAAGGCTCAGGCAAAGTCACTTAAACTGTGAAATGTTCATCCTACACTACAGCAAGATACAACATAGCCACAATATACAGCAAGTATCTCTCTTTAACACCTCAAATCCCGATCTAAATAAAATACACCAGAATCAGAAAAATCGAATGCAAAAGGGCCAATTACCTAAAGACTTCTTGTTTAACAAGAGAAAAATATCTAATTTAAACAGTTGCCCTATACATATGCTGTACATTTGGGACATCCACATTACTGATAGAAGGTATAAGTTGTAAGACATTTTAATGCAATTCTCCACAAGGTGTACAGAAGTATGTTGATGTTACTAATTTAGGCTGCCATATGGTGGTACTCCACCTGACTCACAAACCAAATTGGCTTGAATAACCTTGTCTGAATAAGAACAGTTTAGAATGCTCACTAGCAGGGACCAGGCCTCACCCCCTCACTGCCTGGCCTGCTGAGTCCACTAGTCTTATAGTTCTCTGCTCCACTCACCCATCCATCTGATTGACTCCTTCCTGATGTCGCTATCTCTCTCTCTCTCTCTGAGATGAGTCACTCACCCTGCTGCACACATCACTATCATCCTCCTGTCCTGGGCCCGTTCCTCTACCGAGTACTGACTAATGGTCCACGAACCGTGGCTGCGTGGTGCAACTCGAGCTGGCCCGAGACTGAGCAGCAAACAAATGGTGGAGGCAGCTTGGCACCCAAACTGGTACGGCTGTGCTAACTGGCTGCTGGAGACACATGCATGCTTGAACAGATGCAAACTGGCTGCGACACATCTCACAAAAACATTTTGATTTGGTTCCACCAATGAAGTGAAGATTGATTTGATGTATGTCCTTCCCTGTCCCAGATGAAATAACACTGCACCAACCATATCCATGGCAGTGAGACAGTATAATGTGACCCCCACCACCTGCCTGTGCTGGTGTGGCTCCACCAACAACCTCCAGAGTAAAAAACAAATTGTTTTGCTGCTCAGCCTGTTCTGCCCAGTGCCCAGCATCCACCGCCTGACCGAAAAAAAAAAACATTCTGGCCCGGCCAGCTGCTGGGGGAAGGCCCCCACCACTTCCCGGGGGCTTCAGCCCCTCAACCTCCCGTGAGTCAGTGCCTATGATGCTTCTGGTATAGGCGCTACTTGTCCCGTGGGACAGGCTCTGATTTTGTCCAGTGTATAGGGGGCTCAGGGGAGCCAGCAGCTAGACATACTATCTAGGGGTGGGGTTTGGCACTTTAAAAACCTGTGCCACTTGCTAGCATGAACGTAGTGTGAGCAAGTGAGCGGTGCGAGTGCCACTCGGTAAGGAAAAAACTCTTTAACATCCTGTGTTTTAATAATAATAATTTAGTAGGAATAATTAGCTGTTTGTGAGGGATTCCAGCCTGAAATAATTTTAGTCCAGCTAAGAATACTTAGCTGCTTGAGAGGGAGTTTTACCTTAAATAATTTTAGTTCATTGTTCTTTGTTCTGGGGAGGTGTGGTATTGAAGAGGGGTTTATCCTTGTCTTGGTTTACATTTATTATTCTGTTTTATCCTATTTATCTTACTTTGGTAATTTACAGTTTAGCATTATTTTATGTAGTAATTGTGAGTTTTTTTATTTTCTTTCAATCCTCCTGAGTTGATTTTTAATACCGATTCCACATTTGATTTGCCTAATAATTATTGCAGTCTGGTTGTTTTTTCTACCCCTGTTTATGAATCCCTACCAGGGTCAATGATTACTCTGATAATAAACAGACCCCCCCCCCCCCACCAATTGGGATCATGCATTTTTTCAGATTGTTGGTTTAAAACCCTCCTTTTCCTCTGTTAGAGTAAAAAACTATTATTATCAAAAATCCATGACTAGGAGATCGGCAATTATGCTATTAATGTCAGGCTCTGTTCATCCCCATCAGGTCCTTCTTTGTTATCAGAATTTGTTAAGTATCAAGGTTTGTCACCCAATAACCTGAAAGTTTCATGGTCCTCTAATTTAAATATTGCACACCATAATATCCAGAGTTTACAAGCTAAATAGTCTTTATTTGAAGCTTGGACTGCACTTCATGATTTTGATGTGATCTCCTTATCAGAGGCCTAGTTGAACTGTAAAATCCCAGACTCTCAAGTCTCACTTGCAGGTATAACTTGTATAGACAAGACAGGTCATGAAGGGAGGTGGGGGGGACTGATTTATGTCAGGTTTATATATAATTCATTACCTACGGAAAACACGGGGGACAGGATGTGAATTCATCTCTATGGATCTTATTTTAGGTAGTGAGAAACATTTGTTGATTAATACTATATATATATATATATATATATATATATATATATATCCCCTGGGTTGTTTAAGCAGGGTTTGGAGTTGATCACTAGGGTTAAGTCAAGTTTCCCCTCCAACCGAGAATGGATCTTAATGGGGGATTTTAATCGTGATTGGGTTCAGGATTCTAATACGGAAGTTAAAGAATTATTTGCAGAACTGGGGGTCTAACAGTTAATTCAGGACCCATATGGACTTAATTATAAGTCGGGCAAAAGGTCCTTACTGGACTAGATTGTGGTCACTTATCCGAGTAATATTGTTTCTTCTCGGGCGTTATTAGATTCAATCAGTGACCACAGTCCAGTCCAGTGTGAATGATCCTCCAGAAAGAAGATGAAAAATCTCCCAGTGTTAATAGAAAGTTGGAACATTAAAAAAATCAGTCAAGAAGAGATGAATAATGCTTTTAGCAAGACTGATTGGTCTGTTCTAGATTCAGTCAATTCTGTAAATAATTTACTTTCCACCTTTACAGAATTAATCAATCAGGTAATTGATAAATTGGCACCCAAAAGAAAATGCGTATTAGGGCCATTAAGAAAAGATGGATTAATAAGGATCTTCTGAAATTAATAAAATTAAGGGACAGATCTTGGACCCATAAAAAGAATCCTGATCCAGTTAGTGTAATGAAATGTAAAAGGCTCGGGAATGAATGTAAAGCTGAAATATGTAAAGTTAAAAGACAGTACTTCCTAAAGGAACAAGCTAAATATTCCCAAAATCCCTGTAAGACGTGGGAGGTTCTGAAAAATTTGTTAAGATTTAATTTTTCAGAAATGGTTATAAAATGGTTAGCAAATTATCTGCAAAACAGGACTCATATTACTGAAATCTATGGAATAAGATCTGATTGTAGAACCACTGTTTGTGGGGTACCCCAGTGTTCCATCCTTGGGCCCCTGATTTTTTTCCTTTACCTCAACTCAGCCCCTGATGCATGCAAAAAAACTCTATTGTTTTGTATGCTGATGATTCTGTTATTTTCAGTTTCAGGAATAATCCTCAGGATGCAGTCAGCATGGTTGAAAATGATTTTCCAATCATGGTTGGCATAACAAAATGATCATAAACACTAAAAAAATTAAAGTCATGATTTTTTCCAGTTCAAAAAAGAAAATGACCCCCTTAGTTGATATTTAAGGTAAAACTATTGACTTAATCGATAATATTAAATATCTAGATATTACCCTGGATTTGGGCCTCACTTTTGAGACATATATTACCAATATTATTAAAGTCCTGCATGAGAGGTTGGTTTGTAGGCACAGGATTAAACAGTTCTTGACTGGAGATCCAAAGAGGATATTAACGCACAGTTTTATTTTTTGATTGCTTGACTATGGTTTAGCAATCTATACTGCCACCAGTGAAAGGATGTTCTCTAAATTAAATTCAACATACACTAGTTCTTTGAGGTTCATGACAGATCTTCCTCAAAGGACCCATCACTGTTTATTGTATAAGGCATCTGGTTGCCCTTCCTTAAGAAATAGGGTCAAGATTAGTTTAGACTCTCTTTTATTTAAAGTTACCAAAGACTTTCTTCCTTCCTGCTTTAATAAATTATTTTCCAAAAGTCCTACCTTATGGACAACTAGAATCTCTGAGTAGATATGTCTTCCAACTTCCACTGTGTAAAAAAGCCTATGGTCAAGGATCTTTATTATATAGTGCTCCCCACTTTTTTAATTCCATTCCAAGTGACCTATCGAATTGTAATATGATTCATATTTTTAAATCTCAGCTTAAATTATGGTTGGATTCCTGCAATGATTGTTCCTGTAATTCCTGATAATTGTTTATTTTATGGTCTGTTATGTATAATGTTGAATTATGTCTTGTCTATTTAAATGTTTTTTGTACACTTGATGCTTGTGGAAAAGGGCACTTGTGCTCATCTCACTTTCAAGTATAAAAATTAAAAAATGAAAGACTGGGAAGGCAGGCACACCACCCAGGGAACTCCCATAGGGGAATATATCCTAAAGTTTAGGGAAAAACTAAAGGAGCTTATGGGAGCAGCCCAGAGCAACCTCTTAGGTACCCAGCAGAAGCAAAAGGCCTGGTATGACCTCAGAGTCAGAGCTTGCTCATACAGTGTAGGTCAGAAACTCATGGTCCTAATCCTGGTCTGGAAGGATAAGCTGCAGGCCAAGTGGAAAGGACCACACAAAGTAGTCAGACAAGTGAATGATGTAAACTACATTGTAGAACTGCCTGACAGGAGACATACCCAGAGAATGTACCATGCCAACATGATGAAGCCGTATGGAAATAGGACTGAGATGGTATTTGCAGTGTGTAGTCCTGGGGAGGGGACAGATGAAGAAGACCCCTTGCTGGACTTGCTGGTGGAAAGCAAACATGAGTCCTCTGTGGAGGCAATCAAACTGTCACCCTCAGTTGACCCCACAAAAGTCCCAGAAAGTGAGGGAGGTTTTAGAGGTCTTTGCCCCTTTGTTTATGGCCAAGCTGGGACGTACCCCCCCTAGCAACATGTGACATAGATACAGGAATGCAAGCACCCATCCAAGGGACAGCCTACTGGGTGTCTGTGGCTATCCAAAAGGACATTAGGAGGGAGGTGGAGGAAATGCTGGATTTAGGGGTAATCCAGAAATCCCACAGTCCCTAGGCCTCACCGTTGTTCTTATTCCCAAGCTGGATGGCTCTACTCATTTCTGTGTAGATGATCAGGGACTCAATGCAGTCATGAAGTCTGACACCCACCCAGTGCCATGGATGGATGAACTACTGGACAAGTTGGGAGGGGTGACATATCTCATCACCATAGACCTGACAAAAGGATATTGGCAGGTGGAGTTAACCGACCGAACTAGAGTGAGGTTGGCTTTCATCACTCCAATAGGATTATTTGAGTTCAGAGTAATGCCTTTTGGAATGAAGAATGTCCCTGCCACCTTCCAAAGGTTGGTCAACCCGGTGTTACATGGTACTGAAGAGTACCTGGATGATATTGCCATCTTCAGTGCCAGCTGGAAGGAACACCTGTCCTACCTGAGGGAAGTGTTGGGCAGGATACAGAGGGCAGGGCTCACTATTAAGACTGAAAAGTGCCAGGTGGCCATGGCAGAGGTGGCATACCGAGGACATGTAGTAGGGCAGGGGCAGTTTCACCCTAATCAAGCCAAGGTTGAGGTGATTGAGGCGTGGCTCAGGCTGGAAACCCAGAAGCAGGTTTGGAGTTTCCTAGGGACCTCTGGGTACTATCGTAAGTTTGTACAAAATTACAGTACCCTGGCAGCTCCCTTGTCTGGCCTGCTAAAGAAAAGAATGCCTAAAAAAGTAAAATGGAAACCAGCCTGTGAATGAGCCTTTACACGGCTAAAGGAGGCACTGTGCAGTGCTCCTGTGCTGGCCAGTCCAGACTACAGTAAGCCATTTGTAGTCCAGATAGATGCCTCAGATGTGGGAATTGGTGAAGTTTTTAGTCAGACCTCTACCCAAGGAAAATATTACCCAGTAGTGTATCTGAGTAAAAAGTTGCTTCCTTGGGAGCAGGCCTATTCCACAGTCAAGAAGGATTGCCATGCGCTGATATGGGCCCTGAAGAAGTTAGAGCCATACTTCTATGGGTGGCACTTTGAGGTACAGATGGATCATAACCTCCTGGTGTGGCTGATGCAAATGAGGAAGATGAATGGTCATCTTTTGAAATGCAGTATTGCCTTACAGGGCTATGATATGACTGTTACCCACAGGGTTAGATCGCCAAATGCCAATGCAGACGGGCTATTTCAGCAGTTAGAGCAATGAACAGAATTTGTGAAACTCATACCATGCTAGGGATGGATTCCCACATGGAGTGTTGCGAGCTAGCCAACTGCCAATAATTATTTGCAATATGTTTCTGTTATATATTGTTTTATGGGATTGCTGTGTATGCCCATGCCAGTGCTAATTCAAAGCATAGGGAATGCCTAGATTTTTTTTAAAGGGATGACCTTTTGACCCGAAGGCCACCTGCTTTGCCAGAAAGTGAGATTTTAATTCCCAGGATCTTTTAGCAGAGATATGCCAAAAGCCATTTACCTGCCATAAACATGCACTACAGAAGCAGATTGTTTTTTATCTCAAGAACTATAATAGAATATCACATTTTATGAGGGAACAGGATGTTTGAGCTAGGAATTGGCCATTTTAGCAGTACTGCGTGAAATTCTAACATGACACTGAATTAGCTTACAAGATGCTATATTGATACATCAAAGTTTTAACAACGACTGTCGTGTTACTAGTTAATTTTGGAGACAGAATTTATGCTTAATCTGAGTGACATAACCAGGTGGCCAGGAAAATGGTGTGTCACTGTTAAGAAAATAAACCTGATTTCCTTATGACTGGAAATGTGATGACACTGCAAGTTTCAGAAAGGTAGTTAAGCTGTCCAGCACAGAGCAAGTTGGCCATTTTGGTTTTGGACATTCTCCTGAGCACAACCGAACAACTTCCAGACTGCTACACAAGGACTGAGATCTTTTGCCAACCAAAGATTCCCTGAACTTTGAAACTCATCTGTAAGGTAGAGACATAGTTAAAACAGTTTTAAGGCATTTAAACTGAATACTTTCCCATTTGGTTCTAATACTGTAAGCTAAATTTGTATATGATCTCTTTTACTTGTAACTGCATTTATTTAATTAGTTTAGTGAAAGACTTTTGTTTTTCCAAAGAATTCTGCCTGCGTGAGATTCCTCATATTGTATGTGTGACTGTAGAAGTTTTATTACAAATCTGTGGCAAATGTTTATACTTAGAAGGGTCACCAAATAGCAACCAAATTGAAAAGGGTCAGTGGGGGATCTGGCAGTATTAGGAAGAGTACCAGAGTCTCATACGAGTCTGAAGGGAACTGGGCTATTGCATGTCCTGTAGGGCAAAGGCCAAATCAGGTTTTTGTGCTGTTATCCCGAAGACGGCGTACTTACTTGGACCTTTCTCCTGTGTGTAATAACCATGAAAAATGGTTCATATTTGGCCACAAGACTCGAGAATGGTATTGTGCCCTGATCCAAAGAATAGAGGGATGCTCTGGGACCTCATGGCAAGTGTTCTGCTGTAAACCCAGTGAACACTCTGGGCAGACATGAGGAAGGTATCCTTGTTTTCCCCCCTCCCTGTCACAGATTGCACTTAGGGGTGGGCACTGTGAGCTCAGTGATCTGACCCTCATGAGTGGGTTCATGACAATGTGCACCTCTTCTAGGGGAAATGGTACAACCCAAAGCCTTAGAATGCTGGGTAAATGAGGATTCCAAGCAGTAGAACTCTCCAGTTTTAGCTGTGCCACACACAGGGGAACATCAATCAAGCCTTCTCTGAAGAAAACTTTAAGCTGTTTTGGCTTGGGGCTGCAATTCTGCACAGCAGGTTGGGGCTGCTGGTGACAAGGAGCAGCCCTAAATTTACATTGTGTCTGTTAAGCTGTGGCTTTTAAATTGAATAACCTGCTTCTCCCATTTTCCCGGTTTGGATTGGAGGCCATGTCTGCCTTTGAGACAGGATGTTTTATCTCTTTTGGTCTCTGATATTAAAAAAAAAATAGGGTGCCACGGGCAAGTGTTTCCTTTTTTATTTGTATTGGGATGTTTTAGTCTAGGGCTCCGGGGGGGTCCCCTAGTGCTATTTGGGCATCAGTCCCTTCAACTTCCCCCCTCAGTAACTAGGCTTATTGGTTTTAATTTCTTGTCTTTCATCAAAATTTAGGGAGTTAATGTGTTCTTATTGAATTACCCTTTTAAAGGCATTGGCCTTTTAAATTTCTTTCAGCAGCATAGCATTGGTGTTTAGGCTAGCTTGTTTTTCTTTTACAGCTCTTCCATGAGCTGCAGAGCCAAATATGTTTTTTTTTATTCAGGGAGAGTTGCTTTCATTCATGGAGGCTTTGCCCCTGTCATCCTTCGGCGTGTTCTTCAGTTCTTTCGAGCACTCCATTTTTTCACAGAGCCATTATTGGCACTATGGCTTATCAGAAACCATTAACCCTTAAAAGATGTAAGACCTGCAAAAGGGTGATGAGACCCTCACCCATGGGTTCCTGTTGCCCTCATTGTGTTACTCAGCATAATATGTCTCTTACAGTTCCCTCCAGTCAGACCTCTGAGTTGAGGAGGGGGACGCCTGGTTCTTCATTTGGCAGTGGCAAAGCAGAGTTGAGTAAATCCTTATTGGTGCTCTTAGGAGAGCTTCTGAGCCCTGATGTTCCAAAGGACATCCCATCAGATACGTCTAACCCCAACTGGGCCCCTCAGGTCAAATGGGAGGCCCATAAAGGCAGGGCTGTGGTTGCAGATGTGTGGGCAGACCCAGACATTGACTATCCAGAGAGTCAGGAAGAAGATATTGGGGATCTTGGGAAAATCCTGACCCTACAAAGCTACTTTATGATGAGGAGGACTGCCCATCTGAGGAGGAGAAGGAAGAAGAGGGAATGGACAGAGCCAAAGAGGAAGATTCTTATTCCTCCGTTGTTTGATACCAAGTCCTTTCCTTCCTTCCTGGTAGATGATTCATGTAGCTCCTTACAGCTCAAGGAGGAGCAATCCATAGAGATAGTAGACATCAGTCCAAGTCTGTCTGTGTCCTTTTCTGCTCCAAAGTGTTTCCTGAGCTTTATTTCTTGTGACCAAATTGTGGTGTGTTCAGTTAAACTGAGGAGGACCAGGGAGCGGCCCTTGATCATGGTCTATTTGAGTATGAGGGACTGAGTGGTAGCCCCTGATCACAGCTTATTTGAGTATGGGGGTGAGTTACTGAATAGCAGCCAGTCACTGCCCATTTGAGAAGGGGGGACCTAGTAGCAGCCACTGATCATGGCCTATCTGAGTATTGGATGCCGAGGTGTACTTGCTGAGTGCAGCCTATTTGAGCATAGGGTGGGAGTGCAGAGGAGCAGCTGCCTATTTTAATATAAGGGGCCAAAGAGCAGCCACTGATCACAGTCTATTTGAGTATGTGGGGAACTGAGTAGCGGCCGGTAATCTTGGCCTATTTGAGTATGGGGCTGCAAGGAGCAGCCTCTGATCATGGCTCATTTAAGTATGGGGTGGTGTCGAAGAGCATCATCTGATCATTATCTGTTTGAGTACGGGGTGTGTGCTGAGGAGCAGCCACTGATAATAACCTATTTGAGTATGGGGCAGGGGGTACCGTGGAGCTACTGCTAATCACAGGGGACCTAGGAACAGTTACAATCAATCATACCCTGTTTATATGGGCAACTGAGGAGTAGCCAGTGATCCAGAGAAAGGCAGAGAGGAGCATAACCCAAAATTGGTAGGTTTCATTTTACTTAGAATAAGACAGAGTTTTTTGAGCCTGAATGTAATGCAGCTCAGGCATTGATTGCATGTGATGCAGCTCCATGTGACTCAGCTCATGCCATGTCTGCAGTCAGCCCAGAAGTCAGACTGCAAGAGCAAGACTTACTTTATAACCAAACTAGCTATAGTAATGACTTTTTTTGGTAGTGGATGGTTGTGTTTTGTTTGTAGCCTAGATGTGGCTTGGGACGATTATTGCTGTTGCTTACTGCCGGTTACTGTGCGGGGCATGAAAATAGTCCTCACACAGTAACTGCAGTAGTACCATACATACATACGAACATATGAAATTGCTAGCAGATGCAGGCCATTCAGTCTATCTAGTTTGCTCAAGTGTGCAGCACTTCAGTCTATTAGACTACAGCTGCCCCCATGTGCCTTCCCCCCATCTGCACCCCCCCAGTTTGTACCCTCCCTTGAATCTGTCCACCCCTCTTGAAGCCCCCAACACTCTGCAGTGATACGACTTCTTCTGGCAGAGCGTTCCACCCTGCCACCACCCTTTCTGTGAAATAGTACCTCCTCTGTTCCCTCTTGAACCTGCCCCCTTCCAACTTCATAGAGTGTCCCCTGGTTTCCTTTCCGCCCTTCAGACTGAGCATACAGCTGGTGTCTACTCTGTTCAAACCCTTCATGTACTTGAAGGTCTCAGTCATATCCCCTCTCTCCATTTTTTCCTCCAGGGTATACGTACTGAGCTCTCTCAGTCTCTCCTCATATGGTCTGTTCCCCAACTCCAGGATCATTTTTGTTGCCCTGCGCAGTATCCCCTCCAGTAGTTTGATGTCCCTTTACAAGTATGGGTGCCAGAATTGCACACAGTACTCTAGGTGCAGTTTCACCAGGGATCTGTATGGGGCAAGATGACCTCCCCACTCCTGAAAGTAATCCCCATTGCTATGCAACCTAGCATCTTGTTTGCCTTTCGCTGCTGCCTTCCTGCACTAAGCAGAGTGGTTCATCTCATCAGTTACCAGCACTCCCAGATCCTTCTCCTCCTTGGATTTTGTTAATGGTACACCCTCCAGCCAGTAATTGTGTCCTGGGTTCTTGCCTCCTAAATGCATCACTTTGCACTTCTTGGCATTGAAACCAAGCTGCCAGGTGTGAGACCATTCCTCCAGTTCTGCCAAATCCTCCTGAAGTACTGTTGCTCCCTCCCTCATCTACCTCTGCACAGATCTTTGTGTCATCTGCGAAGAGATTGATCTTGCTTTTAATCCCTACTGCAATGTCGGTTATGAAAATGTTAAACAGAACTGGTCCCAGCACCGAGCTCTGTGGTACACCACTTGTTACTGCCCTGGGCTCAGATGCCTCCCCCCTCACTACTACCTTCTGCTGTCTTCCATGTAGACAGTTCTTGACCCATCTGACCAGTTTCTTCCCTGCTCCCAGACTCTTCAACTTGCAGGTCAGCCTACCATGTGGCACCGAGTCAAAGGCCTTACTGAAATCTGGGTAGAAGACATCCACTGCATGTGCTCTGTCCAGTGCCTTCATAACACAGTCATAAAAATCAACCAAGTTCATCTGGCAGGATCTGCCTGAGACAAACCCATGCTGCCTGAGGTCTTGGAGGTTGTTATCCTCAAGAAAGTGCACCAGCCTTTCCTTGAGGATTGTCTCCATCATTTTTACCACAATTGCAGTAAGGCTCACAATTCTGTAGTTCCCTGGTTTGTCCTTGGGCTCACTTTTATGGAGAGGTACCACATGTGCTTCCCTCCAGTCCCTGGGCATGCACCCTGAGTTCAAAGATGCATTTAACAGGTCCTCCAGTGGCCCTGCCAACTCTCTTGGCACCCTGTAGTGGACTCTGTCTGGGCCAGGTGCCTTGTCCACCTTCAGGGACTTAAGGCCCTCCCTCACCTTTTCCACCATGATTTCCCCATCCGTGGTTGCTTCTCCCCCACCTTTTCCCACCTCGCCCTTCCTCTCAGGTATGGACCCATCTTTCTCCTTGGTGAAGACTGAACAGAAGTATTCATTAAAAAACTAGAGTACTGCCTGCAATTAATTGCAACTTTCAGATATAGTCAGCTGTCACATCTTATATCTCAAGTATTTCTTCTTTTCTGTTTGCTAATTAGACGTTTTTCCACCTGGGAGTACTGGGATGATGTGTGGAGCAGCACTCTGTCTGGAGGAAAAAAAAAGTCAGTTCTGTTCCTCACACTACATCATCACTGAAACCACACTGACTATGACATCATTAGTAACCAATGAGAACCATGTCTCACTGCCAGGTTTCACTTTCACATGAAGCAGCAGAGACTGTCTCTCCCTGGTTACTAGTGATGCCACAATTTCCTGTATTTTGATTGGCAGCTTGTGAAAGTCACTGCTCAGGCTGCAAGGATTGTGGTGCCTCAAGGTGTTTGGTCTAATTTCTGATGATGTAGTGGGAGGAACAAATCTGACTTTTTTTTCCCCTCCAGACAGAGTGCTGCTCCAAACATCACCCCAGTACTGCCAGGTGGAAAATCTTCTAATTAGCAAACAGAAAATAAAAAAAATACTTCAGATATCGGAAGTGATAGCTGACTGCATCTGAAAATTACTATTAATCCCAAGCAATACACTAGCTCTTTAAGTACTTCTGTCTGCTCAGCCCCCTTTTCTATCAACCCACTTCCCCTCCTGATCCTAACAATTTGATCTTTGCTCTTCCTCTTCTCTCTGATATATCTGAAGAAATCTTTTTCCCCTCCTTTGATCCCCTGTGCTAACCTCCGTTCCTTATCTGCCTTTGCTGCCCTTACCACTCTGCTCACTTCTCTGGATTTCTTCACATATTCTTCTTTGACTTTTGCCCTGTTGGGTCGCTTGTAGGTCCAAAATGCATTCCTCTTTTTGCTCACCTTCTCCACTGCCTCTCTACTCATCCAACTGGGTTTCTTGGTCCTGGCTTTCTTGCTTGGCTCTTGACACAAGTTTTAGTGGCTTCAGCCAGTGCTGTCTTGATGACTGCCCATTTTTGTTGTGTGTCTATTTCTGGGAAGATATTTGCCATGTGACTTTCCAGTATGTTTCCCATCCTGCCACAGTCCACCCTTTTGAAGTCCAGGCCCTTACTTTTTGTAGTGGCTACTTCTCTACCCAGGTTGATTGAAAACCACTCTGTGCAGTGGTCATTATTTACCAGAGATTCTTCCACCCTTACACCCCTGACCTGTTCCCCATCTTTCAGTACCAGGTCTAGTATATTCCCATCCCTCATTGGCTTCATTACCCTGTTGGTAAGGAATCCACCCTGGAATGCTTCCAGGAGGATCTGCTCCCTGGCAAAATTGGTTGCTGGGATGCTCCAATCCACCCTGATAGATTAAAGTCTCCCACCACCACTGTGCTCCCTTTGCCACTATGCCTCTGTATCTGCTCCCTCAGTTCCCTGTCAATGTCCTCCTTCTGTGCCAGAGGTCTATAAACAACCCCCAGACAGATCTTGGTCCTTTTCTGGCTGTGTAGTTGCAGCCAGATTACTTCTGACCTCCCCTCCTCCCCTTCCTCCCTATGACATCTGATACCTTCACTTACATAAATTGCATCTCCCCACCTTCCCTTTATATCTATCCCTCCAGAAAAGTTTGTACCCTGGGATGGTTAGGTCCTAGTCAGATCCAAGACAGCCGGTTGACAAATTTTTTGTCGACCAGCATTACAGCGACACCCTTATGTTGACCGCATTTTGCAGTTGGCATGAGGGTGTCACAGGAGAGATTGTTTTCTTCAGGGGACTGTACCCCCGCACCCCACCTACTAAAGTAATCAACTCCAAATCAGAGTTGTATCAAGGGGGTGTGCAATACCCCCAAAAGCAGTGGTGGGGTCCCACTCTGACACTACAGTGACCTGGCGCTGTTGTCGCTGTAGAGTTGGTCACTGTCAAAAGTCACAGTAGCGATGGCATACCATCCCAGTCATTAAGCTTGGTTGCCCATGTCTCAGTAATGGCAGCTCTGTCCACCTGTCCCTCTGCCATCAATGCCTGCAACTCTGCCAACTTGTTTCCCATGCTCCTAGCATTTAGTGAAACCATTCTCCATGCTGCATCTGTCCTTCTGCTTCCTTACCCTTCACTCCAACCCCTATTTCACCTGAGGTCATATCTATCCCTATGGTGGGGGAGGTCCACGGGACCCCCTCTCCTGGTGATTTCTAGCTCCAATGCCTCCCCTCCTACCTAGTTTAAATGATACCACTCACTGATGACATCCCCAGCTTTTGCTTCAACACCTGTGAACCTCCCCTGCTGAGGTGTAACCTATCCCCTGCATAAAGATCTGTGTTATCCCATATGCTACCTCAGCTCCCCACCAATCCATACCCCTTGGTCTTGCACCATTCCCCCAGCCACTTATTAGTTGCTGATTCTTCTCTTCCTGTCTTTACTGGTCTTTGGCACTGGCAGAACTTCTGAGAAGGCTACTGTTGTTCCCTCTTTGCTGCATAGTTTTCCCATTCCCTGAAGCTGTCTTGTACCTGCTCTACCCAAACAAACAAAACACAGAATGAAACTTTTGCTTTCATTTTCTTCCTTCTAATTACTCTGCCCAGGTTATAAACCCAGCAATTTATCTGGAATGAATATCATTAACTGCAGGTACTGCAGAACACTTTTCAGAAGGGCAGTTTCATAGGATTTAGGACATTGTCATACATGCTGAGCCACTGGAGATCCTAGGGCTCAGCTCCAGGTAGCATGGGCAGAGCTTGCACACCTCAAATTTCATATTCAAGAGGAAATATATTATAAGAACCACCCGCCATTTCCACAATATCCAACAGAAGCACCTCGACTGCAGAGGGTATTTGGTCCGGGAGGTTGGCAGGTGGTTAGGAGGGACAAATCGGGTGCCCCATCACTCGGTGCTCTCCAAAATATTACCTCCACAAACCATATAAAAACTATAAACAGGTATCTGCCTCTATCTCTGAAATCAAACAAAGAGGTAGAGGACAATGCAGAGCAGGACACTGCAGCACAGGAGCTAGTACAACAAAACTCACCCAAAACAGGAACCAAAACAAAAAAAGCAAAAAGGAAATCCAAAAAACTTCTGATCATAGGAGACTCCATGATTTGGGGAGTTGATACCTATCTCCAGCTAGGGGTAATGGTCAGATGTCTCCCAGGTACATCAGCATGGAGAGACACTGATCACATTACTAAAATTGTTCAGGAAGCAGGAGAAAACATTGACATCCTGGTACACATAGGGACTAATGATCTCACCAGCTGGTCAGTTGTGGAGACCAAGGAACACCTGACCAGGTTGGGTGACAAACTATCATCCATTTTGTCCAGCATCTCCTTCTCTGAGATCCTGCCAGTCTGGGAGAGGGGGGCAGATGGACGGAAGGTCAGAGAAGGGGAGATAGGGTAGCTAAGCATGTGGCTCAAGGGCTGGTGCCAGGAAAAAGGACACAAATTTGTAGGGAACTGGCAAGAGTTTTGGGAGCGAAAGTTCTTTAAATTTGATGGACTGCATCTGACTAAGGAGGGAGTCAGTGCATTGGGTCAGAAGTTTGACATCTTTGCAGAACATTTAAACTAGCAAATGGGGAGGGGGTGCAGCACCCCATACGTCGAACAGGACAAACATCCCTCCCCCCTTTGCTAGTGGTCAACAGAGTTAAGCTAGCCCTGGCACAAAGAAATACAGGTGAGGGGGTAAAGGCAAAGTGGGCAAGCATTATGGATGCACTACTTGAAGCAACATCCCATTGCATTAGAGAGAAAAGGAAGTGCAAAAGAAGAAGGAAACCAATTTGGTTCTCAAAAACAGTAGCAGAAAAGGTCAGAGCCAAAAGGCTGGCCTTCAGGAAATATAAGGGAACACAGCAGGATGAAGATAGGGAAGCATACCAAACTTCTCTAAGTGAAGCAGGGAAGGTAGTAAGGCAGGCAAAGTCCCAAACAGAGGAAACACTAACACAAACAGTAAAAGAAGGTGACAAGACTTTCTATAGATACATTAGTGAAAGGAGAAAGTCCAGAGGGGGTATTGCTAAGATCAAAGGAGATAAGGGTGTGTGTGAGGAGGAGGACCATGTAAAAGCATCTATCCCAAACAGATACTTCTGCACAGTATTAACTGAAGAAGGTAGGGCAGGGCCCACAGCTCAGCATCATGGACACAATGGGGAGGGAGGTGAGTATACCTCTCAACCTCCCTCATCACAAATCAGGGACAAGGCTTAAAATGATCAGGGACAAATGACCAAAATCAGGGACACATCTGAAAAATAGTAATATTAGTTCCAGAAGTTGTGTACAACATGCTTCTTAGTATGCCTAGCATTTTCTTAATGAGAACTAGACAGTAACACCAATGGCTGGCATTATTTTGTGATTCAAATCCCTACTCTTCAATGACAGAAATGCCAAATATAGGAAGGACAAAAGAAATTTCTGAGGTAAAATCAGGGACATCCCTGAAAATCAAGGACAGTTGAGAGGTATGGAGGTGAGCATTAGTCCCTTCACAAAAGAAAGCATCCTACAAGAGCTCGATAAGCTCAGGGTGGACAAAGCAATGGGACCTGATGGCATACATCCCAGGGTACTAAAGGAGCTAAGGGTGGAACTAGCAGAGCCATTATCAAAACTGTTTAGTGAGTCTCTGAGCACAGGAGCGGTCCCAGAAGACTGGAGAAGGGCTCATGTGATCCCGCTCCACAAGAGTGGTAGCAGGGAGGAGGCAGAGAACTACAGACCAGTCAGTCTTACCTCAATAGTGGGCAAGATTATGGAGGCACTCCTTAAGGAAAGGATAGTGCAACACCAGGAATCCATAGGAGCACAGGATTCAAGACAGCATGGGTTTACAAAAGAAAGGTCCTGTCAAACTAATCTCATAGATTTCTTTGACTGGGTATCAAGAGTGGTGGACCAAGGGGGAGCAGTTGATGTCACCTACCTTGAGTTCAGCAAAGCTTTCGATACTGTTCCACATAGAAGATTGATTAATAAGCTGGGTAGGCTCGGGTGGGTCAGAAGTTGGTCAGCTGGGTGGCAAACTGGTTGATGTGCAGAAAGCAGAGAGTGGTGGTAAACGGTACACAGTCAGAAGAGATGTAAGTCACAAGTGGGGTACCTCAGGGATTAGTCCTAGGGCCAGTCCTCTTCAATATCTTCATCAGTGACATTGCAGATGGACTGGAAGGTAAGATTTCTCTGTTTGCAGATGACACCAAGATCTGCAACAGAGTAAATGATCCAGATGGGGTGGGCAGAATAAGAAGAGATCTGGATAAACTAACAAAATGGTCGGAAGAGTGGCAACTGGGGTTTAATGCAAAGAAGTGCAAGATCATGCACATAGGGAACAGAAACCTTGAAGCCACCTATAGCCTGGGAGAGGAGTTGCTGGCAGTCACAAGGGAAGAAAGAGACTTGGGCATCATCATCACCAATGACCTGAAATCATCCAAGCAGACCAATAATGCAGTAGGTAAGGCTAGGAGATGTTAGGGTGTATTAGTAGGGGTATCGCAAGTCATAAGAGGGAGGTAATAATCCCTCTTTGCAAGACTCTGGTTAGGCCCCATCTGGAGTACTGCATGCAGTACTGGAGGCCACGCCTTCACAAGGACATTAACCAAATTGAGGCAGTCCAGAGAAGGGCCACCAAAATGGTGCAGGGACTGCATCAGAAAATATATGAGGACAGATTAATGGAGCTCAATATGTATACCCTAGAGCAAAGCAGGGAGAGAGGTGATATGATCGAAACATTCAAACACCTTAAGGGCATTAACAAGGTGAAAGAGTCTAACATTTTTCAATATAAGAAAACTAGCAGGACAAGAGGACACATAGCATGAGATTAGATGGAGGCCGATTAAGGGGTAATGTGAGGAAGTTCTTTTTCACAGAAAGGGTGATGGATGCATGGAACAGCCTACCTCAGGAAGTTGTGGATATGAATACAGTGCAGGGCTTCAAACAGGCATGGGATAGGCATAAGGGAGAAATACAGATGAGTATGAATAGATAGGCCATTGGCAGAGCAAAGGACGATGGTACGTTCATAAGGTAGAAAAAGAAATGGGCAGACTGGGTGGGCCTTGCGGTCCTTATCTGCCATCAACTTCTATGTTTCTATGTTTCTCCCTTCCAGATCATTCGTTTTCAGGTGCATTACAATGTGCGGCTTCCCCCCACCTTCTCCACATTTCTGCCCAAATGCTGCCCCACTCTAACATGGGTAAAATACCTCTGCCAGATTCCATAGACTAAAAGTAATGCCACGAAGTCTGTCCAGACTACGTCAGGCAGCCTTAAAAATCAGGCTGAAAAAGATATACTGCTAAATATCACATTTTTATTCTGCATAACTAGACAAATGTGGCCAAAACAAAATTATTCTACAGACAACCGTACAATGGCATCACCAGTGCAGGCTGTAAAGGGGATCCTTAGACTTTTGGGTTCAGACTTCCATTTCTCCTGTGAGGCTGTCTTCAGCCCCAGGAGCCCTGGGACCTTACATGCCTTTCTTCCTTTTACTTCTTGTGCCGGGGGGGGGCAGTGAACAAGGCCATAAGGGGGTTCCCCAACATAAGGTGAGTTAAGTAAGCAATAAGCCACAGCAGGCTATGTATTAAATGATTTAATGCATACCCCATGGGAGTGAGGCATGAGGCCAAAGGCCAAGTGTCCTTATGTTTAGGGGAAATGAATTCAGATCATTTATTGCACACCTTAGAGTGGCTTATTGTGTTTCTAAAATGGTTCACTAGTCTTATCTATTATATACAAAGTGAAACATTTCTAAAAAAAATTTATATATCAAATCTTTTATCTAAATACATCTTAAAAAAACTAAATTATATATATATATATATATATATATATATATATATATATATATATATATATATATATTATAGTAGCAAGGTAGTGCTACCATAGTTAGGGTTGAGTACCCCATTTAAGGTTAAGTGGTGAAAACTTGCACCTTAATAACTTCGCCACTGTTCAATGGATTTGCCTGAAATTTGACAGGCACAGGGCATAACTATAGATATTGGGATCTGCCAGCTTTTGTGTCAGTTGGATATATGGCTGCAGAATTATTAAGCAACATTCCTGGGTGCATTTACATTTTTTTGTGCATTCTTTGCTCGCACCTACGGTTTGTGCGATCAGTCCAGAAACTTCAGGGAGTATGCGCCCGGGGTTCCTGATGTGCCTTTTGAAGATTTTGTGAAAAAATATTGAATGGTTCAAGTTATTCAAAAAACAAGTTGCCCATTATAGTCAATGGGAAAAGTTAACACAAAGTTCGACAGTGCCGCAAATGCAGTTTTTAGTGTCACAAATGACCCCTGTAGTGTAGTGAGTCAGTCATTTTTTTTCAATTACTGATCACAGAAATGCTTGCCATTTACAATTGGGACCATCTAGGGACACAATTATTTTCGTGTTTACCTAGTCGAGCCCTGAGGATGCTAGGCATGTCTTTATTTTGGGGTTAAACACCCCAGAAATATGTTTTTGAAATATTTGGGAAAAGTAGTGTCTCAAAGTATTGTTGCACCTGCGACACTTTCATGATTTTTTTTGCGAAAGTGTTGCAAATCACAACACTACTTTGCAACACTATGGCCAAAATGACAGGAATTGTTTGCCACCTTGCTGCAAAACAACGGTTTGGTCTTTCGGACTGAAATTTGGAGGGAAGAAAGCCAACATCTCACAGATGTGCCTTTTTGTGGTTTGGTGAAAAAATTCTGCAGGAATGCAAAGTTACAGTACTCCAAAGTTGACACCTTTTCCCACAGACTAACACTGCGGTGTCTGCAGTGCAGTTTGGGGTCCGTATCTCAGAAATGGTGCGAGATACAGACTTTTTGTCAGAAAAGCACTTAGCCCCTAAATGGGAGCTAAGTACAAAACTAGCAAGGAAAGTCATGATTCATAGGAAATTTTAATTTTTTATCTATGTCTTACGGTGTCTTACTGGGATATAAGCAATTTAGTATTCCAACTCCTCATTTTCTGCTCCGAGCTCCATTATTATGCATACAGTCTTTGTATTCACTGTGTTTCCCTATGAAGCTGTTGGGGAAAACCAGGGTGTGCGCTCCAGTTACTGTTACATGTAGTGTTTCCACTTGCATTTCCATACCCGTTTGCGTTAGCGGTCCTGTGTACGCCACCGTATGCATTATTATCCTTTGTGTTTCGGTTTGCGCTTGCATTTGCGTTACTCTTACCATTTGTGTCTACAGTACTATTTCTGTTTGTCTTTCACATTGTGTCACTGTGCGCATTACCATTTGCATTTGCGGCCGCCCTTCTGTTTGCATTTGCGTTTGTCTTTCATTTTGCGTCATTATTGTTGTTACCGTTGCCATTTGCATCCATTGTGATGCACATGGTGGTAAGCCCAGGGTGGGCCTGTGTGATATTTTGGCATAATTTTACCCACAAAGGCCAGCACGGGTTTGCCAGGGGGCATCATGTGGCACCCACATCTAAAGTTATCAGTGCCAAACAGCTTACCTGGGTGCTTTCTCGTTGTTAACAGTTCCGACATATTATGCAACCACCCACACCTGATCCCCTAGTTCAGGGTGCCAATACAATAATGCTCCTCTATAATCTTACATCAAGAAATGCAACTTTTTCATTTTAAAATAACACACACACACACACACACACACACAGTCACCTTAAACAGAGCCAGCATCACCCCTTCTTTCCAAAAATTACAAGCATCTCATACAAAGTGCGTTTTTTCATTTAAAACGTGTTAAGAGTACAGCTTTTATATTCATTCTACATACATACATCTAAAATAGAATCATCATCACATCAACAGGTGCAGCATTCATTTTACAAACACATATTCTCAAAATTTACCTGTAGGAACCCCACAGGTGCTGTTTTCCCCCCTTTAAACATGATTAAAGCCAGCACCAGAGGAATGTTCACCAGCATTAACAATATTCTGAAAAAAATCAAATTAGATAATGAAAACCCACTGGATGGATAGTAAACAAAATGCTATAAATCTCAAACAAAACTCTACTTGATTAGACTGGTCGCATACATGCACAGCCCCATTTTGAAGAGGGTCCCTTCATAAACAGCTGGACCATGAGGGAACACACACATTTAACTTTTCTGCCCTAAAAAATGATACAACACAACTGCTGCTCTATAGCCAGATGGTATTTAATATGCCCTGTTTAAACAGTGCCAGCACCAGAGTAAAGGTCTGCTGATATACTTCCCAAACAAAACTTTAAAATACACTCATTATGCTGCACAGCCCATTAATCCAATCATCCTGTGTTTTGAAGAGGGGCCCTTCACAAACAGCAAGACCATAAGGTCCTGAGGTGAAAACTTTACTTTTTCTGTCCCCAAAATGACACAGAACTGCTGCACGTTAGCCAGTCATTATTCAGTATGCCTCCCAGAATTATACCTTATTGTTTTGTAGGCAGAATGCTGAGGATCGTGTTTTCTAGGGACTGGAAGCTTTTGAGACTTGTCCGAACTCCTGTGCAGCACACCAGAATTAAAATGGTCATTGCTCCATTCTCCCTGTTCTTAAGAACGGCAAATGGGAGAAGCTGCAGGAAGAGAACAGTTTTACTTAGAACCACAGTACTAAAACCGAATGCCCAATATCACTTCCAGTTCCTGACTGTTTGAACCAATACCAGCATCATTGGCCACATGGGTAACAGTGGACACATCCACAAGAACCACATCTTTGGAAGTTGCTGCTCCTAGCAGGCTCTGTGTACTGCTGCATTAAGATTGCAGACTTGCATGGAGAGAACACATTAAACAATGTGAAATGACACTAAAAAAACCCCACAAAGCATAAAGGCAGAATACACAAAAGAAATAATGAGGCTAAATAAGACACCACATGTAATGCACAAAAGTAATAAATTACATGTGGTGTCATGTAAATGTAATTACATTTGCATAAAATCAATAATCACTGGGGGACAGTTATAGATCCACTCTAGCCATTTAAAAAAAGCAACTTTAGTAGTGTGCTTTAAATACAGTACATTTTATGGCCACCAAGATATGTAGCACAGCCATGTCACAAAATGGCTGCTTTTTTTAAAGCTATTTTCATTATTAAAATGTTGCTACAATAAAATAAAAATACATATACCCTTTTTTTCATGCACACTATCTCTTGACCATATTGGCAACAATACAGAGTACAAATTCTGTTATTTTAAGAAATTATGAGTAAAATATAGACCTTATTTTAAGTGCACACCCAAGTCTCTCGAATACTGTCCACACACACACACACACACACACACACACATATATAGTAAATAACCCACTCTAAGGTGTGCAGTTGCACTCTGATATACGCATGCCTTGGTGTACGTTATTACGCATGAGGCTGGAGGCCGAGTGCAACAACCACCCAAGGCTTGCATATATCAGAGCATGACTGCACATCCTAGAGTGGGTTATCTATCTTATAAGATGGCAAAATTGTTTTGGAGGGGTTAAAAGTGTAGGTATGTGATCGCGCTCTGATATGTGCACGGTCATGTGATATGTGTTCTATACAATCAGAAGTTTGGATCTGGTGCAACTACTTTTACCCATTTTATAAATTATGGTAGCACGGTAGTGCTACCATAGTTGGGATTGAGTACCCCATTTAATGTTAAATGGTGAAACTTTGTACCTTAATAACTTTGCCATTGTTCAACAGATTTGCCTGAAATTTAGCAGGCACGGGGTGTAACCATAGTTCTTGGGATCTGGCACCTTTCATACCGGTCAGATATACGGCTGTGGAATTATTAAGTGATATTCATATGCACATTTATGGATTTTTGCACATTCTTTGCTCGTGCCTACAGGTTGCATGGTTTTGCAACCGGTCCGAAAACTTCAGAGAATGTGCGGCTGGGGTCTCCGATGTGCCTTTTGAAGATTTTGTGAAAAAATATTGAACGGTTCAAAAGTTATTCAAAAAACAAGTTTCTCATTATAGGTCAATGGGAAAAGTTAACAGAAAGTTTGACACTTTCACAAATGCAGTTTTTAGTATTGCAAATGGTCCTAATAGTGTCGCAAATCCACCATTTTGTTTTCAGCTACTGATCGCAGAAGTGCTTGGCATTTAAAATTGGGACCATCTAGGGACATAATTATTTTTGTGTTTACCTGTTCGAGCCCTGAGGATGCTAGCCATGTCTTTATTTTGGGGTTAAATACCCCAGAAATTTGTTTTTCTAATTTCTGGAAAAAGTAGTAAAAAGTAGTGTCGCAAAGTAGTGTCACACTAGCGACACTAATCACAACATAACTTTTCTAGACTGTGGCCAAAATGACAGGAATTCTTTACCACCCTGCTGCAAAAAAACGGTTTGGTCTTTTGGGCTGAAATTTGGAGGGAATGCAGGCAGCATCTCACAGATGTGCCTTTTGGTGGTTTGGTGACAAAATGTTGCACAGATGCAAAGTTACGGTACTCTGAAGTTTAAATTTTTTACCCATAGACTAACATGGTAGTGTCCGCTGCACCTTTCCGGGCTCGTATCTCGGAAACAGTGTGAGATACGGAATTTTTGTCACAACACCTATGCCTTAGCCAGAAAACTCATGAATCATGTGAAATTTAAATTTTTTTTCTACTTTGTATGATTACTGAGATATTACCATTTTAGTATTACAACTGCTCGTTTTCTGCTTCAAGACCCATTATTATGCATACATTCTTTGTTTTCACTACGTTTCTCAGTGGAGCTTTTGGGGAACAATACGATATGCACTCCAGTTACTCTTACACATAGGCTTGACACTTTTGTTTCCGTGCCAGCTTGCATTAGCAGTTCTGTGTATGCCACCGTATGTGTTACCCTTTGCGTTTCCATTTGTGTTTGCGTTACTGTTACTATTTGTGTCTCCACTACTGTTTGTGTTTGTCTTTCGCTTAGCATCACCTTGCACATTACCATTTCTGTTGGCGGCTGCCCTTCCATTTTCATTTGCCTTTTGTTTTGTGTCATCGCTGTTCTTACCATTACCATTTGCATTTCCAATTGTGTTCCCGTGCCCGTGTGCATTACGGTTTGCTTTTCCATACACGCTTATAGTTGTATTTGCGTTTCTGTTTTCTTTGGTGTTATTGTTACTCTTACCATTACCATTTGTGTTTACAATTGCAGTACCATCACCGTGCGTGTTATGGTTTGCATTTCCATATGTGCTTGCATTTGCATTTGTCTTTCCTGTCACGTTATTGTTGTTGTTACAGTTATCATTTGTGTTTACAATAGCAGTACTGTGACCGTGCGTGTTACGACTTCTGTTTCCGTATGCTCTTGTGTCTTCATTTGCATCACTGTTCGTTTTGGTGTCACTTTGTGCCTGCGTTTCTATTAACGCTTGCTTTATAATTTACGTTTCTGTCACCATGTATGTAACCATTACCACTTGCATTTGCGTTGCTGTTACCGTTACTATGTCACAAACAATCATGTGGTGGGAGCATTCCATTCACTATTTATAATCCTCATTCTCAAAAAGGAGGGAAATTAGAAGCAAAAAAACTCTGTTTAATGCATCAGTTAGGGTTGTTCCACAGCAACAAAAGTGAGAAAATTCGATGTTAGGGTTGAAAACCCCCCTTGTACCCCCTCAGCACGCCCCCCCAACCGGCATCGGGGTGTGCATTGGGGTCATTGGTCCTAACTTTCACCCCATTCTCCTATGCCCCAGCTTGTTCATGCATGTGATGGGGTGAGAGTTAGTCAATCCACCCCAACGCACACCCGGTGCTGGTGGGGTGGGGCTGAGGGGCGCAAGGGGTTTCAAACCCCTAACACTGAATTTCCTTACTGTTGTCGCTGTGGAACAACCCTAACTGATGCATTAAATGGATTTTTTGCTATTATATATATATATATATATATATATATATATATATGTATACACACACTAGATAACCCACTCTAAGGTGTGCTGGTATGTCAACCACCCAAGGCGTGCATATATCAGAGTGCGACTGCACACCTCAGAGTGGGTTATCTATCTTTTAAAGTGGCAAAATTGTTTTGGGGGTAAAAGTGCAGGTGTGCGGTGCGCTCTGATATACACACGGTCATGAGATGCTCATGATCCAATAAAACAGCAATTTCCCTACCCATTTTATAAATATATATATATATATATATATATATATATATATATATATATATAATATACCAGTAGTGCTACTATGAATTAAGGTTAGTAGCCCTTTTAAGGTTAAAAGGGTCAAAGTTTATAACTTTGGCATCATTCAACAGATTTGCCTGACATTTGGAGTGCACGATCAAGAACCATACATCTTGGGATCTGCCAACTTTCATAGTGCTCATATATATGGCTGCAGAGTTATTAAGTGAGATCTGAACGCACATTTACGGTTTTTGGTGAAGTCTTTGCTCACGCCTACAGGTCATGTGGTTTGTGCGACCAGTCCAAAAACTTCAGGGAACATGCGGCTGGGGTCCCCGATGTGCCTTTTGAAGATTTTGTGAAAAAGTATTACATAGTTCAAAAGTTATTCAAAAAACAAGTTACCATTATAAGGCAATGGGAAAAGTTAAAAAGTTCGATAGTGTCACAAATGGCCCTAGTAGTGTCGCAAATCCACCATTTTGTTTTCAGTTGGTGATCAGAAAAATGTTTGCCATTTAAAACTGGGACCATCTAGGGACACAATTATTTTTGTGTTTAACTAGTCGGACCCTCAGGATGCTAGCCATGTCTTTATTTTGGGGTTAAACACCCCAGAAATATGTATTTCAAATTTCTGGGAAAAAGTAGTGTTGCAAAGTAGTGTCGCACTCACGACACTTTTGTGATTTCATTTGCGAAAGTGTTGTGATTTGCGACACTATTTTGTGACACTATGCCCAAAATAACAGGAATTCTTTGCCACTCTGCTGCAAAAGAATGGTTTGGTCTATTGGGCTGAAATTTGGAGGGAAGACAGCCAACATGCCACAGATGTGCCTTGTTGTGGTTTGCTGAAAAAATACTGGAGGGCTGCAAAGTTATGGCACTCTGAAGTTGACACTTTTTCCCATAGGATAACATTACAGCGTCCGTTGCGCCTTTCGGGGCCTGTATCTTGGAAACGGCGCAAGATACAGACTTTTCGTCAGAAAAATGCTTAGCACTCCATATCAGGGTTAAATATGAAACTAGACAGGATTGTCATAATTCATATGAAATTTTCATTTTTTTCCTACGTTGTACTGTTCCTGAGATATAAGCAATTTAGGATTCCAAGGCCTCCTTTTCTGCTCCGAGGCTCATTATTATGCATACATTCTTTGTATTCACTGTCTTTTTCAATGCAGTTTTTGGGGAAAAGAAGGGTGTGCCCTTTCGTTACTGTGCCAGTTAGCATTTCCACTTGTATTTCCATTACCGTTCTCGTCACTGTTCCCGTGTACGCCACCGTGTGCGTTATGGTTTGATTTTTCGTTTGCGCTTCTGTTTGCGTTACTGTTACCATTTGCATTTCCATTACTGTTTATGTTTTCATTTTTTTTGTATCAGCCTGTGCATTGCCATTTGTGTTTGTGCTTGACCTTCCAATTGCGTGTGTCTTTTGTTTTGCGTCATTGTCGCTGTTACCGTTACCATTGGCATTTCCAATTGCGTTACCATGACTGTGCACGTTACGATTTGCATTTCCATATGCACTCGCATTTGCATTTCCGTTTCTGTTGCCTTTGGCATTACTGTTGCTGTTACCGTTACCATTTACATTTCCAATTGTGGTACTGTGACCGTACACGTAATGGTTTGCATTTCTGTACGCGCTTGCATTTCTGTTTCTTTTGGCATTATTGTTGCTGTTACCGTTACCATTTGCATTTACAATTGCGGTACCATGCCTGTGCGCGTTACAGTTTGTATTTCCATACTCGCTTCCATTTGTCTTTCCATTTCTGTTTCCTTTGGCATTATTGTTGCTGTTACCGTTACCATTTGCATTTACAATAGTGGGTCCATGACCGTGCACATCACAGTTTGCGTTTCTGTATATGCCTGCATTTTGTTTTCCATTTCTGGTTTCTTCGGAGTTATTGTTTCTGTTACCATTACCATTTGCATTTCGAATTGTGGTACTGTGACCGTGTGCGGTACCAGTTGCATTCCGTATACGCTTTCATTTGCGACTCCGTTTCCATCACTATTCGCTTTGGCGTCACTTTGCGCTTGTATTTCTATTACCGTTTACTTTACCATTTCCGTTTGCTTTACCATGTGCATCACCATTGCCACTTGCGTTTGCTTTGCAGTTCCTGTTATTATGTAACAACACATCGCGCGGTGGGAGCGCAGGGCCCCACCACTGCATTCCAGTCACTATTTATCATCCTCATTCTCAAAAAGAAGGGATATTAGAGGCAAAAATCTCCATTTAATGCATCAGTTTAGGTTGTTCCACAGCAACAAAAGTGAGGGGATTCGGTGTTAAGGTTGAAAGCCCCCCTTGAACCCCCCAGCCCCCCCATCCGGCATCAGGGTGCGCGTTGGGGTCGTCGGTCCTAATTCTCACCCCATTCTCCCATACCTCTGCTTCTTTACACATGTGATGGGGTGAGAGTTGGGGCTGATGACCCAACATCACCAGTGCCAGTTGGGGGTGGGCTGGGGATCCAAGGGGGCTTTCAACCCTAACACCGAACTTCTCACTTTTGTCATTGTGGAACAATCCTAACTGATGCATTAAATGAGTTTTTTGCCTCTAATGTATATATGTATATATATATATATATATATATATATATACACTGTATATATATATATATATATATATAATACTGTGTATATATATATATATATATATATACACACATATACAGTGTATATATATATATACAGTGTATATATATATATATATATATATATATATATATATATTTATGTATTTGTGCAATTGGGTGCAAGTATAGCTAGGGTGAAAGTGCACATTTATGTTAAAGTTCAGACTTTGAAGGTCAATAACTTTGGAGCCATTCAACAGATTTGCATGACATGTGGTATGCCCTTTGACCTGCCAAATATGGGGGGGATCTGATGAGTGGTTTCTGAGATATAAAGTGTTGAAAACACAGAAAAATCTGAATGTTTTACATTTCTTTGTCATCCTGGACCTCAGAAATGGCTTTATGTTGTGGACTGAAATTTTCAGGGTAGAAAGCCCTTGGGCCACAGATGTGCCTTTTGAAGATTTGGTGAAAAAAAATTAATCCTTTCAGAAATTATGACATTTTAAATTTTCCCATTATTTCCTATGGGAAAATTTATATATCAGGCACGAAAGATACTATCTTTTGTACAATACAAGTTATCGTGCAAAAAATACCAGGTTATGTTCAAACAATAGGACTACGGTGCAAAAAATACCATCTTCTTTTCTCAAAGAATGCTGGTATTTTTCGCACAGTTCACAATCCTGCGATTGACTGAGCTGTGTTGTGGCCGCCATCTTGTTTTGCCACTTAGCGAGAAAGTTGAAGTACCAACCATTTCAAACACCAAAAAAATTCAGAAAACAGCTAAAGAGAACCCCTTTAGGTGTATTCTGATGAGTTTTTTGTGTTTTAAGCTGGACCCAAACAAGTTTTTTTCTCAGGCGCCAGCTTATACAGAGAATGGCTTGTAAGCTGTTTTCTATATGAGAAGAGCGGTATTTTCTTTACTTCTGCAGCCATGGCTGAAACTTGTGCTGCTGACTGCAGATCAAGGAAGACCTGCCTGTTTCCACTGACATGGGGTGCCCAATCCCCATGTCCATATGTATCCCCCCACACACACACACACACACTTTGGCACACTAGGAGCCCACCCCAGTGTGCCAGACATTATTTGAAAGCCTGTGAAAAAAGGCAACTGTGCCCCAATGTCTCTTATTGGATGCAGAATCCTGCATTGAAATTTGCAATCTATGTACAGTAGGATCCTGCATCGAACTAGTGTCTCGCCCATCTACCAACATCGGGTTGCCCAGTCCCCATGCCAGTGTGCATCCCCCCTTCCCCCAGCATTGTGGCACACCAGGAGCCCACCCCAGTGTGTCAGATTAATAGCCTTTAAAAAAAAACCCTGTCCCCTGATGTCTCTTATTGACTGCAGAATCACGCATTGAAATTTATGATCAGTGCAGGATCCTGCATCGAACTAGTGCCCTGACCATCTACCGACATCAGGGTGCCCAATCCCCATGTCAGTGTGCATCCCCCCAGCATTGTGGCACACTGGAAGCCCACCCCAGTGTGCCAGATTAATGGCCTTTTTTTTAAAAAAAAAACACTGTTCCCCAATGTGTCTTATTGGATGCAGAATCCTGCACTGAAATTTGTGATCAATGCAGTATCCTGCATTGAACTAATGTCCTGCTCACCTACCAATATCAGGGTGCCCAATCCCTGTGTCAGTGTGCACCCCATCCCCCAACACTGTGGAACACTGGGAGTCCACCCCAGTGTGCCAGATTAATGGCCTTTAAAAAAAAAAATTGACACCGGGATGCCCACTCCCAGTGTCGGAAACCTCCCCCAACCCACTTCCATTGCTGACGGGGGTGCCCAATCCCCCTGTCAGCATTATGTATACCCCCATCTCATGTGGCACACTGGGAGCCCACCCCAGTGCACCAGTTTTTTTTTAATTATGTAAATAAAGAAAATCATCCCCATAGTCTTTTTGGTTTTTTACCCTGTAATGAAGAAAATGGTCCTTCGTACTGTCCCCCTCCCCATCCCCACTGTCCCTCTGCGCAGCAACCTCCCTGCAACCCCCTCACCCATACTTACCCTCCAGAAGATGGTGGATGCAATCTGGTGTGGGACACGTCTACACTCTTCAAAGTCCAACTGCAAACTGAAGAAATCGAGGTAAGCAATATAATGGCACTCAATTGGGGGGGTTCAACTTAGGCTGATATCTCAGCCAATTTTAGGAATTATGGCCCCAAATTTTCAATATGGGGTTCTTGGAACCCCTCCTCATGAACACTGTCACTGTCATTTTGTTTCTTGTTCCTGAAAGGTGATTTCATGGTGACTGTGTGGATTCACCTTTCGGAACCGAGTCATGAGACAACAGTGCCACTGTTCATGAGATTGGGTCCCAAAAAGCCCATGTTGCAGTTTTGGTGAGAAATTCCCCAAAATTACTGCATTATGAGTGTGCGTTGTGCAGTTTCTATGCATGTTCATAACTTTTCCAGTTTTTAATATTTTCACTCCAGATTTACAGCATTCCCATTTCTTAACACCTCCTTATGAACAGTATAGCTGTCATTTTCATATCCTGCCCGAAATGTGTTTTCACACCTGTGGCACAGAATGGCGTGGTCCCTGCACTCCCACCATGATACATGGACACTGTTGTACTATTTGAATTATGGGATGGGAGCGCAGGGTCCGAAGGACCCTGCTCTCCCACAGTAAAATGAGGATACAATTGTACTATCTGAAAAGGAAAGGAAATTCTTTGCAAAAAACTTTGTTAACACATCAGTTAGGGTGGCTACCACAGTGACAAAAGCAGGGAAATGAGACGTTAGAGCTTCCAACCCTAACACCACACCCCCAGGGTTCCCACCCCACCACCCTACCCCATTTCCCCATCCTCCACACACCAACAGGTGTTGGGGTGTGCCGTGAGGTCATAAGGCCTAACTCTCACCCCATTGTCCTATACTGTAGTGTGTAAGCATGTTTACACATGGAATGGGGTGAGAGTTTGGCCTTATGACCCTGTCGGCACACCCCGATGCCTGTTGGTGTGTGGAGGGTGGGGGATGGGTTGGGGTGGTAGGGGTGGGAACCCTGGGGGTGTGGCATTAGGACAGATATCCTAACACCTCAATTCTCTGCTTTTGTTGCTGTGGTATCCATGCTAACTGATGCAGTAACAAAGTTTTTTTACAAAGAATATATACTATAGATAAATATTCTACGCAAAAACTTTGTTAATGTAGCATTTAGGGTTAAAACACAAAAATTCAGGAAATGAGATGTTAGGGGTTGCCCCTTCCCCCCTCGTGGACCCGCCCATCATCCCGAGATTGACAGCTGAGGTGGTGTGTCATTGGGGTTGTGAGGTCTAAATGTCACCCCATTCCATATGTAATCATATTCACAAGACATAGTAAAGAAGAATGGGGTGACATTTAGGCCTCACAACCCCAATGACACACCCCGTCAGCTGTCACTCTTGGGATGATGGGCAGGTCCATGAGGGAGGAAGGGGGCAACCCTTAATATCTAATTTCCTGACTTTTTGTGCTTTAACCCTAAATGATGCATTAATGACTTTTTTTTGCATAGAATTTCCTTCCTTTTTGAGAAAGAGTAGAAGAGTAGAAAAGTAGAAAGTTGTGTAAATTGGTGGGAGCGCGGGCCCGACCAACTTGCAATTTTGTGCCTAAGATAAGAGTACAAGTACTGAATATCATATGTATTGCTGACAGGGCATATGGGTGGGAACACCTGTTTACATGTCAGACACCTAACCACTGAAAATGACCTCCATGGCAGTAACACTAGGCACTCTATAAATGTGTAGCCAGTACCACAATGCAAAATGCATACACAAAACATGAAGTGTGTCATGCAATATGTCTACAGCAAATTAATTTTCCAACACCTAAACACCATAATTCACATGTAAAGCACATCCCCTCAACACCCTCCAAATTTCAATTTAAAAGACCAAACCATTTCCGAGCTACAAAATGTGAAAGTTTCAGATTTTCATTCATTGTAGTGGCAGAATTCGACACTTGTTAACATTTTAGACACATAATGACTGAAAAGTACATCCATGGCAGTAAGGATAGCTACCCTAGTAATTTCAAGCCACTACCATAATGCAAAACACTGTCCACAAAATGTAAAGTGCGCCACACAATATCTCCACAAAACATTTAAAGTCCGACACCTAAACACTATAATTCACATCTACAGGATACCCCGTCAACACCCTCCAAATTTCAAGTTAAAAGACCAAACCATTTCCGAGATATTTAATTTGAAAAATTTTTTAAATTGGGCTATCTGGTCCCTCCAAATCTGGCCATCTAGTCCCTGCCTCACAATCAAAGACTGCGATAAAAAAATCTTGCGATCAATGAATTTGCAGACTCATGATCAAAGAATGCACGCTCGCGATCAAAGAATAAAAAATGGTAAAACTCAGTTTTTAGGCAAAAATACATGAAACCACAGCCATGCCTCGATAGAACAAAGCCCCCTGACCAAAAACCCACCCTCATTTGGCTTAATAAGCCACCCCTGAGCTGAGAAAATTGATTTTTTCAAGTGGCCATCTAGTTGTACCTTTGCGATCAAAGAATCTCACGATCAAAGAATTTGCAGGCTCGTGATCAAAGATCATTAGCGAGCCTCGATAAAAGAATAATAAACTTAAAAACTCTATTTTGTGACCATTTTGAAAGAAACCACAGCCATGGCTCAATAGAGCAAAGTCCGCTGAGCAAAATACATCCACGTTTTACTTCAGGAGTTATCCCTGAGCTGAGATATTTGAATTTTTCCGACCGCAAACTGAAAACAAGATGGCAGCCATCGCGATCAAAGAATTCCTCGCAATCAAAGATTCTTTGATCATGAGCCTGCAAACTCTTTGATTGTGAGGAGGGACTAGATGGCCAAAACCCCATTCTTCTTTTGTGAAATAACCATATAAATTTTCCCATTGACTTATAATGGGAACTTAAACGTTTAATAACTTTTGAATGGATTAATATTTTTTCACCAAACGAAAAGCGGCATATTCCTTCACCCTAGCTCTTTCAGGAAAGCCAAGTCACAGAGTGGCACACCACACAATGGCCATGCAGCACCATGGACAAAATAAAAAAAAATGCCCACATAACTGGCAAAAAGTGCAATTTGCAGCATTTTGGTGCACAGAAAATGTAAGTCCAACCAAAACAAAATTTGGAAAATCAAGAGATCTACCATGTCCCACCACGCATACCAAATTTCATACAAATCCATTGAATGGGTCCAAAGTTATTAATGCACAAAATTTTGAGTTTAACATGGAAGTGCCTACTCAACCCTAAATATAGGGGTACGACTGCACCCCTGTAACATACATACATATATATATATATTAGAGGCAAAAAACTCCATTTAATGCATTAGTTAGGGTTGTTCCACAGTGACAAAAGTGAGGAAATTCACTGTTAGGGTTGAAAACCCTAACTCCGAACTCACCCCCCCCAGCACCACACACACACACACACACACACACACACTTCAAATATGGGGAGGACCAAGTCAACACAACCAATGACAGACATCCAACAGCAGGTGACAGAAATAACAAACAATTGTCTAAATGTACTACGAGACATCCCCACCCACCTGACCAGGTACTGCATGCTCAGTGGAGATCAACAGCAAAACTGAGGCCATGTACACCAAACGTACACATCCCTGATTGCAGCTGCACACAACGTACCACACTTAGTAGTTGCATGGCCTTACCTACCGATGCCCCACACCAGACCACACCACTTGTGGTGGGCCACCTGAGCAACAGAGTTCAGCAAAACCAAGGAGTTGTACAGGTATAATATCTCTGATTATAACAAGGATTTGAGAAATGCAGCTTTCTAATTGACTGTAAACATTGTAACAGCCTTATGTTTAGTTTTTATTAACATACATGTAGAGCCTAACCATATGATGAACATGGTTTAATGTTTTTTAAAAAACAGTTTTATTATGATAGCAATAAGCCACTCCCAGGTATTATGTCAATGGTCAGTTTATCACTGTCTAGCGACATGTGGCACTCGGATATGCCTCATTCAACATTAAACCCCTACAGGGTGATTAACAGACCATTTAACATAACTGTTGGTCATGCCTTGTTGTTTAATTGTCTTTATGAGTAGATACTCTCCCTCTGCTAGGCACTGCAGCAGCTTTGCAACACAGTGTCCCACCCAGTTACACCATACACTGTCTAGTTACTGGAGAATGGCTGTGAATATGAACTCATGAAGATGAACAGTGTAACTTGATCATCACAGTCATCGAAACCCTAGTGTGATTATAACTGACAGACTCAGTGATAGAGGATAACCCCTGCTGTCCTAGTACACTTACCCCATTATGAGTTAAATCAATACTAAAAGACATTCTGTTTATATCTACACCATACCTACATGATTCCTGTTGTAGCAGAATTAACATAGTTATCACTTTGATAGCATCAGTGACAAAAGTGTGGCAAACCCAAACAGTAGGCATACAGCCTTAGTATGAAACAACTGTTAAAAAAATCACACTGTGTCCATAAGTGGCATAGATCACTCATTGCAACAATAGCAAATGTATTACTATTTGAATAAGTTAGTCATCACAGATGCAATGAGATTGTCTTTATCAGGTACTACATACTCAGTAAGTGCCTACAGGAAAATCTATCCTATATACATGTCCGATACAGGTACATCATTGTTGGCTCAGTAGTGCTATGATATTTAGAAGTTGATTGGCCTGATCCATGCAATTACAATCTTTCTTACAAAGAATACTTACTGCATCTTTAATACTGAAACACACTGAAGGTCTATGTATGTACATCAGCAGTACACCTTCATCAGTAAGAATGCATGTGATACTGGCAGTACCAATTTCACAGCGTTGAACAGGCAATGCTTTTCCATACGTTTACATCAGCCTCTCTATGTTGAGTAAACCATTGCAGTAAATGTACTACTATGTAAATCACCTACTAAATGTATCACTACTTTCATCTTGAGCATGCTAGTGTCTTGTAGTTAATTTATGTGCTTCTCTTAATTAATGTATACTCAGTAGTGTTAAAACCTTTCTACAACTGTCATCATGCACCTTCAGCATTTATATTGAATAACGGCACAGTACCAGTTGTGGTGTGGTGTGGGGCATCGGTAGGTAAGGCTATGCAACTACTAAGTGTGGTACGCTGGTGCAGCTGCAATCAGGATGTGTACGTTTGGTGTACATGGCCTCAGTTTTGCTGTTGATCTCCACTGAGCATGCAGTACCTGGTCAGGTGGGTGGGGATGTCTCGTAGTACATTTAGACAATTGTTTGTTATTTCTGTCACCTGCTGCTGGATGTCTGTCATTGGTTGTGTTGACTTGGTCCTCCCCCATACTTGAATGTGTGTGTGTGTCTGTGTGTGTGGTGCTGGGGGGGTGAATTCGGAGTTAGGGTTTTCAACCCTAACAGCGAATTTCCTCACTTTTGTCGCTGTGGAACAACCCTAACTAATGCATTAAATGGAGTTTTTTGCCTCTAATTTCCCTTCTTTTTGAGAATGATATTGAGAAATAGTGAATATAATGCAGTGGCGGGCGCGGGCCCACATGATGTCTTGTGGCATAGTAACAGGAGCAGCAATGCAAACAGAAATGCTAACAGTGGCACACATGGTAACACAAGCGTGAATGAGAACAGAAAGGGTAACGCACATGGTGGCATAGATGGGAACGGTGTGCCACGTGATGTCTTGTCACATAGTAACATGGTGCCTGTAAATGGAAATGTCAGTGGGCATGGTGATGCAAAGTGAAACAGAAAGAGAAACAGTACGGTACACACAAATGGCAAAAAAAGTAACAGAAACGCAAGCGCAAATGAAAACACAAAGGATGATGCACGTGGTGGCATTGGGGTGTGCATTGGGATCATCAGCCCTAACTCTCACCCCATGACATGTAAAGCAGCAGAAGTACAGGAGAATGGGGTTAGAGTTAGGACCCATGATCCCAATGCACACCCAATGCTGATTGGGGGTGGGTGCAAGGGTTTCAACCCTAACAGCGAATTCCTCACTTTTGTCGCTGTGGAACAACCCTAACTAATGCATTAAACTGAGTTTTTGCCTCTAATTTCCTTCTTTTGAGAATGATAACAAGAAATAGTGAATGTAATGCGGGGCCAGCAGTGCCCTCTGGGCCGCGCTCCCGCCGAGTCATTGCGGTGAGTGGCAGGGCCCTTTGGCCTCGCCCCACCACATGATGTCTTGTGGCATACTAACAGGACAGCAACGCAAACAGAAATGCTAACAGTGGCGCACATGGTAACACACAAGCACAAATGAGAACAGAAAGGGTAACGCACATGGTGGCGTAGACGGGAATGGTCTGCCACGTGATGTGTTGTCACATAGTAACATGGTGCCCGCAAACAGAAATGTCAATGGGCATGGTGATGTAAAGTGAAACAGAAAGATAAACAGTACTGTAGACAGAAATGGCAAAAAATAACAGAAACGCAAGTGCAAATGAAAACGCAAAGGATAACGCACATGGTGGCGCAGACGTCAACGGTAAGTGAAATGGGTATGGAACTGCAAGTGGAAAGGGCAACAGTAACAGTAATGTAAGCGCACAGGCTGGTTTTCCCCAAAACCTGCATTGAGAAAGACAGTGAGTACAGATAATGTATGCAAAATAATGAGTATCGGCGCAGAAAATGAGATCTTGGAATACTAAATACATTATATCTCAGGAACCGTACGATGTAGAAAAAAAATTTAAAAGTCATATTATTTACAACTGTCCTGGCTAATTTGAATCTTAGCCCCATTAGGGGACTAAGAAATTTTCTGACGAAAAGTCTGTATCTCGCACCGTTTCCGAGATACGGGCCCTGAAAGGCGTGGCGAATGCCGTAATGTAATCCTATGGGAAAAAAAGAAAAGTTCGAGCCACAACTTTGCCTCCCTGTAATGTTTTTTCACCAAACCACTGAAAGGCACATCTGTGGGCTGTTGGCTGTCTTCCCTCCAAATTTCAGGAAAAATGACCTAACCGTTATTTTGCAGCAGGGATACAAAGGATTTCTGTTATGCGTTGGGCACCGTAATGTTATCCTATGGGAAAAACTGTCAACTTCGGAGTGCCGTAACTTTGCCTCCCTGTAATATTTTTTTCACCAAACCACTGAAAGGCACATCTGTGAGCTGTTGGCTGTCTTTCCACCAAATTTCAGGAAAAAAGACCAAACCGTTATTTTGCAGCAGGGATCCAAAGGATTTCTGTAATGCGTCGGGCGCCGTAATGTTATCCTATGGGAAAAACTGTCAACTTTGGAGTGCCGTAACTTTTCCACCGTGTAATATTTTTTCAATACAACACTGAAAGGCACATCTGTGAGATGTCGGCTCCGTTCCCTCCAAATTTCAGCTCAAAACTCCCAACGGTTCTTTTGCAGCGCAGTGCCAAAGAATTGCTGTCATTTTCCCACAGACTAGAAAACTACTGTCTCAATTTGCGAAAGCTTTCGCAAAAATTTGCGTCACTTTCGTGAGCACGAAAGTAATTTGTGAAAGTACTTTTTCAGAAATTTGAAAACATATTTCTGGGGTGTTTACCACAAAATAAAGACATGGCAAGCATCCTCAGGGCCCGACTAGGTGAATACAAAAAAATTAGGTTGCTAGAGGGTCCCAAATTTAAATGCCAACCATTTTCTGATCACCAACTGAAAACAAAATGGCCGATTTGCGAAAGTAACAGGCCCATTTGCAAAAGTAAAAATGCATTTGCGAAAGTGTTGAACTTTTTGTTAACTTTTCCCATTGACTTATAATGGGAAACTGTTTTTTGAATAACTTTTGAACCGTTTAATATTTTTTCACGAAATCTTCAAAAGGCACATTGGGGACCCCACCGCACGTTCCCTGAAGATTTCAGGCCGGTCGCACAAACCATACGACCTGTAGGCGCGACCATAGAATTCCAGAAAAGCGTAAACGCGCGCACAGCTCACACTTAATAACTCCGCAGCCGTATATCTGACCAGTACAAAACTTGGCAGATCCCAAGGCCTATGATTCTTGATCATAAATTCCAAATTTCAGACAAGTCCATCAAACAGTTGCAAAGTTATTAAGGTGCAAAGTTTTGGGGTTTAACATAGAAATGGCTTCTCAACCCTAACTATGGTAGCACTACTGTGCTACTATAATATATATATATATATATATATATATATATATATATATATATATATATATATATATATATATATATATATATAGATAGATATAGATATATATGAAATACAAAATCACACATACCCCATAATGTAATATATATGAAACAGTCTCTCTGGCTGTGTAGGCAAACTGGCTTTCACCTTGGTAATGTGATCTGGCATCTGACCATGCAGTTCTAGCTTTTTAATACATGGTCAGGTGCTGTCTGTCAGATAATGAGGTTTCTGGATTTTTCCTTGCCATTTTATAAACTTTAACAAAGCATCTATTCCCAGTATCATGTCTTGCACTGGATTTCTTTGGAGAGATAAAAAAAATCCTTCTCCACGAATTGTCTCATAGTCTCTTTTTCATACATTATCTGATCTTATGTTGAATAATGCTCACCCCACACTTATCAGTGGGTTTAATAACAATCATTCCATTATTTTCCCTGTATCTTGTAATAGAGCCTACACACTGCTCTTTTTGAAAACTGACTCTTCAGCATGCTACCTGTGAACGTGCTAAATGTCTGAATCTTTCCATTCTTCACTAATTCATCCAAATGCAGGCTTTTGTTTGAATATCAAATTCCACTTTTTATTTTTCTGATGCATTAGTTCTCAGCCTTTGTCACAGTAAGCCTCCCACAAGCCATGGAAAAGATCTCAGTCCTCCCCAAATATGGAGAAATTGTGAGTCTCCCCACAGAAAAAATATTATACTTTGCACAGTACACCTGAGATAAAGTGGGATACCTTTGAGTAGTTGTCTGAGTTCGTTATCATTTTATTCATCTTACTGTTCCTCCCCTCTGTAACCCCACACTACGGGTCATCTTAGTCAGTCCACTTTTCGTACTCTTGTTACCCCTCATTGTAATACATCCGTGCATTGTAATATAGTCTTTGACTGGATTACTAAGACAGTAGGCACTAGGTCATAATGCCGACAGCAAAAACAGTGCAGTCAAGAACCGGGCTGTCAAAATGCTGTTGGCAACAAACGCTGTCATCCAATAGGTCAACTACAAAAATATCACCAGTGGCAGTGGTTGCAAAACACAGGAAGGACCGCTACCATGCGAATAAAAGAAACCACAACTTGTGTTTTTGTTGGGGGGCTATGCTGCCTGCACTCCCTGTTAATTATATAATGAATTCTGTGGGGGTGTGGATCGTGGGGAAATTTAATAACTTGGGGGGTGTCATTTGTTGTAGGGGCATATAAAAAAAGAACACATTTTGGGTGGGGGGTAAGGTGAAAAATGCATGACTCGGGAGACCAGGAATGGAATCCTGGTCTCCTGCTCTCCTGCTCTCTGCTTCTCAAGCTGCTCCTCCTCCCTTAGTCCTCTCTGCCACAGGAGCAGCTCAACCAGCTTTTGTATTAATTACTCCCTTATCCACTTCTACTTGATACATTGCCTAGGTAGCTACAGGGGTAGTGATATTTAACAGTCACTATTCTACCCCTGTCACAATTCAGGTTTATGCATTTCCTGCAGTGCTGTTTAGACGGCACTATTCAGGAAGCACCTTTCTAACTGGTTACCATACAGGCGACAGGAGCCAAGTGGTAGACATCCTCTTGTTGGATTTCAGCGTGGTTGTTGACTCTGTGCCCCACAAAAAGTTGATCAGGAAGATGGCAGATCTCAGGGTTGGGGATAAAATGGCCAGATGGGTGGAAAACTAGATGAGGAACAGAACCCAGAGGGTGGTTGTGGGGGGAAGAGTTATCTGGCACCAGAGAGATCACCAGTGGGATCCCACAGGGCTCAGTGCTGGGGCCAGTGTTCAATGTCTTCATCAATGACATTAGGGATGACATTAAGGGCACAATGTGGCTATCAGTGGATGACACCAAGGTCTGCAGGAGAGTGGACATAGCTGAAGGGATACAGGACCTACAGGATGATCAAGAAAAGCTGAGGAGAAGGTCCGGGATCTGGCAGCTTGTCTTCAATGCCAAGAAATACAGAGTTATGCACATTGGAGCCAAGAATCCCAGGATGGAGTACTTCCTGGGTGGAGACCAGGTATCTGCATACGATGAGGAGAAGAACCTGGGAGTGATGATCACTAGTGACCTGAAGCACGCCACACAGTGCAAGAAAGCAGCAGTAAGGACAAACAAGATGCAGGGATGCATAGCTAGTGTTTCAGTAGTAGGCGTGAGGAAGTTATACTGCCCTTGTACAGGTCACTGGTGAGGCCACATCTAGAGTATGAAGTTCAGTACTGGTTAACCTGCTGGAAAAGGTCCAGAGAAGGGCTACAAAGATGATAGTGGGTCAGCAGGGTAAGGCATATGAGGAGAGGTTGAGGGCACTGAACATGTACTCCCTGGAGGACAGTGGGGAGCGAGAGAGAGAGAGAGAGAGAGAGAAAACATGATTGGGACCTTTAAGTAGTTGAAAGGGTGGATAAGGAGGGTCTCTTTAACCTGAGTGGCAACCATAACTTGAGGGGGCACAGTCTTAAGATGGAGGGGGGGAGATTTAGGAGGAAGGTCAGGAAGCACTTCTTCATGGAGAGAGTGGTGAACACTTGGAATGCACTACTGGAAGAGGTTGTCTCATTGAAGACAGTGGGGAGCTTCAAGAGAGGCTGGGCTAGGCATGGGGAAAGGTAAGGACAATGGGTAGGGAGGATAGGAGGAGTGGGGAGGAGGGGCAGTGACATTAGCTCCAGCTGTGGATCCTGCAGTATGAGCAGACTGGACAGACCAAATGGCCCTCTTCTGCTGGCTTCTTCATATGTTCTTATCAATGAGTCAGACGGCTTTCTCTATTTTTCTTCTGTCTGGAAAAACCTTGATACCCATCTCCACACCTCCCCCTCTTACCCTGCTCTTAAAAAAAAAAATCATGTAACCTTTCCTCAGGTCCCACCTGAAAAACAAGCCTTGCCTCAGTGTGACTTTTTCAGTCAACAATTTGTACATAAACACCCAGAAATGAGCCTTGCCTCAGTGTGCCTTTCTTGAGCACTGACTGTACATCAATAAATAAATTCACCTGTCATTATCCACTTTCAGATTGCCTCATTCCTTTTTTTCCCCAGTTCTTTTTCTGGCTGTCTTGCCGGTGTGGGGATGTAACTCATATCTATCCCAGGACCCACTGGCCATCCACACACCCTGGCACTTTCCCCTGCTGAATGGTCCAAGAGGACCATGAACTTCCTTCAGGGAGGGGCTCCCTGTAGGGAGAGACTGAGATCACCCTGAGACCCTGGCTGAGCCTTATGCTGATGTCATTTTGACAGTAGAGTGGAGGCTGTGGCCTCATCATGCTGCTGCCTGCCCAGAGCGCTTTACTTGTAAGTTTCCTCTGGAGATGTGGCCATACAATAACAGTAAGTACACAGTTGTGCATGCTCCTCCCTGCTTGTGTGGTCCCAGGCTGTATTGTTCTAGCCTCTGCTGTCAGTCACTATATTGCCAGGTGCTACAGTCCCCCCTCCCCAGAGGAGAAGAACAGTTCCAGAGATGCTCATCCTACCTCTCCCCCAAGCCATCCCTCTGACACTGTGGGCTTGCTCCCGAACCTGGGTGGTCGAAGTTGAAATGGTAGTACTACTGCTGCGCTGGTGTGCTGGCCTTAGATTACCTCATTCCTTAACACAAAACAACCAAAACTCAAAATGTAAATACTAAACTGTACATTCTTATTTTTTTATTTTATTTATTTCTTCATTCAGATATAACCTTTAAGCAAAATGCACTTTTTAAATGGTTCCATATCTTGACAGGAGGACAACATGGAAAGGTAGTTACAGCGTACGGGTGCACAAGTACAGAGACAAAAAATGCAAGAAATAACAGTAATTGGCCTATTTTCAATTCTCATCAATCAATCAATCAAATCTTTATTTATCCAGGTGGACACCATTGAGCAAGCTCATTTACAAGGTGGACCTGCATCACACAAGGTCAAGAAGCAATGCATTTATGTACAGGCAAGAAAACGATCATGTGGATATACATAAGGATAGAGCAGGGTAACAATAAAAATAACGGTGTAGTATTCGAATACATGGTATAATATTCCTTATATAAGTACATAACATATTCAGGGGGAAAAAAAGGGAGGGTGGGATGGAGCTGCATAAAGAAGAAGACGATTATCAAGTTAATAAAACATCATGCATGGCGAAGGAAGCAAAGGGTAGAGGAAGTACGGCAGACAAGGGTGGGAACAGTATAGGGGAAGTACACATCAATGAGAGATAGGTTACCAGGCTGAGGACAGGCAAAAGTGGGCAAGGGTAGAAGGGAGGACTGAGGATACAGGATTCCTTAATAATAGTGTTTGGTGTGGTCATGAATGAAGGATAGAGGTTGATAGAAAGCAGACAAGGAGCAAACTAGGGGCGATGGAAGCAATGGCATACTTCTGTGATAGTTTTGGCATACAAGGTCTTGAACACAGCAAGACTGACAGGTGTCCTTAATTTCAAGGATTTTTGAAGCTTATTCCAGAGTGACGGCAGTGTGAAGCCTATGGCTGTTCTCCCAAAGTGCGTGCAGGCCCTGGGCACTTTCAGAGAAATCAGGGAGCAGCTTCTTAGAGCATAGCTTCCTATCACACTTATTGTGATATTCAGAAAGACCTTTGAGTCAGAGACTCATTTACAAAGGTTCCACGTCATATATAAATTTGAACAGGGACGGCACTTAAGATACAGAAATACAGTACATAACAAAGTAACAATAATAATAAAAAAAAAAGGTTACATGGTTGTTTCATGGAGGGTTAACAGAGATTTAAGTACTTTAGCACAGCCAGGAGGAAGGAAAAGACAGAGAGATTCTGTAGGAAGCTGATTGTCATGTTTTGTAAATGCATTTTATTTGTTATTTTTTCGTACATTGACCTGCTAATAGATTGTTTGTAAGGAGGCAGTGGCAGATCAGGTATCAAGGGTAGTCACATCTATTTGAAGCCTCCAGGTATTCCCTTAGCTTTGATTTATATGGGTCCAGCCTTCTTTCATCAGTTATATGGATAGGGAGGGAGTTTGTCCAGGAAGGGGCCCTGAAACTGAAAGTGCGTTGGTATTGGGCGGTCCGGCCATGGGGTACCCATAGTAGCCGCTTGCTTGTGCTATGGGTTGTTTTGCCTGGTGGTGTTGGGAGGATAATTTGGTGTAGGCAGGGTGGGGTGAGGCCGAGTAATACCTTTTTGGTCAACAGGCAGGTGTGGTACCTGATTCTGCTATCCAGGATTAGCCAGTTTGTGCTGCTGTAAAGGGAGCAGGAGTGAGTGAAATGATCACATCCTAGGCTGAGGCGGCAGGCTTGGTTGAGCACAAGTCAGAGTCTACTTAGGGTTGTGGAGGGTGCGGCACTGTATATTAGGATGTCATAGTCTAGCAGGGAGAGGATCGAGGAGTTTACGTTAAGCTGTAGTGCTTCAGGGGTGAGGCAGTGTTTGTACCGGTAGAGTACTCCAAGTCTGGAGCTAAGGCGGTTGTTAGGTGTAGGATATGTTGATTAAAGCTGAGGGCGGGGTCTAGTGTGATCCCTAAGTATTTAAAGTTGTATACTTGTTCTAGGGGGGTCTGATTTGTAGTGAGAAATTTGGGGCACAGGTTTTGAGTGGGTTCTGAGGGTGGGTGAATATCATGACTTTAGTCTTATTATAGTTGATAATAAGATGCTGGGTGGTGAGCCAGTCTTCGATTTCATGGAAGGAGTGTTGGAGGATTTGGTGGAGTTTGAGGGGGGCCGGGTCAGAGGTGAACAGGACTGCATCATCCGCATAAAGGAGCAGATTACCGGGGCATGCGGATGGGAGGGAGTTGAGGTATATGCTGAAAAGTAGGGGGCCAAGTATGGAGCCCTGTGGGACACCGGATTGAATTGGGAGGCGAGGTGATAGGACAGGGCCTACCTTGACTATCTGCATGCTATCAGAGAGATAACTGGAGAACCATTTTAGGGTGTCATCGGAGAAACCCATGTAGGCCAGGGTGTTTAGTAAGAGGGCATGGTTTACTGTGTCAAATGCTTTAGATAGGTCCATGAAGATGGCACCCGTGAGGTGGCTGTGGTCCAGGGCTGAGTGGACATGTGAGGTAAATTCAAGGAGGGTAGTAGTGGTGCTGTGGCCCTTATGAAAACCATGTTGCTGTCAGGATAGAAGGTTATATTTATTTAGGTGTTCAGTGAGTTGGTTGGCGACTATGCGTTCTAGTGCCTTCGACGGGGGGGGTAGGATAGAGATGGGGTGGTAGTTATTTGTGGATGTTTGGTCACCACTTTTATGGATAGGTGTGATATAGGCCAATTTCCAGTGGGTGGGGAATTTCCCTTGGCAGAGGGAGCAATTAAGAATGTGGGTGAGAGGGATCATAACTTCCTGGAGGGTGAGGCGGAGAAGTCTATGGTCTAGGGATTCATGGCTGTAGTGGTTTTTGTCTAAAGCTTTAGTAAGGTAGGGTTTCGCAGTCTCCGGTGTAAGGACTCATAGGTAGAAAGGCACCGCAAGTGGGGGGTGGGGGATGATACGGTCTGGCGGGGGGGTCAAAGAAATTTGGGGGCAACACATGGGAGAGATCCGTGAAAGCAGTATTTAGGGCAGAGGCTATGCTAGCAGGGTCGGTGGAGAGGCTACCATCTATGAGTATTTGGTCAGGTGGGAGATTTGGGCCTTTGCCACAGAGTTCCTTTATGTTCTCCCAGAACTTGTGCCCATTTCCCCAGGTGGAGGTTAAGGTGGCTTTGTAATGGTTTGCCTTGGTGGTGCAAGTGGCCCAGGTGCACTTGTTTCGGGCCTCCCAATAGCATTGCCTGTCCTGAGGCCATTGGGTCTCATTGGCCAGATGTCATAGGGTGTCACGCTGACGTAGTAGGCCTTGGAGGTGGTCCGAGAACCATGGGGCATTATTCCCCTTGGTCATAGTTTTGGTGAAAGGGGCGATCTTGTCACAGTCTGAGTTAAAGATGTTGACAAACAGTTCGAATGCGTGGTCCCGGTCGAGTGTCTTTGTAAGGGGTGCCCAGTCCCAATCTCTGAGGTGGGCCTTGAGAAGGGGTAATTTGCCAGCCCCTAATTTACGTTGTGTATTTATTTTGGGCGCAGTTTTGAGGGGGGTACTAGACCATTTGCAGAGTACTGGTGAGTGGTCGCTTAGGGTGTCGGGGAGGACTTTGGTGCTTGTTATTTTGTGGGGGCAATTAGTGAAAACAAGGTCTAGAAGGACTTGGAGGAAGACAATCAATGATATACTGCAGGAGTTTGCCGGTGATAGCTCTGAATGTCTAAAAAGCTGCATTTCTATTGCACCTATGTTATAGGGAGGTCCACCCCACAGCAGCATATAAGGAGCAGTGGTGGGTGGAGAAGGGGAGACCGGTAATGAAACGCAGGGCTCTGTGATACAGTATGTCCAGTTTTCCCAGATATGAGGCAGCACACTGACTATAAGTGAAGTCAGCGTAGTCAATTAAGGAGATGAACGTGGACTGAACTAGCTGTTTCTTTGCCTCTGTGGTTAGTAGGTGGTTTATCCTAAAGAAGAGACCAAGCCGCTGCCTCAGTCTTTTCAACAAATCCTCCAAATGCTCCACAAAGGAGAGTTTGTGGTCTAGCAAGACCCCCAGATATTTGAACTTCATTACAAACTCCAAGTTTTCTCCTAGTAAGGCAGAGATGGGGGGGAGGGTACCGGCAATAGCAAGGTATGCCATATGATTAACAGGTGAGAATAGCATTGCTTTTTTTTCTTGGCATTAGGTAGGAGTTTTTTTTGCTAAGGAGCTGGTACTGCAGCAGTTTGAAATCAGATTACAAGTCTCCACAGGCAGCTTCAGGTGATGTATGGCTTAGGTAGAGTACCGTATCGTCTGTGAACAGGTGGATATTAGCCTCCTTAATGCCGTCTATGCTGTTGATATATATATATATATATATATATATATATATATATATATATATATATATATATATAGCGAATAGAAGTGGCCCCAGAATGGAGCCCTGTGGGACACCTCTTTTTAACAGTTTGAGAGTGGAAAGCTCTCCTTCAGCCTTGACCTGCTGATGCCTATCCGTAAGATTATCATGAAACCAGCACAGGGAGGTAAGGTCTAAGCCTAATGTTTTTAATGTAGAAAGAATTAGGCAATGGTCAACAGTGTCGAGGTCCTTGCTGAGGTCTAGGAAAACAGCACAGACAAACTTTTTGTCCTCTAAATCATGTTGCCAGTCATTTGTTACTTTAGCCAGTGCCGTTATCGTACTATGTTTAGCTCTGAATCCGGACTGTATAGGGTTTAAGAAATTTGTATTTTCTAAAAAAGATCTCATTTGAGCATTCACAGTTTTTTCCAAGAGTTTTGACAGAATGGGGAGAAGAGAAATTGGCCTGTAATTGTTTAGATTGCAGGGATCCCCAGATTTAAATAGCGGGATGATATGAGCAGTTTTCTATAGGTGGGGGAGAGTCCCTTGTGAAAGAGACAGATTAAATAGATGAGTTATTGGCACAGATGAGTGATGCCAGGCAATCTTTAGGTAGTAGGGGTCAAGGAAGTCCGCGCCAGCACTTTTCATAGTATCCAAATGTAAGAGAAGATCTTCTACCTCTTTCAAGGAGGCAAGCGAGAAAGAAAAGGCAACATTTGTTGGACTGGGTCCTGGGGGCTGTACAGTAGTCTGGGAATGCAGACTACAAGTGGGTGAATTGTCAAATGCTAGACCTGCTGTGGCGAAATGGCTATTGAAGGCTTGTAGTATCTCCTTTTTGAGAAGGCAGTATAACGCAGTGGTCTAAGGCTCTGAGCTGCACATTTGGTGACATCCAGCAGACCAGATCTGGGTTTGAATCCCACAGCTTCCACTTGCATACTGTGTGACACTGAGCGTCACTTGACTTCCTTGTGCTCCCAGGTTGCACCTGGAAACAAGCTCTGGCTTAGTGTGCCTTTCCTGGTTAAACAATTTCCCCTTTTTTTCACAGATAATGACATTGTCCGAGAGGATTTTAGAGGGGAGCATACTTCCTGTTGTATGCCCAGATAGTTCTTTTATTGTGGTCCAGAATTTGGTGGGGAATTTTGAGGCAGAGTCTAGCTCTGAATGGTAGAAATTTGCCTTGGCCTCTCTGATCAGCTTAGTGCAGAAGTTGCTGGCTGTTCTGAAGAGACACCAGTCTTCTGCTAAGTGTGATTTGCAAGCTTGTTTCCAAAGCTTGTCTGTTTTTAATAATGCAATCTTAAGGTCTGCAGTGAACCAATGACATGTTCTAGTCATTATGTGGGTTTTGACCAGTGGAGCATGAGTGTAGAAGGCACTTGTTATAATTTCATGAAAGATGGCATATGCTGTACTTACTGATTTGGCTAGGTAAAAGCTCTGCCAATGCAGTGAAGCTTTCAGGTCATTGATATATGCAAGTGGATCAAAATTCCGTTTGGACCTTTCGGTGGAGAATTTGGCTGTGTTTGGAGGTTTAGAGTCAGCTCTTACACCAGCAATAAAGCAATGATTGCTAACATTGGCAACAAAAATTCCAGCATGAGAAAAGGAGTGAGGTTTGTTTACCAGAAGGACATCCAATAGGGTGCTATTCATAGGGTTTTTCTTGTTAATGCGTGTTGGTTCGTTGATAAGTAGTGAAAGTCTGTGGGAGTCGCAGAAGGATTTGAGAGGTAGTGAGGCACTGGACAGCCAGTCATAATTAAGGTCTCCTAGTTAATTGTTTCAAGGTTACTAGAGTCCATGGTAGACGAAAGGTGAGACAGAAGCTGTGGCCCTGCAGATGGGGGTCTGTAGCATCCTATAACACAGAGGGCCATCAAGGGAGATATTTAAGTTTTAATGGACATACATTCAAAGCCATTTGCAATCGAGGAGGAATCCTGGGTAGAAACCATGAATTTGTCCTTAACGTAGATGGTGACCCCACCACCCCTGGTTTGTCTATCGGCTCTGAATAACAGATAGGTGGGAATGTTGACCTCCCTGTCAGGAGTGGATGACCAGAGCCAAGTTTCCAAAATCACAAGAACATCTGGTTTGGTGTGGATAGTCCAGGCCTGGATTGAGGTGAGTTTCTTTAAAAGGCTACAAGCATTGTCATGCATAATGCTAATTCCTTTTAGCTTTGTGAGTTCTGAAGGATATAAGAGATCTTTTGTTGGACCAGGGTTGAGTTCAACATTGCCTGAACAGAATAATAGGAGAAGCACAACTTTCCTCAAGGCAACAAGTGGCAATTTGGAGGTTCTAGCCCTTCGTCGGCTAGTTGAGGCATCAGAGCAGGAGTGCAGGGACCTATTTTTTATACTGTGCTGTCCTAGCGATACATAGCCTAAAACCATTGCTGCATAGCACCAATGGGTGTTGTGACTGGAAGGATATGGTGACATTCCTTTCATAGGCAACGAGGTACAGGTAACACTCCGAGTATGAAACTCAATTTAGTGTAGGTGTGGGAGCATAGAGGTAAAGCAGGAATTATATAAAGACTTGATGTGTAAGCACACTTGGGGTGAGGGGTACAACTCCCCATAAGAGTAGGTTCTGCCTGGAGGGTACCCTAATAAGGGTATTGTGCATAAGGTGGTAAGGAGTTGGAACCATATCACCACAGCCATAATTACAGTTATAGGATCAAATAGAGAAGCTGTAAGAAGATAGGCTGGCCAAATTAATCACCGGCAACGCTGAGCAGTGCAGGACCAGCTGAGAAAAACAGAAGTATGAATTTTGTATAACCGAGTGAAAATAGCCTATGGCACAGCCACCTTGAGACAAGCTACAAGAAGTAGAACTTCACTCCTTTGTAGCGCCTCATATAGAGGTACAGCATATTGCAATTAATACAGCCCAAGGAACATGGTTAGTGCTGTGGGTTTAAGAAACAAATTTAGCAGGAGGTAAAGCAGCCAGGGGAGGAATTGTCATTATTTCATATAAAGTCGGGGGGGGGGGGGGACTCAACATAGGCTTTCACACTCTATATGTTAATGCAGCCAAGAGGAGGCTTTGTTGTTAATTCTAGTCAAGGGTGTGTGGGGGGGTAATATTCTGTGCAGAACTGAGCTAGTAGGAACATACTAGAGAGCAATGTGAGGGAGGACTGTACACAGAATAAGCTGGGGGAAGACAGGTGCTTTGAGACAATCACATTTGTGCAGGGTCAATGGCAGGGGAGAGACTTAAAACAGAGTGCTGAGTTAAGGACAGTAGATAGAAGACTCGTTGACAGGCTGTGGCTATGGAAGGCTCAAGTTCGAGGGCTGGCAAGTAGTAGGAGGAAGTAAGAGTTAAAACTCAGGGTTACTGGGCAGCAGGATAACAAATCAGAGAAAGCAGCCCAGGAGCAGGCTGACTCCAAGCTACTGGGTGATAGTGCTACAGGTTACCTGTAGCTACAAACCTCAGCCTTGGCCAGGTGACGTCTTAGTTCCGCCTTGAAGATGAGGAGGCTGTTAATGAGTAAAAGGCATGCTGGGATCTCATTTAGCCAAGAAGGAGCCCTGTATGCAAAGGACCATTGGCCAAGTGCCATTTTTCTGAAGGGGATGGCAAGTGGGCAGCGAGTCTGCCTTCTAGTGCAGTACCCAGATCTACCTCGCCGGAGCAGTTCTTTGAAGGCCAATGGAGCTTTACCTAGGAGATATTTCATGCCAAGCAGACACATTTGGTATTTGATTCTGCTGGCAAGACTGAGCCAGTTAGTGAGCTCATAGAGGGAGCAGGTGTGTAGGAGATTATCAGCCCCTAGAGCCAGCCTGCAAGCCTTGTTGAGGGCCGTGCTTATTCATTTTAGCACAGTGTCAGATGCCTACCTATAGGCCATGAGTCCATAGTCAGTAGCAGACAAGATGGAAGAGGAGACTGCCAACCCTGATTGCCTCAGGAGTTAGGTACTGTCTGTGCCTGTAGAGAACTCCAAGTTTGGTGCTCACTGTTTTGATGACCTGATCGATGTACTGTATGTAAGAGAGGGTGTCATCAATGATCACACCCAAGTATTTAAAAGAAATGACCTGCTGGAGTGGAGCAGTCTTGTTGTTAGTAATAGTAAGGGACAGAAGAGATCTCTTGTGCTGGTGAGTGGTTATCAACATCGTCTTCGTCTTCTTGTAATTAAGAAGCAATTTCTGAGAGCTGAACCAGTCCTCCAAGCTACAAAATAAGTACTACAAATCATCCTGTAGGTGTTGAAGCTGGGCATTACTACTAAGGATGACAGCATCATCTGCATACAGAATAATCTTGTTATTACAGGCCTCTGGAAGTCTGTTGATGAACAGGCTAAAGAGGAGGGGGCCTAGGATAGACCCTTGTGAGACACCCATTACTATATCCATAGACAAGGAGATAGCTGTCAACATTTTTACACTCTGTGCTCTGCTGGATAGGTAATCCTGGAACCAGAGGATGGCTCTAGAGGCTAGCCCGAGATGCTGAAACCGGTCAAGCAAGATGTGATGAATAACCATATCAAAGGCTTTGGTGAGGTATATGAAGATAGATCTCACCAGGCTGCCCCCATCCAAGACCTTGTGAACGTAGTCTGTGAATTCACCTAAGGCCATAGATTTGCTATGGCACTGATGGAATCCATGCTGTTGTGGGCACAATAGACTGTACTTCTGAAGGTACTCCATGACCTGGTCAGCCACTATCTTTTCAAGCGACTTCAAGAGGAGGAAGAGGATAGATATTGGTCTATAGTTGGCAGTGCAAGACCGGTCCCCACTTTTTAGAACGGGGTGACTAGAGATACCTTCCAGGCTGCAAGGAATTTTGCCAGGGTGAGAGACTTGTTAAAGATTTCGGTGATGGGAACCACCAACTCATCCAAGGCAACTTCCACAAGTTTCATGTTGAGTGAGTCACAACCAAGTCTGGTTTTACCCAGCACCTTAGTAATGTAGGTCCTGGCTTCCTCGGTTGTGACACACTTGAAGTAAAAATTTGGATGGGTCAAATTATTTTGGGCTTTAGGTGGGTGTTGTGGGGGGGGGTCAAGGTAGCTGGGCGGGAGGACAGAACTGAGGTTGGAGAAGACCACATTGAAGGCTTCTGCAATTGTGTGTAGATCTAGGGTGGAGGTGACATTTAAGTTGAGCACGGAGGGGTGCCTTCTGTCTTCTCTGCTCAGCAGCTCCTTAATGTTATCTCAGAATTGCTTCCCATTGCCCCAATTATGTTCCAGTTGCTCCTTGTAGTAAGCCGCCTCGGCTTGCCTGGCAAGAGCAGTACAGTCCAATTAATATTAAAGTTTCCAGTTACAATAACTTATGAGTTTTTCTTCAGTTTGGATAGGGCCTTCCGGACTACACCTAGCCCCTGGTTTGCCTTTGTGGGTGGTGGGTACACAAAGCAATGGTGAGCATCCTGTTCTGCTTTCCTAGCATGAGCTGAACTGCTAATAGTTCATAATCACAAGCGTTGCCTGAGAATGGCAGAACATACTCCCTTAAGTTATCCTTCACATATATCAGGCAGCCCCGGCCCCGCTTCCCTAGCCTATCTAGTCTGAAAGATTCAAACCCTGGTAAGGCAATGAGTGAGTCATTGAACTTGGGGGTATGCCACGTTTCAGTCAGGCAGATGACATCTGGGTTGTGCAAACTGGTCCACGCCTGGAACTAAGTCATCTTAGGGAGCAGGCTGCAGATATTGGTGGCAACTATCTTTATACGGCCCACATGAACATCCCCAGAGAGGGGAGGTAGCACGTGGTCTCGGGTTCTGGTGAATATCTCCATCTGCTAGCAACAACAAGAACAGGGAGATTCTTCCAACATAGGGCAGAAGCCTAGTTCCCAATTGCTTACACCTAGTGGATCTGGTTTTGGAGGTAAACATCCTGTGCTTATCAACTAGTGCAGCTAGCTGTGCTAGTATACAGGTGATGCTACTGACCATGAACAGCACCACATGTGCAGTTGGAAGGACCAGAATTGATTGCCGCACTTCTGGGCTAGCAGTCGTGAAGTGTAGCTCCATATTGTCAGGATGAAGGACCCGGGTCCAATATCACCGGGACAGGTCTGTAGGAGATACTGGCCCACATGTGGGAAATAGGCAAGAATGGTGATCCAGGTGAGGAACCGCAAGGGGACCATCATGATAGCAGCCAGGCACAACCAGAAGAGGTGCGATTTGTGTGCTCACTGTCTAACCGGCAGAGCCCACCACTGACAAATGAGGGTAAATTGTGGGTGCTAAAAATAGAAAGATTGAATGATTTTAAATGAATATTATTCAGTTCACATAAGGCCCAATAAACATATGAGTTAGTCCACCACAGGAGGGAGTGCCACAGGGCAAAGCAAAAGAGAGTGCACCCTCACGTTTTGTCAGTCTACCCTGTTGTCTGTCGACCAATCAGGGAATCAGTCCAATGCATGTAACTACAGAGCAAACTACAAGGGAGGTGACTGAGAATATCTTCTTACTTCAAGTTGGGGCCTTCCCTGGAAGGCTGGCCTCACCAATTGAAAATCACTGCTCTGATGTGATTGTACCCCTGTAACCAGATCCAATAACATTCCAAATCCCTTTCAGACAGTTTTTATTTTAAATGAACTAATTGATTATTTACATTTAATGGCAAAAAGTGTGATTTCTTTTTAAAGTGCTACTGTACTGTCTGAAATTGGTATCATTTTTTTTAAATTAATCTTTTTTACTTTTTCTATCTGACATACATTTTCCCAATTGCTATTTAAAGATTTTCTATCAGATATTTGCGACCACTAGGATATTCCCAACATACTGTTGTTAGGGCCAGGGCATGCTGGATTGGCCAGTGAGCCTTCTACTGCCTTCAGTCATAATGTTTCTGTGACAGTACTAAATGCGATGTGTGGAGCATCACTATCTCTGGAGGCTGACAGATCCAGTTTTATTCTTCTTCATATTTTATCAGCATTGTTACCTGACTGTGACATCTTATCTGATCAGAGAGAGCCACTCAGTACTTCACAGATTAGTTACTAGCAATATCACAATGAGTATTTACTTAGTTTTCATTGACTGGGAAAAGAAGGATAGGCAATTTTACTTATTTTCAGCATCATCCCGGGAAAGGGGGGAGATACTGATGCAAACTGACATACTGAATCAAGTTAAGTATGTTGTTGATCTTTTTAATGAATGGGGGAAATTCAGTGAGGACACTTGGGAAATTCCTCTGGTCTTACCAGTTAAACTTTATTCACAGGAAAACTCCACTGAGCATGCTCATTTATAAGGAGGTCCTGTTAAGGACAACGTGATGCAACAAGATACAGCACAATAAAATTGCAAACAACGCAATTCCAAAATAAAAGAGACAAGTATACAACAGGAAAATTCATTACAGGTAATATAGCTGTGGCATATACCCCAAGTAGGAGGAACTTGTCCGTCGGCTTGCAAGATGGCTGACTCTGTCTCTGTGTGTGAGACATTGGATACAGGTAAGCGGGCCTCCTCTACTGTATGCTTCCTCTAGAGTCTGAAAACCAAGTATTTAACATGGATTGTGATGTACCTACTGTTGGGAGATTACCCTTTCCTAGTGACTCTTCTGCTTCTCTGTTGTCTTCTATGGTGACTGTTAATGTTCATTCAGCTAAAGCTCTCCTGTAGTGGCATTTGGACCAATGTAGACAGCAACTCCTTGACCTGCTTGTGACAGAAGAACACACTTTTGAATTGAAAAAACGACTGGTGATCGCTGCTTTTCTGACTCCGGCTTCCTACTTGTCGTCCAGAATTAGACCCTGGGGATGCCTTTGTTCCACCCCAACAACCTATTGCTGCAGTGCCTGCTTTTCCCTTGACTTGTAGTGTTTTTTCTGCACAGCATTCTGACCATAGAGGGAACATTACCCCCCTCCCCCCCCCGTTTGTGGCACCCTGCCTTCGGATCCTTGCTCCACTGCTTCAGAGCTGCCTTCCAAACCTCCCACTCCTGATACCCTACATCAGCCACATTTTCCAGTACCACATTCTGCATCTTCCCATTTTTGTTCTACCATACCTAGTACCTCACAACTTGTGGCTTGTGCTCATGATGAGCTGTATTCTGCAGCTTGTGCTTCTGAAGATACGCATGTTGTGGTGAGTGCTCCTCCTGTACCACCTTGTGCTGCTGATACTTCTATTGTGCTGGAACCCACAACATGTGCTCGTAGTGTGCCACTTCCTGCGGCTTGTACACCCACTGCTTCTGTATTGCTGTTAGCCAAGAGATTGTTTCTTCTGTTCTTGAGCAACCATGGCTGATCTGCAAAGACCTGAACAAATGGTAGGTTGAAGCAGCTCGCATGACGGCTAGCTGGATGAAGACCACCAATGGAGTTTTATGGGCGCCTATCAATAAGGATTATTATTCCTCACACTCTAGACCCTCTTCCTTTATTGCTTCAGTGCCCTCTTCTGCTGCTTCTAACCCTGTCCATCCTTTGCAGCACAAGGATCTCACCAAAATACCTGTGCCTTCTTTGGACCATAGGCCTCCAGATCCTGCTCTTCACCCCCCACCTGTGGCTCTGCTGCCTCCTCATTCTCAGTCTGGGTCCCAGGTTTCTCCTGTGGCAGCAACCTTTAAGCTGTCTGACTTGTTTACTACCCAGAAAGACCCTCTGCCTCTGCGAAATGTTGTCTGTCTCTTCTATAGATGTAGTCTGGACTATCCCCCCTCCCCCCGATCGGACCTACATCATACGGAAACTTCTAAAAGATTTATTGGGCTTTTGTGCTTCAGATTTGTATGCCGTGATTCACATCTCTGGTGGAAAGACTTTTGATGTTGGCTTTAGATCTCTGCTACTCCTTGATGGATTTTGATTTCAGTATGAGAACATTAAGAGTTCCTCTTTATGGGTCCCTTTCCTTGCAATCTCTCTGTTCAAACCCACCACTAAGATAGTAACTATTTTGTTCAGGAACAAGTGTGTCAACATTTCAGGTGTCTTGTACTGGTTGAAACTCTGCTGTGAGGTGTTGGACATGCCATCCCCTATCATCAGCTGTGAACAGGTCTGGACAGAGGGCTGGAAAGTTAAAGTACGTCTGACCCAATGTACTGATGGCATTAAACACCTCCCAGGGAGCTTCTTCATTGGCCGTGATAGAGCTGTCTGCTTCTACCTGGAACAGCCTAAAACCTGCCACAAATGTGGTGCTGACACTAATTTGAGCTCTCCCTGTGATGTTGTGCGTTGCATCTATTGAATGGAATATTGCCACGTGTGATCTGCTTGTCCTAACCCCTTCAAGTGCAAATTATATGAAGAACAGGGACACTTCTTTCTCCAGTGTCCCTGGGCTTCTCACAACAGAAACTATAGCTTTGACCAGGTTGTTCTTTTTGATTAAGGCTGGTCTACCTTCGACAATCCTCCTGAAGACAGGCGCGGAGCCTGTCTAAATTGTATGCGGTAATGAGGCAAGGTCTGGGAGTGAGGGATTAGCCTTGAAAAAGTTTTATAAAAAGCTGGGGGTCTGGGAGCTTCTAGGCCTCTAGAAGCTCTGGAGTTTTAGGTGCTCGGTGGTGCATTTTAAGGCTTACATTGAAGATCAAACAAAGTTCTATTAGGTCTCCTGCACCCTTGATTTCAAGCAGAAAAAAAGTAAAATTACAGTATATACAGAAGTCTCTGTCTGAATGGGAAAAACAACACATCCAACCAATGCAAGTGAACTGTAACATCATAATAAAACAATTAAAGCTCTTAAAAACCATCAAAACCATAAAACATAAATATCAGCTAACAACCCCTACTCAGAACCGACCAACCCCCCTCTTCTGATTTTTTTTACCATGTTTACCTACCATTACCCTTTGCTTTCTTCCCCAGTCAGATCCCAGTTGGGTGGTGCTAGAAATCATGCAGGACTTCTGCAATGAGTCAGGGACCCAAAACCCAGGTCACCAGAAAAGCAGACGACTATACCGGCACTGCAAAGCCACCAGATCCAACAAAGTCCTCCTTTTTAGACAGGCAGTGTCTGTCATAGCATCCTTATCAGCATCACCATTGAAATGCTAAGCTTTTATATAAGTCAGCTGAACAGGTCACCTTAATGCCCCTATACAATTTTTTTGTTAGGTTGCCCCATCATAGATTACTACCTGGGTGGAGTCCGAGTATCTGCATCAGAGGAGGAGAAGGACCTGAGAGTGATGATCACTAGTGACCTGAAGCACTCCACATAGTGCAAGAAAGCAGCAGCAAAGGCAAACAAGATGCTGGGATGTATAGCTAGGTGGATCAGTAGTAGAAGAGATGAGGTTATACTACCCTTGTACAGGTCACTAGTAGGGCTGCATCTAGAGTATGGAGTTCAATACTGGTGCCCACACCTCAAAAAGGACATTAACCTGCTGGAGAAAGTCCAGAGGAGGGCTATAAGATGATAGTGGATCAACAGGGTAAGGCATATGAGGAGAGATTGAGGGAACTGAATATGTGCTCCCTGGAAGACAGGAAGAGAGAGAGAGAGAGAGAGAGAGAACATGATTGGGACTTTCAAGTACTTGAAAGGGTTAAATAAGGTTGATAAGGAGAGTAGTCTCTTTATACTGGGTGGTAACCATAACATAAGGGAGTACAGTCTTAAGCTGGAGGGTGGGAGGTTTTGGAGGGAGGTTAGGAAGCACTTCTTCACAGAGAAGGTGGTGGACACTTGGAATGCACTGCTGGAAAAGGTCATCTCGTTGAAGACAGTGGGCAGCTTTAAGAGAGGCTGGGACAGGCCTAGGGGGAAAGTAAAGATCCTGGGTAGGGAGAATGGGAGGTGTGGGGAGGGAGGGCAGGGACAGTAGCTGAAGCTGTGAACCCTGCAATATGAGCAGACTTGATAGACCAAATGACCTTGTTCTGCTGACTTTTTCATATGTTCATCTGCACATAAATATCTCTAAGCCAGAGCAATCAATTTGCCCACCGAACCTGTTCATATTCTCCAACTGTTTGAGACTGGCATTAAAATAAACAACTTAAGAACTTTACTCAGACATCATCATGATGCTTCAAATGTGCAGTTTCGAATAGCTGCTCCATCAGTTTTGAAGACAGCCTTCACCAGGCAGCAGAAACACAACGGTTACCCCCAATGTGTCAGCAGCACTGGTGGCAGCCACCAAACTCAAGCCACATACTACTACTAACCCCAGGCTGCGTTTGGGCCTGCACCAAAACACAAGCACCCAGAGGCACACTCTGAAACAGTGCAGTCAGTTGTTGAAATCGGACTTCACAGCGGCCTATAGTGTCCCCACCAGTAGTGAAACTATCAACTAGGGCATTAAAATAAACTCCTCAAACACTTACAACTTTCCTTAACTTACAGCCTAAGCCTACAAAAATGTGCACTCAAAAATTGCTTAGCATTTTCTTCAAATTAAACTGATAACTTATCGGGTCCTGCTCTGGTCTCCAGAATACATTTTTTGTAAAAATTAAATATTAATAATAGCTACAGTCTCTGCTATATAATACAGTACAAACAGACTCAGTAACGTGCCTGAATCTAACAGTGCTGGAGCCTGGAGTCAAGTGTGACACGCTCTCTGGCCGCAGCAGCAACAGTTGCCAATCGGCGTGACTCATGCACATCAGTCACACGCTGATTGGACAATTTGACTGGGGTAGAAGTGGGTTGGAAAGAACGGGGAAGAGGGCAACCACAGACATTGCGCTGCTCTACAGTTGCTAGCAGTAGGAAGTGGATTTAAAGAGTCAGGGGCACACACACACACACACAAAAAAAAGGTGAGGGGGCATGGCCCCTCTCATTTAAAAGGGGGGCCATGGTCCCACTGGCTCTGGTGCCCCTGCGTGAAGATGCTCCCGCCTGGATACCTTTCGATATTTCACTGCCTACCTCTTGGAGGTCTCTCATGATCCTCAAACTGCCTCTGCTTCATCTGATGGTGCCACCCTTTCTGCTCTCTCATACCAAGTGCAACCCACTGCTGACCCCAGCACTTCCTGCACTTTACCTTCAGCTTCTACTATGCCCCCTCTGCCCCTCTCCTGATGGAAGTTAATGACCACTCTGGTTTCATCAAGAAAAAGAGAAGCCGCCAGCCCAAGTCAAAGCCTAAACAGCCCAAATCACCTAATCTCCCTTTGTGAAATATATTTACTGCCCTGTCCTCCACTCCACATTGGGGAAATGCTGACGATGAAGGTGGGCTTACCGATGCCTCCCGCTTCTCTCAGCCTGATGCCCTCTCTGAAGTTGAGGACCTGGGTGAAGAGACATTTTCTTAATGTATCAAAGGTGGAACTTGCTCACAAATGAGCAAGGCTGAGCTTCTCCTTCCCTAATGCCTTTAGGTCCCTTTCCTCCCCATTTTGATATTGTCCCTAAATGTTAATAGCCTCAAGTCTTATCGAAAAGAGACTGCTGACATTTTTGGCTTTGTCCCATCTCCCTGGTGATGTATTATTCCTACAGGATACCAGGATTAAATTCCTGTTTGAACTTTCTGCTGTATGTCACCAATGTGTGAGTGGGCCTTCTTTTTGGTCCAAGGGGACATATGCATGTGATGGGGTAGGCATTCTGTTTCGTTCCTGTGATGTCACACTCCAAACACTTGTAGAAATATGTCCTGGTAGAGCCCTACTTTTGGATGTAAAATTTGGCCCTCTTTATTTGAAGATACATTTGTATTTATTAATTGCCCCCTATTTCAAAACAGTCCCTTTGCCCTGCAATTTAAGTGCAGAGTTCAATAATTTAATTTGGTCCCTGGCCTGTTGCTGCTGCTGAAATACACTGTCCCCAGGTGGCCGGCAGGCTTACTCATTAATATTTACACAGCCTCATTGATATTCATGAGGCAGGAGATTAATGCCTGTTGGCACTCTTAAACAAAATAACTAGGTGCCTTCTTCAGTGCCTCCTCTGTGTCTCCAGCCCCCGACTAGATGAACTTGGGGACCAATACTACTAAAAGGTTTTTTGTTTTACCACTACGGCGTTAAGAAAATGATCAGGTGCTACTGTGCATGCACAGGTTGCCGGCTTGCACATTTGTGCAGCTGCTGCATGGCGGTTCCGCAGATTTGCTCCTCTGATCCCATTTGGAACTGCAGAAGCTGCAGGGGCCGGATGGAGGATCCAAGGGCCCTACTGGACTCGGGCCAGGTGGCGGTGCACAAAATGGGGAGCAGGGGCAAATGGAGGAGCAACTAAGAGTATGCCCCTCCCTACCAGAGTTCACTTCCCCTTAAATGCGTACCTCCGCGCCAAGTCCATGACAGGTCCTGGCATTAGTAAAGTTAATTCAACATTTTTAATCAGATGCAGCCTGACTACAGAGTAGGTTTCCTAGCTAGCATACACAACCAACATGTCCTAATCTAGACAATTACCAACTATCTACGCATTAAGAAACAATTACAGAACAGTCTCTGAGCTTTAAACAGGTGTCACGGTCCCCAGTAGACCCTTGGAATTGATATCTTTTGGCATGACACAAATGGTATTTGCATTTCTCCCTTGACTACTAGGGGGTGTGCACTCCCCCACTACTTCATCGACCATCAATGAGCAGCCTAGGCAAATTTGGCACCAAACCATTATATCAGCACTTCTCATAAATCTTAACCATTTTGAAGGGTCACCAATGACTAAGTGGACAAGTGGGGTTCATGCTGGGTGTAACTGGTAAACAGGAGATCCCAGTGGTGCCCTCAATGATGCCATGTCCCAACAGGCTACTACCTCTGCCTGCTGCCCACTATACAGGCTGAGGGGCCTGGGTTCTGGATCTCATGACAAAATGGGGGTTCTTTCCCAAAGATATAAATAAACAGCATGGTGTCTCCACCCAGAGTATATTTTAAGTGGGTCTGATGACAAGCTAGTACAACCGTCTGGGATGCTGTACCTACCCACTGCCCCATAAAGCCACCCTACACATGGATTACCACAAACCAGAAACCAGATTTTCAATACCTTAGAATTACTGACTTGAGCTAATATTATGCTCACATGGGGTACAAATAATATGCTCACAATATAATTTTTGTAAAAATGGTTAACCAACAATTTATTAACAAGGGGAGGGTTAGGAATGGATAGTTGGAGGTAGAGGCTAAGCAACATTTACATCTTGGCATAGGCATTTGGATTTGGCAATATTAAACCATCATATTACTTTTAACTTTCCAAAAACCCATTTTCCAGTACCTGCCCCCCACCAACCTTTTGATGGATTCAGGTGGAACTCTCTGTCTAGCTAGCTGCTTTAACAACATGAATGGACATACCCCCGACTGGTACTAGTCCCCAGTCCAGATAAGAACCCTGCAGTTCTATCCCTGGGTACCCAGTACTAACATTGCAGACCTGGTAGTGGTGCATCTGGTTGGCCGGCGTAGGCGTGCTTAAATAAAATTAAATGTAACTTTTACCTTCCCTTTGGTTCCATTAGATACTTGCTGAACTTAATACTGTAGGTAGGCAGGTGAACTTTAAACGTTAGCAACTTTAGAATTTCACTACTGAACTTGGCAGAAACTCGAAAGCAACTATTTTCAGTCCCCATAATGCAGAACTATGTTTGTTGTAGTCACTTTTAGGCAGTCAGTCTCTTACAAATACAGCCGAAGACTTTTGTAGGCAGGAGAATTGAGGTATACACAAAGAGTAGAACACAACTTTTCTAAGGTTGAGCAGTGAGGGTTTGCAACTTTTGCAGGCTGGAAATGTTTCTCAGCTCCTATACCTGTTAGGCATCTTGTTAAAACTGAAGTCACATCTGGAACAGACCAGCACAGGGACCTGGGCCAGCATGCCTTAGACCCCCACGTCTAGGTATGACCCCTCAGGGGGAGGTGCAGTAGAAGTGCCTAGCTGGTGACGCTACCAAGCTGATTCCCCAAGCTGACCATCAGGCAGTCGCTTCCTTTCTTTCCCTCAGGAACACAGTCACATTTGGAAATCAGTGGCATCTCAACCACACTGTCAACATAACAGTAATGGCTTTTTCACATCTGGAACACAGTCTCTGGATTCTTCACTGAAATCTCAGTCTCAACAAAACTCAGACACATCAGAATGGCTTCACAGAAGACTCAGACTTGCACTGAAGGTGCACACCTTCTTCTCGAACAGTCCCATCCTATTAAACAATTCTTTTCTCACCATGCTGTTGCTCACTGACACAGAAGAGGATCTCTTCTCACTTCTTGTGATAAACACTGGAGATTAAGCAAGTCTCCAAGTCAAACTGGATGCTTCTCACATTGTAGCAAATATCTTTACACTGCAGCTGCCATACGCTGAAACACAGGCAGAAAACTCTTTTTTTTTGTACACTTTATTTCTGCACCTTCCAGAAGAAAACTCTCTACAGCTACCTCCAACCTTGATCTCTCCCTTCCACTGTGGCGCTGCACCTTACTCCTCACCCCGACCCAGCAAATCCCCTGGATCTGAACCCCCTTGGGGAAGGGCCACCCTATCCACCCAGGGTGTTCTAGCTACAGTGTAGAGTGCCAGGCTGGAGTGTTGGGGGGACAGAGAGGGGAGCGCCCAGCATTGGGATTGCAGACAGGGAGGAAGTGCCTTTGCCTATCCCCAGTGGAAGGGTATTTTTCTACTTGTTGATCCCCCAAGGAGCTCAGATGTACAATGGCAGCTGGGCACTGCATGCCACTGCCCACAAAGCCCTTCCCCTGCTGCATATGCACCAACTGTTTGTGCTGCACCCGACTGCTGCCAGGTGCCACTATAGAGTGGTGCAACCCCGGAACCCTCCCCAGGGAAAGGAGAGCTGTCCTCCGGATGCTTGATCTGTTCCCTCACCTGCTGACCCCCAGCAGCCCTGGCTCACTCCCAAACCTGGGTCACTGAAGTGGCAGGAGGTGTGGCATTCAGCACCTCAACCCTCAGTGCCACCAGGCCGGCTCAGAAAACTCCTCTTGGCAGGCATGGCTCCACAGCCCCAAGCAGGACATCAGGCTTCTCATAGGCAATCACTGGCAAGCTCCTTTCTTTGGGGAGACTCCCATACCATTTCCATAAAACAGGACCATTCACAGTCATTCCTTCAAACAGATGTCCACCTCTTCCTGGCACTGAGTCAACGCAGGATGACATAGACAGAAATAAGCACCTTCTGGAAACTAATGGCTTCTCGGCCTCCAAGCAGGTTTTCATCTTACTTACAATTCACAGTAGGCTTCCTCAACCAGGAATCGCTAAAGCAGCTCTCTCACAGCTGAAGTTACAGGTCATTGCAGCGCTCTCATCCCTGAGTGAGGTTGCAGGTCCTTACAGTGCTCTCAAAGCTGAAGTTGCAAATCAGGATTCTTTAGACAAATTCCTCCAAATGTGGAAAGACAACTGCAGGCCCTGGATGACAGGTAGCTGGCAATCCCCAGGTAGGCCACTCTTAAACTTTGCAGTCACATTTCTTTAGGGAGGGGCTGGAGACTGTGGAGGGGCTCCTGCCGAACTGGACTCAAAATCAAAAGTCCCTTGGGTTTTAGGAGCTCCAGACAGCTTCCTATTGGCTGAAACAACTGTCCATTTGAAAAATTAATATTCATCAGGCTCCTTCAATGCCTGATTGGTCCTTGAAATGGGTGCCAAGATTTTCATCTGCCATTTCCCCCTTAGGTCTTTTACACTGCCCCACAAGGCCGTGGCAAAAATCCTGGCTTTCTGCTTGGCTGAGCTGGGGTCATAAGCTGCAAACATGGCTGCTAACAAACAGTTTATAGGCAGTCCACTAACATTCCCAACTTGTAAGCTCTGATGTAGCTAGTATATACATTTTTATTTATTAGTTACCCCCTATCTCAAAACAGTCCCTTTGCCCTGTAATTTAAGTGCAGAGTTCAATATTTTAATTTAGTCCCTGGCCTGTCGCTGCTGGTAAAATACACTGTCCCCAGGTGGCAGGCTGGCTTGCTCATTAATATTTACACACCTTATTAATATTCATGAGGCAGGAGCTAATGCCTATTGGCATTCTTAAAAAAATAACTAAGTGCCTTCTTCTGTGCCTCCTCTGTGTCTCCAGGCCTCGGCTAGATGAACTTGGGGACCAAGACCACTGAAGGGTCTTTTGTTTTAGTGCTACAATAGTAAGAAAATGATCATACACTACTGTGCAGGGTGCTGGCTTGCACATTTGTGCAGCCACTGCTCAGTGGTTGTGCAGATTTGCTCCTCTGACCACATTTGGAACTGCAGAAGCTGTAGGGGTCAGATGGAGGATCCAAGGGCACCACTGGAATCTGACCAGGTGGCAGTGCACAAAATGGGGAAACAGGACAAATGGAGGCATCTAAGATGAGCCCCCCCACAGGAGAATTACACGGTGTTTCAAATAATTTTTCTGAAGGACAGCTCAGACTATAGCTACTTCCAAGTACTTGCGCTATTTGTCTTTATGTTCAAATTTACACAGGCTTATTTCCTCTGTGTTTGAAACCCACACCGACCTTATAGCCCAAATTAACTCCATCAAATCTTCTATGGTTAACCTCCAGTATGATCGCGGCAAGTCTCTGAAACAAGAGTGCAAATTTGGCACCCAGGACACCCGTCAGTCATTTGACAACTTCAAAGCCTGCCAATCCCGACTTCATAGTTGTTGGATGTCATCCCTACGACCTTCATCGACTGCCCCCCCATTCTACCTCATTCCTTTCTCATGTCAATTGTTCATGGCTATGTCAGTCAAAAATTTGGGTCTTCTGACCTTCCTTGTTTTTCTGGGGTTTCCCCTGGTGAACTGAACATTCCTGCTCTTGCTGACGCTGATAAAGGACTTCTTTCATAACCTATTTCTTTGCCTGAACTTCTGACAACCATACAGGCTCTCCCCAATAATGTTACCTCCGGCTCTGACGGTCTCCTGACTGAATTTTATACGCTCTTTTCTGATCAGTAGACCCCTACTGTACTCATATTATTTAACCAAATCCTATTTCAGGGTATGTTGTCCCCTCAATTTGCTGAAGCCCTCTTTAATTTTCTATATAAGAAGGCAAACAAAATGTTTAATGCCGTATTGGTCCTAGTAAGAACAAATTCAGAAAAAATGGTTTAATACCTTTTATTGGACCAACAAGGATGTTACAAAAAGAACAAAGGGCTTTAGCTTTCAGACCAACAAGTCCTTCTTCAGAAGCCTAATGAGAGTTATTTAGAAAATCCCATATTATTAACACTTAGAACATGCCGAAAAAAACAGAAATCATTTTCATTGATTTAAAACAGGCCTTCAGAAATAATTAAAGTGACACTGGAGAGCTTGAATGTCTAAAGAGTGATTTCAGCTGAACTAAACTTAAAGGTCAAAGGTTGTTTAAAGATAACAGCAGGCAGAGAGTTACCATGTATCAGTCTAATGGATACAAAAAAAACCTTAAGATTCTCTGCTCACCAAATTACATGTCAAGTAAAGGAAACCTCCCGAAGTCACATATTTCACAAGTGAGGCCATAGTACATCACTCTGCTCAGAACAGAAACTTTGATAATGAGATGACCCTTGAGAAAACAACTTTTTTTTTAACTTGGTTATATGTTACATTTTAGCATGCAGTTGTTTTCTATATAAGAAGGGTAATCAAACCTTCTTACACAATCGGAGGCCTCTTTGTCTGCTTAACACAGACTACAAGATACTTGCTAAAATTCTTGCAAAATGTTTAGCAACTTATTATCTCTCCATCTCACCGTTACTCCATCCGCATCTGCAACATTTGTGACAACCTTATTATTCTGCATGAGCTCTTCACAAGGAGCGCACATAATTACTTTATTGGTTTTATCTCCTTAGATCAGGAACAAGCAAGTAATAGTGTTAATTTGTACTATCTCTTTGAGTTACTGCAATGGCATGGTATCCCTCCTGTTTTTATTCATTGGATTCAGCTTTTGTACTCTGCTACTACAGTATTCCCACTTATAAATTCCTATATGGGTGCCCCAGTCCCTCTAAAACAAGGCATTCACCAGGGCTGCTCCTTAAGCTTGTTGTTGTGTGTTTTTTCTGTTGATCCTTTGCTCTGTCTGTTGCAAGCCAGACATGATGTCCCTGGCATTCGACTGTCGTTTGATACCCCTGAAATCAAAGTTCTAGTTTATGCTGACAATCTCTGTATTGCATTGTGGGACTCGTACTTAGGTCCGTTGATTGCATCTATACTTCATACCGTTTCCCGACTGTCTGAATCCCAGACTAACTACTGTAGAGTAGATTATATTTGCAGTCAGTTTATTTTTGCTATATTCACTATTTGAGAATATCAGTGAATTTAAACAGACTGTGATTATAATGAGATAGCCCTTCTATGTACAGCGCTCATTCAGCTATGTGCTAAGGATGCCAAGGAGCTGTGAGACTACTGCCAATTACCAGCCATTAACACCATTAACACCCATTGTCTCCATAGGTATAAATAACAAAGAGCAGTAAAACATCTTTTGTTTTGCTAAGCCTTGCTAAGTACCTGGCATCTTCAGTTTGTTTCCAGTTTCCAGTTTTCAGCTTCCAGATTGTGTAATACAGTAATGTGTAACAGTCACTCGGGGGGAGGAGGGGTTGAAAACGCAGACGCTTACTGACATTAACAGTGAAAGTTTTTATTTATTTCAAGCATTCACAATAATTAAAACAAAAATGTACTTGTAATATCAGCATCATGTTATCGCCAAAAGAGGAAGCAGCAAGCAAAAAAAAATTGATCTGTTCCAGCACAGTTTCCAGCTTTCTGCTTCTGTGATACAGTAATGAGTAACAGTAACTCAGGGGTGGTGGTGGTGGTGGGTGGGTGGTGGGGGTTGAAAACACAGACGCTTACTGAGATTAACAAGCAAAAAAAATCAATCTGTTCTAGAACAGTTTCTCCTATTTTTACCCATCTTGTTCTGTATGTTACTGTACCGCTGATGCGCAATTCAAGCAGAAGTGAATATGCAGTAGCAGGAGCATTCATGAAATCTGGCGACCGTGAATTCAATTAGTTCTACAGTGTTCTAAAAGCATTGCAATACTGCTTGAGGAGCCCCCCATCCTGGTTCTCTCTGACATTGCTGGTCTCCCCCTTGGTCGCAACCCCGTTAAACTCCTGGGTATTTACTTTAACCACCCTGATGTTACCTTTAATTAGATCCATTGTCTGCTCAATGCAGAACATATCTTAGCCCACTGGACACACAGACATTTGACTAATCAAAGGAGGGTTCATTTGATTAAGGCTTTATTGCTTCCATGCTTTACTTTAAAAAGTTGTATTTTCCCACCCTCCTTAGCTTTGGGGACTAGATTATACAGCCTCTTTTTTCAAGGCTTACGGGGTTGCCATCTTAATTCAGTGAAGAGAGACATAACGTATCATCCCTTAAATAAAAGGACCTTTAGGAGGCATTATAGTACAGGGGTTTAATGCTCTGAGCTGCAAACCTGGAAAATCTGGGTTTGAATCCCACAGCTCCCACGTGCATATTGTGTGAACCTGAACAAGTCACTTAATTTCTTTGTGCTCCCAGGTCACACCTGTAAACAAGCTTCAGCTCAGTGTGTCTCTCCTGGTTAAACAAAAAACATGGTGAACCCCATTATTTTTTACTTTAGTATAGTTTTCACCCATAATATTTTTCCTGTTTTTCAACAGTCTCCCCCAATGTGGGCCCCTTTTATGGAGGATTGGCTCACTTCATACCTAGCTTGCTGGCAAGATGGCAGCTCCCATCTTTCTGGTCGAGACTTTGACCATGCCCCCCCATTCCATATATTAAATGGGTCTGGAAGCTTCATTGCTGGCACATATCCCTCAGTAACATTACGACTTGGGACAGGAAGTCATTATATCTTTCTGTCCTTCATTCCACATCCTCCCCTTCGATGTATGTTACGTTTTGCCCCCCTGCTGACATTGCTTCAGCAATTTTCCAACTCATAATTCATAGGGTCCCTCGTTATGCATGGGATGTTACGTGGCTTAGCCTTCATGGCAAGCTGGCCGTCCATGACTCATTAAAACACAAGTCCTTAGCTGATAGAATGTGCCCCCATCTTGACTGCTTGGAGAAAGTGGAAACATTATCGCAATTTTTTTTTCCATTGCCCCTTGAACCACCAGTTTTTGACACTATTAAGTACACATTGGTCTTGCCCACTGTTTGCCCAAGTTACCTACCAAATTGTGGCTTTGGGGTTCTATCTGTGTGCATGGAATAGGTTTCATGCCTCTACCTTGCAATTATGTTTTGCATTATGTAAATACTATTTGTGGCAAACCTGATGTGCTTTTATGCTACAACAGTGCACTATCCCCCCGCAACATCTAGTCTTAGTTGTCCATGGTGCCCTACTTCCACTGTATTTGAAAGACAAAAATGTCTTGCCCCTGTCCCTTTTAAAAATTGTAAGTTGTGTGGGCAAATTTCTATTTTTTTTTTTTTCCCTTGACCCCATTTGATTCCCTCCTGCTTATTTATTATTCTTACAGTCTCAGCTTTTTGTTCAGTGGATCTGCTCTGAATGATTTTTGTTTCTGTTCTGAACATTGGTCTGTTTATGTTTCTACGGGTTATGTATTCCATATTGTTTGTTTTTTCTTCATTATTACCCTTACTCCTATTTTTTTTTACTTTGCTGAGCAGTTACATCAGCACAGGGAGATGGTTTGATTTGGTACATTTCTTCTGTTACCTCCCTTTATATATTTTTTCTCCTTATCTTCACTATGGTTTACCTCCTTTGTTCATGTTATGATGACTTTTTATATAATGTTGTTGTTTGATAGAAACATAGAATTTGATGGCAGATAAGGACTGCTTGGCCCACCTAGTCTGCCCATTTCCCTAACTGATGGATAAGCTGCAGATTCTAGTTAGCCAACAGCTTACTTCCTCCTACCCCCACTAGAATTGCTTTATGCTTGTCCCATGCATTGTTGAATTCTCCCACTGTTCCTGACTCCACAACCTCCTCAGGAAGGCTGTTCCATGCATCCACAACCCTCTCTGTGAAAAAATACTTCCTAACATTACCTCTGAGCCACCCCCCCTCTATCTTCAAATTGTGCCCCCTTGTTCTTGCACATCTCTTCTTCTGAAAGATACTACCCTCTTGTACTTTGTTAATTCCCTTGAGATACTTGAAATTTTCTATCATGACCCCCTCTTCCTCCTTTCCTCAAGGGTATACAAATTAAGCTGCTTTAGTCTCTCCTCATATGTCTTCTTGTGCAGACCCTGTACCATTTTGGTTCCCTCCTCTGAACAGCCTCCACTCTGTCTATGTTTTTGAGGAGATGGGGTCTGCAGAATTGCACGCAGTACTCCAGATGGGGTCTCACTAACTGTCTGCCAGAGAGATAACAACTTCCTGTTTTCTACTGTTGATGCCTCTCCCTATGCATCCCAGTATCCCCCAGCCCTCTTTACTGCCTTCTCACATTGCTTGCCCGCCTTTAGATCATCTGATATAATTACTCCTAGGTCTCTTTCGATTTTTGTTGTTGTTATTAACTCAAACCCCATTGTGTACTCTTCCCCTGGGTTTTTGTTTTCCAGATGCATTACCTTGCACTTCTTTGCATTGAATCTGAGCTGCCACATATTTGACCATTCCTCCAACCTTGCCAAGTCTCTTTTCATTCTTTCCACCCCACCTTGTGTATCAATCCTGTTGCAGATCTTTGTGTCATCTGCAGAGAGACATACCTTTCCTTCCAGGTGCTCTCCAATGTCACTTATAAAGACATTAAAGAGGACCGGTCCTACGTACCAACTTCATGTGTACCCTAGTTACCCTCCTTTCTTCACTGTGGACTCCGTTTACTATTACCCTTTGCGTCCTGTTGTTCGCCAGTTTGTTATCCAGGCTACCACCTTGGGACCCACTTTTGTGTTCATAAAAATTCTCCTACTCTTTCAGTAGGGGGAGCCCTAGCCCATCTTTGCATGCAAGGATAGCCACTTCGAGTGAGCAGGGAGTGAAGATGGACATTCTTGAGGCTGGGCAGTTGGTCTCTCCTGCCTTGTAATCCCAGCAGACCAAAGCATCACAGTTGAATTTGACTGTAGTTGATATGGATTACGGACAATGCAGTGACGCGCAGTTGAAGGATCACGGAAAGACTCTAACACAAGAGCTGACTGACACTGGTGAGACACAGTTTGATTATGTTTTTGAAAATGCAGCATTACACATCTCTAAGGAACTCTTATTACAATGCTTAGAAACAGAAGAGAGTATGTTTTTGCAATGTCTGGAACTGCTGAATGCAGAACAGCAGAAAGAGAATGCCGCTATGACTGATCTTAATTGGCAGCCTGAGGAATCACAGAAATTACAGCATGCCTCTGATGCAGCTGCTTTACAGATACCAGTGGCTTCCGACTTTGACATTTTCTGCATGGCAACAACTCCGAATGTTGCAGTAGTCTGTATTGACACCACTGTATTAAACTCCTTTTCTAAACTGCCAGCTCTAATTTCTGCCTCCAGTTTAACAAACCTTCACTTGGCCTATATCGACCCCACCCCGGTGTTAACCTATGTCAGCCAGTATTTCTGCTTAGTAATGCGGCAGTGGCTCAGAACTCTATGGCACATGAGTGACTACCTGAAACACCACTGTCTTCTAATCCAGCATCTGAGGACTCACTCTATAGGGCTAGGTCCCTGCTGTCTGCAGTCCACAGTGATATGCATGCACAGCGTGGACAACTTGAATTATTGAGCCCTTCTTCCCCCTTGGGGCAATGGCCTTGCAAATTTACTCCAGGCACAGATGGCCGGACAGCTTCCACAGAAGGGAGATCCTGTTGACTGCATTTTGTTCAGTATATGTCGGCTCCTGAAGAACTGTTGGATGCCAAGCTGCTCCTCTGCACCCCTATGGACAAGAGAGTGGGCACCACTATGCTGCTAACTTGAATGAGGAGTCCTTCATGACCACAGTGGGCAAAGAAGTTGAAGGACTGCAAAGACAGTCCTCCTCCTATTCCGATACCCCCCCTCCCGAGTGGGGAACATTTTCATGAAGTTTTCCTGGCCACAGCATATCTGCAATGGTGACAACAATTGCTGTGATTACTGGAGGAGGAAAACTCAGCCTTCCTCTGTTCTTCACAGTTCCTGGACTCCTTCCTCATGTGGAATTCCACCCTAGTGCCACCTGTTTCTCTGGCACCTGCCCCTGGTACTGCCACCTCACTAGTTTCACAAACTGCAGTGGCTTCATCGGATTTGCTGACCCAGGGCTCTGCTGCTGTCTCACTCGATGTGGGTAAGCCACAGCTGCTGTTAAATTCTTCTCTGCCCTTGAATGCAGTTCCTATGGCTGTTGCTACTCATAAGGAGTGCCTGCCAGCTCCTTTCTCAGACTCTATTGCCATCCTTGATACAGGAGCTCCAACAGCCCCAATACTGACTGCCTCTGGAAACACTCAAATGTAGTCCCCTCCTACACTTTACATTCCAGCCACCCCTGATGTTCCCCGATAACCGCCCCTCCTGAATCAGCTGCCACAGTTTGTCATGCTTCTACCGGCACTGATGCTACCACCCGAGCTACACCTGCTGCTCATGGATCCCCTGGTTCTTGACAGGGCCCTGCTTTGGCCCATAAGCAAATTGACCAGTGGCCTGTTGAAGCCTCCTTTTAGGCCGCTGGATTGGGGGAAAGCAACTGATGGAGTTTTCTGGGACCCCCTTGACAAGACTTACTATGGTTCTTTTCTACCCTCCAATCATTCTTCGGTTTCAATACCTCCTGAGAGTGTCCTGCAGCAGGGCATTCCCTGACCCTCCATTCTCGGCTCCTGTTGAACACCAACATCCAAGAGACATGCCCCTCCCCCCCGTGGCACAGAGGTCCACCTGCCCCTGTAACTACCTTGGTTGTGGGAGCTTCTTCTTCTGAGCCTCCTTGTGTGAACCCCAGACCATTCCAGATGTCACACTTGTTCACTTCAGTAAAAGAACTGCCACAACGATGGAATGCTGTCTGCCTCTTCTACACTGGTGGCTTGGAAATCCTGCCAGATTGACTTTATATTATTTGTACTTTGCTGAAGGATTCTTTGGGTTTCTCCCCTGATGATTTATTTGCTGTCTTACATGTTTCAGATGATGCAGTTTATGATGTTAGCTTCCGGTTTGTGCCTGCTCTGGAAGGTTTCTGGTTCAAATATGATACCCTCAAGGATACTCCCCAGTGGGCCCCATTTCAAGCCATCCCTCTTTCCGAACTGCAACAAAAACTATTACTATCATGTTTTGTAATGAAAGAATGCATATTTCAGATTTTTGCTATTGGCTGAAACAAAAGTGTGATATTCAGGTTAGACCGTTTCCAGTTATTGACAGCGAGCAGGTTTGGACTGGGGATGGAAGGTCCGGGTGAAACTACGCTATTCCAGTACTGGTATTTGTCACCACCCTAATACTTTTTACATTGGTAGGGATAAGGGTGTCTGCTTTTATCCGGGGCAGCCCCGGAACAGCTACAAATATGGCTCCCCCACCCATGTCAGCTCTGTTTGCGACACTGACAGATGTAACCACTGCTTGGAGTTTGGCCATTCCAGTAATATTTGTTCCAATCCCTTTCACTGTCACCTGCACGAGGAACAGGGTCACTCTTTTCTGATGTGTCCTTGGGCCATGCACAATATGAGGGAAGGGTGGAATCAGGACGCTATCATCACCCGGGCAGAAACTCTGGGTATCGCTGCAGCTGGCTCCAGGATGGTCTCCCTCCCCCTGCCAGGACCCTGTGGCTGTTGCTGAGGCTTTTATCTCGATTTATGTTAGCACTCTGCACTGTGGTACCCCTGATACAAGGGAAACAGCCCCTCTAACTGATGTAGCCTCTACTGTCCCGGTCCTGCTCCCTGTACCCGCTTCCTCTCTGGAGAGGGATGACCAACCTCCTGTGGATCCTCTGGATACTGTTACTCCAGTCATGTCCCCCCTCGGAACCCCAGTTGGTCCTGGTCAGATCTCGCAAAAAGTGTCATTGACCCACACCCAAGGTCAAGGTAACCCCTCCTGACCGTCCCATTCTTGAAAATCAATTTGAAGCATTGTCTGCACGTGCATGGTTGGGCGATTCTGATGATGATATCATGGACTCTGAGGTCTCTTCTGTTGTTTCCTCTATCCACGACTTGGGCTTGGAGTTGGACTACATGGTCCTGGATGCTTCCTCTAAATGATGCTGCCCTAGTTCTCAGATGAGGAAATTGTCTGACCCCTCTACTTGATCTTCTCCATGTGTCCTAGGCCCCACATATCATGTGTTTCCATGAACACCAGTAGTATTAAGAATTATACTAAGCGTTTGACCACTCACTCCATTTTGTCCTTGCTTCCTGGTACAATTATCATTTTGCAAGACATACAACTTAAATCTTTACATGACTTGACAAACATTAAGAAGCTGTGGGTGCATGGCCCTTCCTTAGCGTTATAGATTAGAAAGGTACAAAATAAGTTTATTTCATAAAACAAGATAAAATTGAAGTTGGCTCAAATGAAAATGAACATTCAGATTTAAATATAATTAACATATGTTCCCATAGGTTTTGAACAGAGGCCTGGTTTCTATCCCCAAATGGAAAATTATATATTTTATGTGACACAGGTTGGTTCCCACCTTGGTTACACTAATATAATTAACTTTATTCTGAAAATTAAAACTTTTGGAGTATGAGAACGTAATAATCACCCTTGTAGTTATGTTTATGTTTATTAGTGACTAAGTAGCTCTGTGGTCTGATGAAGGGACATTTGAAGTCCTTAAATGTTACCAAATTAAATTATTTATAAGAGCCTGAGAAGAAAAAAGAAAACATTGAATATACATGATGACAATTAAAAAGAAAGAAATCAATATGAAAAATGGAATATTGAACTAAAGAGTATATCTGGATATATCCTGAGTGTTTTCTCTCCATTTATTTGGGGTTGAGAACCACATCTCCGTTTAAATATAATGCCTTCCGTTTGGTCCCCTGGTCCGAACCGATGTGATGGATTGGGTATTCCTTTCCCTGCCAGTTCCAAAATTGTGTTAAATATCATTCCTGTTTGTGCCTTATTACTAGATGTATTGTAGGACCATTTTCCCTTATACCTCATTAATGTTTATGCACACCAAACAAAGTCTGGTAAGGAACTGAGACCTTACCTTCATACTCGTTGACTAGTGGTCTTGGGTGGAGATTTTAATTGTAGTCTTCCCCCGGTCTCGCTGTACCTCTGCCAAGATGTACAGTATTGTGACTCTTTCTACTTACAGGATGTAATTTCAATGACTTCCCTGATGGATGGGGCTCTGGGTTTCCCCTCTGCTATGCCCACTTTTCATAAGGACACCCTGGCTACTCATATTGGTTTTTCCTTCCTCTCTCTCACACTCACTATAACTCAGTATAGGACAATACCCATTGAAACATCTGACTACTCTGCTACCCTTTGTACCTGCTCTTTAACATAGGACTTTCCCAGAAGCAAGTCCACCTGGCACCTGAACACCTCTCTCTTAGATGACCTACAGGTGGAGGCCAAGAATGAGCAACTATTTAAAGACCATTGGTCAGTATTTGGGGCTTAAGAGGATATTCTTCAGTGGTGGAAAGACGCTAAATATGACTTCCAATCCCTCTTTAAATCGTAGGCAGCAAGAGGGAAAACTTGACAGTATCTGCAGTATTTATCTTTGAGATCCAAACTGCACAAGCTGATATATCAAATGTACACCACTGGTGCTGATTTAACTGACTCCGTCTCTAGCACGAAGTCTGCTATGAAGGATTTTCAATATAACATAGCCTCCTCTTTGCTATATGAAATTAAGTGTGGCACTCAGGGTAAAAAACAATCCATGAACTGTTCCAAAGCTAGTCAACAAAGACATAATTCCCGCTTTATGTATAGTATTTCTTTCCCCATGGACAATGTACCTACCTCTCGCAAGGGTGATATCCTGCGCATTGTTCAAGACTATTTCGTACGTACTTTTGGTACTTCCGATACGTTACCCAATCCTGGGGATGTTCTCAGAACTTTTCGAATGCCCACCATACCCCATGATGTCTTTTCTTCCTTTACGCAACCTATCCTCTTCTCCAAGGTGGATTCTGCTCTACAGACTCTTCAGAAAAATGTGGCTCCTGTCAGTGATGGACTTCCTTCAGAGTTTTATGTCAAATTTTGATAATATGTTAGCCCCACTTTGCAATTTTTGTTCAGTCATTTTATGTGTACTGGTAACCTGGCCCCTTGGAGGGGCTGGGCATGAGGCCACTGGTCAAGTGCATCCAATGCCCGTGGTGTGGTATTATCCCAGCATGACACACACCCTGGAGTGCATTATTCCTATTATACAATGGTTTGTTGTTATACACAGAATAAAAAAAAATGTTTTTAAGAATGTTTTTGTCAGTGTGAAAATATTTTTGTTTCTTAAAAGAAGATGCAAACAATGCAAATGTTAATGCAAGAAATCAGTCAAGTGGTTCACAGTGCTGAGACTAGACCCATGATGTTATGCTGGGATAACACCACAGGTCCAGCCACAGACTGACCACTCCCAGTCCAAAATTCTTTCTTGCCATTGTATAATATAACACAAACTACTTTGAAGAACATAAGAAAACTGCACTAACAGCAAACATTTTACATTATACAGTGACAAGAAAGAATGCTGGGCTATGACTGGTCCATCTGGGGCTGTATCCGTGATGTTATCCCAGCATAACATCACAGATCTAGTCCCAGCACTAACAAGACCACATCAAATGTTACAAAACTCACTCTGATCAGCTCCACTATTCACTGCTCAGCAGCCGACTTCACTGTGCCCTGTGCAGTACAGTCCCCACCGCTTATAACAGGCGCATTTGTGTAGACTCATTCTGCCCATTATAGCGGGTGGTCACTGTAATGTCTTGCTTTAAAAAAAATTTCAGACTGCCATACCAGTAAAGAACAAGTGCCACAAGGTCAGCAATTGGAAGGGGGAGACAGATACCACAGAGTTTGTGGGACTGTATGTTGATGATCTGGTGCAGGACTCCTTTGTAACTTCAGTGACATGAAACTGCTCCTTGTTCCTTTTCCAGTGGGCCGCATGGTCGTGATCTGAAGGGGGAGACTGATACAGCAGAGGCTGCAGGACTATGGTCGACGATCTGGCTGTGGAACTAGTCACAAGGTCAATGATCGGAAGGGGTAGATAGATACAGTACAGGAGATATGGCAGAGGTTGTGAGACTGCATGGTCAATGATCTGGTGCTGGTCTCCTTTGTAATTCCAGCATTGTGCCACAAGGTCAGTGATCAGAAGGGGGAGACAGATATGGCACAAGTTGTGGGACTACGGTCGACGATCTGGTTGTGGGACTATGGTCGATGATTGGGTGTGTAGCTCCTTTGTAATTTCAGTGAAGTTAAACTGCTCCTTTGTTCTTTCACTGAAACTGGGTTATGTCTGTTAGTGTATGTCATAGCATTCTATGGCTTTTCTACTTCAGCCCGATTGGCTGCTAATTGGTGTCAGTTCACACTTTGGCTAGATCTGCAAACTGCATGCCTAAGTGTGAAGTGATAGTAACTAGCAGCTTATCTGCCACAATATAGAAGGCGAGCATTGAATGCTATAACCAGCATTTTTTACATCACTGCACAATGGAAACGGCAAGTGGCAGATGCTATTTGCCCAGAATAACCGACTGCCCATTTTAAACCGTGGGCAATATAAGTGGTGGGGACTGTATTACCATTCATTCCTCACCCACTGATTCAGAGAAATCCAAAAATAAAAGCAAATGGAAGCCACAGTCTTCTGCTTCTCGGTCCACCCAATTCATAAAATAAAAGTAAATTAAAGCTGCAATCCTCAACTTCTCCATTCACTCAGGTAACAATGGTATTGCAACAGTGCATGCCATTCAAGCAATTGTGCTCACTTCAGCTGCCACTCCACCGTAACACTGCTTCACCCCCCCCCCGCTTCTCATTGCATAGGCGTCTGGAGTTTCAAGTTACACTAGTGACTGCTGTGATGAACTGAAAACAGATTTCCAGCTCTTTGTCATAACCACCTGCACACTGCTTCAAAATGTGTGCATATGTCCTTCATTCCTGATCTCTGTAACTGTAGCATTACCTGCTCCACTCTCTGTCACGGCGACCTCACCTCCACCCACTCTGCTCCCAGTGATGAATCAAAGGCGATAGTCCAGCAACCCACATGAAAGTTGTAATTGTTTTTCTTCCCTCTTATTACAAACTGGACCAAGAGCACAAGAGAGAGAGCAAGGGGACAACCGAGTGTTTCAACAGACACAGCAGGGCTTTTTTAATAATGGCCTCTCCTGGGGCTCCCTCACTCTTTAAGTTACCAGTACAGTACTTTCCTGGTGTGGCATTTAAAAACAGTAGCAAAGTATACTAGGAGAACAGCAACCAGGACACGTTGAGGGGGTGGTAGAGATGAGTGAAGGAACTGAGACTGCATGTGGGACAGGCAAGCACACAGAGAGCAGAAGAAAAATCCACAAACTGGCCAGACAGCACCACCTACAGGATAGACGGGAAAATGGGCTTCTTTCTGTGTAAATATACTTCCACGCACAAAAATAAATGTTTTTTTTTTTAATATTTATTTTTATTGTATTTTCATGTATTTCAAGATTAGCCATTGTATAATAGGAATAATGCACTCCAGGGCGTGTGTCATGCTAGGATAACATCACCTCTCAGGTGCTGGATGCGCTTGGCCTGCATCCTAGTACCCAACTACTCAAGGTGTGACATTATCCCAGCAAGACTCACACCCTGTCATGCACTATTCCTTTATTTTAACTGGTCATAATTTATCAGACTGTTTTAAGTTTTGTTGTGATACATAACAAGTTAAGATATTAATGCTTTATGTATTTAGTTATATTGATACTGTACTCTTCTTCCCAATCCTTGTAGATCTGAACTTGTATTAAGATAGGAATGTATATGTCATAGATATCCTATCAGAATGTAGTCTGTAATCCAAGGGGAAATCCTGGAAAGGAATGATTCGTTGACTCTGTTTTGAATGTCATGTTATTGTATTTAAACTGGAAGATCAATAAAATTTTAATTATAAAATAGTTGTCAGAAGTACATTTTCTAGGCACCCAAGATCCTGGGTGCCCAGCATAGCGAGATGAGCCGTTCAACTGTATTCTCTGTATGAGAACGGTGGACTTTCTTGAGTTCTGCAGCTGCAGCTGAAACTCGTGCTGTGGGCTGCTCTGAGAGCAGTGAGTTGTTCTTTCCCTGGTGTCTAGCAGTGTTTCCCACCCTCCGATCGCTGTCCTATTATGCATGTTAGGTTTCCCTGGTGTCTAGTGGCATCCCCCACCCTGTGATTGTCACCCCATATTTAAATAATGTTTCCCTGGTGTCTAGTGGCACCTCTCACCCTCTGATTGCTGTCCCTGTATTTACATAATGTTTCACTGGTGTCTAGTGGCCCCCCACCCTCTAATCGCTGGCTTTATATTTATATAATGTTTCCCTGGTGTCTAGTGACTCTCCTCACTGTCCGATCACTGGCCCTGTATTTATATAATGTTTCCATGGTGTCTAGTGGCGCCCCAACCCTCTGATTGCCATCCCGTTCTGTTTGGCATGTTTCTGTGATGTCTAGTGGCACCCCTACCGTCCGATCGCTGTCCCTTTATGTACAGCATGTTTCCTTGGTGTCTACTGGAGCCTCCAGCCTCTGATTGTCATCCCTTTATGTATGATTTGTTTTCCTTGGTGTCTAGTGGCTCCCCCCTCCGATCGACATCCCTTTTTGTATGTTTTTTTCTCTGGTGTCTGGTGGCACCCCCCACCATCCAGTTGCTGACCCCTTATGTATGATTTTTTCTTGGTGTCTAGTGGCACCCCCATCCTCTAATCATTGTCCCCACATTCATGTAATCTGTAAGAAAGAAAAATTTCCCTCAATGTTTTTGTTTACGCCTGTAAAAAAAGAAAATGGCATCTTGCCAGTCTGACCCCCACCCCAACTTTCCACTCCCCTGAACTTATCCCAGGATGAAGATCCACTCTCCGATCGAAGACATGTCCTACTGCTGGAATCACTGCCTGCAATATGAGAAACTAAGGTAAGTGCGGGTCAATGTGTTTCGATGGGATTTTTATACCCAGCATAACTTTATAGCATTACTTTGTCATTTTTGTATATTTTGACCCCACATTTTCAACATGGCCTTTTTGGGATCCCACCTCATGACTAATGGCAGTGGAATTATGTAAATCAGGTCTGAAAGATGATTTTGTGGTCACTTGGCAAAATCACTTTTGGGCGGGATTTGAACATTTTTCCCACCCTTGTTCATGAGGCAAGGTCATAAGAAGGACTATGTTGAAAATTTGGGGTCAAAATATGTAAAACTAGCAAAGTTATGTGTGCACCTTGAAATTTTTCTACGCTTGCTCATAACTTTGCTAATTTTAAATATCTTGACCCCAAATTTTTAACATAGCCATTTTTTCACACCACCAAGGCTATGCTGAAAATATGGTGTATGAATATAGTAAAATGTCCAGGTTACAAGTGAATGTTGCAGTATCTCGATGTCCACTCATAACGTCACTAATTTGAAATATTTTGACTCCAAACTCTCAGCATAATCATTTTTCCACACCACCTCATAAAGATGACATGGGTCATTTTTTAAATTCTGGACCAGACATGTTTTCCGACTTCTGGTGCGAAACCACATTTCATCCAATGTAGTATAAATAGTGCCTGTAATGGTTATAAGACGAATCATAAAAAGAGTATCTTGAAAATCTGGGGTTGAATGTAAAAAAAAAAAACAACAACTAATAACTGTTAACAAACTTTTTGTTTAGTGCCAGTCTTGACCCCAGTGGGTATAGAAACATAGAAGCTGATGGCAGATAAGGACCGCAAGTCCCATCCAGTCTGCCCATTTCTTTTTCCACCTTATAAATGTGCCATCGGCCCCTTGCTCTGTCAATGGCCTATCTATTCATACTCATCTGTATTGCTCCCTTATGCCTATCCCACGCCTGTTTGAAGCCCTGCACTGTATTCATATCCACCACTTCTTGAGGTAGGCCGTTCCATGCATCCACCACCCTTTCTGTGAAAAATAACTTCCTCACATTACCCCTTAATCAGCCTCCCCTCTAATCTCATGCTGTGTCCTCTTGTCCTGCTACTTTTCTTATATTGAAACTTGTTAGACTCTTTCACCTTGTCAATGCCTTTAAGGTGTTTGAATGTTTCAATCATATCACCTCTCTCCCTCCTGTGCTCTAGGGTATACATATTGAGCTCCGTTAATCTGTCCTCATATGTTTTCTGATGCAGTCCCTGCACCATTTTGGTTGCCTTTCTCTGGACTGCCTCAATTTGGTTAATGCCCTTGTGAAGGTGTGGCCTCCAGTACTGCATGCAGTACTCCAGATGGGGCCTAACCAGTGTCTTATAAAGAGGGATTATTACCTCCCTCCCTCTTCTGACTTGTGATACCCCTACTGATACACCCTAACATCCCCATAGCCTTACCTGCTGCTTTAGTGGTCTGCTTGGATGATTTCAGGTCATCGGTGATGATGATGCCCAAGTCTCTTTCTTCCCTTGTGACTGCCAGCAACTCCCCTCCCAGCCTATAGGTGGCTTCAGGGTTTCTCTTCCCTATGTGCATGATCTTGCACTTCTTTGCATTAAACCCCAGTTGCCACTCTTTTGACCATTTTGCTAGTTTATTCAGATCTCCTCTCATTCTGCCCACCCCATCTGGATAATCTACTCTGTTGCAGATCTTGGTGTCATCTGCAAACAGACAAACCTTACCCTCCAGTCCGTCTGCAATGTCACTGATGAAGATATTGAAGAGGACTGGCCCAAGGACTGATCCCTGAGGTACCCCACTTGTGACTTGCATCTCTTCTGACTGTATGCCATTTACCACCACTCTCTGTTTTCTGCCCGCCAACCAGTTTGCCACCCAGTTGACCAACTTCTGACCCACCCTGAGTCTACCCAGCTTATTAATCAATCTTTTATATGGAACAGTATCGAAAGCTTTGCTGAAGTCAAGGTAGATGACATCAACTGCTCCCCCTTGGTCCACCACTCTGGTTACCCAGTCAAAGAAATCTATGAGATTAGTTTGACAGGACCTTCCTTTTGTAAACCCATGCTGTCTTGGATCTTGTGCTCCTATGGATTCCAGGTGTTGCACTATCCTTTCCTTAAGGAGTGCCTCCATAATCTTGCCTATTACTGAGGTAAGACTGACTGGTCTGTAGTTCTCTGTCTCCTCCCTGCTACCACTCTTGTGGAGCGGGACTACATGAGCCCTTCTCCAGTTTTCTGGGACCTCTCCTGTGCTCAGAGACTCACTAAACAGTTATGATAATGGCTCTGCTAGTTTCACCCTTAACTCCTTTAGTACCCTGGGATGTATGCCATCAGGTCCCATTGCCTTGTCCACCATGAGCTTAGCGAGCTTTTGGAGGACCCTTTCTTTTGTGAAGGGACTAGTGCTCACCTCCATCCCCCCCCCCCGTGTCCATGGTGCTGACCCTACCTTCTCTTCAGTAAATACCTAGCAGAAGTATCTATTTAGGATAGATACTTTTACATGGTCTTCCTCCTCATACACTCCCTTATCTCCTTTGATCTTAGCAATACCCCCTCTGGACTTTCTTCTTTTACTAATGTATCTATAGAAAGTCTTGTCACCTTCTTTTTACTGTTTGTGCTAGTGTTTCCTCGGTTTGGGCCTTTGCCTGCCTTACTGCCTTCCCTGCTTCCTTTAGGAAAGTTTGGTATGCCTCCCTATCTTCAATCCGCTGTGTTCCCTTACATTTTCTGAAGGCCAGCCTTTTGGCTCTGACCTTTTCTGCTACTGTTTTTGAGAACCAAAGTGGCTTCCTTCTTCTTTTGCACTTCCTTTTCTCTAGAACACAATGGGTTGTTGCTTCAAGTATTGCATCCTTAATGCTTGCCCACTTTGCCTGAACCCCCTCACCTGTATTTTTTTTTTGCCAGGGCTACCTTAATTCTGTTGGCCATCTCATCAAAGTCAGCTCCTCTGAAGTCCTATATTTTTGCCTTGGAATGGGGTGATTTAGTTGTAGTGGCCAAATTGAACCATACCATGTGATGGTCACTGGCCCCCAGGTGACCTTCTACCTGGAGATCTGTGATTCTTTCCCTGTTAGTCAGTACTAGATCTAGGATAGCCCTGTCTCTTGTGGGTTGTTGTACCAGTTGTTTGAGGCACTCCCCCTGCAGGGAATCTGCCATGTGTCTAGTTCTGGCAGAAGTTCCTGCTGGTATTGACCAATCTGTGTCTGGCATGTTGAAGTCTCCCATTATCAGAACCTCCCCTTTAGCTGTCATGTTTTGTATATCTTCTAACAGTAATGTGTCTATGTCCTTCCCCTGGTCTGGGGGCCTGTAGACAATCCCAGTTCTTATGGCTGTCCCATTTCCTGTTTTCAGGGTGACCCACAGTTCTTCTGACTCCTTATGCGTATTCTGAATTTCTGTAGCTTTGATATTTTCATTGACATACAGGGCCACTCCACCCCCCCCCCTTTTTATACCTCAGTCTCTTCTGAAAAGTACATAGCCAGGTGCTGAAGTCTCCCAAGTGTGGTTACTGGTAAACCACATCTCGCTAACTGCTGCTATGTCCAGTTTAGCCTCTGTCATTATTGCCTGCAGGTCTGGAATCTTGTTTCCCAGACTGTGAACATTTGTGTACATGATTTTCCATTGGCCAGATTTTGGTGTGTTATTTGTTGGGTGAGGTCTGGCGTTTCCCCCTGTGTGTCGTATGGGGAGCTGGACCTTTTTTCTTACCTGGTGATGCACATGAACTGCAAACATGCTGAACTCAGAAAGAACTGGAAGGGGGCAGGATCAGTTGTGTTCCAGGACAGTAGCTGCTGCTGTTTTCACAGGGTTCTTGTGGATTTTACTTGGTAGGTTAGTTCTTTTCTTTCTTGCTTCTAAGGGGCTAGCAGGGTATTGTTCTGGGGGATCCTGGATGTTTGTAAACTGATTTAGTGGCTGTAAGTGGGGCTCTTTTTGTGGATGTTTCACTTTATAACAGGCTGCGCTGGTAGAGGCTTATTTCTTCTGATTTAAAACCTGTTTGGTGGGATTTGCTTGGGCCTGGTTCTTTAGCTGCAAGGCTTGGAGGGGAGACACAGGGCTGATACACTCTCTCTTGTCAGGTGTCTGCCCAAGACCCACCCTCCCCAGAAGTCTGCAAATTTATAGGGGAAGACCTGCCCTGCAATTGGAGGAAAAGGCTGCTGGTGCAGCTCATGTAGTTCTAGCCACTGGGGGTTGAATTTAAAGGCCGGGAGAGAGGAGCTTAGGGAGTTGTTCATTTTCCTTACATGTTTAATGTGTTGTACTGCACCTAGTAACAGAGTTACTGGTGTACAGTGGGACTGTCTCTAGGATTAGTGGGTGACCTGATTAGGCAGTAGGGGTATCTTGGAATAGGGGAACCTGGTGGCTCACCCAAGGAAACCTATTTGAAAGGGATGGAACCACACATCATTAGGGCCGGCATCTTTGGGAGGGTGGTGGGGTGCACAGGGTGTGGAGCAGCCATGATACTGGACTGGGCTTGGAAGTTTGGTGGTTGCCCAGTGTGCTACCAGCTAGCACAGCTTAGGGAGGAGGTTGCGGGGATGAGGAGAAAGCTGGGGGAAGGGGGGTGGTATGGTTGGGGAAGGGGGCTGGAAATCTCCCACAGGGTTGCACCAAGCACTGGGGGCGGGGGTATAGGGAAAGGAGTGCAGGAGAATACTCAGGGGTCACATAGGGACCCTGGCAGAGGGGGCCCAAAAGGACACTACCAAGGAAGCAGGCAGGTAACTGGGGACCCTCACAAAGGGGGAACGGAGGGACAACATTCTCAGGGAAGTAGGCGGATAGCCAGTGCTTGACAGAAGGAAGATAGCCAGTGTTTGACAGAAGGAAGCAAGGCAGGGAGGTGGATCAGACCTTATACTTAGTAACCGCTTCAATTCTCTTCTTCTGCTCAAAGATGAGGGGGGGATGTAGCCACGACAGAGGTGGTTAGAGACGGAATGGGTGTGGGAGTGGGGGGCAGGAGGCAGGGGCCAGATAGCAGGAAGAACAGGGGGACCTGAAATGCAGGAGAATGGGGAGCAGTGAATCGGAGCAGGAGGGGCAGGGGAAGAGGGGGAAAGTGCAAGGAGAAGGACCAGTTGGGAGAAAGGTAAAGAAGGACCAGAAGTACAAGGAGGATTCAGTAAAGAGAGCTGAGGGGGTAGGCCAGGGGAGCACGATGAGCAAGGAGGAACTAAATGGAGACAGGAAGGAAGGGAGGATGAGCCAGGCTAGTTTAGCAGATGGGGGAGAAGGACCAGTTGTGAGCAGGAAGGGGGGAATAAACAAGGTACAGAAGGATACTCAGAAGGAGGAGAGGCATAGGATTAGAGGGGAGGGAGTGGCCATGGTAAATAAGGAGCGGGTGGCATGTGGCACACAGATAGGGGGAGGAACAAGGAGCCAGCCGGGTGGAAGGGCCGGTAGAAAGGATGAGGGACATGGAAGGGGGGAAATGGAGGAAAAGGAGTGGTCAGAGTGCTCCTGCTGGGGGATTCTATGATCAGGGGTATCAAATGGGATAGGGAGGGAGAAGCTCGGCGTTAGAACAAGATGCTTCCCTGGACTAACGGTGCACAGGGCTAAGCACGAGGTATATCAGCTGGCAAAGGACTGTGGGGGTTCCCCAGACATACTGGTCCACCTGGGCACAAATGACATTGAGGGAAATAGCGAGCTAGAGATACAGGCAAGATTCAGGGAGCTCGCCAGGGTCTGTCATGACATAGGATGCACAGTTTCCTTCTCAGAAATCCTGCCAGTGCCAAGGGCTAGTGGGGAACACAAAAGAAAAATTAGGGAGATAAACCAGTGGCTCAGGGAGTGGTGTGAGGCCAGAGGGTATGGGTTGATGGGGGATTGGGGGGAGACCTGGGAGGATAAGGAGCTGTATGCTAGAGAGATAGACTACATCTCAATTTGGAGGGGAGGGGAATCCTTAAGTTGAAAATAGAGGAGTTCATTGGTGAAAAGTGGGGTTTAAACTTGTGAAGGGGGTGGATGGGAGAAAAGGCAGTCAAGGGATGCCGATAAAGGAGGGACTCTGTCTCCACCCCCCTGGGGACCAGGAGGATTGCAGGAAAAGACCAACTGGCAAAGTGCAGACCAGGAGAAAACAGAATCCCCAAGGGAACACGAGCAGGGGAACTGGAACTATAGGGAAAGGGTGGAAGGTAGTCCTGCTAAATGCCAGGAGCTTGGGCAATAAAATGCCTGAGCTCCAGAGGATGTTAACTGAGGGAGCAGTGGATGTGGCAGCGGTCACTGAGACTTGGGCCACTGCAAGACATGACTGGGACCTGAACCTGGAGGGTTACACTATGTTCAGGAAGGACAGGGGGGAGGGAAGGGGAGGAGGGGTAGCAATGATAGTCAAAACTGCATTGGCATAGGGGAGTAGAGGAGGTAGAGGGAACCGTGGAGGCGATTTGGTCACCTTGATAACAAGGGGGGCAAGAGAGTAAAATAGAGTGGTGTAGGACCACCTGCCTGGCGGAGGAGCTGGAGGACAGTCTGGTGGCAGATGTTAGGAGACACTGCAGACTGGGCAGAGGAAAGGTGGTGGTGTTAGGGGACTTAAACATGCCAGGAACAGACTGGGAGACTATGACATCCTCTGTGACCAGGGAACAGAGGTTGTTGGATGTCTTTCAAGACGCGTTCCTAACTCAGCAGGTGAGGGAACCGACCAGGGAGGCACCGGTACTGGATGTGGTCCTGGCAGACAGTGACCAGATTGGGGGCCTGGAGGTAAGGGACCCATTGGCGGGGAGTGACCATGCCACGGTCTGGTTCTGCCTGGACCTAGGAGGGGTAGAAGGCTGCACAAAGACGGAAGTAACCGACTTCAGGGGGGTGGATTTTAAGGAAATGGAAAGGATCCTTAAGGAGCATTTGGATGGGATTGGGTCAGACATGGACGCTGATAGTAGGTGGGAAATCATCAGGAAAGGGGTGCAGGATGCTACCAGCACCTGTGCAAGAGTGAGACAAAAATGCAGTAGGGCCCAAAAACCCTGTTGGTGGACCAGGGAGGTCCAGGAGGTGGTGCAGGGAAAGAATGCAGCCTATAAGAAATTCAAGTGCTCAAGGAGTAAAAGGGATCGAGGGGAGTATGAGCTGATGGCTAGAAGGGCCACTAGAGTGGTGAGGGTGGCTAAGGCAAGGAAGGAGCAGAACCTGGCCAGGGAAATTAGGAGAGGGAAAAAGGGGTTCTTTAGATACATTGGGGAAAGACGAAGGTGAAGGGGCAGATTAGCAGGATTAGATCAGGGAAGAGATGGGCTGGGACCCAGAGGAGCAGGCTGAGGTACTAAATGAGTACTTCACCTCAGTTTTCACAGGGAAAATGGGGATGCTGCATCATACATGGGAGGAGACAGAGATAATGAGGAGGGGCCCCTTGCAATCGGCAGGTCTGGGGAGGGGCATCACTGGCAGGTGGGGGGAGGGCTAAGCAGGGAGAAGAGGTACTGGAAGTGGAAATCACAGCAGAGAGAGTGAGGGAAGCCTCAGCTCCCTTAAGACAGAGAAAGCACTGGGGCTGGATAAATTACATCCTAAAGTGCTGAAGGAACTTGCAGATGTCCTGGCGAAACCCCTGGCAGAGCTTTTCACCATCTCTCTGAGGACAGGGTGGGTGCCCCAAGACTGGAAGGTGGCGCATGTAGTGCCTATCCACAAGGGGGGATCAAGGGAGGTGGCAGGGAACTACAGGCCTGTCAGCCTGACATCAGTGGTGGGCAAGGTGATGGAGGGCATTGTCAAGGAGAGGCTAGGGGGGACCTGGATAAGTCAGGGTGCCTGGACAATAGACAGCATGGATTCATCCCGGGAAATCATGTCAGACAAACCTGGTGGAGTTCTATGACTGGGTGACAAGTGCCTTGGACCTGGGTAGACCAGTGGATGTCCTCTTTCTAGACTTCAGCAAGGCATTTGACTCTGTTCCTCACGTGGGCCTGTTGGATAAACTAGGAGAAATGGGGTTGGGAAACCAGATGATCCGTTGGATAGGCAATTGGCTCCAGGACCGGACCCAGAGGGTCGTAGTTGGTGGGATAGTCTCTTCCCCAAGGAGGGTCATTAGAGGGGTCCCACAGGGATCAGTCCTTGGGCCCCTTCTGTTCAACGCCTACGTTCTCTGACATAAGGACAGGAATCAAGAGTGAGATGAGTCTCTTTGCAGATGACTCGAAACTGGGGGCAGTGGTGGATGGGGAGGAGGGGAGGGTGGCCCTGCAGGGGGACCTGGAGGCTCTGAAAAGATGGTCTAGAAAGTGGAAGCTGAGGTTTAATGCAGGGAAATGCAAGGTACTCCACCTGGGGGCCAGAAACCCAGGCCAAGTGTACACCCTGGGGGGGGAATACTACAAGTCTCAATGGCTGAGAGGGACCTGGGGGTGGTGGTGGATGTCAAGATGAACAACTCTGAGACTTGTAGGAGGGCAGCAGCCAAGGCCAACAGGATGCTGGGATGCATCGCTAGGGGGATCACCTCCAGAAGGAGGGAAGTAATACTCCCTCTGTATAACTGCTTGGTGAGGCCGCACCTTGAGTACTGCGTGCAGTTTTGGAGGCCACACTTAAAGAGGGACATTAACCTCCTGGAGAGGGTCCAGAGGAGGGCAACCAAAATGATTTGGGGCTTGGGGGACAGGACCTATGAGGAGAGGCTCGAAGAGCTAAATATGTACACTTTGGAAGAGAGAAGGGACCGGGGACATGATAGAGGTCTTCAAGTACATGAAGAGGGTAAATAGGGGAGGAACAGTGAGGGTGCTTCGAAGGAAGGAGGAGGGGCCACTAGAGGGCATGGGTGGAAGCTAGAGGGGGGAAGAGTCAGGGGAGAAAGGAGGAGGTGCTACTTCACTGAGAGGGTGGGAGAGCCATGGAATGCACTACCTAGGGGGCTGGTGGAGGCAGAGACAGTGGAGGGGTTCAAGAGGGGGTGGGACAGGTACAGGGGAAGGGTTCAGGAAGCAAAATCCAATGCAGCAAGAATATCCGGAACTGGGAAGGGAGAAGCTAGAGAAGGCGAGGGGGACAGCAAGGTCAGCACCCAGGGTGGGGGCTGACCAAACGAGCAGACACGAAAGACCATTAGGCCTATTCTGCTGGCATTTTAGTATGTTAGTATGTTAGTATGTAACTCCAGTTTGACCACTAGTTGAGGGGGAAGTGTGTTTTTCCCATTCGACGTATGGGGTGATGCACCCCTCTCCCCATTTGCTAGTTTAAATATTCTGCAAAGATGTCAAACTTCTGCCCCAATGCACTGACTCCTTCCTTAATCAGATGCAGTCCATCAAATTTAAAGAAATTTCGCTCCCAAAACTCTTGCCAGTTCCCTACAAATTTGTGTCCTTTTTCCTGTCACCAGCCCTTGAACCACATATTTAGCTTCCCTCTCTCCCCTTCTCTGACCTTCCGTCCATCTGCCCCCCTCTCCCAGACTGGCAGGATCTCAGAGAAGGAGATGCCGGATGAAATGGATGATAGTTTGCCACCCAACCTGGTCAGGTGTTCCTTGGTCTACACAGCTGACCGGCTGGCGAGATCATTAGTCCCTATGTGTACCAGGACATCAATGTTTTCTTCTGCTTCCTGAACAATTTTAGCAATGTAGTCAGTGTCTCTCCACGCTGATGTACCTGGGAGACATCTGACCATTACCCTTGGCTGGAGATAGGTATCAACTCATTGAACCATGGAGTCTCCCATGATCAGAAGTGTTTTGGATTTTCTTTTTGCTTTTTTTGTTTTGATTCCTGTTTTGGGTGAGTTTTGTTGTGCTAGCTCCTGTGCTGCAGTGTCCTGCTCTGCAGTGTCTTCTGCCCCTTTGTTTGATTTAGGAGACAGAGATAGATACCTGTTTTGTAGTTTTTATATGGTTTGTGGAGGTAATGTGTTGGAGAGCACCGAGTGATGGGGCACTCGATTTGCCCCTCCTAACCACCTGCCAACCTCTCTGACCAACTACCATCTGCAGTCAAGGTGCATCTGTTGGATGTTGGGGAAATGGTGGGTGGGTCTTATAATATATTTCCTCTTGAATATGAAATTTGAGGTGCGCAGGCTCTGCCCATGCTGCTTGGAGCTGAGCCCTAAGATTTCCAATGGCCCAGCATGTAGGACAGTGTCCTAAATCCTGTAAAACTGCCCTTCTGGGCCCGGTGGCGCTGAGGGTTGAGGCACTGGATGCCACACCTCACACTATGCCGGTGACCCGGGTTCGGGAATGGACTCGGGTGGCCGGAGGTCAGCAGGGGAGAGGGAAGATCGAGCATCCCAACGGATGCTCTCCTCCCTCAGGGGTGGGAACCATGAATGCTTCCGCATTCTACCTCACCCTCATAGCCGGTGGAAGCACCGACAATAGAGGGGATGGAAGCAGCTTCATCTAACGGAGTCGGGAAGGGGGGATGCTGCCAACACATGAGGGCTCTGGCGTGCGTCAGCACGGCATCACTCGGGACGTACGTCCCAAGCTGCCTCGACGCCCTAGGGGGTAGGGGACATAAGGGGAGAAAAACGGAAAATCCCCTCCGGCAGCCCTAGATGAAGGCTGCCCTAAGTCCACCTGGACCACCTGCAGGACAGACCCCACTGTGCAAGGAAAGGAGGATGGGCACTCTAGGGGCAGATCCCCAAGGTAGGCAAAGGAGACATGAGCGGATGGAAGGAGGGGGCTCCGGAGGTAGTAAGGAGGGATAAAGAAAGAAAGTAAAAAAAAAAAAACTGCCCTTCTGAAAAGTGTTCTGCAGTACCTGCAGTTAATGATATCCATTCCAGATATGTTGCTGGCTTTATAACCTGGTCAGAGTAATTAGAAGGAAGAAAATGAAAGCAACAGTTTGATTTTGTGTTTTGTTGGTTTGTTTTTGTATAACTTGTTATAACAAGTTAAATTATTAGTGCCCCTATAAATGAGGTCACCGTGTGGATACCCCACTGATCCTCCCCTTTCTGCTTTGCCACAACCCTGAAAGCTTATCCTAATGACAGATAAAACTGTAAAACCTGTAAAGCATCACCTGTAATAATTTCACAGAAGATATACCCTGTAAGAAACACTTTGCTACAGAGAAAAATAAAGCATTAACAGAAGATATACCTTGCAAAAGACAATTTGAATCAAAAGATTACAGCAGTAGTCTGTTAGCACACACCTGTATGCACACCTTGTAATAATGCAGCAGAAGGTATACCCGGCAACAACAATTTGAATCAGAGAAAAATAAAGCAATTAAATGTTAGCAACAAACAGTAACAATCCCTGTAAGTACAAAATAAAAATAACACCGCACAGTAAATCTGCCTAGCCAAAAGAAGTCTTAATCCTTTCCCTTGTTCTGGTAGGGTTCTTTGCTCTGTCCTTTCAAGCAACCTAGAAGGAAAGAGCTCAGGTGAAGCTAGGTGCCTTGGCCAGCAAACCTAGTCTTCCATGTTTTATATGCTTTATAAACCCATGCTGATGAGCTCTGAGTTCTGTGGTGAGATCAGTGACCCAGCGGATGTGGTGAAGGGGCAGGGATGGCACTGTTATGTGACACCCCTCCAGCCAGAGAATGAAAGGAGCAGAGTTGTCAGCACTGGTCTGGCTACCTTATAGTGAAGACAACTGCCCTCTTGGCCTAGGGACCTGCACGTTTCCCCCCTTGGGTGGCAGAGGGCTCTGTGCATTAGCTGACAGATGCACTCTTTGCCATGTGCTTCTGTAGCTGTGTCCACATACAAGTGCAGGGACCACAGGGCCCTGCACTTGTACAGCCCACCAGACAGCCCCATGAATTCTTCACATCTGTCATTGCACCAAACTGCAGGGCCCACAATGGGCCCAGCACTTCTGTAGGTGGACAGAGTATTCTCTTTGAGCAGGGCATGCATCTGTTCATGTGAATGAAGATACAATTCCATTATCTCTAAAAGAAAGGACATTCTGTGCAGAAAACTTCATTAATGCACCAGTTAGGGTAATTTAGGGTCACAAAAATAGGGAAATGTGATGTTGGGTTTCCAACCCTGACCCCCGCCAACTCCCAAGTCACAAAAGGAAAAACATTAGGGTTTTGAGTCTCCTGAGTCTTGGCAAATCACTGGTGTGGTCTTCCTTGGGGTTGGTCAGCTTTGATGTCCACCCCTGTTCCCTGAGCAAACAACATCACACATGATCTCAAGAAAGCTACAACAAATTGTGTTGACATGTGGTGAGACATAATTTTCTACCTTTGAAGAGTTTATCACTATGAGGCACTGGCTTGGAGCTGTTATTTGTGCTTTGAACTACAGGCTAAGGGCTGGGGAAGGGGTAAGATGGGACCATTAAGGTTCACAACCCCAATGAAAACCCCACCACTGATTCACCAAGGCTTCAAGACCCAAAACCCTAATGTTTTTTCTTTTGCTGCTTGGGGGGGTAAGTGTAGGGAGTTAGGTTTGATAACCCTAATGCCACATTTCCCTACTTTTATGGCATTAAGTTACCCTAACTGATGCACTAACAAAGTTTTTTGCAAAGAATGCCATAGATAACAGTGTTACTTTGAACATCATTGGCAAAAAAACCTTTGAAGTCTAATGGTTTAAACAGTTCATCTTTTACATCACATACTATAGATTCTATTCACAGTCTGGAACAAATCTCAAACAATTAATAATGAAGCCTCTATGCCAAAATGCCAGCATTAGCTATAAACATTTCACATGGAACCAACATCTAAAATAAATGTGGCAAACATTTCCTTTTGTGAACTTTCTGTAAGCCAATTAAATATTTCAAAGAGCAGCTAACACCTTCAAGAGAACATTAAAGAGCAACTCTCTACTATAATAAAAAAGCTTAAAAACACTAGATTTACACCAATTATGTTTAAACTGTATTGATTCTTTTTGTTTGTTTTTATTACCTTCTGCTGTTAGTCTGCTAAATAGTGTACATAATGCAGCAATTATTTCACTGAGTCTTTCAAAATGTAACTAACTCTCCCCCTGCTAACCACAGTTGTTGTTTGTGCATCACAGTCTGTTGTCATGGTGATCACTATGATGTCATAAACAATGGCACTGTGCGGTTAAAAGGGGAGAGGCAAATGTTTTCAAATGTCTTACATACAAACTTTTTAGATGGACTACCAAGATGTGCTGTAAATCTTGGAAAGGAACTGAAAATGAAAAAATGTAGTCTCTAGTAAACTGTAACAATGGAAACATTTTATCTATGAAAGCACATGCTGAAATGCAGAGTTGCCCTTTAAAAAACACCATATTTAGACACAGTTCAACTTGTATTTCACATTAGTTTTCTATTCCCTCTCCTCATTATTTATTGCTGAGGTTATTTGCATGAAAACAGGATCTTTGCTCCTGAAGACTTCATCTATCCTTGTTGCTTTCTCCCTACCTGAGGACATAATGCACTAGTCCTTGTGACATCACAGTCACTCCCATGGCAACAGATTGTGATGTCACAACACAGGATTATAAGTCAAAATAGAGAGTAAGATAAAGAGCCAGATAATCTCTAAGGGATAATACAGAGGATAATGAATGGGAACCAGTTAATAACAACACTGTGTTCCTATCAAGAGGTTGTCATGACAACAGAGTAAAGCTCGAGAGAAAGTTCAAGAGGTTTACAGTTGGCATGATGACCTCTAGATGGGAACGCCACGTTGTTGTTAACTGGTGCCTATCCATTGTCTTTTATAGTGTATGGGCATCAGTTAAGCGAAATTTGTCCTTACTTTACTCTTTTTTCCACTGTGCCACTCTCCTTCAGTGCCAGCTCTCACCACCATGGCTGTTTGTCATAAGCCAGTAGTTCACTAGACGCCCATGTGCAGAGCCATTCACATTGTTATAGTATTATTGTGACATACTCAAGAGGGCATAACAACCTCTTGACATCACAGCGATACCATAACAAAGATGGGAATTCATTGAATGCCTTCTGTAGCAACCCTTTCCCATACATTATAATCATGTATTTATACAAATGTATTCAGTAATAAATGATGGGGAAGAAAAATGCATAAAATATGCGTGGAATGCAAGTTGAATTGTACCTAAATATTATGTTTTTAAAAATTTTCATTGAGGCATCAGTAGCTCTTTAAATAAAGAATTGCCATTCAGTACAGTGGGAGAAAACTGGGGGTGGTGGTTATTCTAGGGAGGAGAGTGGATGGGGGTTGTGTTATGGGGCAGCAAGAAGGGACACAGCACAGCTGGTAAAATAAAGTGTCAGCAACTTCAGGGTCAGAGCAAAGGGTTTCTGTAACGTAATATTAGGTGGCACACTGTGGGGTGCAAAAAGATTATGAACTGTTTCTCAGAATTTGGATATATGGATCTGACTTCAGGGATATATCTTGCAGCAGGCCACACCTACAGAACTATGCCACCAGGCACTAGGACCACATAGAAACTTTTCTAGCTAGCAGTCTACTGTACCAGATGGCCACCCACTCTTATGTCATACACCAATGTTGGACTATCCTATAAGAGTGAGCGCCCCCCATGCCCTCCTCAGTTCTTTACCTGCCATCAACCATCGCATGTCATACTTCATAGACATCTGCCGTCATCCATCAACCACCATTTCACTGAATCTCTTCATTGAATCTTTACTTTTTGGTTTTTCTCTCCCCATTGTGTGTCACTTTAATGATAATGTGATTTCCCATCTCCATTTATGCTAAAAATACCCCCAGGAACCTCTTTAAGAAGTGTGTCTGTGGGCAGAAGATCCCTGAGAAGGACAACCACGAGGCCTGTGTCTGCCGCCTACGCCCAGAACATGACACTCAGGCTTGCGTGATCTGCTGTGTCATCAACCAGGCCACCAGGAAGCACTGACAGCAGACCCTGGAAACCTTTCTGCTCAAGTGGAAGGTTGCCCAGATGGAGAAGGAGCTTCAGGATTGAAGTTCCTCTGCTCCCCTTTGATGTCCATGGGCTCACAGCCTTCCAAGGCCCAGGACAAATCTACAGAGAAACACAAGCATCGAGACAAGAACTGTCCCAAGAATAGAATTCAGTCCCCCTCATCTTTATCCTGGTCACCACTTTGTGTGCCGACCATGGGGGGACCATCCTTGTCATTGGGGGTAACCCCCTCTACTTCTCACACCCTTTCCCCTGCAGGGCTACTGTTAGCAGCTCCCCCCACCAATGTTTTAGTGGTGGGGTTCGGTTCAAGGGGCTCTGTTGCCCCACTGACTTCACAGACTCTGCTGTTCAGGCCCTTATTTTCTGTGGGTACTCAGTCAGATGGCTCTGCTGGTTTGTTGTCAACAGGCTCAATATTGGTGGTTGCCAGGTCACAGCCTACACTCCTACCATCGACCATGGCCATTACTTTGATTGTTGTCTCGGGCCCAGAGATTCTACCTTCTCCAAGGTCACCCTGGCCTGAGTCCCAGGCGCTGTCACCATCCTCGATGCCAGCCTATGACAAGGAACTGCCCTCCAGGCCCCAGCCTGTGTGTCCACCCTCCCTGCTGCCCACTCTGGCACTGACCTCAGTGTTTCCTCAACCGACACTGATATGTCTGACACTGATAGCAGTGGACTTTCACTCTGTGCTTACCACCTTATGGGATTTCATGCAGGCTTAGCTTGCTCCTCCCCAAGGCCTGTCCACACAATGCCTCTCTGCTTCTCCAGCAGTGCCACAGCCCTCACCCTAGAACCCTGGGCCCTCGCTCCCCCTCAGGACTCAGGGAATGAGGGAGGGTGCCATCTGGACCTTATTCCTCCTGATGAGGGCAATGGTGGAGCTACTCCTTAGAATTCCTCCTCCATGGCCTTGTCTAATGGTGAGGAGGCACTGGGGTATGTCCTGCAGTCCCCTCAGATGATCCCACTTTTGTCTTGGTTATGAGACAGTTACAATCGCCCATGGGCTTTGACACTGAGGATCAAGATCCCGCTCGATATTGACTGGTCACTTATTTAAGGCTTCTGGATTCTCCTCCTCTGGTCATCCCACCCTTAGTTGAGCCTTTTGAAGATGCCACCATGGTCATCTAACATCAACTGAATTTGATACCCGCTGTGCACAGAAAGGCAGACAAATTGTACCAGGCTCCAGCAGGATGACCTTTCTTCACCAATCAGGCTCAAGTGGATTTGGTGGTCATCAACGCCACTCACAACTGCATCAAGATGCCAAAAACACCTGAGTTCCTTACCCCTAGATAGGGAGTCAAGGAGGCTGGATCACATTGGCAAGAGAACCTTTTGCCTCTGTCACACTGACCATCAGGGTGTTAAATTACATTGCTCATATAGTCTAGTACCAAAACCAGCTCTGGGACCAAGCCCTTGAATCTGCCTGGACCCTCCGAGAGGATGCCCTGAAACAGCAGTTGCTGCAATCTCTGAAAGTCGGGTCTGACATCAGTACTCACCTCCTTAGGACTGCTTACGATGCTGTAGAAACCTCGATGAGGGCTGCCATGGTGGACATTGACCTTTGTTGACACTCTTGGTTGAGGGTGTCGGGCTTTGCTCAGGATGTTCAATTATCCATCCTGAATGCCCTTAGAGGCTACAAGTTGTTAGGCACAGATGTGCAGGATATAGTGCCTCAACTGCAAGTCATGGGCCTCACTCTACATTCAGTCCACTCCATGTACCACACCAACCAGCCAAAAAGTGGTCAACAAGTGCCCTTTTATCAGTCTACTCATAGACCCAAGCCCTCTAGCAAACCTCAGGGTAAATGCTGGGCTGCCTGTGCCATGTCCTCCCCATCTTCTGCCACAAGAACCTCCCCCGGAGGAGGTGCAGCACTGGCTGCCTCTGCTGCTTCAGCTTGACTTCTTGCTCAACTTCCATCCCACCCCCCGTAAGGCTGGAGGTGGCGGTAGGGGGTCACTTCTCCCTTCACTTGGACAAGTGGAAGGAAATCACCAGATAAGCTTTGGTACTGCAGATTATAGAAAGAGGCCACACTGTGGAACTTCTGGACTGCCCTCCAGAAAAGCCCCAGTACTGTCCTCTTACCCTCCATACCACAATCCAGTGCTCCAGGAGGAAATTCACTCCTTGTTGCAAAAAAGGACTATAGAACCCCTCCCAGAGACCCAACAGGGAAGAGGGTTCTATTCTCATTTCTTCCCGGTGCTCAAATGCACAGGAGACCTCAGGCCCATTCTGGTCCTCTGGGAGCTAAATCTGTTCATCCAGTACAAAAAAATTCCAGATGGTGACACTCCAGGGTCTGCTGCCCCTTCTGCACCAGGGAGACTGTATTTGCTCCCTCGACATGAAGGATGTCTACCTGCACATCCAGGTATAGGCCTCCTACAGAAAGTACTTAAGGTTTCATTTCCAGGGGGCACATTTCCATAATGGGCCTTGTCTTTTAGCTTGTCTTGAGTGTTTCCCAAATGCCTGGAAGTAGTGGCAGCTACCTTCAGGTGGAAGGGACTCTATGTCTTCCCCTACCTGAATGACTGGCTTCTCAAAGCCCAGTCCACAGAGTGTCTATTACATACCCTGGAACATACCTCCCACCTGTTCCAAAATCTGGGCATTATGATCAACCTGCTCAAGTCAGTTCTGAACCCTTGTCAGCACCTTCAGTACATAGGGGCAGTCCTGGATGCCTCTCAAGACATGACCCTTCTTGCCACTGGACCGGGCAGATCGCCTTATAGCCCAAGCCCACCTGCTCTACAGCAGCTGCTATGTCTCAGCTGGTATACCATTACTGCAGCGACTCTGGCACCACGAAAACCATCACGGCGACAGGAATCGGGCAAAACCCGCTCATCACTGTGATGGTCTGTGCAGTGACTGGGACAGCCTCACTGGGTGTTTCACCCCCCTCCACCCCCCGGTCCAGCACCGACTTGGAGTAGGAATCCTAGAGACTGGGGTGTGTGGGAGGTGGGCACAGCCCCTATTGTGCACCGACATTCCCCAGGCTGCTGCCGACAGTCGGCACTGTAGCTGTCACTGTAGGGATGTTGGTGGAAGCGCTTGTCGAAGCGCTATGGTAAAACCATCTCAGCCAGAATCTTCCTCTGGTTTTTGGGTCTGATGGCTGCAGCCACAGTCACAGTGCCCCTAGCCAGATTGCACATGAGGATTCCTCAGTGTACACTGAGGGTCCAGTGGAACCAGTGTACTGACAACATGGAGCAACTAATCCTGGTCTTTCTCTCCAGTGAAAAGAGTTCTGCTTTGATGGATAGAACCCAGCAACCTGTTAAGGGGAAACTTTTCCTCACTAATTCTCCTCAGCAAATCCTCACAACCAGTGTTTCAGGGTCAGGGTGGGGGCCGCATCTGGGGCCCCACCAAATACAAGGGACCTTGTCCCATCTGGAGTCCTCTCTTTACATCAATGTCCTAGAGATTTGAGCTATTCTTTCTGCCCTGCATGTCTTCCAGACTCAGCTAATCCCAGGTCTTCTGCTAGTGTAGATGGACAACATCAGTGTAGTCCAGCACAGAGGAGGGGCACTCACTCGTACCCCCTATGCCAGGAAACAGTGAGAGTCTGATATTTGGGCACCGGATCACGGTCTTGAACTGTCAGCTGACCATGTTCCAGATGTCCAAAACATCCTGGTGGACACTGTAAGTCAGTTGCAGTCAAAAGCACACAAGTATAAGCTTCTGACCTCAGTAGTAGAAAGACCTGTTAAACTGGTGGGATCATCCTGAGTTGGACCTTATTGCATCCCCACTTAACACTACAAACTTAACATCACAGACTACTAGTGTATAGCCTATTCTTGATGTATATAGAACCTATAGGTGTAGCCACGGTGTCATTGTCTAGCCTTACACTATTGTTGCTACTGTCATTGTTTGCTGCTATACTGCACTGTATCTCTGTACAACTTGTATTGCTTCATTGTACCCCGGGTCGACCCTGAAAAAGGGACTGTAATTGTCTCAGTGGTCTTACCCAGTTACCAAAACTCAAGTAAATAAATAAATAAGACAAAACTGCCACATTTTTGCTCACTTGATCCATGGCCTGGAGTTTTCTGGTGAGATGCATTGTCCCTCTCTTGGAAAGGGAGGTTTCTGTATGCATTTCCTCCCTTCCTCCTGCTTCAGGGGGTTCTATAGGTGGAAGAGGCCACAATGATCTTCATAGCTCCTTCTGGCCACATCAGATATAGCTCTTCTAACTGCAACAGTTAGCAGTGGAACCTCCAGTACCTCTTCCTCTGTGCACTGGCTTGCTGTCCCAGAACCGGGCACAAACAGAGAAAAAGCTGTGCTTATGGTGAGGACTGGGTGCTTGCAAATCCAAAGTCACAAGAGCAAAAAAGAAGTAAGCACTCCACTGTATCAATCTATATTTTTTATTTATTGTTGTAAAGTGCACAGTACAGATGCAGTAAGCTTTACAAAATGTGTATAGGACCACAAACCACACCCTGACAAGCCTCAGTGCTTCAAGGCACTAAACACCTCTTCCTCAAGGGGCAGCTTTACAACAATAAATAACAAGCTCTGGCAGAGCCACTATGACTGTAAATGCATTAACTAGATATGGGTGTTTCATGGGCTTAAACATAAACATGAATTGCTGTTGCACACACTAACTGAATCAAAGTACGGTACATTGAGAAAGGGCAGATATAAAAATAATGCCACCGTCTGTATTACAGTTACCTATATGTTTCACATTTTATTCTATGCACTGTTATAGCAATCAACTCAACAGAACCGAGCCATCATATTTTTTTTTTTTGAAATTCAACTTTATTAGTTTGAAAATTACAACAGATCATATGTTCCATTCAGAGCTGTACTTAGAATGACAAATACATTTTCCCAAAGAAAAGAAAAAAAAAACAAAAAAACAACCTTACACACCCCTATAACTATATAACTACCCCCTTTCCCTCAACCCTAACCCTCCCCGAGTGTGCTTATATTATTAGCCAAGTAGCATTAACACATAGTCCTTAGACAATAGGATTGGTCTTGGGATAAGTGGAGAAACAGAGTTTCAGACACAGAGCCAGGGGGGATCACTGATGCAAATACAGCGTGTATAATTTATCCCATCTTTTATGAAATAAATCCATATGGTTACGAGAGCTGGCAGCGAGTCTATCCATATTGAAGCAGGTTGATAAGTCTTTCAACCATTCAGTGTATATTATGGTTAACTGGTCAGTCCAATGTTTGAGGACTAGTCTTTTGACCACCATCGAAATTAATGCTATATGATATCTGCGCTCCTGGCTCTCAACTTTGGAATAGGTACCCAGGATGCAGATTTCGGCGGTGAAAAAACTGTCCAGACCCAAAAGAGGGTCCAAGTTGGCCTGGATAGAGCGCCACAAGGGGGCCACTTTGTCACACAACCAAAAAATATGAAGCAAATTCCCTTCTGATTTTAAACATCTGGAACATAGAGGAAGAGGTAGTTTCCTTAAACGGGTCAGCTTAACCAGAGTGTAGTACATGTTGTTTAATATGTGATATTGAGTAAGCCTGAACCTGTCTTGGGTATGGTACTTGTGTAAATCTGTCCAAATCCGTAGCCAATTAGGAGTAATGTCCGGTAAGAGAGAGGACCAGACACAGGAGCCTGTGAGTGAGCACGGGAATTTAAGGTCCAGTAGGTAGGAATATATTGATGAGATGCAGTGAGATTTGGAGGTTAAAACTTGAATTTGGGAAAGGAAGGGACTGACCTGTGAGCTTCGGAATTCAGGACCAAAATTCGCATTAATAAGATGTCTCAGTTGGTATGTCTTGAATATTTCATTATTGGGAAGGTCAAACTTGGCTAGAATATTGAGAGAGGAAAGAAGGGAGTCCTGAGAGTATAAGTTCTCGACTACTATCTCACAAATTTGCGGAAGCCAGTCTGGGGTAATTATCGAGCCACCCGACCGAATATTGGGGTTCAGGGTAAGGGGTTGTGCCATGTCTCTTTAAGGGGGAGATTTTGAGGTAGTGAAGGCACTGGGAGAGAGTTTTGAGAGAAGTGATGATGGTTGGATTTGAGATTGAAGGTGGGAGTGCTGCCCTGAGAATGAAAAAGATTGTCTTAGAGCAGAGATTGGCCTCCAGGAGTATCTGCCTTTCGATCTGGAGCCAGATCGGGGGAGGTCCTTCAGCCTTACCTGGGAGCCATCTGCCCAGTTTGGAGAGATGAGCTGCCCAGTGATAGAATAGTAGGTTAGGAAGATGAAGTCCTCCCTTATCCGTAGGAAGGCATAGTTTAGAGAATGAGTGCCTAGTAGTTTTGTTTCACCAGATAAATTGGGAAAAATGGAGTGGAATTGCTGTAAATATGAAAGAGGCAACCAGAGGCCCAATAAACTGAGGGGGTAAAAGATATGGGGAAGGACATTCATCTTAATGATGTTAATCCTGCCCCAAAGAGAGATAGGAAGTTTGGACCATCTTTGCAAATCTAACTGAATGTTAGACTTAAGGTCATCTAAGTTAAGCTTCTTAAGTAAGGCTAAGTCAGAGGTAAAATGTATACCTAAATATTTAATTGATTTGGGGGACCATCTCATACCAAACTTAATAAAGCAGTGTTTATGTGTGAGGGGGTTCAGAGGGAACACTTCTGACTTTGCAATGTTCAGCTTATATTGGGAGAGGCGACCATATTGTGTGATCATCTGGAGAGCATGCGATAATGACTTTTCAGGGTGGGCTACATGAAGTAGGACATCGCCTGCATAAGCAGAAAGAACCAACTCCTGCTGTTGCACCGGGCAACCCTGAATATGTGGGGAACGTTTAAGATTGCGAAGGAGGGATTCTAGATACAGATTGAACAAAATGGGGAGAGGGAGCAGCCTTGTCTGGTACCTGTGTAGAGACAGAAGGCTGAGGAGAAGACTCCGTTGCAATAGATCCTAGCCGAGGGAGATTTGTATATAACCTGGATCCACTTAAGGAAAGCAGGCGGGAAATCCATCTTGGCCAGTGTTGCCCACAAGAAATCCCAGTTAACTCTATCAAACGCTTTCTCGGTGTCTAAAGAAATAAGAGCCATTGGAATATGAGATGATTGGGCAGCATGTGAGATTTGAGAGAGGGTTCTAAGATGGTCTGCAGGGGAGCGCGCTTGCACAAATCCTACCTGTTCTGGACTCAGAAGGTGAACCCAGATCTTTTTAATTCTCTCAGCTAGGATCTTAGATAGAATCTTCATGTCGCAGTTTAAGAGAGAGAGATGGGACGGTAACTCTCAGGGTCTTTAGGTGGTTTGTCTGGCTTAAGAATTAGCATGATCGTGGCTTCCAGTAATGTAGGGTCAATAGTGTCAGCATCAAACATATAGTCATAGAGCTTAAGGAGAAGGGGGGCTAGTTCTTTGTTAAAAGTTTTGTAAAAATTAGAAAGGTAACCATCTGGGCCAGGTGCCTTGTCAGGGGCAAGGGAGACAATGGCATCCTCGACCTCAGACAGAGTGATGGGGGAAGTGAGTGCACTTTTGTAGTGTGCAAGGAGGCGGGGAAGTTCAAGATCTGCTAGGTAAGTTTCGATATCCAAAAGGGGTACTGGAGGGGAGTGACTACTATAAAGGTTTTCATAAAATTCCTCAAAAATCTGGGTGATTTCTCTGGGGGTGGTTTTAATTAGCCCCTCTGGGGTTTGCAAAGTCGGGATTAGTCTCGAACTCTCTATTTTGCACAACCTTAGGGCCAATAGCCTACTGGCTTTTTCACCTTGATCGATATACTTGGATAGAGTTTTTAAAATAGCATATTCGGCCTTTTCTTTGAGTAGATCAATATATTCGTTCTTTGCTTTTAATAGAGATTCGAGAGAGACTAAGGGAGAAGAAGAGATGTGAGAGCTTTCCATTTCTTTGATTCTGGTCAATAACGAGGCGGCACAAGCCTGTCTGCATCTTTTCCTCATGGAGGCTAGTTTAATTAACTCCTCTCTGAGGTAGCATTTTAGGGAGCACCAAACTGAGTCCACCCTCAGAGTGGAATTCATATTGAGTTCCAGAAAATTAGAGATGAGGTCTTTGATATGGGAGACGGTCTGGTCTTCCTTGAGAAGTTGAGTGTTGAGTTTCCAAATAGTATCACGTTGAAAGTTGGGATCCGGAGAGACCTTCGCCCAGATTGTAGCATGATCCGACAGCACTATCAGCTCAATGCCCATCTGGAGGAGGCCAGGGAGGAGTGACTTACTAATTAGAATGTAATCTATTCTAGACCAGGAGTTATGGGCTTGGGGAAAAAAAGGAAAAAGACCGGAGGGAGGAGTTAGTAAGTCGCCAAGGGTTGCAAAGGCCCAATAGCTGCGTGAAATCCGATAGGGCCTTTTGAGTTGTTGGTCTCTTTGGTTCGTGGGCTCTGTCAAGGATTTGACAAGGTGGGACATTCCAGTCCCCTCCTAGTATTAGGTGTGAGGGTAGGAGAGTTCCAATTTTATCTGCTAGGGTCATAAAAAACTCAGGACTCCCTCCTACTGGACCATAAACAGAACTGAGTACAACCTTACAATTGTTGAGGCACCCTTTGACCAGAATGAACCTGCCCTCTGGATCTGCCAGCTCTTCCTCTGCCAGGAAGGAAACATGGTTTTTAATTAGGATAGCCACACCCCTACTAGTCCCAGAGCCACTCGCTGAAAAAACTTGGGAAAAACTAGATCTAATTAGCCAGATTTTCTCATTATTAACCAGATGGGTTTCCTAAAGCATAAGTATGTCAATCCTGAGTAAGTCACAGTGGTTAAAAACCTGAATCCTTTTGGCTCTATCTTTGATCCCTCGCACATTCCAAGTAGCTGTCTTAACCGATATTATAGCCATTTTAGGACCATTAGGTTAAGAAAACATAGATTATTATATCTGCTAACAACGAAATAGAAGATAGCACACCTAACCCCCCTACAAGTCTATCCAAGTTATGAAGAAAAAAGTTTCAGACCTCTGACTGTGCAGAGATTGGCCAATAAAACAAGTAGTGATATAGGACCATTGAAAACTAGTGCCACAAGCCATGAATAACCTCCCTCCCCCAATAGAAAAAACCCAACCAACTATATACAAACTGGTTCCAGGCTTAAACTGGTGAGCCATGAGAAAACAGATAACAGGAACCTGAAAGCCAGACCCCAATGGAGAAACCCAAGGCTTTCATAGCCTAATACCAAACACTTGTGAAATTCTTACCAGGAAGGAGACAAAGGCTTTTTGTATAAATCAGCCAGTAAAGTATAAGGTAGAGTCTCCTGTAATAGATCTGAGGGCCACCATATCCCCCCTTAATAAGCTTGTGAGGCAGCTTCCTCTTAGCTTATCGCAACTCCAGAGTACCCCCCATCCCATCTGACTATGGTGGAATAGCAGCTACGTGTAGCAGTGGGCCATGCAAGAATCAAAAGAAAATAAACCAAATTAGGTAGTGATTTCGGTCAGCACCTTCATGAGGCATATAGCACACGCCCACTAGTTATTAAAGCCAGTTGCTTACCGCCATCTGCAGGGGTCTACTACCAGCGAAAGCTGATCACCTGTGTGGAAAAGAATCACTAGGCGAGTAAGCGATCCATCGTTTAACCAGGGCCCTGGGGGACACGATATATAGTGGGACCAAAGTCGGTCCGCAACCAGTTCAGTCAGCCAGAACAAGAAGGCCCCCTCCCAAAGGTTCCAGGGCCGTGCTGATTGGAACTGGAGGAGCTGCGGCCTGCCAGGACAAGCGTTAAGGGTATTCATATTCCTCAAGCCTCGCAAGACCCAACTCCCTCCCACCAAAACCAAACAAGTAAGCATTGTTCCAGATTCATCTTAACACCAGAAAAAACAAACAACCATTATGATAACTGATCCCCTAAAGTTCAGTTCACTTCTCCTTGAACAAGTTAGGGAGCCTGGAGGTTAAGTCTTTGGTGGCCTGGTCAGGGGACTCATAGGTGAGTGTGGAGTCGTCAATCGTGACCTTCAGATTAGCTAGATAAAGCATCCTGAAACAGACGCCTGCCGCGATGAGCTTTTGCACCACAGGATGGAAAGTGGTTCTCTTCTGCCTGGTCTCAATTGGGAGATCTTGGGCAATTCTTATCCTAGATGTTCCCCAAGTTATTGCTTGCAGTTCACGAGCCTTGGTGAGGACGTGCTGTTTTTCAATGAAGCTTAGGAACTTGATAATGATCGGGCGAGGAGGAGAGTCCGGTGGGGGCCTTGGTCTCAACGATTGATGGGCCCTTTCTAGATGGTACTGGGGGTTAAGGGGTGAGGGACCAACAATTTTAAACAGAAATTGCTGGAGGAAAGCGATGGTGTCTGGACCTTCTTCCATCTCTGGTAGCCCAATAATTAGGAGATTGTTTCTCCTACTGCGCCCCTCCAGATCCTCCATCTTAAGCGGAAGCTTTCGCACTTGTTGCTTCAGTGAGATGATTTCTGGCTCCACTGTGTCCCTCCATTTTTCTTGGGATATAATCCTGGCTTCTGAATCGATCATCCTGCTTTTAAGGGAGGTAAGGTCCCCTTTAATAGATTTTAATTCAGATGTGATGCTTTCCAGCACTTCCCGGAGAGGTAAAACTTCCTGGAGAAATCTTTCTTCGGAAAGAGGGATGGCCGAGGGAGCAGCGCTGCCGATTTGCCTGGATTGTTAGAGGTCTGACTCCTCGCTTTCTTCGGAAGCTTTTCCGGCATATTGGGAGGAGTGTGCTGCATCGCGGCCTGCTTCATCTCTGCCTCCATCACCACTATAAAGCTATGCAATGCCGGGAAAAAACAGGTGAAGGACGAAAGGCAGAGACTAGGAAAGCTCCGACTGCTATTATTTGTTGAATTGGTCGATTGGTATCAATTTAAAATCGATTTGAAGCTGATGGGTGGTGGGAGTCCAGAGATTGCACAGCCTTCAGGCAGCTTGCATCACGTGACCTCCTCCCGAGCCATCATATACATAAAGGTGCTGTACCTTAATTGCAGACACTGCTGAGACAAGTGTATGTTGTGACAAGATGGAAGATAAACACAATGTTGAGACATGTTTTTGAAGACATTTGATGTGTTTGGTTGATTGTTTTAGAGATTGCTATACAGTTCACACACATACTTAGTATAATATAAAAGTGTATATATCCAAATGTCACTGTAAATCTTACACATTTCATTACAAGTTGCTCTCTTGAAGGAAGATCTTACTGTACAAGGCCTAAAATGGGCGTTAGAAAATACTAAACTGGGGTAGGTGTGTTATTGAGGGTATTGCTTAGATTATCTTTTATTGCTGCTCCACCCCAGGCACACACAATATGAAAATCAGCAACCCCTTGATATGAAGCAACAGGAATTATTTAGTACACAGACAGAAACAAGTAGGAGACTGAGTAAGTGGGTTAACAAGCATGAGTATGGTAAGTCAAATAACATTTCAAAAAGTCTCATCATTATAATTCTTTTTTTACAAATGTGTCTGCTCAGTTAACAATTTTTGTAAAACGCTAATAACAATGGGAGTTATTCCACATATATTCACAGGTGCCACACATGCAGGTGGAGGGATTTGAGGCCCGGATGCACCAGTCTGCCCAGCTCCTGAGTCAGAACATCATGGTGGAGAGGCAGAGGTACTGGGGGTTCCATCAATAGCTGTTGAAGCAGAGGGAACCAAAATCTCATGAGGCCAAAGACGGGCTATTAGAATCATGTGAGCCCCTTCTGTCTGTAGCTTCAAGAGAACTCTCTGAAGCACTGGGAAGGGAGGAAAGGCATACAAGAACCTCCCTTTCCAGCAAAGAGACAGCACGCCTTACCAGAAAACACCATGCCCAGGAACGAGTGAGCAAAAATTAGGTAGTTTTGCATTGGATGAGGAGACGAAGAGGTCTATCTCTGGCTGACACCACAGGTCAAATAAGCTTTCAACTACTTCTTGATTTAGCTCCCACTAATGAGCCCTGACAGTGGTGTGCCTGAGACTGCCTGCCAGGATGTTGCTGATTCCCAGCAAATGGACAGCAGTCAGGCGGAGGTCGTTCTGGACTGCCCAGTACCACACTCGCATGGCCTCCCAGCATAGAGGGTACAAGTGAGTGCCACCCTATTTGTTCAGGTACCAGACCACAGACATATTGTCGGTCTGAATCAGAAGTGTTTCCGGACATAGAAGAGGCTGGAAGGCAGAGCTTACAAGACTGTTCTTATTTCAGACACATTGATGTGCAGAGGCGCTTCCAGCTGAGACCATGTTCCCTGGGTCTGATAGTCTCCTTGGTGGGCTCCCCAGCCTTGACACAAAGCATCCATTGTAAGGGTCATGGTAGGAGCAGGGGGTTGAAAAGGGAACCCCTATAGAGAGATTGGACAACTCCTGCCACCAAAGAAGATCCTTCTTCATGTAACAGGACACTAGGACCCTGTGGTCCAGGTTGTCCTGCAGCTGATCCCATTGAACACAAAAAGTCCTTTGGGTCCTCTCATATACAGTCTGGTTAGAGGAACTGCAGGGATTGCAGCTGCCATCAGCCTGAGAAGACGGAGGATCGACTTGGCTGTGGTCCTGCGTGAGTTGGCCTCTAATCTGGCCTGTTCCTGCAGGGTCCCTGCTCTGTTCGATGGGAGGAAGGCCCTGTCCTGGACCATATCCAGCACTGCCCCAAATGAATGGTAGGTGCTGGGAGGGGAGAGGTGGGATGTGGGATAGTTGACTGTTATTTCAAGTCTGGAAAAGAGGTCCAGGAGGAAGGAGAGTGACTTCCTCAGACTGTTCTGTGATGGGACTGATAGAAGTCAATCATCCAGATACAGGTACAATTAGATCCCTCTGTGGCATAGGGCCACGCCACCATTGCTTGACACTTGGTGAAAACTTGAGGTGCTAAGGCTAGCCCAAAAGAGAGAGCCTTGAACTGGTAATGTTCCCCCGGAAGGCAAACCAAGAAAGTGGCAGTGGGCCTGGAAGACAGGGATGTGCAGGCAAGCATCCCGCATGTCCAACGCACAAAGCCAATGGCTCTTGTGGAGCAGGGGTAGAAGTCCATGGATGGTTGAGCATGCTAAGGTTCAAGATGGATCTTAGGTTGCCTATCTTTTTTGGCACTAGGAAGAAATGGAAGTAGTACCCTCTTCCTATCTGCGCTGGAGCCACTGGCTTTATGGCTGACTTTTGCAGAAAAGTCTGGATCTTGTCCACTATCAGAGATAGGTACCTTGGAGGATAATGGGAGAGGCCTGGGGGGGGGTTGTCTGGAGACCTGTCTAGGTACTCTATGGTGTGATCTCTTGCTGTTAACTGAAGGACCCAGGAGATCATGGTTATGTCCTGTGACCCCAGAAGGTGGAGGGCAAATCTCCCCCTCAGCGGTTCCCCTGGAGGATCTGGAGGAGGCATAGGGGCCCCCACAAGTCAGGAGGCTGAGGGGAGGGAGTCATCAGCTCCTCTGGGGGGCTTCTGGGACTTGGAAGGGGGAGTAGGGGTTCCTGATGCTGGATACCAGCGTTTGGCCTGGCATTTGGCAGGGGCCTCTTTGGTCTGGCTGTTTGTCTTTGTAATCCTCTTGGTACATGAAGCAGACATCGCAGATGGATTTACCTCAGTCCTACAATTCAGTGATAATATCCTTCCTTGGCGTCACCTCCAAATAACATGGATCCCCTGAAAGGGGCATCCAGGACAGAGGTCTGGATGTCTTGTGCCAGGCCAGCAATCCTGAACCATGAATGTCACCTACTGCAGACAGCAGTGGCTGTGGTGTGAGCAACTGAGTCTACTGTGTCATAAGTGAAGATTTTAGCCATTCTCATTGACTTGGCAATCTCGGCCTTAAGCTCCTAGTCCTGGATAGCTTCCATCTTTTACTTGATTAAGGCCAGGGAAGCTTTCTGAGAGGAAACCATATGAGCCACATAATTAAGGGACCTGAGGGTGCAAGTGGAGAAGGAATGAATCTTGCGATTGAAATTTTCCTGTGGCTTAGACTCCTTATCAGGAGGAGACATGCTCAAATGTTAGGTTTAGCGGACCGGTCGTGGGCAGCCATGATAACAACTCAGTCTGCATTAGGATGGCCAGTAAGATGTGTGACCCCATTATGGGCGTGGGACACCCAGTCTGCCTTTTTTTGAAACAGTCAGAATTGAAGAAGGCTGTTGCCAGACAGTGGATGTCAGGTCTTCATGGGGCCAAGTCCAAGGCAGTATGGGCATAGGAACTGTGTCAGTCATGTCTAGATGTTCAGCAAGCCTTTCCCACTTTGGATCCTGTTCCAGGATAGCCCAGCCACAGGTATTTTGTATAGTTATGAGGAGTTCTGCAAGGGAAGGGTCCTCCAGAGTGGACTTCGGGGACTTCTAGGCTGAGGCTCTATAGGTGTATGCGTACCAAAGCTGGAGGACAAGTCAGAATCTGAAGAGTGCCTGCTGGGGGTCTGAACCCTCTTTAGAGGAGTGCCCTGGGTTTTATCCCTGACCTGGTGTCTAGAGGAACCTTCTTTGGAAAGGTGGGAATCCACAGAGAGGCTTATCTAGGAGTTGGAAAGGAGGTGGGAGTAGAGGCTGCCACTGGTTTCTGATGGTCAATCTCCGAGGCTAGTTGAGTCCTGTCCTCCTGAATCAGGGTCTGAAACACTGCCTGAATGTCAGCCTGAGGCTGCTGTGGAGGCAGAGGCTGAGGCTGAGGAGGAGGTCGTGGAGGAGGAGGAGGAGGCTGGTATAATGGATAGCCCGGCATCTGATATTGAGGATATCCATGAGCCTGGTAGGAGTAGGGAAAGCCAGAAGGAGCATACCATTGATTAGACATAGCCCAGCATCTGGTACCCAGGTACATAATGGGGTTGATGACCAGGCGTTCGATACCCTGATGAAGGGTACCTTGGGCATTGTTGGGGGCGGATAGCCTGAAACATTGCCCATAGGTCCAACTGGAGGCAGAGCTGAAGGCCCGGAAGGAGGTGGGGCCAAAGTCCCAGCAGGAGGTCCAGAAGGACCAGGCATCAGCCCTGTAGGGACATTCGAAGGGGCTGGCACTGAATCAGGCACAGGAATGTCCAGCACCAGAAGATTCTGTGCCAGGTGGCCTGATGGAAGACCATCCAGCATTTGAGGAATGGCCGGAGTGCCAGATATACCATGACCCTGTGAAGAGGCACATGGCGAAGGGTCACTTGGGGTTGGGGTGTGAGTAGAACCCGACGGAAGACCCGCCATCGTCTGGGTAGCTGGAGTCCAAGATGGTGGCACCTGGTTGTCCAAGGGGGCTTGGGTTGAGGAGGTCCCGATGGAAGGTCCCCAGAGGGATTAACAGTAGGCCCAGTGGGTGAATCAGGAACAGACTGATCCAGTGAAGGAGGGGGAACCTCCAGATTAGTGCCCACCTCTGGCTCTTAATCTTCAGGCGAGCCCGGAGGGTCTGGTTGTGTCAGTGGGAGCAAGGGACCCTCTAAAAACTGTTGCATGTCCAGTAGTTGGCTCAACTCGATGTCGGGGGTATACTGCGACCCCGACAGGAGAGCCCCAGCTGCGCAGTCCCCAGAGGAACTGGGGAGCGGCTCATCAGCCACGGCAGTGCAGACATCAGAACAGCTAATTCCAATATAACGGCCTGGGCTATGCAGACAACAGTGGCGCTGGAGTCCAGTTTACCGGCTATGTCTGTGCGCTCCTTGGTGGGGCTGGGGAATGACTTATTGACCTGGCTGTTGGTGATAGACCTGAAGAAGATATGGGCCTAAGGAGCACAATAGGGGTTCTGTCATCCAAGAAGAGCCCTGACTGCACTGTGAGTAAAGCAGGCAGGGAGGCCATGGTCTGATCTACCAGAGTGGTAGAAGACCTGGCAGTAGGGGTACTTACTGAATTGGAGGCTCCTCTGGTGTCAGTGGTGCCCGATGGTCGCCGTCAAGTGGATAGAGACCTATCCTGGTCTTGGTGCCTCTCCTTGTCCTTTTTCTTCTTTTTGGGTTCTGGCATAGGAGAAGAAGATTTTTCCTGCAGATTCTGCAGCTCCTTTTCCATCAAAGCTAGGCACTTCTCCAGCAAGTGGGCTTCAAGCTTTTTCTGGTGCCTAAGTTGTGTGGTCTGGTTGAAGGATTGGCAGGGTTTGGGGCCTAGGCAGATCAGGCAGCGGGAATGCTTGTCAGCATGCAGAATCTAGGTGCCGCAGGACTTTCACCTTTTCTTGACGCATTACCCAACTATTCATCTTCCTGAATTGTACCTCCAGCTATGTAAATTTGTCACTGTTATTTATTTGTTTCCCCTTTCTTCTGTATATCCATCAAGATCTCTGTATTAGACCGGTTTATACTGTGTTTTACTATGTAATTGTTTGACCCGATGTTCTGTTCTCTATTTATGCTAAACTGGATATTTGTGTAAAGGGGCATTTTTGCTCACATACCTTTCAGTATAAAATAAAGATTGATTAAAAACTGGACTGACAGACAGACCTGAACCACAGCAGTTCTGTAAAATTCCAAACTGGCCATACTGGGTGCAACGTGCACAAATACTGCTAGTCCGGTCACTCTGGTTGCACTGTTCAGTCCGACTTTTACATATCTGGTCCACTCCTGGAAGTCTTTTTTTAATTCTTCCTTGACATGATTGAAAAATAGAACCATCAGGACCAGACCAGACAGGTAAAAGCCAGACCAGATCATCTGGAGTGAGTGGATCAGCAATATTTGCACAAGCTGTGCCCAGTTCAGATTTTATAGCTCTGGTCCAGGTCTGGTGGTTTGGTTTTTACCTATACCCCACTGCAGAGAAACATAGAAACATTGAATTTGACAGCAGATAAGTACCACTTGGCCCACCTAGTCTGCCCATTTCACTACCTGATGGATAAGCTGCAGATTCTAGTTAATCAACTGCTTTCTTCCTTCTACCCCCCACTAGAATTGCTTTATGCCTGTCCCATGCATTGTTGAATTCTCCCACTGTTCTTGACTCCACAACCTCCTCAGGAAGGCTGTTCCATGCATCTAAAACCCTCTCCATGAAAAAAAAAAATTCTAACATTGCCTCTGAGCCACCCCACCATCTTTAAATTGTGACCCCTTGTTCTTGCACATCTCTTTTTCTGAAAGATGCTACTTTCTTGGACTTTGTTAATTCCCTTGAGGTACACTAAAGTTTCTGTCATGTCCGCCCTCTCCCTCCTTTCCTTGAGGGTATACATATTAAGCTGCTTTAGTATCTCTTCATATGTCTTCTGGTGCAGACCCTACACCATTTTGGTTGCCCTCCTCTGAACAGCCTCCACTCTGTCTATGTCTTTGCGGAGATGGGGTCTCCAGGACTGCACACAGTACTCCAGATGGGGTCTTACCAACTGTATGTACAGAGGGATAACAACTTCCTGTTTTCTACTGTTGATGCCTCTCCCTATGCATCCCAGTATCCCCCAGCACTCATTACTGCCTTCTTACATTGCTTGCCCACCTTAAGTTCACCTGATATAATTACACCCAGATCCCTTTTGATTTTTGTTGTTGTTAGCATCTCATCCCCCATTGTGTACTTTTCCCCTGGGTTTTTTGCTTCCCAGGTGCATTACCTTGCACTTCTTTGCACTGAATCTGAGCTGCCATACATTTGACCATCCTCCAACCTTGCCAAGTCCCTTTTCATCCTTTCCACCCCACCTTGTGTATCAACCCTGTTGCAGAACTTTGTGTCATCTACAAAAAGACATACTTTTCCTTCCAGGTGCTCTCCAATGTCACTTATAAAAGACATTAAAGAGGACCGGTCCCAGTACTGAACCCTGTGGTACCCCACTAGTTACCCTCCTTTCTTCACTGTGAACTCAGTTTACGGTTACACTTTGCGTCCTGTTGTCCAGCCAATTTTTTATCCAGGCTATCACCTTGGGACCCACTCCAAGGCTGGCTAACTTGTATATTAATCTTTTGTGTGGGACTGTGTCAAATGCCTTGCTAAAAATATAGGTAGGCCATATCCACAGCCCCTCCCTGGTCTACTACTTTGGTCACCCAGTCAAAGAAATCTATTAGGTTCATCTGACATGACCTTCCCGCTGTGAATCCATGCTGCCTTGGGTCCTGTGCCCCACTGGCCTCTAGGTACTCAACAATTCTTTCCTTCAGAAGTGATTCCATCATTTTCCCTACCACTGAGGTCAAACTAACTGGTCTGTAGTTCCTGCCTCTGTCCTGCTCCCACTTTTGTGTAGTGGAATCACATCCGCCCTCCTCCAGTCCTCAGGTACCACCCCATCCTTCCATGATTTGTTAAAGAGAGTAGTCAGTGGTGTCACTAGTTCTACCCTTAGTTCTTTTATAATTCTGGGGTGACTCCCTTCAGGCCCCATTGCTTTGTCCACTCTCAGTTTCACGAGTTCTTTTGAAACCCTTTATTCTGTGAATGGACTGGTATTGACCCCCTTATCCAGAGTGTTTCTCTTGTTTGGTTTAGGTACCTCCCCCTCCTCTTCTGTTGTGAATACTGAACATAAATATTCATTCAATATCCCTGCTTTTTCACTATCACCCTCTGTCTACATTCCTTCCCCTTAGTGACATACTGTACAGATGGATGCAGAGTCTAACCCATTGAAGGTTGAAGTTTCAGAAAACCATTATGCTAAAAATACCAAGACTCACTCCCCCACCCCCAAGTCGCACTTAGTCATCTACCAAAGTAATGCTTAAATATCGATGCCTCTACAGCCATACCATTAAGTTTTTAATGCCATCATGCCTCTTCTGCTGCCATGTGCTCTCCCATTCATGAAGTCCCATTCTGCTTGTGGTAGCTCCCCCCCCCAAACCAGGTAATTTTACAGGGAGTAGCTCTTTACACCACAGCAACTAAATGACTGCTGAACGAAACATTTTGTTGATAAATTTTTTGTTTTCATATATCTATGGTCATGAAAAATGAATTTATAAAAGAAACCAAAGCCTCCATTTATCAGATCATTTAATCACAATACAGCATGTTATAAAGTGATCCGAGTCTATGTGTAAGCCAAGTCAAAGAAAAATTAGACACACACAGTTGTAAACACCTATAGTCACAAACTGCAGGTTAAGAGCATTCAGTAGAACATAAACAGTAACCCAGAACTACCTGCCTGAGAAAATGAAGTTGGTGTATTATTTGGAAACAGGCAACACTGAGACTGTTGCTATGGAATGTCCTGCAAAGTTGCAGAATGACTGTTCTTAGGATGGTGGTGTCAAATGGCTTATTGCAGTGTTCATAGGGGCTTAGGGAAACAGTAGAGCTTATTTGTTATGCAGAAAGCTCCAGGAACGCATTCTACTTCAAATAGCTTTCTATGATGTCTGTACTATCCATTGGTAATCTGACACAGAATGACTGCCAGAAGGTAATAAGTTCACTTTCTGTGGGCTCAATTAACTCCTCAAGCCAGAGGAAAACAGTGCTCTACAGCTTCCTATACATGCACACAGGCAGCGTAGTAATGAGGCTTCAGCGGAGGAATCTTTTTTTTTCAAATTTAGTATACTTTATTAACATTTTCAATTTTAACACTCAGTATAAAGAAAAACAGTACAGTGAAAACAAGCATTTCTGATACAACTGGGGTAGCTTAAAATGTTTCATAGCCAGGTAGGATAAATTGAACAGGATAATTCATGGTGGATGTTATATAATAACAAACAAAAGAACACAACTGTCCCCCTCCCTCCCTCCCAATATCTCCCCCCAGAGTTTGCACCACTGATAGTAGAAATTTCCAAAGGGATCCGTATAATATAAATTGGACTAGTTTACAATAGAGCAACAGGGACTATAGGGTGAGTAGCATATGGAGAGGGGCCCATATTTTTTGGTAGCGATTTGGATTTTTCGAGAGACTAGCTATCAGATTTTCTGCTTGGATGGCAAATAATATCTCATGAAGCCATTCTGTAATTGTAGGGGTTGCTTGATCTAACCAGTGGCATAAGAGCACTTTGTGGCACACAGGGAAATTAAGGCCATGTGTTTGTGTTGAGGTCCAGTCAGGGAAGTCCCATAATCCCCTAGGATTCAGATCTCAGGCTGAAAGACATCAGTTAAGCTGAGAAGGGGGCCTAATTTATTCTTGATTGCTGTCCAAAAAGGGACAGCTTTGGAACATTGCCACAAAATGTGGAACAAACTGCCAGTTTGTTCACCACAGCAGGTACAGATGTCGGTGGGAAGTTCCCCATTTTATGGAGCTTAATCGGGATGTAGTATAAGTTGTGGATAATATAAAATTGAAGGAGTTGGTATTTGTCCCAGTGAATGTCCTTGTGTAGGTGGGACCATATCTGGCTCCAACAATGGGAAGCGTGGAGGATCTGATCCCATCTATAGTGAAGAGGTCCACTGTTTTCTGTTTGAAAATCACGTAGTAGTTTATCAGTGGAGGAATCTATTTATAACACTCTATCATGTTGTCTGGTAGCAAAAATTACATCAGCCCTTTTCTGAATGCAAAACACCTGCTGGGTTACACCCACAGTCAAAAAATATAGACTGATACAGTGGAGTGATTGCTTCTTTTTTGCTCTCTAGAACTAGGGTACCCTGGTCCATACAGACCTAAAAACCCTACATCAACATGCCTGGCTCATTGCCATGGCTCGGTTTGGGGTGTCACCCAAGGTGGCTGGCATCCTGCTGGAATCTTGGAAGCTTTCCACGATGAAGTGGAAACGCTTTGCACTATGGGCTGCTTCATGTCAGCTAGATCCCTTCACTTGTCCAATGTATTAGATTCAGGAGTCCCTTTCCAGTCTGAAGTACTCCTCTCTTAAGGTGCACATGTCTGCCATCTCTGCCTTCCATGTCCCTACTGATGGCCATACGGTGGCACAACTGGAGGTATCCTGTAAATTTCTGAGAGGCATCTCTCACTTGAAGCCCTCTATCTGCAATCCAATGCACCTTGGGACTTAAAATTTTGTGTTGGGAAAAACTTACTTTGGCTCCTTTTGAGCCGGCTGCAACATGTAAGCTACGCTTTCTGTCATGGAAAGTGTTATTTTTAGTTCCTGTTGCTTCTGCTCGAAGAATTTCAGAGCTACAGGCACTCATGTGCAAGCAGCCTTATTTGGATTTCCACAAAGACAGGGTATCTTTGTGTACATATCCTAAATTTCTTCCTAAGGTGATGCCTGAGTTTACTTTAAATCAGTCTATCCAACTCCCTGTTTATTACCCAGAGCATGCCAATCCAGGGGAAGCATTGCTCCGCACTTTAGATGTGTATAGAATTTTGCATTACTACACCCACTACACAAAGGACTGGAGAAAGTCCTCTCAATTGTTTTTTGCTGTCACCCCTGGGAAAGAGGGCGCCCAAGTTTTTAAACAGTGCTTGTCCAAATGATTGGCCAACTGTATCACTTATTGCTACGGGAAGTATTTCAAGGGTCTTCCTGGAGTTGTTCATGGCCATTCCGCCAGAGGCATGGCCACTTCTGTTGCCTGTTTCAGGACTGTGTCAGCTGCAGAGATCTGTCCAGCTGCTGCTTGGAGTACTGCCCTCAACTTTACCAAGCATTACAGTCTGGACATTGCCTCTAGGTGTGGGGCCACATTTGGCCTAGCCGTCCTCCAGGGCCTACTTTCTTAAGCTCCAGGTTTCCTCCACCCAGACAGTGCAGTCTACTGATGGAACTGTTTGTGACTTGTTCCATAGGTGTGGCGTGCTACAAGAGATACCCCTAAAGTCAGATAGTATGTTATGTAAGAGCTTACCGTAACAGTAGATCTGCAAGGGGATCTTTTGCAGCAGGTCGTGCCATCCCACCCTCCCTCACCATGAATCTGGGAAGTCTTCCAGTGTCCGTACCTTGTTTGCCATTATTTTGTTTTGGTGGGAAACTTTAATTCCTCCTTAGTTCCCTCAGCTGGGACTGGGTGACTTATGGTTTCCAGCAGGAGAACTGAGGAGGACGTGGGATGCCCACCCTAATAGGATAGGCCAAAGTCAGCGTATAATGTCAGAGTGTGTGGCTCCCTCATAGACTGCTAGCTAGAAAAGTTTCTGTATGGTCCTAGTGCCTGGCGGCTATAGTTCCACAGGTGTGGCCTGCTGCAAGAGATCCCAATGCAAATCTACTGTTACAGTAAGTACTTGCATAACTGTACTTTTATGTTGGTTTGGGAGTTAGTTTTAAAGTGTATGTCCTCGGTAGCATGCAGCTGTTTAAGGCAAGCTGTTTGAAAGGATGTATTCTAAAACAACAGAGGCTGTATTCTGAATTACAAAAATGAAAATGCTGTTTGAAGGTTGGCAGTTGTGCTCCTTTCTTCAGAGACTAGGGCCCAGATATTCAAAAGGGTTGCGCCATGCGCAACAAGGTTGCGCGTGCGCAACTCCAAAAATGCACCATTCTGCGATATTCAGAAGGGGCCAGTTGCGTCACTGAAAACATGCTGAGCAACAGCGCAATGGAAATGAAGGCATGCGCAACCGAAGGGGGCGGGTCCATGCATAAAGTGCGCAATGCGACATTCAAACACTTGCGCACTGCGCAAGAGTGGCTCAGCCGGAAGTTGCGCAGTAGCAGAATTGAGCCAAAATAAAAAGGCTCAAGGAAGCGGCGCAAGAACCCTAGCAGGCCGCAAACTGGGGGAGAGAGACAGAGACAGAGAGAGAGAGACAGAAGCTGGAAGGGCAGACAGGGACAGTGGGTCCAGGAGGACAGAGATGCCAGTGGGGGGTGCCTGGTGCAGTGGAAGCAGCAGTGGGGGCAGCGGGGTAACTACAGGAACAGCAGCCGGGGGCAAGCCAGGGAGATGGACAGTGCCAGCTTCCACATGGAAGCTGTAATGAGGGGTGAGACACCATGCTGCAGGGGACATGGCGCGGAGGAGCCCATCGGTGGTATGCCCCCGACAGGCGGTATCGTGCCCACCTCAGCTTCGAGCTGTACACAGACGTCGAGATTGTGGGCCGGTACCGCCTGAACAGGGCAATACTGAGACGGCTCTGTGAGCTGTGCAGTGATGTGATGCAGACACCCTCACGACGGAGTCACGCTCTGTCTGTGGAGACCAAGATGACAGCCTGCATGTGCCTGCTCGCCACGGGCACCTTCCAGAGGCCGACAGGGGACACCACAGGCGTTACACAGTCGGCCACGTCATGCATCCTCACCCAATTCCTCAGCGCACTGCTGCCTCATGCTGCGGAGTACATCCGTTTCCCCAGCACCGCGGCAGAGCGTACAGCAAACATGCAGGAGTTTCACAGGGTAGCATGCATGCCTGGCATGCTAGGGGCCATAGACTTCACCCATGTGGCCATTCGCACGCCACCTGGCCCCGACGGCCAGGCATATTGGAACCGAAAGGGGTTTTCCAGTGTCAACTGCCAGGTGGTGTGTGACGCCACTGGTCGCATTATCAATGTCTGTGCCACACACCCTGGTGGAGCACATGATGCCTTCATATGGCACCAGTCTGCACAGTGCCATCGATTCGAGAGTGGGGACATCCCCACGGGTCATCTAGTGGGTGAGTACACATGTATGGAATGCAAACTGTGGGCAAGGGTGGGAATGACACAGGTGCCATGGTAGTGGCACACAAGGATATGGGCAATATGGACCTGACATGACACTGCTCTCCACTATCTCCACACAGGTGACTGCAGATACCCTCCGTCCCTGGCTGCTCACACCGTGCCGGTGCCCCACGACCAAGCGCAGCTGTGCTTCAATGAGGCACATGCCACAACACGTAACATCATAGAGCGGGTGTTTGGGATGCTCAAGGCACGCCCATGCCTAGACACCTCCGGGCGAGTGCCTACAGTACAGCCCCCAAAAGGCCTGTGGGATATTCCTGGCCTGTTGCATCCTGCACAACATGGCCAAAGACCATGGGATAGCCGTACAGGTCGAAGAGGGGGACAGAGATGGGGACGCCAGTGGCGCGGTGATGTTGGTGATGAGCAGCCCCCCCTAGGACGGAGGGAGCCCCGACTGACCCGGCAGGCCCAGCTGCACCGGGACACCATTACAGAAGAGCACTACGCCCAACACAGGTAAGTCAAGGGGACATGTGCAGGCAACACTGTCCATGCGCAAACCACAGGCACACAGGGGAACACACCGTGCATGAAGGTCAGGGGAGTTGAAGGTTCCAGGCATACCAACACACCATCAGGGAGGGGTGAGCACTCATATGGACACACACACACACCAGGCAGCGTACATGGGCAGAAGCACAGCACTGCGGAAACAACATTGCCAACACACAGCACCACCGACCACCCCCACCACCTGTACTGTCTAAGTACGTGTGTCAGGACCTGGGCACCCTTGCACCTTGGTGTACAGTGCAATGCAGGCATCATCATGCACATGCACCTGTGGACAGCAGTTGGGAGAGTGTGCAGGTGGACCGTGTGTCAGCGTGGTGAGCAGAGCACCCAGCAGTGCACTGCCCACCATGACACACATTGCACACAGGGCAGCACCAGACAGGGCCCGCACTGGGAGACATAAGGACCAGCTTGGCTCGGTCCCGAGCACCCTCCCTGCTGTGCCACTCCATGGACACAGACAGTGCCTCCACGGACCTTGCAACCCACCCCTGCAGCTGTACTGATTCCTGCAGCAGGCGGGTGTGCGCGTCCAATGGGTACTGTGCCCCAATGGCATCGTGACCCCCAGGGTGTGGACGGTCCTGGTTCACAGCACCCCTTGAGGGTGGGTGCTGTTCGCCAGGACCAGGTATGGGCGGATCAAAGGGCGGTGGACATATGCCACTGCTTGACACTGTACCCCCAGACCTGGTGTTCGACTGCTGCTGCCGCCCCTCCAACTGCTGAGCCCCCAGGTCCACCCGTTCCACCTCCATGCTGGCAACAGTGCCGGACACCTGCACAGCCACCAGTGCTGCCCCACCGGTGCTGACAGGCACAGCCTGGGACTGTGCCAGCATGCTGGTACACAGGTGTGAACCAGGAAGGCCCAGGGGCACGTGCTGGCCTGCCATGTGTCCGTCATGGGACACACACCTATCACTGCCCATTGCAGGCCTGCTATCATCAATGGTGCAGGTACGTGCCACTGTCATAGGCACAGCATGCTGGCATACCTGCATGCCGGACTGCTGAGACACAGGCTGTGCACCCCCCGCACCCGTATCACTGACACCAGAGTTGTTGGCCCAGCGTGCATGCTGCTGCAGTGCCTGCTGGCTGGTGGCGGAGGTGGATGGTACCTCCTCCACGTCCAGCAGGTCTGCATCACTGTCTGGACCCACCACCACCACCGTCTCCCGAAGATGAACAGGATCTGTAACAGAAAGAGAGTACATGTGAGTGCATGTGAACAACAGCCCCCTCCCAACACCACCACCATGGCATACCGTGCAGTGATGGGCTTCCACCTGTCTGGAATCCTCCGCCTGGTACGCCCGCAATGGCACTCAGCTGCATGGCCATGACCAGTGTCTCCTCCATTGGGGTCAGCTGCAACACCACTGGTGGGCCCCCACCAGTGCCAGCACGTGCCGCCCTGAAGGCTGCCACCTTCTCCTTCAGCCTCCTGCGGTCAGTCCCCATCTTCTTCTTGCATTCCTGCATGGAGCACTGGTGGCTTCCATGCAGGTTGACGGCCCGAGCTACCCCCTCCCATGCAGCTGCACGTTCCTGAGGGGTGCCCCTCCGTCCACTCAATAGTGGCTCATCCTCCAGGTAGGCCTGGAAGAGGGCCTCCATCTCTGCCGCTGTGAAGTTCGGGCTCTCCCTACGCCCGCCGTCCTCACCCTCAGCTTGGCTCTGGTCAGTCATGGTGATCTGTATGGGTGGAAGTGGACACCTGTCACTGTGCAGTCGACAGCATTTCCCCATGAGCATAGCTGCAGGCCCGGGGGGGGGCGGAAGCCCCCCACGTTTCTTCTCCGTATGGCAGATACTGATAGAAAGGGTGCCATTTGTCCCTTTCTAAGTGCCCTTTTGATTCTCAGCCCCCTCAGCCTTTAGCATCCTCCGGCACCCTTGCCCATGAGCATTGTCCTGAGCATCACACAGCTTGTAACTCACCTCTCACCTGCAGTAACCGAATCTGGCCAGCACAACCCACTGTCGCGTTTTTATAGCGCAACACATGCAAATGAGGAGGTACAACTTAATGACATGCTAATCGCGCCACCGCGCCTTTTGAATGGCTGATCAATGATTTGCATATGTCGGCTGAATATCGCGGATTTGGCTTGGCGCATATGGAAGGGCCGGCTGAGCCAATGGCGCAGATTTGTGCCTGCATGCTACACCTGCGCGCATGCCCAGACAGCTTACGTATGCGTCTATCGCACTGCAGACCTGCTGAGCGCGATAGGCAATTCAGACCATGGCCACCATTGTGCCAGTGGCGCTACAGCACTGGGCACTATATGGCGTTGTGGCACTACTGCGCAATGGTCCACTGTGGCACTGGTACACAGCTTGGCAGTCGCGCAGGATGCCTATACGTCCGATGGCACTGTGCGTAGCCTTGCGTCATTGCCGTGACCTTGTGTATGCCCTTTGCCCCCTGGCGCAGTTCGCATGCCATGTGCGTCCCTATTGCGCTGTCTGGTGACAGCGCTTATGTGAAATGACAGCACTGTTCGAACAGCACGATTGGAGCCTGTGGTGGTCTATTGCGCAACATCTCCACGTGGGGTTACAGTGCAGCGCGCATGTTGCCTGCTGTAAACTGGCTGAGATGGCTGGGAGGAGGGCAGTGAGTTGGAGCCCACTGAGGTGGCCAACCTGGTGGCCCTGGTGGAGCCCCACTGTGAGGCACTCTATGGTGAGCCCCCTCACCATGCCTAGGGACCGATGTGGCAGCAAGTGGCCACTGACCTGGTGGAGGTCACTGGACGGGGCCGGTCTGCTGAGCAGTGCCGGCACTGGTACGGTGACCTCTGCCGGAGGGAGCCAGACATGTTGGCCAGACTGCAGGCACGTGCCAGGCAGGGCGTGGTGCCTAGGCCAGGTGAGTGTACCATCTATGCACCTATATTCTCTGTAGGGGTGTGTGTGTGCTTGGGTGGCTGTGCATAGGTGCCAGCTCAGACACGGTTGGCTGTGTCAGTGTGTGCAGCTGTGCGATGGATGGTTATGGCTGTGTGGGCAGGCACTCTCACTGGGGCAGGGGGCACTCTGCTTTTGAGTCACACTGATGTTTGTCTCAACATATGTCTCCCACAGGCTGGGATGTGAGGATGCAGGGCCGGGATGAGGAGGGCCGTGCCAGGGACCCAGTGCCAGCAGTTGTTCCACCCCAACAGCAGCAACAGCAACAGCAGCAGACAGAGCTGCTTGAGCAGTGTGAGTATCATGACTTCATTGATGCTATTGCATGCTGGGGGTGAGACCAGTAGCCCTGCACAATACAACCATGCAGGAAAGGGGAGGTCATGATTCCACTATACAAGACACTAGTGAGGCCCCACCTGGAGTACAGTGTACATTTCTGGAGACAATACCCACGTAAGGACGTAGAGTGGGCAGAGAAGGTTCAGAGGAGGGCAACAAAGATGGTGCATGGCTTGCATCACGGGTCCTATGACGACAGGTTACAGGAACTGAACATGTACTCACTGGAGGGGAGGGTGGAGAGAGGGGATATGATGGAGACATACAGGTATCTTACAGGGGGGATCAGGGTCCGGGCCACACGTTTTGAAGTGAAAGAGATGTTCCAGGACTAGAGGGCATGGGATGACGATGGAGGGAGGACGATTCAGAGGACACATGGAGAAGGACTGTCTTCACAGAGCGGGTGGTGGACAGGTGGAACCCCTGCCAGTGGAAGTGGTGGGGGCTGACACAATCACAGGATTTCAGACTGCAGGGGACAGACGTGAAGGAGATCTGGAGATCAGAGGTAAGGGGCAACAGACCTCCAGGGAAACAAAGTGAACTGACAAGCTCATATGAACAGACTGGGTTTGCCATAGGCCCTTATTTGACGACACTGTCTATGTATCTATGTATGTAGGCACAACACAGGTGACATGCATCACTGTGCAGTATCACAGCACGTCTGTGTATGCATCACTGGGCACATAGCTGTATAACTGGCATCGCACCACGTTGCCACGTCACTTGCCAGCCTTGTTTGTACTGTGATGGACGTGGGCAGTGTGTGTGGGCAGTGGTGCGCATAGCTGGTGCCACCTGTTTGTGATGGCCATGTGCATGTTCATTGTGGGTGGGTGTACGCCATCACAGGTGCGGGACATTGGGCTATATGGCTTGCAGGTTGGGTGGTGTTCAGGGTTGTGGTCAGTCACAGCCATTGACTGTGTTCCCTTTTCCTAGGCCTCATTGTGCTCCGCAGAATGGAGCAGTCACTGCATCGGCTGACCCGGGTGTCGCAGGAGAACCAGAACATCCTCCAGGACATACAGCATCATGGGCTAAGGAGGAGGCGCAGCCAAGAAAGATGGCACCAGGCAGCAGTGGACCAGTCTGCTAGGCCTTAGGCCAGATCCCCCTTCTCTCTCCACCCATCCCTCCCACTCTGCCTTCCCTCTCCCAGTTGTTCATCCCTACCCCTTGCCCACCCATACCTTGTACCCCTACCCCCCCCTTGTAAATAGTTGTTTGATGTTGATTTTAGAATTTACACATTTTTATAATACACATTTATATTTTGTTATGAATACTGTGTTGGTCTCTGATTTGCAGCTGGCTATGGTTGCTCAGTTGCAGTGGTGTGCATGCCATCTGGGGTGGTGTGGTCCTGGGTATATGTGTGTGTGTGTGCATGGGGAGGTATCACCAGTATGGCATTGACTTTCTGTTGGTCTTGCCGTCTGCTGCCACCCACTGCTGGGTGCACAGGGTGGGTCTAGCTTGTATGCTTCTCTGCAGCACGGGGTTGACGTGTGCCAGGGGGGATGCATGGTGTTTCCTGCAGTGCCAGTCACTGCACATGGGCGGTGTCTTGGGGTCACGGTGCAGGGTGTGCTGTAATAGTGTGGGGGCTGATGTGCACTGTGGTTGTCAACCCCTATGTGTGGCACTCTCCGCCTGCCAGTGGTTGTGCTGGGGTGTCATGGCTCTGCTATGCTTTGTTGGCTTGTCCCCATGGGCACGTGGATCATCCGTCCCACCCCAGTGATGCTGTTCTTGGGTGTGCAGGTGTGGTGTGGGTTCTGCAGTGTGTTCCTGTGCCCATGTGTGGCATGGCTGGTGGTGGGCCCCAGCCTGCCTCCCTGGATGTGCAGTTCCATTGCTCTGGGGGCTGTGCTTGGCTATGGCAGCTCTGGAATGCTCAGCTGAGCTTCCCTGGTTGCTCCATAGCGCAACATTTTGGCTCAGCTTCTCCTTCCTGGTTGCACGATGGGGCAGTATGTGCGATATTCAGACGTTGGTTGCTTGCGCAATTTGCTCTGCTCCATGTTTGAATATCACACCTGTTGCGCATTCGCGCAACTGGTTTGTGCTTGCTCCTGCTGTTGCGCTAGTTTTGAGCGCAGTTTGAATATCTGGGCCCAGGAGTTTTGGTTTCATTCTGGGCATTCAGAACTTTAGAAAGAAATGGTCGCTGTACTTGTTTCATTCATGTCTGGTGCCTGGCTTTTTTTTTTTTTTTGATAGTCTGAACAAGTTTTTGGTGCAGGCACTTTGGGGCCACTTAAGGGCTCTTCTGTGACTACAAAAGGAGCCATGATTTTAATGCAGCAAGAGTCTGTTATTTTTGCCAGAGTGGGGAGCAGGAGGCTGCTGCTTTGAATCAGGACAAGCAATAAAGTTTGATCCTACATTTGGCTTATTTAGAATACTCAACAGATAATTTTTCTCTCCATCTGACTGGCTTGAAGAATGGGGAAGGCACCCAGAGTTTCTGTAAGGACATTGACAAGGCACAGAAACTTGCTGCCTAGTTAGAAATGGATCACATACTACTTGAGTGCACAGTATATGACTTTACTTAGTCCCTAGAAAAGAAAGGAAGACTGAAAGCTCCCTGTCTATGTGAACTGAGAAGATTGTTTATGTGTTCAAAGGGCAGTGTCACTGCTTACTTAAAGAATTCCATGTTCATGTATGCCATGCACTTTTCCTTGTTGATGACTTCTGGGTCTGTTTATTGCCTCTTCCATAAAAAGTGGCACACTGCCAAGATGGTTGCCTCAAAAAGTGGTCCTGTTTTCCTGTTTTGGATTTCAGTAAGCCTATTGGGAGGGAGAGTAAGACATCCCATAGCCTCTGCAATCTGTCCAGTTATGGGACAGAAACAGTTTAATCACAAGATGACACTGTGACCACCCTTTTGTAAGCAAGATTGTACGTATCCCAAATTAAGCCATTGACAGTGTCCCTAAAACTTCTGTACATGAGCTGGTCCATTGGCACAATGGTGCAGCTACTGCTCGCAATGCCTGTGACCCAGGTTCACAGCCTGAGACTGGGTTTTAGAGGGTCAGTCTGGGGAGGAGGATTGAGGGTCTGAGAGACTGCTGTCCTTCTCTGGGCTGGGGTGGGAGCAGCACCTGGCATTAGCCTTGCACCTAGTGATGCGCAGGAGTCAGACTGCTGGGACCAAACACAGGGTGCAGAGGCGGGGCAGATATCTGGCGTGCTACATACGGAAATGTGCACAGCTCAGCCACTGATGTAACTGCATACCAGCTCCTTTTGTACCACAGGGAAGAGAGGAAAATGAGAAAAGCACCCTGGCTTGCAGGATGATTCTCCGATTGCTCGAAGGCCCTGCACCAGTGACCTGGCATGGCTTCGACCAGGTCCTGCCCACTAGATCAAGTGAGGCTCTTCATCTCCCTGTCACACAAGGCAGACCATGGGGGAAGCTGGACAGATAAGTTTGGGAGGTGCCAGAAGATGAGACTGAGGGGGTTGGAGGGTAGAGCTGCAAACCAGAGAGGGAGAAAAAGAATAACAAAAAAAAAAAAAACTTGTGTATGAGCAAATGGAGGTACCATTAGAGGGACAGTGAGACTAAGGGTATGAGGAGAAGTGCAGCAGATTTGTGAGCTGGTTTGTAAATCTAGTCACAACTGTGGATTCATACAGTAGCAAAAGAGGAACATTTTTTTTTAAATCCATTTTTATGCCTAACACTCTCATCTGTACTTTGTTTAAACTGTTTCGTTAAGGTGAAAATTGAAAAGAAGGAGGGAATTGTACTGTACTATCCTTAATTGTGATGATTTAAGCAATAAGGCACTTCAGGGGTGTTGTTTGTATCTCTCAGTCGGGGGCATTGTAAGGCACGACACTTTGGGGTAAACCTATTACAACAAACATCACTGAAAGGCCTTATTGCTTATATAAAATGGGCCCATAGGCAACTTTTAAAAAATGAACACTAAATCTTTTAAAAGCAAAAAAAAAAATTAAAAAATAAAATGTTGCTAAATAATGTAAAATAGTCCCTTCACAGATGTTCTCCACCTGCCAGTTATCTGTCTTTCTGAATATTTAACTTTGTGTGATTGTTTACCATAGAACAGAAGAATTCAAAGCTGTGCATCATTCCAGTAGTAGAATGCCCTCTCCCCCATACCCACACCTACACACAGAATGGTAACATGGAATACAAGAACTCAGAATTCTTCAGAGTTCCACTGGCATACACACGTAGACACACACAGCCAGATACACAGGCCTCAAGCTGAGCCAAAAATTTTGGGCCATGCTCATAGTTGAGTGGGGGAAGAGCTCCTCCCCCACATCATACTTAAATCTGCAGGCTGCGCACTGCCCTGCTTAGAGTGAGTCGCGCTCACTGCGCTTGTTCTGTGCTGCATGCTGGTGCTGGCTCCTACCCCCCTTGCTCCTGCCTTCATTGTTCCCCTTGTTGTTTTGTTTCTTTCCCTGCCTTGCTTCCCTTTGGTTTCCGTTTACCTTGTTTTGTTTCTTTTGGGGGGTGGGGTTCGGCCTCCGGCCGCAGTGCCATAGTTCGTTCATCTGCTCCTTCCCTGGCCTTCTCAGATGGCATCCTGCATTTCCGAGCTTCCTACTGCCTTAGTGCTCTCTAGCTTCCGGTCACGCTGCTCGCCTGCCCTGATCCAAACTTCTTCACCACCTGGGAGCGTCCGTCTCCTTACAGTTTGCTGTCGGATTCCTGTCTCCTTACCTCGCAATAGATTACCCACCGCAGCACAGCATGGCTTCTGACCATTTGGGACACGGTGACTCCGTACTACTCTGGACCCTCGCATTCTTTTCCCACAGCTGCCACTTGCTGGCATGTATTCAGTATAGGCGGATAGGTTGCATTCGGATTACTGGGGCTGTGGTATCGTTTGCTTTATTTTCGAGTCCTCATCTGTTGCAACATTCTAAGGCTCCTTTGCAGCAGCTCAGCTCATTTATATAAGACATTTCTGCTCTGCTTCCCAAACAGTTTTCTGCATTGATTTTCGGACATGGTACAGCCAAGGCACTCTAAGTACCTGCACCTTCCAGCATACCAATTGCTATTATTTTACCCATGGGAACACTGGCTTTCAGACCACTAGAACCATCTAAGCTGCTCCGTTATCTACCTATGTTATTGCGGTCCTGACTAATATTATTTTCCTCAGCCCTTTATAGCCTCCCTGGTGCGCTATGTATTTATAAGCAGCTTTGTATGCTACCTATCCATTAAGCAGACCTCAGAAAATCCTTGTTTTCATTTGACATGGGCGACTACTGGAACACAATGGAATTAATTTCCTGTCTACGGACAGGATGCACGTCATTCTCATAGATCATTGTCCCTCATGGATAGGCTTCCTACCTTGCGTATTATGGGCTGTGTCCAAGCTAGCTTGCAGTAGTCTACCTGTCTTCAATTGTTGCCTTTAACGCCCTGCTCGGATCCCTCCAGCAAGCCTTCACCTGAGCTTAGTCAAACTCAGATGCATTTCAGGATATCTCGCCTTCAGCCATGCTAATCGAAATCTGGATGCTGCAGCTCTCACCTTGCTTCATCTCTTCATTTGTCCAGGATATCCAATTGTGCTTCACTATTGACCTACTTACATTACGTCTCAGGATTTACTTCATATCCCTGGATGCTTACCATGTTGCTGCTCTGCATTTACTTTATTACTATTTACTTCTCAGCTGACCTACGTGTGGTCCAGCCATACCGGCTAACCTTTGTGGGCTTAGCTGCCACTATTTACTTACCTTACCAGCTGACCTATGTGTGGTCCAGCTGCACATGCTAGCTTACATGGGCTAGCAGCCACTCATATTTACCTTACCAGCAAAACCCATGGTCTGGCCGCATGCTGGTCTTCTTGGGTTTAGTTACTACTTCTATTTCCTCACTGGCTGACATACTCATTCAGTTGTACCATTTGCGTTTCATCGGCTCACCTCCATTGGTCTGGCCGCACTTCCTTATCCATTGGGCTAGCTCCCCTCCATTCCCATGGATGCTTCCTATAGAGCTGTTTTTATTATACCTACCCTTCCAAATATGCTCCCTAAGCTCCACCTTACGTTGGATTATTTCTGGAATACATCAGATGTTCGCTGCAATTCTTGGATGCTCCTCGTCATACTACTTCAACTTCCTGGAGTTACTACTACTGTCTCTGCCAGGACTCTCTGCTGACCTTTATTCCATATTGTCTTCCTTGATTGAACTAATGCCTCAAACAATGAATAACTACAGTGTCAGGATGTGTATTGCCTCTTGTCATGTTGCCAACTCTTCCGTCATGGTCTCTCCAATGTAATCCCCACCATCCTCAATCTTCAGCATATGGCAGTCTACAGTACTGTTCCACTCTCATAAGTCTGCCTTACAACTACAGTACTACTCAGCACTAAACTGACTCAGGATATGTCGCCGTTATCATACCACTCATGATGTATTCCTCACTACTTCGTTGCTTTTCTGCATTTCAATATCACCATTGTGTTACCTATCACTGCTCTGCAACCTGTCTCGCGAGGCCGGAGGTTCCCCATCGCACTCGCCAGACCTGCACCCCTCAGGTCCTGAGGTCCTTTGCTCCTATGTATTACTGCACCATTATCACCTACTTCTATGGCCTGCTTTCGCCCTTTGGCCGGGGTCTACTAAATCTACTCTACACCTGCCTCGCTCAGCTAGGGGCCTGTAGATTCACATATTCTACAATACACCTACCTGCCACCATGTCAGCCAGCCCCTGGAGCTCCTTTACTATGGACTCACATCTGGACGTTTGTACATTCGTCATCTATTCTTTGGATGCTTTGCCCTGCCGCTTCAGTCATATGAAATTACTACTGCTACACTCTTGCCAGGACACTTAGTCGAGCTTATCATGAAGACCTTCACTATCCTAATTTATGCTGTAAGGCTTCTCAGACCCTGTGACAACGCTACTTCCTTTGACTCAGCCTCTTTCGTTATCACCATCTAGGACTCCTAAGCTCGACTATTCAGGACTCATCAGAATATTCTTCCCAAGTCAATTCTAGCTAAAGTATCATTCTGGCCTGAAATGTAGTTGTCAACATTGTTACATAACCATTTGGATCCACATGAAGCTTTCCGATTCCCTTGCTCGTACCATTCTTCATACCCCTCGCTTTATACTGTACATAATCTTGCAATACTACTTCCCTGCTACTATGTCTGCATCATGCAGCTTTACTTACTGCTACAACTGACCTATGTACAGGTCCACTTATTTACATTACTTGTTCATACTACCTGCTTCGCCCTTACAGGACCTAGAAGTCATCATGGCTAACTCACCATTACAACCTACTGCGCTCCTCATGAGCTGGAAATACGTCTGACCTATGTCTACATATTCACTACGATCTCTACCTACTTCACATGCTTGCTTCCCTTCTCTGGATTGGAGGTTCCTACTGCTTCATCCTCCCGATCATGTAGCATACACCAGTTCTTGAGTTTCATCACCACGACCTTCATTTGCAAGGCTTACCTAGCTGAACATGACCCAACAATCCTCTTTCTAGACATGGATTCTATGCCTTCGATTCCTGGTTCTCCTCTGAGAAGTCATCCTCACCTGCTGGAATGCTTCACCACTGCAACTTGTCGTTTCAAACGTATCAACCATGGATTCCACTCTACTATCATTCCGGCCTGCTCATGGATTTGAACTTAGAGTTTCCTGGATGGATGCATGCCTCATTCATCTTCATGTCATGATTCAATACGTCTTTAGTTCTCCGTTTCTCTGGATTAGGTTCTATAACTTTGGGGTTCAGATTAGCAGATTAAAATATTTAGGATTATTCTCCTTTAGTATGCCCAGAAGGACAGGCAGGTCGGTAGCCACGGGTCCTCAGAGGTTCCCCCCCCAAGGGGGGTTTCCTCTCCTGCGTGCTACTGGTCACACTCTCCGGAGTTGGTTGAGGTGATCATACTGCTACTCATTTTCATGGGGCGTCATCCTACTCGACTCCTTCAACAGTCGGATACAGAAGAATCATTGATATCATTATTTTTGGGGGGGTCTCATAATATTGGACTAAGCATCCTTCCTATGGTGGGATACAGAGAAAGGCCAAACAAACTATCAAATCACAACAAGTGACTCATCAGTTCAAGCATCTAAGCACCTTGCATATACTATCCAGCTCATATGTACTATAATCACTGACTTGCTCATGTCTATGCTAACGTACCTAAGCACAAATCATTTCATACTACTAGTACCTTGCATTGCATTATCTTACTTAACTGGTCTGGCCTCTGTATCCAAGTACAACCTACAGCATCCAGCAACAGTATGTAACACAAGCACTGAGCTCTGAACCACAGTTAACTTCAATTGTTATCTGATGCAGGGTAAGCAGCAGGAAGCTATCTGTCAAACTGGTATGGATTGGAGGGGAATATTTCATGGTCATCAAAGAAACACCAGCAATGGAAACTCTGAATTGTAGATTTTTAAAATGTGTGTATGTGTGTAAGGAGGGTCTCATAAGTGTAAATAACATGAAGTTATTTACTTTGTTTAATTTAACAGACTTTTATTTTTGGGGCCTTGTTGAAGGTTCTTACACATGAGTAAAGGTGGCAGCCATGTTTGTGATGAAAATTAGGAAGTAAGTGGCTTATGAATTCTTTATGTGAGTTGCTCTGGTTGGCAGGGACTTGTTTTTAGCTACTGACAGTATTCTGTTAAGGCCATGGCTAGAACCATGTCTCGGCCAATCAGGAGGCAGGGATTTCCTTTCTCATTTTATATATGCTAAGATACAACTACAGTAAAAAAAGTTATTAGCAAATCAGAAAAAAATAACTTACATTCTGCATAACACTGTATATATAGTATGTATTTTTTTAATTGTTTCACCATCAAACAAATTTCATATTTGTGATCTGTGAACTCTAAACAGAAGTAAGCAAACAAGCATACCTCAGTAAGGTTTGAGTCCATCATAAAAGATGTGGTCATTCAGCACATTGATGAAAACAATCTGTTCTCTAGCACATAGCGTAGTTTCACAAATGGTAGATCCAGCCAAACCAACCTGATTGCCCTCTTCAATGAACTTACTTGGGTGGTGGATAGAGGCTGGGCAGTCGATGCACATAAAAGTGGATAGGTTGTTTAGAAAACAGAATCTAAACACAGATCAAGGTCACCTCTCAGTTGCTAACCATGACGACACTTTCCTAGAAGTTGTGCATAGCTTGAGGTACAGTGCTCTCTCTACTATTTGCCAATTGATTAGCCACCACCCTTACTATCTGCAAAGTTTTTTCCCCTGTTCTAATCATCATCCTTGATTCTCCAACACCTCAAGATCATCCATCTGCCATAATCAAAAGCAGGATGTTATAATTTCCCTCAGTGTTAGTCAAACAATGGGGGATTCCAGAGCATTCCTATGGCCTTTTTATGTGATTTAGATTAATTTTATTTAGGAGGAACTGCTTCCTTAGTAACTATAATAGCAATGCAAAAGGAAAACCAGAAGGCTGTACTCCTCATTGGTATAAAGTAGCTTATTAATCAATTCCATATCCACCACAATGTATGTCCAACATTTCATGACTGGACACCACTTTCTCAGGGAACAGTAGTAAATATGTAGCATACACTTTTTATTACAGGTGTCAGTCCCTCTGAGATTATCTCAAACTTGGTACAGTTCTTAAAGGTTACATCAGCTTGTCTAGCTGTCCCCTTTTTTCCACCATATTTTATTCAGTTACTCCTGATAAGGGCCATGCAATTGACAAGTGATCTGAGAGTAGGAGCAGGCTGCATCCCTTGATTTAAGTGTGCTTGTAAGCTGCTGAATGTGCAGATAGAAACATAGAAATTGACAGCAGATAAGGACTGCTTGGCACACCTAGTCTGCATATTTCCCTACCTAATGGATAAGCTGCAGATCCTAGTTAATCAACAGCTTACTTCCTTCTACTCCCCCACTAGAATTGCCTTATGTCTGTCCCATGCATTCTTGAATTCCCCCACTGTTTTTGACTCCACAAACTCCTCAGGAGGAGGACTGTTCCATGCATCCACAACCTTCTCCCTGAAAAATTACTTCCTCACATTACCTCCGAGCCATCTCCTATCTTCAAATTGTGCCCCCTTGTTCTTGCACATCTTTTTTTCTGAAAGATGCTACCCTCTTGGACTTTGTTGATTCTCTTGAGGTACTTGAAAGCTTCTATCATGTCCCCGCTCTCCCTCCTTTCCTCAAGGATATACATATTAAGCTACTTTAGTCTCTCTTTATATGTCTTCTGGGGTAGACCCTTCACCATTTTAGTAGCTCTCCTCTGGACAGCCTCCATCCTATGTCCTTGTGGAGATGGGGTCTCTAGAACTGCACACAGTGCTCCAGATGGGGTCTCACCAACTGTCTGTACAGAGGGATAACAACTTCCTGTTTTATACTGGTGGTGCCTCTCCCTGTGCATCCCAGTATCCCCTCAGCCATCCTTATTGCCTTCTCACATTGCTTGCCCACCTTTAGGTCATCTGATATGACTACTCCCAGGGCCCTTTCCATTTTTGTTGTTGTCAGTATCTCACCCCCCATTGTGTACTCTTCCCCTGGGTTTTTGTTTCCCAGGTGCATTACTTTGCATTTATTTGCATTAAATCTAAGCTGCCATACATTTGACCATTCCTCCAGCCTTGCCAAGTCCCTTCTCATCCTTTCCACCTCACCTTTTGTATCAACCCTGTTGCAGATCTTTGTGTCATCTGCAAAGGGACATTCTTTTCCTTCCAGTCCCTCTGCAGTGTCACTTATAAAGACTTTAAAGAGGACCAGTCCACGTACTGAACCCTGCGGTCCCCCGCTAGTAACCCCCTTTCTTCAGAGAGATCATTATTTAGCTAGCTGCCCTGATATATACAAGAAGGTACATGGGTGAGGGGGTTCTCTTGACAAAGGAGTGGGTGGGATACAAGGGGCCCCACTATGGGATCCTTTGTCAACCTCATGCTTATTGAGGGAGAAAGCCCTACGTCCACAGAAGATCAGCATATAGTAATCTGCCTCAAGCACTATGACAAGGAATACTGTGAAGCACCTGCAGTCAGTCTGGATGAAAGACACTTTGACACAAAGATTAAGGGACATCAGGGTTAGTGTCATAATCATCCAGCACAAGCTGGTAAGACCAAATCAGATCCTGCCTGGGAAGTGATGGTATCTGAATTAAATTTGGTCGTAGCCCATGGAGCACTGGTTGAAAGGCCGGAGTACTCCTGAAATGTGTGTGTGTGTGTGGGGGGGGTGAAGATAACAGGGAAATTATGGTTGCTTCTGGGTTACCTGCAGATGTTTTGCTGGGGAATGACTGGAATGAGAAGGAAGAGCCAGACATGCTATGCATTGTGACTTGTAGTCAACAAGTGGGTCAGGTAGCAGTAAACGGGAAGACTCAGTGGGAGTCAAAACCTGACCCTGCTTAAAACCTTAAGCCTGTACCACACAGTGTGGCCACTAAACCCAGTGTGTCACAGCAGCCTCACGGCAGCCAGAAAAAAACTCTCCCACTGCTGAGGCCATAGAAGAGGCTGTGATAGAGAGGTCTGCAGGGGCAGCAGTTTATTGACACTGGAGTCAGCAGAGAGTGAACTAACTTGACAAGCAGCAGCTTCAGCCACCTGCATGGAAGACAAAGTGGGGGAATTTCATGAAATGAGTTGCACAAGGCTCAGTTCATCGGTACACCTCTAATTGCACTGAGGTTGTTTACAGCCAGCAGAAACAATGACTCTGCCAGGAAGGAGCAACAGAAAATGTTTAGGGAATGAAATATATAATATAGAAACTGGATTCCTAAGAAAGGGAAGGAATGTGTTCGAGTAGACTACAGTTACTCAGGAATACTGAGCAGGTCTTTTGGATTTAGCACACTAAATTCCAGTGTCCAGATAACAAGGGGATAAACAGATAAAAATGTGTTTGCTCCAGAACGTTTGCTGACCTATACTGTACAAAGATGTGACTGAGTTCTAGCTCTCATACCCAGAGTATTAGCATGTGGGGAAGAAAGGGGATCAAAGGCACCCCTGATTCTATGCCTCATTATCTGGCTCATACCTGAATGCTGGGCCATAGCACATCTTACTAAATTTATGTTAAAAATGTTTCACAAACGGTGTCCACAGTGCTAGGGGTGTGTGAGTAATGAATAGTATTTCCCGAATACCACGAATAATAACCTATTCATTATTCAGGAAGAAAAACAAATAATGGGTATTTGGCTTTGGGAGATTTATTTAAAAAAAGTGTTAAAACGTTTTCTCCTCCCACCTCCCTCTTTCCCAGGAGCCTCTTGAGAGTGCCAGAGATCCTGTATAAAATTGTTACCCCCATCTTATCCTGACTCTTCATTCTTTAAATGTTATATTTTGTGTGTGTGTGTGTGTGTTGTGGCAACAGTATCCAGGCTAGTCAGTTGGACTGCTGAGTCCCTTTCACCCAGTTGGCTGCAGTAGTGATATTTGTTGTAGTGTTTCTCCCAAGAGTAAGGCCCACATACCGACCATGAAAATAAAGTACTGCATGTGGTTTGTAAGGCTAAACTGAACCAGGAGCTCGACACAGGAGTGGAGTGAACATCGCTGAGGGGCATATGATCATGAGGGAAGGGTGGGGCACTTGTCATAATGATGCTATGCTGCAGCCCATCCTGCGTAGCATCAATATGACAAGTTCCCCCTTCACGATTGTGTGCCCCTCTCATTAATATTTACTCTGCTCATTTGTCTAGATCTGTATTCAGTTTAGCCATACAAAGCACATGTACTTTATTTTAATAGCCAGTATGTTTGACTTTCTGCTGGGAGGGACACTACAACAACATTCACTACAGTAGTGTACTGGGTGAAAGGGACACAAAGGAATTGGGGGGGGGCTGACTAATAGGCTAGATACTGGTGCCACTAACTCCCCTATCACGTTAAGTGGTCAAAGGGGGTTGAATAAAAAAATATATGGCATTTAAAGAAGTGAGAGTCATGCTGAGATGGGGGCTTGAGTTTGAAAAGGTTCTGTTGGCTCCAAGAAGGGGGCAAGGGGATGACAATTTAAATATTTAATTATGGCACCTTCTCTTGAACATCAAGAAAGAGAGAGGTGGGTGGGAAATTATTGGAAAGGGCTGGGACAGTGGCCAGGAGATTAGCCCTGTCCAGCAGGTATGGGGATAGGGAAACTTGTGTTGTTTTTTCTTCTCCCCAACACAAACAGCCAGATAATAAATAGAAATACTTGACTATTTGGGGATCCAACTATTAAATATGGTATTCACACACCTCTACACAGTGCCCAGCTGATTTACTAAACTGACTACTTAGAGTTTTAACTCCCAGAGCTCAGGTAGCAATTGGCTCACTACACCATAAATGCATACCAACACGGGTCAATCAGCTTTCAGTTTTCAGGCATCTTCTCAGTGGGATAATTTGCCTGTTGCTCTTCCCACATTATCTTCTGCTGATGCATTCTGTACTGCTTTGAATGAATACGTAAAAGCCTTTAATGTTTGTTCTTGATTTTATGAAATGTCTTGTATAATGACCATTCTATTATGATTATATTTATGTTATCTGTGACTGTACTGTTCTTTGTAGCACACCAGATCATGCTTGAAAAAGGTGCCACTGGCACCAGTGTATTTATCTGAAAATCAAAATAAACTAAACTAATTAAGGAGACATTTTTTCAGCTCACCGTGGACATTGTGGGCCCACTGGCTTAGCCAAGCTCCAGGAGAAGAAAGTACATTCTGTTCATAATTGAGTGTGCCACTCAATACTCTGAAACTGTGGCCATATCCTCCATAGAGGCAGACATGTTAGAAGATGAGCTGCTTGGGATTTTCAGCAGAGTTGGATTTTCCAGGGAGATTTTGATGGATCAGGGAACAGACTTTATATATGACCTGACGACTGAGTTGGTGAAGAGGTGTAGGCAAGAACCACTGCATACAACCCCATACCACCCACACATAAATGGTTTGGTTGAGAGATTTAATACATAAAAACATATATAGAAACATAGAATTTGCCAGCAGAGAAGGACCGCAAGGCCCATCCAGCCTGCTTGTTTTCCCTACCTGTATCAGTGGCTACTGACCCTATTTGGTCCTTGGCTTTAGCTTCTCTTACCTACCACTAGGGTTCCCTTGTGCCTATCCCATGCATTCTTGAATCTCCCACTGTGTTTGCTCCCATTACCTCTTACAGTAGGCTATTCCATGCATCTGCCACTCTTCTGTGAAGAAAAACTTTCTCACATTCCCTTTTATCCTGCCCCTCATATTGTACCCCTTTATTCTTGTACATCTCCTATACTGAAAGGTGTCTCCCACTTGAACCTTGTTTATGACCTTAAGATACTTGTAGATTTCTATCATATCTCCTGCTCTTGTCTCTCTTCCAGTGTATAGATATTGAGGTCCTTTAGTCTTGCCTCATATTGCTTCTGATGCAAGCCCTGCACCATTTAGTTGCCCTTCTCTGAACTGCCTCCACCCTGTCTATGTTCTTATCAAGATGTGGCCTCCAGAACTGTACATAGTACTCCAGATGAGGCCTTACCAGTGTTTTGTACAGTGGCATTACTGCCTCCTTTCTTCTGCTAGTGATACCCCTTCCTGTACACCCCAACATACCACTGGCCTTCCCCACAGCCTTGGTACATTGTTTGGCCACCTCTAGATAATCTGAGATGATTATTCCGAAATCCCTTTCTTTCTTGGTGACCGTTAGTACCTCCCACCCCCATCCAGTAGCTTTCCCAAGGGTTCCTGCACCCCAGGCGCATGACTTTGCATTTCTTTGCATTGAATCATAGTTGCCACACTTTAGACCATTGCTCCAGCTTTCCTAGGTCCCTCCTTATTTTCTCCACCTCAACTGGAGTGCCTACCCTGTTGCAGATCTTGGTGTCATCTGCAAATAGGCAAGAAACCAGACAGAGATATAGACTCCACTAGGTTAAACAAAGAGAGAAGGGGCCATCCTAGTGGTGCTGAGGGTTGAGGCGCTGGACACCACACCTCGTGCTACTCAAGCAACTTGGGTTTTTAAATACAAGGGAGAATGGTCTGACAAAACAGAGGCGCCCACTACCATATCTCTTAGTACTGTAAATCTAAGTGTTCAGTTGAGGTGAAAAAGTAATCCAATCTGGAGAATGTGTGGGTTTTGGGGGAATAATAAGTATATGACCTTGTGGAGGGGAAGAAATGGTGCCAAACATCTACCATACCCAGCTTAGGGAGGGCCACCTTAAGGTACTTTTGTAGCGGTGTGGATCGGTGTTGAGAGGGGAACGATGTATCTAATTTAGTGTTTAAGGTAACATTTAGGTCTCCACAAATAATACACATGCCCAGTGCATGTACCAAAAGGTCATCCAGAAATTTACTTACTGCGTGGACCGGGGAACCTGGCTGGAGATAAACAGAGGCCAGGGTGATTTGTGTGGTATAAAGTTTACCCACCACAATGGCGTAACACCCTTCCCCATCTATGATCTCCTTTTGGAGTTGAAACTGAACTCCTCAGGGCACCAGGACTGTGGCTCCCCTTTGCCTGCCTGAGGCATGCAAAGAGGCCACCACCACCTGAAACCCCCCAGGACCTGAGTTTAGAGTGTTCAATTTGGGGAAGATGAGTTTCTTGTAAAAGAATAACATCTGGTTTCTCTTGTTTAAATAAACTGAGTAACCTTCTCCTCTTGATTGGCTTGTGGATACCATTCACATTGAAGGAGAGTATTAAAGCCAGTTTAACCACTGTACTGAAGGAGTTCCCTGTAGCTGCCTATAGAATCTATAAAAATACATCCAACCTCTCCCCATGTCCACCATCCCAATTAAGTCAACTCGCCTACCCATCACTCTCAGAAGTCTATCTAGTTGCCCTTTAAGATTTGTCTCCATTTTTTTATAATAATCATATTGCCCTTAATTTGTTGTTCTGCATTGCTACCAATAGAAAATAAAGTACATAACCTGTTGCCAACTAGGTAAACCAGAAATCAGTAGTCCTTCTCCTTTTAGTATGCCCAGAGGACGAGCAGACCTCCGGCCATGGGTCCTCAGAGGTTTCCTCCACCTGTTTTTTTTCCCCTCTCCTAAGTGCCAGTGGGTCATACTCCCAGTGAGTTGGAGGAGGTATCATTTTTGGCCTTCTTTTCCCTACAAATCACTACCTTCATATACCCAATTGCTATTCCCCAAACATTGAATGGCAGGGCTATGCCTATGGTTCAATGTGGGGAATAGCTCCTCCCACAACCTCTTCTTAAGCCCTACGCTAACTGCACCTCCCTTGCTTAGGGAGTGTTTTTCATCCACCACCATCCCCTCCTCCTCCTCTGGCGCTCTTCTCACTCTTGTTCCTGGGCCTTCTATTCCCTACAAATCACTACCTACATACCTACTACTCAAGGGTGGGAATAGAGTTAAGCCACAAAAAGTACTACAAGTTATACAAGCACTATATACCCATTGCTATTCCCCAAACATTGAATGTATCTCTTCTGTACTGCACAACTTCTTCTCAGTAAACTGTACCTGTACTTAACCCCTGTTTCTCCCTTTTTCCCCTTTACATTCAATAACTACCAAGTCCCTTAGCAAATCCCTTATGCACCTCCATCTACTCTGGTTCCTTCCCTTCAGAATTAATAGGCCTACTTCCCCCTCCTTTCTACCCCCTGCTACCTCCTTTCCACCGTTAGTCACTTGCTCGTGGGTTAACTGTTAACTCTCCCCTGGATATAGGGTACACTCTAACACTTAGCCCAGATCTCTTCCACCAGAATCTCTGCAATATTGCTAGTTGTTTATATGTATTTGCAGTTATTATATATATTATGTATATTACTTACTGTATTCCTAACTATGTTAAAATTGCTTGACTCCCTGTAAATATGTGCTTTGCTTGTTTGGATTTATTCCTTCCTCCCTTCCCCCAGGATGCACCATGAGATGAGCAAGTTGTTGTTCAGCGTGTCCTTCCTGGCGAAACATTTCAATAAGTAGATAAATAAAAGGCAGACAGACCAGTCTGCTGTGCATCAGCAATGACACAAGACTACCCTTCTGCGCATATGCTCTGCTGATGTCAGTAACAGTATTACTTACAGGGTGCTGCAGGTTAGGAAAGAAAGATCGGCTGAGTTGGCCTGGATGTGGAACACTTCTGCAATAGCAGTGTTCATGCTGTGGAATGTATAAGGCAGGATCATCAAAGTTCAGCCTTCATTCCTGATTTTTGGCTGCATGCAACTGTATCAAAATAAAAGAGCTGAAACACTTTAATCTATTTTTAACCATTTTGTCAGATATCCAGCAGTTTCTATGATTTGCAGTAGCCTATGTATGATGCATGCATCCCTTTGTTGACACACGTGGGAACAAAATTGCTGCAAATTGCAGCAATTGTACCCTTAAGTTAGTAATAGAAAAAGAAAAATGCTGTCCCTACATTCAACATTTCAGGGTAACCGTGTATATTTTACAAAACTGCGCTAAAGTACATACACATATGTTAGCATCAGGAGAAATACCCCAAACAAAGTTGTAGACATGATTGCTTATTTAATTGGAGAATGCACTGGTATAACAGCACCATTTGTGGAATTCACAGGTGCAACATCCTTAGAAGACAGTGCACAGTTCTGTTTCTCAGCAAAAAACATACAGCTGTAACAGTCTTTTCTCCATGCAAATAAATAAAGACTTTGATTGATTGATTGATTGAAATGCAATACAGTGCTCAACAGAAGTGCATAGATGCAAATATTTAGCTAAACAGCCACATCATCAGGAACTCCAGTTCTGCACTCATGGATGATGGTGCTTCATTTCAGCTTCTAAACTCTGACAAAGTGATTTTCAACATAAAGCACTGGGTCAAACAATCAACCGCCTCTGTGCATCTTTAAACCTCGTGCTCTGCCAGAAATTTACAGGGAATTGCAGAGGCTGCAACAGGTGGCAGCAGCCATATTTTATCTGGGGTCATTCTCCCCTGGACCTGGGAAGGGGGAAGACAGAGGTTGTCCCAGGGGAATTAGGCTAGGCACAGGGACTGGATGTTGGAGCACCAGAGCCTCCCACTTGGGAGGGGGGTCATATCCTGTGGGGGAGAGGAGAAAGAGGAATTTATTGGGATGGAGACAGCAGTACCCCCTCTTTCTCCTTTTGCCCAACAAGAATCAGGACATCCAGTCACAAAGGTCAGCAAGGTAAGCGCCTAGGGCTATAATGCCTGGGTGCTGGGGGACCAGGGCCAGGGGAGCGGGAGGGAGGAGTGTCTGCTAGCAAGGCTAGGACTCCTCCTTGCTAGCAGTCTGGGCAGGCACATTATTCTATAAAAATATATAATGTATAAAATATATAATGTATATATATATTACTACTTTAAAGTATGTGGCTAATCAGATCATTTCTACCCATGGTAACTCTTGCCTTCTAGCTTTTGGGGGAAGAAGCTGACTCCTTCGTGTTGTTGAATGTGTTGTTGTAAACAGGGTTCCCATTCCATGGTGTCCTTACCTGGTTTTCAGTCCATAGCCCTGGTGCCCTGTAGATCCTGGCTGCGATTGGCAAGTCATTTTCCCTCAGCTACTCCTCTGCTAGCTGGGAAAGGGGCAGGGATGTGGGAAAGATCTCCAACGGGTCTGGGATCCGACTACTGAGTCTCGATTTTCTGGCATTTGGGGGGGTCGCCTCCTGATTTGAGCCCACACGGTGGTAAGCCTGGCCTGATGGGGCAGCAGGGGGTCGAGGCAATGCAAAATATCCATGCTGGGATGGGAAGTCCTCTTAGAGGGTCGGGGGGTTTTACTTGCTGGATTGTGGCTGCCAGGGTGGCCTCTGTTCTTCTAATGTGCACTCGGATTATGGAGTGCTGAAGGCCAAGGAGTGTCCAGTCTGGGCGGCCGCAGTCAGTTGATGTCTGGGAGGCAGGGGCTGCTACTGGCAATCTGCCCATGGGGTACAGTGGTTTCTTGGGGGCTGGTAGGGTGTTGTCTGGCAGCAGCAGCCCCTGGGTTGTATTTTGCGTGCCTCGAGAGTGGTCTCGTGATAGGTGGCTGCAAGAGAGTTGGCTGCCGAGGTCTTGTGAGACTCTCAGTGGCCATCTTGAGGATAGCACGGTTGAACAGCTGACATCTTGTGGGATTGGGGATGGCGGCTGGAGGGTCACAAGGCATGAAGTTTGGGGAGATGAACCCGTATATCTGATGGAGGCCCATGTCAGCATGAGGGGGCAGATAAAGCAACCTGAGGGGTTCAGGATTTTGGGGCCAGGCTATCTGCAGGCAGTCACGGAAGTGTAATGACCAATCAACAGTAAATAAAAAAAATAAATAAATAATAGTAATAAAGATATAACAATAAATAAATAATAAGAAATAAGGATATGAAAAGGATGGGATACCATAAAAACTAGGCAGTCATTAATAGGCCATTCTAGGGGAACTGCAGCATGGAGGAGTAGCCAGCAGGGGGCAACAGGGATCCGGCCAACCAGGGAATGTCATGGGGGACTGGGATTCCTCAGTCAGGCAGACGACTTAGGACCGGATCCCAGGGAGGCCAGGTGGTGGGGGACCTCTAGCATACAGTATCACAGCGCTTGAGAATACCAGTTAAAAATAAATAAATAAATAAACTTTCATACGTATGCTCAGATGAGAATAAAAAAAAAAAAACAACACTATGGTACAATTTGTGCAGAGCAAGGCAGCCCCACCCTCACAACACTGGATAGGACAGGTGTGTTGGACAGGCTGTTGCTCCCAACTTCCACTGGTTCTGGATGGTGCCATGTGTCTTTTTTGCTAATTGGTCTCTGGGGATTGGGGGCTGTTAGTGTGTTACAGATAAAATGTCAGCCCGTCAAGCGAGGCTGTCAGTGAAGGCCATACAGGGCCTAGAGTCACAGCTGCGGGCGATGTACCTAAAGAAAGGGGCAGCATGGCTGGAAGCCTGCCTGGAGGAGCTGGAAGGCCCATCAATCTCAGCAGCTGTAGGGGCACCATCGAAGAAGCGGCCGGTGAGGGGTAGGGTGGTGCCTCTGACCAAGGTACCCAGAACACCTGGGGAGGTAAGCAAGGAGAGAGGTAAGATGACTGAGTGACAGTTATGTGCTTCAGGTGCTCAATGTGGCCCAGGGGGGTGGAGATTGTGAGCTAGGGAAGCCCAAGGAGAGGGGCAAGAAAGCTGACACTGCACCCCTCAGGTGGCAAGATGACTCCAGGGGCAAACTGACCCGAGGGGACACACCAGAGAATGGTCTGGAGCAGGCATGGTTGGGAGCACAATTAGACAGGCTGCTGGACCTGATGGCGGCAGTGGTGGAGAAAGCTGGAGGACAGGATTCGGCCGCGGGGCTGGTAGATGTTCCTGCTCCAGCCTCTACTGAGACCCTCCTCCCCAGCTGAGCTCCTATGTGTGGTTAGACAAGCAGTCGGGGTCCCACCTCACTGATAAGGTTAGACAGCAAATTAAGAACAGGGAGTGCGTGAACATGTTCTCCTTGTTGAACAGGCCGGTGGTGCGGGAAGAAAAGAAGGTGGAGAAGGGTGAGGAGTCTGAAAAGAAGCCCCCAAAGGTGCCCTGCACCTTTGAAAACTGGATCGCAGCCTTCCCCATCTTTGTGGGTACTATCCTGCAGACAGAAAAAGACCAAGGTCTGGGGCTGTTCACTTACCAGAACAGGAACACGGTCATGCACCTGTGGAAGGGTGGCATGGCATGGCTGGACTATGATGAGGAGTTTAGGAGGAGGCACCAGGAGGGCAGCACCCTGGGGTGGGTACAGTGGATATGACCCTCCTTGTGGACATCATACATGGAGGGAGTGGTGTACACCAGCAGTGGCTTGCCACTGCTGCTAGCCCTACCGCAGAAGGTAGGGGGGTGGGACGACCCGGACGCAGGCATGCTATGCCTACAATCAATCAAAGTGTAATCAGGTGTCATGCCACTTTTGGCACATCTGCTTGGTCTGTGGACTACAGCACCCCTTCATTCAGCACACCTTCCCATGATCCCCAAGAGGAGCTTTTAGGGGAATGAGCAAGAATCCAGGGAAGCCACAGGGCAACAAACCTGGCCACCCCGGTAAGGGTGGACAGGATTAGCCTGTGGCTGAGCCAGTACCCGGACAGGAAGGCTGCCAACCTGCTTAAGGAAGGATTCACGGTGGGTTTCAGGATCCAATACGGTGGCCTCAGGGAGCACCAGGAAGCCAGAAACCTGAAATCTGATTGGGATCATCCACAGGCGGTCCTGGAGAAACTGGTAAAGGAAAAGCTGCTGGGGAGAGTTAGTGGGTCATTCAGTGCCCCGCCATGCCCATCCCTTAGGGTATCACCCATTGGGTTGGTACCAAAGAAAGCACCGGGGGAATTTAGAATGATAAATCATCTATCATACCTGAAAGGTGACTCAGTGAATGATCATATTAACCCACAGTACATGGTGGTCCAATATGAATCATTCGACAGGGCAGTTGAGGTAGTGCGGGGGCTGGTCCCTGAGCACTTATGGCTAAGGCAGACATAGAGTCAGTATTCAGGTTGCTACCCATTCACCCAGAGGACAGGAAGCTGCTGGGCATGAAATTTGATGGGCAGTACTACGTAGACAATTGCATGCCTATGGCGTGTGCAATGGCGTGTGCAATGGCATGTGCAGCATCTGAGAAATTCAGTAGCTTTCTGCACTGGGTTACACAGCAACAATCGGGGAATCAGCCAGTGGTCCAATACCTTGATGACTTCCTGTTCATCGGGCTGGAGGGGACGGCAGTGTGCGAGCACACACTGGCCACATTCTTAGCAATCTGTTAGGACTTTGGGGTGCCTTTGGCGCTGGGAAAGGTGGAATCCCCGACAGGAGTGTTGATCTTTTTTTGGATTGAAATCGACACCAGCAATGGATTTTGTTGCTTGCCGCAAGATGCGGTTACCACATTTAGATGCATGGTGGACTCCATGGTGGTGTCCCAGAAGGTGACTTTGTGGCAGTTGCAACAGCTGATGGGACACCTCAGTTTTGCATGTTGGGTCATCCCAATTGGTTGCACCTTCCTACGTCGCATAGCCAAGCTGGGCAGAGGGTGTTCCAAACCACACCACAGGCTACGGATCATGTAAGGATTCCAGGAAGATCTGCAAGTGTGGAGGATCTTTCTGGGTCACTTCAGTGGGGTGGCCCTGGGGCAGGCCACCCAAGGGGGGCAACCATTACAGCTATTCACAGATGCTGTGGGAGGTCTGGAGTTTGGGGCATACTTTCAAGGACAATGGTGTGCAGGGATCTGGCCCTCTGAATGATCGGCGGTAGGGCTGCACACTAGCATTGCGCTGTTGGAATTCTTCCCCATGGTAGTAGCACTGTGTCTATGGGGCCCTCAACTGAGGGACCAAAAGGTCCTATTCCAGTGGGATAACATGGGAGAGGTACACGTCATCAACAGGCAGCTAGGGCTGAAGGATCCACTGGGGGACTTAATGTGCATATTCATTATAAAATACTTGTTGCTGAACATCACATTTAAGGCCATACACATACCTGGAGTTGACAATGGAATTGCTGATGCTTTGTCTTGTTTACAGTGGTAACATTTTTGGGAGCTGGCACCAGCAGTGGAGCAGTGGCCATGGATGGTACCCCCTTCTTGTGGAGGGTAGTGACACCTCGACTTGGAAAGGCATAGGCAATTTCATTGCTTCAAGGACAAGGGAGGTATATCAGAAGGGGCTAGAGCACTACCTGGGGGTTCATGCTCAGCTGGGTTGGCTGGAGGATTGGGCCATTCCGGTGAAACAGCTGTGTACATACATTATGCTGTCAAGCAAAATGGGGACACTCCAGGGGTGGTGGGTAGGCACCTTGCTGGCTTGTCTTGGCTCTCCAGGGCTCTGGGGGTAACCAAGAGCATGAAGGTTTTCAAGGGGATTAAGGTGCTGGAAGGGTGGGGAAAGTTATTGGCTTCTCATCAAGACATGAGGCACCCCATCACTCTGGCTATCCTGGAGAGCATTTGGAGGGCTCTCCCCAAAGTTTGCTGGACCCCATTCGAGGCACTGTTGTTTGACACCATGTTTTTGTTGGCTTTTCTTGGGGTCTTCAGGGTGTCAGAGCTAATGCAGCTCAACCAGTTTTTGAAGGTCATCAGGTTGGAGTTAGGGGACATTATAAAAACCAAGGGGAGCATATGGGTAAGGCTTAGCAGGAGTAAAATGAACTGGGGTGGAAGGGATGCTGTTGCCTCACAGAGGCACCACCGGGGGTGTCCTGGAAGATTCAGGAAAGGGTGAAGGCTTACATGGCTGCAAACCCTGGTGGAGGAGTTCTTTCAATATGCAGATGGCAGGCCTCTCATGGCCTATCAGTTTAGAGTGGTCCTGACCAGAGCAGTGCAGGAGGTGGGGCTGAACCCTATGGAGTTTGGTGCACACTCTTTTAGGATTGGGATAGCCATGAATGCCAGGAGACTGGGGTGGGCAGATGGGCAGATCCAGGCACTGGGGCATTGGAGGTCCCAGGGGTTCTGGAGGTATGCATGCCCACATTTGCAATAATGACTTTCTGTTTCTTCCAGGGTCCCCCAGAACTGATGATTTAATTTAGATTTATGGTCAGGCCTTCATACAGCAACCTGCAGCTAGAGTGGTGGCCAGGGCAGGGAGGCTGCTCTGGAGAAAGGGTCATCCGAGGGTTCAGATCCAATGGTTGGGGTCTGAACACATGCACTAGAATGAGTTGATCCTGCTGCTGTGAGAGGAGGAGCAGACACAGCATATCCCAGAGATAATGGTGGTACACCTTGGAGGGGAAGATCTGGGAAGTCAGAAGATGGTGGACTTGCTGCTGGCCATGAAGAAGGACTTTTGAACCATTAGGGAGTGGTGACCTCATACAGTCCTAATCTGGTCCCTGCTGATCCAGAGGTCCAGTTGGCCGAACAGGGAAGGGGTAGCCCCTCTCATCAAGGCCTGCATTCAGATCAACCGGGAGATGAGGGCGGTAATGTGGGAAGTAGGGGGGGACTGTGGTGAAACATAGTCAGATTCAGGCCTCTGGTCAAATCATGGCAGCCAAGACGGGGCACTCGACTGAGTGGGGACTACAGTCATGGCTAGGGGCACTGGAGAGGGTCTTGGAGGAGTTGGTGTGCAGGCAGCTTGGGGGGGGTCAGACGTTGTCCATCCTGTAGCCTCTTGGGAGGATCCCTAGGAGATAGAATAGTGGTAAGGGGGTGGTGACAAGCCAAGTTCTTCTGAAGGGCTCGCGATACCCTCTGGCCACCATGAAGGTGAATCTGAGCACCCGGACCAGGGTGAGGGTCATGGTCCCCCTGCAGCAGGTACCTCTATACTGCAAGGAAAATGGTGCCTGATTTGGGGGGGTCATACAGCCTTGGCCAGTATGACCACGGGGTAGTTGATCCTCCCAAGTGTGCACGCTGCTGTTAATCTGGAATATTATTCAATAAATGCATTGCTGCGACCATTTCCCCCAAGGCATATGCCAGTGTTTTCTTCCCAGGAAAGGGGGTATGGAGGGCTACCAGATAATGCAGAGGTTACAACAGATGGCAGAATCCATATTTTATCTGGTGCCATCTGCCCCTGAACCTGAGAAGGAGGAGGGAAGTGGGGAAGATAGAGGTGGTACTGGGGGAATTAGGCTAGGTCCAGGGATTGGACGTGGGATCAACAGGGCCTCTCACTTGGGAGGGGGATCACATCCTGTGGGGTGAGGAGGAGGAGGAATTTATTGGGATGGAGCCAGCAGTCCCTCCTCTTTCTCCTCTTGCCCTACAAGGATATGAATCATGGGTGGAGAGGGAAGGCAGGGACATTAGCTCAAGCTGTGGACCCTGCAATACGAGCAGACTTGATAGACCAAATGGCCTTCTTCTGCTGACTTCTTTGTATGTATGTATGTTCATATGATTACCCACCCATCTGCCCTCATGAAAGTAGGGTTGTGGGGGCTAGGTAGTTAGGGTCCCTCTTTTGATCCATTTCTAAAGATGAGGTGGAGACTGAGTTACTAACTATAAAGACATCAACTAGCCCCAGACCCAATAATACACACTCAAGACTATTAAAGGCTGCAGTGCATGTGATTAGTTATCCCTTAACATTAATTTATAATAAAAGAATGGCAAAGTTGAAAATCTGGAGTGAAAATATTAAAAAATGACAAAGTTATGAGCAGGCGAGTTTGGGGGTTTCACAGGAGCACCAGAGTCAAAATTTCCCCTCATGAAGACGTGACTGTCATTTCATTAATCAGTCCCCAGGGCACACATGGGGTGATATTGGATGCGGGACTTAGATGAGGTGATATCAGAGATGGGGCTTATATGGGGTGACATTGGAGGCAGGGCTTATATGGGGTGAGATTGGAGGCAGCGCTTACATAGTGTGATATTGGAGGCGGGACTTGCATGGGTTGATATGAGAGGTGGGGTCTACAGGGGGTGATATTGGAGGCAGGGCTTGTATGTGGTGATACTGGAGTCGGGGTTTACATGTGGTGATATTGGAGGTGGGGATTATATGTGGTGACATTGGAGGTGGGGCTATATGCGGTGACATTGGAGGTGGGGCTCACATAGGGTGATATTGGAGTGGGACTTACACGGGTTGATATGGAGGTGGGGTATACATGGTTTGATATTGGAGGCAGGGTTTGTAAGTGGTGATATTGGAGGTGGGGTTTATATGGGGTGATATTGGAGGTGGTGTTTACATGTGGTGACATTGGAGGCAGGGCTTATATGCGGTGACATTGGAGATGGGGCTTAAATGGGGTGATATTGGAGGCAGGGCTTGTATGGAGTGAAATTGGAGGTGGGGCTTATATGGGGTGAAATTGCAGGTGGGGCTTACATAGGGTGATATTGGAGGCGGGACTTACATGGGTTGATATGGGAGGTGGGGTATACATGGGGTGATATTGGAGGCAGGGCTTGTAAGTGGTGATATTGGAGGCGGGGTTTATATGTAGTGATATTGGAGGTGGTGTTTATATGTGGTGACATTGGAGGCAGGGCTTATACGTCATGACATTGGAGACGGGGCTTAAATGGGGTGATATTGGAGGCAGGGCACGTATGGAGTGAAATTGGAGGTGGGGCTTATATGGGGTGAAATTTCAGGTGGGGCTTACACATAGGGTGATATTGGAGGCGGGACCTACATGTGTTATGGGAGGTGGGGTTTACATGTGGTGATATTGGAGGCAGGGCTTGTAATTGGTGATATTGGAGGCGGGGTTTATATGTGGAGATATTAGAGTTGGGGCTTATATGTGGTAACATTGGAGCTGGGGCTTATATGGGGTGATATTGGAGGCGGGGCTTACATAGGCTGATATTGGAGGTGGGACTTACAGGGGTAGATATGGGTGGTAGGGTTTACAGGGGGGTGATATTGGAGGCAGGGTTTGTATGTAGTGATATTGGAGGCAGGGCTCATATGTGGTGACATTGGAAGCGGGGCTTATATGGGGTGGTATTGGAGGCGGGGCTTATATGGGGTGAAACTGGAGGTGGGGCTCACATAGGGTGATATTGGAGGTGGGGCTTATATGAGGGGGAGATTGGAAGTTGGGCTTGCATGCTGACCATGAGGAAAAATCAGATGTGCCGACATGTGCAGTGGCTGGTTCAGGAGCAGTGTACATCTGGTGGTTGTGGGATTGAAAACTAGGACTATGAGGTGTTTTGGTTTGTAACTCAGTGTTCTAACCATTGTGCTGTATTGCACACCCTAGCAAATAGCCAGTTTTTGTTTATATAATCATTGGGGTCTAAGTATAAATAGTAAAGTAAGTAAAAACAGGAAGGGCATGCTGAAACCATGATAGTAGTCAGTGCCTTTGATAAGGCAGTGTACAAGTGTCCTCATCTAGCATCAAACCATTGACCCTTTGCTTATAAAGCCAGGACAAATCTAACGCATTACCTGAGGAGTGCAGGTAAATAACCAGTCGAGTGTTAAGGAGCTTGTACTTTGGAAATAAGTGCCTACAGCATAGGAAGTTTTAAGGGGAAGGGGCTACTGGCTGTTAAATGCATGAGTATAACTGCAGAATAATATTTCAGTATTGTTCATTTATTATTTGAACAGAATTCTGGGTAGCCTGTGTTCAAATCCTGGTCAATGCACTGATTTTTTTTTTATCTCTTCTGTTTCTCTGGGTTCCACTAAAGATGGGTATCATTTATATTAGACTCACCTTAATTGCCTGCATTCTTTTTTTGTTTTTTTTTTCTGTCAGCCCACTTTCCCATCTGCAGATTATTGGCACCACACACTGGAGGGTGCCCCATCTTCATGTTCTACATACAATTGATATTCTGGGGTGAAATGGAGCCTGGAATGTGGTCCTCCATTCTAGTCTCCATACACAAGGGCTCCTCCTACTCGGATGGACAAGTAGTCGGGATGGCTTCGGAGCCCTGTCCAACTCGGGCGGTGTTGTGCAATGCCAGATCTGTTAAAAACAAATCAGCTATTATTTCTGATTTGGTTGGGACAGCAGATCTGGCTTGCATCACCGAGACCTGGCTGGATGGAAATACCGGCCCTATTTTAGAGGTGACTGTTCCAGATGGGTACTCGGTGATTCACTGCCCAAGATTGGATCGCGGGGGGGGTGGGAGTAGCGGTCTGTTTCAAGACCAGGTTGGGGCTCATAGGTGTACCAGTTGAGGAAGCTGAATCCTTTGAGTGTACCGTCGTGGCTGGTGTGGGTTGCAGGATAGCCCTCATCTACCGTCCACCAGGAGATGAGAGATGATTCCTGCAGGAAATGGCAGACTTCATCACCGATATGGTGTTGGAGTCACCCAGACTGATGGTTCTGGGCAACTTCAATGCCTGGGTCGACGATGAACTTTCTGCCTTTGGTCAGCACTTCCTCCAGTTGATGACATCGCTGGGCCTTACACAGATTGTTTCCTCGGCCACGCATAATCACGGTCACTCTTTGGATTTAGTTTTTCTCCTGGGGGTTGAGGCCTCTGATTTGGTGGTGGAACCTGTCAGTTGGTCCAATCACTACACCGTGAGCTTCAATTTTTGTACTCCCCTTCATAGGTCTTCCCCTGTGGAGATGGTTCGATACCGCCCTTTACGGGATGTGTGCCCTGAAGACCTGATGGCGGTGTTGAACCTCTCAGAGTTTCCGACTGCCAGCTTGGTTCCAGAGGCTATGGTCTTGGCTTATAACTAGGCCATTTCCTTGGCCCCGGACTCAATTGCTCCTGTCCGTGTTCGTCCCCACTCTCTCCACCCTCGGGCCCCATGGTTCGATGGGTCCTTGAGGGAGCTGCGACGTGTGGGACGACGGTTAGAGCGTTGTTGGAGGAAATCTGCTCTGGATGCAGACCGCCTTAGTTTGGAGGAGCATTATTTGCTCTACCAATCAGAGATCTCCCATAAGAAGGCAGAATTCCTGTCCAGGGAGATCTCAGTTGCTCAGAATCGACCGGCTCAGCTCTTCAGAACTGTGGACAGGCTGTGCAACCCAGCCTGTCTCCAGCTCCGTCGAGCCTTTTCACAAAAGAAGTGTGATGAGATCGCTCAATTCTTTGCGAATAAGGTTGCCTACATCCGATCAGAGATCCGTCCAACACACTCTAAGGGGGAAGCTTTTGGTCAGCGTTTGGTCACGGAATCCTCTGCCTCCTGGTGTTCCTTTGACCTGCTGATGTTCAGTGATATTATGCGGATCATCCAGGGGATGCGCCCTACATGCTGTAGTTTAGATCCGGGTCCTACCTCCCTAATCTTGGGTTGTGTTGAGATCGTCGGCCCGTTTCTGGTTCAAATAATCTGGTGCTCCCTAAAATTGGGTGAGTTTCCTAGCTCCCTAAAGGAAGCTGTGGTGACTCCCCTTTTGAAGAAGGCTTCTTTGGAACCAGATGTTTTTTCCAACTACAGACCGATCTGTAACCTTCCCTTTATTGGCAAGGTTATTGAGAAGGTAGTAGCAAACCAGCTGGAGGACCATTTGACCATCCATAATATCTATGAACCTCTCCAGTCTGGTTTTTGTAAGAGGCATAGTACCGAGACTGCTCTGGTTCGGGTGCTCAATGATCTCTTGATGGCGAGAGATCAGAGGAACCGCTCTATCTTGGTCCTCCTTGATCTCTCCTCAGCCTTTGACACTGTAGACCATGGGGTTCTGCTCGAGCATCTGGAGTCCATCTGTGGACTGTCTTGTACAGTGCTCAGATGGTTTCCTACCTATCCGGGAGGCATGAGAGTTGTGTCGGGGATTTTTTCCTCTGACCCTTTTCCTCTGCAGTGTGGTGTCCCCCAGGGCTCGGTGCTTTCCCTCATGTTGTTTGCAGTGTATATGCTGCCCCTCGGAGACATTGTAAGAAGGTATGGGCTGAGGTTTCACTGCTATGCTGATGATACCCAGCTCTACCTGTCTTTTGCCCCCGACCAGGTTAGCGCTGTCTCGGTATTTAATAGCTGCCTCACTGAAATCCAGGACTGGATGAATGTGAGCTGGTTAAAGTTGAACGCCGGTAAGACTGAGGTTATGGTTGTGGACCCGGGTCGTGGGACAAGGGGGTTGGGGTCTGGTCAGCCCTCTGGTGTTTTGCTGGGGTGGGATCTGATCCTTACCTCTGAACGGGTGCGTAACCTAGGAGTGGTACTTGACAACGGGCTGACTCTTCATCATCAGGTGTCAGCGGTCATTAAGTCCGCATTTTACCATCTTAGGAACATTGCCAGGCTGAAACACCTTGTTCCATCCAGCGATTTACCCATGTTGGTCCATGCTTTCGTGACATCTCACCTTGACTATTGCAACTCCCTTTACTTGGGGCTTCCTGGGGTTGATATCCGCCGCTTGCAGCTAGTGCAGAATGCTGCTGCAAGGTTAATGACAGGGGTGACTAGAAGGACACATATTACCCCTGTGCTGCGCGATCTGCACTGGCTGCCTATACAGTGGTGGATCACCTTTAAAGTAGGTCTTTTGACCTTCAAAGCCCTGCATGGACTCGGCCCTGACTACTTGAAAGAGCTTCTGACTCCTTACCACCCCATGCAACAGCTCCGTTCAGCCAATGAGGGGTTGCTAGAGGTTCTGAGGGTTATATTGAAGTCTTCTGGGGCTAGGGCCTTTGGGTTCATGGCCCCAACCCTCTGGAACTCTCTGCCTCACCGACTTAGAGAATGCATGACCGTGGAATCCTTTAAGTGGGATTTTAAGACTTTTTTTGTGGAGCAAGACTTTCGTGGATTGATGCTGCTGTGAATTCCTGATTTTATATGTATGTTTTGATTTTATGATTCATCTGTACAGCGTCTTGGTGCTTGAAAGGCGCTAAATAAATAAAGCTTTATTATTTATTATTATTATTTATTCATTGCAGAAAACTTGGTTAATGCATCAGTTAGGGTTAAACTGACAAAAGTGCGGAAATGAGATGTTAGAGTAGAGACTCTAAGCCCCCAAGCAACCGAGCCGCCATCCTTCACAGACCAAGAAATGCCCGGGATGTGTGCCATTTGGTTGCCAGGCACAGCTCTCATCCCATTCCATGTGTAAGAAGGTTTACATGCTACAGTAAAGGAGAATGGGGTGAGAGTTAGGCCTCATCACCCCATGGCACACCCTGACATCTGTTGGTCTGTGGAGGATAGGTGGTGGAGTGGTTGGGGGGATTAGGGACTCTACCCTAACATCTCACTTCCCCACTTTCATTGGTTTAACCTTAACTGATGCACTGACAAAGTTTTTGCAATGAATTTCCTTACTTTTTGAAAACGTGTAATAGAACTAGTAAATAGCATGCGTTGGTGGAACCCGTGCTCGGGAAAGCTGACCATTTCTGCATAACGATATGCGTCTGTGAGAGTGCAGGCCCTCCGTGCTCTTTGCTCCCACTTACACATAACTGCAGAGCCATACAGCAGCCCTATAGGGCAAGGGACACTTGTAACACTAATCTGTCAGTATCTCAGCAACTGTAGCAGCTATGAAAACAGTTCAAGTGTCATTGTAATCACGACAGCGAGACCTCCACACATGATAAAGACAAAATCTGTATCTCGCATCGTTGTCGAGTTACAGGTGCTGCCGGTGTCACAGTTCAAAGTACGCACATAACTCTGGCATTTTCCGGACTTTTTCCACCCAATTTTCAACATGCCATTTTGGGGACCCCTCCTCATGAACAATGTCACTGTCATTTCTTTAATAGATCCCGAAAGCTGAGTTCGCACAGCGAATGTGCCATTCTGTGCCAAAGGTGCAAAATCATGTTTTGGGCAGGACATGAAAACTGACAGTGATATACTGTTCAGGAGGAGGTGTGGAAAAGGGTAATGTTGAAAACCAAGAAGAAAAACATAAAAAATTGGCAATGTTATGAGCATGCGTAGAAACTGCGCAACGCACACTCGTAATGTGCCCATTTTTCAGAATTCTTTAACCAAATTTTCAACATGAGCCTTTTGGAACTACCCTCATGAACACTGGCATGGTGATTTTGTTCATTCATCCCAAAAGTTGATATTGCACAGCGACGTGCCATTCTGTCGCAGAGGTGCGAAAACTCATTTCTGGCAGAATGTGAGAAATGACAGGTATACTGTTCATCAGGAGCTATGAAAGAGTGGCAATATTGAAAATCTGGAGTGAAAATATTAAAAATTGACAAAGTTACGGGCGTGCATAAAAACTGCGCGTCGCACACTTTGGGGATTATTTACACCAAATTCTCAAAATCGGCTTTTGGGACCTTCCCTCATGAAGACTGGGACTGTCATTTCATGAATCAGTCCCCAGGGCATACATGGTGTGATATTGGAGTCATGGCTTATATGAGGTGATATCGGAGGCAGGGCTTATATGGGATGATGTTGGAGGCGGGGCTTATGTGAGGTGAAATTTGAAGAGGGGCTTACATGGGTTGATATGGGAGGTGGGGTTTACATGGAGTGATATTGGAGGGATGGCTTGTATGTGGTGATATTGGAGGTGTTGTTTATATGTGGTGAGATTAGAGATGGGGCTTACATAGGGTGATATTCAAGGGGGGTTTATATGGGGAGAGACTGGAGGTTGGGCTTGCATGCTGACCATGAAGCAAATTCAGATGTGCTGACATGTGCAGTGGCTGGTTTAGGAGCAATGTACATCTGGTGGTTGTGGGATTGAAAACTAGGACTGTGAGTTCCTTTGGTTTGTAACTCAGTGCTCTACCCTTTGCGTTATATTGCAGACCCTAGCAAACAGCTCCTTTTTATTTAAGTAATCATTGGGGTCTAAGTGTAAATGGTAAAGTAAGCAAAAACAGGAAGGTCATGGTGAAACCATGATAATGGTAACTGCATAATTCATGAGTGCCTTTGAAAAAGAATTATACTAGTACCCTTATCCAGGATCAAAACATTAACCCTTTGCTTGTAAAACCAAGACAAATCCAGTGCACCACCTTAAGACCTTAGTTAAATAACTGGTCTAGTACAGTAGAAGCCATGTACATTGCCAGCTATTTCCAGATATTTTGTGAAATTTCTAAAGAGTTTCTCTCTGCTGCTCCTACTGTGGTAATGCAGAAAGCAGGTGATTTCTCTAGAAATAGCTCAGGAATTTCAGGAAATAGCTGGCAATGTCTGTGGCTACTACTGTATTAATGAGATTGTAGTTTGGTAGTAAGTGCCTATAGCATAGGAAGTTATAAGGGGAAGAGGCTATGAACTGTTAAAAGCATGAGTATAACCACAGAACAATATTTCAGTATTGTTCATTTATTATTTGAACAGAATTCTGGGTATCCTGGGTTTAAATCCTGGCTAATGCACTGATTTTTTTTTATCTCTTCTGTTTCTCTGGGTTCCACTAAAGATGCATAACATTTTTATTAGACTCACCTTAATTGCCTGCATTTTTTTTGTCAACCCACTTTCCTATCTGCAGATTATTGGCACCACACACTAGAGGGTACCCCATCTTCATCTTCTATACATAATTGCTATTCATTGCAGAAAACATGGTTAATGCCTCAGTTAGGGTTAAAGTGACAAAAGTGGGGAAATGAGACATCAGGGTAGAGCCCCTAAGGCCCTTAGCACTCATGCCCCCATCCTCCACAAACCGAGAAATGCCAGGAGGTATGCCATGGGGTTGTGAGGCACAACTCTCACCCTATTCCATGTGTAAACTGGTTGACATGCTACAGCAAAGGAGCATTTAGTAAGAGTTAGGCCTCATGACCCCATGGGACACCCAGCATCTGTCAGTCTGTTTAGCATGGGTGTTGGGGGGGTTAGGTGCTCTACTCTAACATCTCATTTCCCCACTTTTGTTGGTTTAACCTTAACTGATGCACTAACAAAGTTTTTGCAATGAATTTCCTTACTTTTTGAAAAAGTGTAATATAACTAGTAAATAGCATGTGTTGTTGGAAACCGTGCTCTCAACAAGCTGCCCATTTCTACATAACGATATGTGTCTGAGGGAGTGTGGGCCCTCCAGGGTCTGCGCTTCCACTTACACATGACTACAGAGCCATACAGCAACCCTATTGCGCAAGGAAAACTTGTAACACTAATTTGCTAATATCTCAGTGACTGTAGCAGCTATGAAAACAATTCAAGTGTCATTTTAATAATGACGGTGAGACCTCCATGCAAGATAGGGTCGACATAATCTGTATCTCACAAAGTTGTCACACTGCAGGCATCGCAGGTTCCACAATTCAATGAACCCACGTAACTCGGGCTTTTGTTTTACTTTTTACACCCAATTCTCTATATGGCATTTTGGGGACCCCTCCTCATGAACAATGGCACTGTCATTTCATTAATCTGTCCCGAAAGTTGAGTTCACACAGCGAATGTGCCATTCTGCACCACAGGTGCAAAATCATGTTTTGGGCAGGATGTGAAAAATGACAGTGGTATACCGTTCAGGAGGAGGTGTGGAAATGGGTAATGTTGAAAACCAAGAGTGAAAATATAAAAAATTGGTGAAGTTATGAGCACACGTAGAAAGTGCACAACGCACAGTCATAATATGGCCATTTTTAGGAATTCTTTAACCAAACATTCATCATGAGCTGTTTAGGAATTCCCCACATGAACGCTGGCACTGTGATTTTGTTAATCCATCCTGAAAGTTGACATTGCACAGCTATGCACCATTCTGTGGCAGAGGTGCAAAAACACATTTCCAGCATGATGTGAGAAATGACAGGTATACAGTTCATCAAGAGGTGTGAAAGAATGGCAATGTTGAAAATCTGGAGTGAAAATATTAAAAATTGACAAAGTTATGAGTGTGCATAGAAACTGCACAACACACGCTTTGGGGATTTTTCACACCAAATTTTCAGCATTGGCTTTTTGGGACTTTCCCTCATGAGGACTAGGACTGTCATTTTGTTAATCAGTCCTCATGTCATACATGGGGTGATATTTTGGGGCGGCGCTTTTATGAGGTGATATTGGAGGTGGGACTTATATGGGGTGATATTGGAGGAGGGAGTTATGTGGGGTGAAAGTGGAGTTGGGGCTTACATAGGGTGATATTGGAGGTGGGACTTATATGAGGTGATATTGGAGGTGGGGCTTATATTGGGTGATATTGGAGGCGGGGCTTACATGGAGTGAAATTGGAGGTGGGGGCTTACATAGGGTGATTTTGGAGGTGGTACTTACATGGGCTGATATGGGAGGTGGGGTTTACATGGGGTGATATTGGAGGCAGGGCTTGTATGTGGTGATATTGGAGGCAGGGATAATATGTGGTGCTATTGGAGTGGGTGCTTATAAGGGTTGAGATTGGAGGTTGGGCTTGTATACCGACCATGAGGCAAAATCAGATGTGCTGACATGTGCAGTGGCTGATTTAGCAGCAATGTACATCTGGTGGTTGCGGGATTGAAAACTAGGATTAAGAGGTCTTTTGGTTTGTAACTCAGTGCTCTAACCTTTACGTTATATTGCACACCCTAAGAAACTGCCGCTTTTTGTTTAAGTAATCATTGGGGTTTAAATGTAAATAGTAAAGTAAGTAAAAACAGGAAAGTCATGATGAAATCATGATAATAATTACTGCATAATTCATAAGTGCCTTTGATAGGGCAGTATACAAATGTCTTTACCTAGAATTGAACCACTGACATTTTGTTTGTAAAGCCAAGACAAATCCAATGCACCACCTGAGCAGTTTGGTTAAATAACTGGTCTAGTGTTAATGAGCTTGTAGTTTGGTAATAAGTGCATATAGCATAGGAAGTTGTAAGGTGAAGGGGCTACTAGCTCTTAAAAGCATGAGTATGAACACAGAACAATATTTCAGTATTGTTCATTTATTATTTGAACAGAATTCTGGGTAGCCTTGGTTCAAATCCTAGCCAATGCACTGATGTTTTTAATCTCTTCTGTTTCTCTGGGTTCCACTCTGGGTTCCACTGAAGATGCATATAATTTTTATTAGACTCACCTTAATTGCCTGCATTTTTTTTTATTTTTTGTCAGCCCACTTTCCCATCTGCAGATTATTGGCACCACACACTAGAGGGTGCCCCATCTTCACGTTCTATATATAACTGATGTTCATTGCAGAAAACTTGGTTAATGCATCAGTTAGATTTAAACTGACAATAGAGGTAAATGAGACATTAGGGTAAAGTCCCTAAGCCCTACAGCACCCAAGTCACCATCCTCCACAGACTGAGAGACGCCGGGATGTGTGCCATGGTATTGTGAGGCACAAGTCTCATCCCATTCCATGTGTAAACAGGTTGACATGCTACAGTAAATGAGAATGGGGTGAGAGTTAGGCCTCACGGTCCCATGGCACACCCCAGCATCTGTCAGTCTGTGGAGGATGGTTGGGGGGGTTATGGGCTCTAACCTAACATCTCATTTCTCCACTTTTGTAAGTTTAACCTTAACTGATGCACTAACAAAGTTTTTGCAATGAATTTCCTTACTTTTTGAAAAAGTGTAATATAACTAGTAAATAGCATGTGTTGTTGAGACACATGCTCCCAACTAGCTGCCCATTTCTGCATAATGAGATGCATCTATGGAAGTGCCTCCCTCTGGGCTCTGTGCTACCACTTACACATAACTACAGAGCCATAGAGCAGCCCTATAGGGCAAGGAACACTTGTAACATAAATTTTCCAATATCTCGGCAACTGTTAGCAGCTATGAAAACAATTCAGGTGTCATTGTAATCATGACAGTGAGACCTCCACGCAAGATTGGTTAGACAAAATCTGTATCTTGCATTGTTGTCAAGTTACTGGCACCGCAGGTGCATCAGTTCAATGGACGCATGTAACTCGGGTATTTTTAGGATTTTTTCCACCCAGTTTTCCACATGGCATTTTGGACACCCCTCCTCATGAACAATGTCACTGTAATTTCATTAATCTGTCCCAAGAGTTGAGTTTGCACAGCAAATGTGCCAATCTGTGTCAGAGGAGCAAAATCATATTTTGGGCAGGATGTGAAAACTGATAGAGGTATACTGTTCATGAGGTGGTATGGAAAAGGGTAATGTTGAAAACTAAGAGAGAAAGTGAGAAATTGGCAAAGTTATGACCACACGAAGAAACTGCACACAATGCATGGCTGGTGATGTGGCTATTTCTCAGAATTCTTTAACCAAATTTTCATTGTGAGCTTTTTGGGAACTCCCCTCATGACCACTAGCACTGTGATTTTGTTAAGCCATCCCAAAAGCTGATATCGCAGAGCGTCATGCCATTCTGTGGCAGAGGTGTGGAAACACATTTCAGGCAGTATGTGAGAAATGACAGGTGTACTGTTCATCAGGAGGTGTGAAAGAATGGCAATTTTGAAAATGTGGAGTGAAAATATAAAAAATTGACAAAGTTATGAGCATGCGTAGAAACTGTGCAATGCACACTTTGGGGATTTTTTGCACTAAATTTTCAACATCATCTTTTTTGGACCTCCCCTCAGTAAGACTGGGACTGTCATTTCATTAATCGGTCCCCAGAGCATACTTGGGAGATATTGAAGGCAGAGCTTATATGAGGTGATACTGCACGTGGGGCTTTTATGGGGTGATATTGGAGGCATGTTTTATATGGGGTGAAATTGGAGGTGACGTTTACATAGGGTGATACTGGAGACAGGACTTGCATGGGTTGATATGGGAGTTGGGGTTTACATCGGGTGATATTGGAGGCAGGGCTTGTATGTGGTGATATTAGGGGCGGGGTTTCTATGTGGTGATATTGGAGGTGGGGCTTATATTGGGTGAGATTAGAGGTGGGACTTACATAGGGTGATATTGCAGGTGGGGCTTATATGGGGTGAGATTGAAGGTTGGGCTTGCATGCTGACCATGAGGCAAAATCAGATGTGCTGACATGTGCAGTGACTGGTTCAGGAGCAATGTACATCTGGTGGTTGTGGGGTCAAAAACTAGGACTAAGAGGTCTTTTATTTATTTATTTATTTGTTCAATTTTGGTATCCGGGTAGGCCCACTGAGCCCCATAGGTCCCTTTCTCAGGGCCGAGCCTGAATTAATTACAGAAGGATACAAGTACAATAATGGAATGGGACATAGTACATCAGAACAATAGAGAGAATTCAAGTACATGAATAAACAGTGCTGGCAGTGTGCCAAAGTTAGTTACAGGTGAAGACAATTACATAAAAAGTCAATGGTAGCAGTGCTGCACTCAGGAGAAGACGATTACATAAAAATTCAAGTGTAGCAGTGCAGGAGAAAAGGTAATACTTAATACAGTAGTGCCTAATTTAGGCTAGCAAGGACCTAGCCTTTGAGATTGGGTATGCCCCTTTACTGACAGGAGCAGTTGTTAACTTCTAGTAAGTGAGCAAGGAGGGGGGGGAAGCTTATTCCATAGAGCAGGGGAAGAAATGCCAAAGGACTTGCTGCCAGCAGTGGTTCGAACATTAGGTTTATCTAGGAGGTTACGCCCCAAGGTTCGAAGGGTATGCACTGAGTGCTTGGGGACCAGGAGACTGGACAGGCTATCTTTGGATTTGCAGTGTAGGAGCTTGTAGGCGTGGCAAAGCAGGGGGTACTAAAGGTGACTGTCTAGGGAGGGCCATTATAGGGAAGCAAGTGCATCACAGTGGTGCTGTCTTTTGTGAAACTGAGACGCAAACCTAGTTACTTTGTTGTAGAGAACTTGCAGCCTGCTCATTTCCTGTTTATCCAACCCCTGAAGTGTATAGGCAGCAAAGGTCAGTGTAGGAAGGAGTAGACTGTTGGTTATGGTGATTCTTGACTCGGGGATGAGCTGGTCATTCAGGTGATACAGGAGGCCCAGTTTGCAGTGCACTGTTTTGGTTACCTGGTCTAAGTGAGACTTGAGGGTGAACCCCTGATCCAGGGTTAACCCCAAGTATTTGAGGGAACTCACTACCTCAATGCGGCTGCCAGAGGTTGAGGTCAGAGGGAGTAAGGCACTCCTGTCTGGGCCAAGGTTTCTCTGTTCAAATAGCATTGCCTTGGTTTTAGTGATGTTTAAAACCAGCTTATTTTCAGTAAGCCAGGACTCTAACTTGGCAAAGTCAGTTTTCAGATTGGGTCCCAGAGCAGATGAATTGCTAAGGGACCAGTAGATTACAGTGTCATCTGCGTATTGAATGACTGAGCTGCCACTGCAGTGAGAATTATGGTCATTAATGAACAATGAGAAGAGGAGTGGGCCTAGGATTGAACCCTGAGGCACCCCCTTATTTAGGGGGAGAGGATCGGAGGTTGCTGTCCTCCAACTGACCTGATGGGAGTGGCCAGATAGGTAGCAGATGAACCAAGAAAAGGAATGCTGATCCAGGCCAAAGGAAGTCAGTTTGGATAGCAGGGGTTTGTGGTGTGCTAGGTCAAAGGTCTTAGAAAGATCAATAAAGACAGCTCCTACGGTGGTCCTTTGTCCATGGCCCCTAGTACATCAACTGTGAATTTTAAGAGGGCTGTGTCAGTGCCGTGGTTTTGTCTAAAGCCATGTTGGGTGGGGGCTAGTAATCGGTTAGCCTCCAGGTAGTCATGGAGTTGACAGAACACTAGCCTTTCCTGAATCTTGGCCAGAGCGCAAAGAAGCGAGATTGGCCTGTAGTTGCCGATGGATTCCCTAGGACTCCCTTTGGGGATAGGAGCAACAACAGCCTGTTTTCAGGTATTGGGTACAGTGCCTTCAAGCAGGGATCTATTTTGGTTTGTAACTCAGTGCTCTAACCTTTGCGCTATATTGCAGACCCTAGCAAACAGCCAGTTTTTGTTGAAGTAATCATTGGGGTCTAGGAGTAAATAGTAAAGTAAGTAAAAACAGGAAGGGCATGATGAAACCATGATAATAGTGACTGCATAATTTGTGAGTGTCTTTGATAAGGCAGTAAACAAGTGACCTCATCTAGTATCAAACCACTGACTCTCTGCTCACAAAGCCAGCACAAATTCAGTGCACCACTTGAGGAGCTTGGTTAAATAACTGGTCTAGTGTTAATGAGCTTGTAGTTTGGTAATAAGTGCATATAGCATAGGAAGTTATCAGGGGAAGGGGCTACTAGCTGTTAAAAGCATGAGTATAACCACAGAACATTATTTCATTATAAAATGGCAGGGTAAAATTGCTATATTGCAGACCATAGCACGCAGCAAGTTTTTGTTTAAGTAATCATTGGGTCTAAGTATAAATAGTAACACAAGTAAAAACAGGGCGGGCACGTTGAAACCATGTGTGTCAGGGTAAACACAACACTGGGGAACAAGGGGTTAACTCCTTGGATGAGACTGAAGAAATGTAGAGACTGCAACAGGCAAAGGGGGGATGATGCCTCCACAGGTGTGGCCAATTAGAGAGAGTTTGCTAAAAGGCAGAGAAATCCATCAAGGAGGGAGAGAGAAGCTGGAAACTGCTGCCCTGTGAGAGAGGAACCAGAGCTGAACACCAAAGAGAATGTTTAAGTCATAGAGAGAGAGAGTCTTTGGGGAAAAACAAAACAGCTGAAGCCTGCTACTGAGAACCAGACCATGCCTGGAGCACAGGGTCCTGAGGGAAAGGACTACTTTAGCCAGCTGGGCCAATAACAGTGAGTAGAATATACCGCTGAGAACTGCCTGAAAAGAAGGCTAAAGGGGAAACTGTTGGTGCTTCATTTAAGACTGTATCTTGAACAAACTGCTGGCCCACATAGGTGGTGCAAAGATTCCTTTGTCAAGTCAGCCTGAAAGAACTGTTTTATGTTAACCTTTATGTTACCTGACCATGCTGAGGAAGTTGAACTGACTGATTATGATTTTCTGGAGTAACAACTCACATTTGAAGCAATAAAAGTGCATTTTGTTCTGTGAACCTGAAACACAGCGTGTTGCCTTTCCATATACCACAGGCCAGCTTGTCACACCATGATAATACTGACTGCATAATTTGTGAATGCCTTTGATAAAGGGCAGTATATAAGTGCCCTTATTTAGAATCAGACTTTAGAATCCAGGGCATACATGGGGTGTTATTGGTGGCAGGGCTTATATGAGGTGATATTGCAGGTGGGGCTTATATGGGGTGATATTGGAGAAGGGTCTTATATGAGGTGAAATTGGAGGTGGCGTTTACATAGGGTTATACTGGAGGCGGGACTTACGTGGGCTAATGTGGTAGGTGAGATTTATATCGGGTGATATTGGAGGCAGGGCTTGTATGTAGTGATATTAGAGGCAGGGTTTATATGTGGTGATATTGGAGGCAGGGCTTATATTGGGTGAGATTAGAGGTGGGGCTTGCATAGGGTAATATTGCAGGAGGGGCTTGTATGGGGAGAGATTGGAGGTTGGTTTGCATGCTGACCATGAGGCAAAATCAGATGTGCTGACATGTGCAGTAGCTGGTTCAGGAGCAATGTACATCTGGTGGTTGTGGGGTTGAAAACTAGGACTAAAAAGGTCTTTTGATTTGTAACTCAGTGCTCTAACTGTTGCGCTATATTGCAGACCCTAGCAAACAGCTAGTTTTTGTTGAAGTAATCATTGGGGTCTAAGTGTAAATAGTAAAGTAAGTAAAAACAGGAAGGGCATGGTGAAACCATGATAATAGTGACTGCATAATTTGTGAATGCCTTTGTTAAGGTAGTAAACAAGTGCCCTTATCTAATAGCCACCCATTGACCTTTTGCTTATAAAGCCAGCACAAATCCAGTGTACCACCTGAGGAGTTTGGTTAACTAGCTGGTCTAGTGTTAATGAGCTTGTAGTTTAGTAATACATGCTTATATCATAGTAAGTTATAAGGGAAATGGGCTATTAGCTGTTAAAAGCATGAGTATAACCACAGAACAATATTTCATTATAAAATGGCAGGGTAAAATCATGCAATCCGGTGGGCTCTTATTTATGTGTAAAATATGGTTTACACATAGTTAAAAAAAAGGACTGCTCAGCAGTGAAGAATCTGCAACACAGATCAATGGGCATTTTGAACACAGGCATTTCAGTTAGCTCTTTATTGCCAGAACTGATCTTCCACCACAAACATGGCTGCTACCTTTACACTGTAAAAACAATTCAGCTGGGCCCTTAAAATAAAACTACCTTAAATAAAAAATAAAACAAATGAATTACATGCTGTTTCCCTGATTATCACACTCTCCATACATACATAAACAAATTAGAAACAATGGGCCAGATATTCAGAAATGCACCAAAGGTGGGCGCAAGTGTGGCGCAGAGCAAAACCGATGTGCCATGGCCCAATACGTGCCATATTCAGAGGTTATGCATGCCAACCTGTGCCAACACAACCCGGCTGAATATGGCAGAGATGCGCCATGGTGCAAACAGAGTTGCGCTATAGCGCAAACAGACATGTGCCATGGCACAAACAGATCTGTGCCATGGCGCAGAAAGAGATGCCCCAGACAACTGTTGGAGCAGAGCAGCAGAGCAACAGAGGGGGGCATGACCCAGTGAACAGACCCACAGACACAGCCAGGGAAGCACAGTGTCAGGCAACAGGAGGCCACCACCATCAGGGCACACACAGGCACCTAGACACCCTAGCCCAGAACACAATGGTGGCACTGATGTAAGGCAACAGGTGGCACCAATGGCCAATGGCCAATGGAGGGCCACCAATGGAGACCCCCCACAGCCCACAGGCCATGCCCCCACCCTCCCAGACCACAGCAGTCCACACCCAGGACCATGCAGCCAAGCACACACATGCCACACACCCCTGTGAGCCGCCTCATGGGCACCCCAAGGCACAGCAACTGACCAAGGGATAGGACACCACCACAGTGGGACACACCACAGCACACAGCAGTGAATCATAGATGCACAACATGCGCACCGACACACGTACACCACATGGACATACACTGTGCCACTGCAGCATGGCTCCTCACGTCACCTGCAAAGCAGACGTGGACACAGGCAGGTACATCAAAAAATCTATATTGAACAATACAAAACTATGTACAAGAACAAGAGGGTGGGAAAGGGTAGGAAAGCAAGGGAAGGGGCTAGGGAACAGGGACTGTACAGTGGGAAGGGGGACTGATGGGGGAGGTACAGCAGGGGGAAACAGGGGAATGCTGGGGCAAAAACTAATGGCGGCCATGCCCTACCACCCCTTGGTGCCCTCTCTGTCTTTGGTCAGCCAATATCATGCAGCGCATCTGTAGGACTGCCTCCATGGTTGTGGATGTCACCAGTATTAACTGCCGGAGCAGCCGGCAGTATAGAGGCATCCTCCTCCTCCGCTGCACACCTATGACAAGGGATAGGACAGATGATCAGTGAAATGTCCCAAGGTACCATGCCCACCCATGCACAATGGGCAGCAGGAACACACACCCCTGGAGTGCCCACCACAGCCACCCACTGGGGGATGGGCCAATGCCTGCCAGCAACTCGACAAACCAGTACAATGCACAGAGGTGGTCCCCACCGCACAATGACCTCCCGATTGCGTAATGACAGTCTCATGGCACAGTGCATCAGCAGCACCACAGCAACAATAGCGTCAGCTGGGTGCACACCCACCCCACCAACAGCTGGCACATGTGGGCAATGGCCACAACACAGTAGCATGCACCACGCACAGTGCAACACACATAGCTGCCATGGCACATGGCAGAGGTGGCCATACCTGCAACCACTCCCCCGATGCCCCCCCAAGTAAAGTGTGCAGGACTAAGACAGTGCCTACCTGCCCTCTGCGGCCCCGCTGTTGCTGGTCCTGCTCCTGCACTGCCTCCGTAGCCCATTGCAGCCTGCTGTGCTGCTCCTGACACCCTCACTGCCCTCACATGTCATCAATCCTCAGGTCCTGGGAATGGAACAAAGACAAGTACACATCATGACACATCTACAGCATCTACCCACCACCCCCCCACCCCTGCGTACAGCGTGTGTCTCTGCCTGACATGGCCCACACAGCTGTATCACAACGCAAGGTGCAGCTGGCAATGCCACTCCACATGCGCATGTGTACCCATCAGCAGGGCATGCCAGGCAGCCTAGCTAACACCACAGTGCAGCACTAGGGCACACATGCAAAATGGACTGACTTACCTGGATGTGGCACAGCCCCTCGCCATACGCATGTCTGCAGCCATCACAGGTGCTCTGGGTCTCTCCATACCAGATCCCCATACCTGTGGCGGCATTGTTCCCCTGTCCTGGCCACCTCAGTGGCTTGCTGAAGACTGGCAGCAATCCCCTGCCACACCGCTACCCTTGGCTGCTGCAGGGGCACCTGTCCATAAAGCTGTGGTGCATGTGGCAGGATGCATGCCACCAGGTTTACCAGTTCAACCTGGGACCAGTTCCTTGCCCACCAAACACCATGCTGTGACATAGGGCCAACTGCAATGTGGAGAAGCAAAACAGTGGCCAGAGGCACACATGTGCACAACATGTGCCAGATGCACGATGCGAGGGCACATGCTCCATGTCTGACCATCGTGCAATGCCAGAGATGTGCGACATGGGCGTGGCCAGATGTGGCACATAGCAGGGGTGTGACAAGGGGTCAGGGGTCAGCTGCTGCACAGTGCACCGGTGTGCAACAGCAGGCATGGTGCACCATGTGCCATGGTCCCTATTACACAGTGCGCAATAGGCGGCAGCACACCAGCCGGCACATGTGCACTGTGGTCCTGCACAGTGTGCATGCCTAGGCAATGCGCTGCGACTTGCTCCAGAGCAATTTCATTCCGCATGGACCAGATTTGCGATATTCAGCCACCACATGCAAATGAGCTCATCAGCCAATGCATGGCACACTGGGGAAATTAGCATGTCATTACCATTGCGCCAATGCTCATTTGCATGTGTTGCGCTATAAAAGCACCATGGACTGGCACAGGCCATGGACCGGTATTGCAACCATCTGAGGTAAGTTATGCATGCTGCTGGGGCACACTGAGCCTAGCCAGCACAGTAGGGGGATGGATTAGGGTGCTGCTGACACTGACACACTGTGCTGTCCATGTCCACAGGTAGCAACATGTTGGAACGTGACGAGGGTGAGGAGCATGGGTCTGCTCAAAAAAGCAGGCCCAATTTCACAAAGACTGAGGCCCTGTTTGAGGCCTACCTTGACAGGGAGCCACTGTTGAGTGGTGCAACAGACACACCACAGGCCAGGGCTGGGGCCTGGGAGGAGGTGGCAGCATGCGTCAACCAGCAGGGCAGCCACCAGCGGTCAGCGCAGGAATGCCACAAGAAGGTGGGCACAGATAAGTGGCACATCAAAGAGCAGCCTGGAAAGCCACCAGAGGGGATCTGCTGATGTGCCACAGCTCACGGCGCAGGAAGAGTTTGTGGTAGCCACCATGTGCCACAGCACTGTGGAGGGTGTGCCAGGTGAAGGATTCCAGATGGGTGTCAGCCCATCACTGCATCGTATGTATGTCGGACATGCACAGCATGCAGTGGCTGTGTTGGGGATGGGCACTCATGGGCCTTGCATCACTGACACACCTGTTTTTCTCTTTCAGCACCAGCATGGCTGTGTGTGGAGTATGGGGCACCAGCAGCAGCCATGGAGGCAGGACCAGCCAAGGAGGACCAGCCATCCACCTCCATGGGCATCCAGGTGCCTGATAGGCTGCATCACACCACCACTGTCCAGCTGAATGTCCTGGGCATGGGGTCGGACAAGGCCCTGTATGTGTTTCTATAGGATGCCAGTCTTGGCATCCTTTGTGTGGAGACATAGATCGGGCTGGAGTCTGACACCGATGATGACCTGACCATGATCCTGGACAGCATGGGTGGTGTTGTTGGGGAGACGCCCATACTAGACACCATCACATGCAGTGCGCCCAGTGGTCTGTCAGTAGTGGAACAGCTGCCTGCTGCCACTGCTGGTGCTGCTGTGTGCACTGCCACAGCTATGCCATGTGGTGGTGGTGGTGCAGGCACTGGGCAGCGTTCAGCAGCTGGCTGGGCAATGGCAGCAGGCTGCAGGACCCACAGGGCAGCTGGATACAGGGTCCGCTGCGGGGCACCTGCTAGGGACATACAGCATGAAGACCCCAGCGTGCAGCACCCACCTGAGTGGGGGGTTGTGCAGCATGGTTGGTCACAGCAGGAGGGTCAGCGCCATGCCCAGGGTCCCCATGTCACTGACCAGTTGGAAGAGCACAACCATTTGCTGCGGGCATCCATGGAGCAACAGGTGCTGCTTGCCACTGGGGTATGTGCACTGCACAAGGAGGTGTGCCAGGTGGCTGAGCAGCTGAAAGGGGCACTGCACAGCTCCTAGTGGCTATACAGTGCTTGCATGAGTCCACAACTGCATCCCAGGATTGCATTGCCAATGCAGTCACAGATGACCTTGCACTTCTGGCTGCCACAGGGTGTGGCTGGCCATGACAGACCCCATGGACTGCACTGTCCACCCCACTATACCAGTGTCAGGCAACAATCACACTGTTGATGCCAGGCTCTGCTGTTGGCATCCCAGGCACACCTGGGGTGGACCTGTTTGGGCGCCTACACACCCCTGCATGGACCCGGTCATGGTCCCACAGTTCAACCCCTGGGAGGCTGTTGCTAATGCCGCCTGTGGCTGATGAGCAGCCTGTGGCTGCTCATCAGCCCTGGCACTGCTGCCACCATGGCTGCAGTGGCCATGGTTCTGTGCAGTGGCCCTGAATTGCATGCCACCCTGACTGCAGTCTGCAGCCTCTGCCCTGTGCGCTCATGGGTGGTGTGTGTGTGTGTGCATACTACTGGTGTGGCACCTGTGTATCGCACTACATGCTGCCTGTGTGCGTGCCTGCCTGGCCACTGGCCCATGTGGCATGGGCATGATGACAGCAGTTCTGCACTGGTTGCACCTGTGCACCGGTGCAATGCCTCTGATCCCCACCACTAGCCAGCACCTGGGCGCATGGGTGTGTGTGTGTTACTATGTGCAGCTGTATGTGGATGTGTGCCACTGACTCCCCTTCCCCTGCACCACACCTCTGTGTGTGCATACTCATTGCCATGCATGCCGCTGCCTGTGTGCTGTACCTGCGTGTATGGCCAATGTGTGAGTTTGACACCAGCTACCTGCATGCACCATAGTGCTCTTGTGTGATGGTGTCTCGATGCTGCTGTGCCATCCTTTGCAGCCCGGGATCCCTCCACCCAGGGGGTGCTGTCCACCACCCTCCGGGCCATTGCCCTAGTCACACCCACTACTGTCACCCTCATCAGCCTTGACAGCTATCCCACGGTCAATGGCCATGTTGTGCAGTATGCAGCAGGCCAGGAATAGGCCACAGGCTTTTGAGGAGCTGTACTGTAGGACACCTCCAGACCTGCCTAGGCAATGGAACCATGCCTTCAGCATCCCAAATACACACCCAATGATGTTTCACATGCTGGCGTGTGCCTCATTGTAGTGTTCCTCTGCTGGGGATGATGGGCACCAATAGGGGGTGAGCAGCCAGGGCCTCAGTGGATAGGCACTGTCTCCTAGGTGATTTAACATCCTTTATTAATTTTAACAAAGCAAAAAGTAACAAAACATGGCATACACTGACCACTACAAGTAGTACATATTGAAATAGGAATTATTAACAAGAAAAAGGTAAGACATTCAGAGAAAATAATAACTAACATTACATTAAACAAGATAAACTGCCTACCCCCCAACCCCTTGGTGCACTTTCCCATTAACCTAGTATAACAGTACTAAGTGAGGACCAAAGTGATTAACAAGTCTATAAATTAATAGAAGAAACGAAACAAAAGAACAATAAGTGGCCATGACAAAGACATTAGAGGATCTCATACAAAGCAGATAGACACCAGAAGAAGAGGGAGAAAAGAGAAGGAAGAGAGGCTCATGAACCATCTACCTCGTCTTGTCAAGACAAATACAGGGCATTTGGCTTCCCCATTTGTTATTAAAAGATGATTGACGGTGATGTACGCTCGCAATTAAGTGCTCAACACGGAGTGCAAATGATATTTCATGCAGCCATTCAGTGTAAGAAATAGCAGCTCTGATCCATCCAATGTCTAAGCACCAGTTTTTGACCGCCATTGAGATTAAGGCCATGTGGAATCTTCTCTCCTTCACTGTAATGCTAGAGTAATCTCTCAGAATACATATGATGGGGAGAAGAGGCCCTGTAGCCCCAACAGTGGGTCTAATGTTCACATTTGCTTCCACAGGGGAGATATCTTTTCACATGACCAGAAAATATGGAGGAGCGAACCTTCCTCCTTGTTACATCTAGAGCAGATGCTAGAGGGAAGGTGCTTCATTTAAGCCAGTTTAATAGGAGTATAATACAGGTTATTTAAGATACAGTATTGCGCTACCCTATAACAGTCTTGAGTGTGGTATATGTATAAATCTTTCCAAATACATTGCCAATTAATATCTACATCAGGGAAAAAGGCTTGCCAGATCTTTGACCCGGCAACCGAGGGAAGTTGCGGGTATGTGAGAACCAGTTTGTACAAAGTAGAAATGCCATGCGGTTTGCTGGCTGAGATCCTAATTTGCTGAAGAAACGCATCAATATGGGAGGGTTTGGGTTCTTTCCCGAACACTTTGATTAATATGTGTTTAAGCTGAAGAATTTTAAAGGCTGCCTGAGACGTTAAACTGAATTTGGCAATAATCTCCTCTGTGGTCAGAATAGAGTTCTGTGAGTAGAAATCGGCAACGATATGTTCAGGAGTGAGTGGTAGCCAACTTCGAGATATAGGAACACCCCCTATTTTGAGATTCAAGTTGGCGTAGATTGGCTGAGAAAAATCAGAGCCTGGGGATATCTTACAGTATCTGAACAGTTGAGAAAGAACTCTTAACGAAATGCCAATTGGGAGAGACTGCAAGGCTTTAGGTATGTGCTTTATAGATGTGTAAAACAATGTGGAAGGGGCTAGCTTATGAGCAGCCAACATGTCCGATTCGATGTATAACCAGATTGGGACATAGTTGTGGTGAGTGAGAAGATCAGATAAAGAGAGCTATTTCCCACACTTATGCAGATGACAAGCCCAGTAATAGAATAAAAACTTAGGGAGACGCAGGCCACCTAGTTCCTTGGGTAAGGACAGCTTAAGATAGGATCTTCTGATTGCTTTATCCCTCCAAATGAAGGAATTAATATCAGAATGAATACGTTGAAAAAATGACAAGGGTAACCATACATCCAACATATTTAACGGGTAAAACAATCTGGGTAGGACATTCATCTTAATGGTATTAATTCTGCCCCATAACGAGAAAGGGAGCTTTTTCCATCTTACTAAATCCTGTTGAATATTATTCCACAAGTCCTCCAGATTAAGTTTACGCAGTAAGGATAAGTCCGAGGTAATGTAAATACCTAAGTATTTACTGGACCGAGGGGTCCATTTCATCCTGAACTTGCTAAAATCCGAACTATATGTTAGATGATTAAGGGGAAAGATTTCGGTTTTACTAATATTGAGTTTGTAATTCGAGAATTTCCCAAAAGTATCAATGATATTCAGTGCCTCTGTTAGAGAAGAAACCGGATCTGACAAATGAAGCAATATATCATCTGCATAGACCGAAAGCAGAGGGGATCTATCACCTACTGGTATGCCTGTGATTAAGGGAGGAGACTTCAATTGCCTGATAAGGGGTTCGAGATATATGTTGAAGAGGAAAGGAGAGAGAGGACATCCCTGCCGCATACCAGAGAAGAGAAGGAAAGCGTCAGAGAGTACTCCATTGCAATGTATTCTAGTCCAAGGGGAAGAATATAGAGCTTGAATCCATTTGATAAAGTCATTAGGGAAGCACACTGTCTGCAACGTTGCCCACAAGAAATTCCAGTCTACCCTGTCGAATGCTTTTTCTGTGTCTAAAGAGATTAATGCCATAGGGGTAGAAGAAGTTTTTGCCAATTGAACCAGATACGACAATTTACGGAGATGGTCTGCAGGGGTTCTGCCTGCCACAAATCCTATTTGTTCCAGACTGAGAAGATGGGTCCAGACTTGTTCAGTTCTACTAGCGAGCATCTTGGTGAGAATTTTAATATCACAATTTAATAGGGAAACTGGACGGTAACTCGCTGGAGACTGGAGTGGTTTGTCTGTTTTAAGAAGAAGGATAATTGAGGCTTCTAGCAAGGATGGATCCTGGGGTTGCCCGGGGAGAATATATTGGTACAAATGCAGCAGGCTAGGCACAAGGTCTTTAGTAAAAGCTTTGTAAAAGTTTGACGGTAAGTCATCTGGGCCGGGGTCCTTATTCAAAGCTAGATTATGAATAGCCGATATCACTTCTTGAAGGGAAATGGGAGCAGATAAAAAGGCCTGCTGTGTAAGAGAGAGAGTGGGTAGAGATGAGGCAGTCAAGTATTCTAGCAGCTCCCTTTGTGACGGGGGGTGAAGGACACTGATTGTAAAGAGAAGAGTAAAACTGTTTAAAAATAGAAGCTATGTCTCTGGGATGTGTTTTAGTGATCCCACCGGGATCATTAATGGAGGAGATGAACCTTGACGCCTCTAATTTCCTCAGATGCAGGGCTAGTAGGTGACTCGCTTTCTCCCCTTGCTCTATGTATTTTGCCTGAGTTCTTAATAAAATTCTGCTTTTTCTTGTACTAGATGCAAATACTGATTCCTTAAATTCAATAATTTTTTCAAGAGATCAGGAGAGGGAGAAGAGGGGAGGGATTGTTCGAGTGAATGGATTCGGGCCAGAAGTGAGGTGATGGTAGCCTCTCTCTTTTGTTTACGAGTGGAGGATAGCCTAATAAACTCGCCTCTCAAGAAACACTTCAGGGCACACCATTCATGGTCCGCTCTTGCGACAGAGCCTTGGTTGTTTGCAACAAATACTTGAATCATATCAGAGATTCTGGTAATAACATAGTCTTCCTTTACTAACTGCGTATTTAGGCGCCATACCGAATCCCTTTGGAAATTATGGTCTAATAGGACAGTAACCCAGGCGACAGCATGATCCGATATAACTATCGGTTCTATGGCGGAGTCATTTAAACCCTGTATAAGTGAGCGGCTAAGTAAGATATAGTCCAGCTGGGACCAAGTGGAGTGCACCATTGAGTGAAAGGAAAAGGAATGGACCATAGGATTTTGTAATCGCCATGGGTCACACAGCCTAGCAGAATCAAGAAATTCACTGAATGCCTTCTGGGCAATGGAGAGGGGCTTCAGCTGGGAGTTGTAATGATCTAAATCCTGGGTGGGTGGTAGGTTCCAGTCTCCTCCAGGTATTACTGGAAGAGTAGAAAATATTTGCAATTTATTCAGCAGGTCTAGGAAGAAGTCCGTATCCCCCCCCACTGGCCCATACACACTTCCAAGAACTACTTCAGTGCACTCTATTAGGCCACAAACCAAAACATATCTCCCCTGTGGATCTGTGATGGTCGTTTTTGGCTGAAAGGCTACAGACCGGTGAAGCAGGATAACGGTTCCACCACTGGCTGTCGACATACCAGATGCGTAGACTTGCCCAACCTCCTGCCTACGCAAGCCAGCAGCTTCCTCAGGGAGGAGATGGGTTTCTTGAATGAAAGAGATGTTGGCATGTAGTACTGATAAATGTTTAAGAATCTGGATTCTTTTGTTCAGCTCACGAGCCCCTCTAACATTCCAGGTTATAAATTTTTTCAGGTCACTGGTCATTTAACTTTATGAAGCACCTTACAGAACCAGTCCCTTGTATTGAGAAAGTGCACCAGAAAAAAAAAAACAACAAGTATTGCCTCGAAACTATAACATTGGCATTCTTCCAGATCCAGGAAAGAAACACAACATTAACTCTGACCAGTAAGACAGTTACAATATGTTGGATACCCCAATCATAAACAATAAGGAAATGCGGGGCTCCATGGTTATCAAATACCCCTCCAATGGTTAATACCATGATCAATACACTCTTACAACTATTTACAGTTGACACTGTACCCGACTTTAAAATCCCCTGAGATCCCTTATTACCCCTTGTAGGGTAGAGATCCCATGTGTACCCCATCGTAGTTGCTCTCTATGATCCTATCTGAAAATACATAACAAGAGATATCTGGTTCGTACGTAGTGTGAGGCACTGATCCCAAAAAAGCCACAGATATCAACCATCCTGAGAACCAGAAAGTATTCCCCATAGTGGCATAAGCTATTATAATATATCCGAGGGCAATTAGGGTACTACTCCCCCATACACCAGAACGTGTGGCTGGCCATTCCTAAGCTGATGCCACCCCCCTCCCCCCAAGAACCCAACCAATGAATAAGCAAACATTTGTTCTAATCCTAAAGGAGAACACCACAGGATTGTGAAAAAGGGAAACCATTCATAGGCAGTCATGTTGTTACCAGACAATGGTCCAGGGAGGAGCCTTGTAGCAAAGGCTCTGAATGAAAAAGCGAGAGAGAAAGAGAAAGAGAAAGAGTGAAAAAAAGAGGTGACGGCAGAAATAACTGAATTGAATGTGTGAAGCACTGATGCAGGAGGAGGCAGAAAGGACTGAAAGGTAAAGGGAAGAGACAGAAGTCATGAAGTGAAAGATCAGGGAAAAGGGCAGACTTGAGTGTGCAGAGTCTTAGCTTCGCCCCCACTCACCAGTATGGTAAAACCAAGAAAAGTCTATGGAAGGGGGAGTAAAAAGTGGATAGAGAGTTAGAAGCAAATAAGAAGGAAATAAAAAATAATAATTTCTTCCTTGATTATTTTAAAATAAAATAAAAATAAATCAAACAGGGTTCATTGTGCCTGACGGCCTTTCGTGGATGCAGCTGTTTCCCAGGGGAACCAAATTAACAGTGGGCTTGCACCATACCAAAAAACAAGCCCAAGGGAAACAGCCAATCAATCAAAAAGAGTCCGTGGGAATAAAGTGCCTCGATGGTACATGGGTTCCTCTAGAGCTTCAGGCTGCTGTTTGTCTCCATCTCAGTCCACCACCGTCATCTCCTTACTAGGGGTTACTTCTTCTCTCATAGGCTCCATCCAGACCGATCGCCTTCATGGTAAGCAAACTGAAAAGCATTTAGACAACCGAAGCTTCATGGCAGTTCATATTATGGCCTGTAACATTAAGACTTAAACAGCGAGGGTAGCTTCTTGCTCAACTGACCCGAGCTTGATCAGCAGAGTCAAAAGAGAGCCATACTCTGTCTACCAAAACCTGCAAATGAGCAGGATAAGCCATACGAAACTTGATACTGGCAGCAATCAGTTTAGTAACAGTACGGTGAAAAGTGGTTCTCTTCTGCCGGGTTTCCAAATGCAGATCCTGAGTAATCCATAGTCACTTGTCCTCCCAGTGAATAGCATGCAGCTCTTTAACTTTTGAGAGGATGTGGTGCTTTTCCAGATAGTTAAGCAGACGAATGATCATTGGGCGAGGGGAAGCAGACTCCTCCGGTTTTGGGAGTAGGGACCTGTGCGCCCTTTCAATTAAATAGGTGGGATTGTGTGGAGAAGGGCTCACTATCTTGGTGAAGAGCTTCTGGGTAAATAAAATCGCAGAGGAATCTTCAGTCCCTTCAGGTAGCCCGAAAATTAAAATATTGTTCCTCCTGCTGTATCCCTCTAAATCTTCTGTTTTAAGTTGTAGCTTTGCAATTTATTGCCTGAGTTTTGTGATCTCAGGGTCTGCCTTGTCACGCCAGGTTTCTAAGGAGTGGGTACGTGCCTCGGTGTCCGCTGCTCGGATCTTGAGATCAGCCATCTCGTTGCGAATATTTTTAAGATCCGGAGCGATGTCTTGTAAAGTTTCTTTGAATGGTTGCAGCTCTTGCAGGAAGCACTCCTCCAACAACGGTGCAGGGGCTGAAAGAGTGCTTAGTTGCTTAGCCGAGGGATGCTGAAGAGGTTTTGCTTTTTTGGCCTGCTTATCAGGCGAGACCGGGGGCGTGTGTCTGGGCAAGGCCGCTTTCATTTCGGCCTCCAGCGCGGCATATTTAACCACCCGAACCGCCAAAACCCAGCCAAATAACTTCCTCAAATAGGTAGAAGCAGTAATTTTAAGGTGGTCCCCATGAACCTGATCCAAAGAACGACTGATTATATTAGATATTCAGGAGAGGAAAATGGGAGCTCAGGGAAACAGCAGCTAGCAAACCAGATCCATCATGTGATCTCCCACTGTCTCCTATGTGAATAATGATCTCACCAGCACACCACCCTGCCTCCCCATCCCATGGCCTGCACTGCCTGGCACCCCTTGCCCATCCCATACTCACCCACTAGGCGGCCCATGGGGATGTCCCCATGATCGAACCTGTGGCACACTGAAGAGCTGTACCAGATGAATGCATCATGTGCACTCCCAGGGTGTGTGGCACAGACATTGGTGATGCACCCCTTGGCATCGCACACCACCTGGCAGTTCACACTAGGGAACCCCTTCCTATTCATATAAGCCACACCCTCAGGGCCAGGTGATATGCGGATGCCCACATGGGTGAAGTCAATGGCCCCAAGCATGCCAGGCATACATGCTACCCTGTGGAAGTCCTGTATGGCTGCTGTACATTCCACCTGTGTGCTGGGGAAATGGATGTATTCCAAAGCATGTGGCAGCAGAGTGTTGAGGAACTGTATGAGGAGGTGTGACGTGGCCAACTGGGTTATACCTGTGGTGTCCCCTGTTGGACTCTGGAAGGTGCCTGTGGTGAGCAGGCACATGCCGGCTGTCACTTTTGTCTTCACAGACATTACGTGGCTCCGTCTTGTGGGTGCCTGCATCTACTTACTGCACAGCTCACAGAGCTGCCTCAGAATGGCCCTGTTCAGGTGGTACTGTCTCACAATCTCCATGTCTGTGTAGTTCTTGAAGGTGGTGGGGGCATGGTACCACTTGTTCTGGGTGTACTGCCGATGGGCCCTTCCTCGGACACGTCGCTGTTCCTCCTGCCCCCTCACACCCCTCATTACAGCCTCTATCAGGAAGAGCACACTATCCATGGCCCCTGATGTCCTGACTCCCCTGGGAGGTTGGCTGCTGTGGGCTGTGTGCCACCCAGGTGCACTGCATGGCATTGTGCCTGCCTGTCCCTCTCACTCTCTCAGCCCCTGGCTCACTCTCTACTGTCAGCTCTTTCCCTTTACCCCTGTGGCTGCCTGTGACAGTCTCTCTGTCTCTCACTGGCTCTGTCTCCCTTGCTCTGCCTGTTTGTCTGTCTGTCCAACATCTCTTGCCACTCAACCTCTCACCTGGTGGAAGTGCTGTCTGTGTGCTTGCGACCTGTATTAATAGGCTCAAGTCTGCTTGGCTCATTCAGGTTTTGCTCCGCACTTGCACCATGGTTCCACTGTTGAATATCACACTGCGCTGAATATTTATGGGCATGCCCCCTGCTCTTGCACATGCATTCATTATAGTTGCATGTTGGCACAATGAGATTTGCACTGCACAATGGCTCCTGCTGAATATCGCTCGTTGGCGCAAGTCTGCACTTGTGCCAGTGCAACTCAGTTGTGCCATGTGCAACTGCTTTGAATAATCCAGCCAATAAGTATTGTTTATAGTTTTCACTACAACTGTTTCTTTGTTGACAGTGAAAATTCCCCTTTCTATCTTTACTGGCTTATCAGGGAACTCTCTTCTTCTTGCCCTGACAGTGAGATAACAGTCCCTGGCTGTAACAAAGACCTTTGTCATCTGTGTGTACAGTGTATTGGGAGAGAAACATTCTGCCAGTGGAACTGAGCAGAATTTTGAATCCATGTATTCCATGGTAAACATTCCATGATAACCATTCCATATCTTGAATGTGGAGAACAACAAAGAAAAAACAGGAAGAAGAAAGTAGGCAACAATGCAATGACATCATTAATGACATCACTTGCAGTGGGTGGAAGGAATATTTTATCATAAATGCACACAAGTAAATCAATTTTTGTATATAAAAACATGCTTTTCCCAGTAGTAAAAAGTAAGAAAAAAAAGAAGCCAATTTTATAAGGGCAATAAGACACTCAGGTGTGTGTCTAAACCATATTTTACAGCACAGACAGCAGCTTAAGTCACTCAGTTTTCAGTCTCGTGCCTTACTATGCCCCTAGCCATGCTGTGAAATATGGTTTACACACACCCCTTCATGCCTCATTGCTTACTAATTGTTCATTTATTATTTGAACAGAATTCTGGGTAGCTTTGGTTCAAATCCTAGACAATGCACTGATTTTTTTTTAATCTCTTCTGTTTCTCTGGGTTCCACTAAAGATGCATATCATTTTTATTAAACTCACCTTAATTGCCTACTTTCCTTTTTTTTTTTCTGTTAGCCCACTTTCCAATCTGCAGATTATTGGCACCACACACTGGAGGGTGCCCCATCTTCACATTCTATATGTAATTGATATTCACTGCAGAAAACTTGGTTAATGCATCCATTAGGGTTAAACTGACAATAGTAGGGAAATGAGACATAAGGGTAGAGCCCCTAAGCACCCAGCACCCAAGCCCTCATCCTCCACAGACCGAGAGATCCCGGGATGTGTGCCATGACATTGTGAGGCACAACTCTCACCCCATTCCATGTGTAAACAGGTTGACATGCTTCAATAAAGGACAATGGGCTAAGCATTAGGTCTCATAGATTCATAGATGAGTACAAGTTCAGAAGGCAGGTGCCCATATATGAACTCGCCATCAGCCGATTCAGCAGTGGAAGGAAAATTTCCTGTCGCCCATATAGGAATCAAGTCTTTTCTTAAATTGTTCAACATTGTTACTATTAATGATGTCTACAGGTAGTGAGTTCCATATAGGAGGGGCCCTCTGAGTAAAAAATCTAGAACGCTTATTAGTTTTGCATAATGAAGTTTTAAGTTTTGAATTATGTGATCTAGTATGGTTATATGTGAAGTGCTTTTCTAAACCAATTGTATTTAACATGTATTCATTTTGAAAGGCATTTAAAGTATAAACCAAGTCTCCTCTTAATGCTCTATATTCCAAGGAATAAAGTTGTAATATTTTGAGTCTGGATCCATAATCTATATCAAACATATTGTCTATCCTTTTTGTGGCTCTGTGCTGAACCCTTTCTGTCATACTTAGATAACCAGTTGAGGTTGGAGTGCAAAATGAAGCACAGTAATCCAAATGTGGACAGACAAGGCTAGAATACAAGGGCAAAATGGCAGATGGTTTCTTACTTTTAATATGGCTTAAAATGCTACCTAGGATCATATGACATTTTTTGACAGTTTTGTTAGAATGAGAATTAAATTTTAAGTTATCCGATATTGTGATGCCCAGATCCCTTTCTTCTGTTGTGACCGTTAGATTCACATTTTGTATTGAATTGGTGAACCTATGATTATTATTCCCAATATGCATTACCTTGCATTTTGCTGCATTGAATTTCATTTTGTTATTCACTGCCCAAGTAGTTAGTCTGTTTAAATTTTCTTGGAGAATGTTTGCAGATGAAATGTCATTTACTATGCAACCTAATTTACAATCATCTACGTATTTGTTAATCCAGACCTCTTTAGATGTTTGCATACTGGAAACCAGATTATTAAAAAGAAGAGGTCCAAGAACAGATCTTTGTGGTACTCCACTAGTGACTAGACTCCAGTCAGATTCATGCCCAAGAATGACCACCTTTTGTTCTCTGTTATATAGCCATGATGAAATCCATTTAACTAAGTTAACATCCAAGTTTATATTGAAAAGTTGATCAATCAGTATCTTGTGAGAAACCATATCAAAGGTCTTTTCAAAGTCCAAAAAGATAATATCCACTGGAATGCCTTTGTTCAGAGCGTCACTGACTGGTTCAAAAAAACTAATAAGGTTTGTTAAGCATGACCTGCCAGTAGTAAATCCAGGCTGAGAAATAGCTATACAACCAGAACTTTTAATGTGTTTGGAGATTTTAGTTTGTATTAATCTTTCGATAATTTTACTGATAAGCACGGTTAAGCTGATGGGCCTATAATTAGATGTTAACTGTTTATTGCCACCCTTAAAAATAGGGCTTATATTTGCCTCTCGTCATGACTGTAATACATTACCATGATTCACAGACATATTAAATAGATAAGTGAAGGGACCAGTTAGTTCTTTTGAGAGTTCATGAAAACATGGCACACCATGGCATCTGTCGGTATCTGAAGGATGGGTCATGGGGAGGGTTAGGGACTCTACCCTAACATCTCATTTCCCCACTTTAGTTGATTTAACCTTAACTGAGGCACTAACAAAGTTTTTGCAATGAATTTCTTTACCTTTTGAAAAAGTGTAATATAATTAGTAAATGGCATGTATTGGTGTGACCCGCGCTCCCAAAAAGCTGCCCATTTCTGCATAATGATATGCATCTGTAGGAGTGCTGGCTCTCCGGGCTCTGTGGTCCTACTTATACATAACTACAGAGCCATACAGCAGCCCTATAGGGCAACGAACACTTGTAACACAAATTTTCCAATACCTCAGTAACTGTAGCAGCTATAAATATAATTCAAGTGTGATTATAATCATGGCAGTGAGACCTCCAAGCAAGATACCATCAACAAAATCTGTATCTCGCATCGTTGTCGAGTTACAGGGCACCAAGACTGCCACAGTTCAATAGACGCACGTCACTCGGGAATTTTTAGGATTTTTTCCACCCAATTTTCAACATGGCATTTGGAGATGCCTCCTCATGAACAACGTCACAACTCTCACCGCAGTCCATAGGTAAACAGGTTGACATGCTACAGTAAATGAGAATAGGCTGAGAGTTAGGCCTCATGGCCGCATGGCACACCCTGGCATGTATCGGTCTGTGGAGGATGGGTGGTGGGGTGGTTGGGGGGTTAGGGGCTTTATCCGAACATCTCATTTCCCCACTTTTATTGGTTTACCCTTAACTGATGCACTAACAAAGTTTTTGCAATGAATTTCCTTACTTTTTGAAAAAGTGTAATATAACTAGTAAATGGCATGCATTGGTGGAACCCGTGCTCCCAACAAGCTGCCCATTTCTGCATAATGAGATGTGTCTGTGGGAGTGCTTCCTTCCGGGCTCTGCACTCCCACTTACACATAACTACAGAGCCATACAGCAGCCCTATAGGGCAAGGATCACTTGTAACACAAATTTGCCAATATCTCAGCAACTGTAGCAGCTATGAAAACAATTCAAGTGTCATTGTAATCATGGCAGTGAGACCTCCACACAAGAAAGGTTTGACAAAATCTATATCTCACATCATTGTCGAGTTACAGGTGCTGCAGGTGCCACAGTTCAATGGACGCACATAACCCGGGCATTTTAAAGTGTTTTTTTTTTTCACCCAATTTTCCACATGGCATTTTGAGAACCTCTGCTTATGAACAATGTCACTGTCATTACATTAATCTGTCCCAAAAGTTGAGTTTGAACAGCGAATGTGCCATTCTGCGCCAGAGGAGCAAAATCATGTTTTGGGCAGGACATGAAAACTTTCAGCAGTATACTGTTCATGAGGTGGTATGGAAAAGGGAAATGTTGAAAACTAAGAGAGAAAGTATAAAAAATTGACGAAGATATGACTGCGTGTAGAAACTGCACAATGCACGCTCTTAATGTGGCCATATTTTGGAATTCTTTAACCAAATTTTCATTATGAGCTTTTTGGGAACTCTGCTCATGAACACTGGCACTGTGATTTTGTTGATCCATCCCAAAAGTTGATATCGAACAGCAAAGCGCCATTCTGTGGCAGAGGTGCGAAAACACATTTCCGGCAGGATGTGAGAAATGACAGGTGTACTGTTCATCAGGAGATGTGAAATAATGGAAATTTTGAAAATATGGAGTGAAAATATTAAAAGTTGCAAAAGTTACGAGGGTGTGTAGAAACTGTGCAACACACTCTTTGGGGATTTTTTACCCCAAATTCAACATTGGCTTTTTGGGACTTCCCTTCATTAAGACTGGGACTGTCAATTCATTAATCAGTCCCCAGGGCATACATGGGGTGATATTGGAGGTGGGGCTTATATGGGGTGAAATTGGATGTGGCATTTACATAGGGTGATACTGGAGGCAGGACTTCCATGGGTTCATATGGGAGGTGGGGTTTACATTGGGTGATACTGGAGGCAGGGCTTGTATGTGGTGATATTAGAGGTGGGGTTTATATGCGGTGATATTGGAGGTGGGGCTTATATGGGGTGAGTTTGGAGTCTGGTCTTGCATGCTGACCATGAGGCAGAATCAGATGTGCTGACATGTGCAGTGGTTGATTCAGTAGCAATGTACATCTGGTGGTTGATTGGCTCTTATTTATGTGTAAAATATGGGTTATACATACTTAAAAAAAGGACTGCTCAGAACTGATCTTCCACCACAAACATGGCTGCTATATTTACACTGTAAAAAAATTCAACTGGGCCCTAAAAATAAAACCACCTTAAATAAAAAATTAAAACAAATGAATTTAATGCTGTTTCCCTAATTATCATGCTCTCCATACAGAAGTGTGTTGGGAGAGAAACATTCTGCCAGTGGAATTGAGCAGAATTTTGAATCCATGTATTCCATGGTAAACATTCCATGATTAACATTCCATATCTTGAATGTGGAGAACAACAAAGGAAAAAAAAAAACAGAAAGAAGACAGTAGGCAATAATACAATGACATCATCAATGACATCACTTGCAGTGGATGGAAGGACTATTTTATCATAAATGCATACAAGTAAATCTATTTTTTTATACATATGAACAGGCTTTTCCCAGCAGTTAAAAGCAAAAAAAAAAAAAAGGAACCAATTTTACAAGCGCAATAAGGCACTTGGGTGCGTTTTAAACCATATTTTACAGCACAGGCAGCAGCTGAAGTCACTCGGCCTTTGGCCTCATACCTTACTATGCCCCTAGCCATGCTGTAAAATATGGTTTACACACACCCCTTCATGCCATTTTGCTTAAGTATTGTTCATTTATTATTTGAACAGAATTCTGGGTAGCCTTGGTTCAAATCCTAGCCAACGCGCTTATTCTTTTAATCTCTTCTGTTTCTCTGGCTTCTACTAAAGATGCATATCATTCTTATTAGAGTCACCTTAATTGTCTACATTCTTTTTTTTTTTTTTTTATCAGCCCACTTTCTGATCTGCAGATTATTGGCACCACACACTAGAGGGTGCCCCACCTTCACGTTCTGTATATAATCAAAATTCATTGCAGAAAACTTGGTTAATGCATCAGGGTTAAACTGACAAAACTGGAGAAATGAGACATTAGGGCATAGTCCTTAAACCCCCCCACAACCCAAGCCCCCATCCTCCACAGACCGCAGATGCTGGGGTGTGTGCCATGGGGTTGTGAGGCACAACTCTCACCCCATTCCATCTGTAAAGAGGTGGACATGCTACAGTAAAGGATAATGGGGTGAGAGTTAGGCCTCATGACCCCATGGCACACCAATATTGTTGATCTGTGGAGGATGAATTAATTGAGGGTTAGGGACTCTACCCTATCATCTCATTTCCCCACCTTTGTTGGTTTAACCTAACTGCCTACCAACAAAGTTTTTTTCAATGAATTCCTTACTTTTTGAAAAACTGTAATATAACCTGGGCCCCGAGTTTTCCGCAATTCCGCGGATGCGGCAAACTGCAGAAATATCCACAGAATTTGCCGTCATCCACGGAATTTGCGACTGCCTGTGGAACAACTTCCTTTGCCGACGGGGGTGCCCAATCACCCATCGGCTTCACCGTCCTCCCCCAAGCTGCCTGCTGCCATGCTGGGAGACTACCCCAGCATGGCAAAAGCTTCCATTGCTGATGGGGGTGCCCAATCCACTGTCGGCTTCACTGTCTCTCCCAAGCTGCCTGGTGCCACGCTGGGAGCCCACCCCAGCATGGCAAAAGCTTCTGTTGCTGACGGGGGTGCCCAATCCCCCATCAGCTTCACTGTCGACCCCTCAAGCTGCCTGCTGCCACACTGGGAGCCCACCCCAGCGTGGCAAAAGCTTCCATTGCCGATGGGGGTGCCCAATCCCCTGTCAGCTTCACTGTCCCCCCTCAAGCTGCCTGCTGCCATGCTGGGAGCCTACCCCAGTGTGGCAAAAGCTTCCGTTGCCGATGGGGGTGCCCAATCCCCTGTCGGCTTCACTGTTGACCCCTCAAGCTGCCTGCTGCCACACTGGGAGCCCACCCCAGCGTGGCAAAAGCTGCCATTGCCGATGGGGGTGCCCAATCCCCTGTCGGCTTCACTGTTGACCCCTCAAGCTGCCTGCTGCCACACTGGGAGCCCACCCCAGTGTGGCAAAAGCTGCCATTGCCGATGGGGGTGCCCAATCCCCTGTCAGCTTCACTGTCCCCCCTCAAGCTGCCTGCTGCCATGCAGGAGCCTACCCCAGCGTGGCAAAAGCTTCCGTTGCCAATGGGGGTGCCCAATCCCCTGTCGGCTTCACTGTCCCCCCAAGCTGCCTGGTGCCATGCTGGAAGCCCACCCCAGCATGGCAAAAGCTTCTGTTGCTGACGGGGGTGCCCAATCCCCCGTCGGCTTCACTGTCGACCCCTCAAGCTGCCTGCTGCCATGCTGGGAGCCCACCACAGCATGGCAAAAGCTTCCAGTGCTGATGGGGGTGCCCAATCCCCCATCAGCTTCACTGACTCCCCCAAGCTGCCTGCTGCCAAGCTGGGAGCCCACCCCAGCATGGCAAAAGTCCCTCCTTGTATCTAAAAAAAAAAACCTGAAACAAAAAAAACTTCCTGATTGATTCTTTGCCCTCCCAACGCACCCACCCTCTGTGTACCCACCTCCCACACCCCACCTCACCCCACCTCAACCCATACTTGCCTCCGGAGCCCAGCGACGATCTTCGTGGACCGGAATACGTCTGTACTCTTCAAAGCTGACTGAGAACTGAATAAATGCCGGTAAGCTGTATAATGGTATACATGTTTTTTTTTTCAACTTTAGTGCATATCTCAGCCATTTCTGGGAATTGTTTCACCAAATTTTCAACATGGGGTTTTTGGGGCCCCACCTCATGAACTGTGACACTTTTATTTCGTTAATCAGTCTGGAAAGGTGATTCCGCAGTCACTGCGTGGAACCACCTTTCTGGAATGATTAATCAAATGACAGTGTCACAGTTCATGAGTAAAACTCAAAAACCCTGTGTTAATTTAGTAAAAATATTCCCAAAATGACTGTTTCTGGCGTGCATTGCGCGGTTCCTACACACACTCATAACCCGAGCATTTTTAATATTTTCACTCCAGATTTTCAGTATTGCCATTTTTACCACACCTCCTTATGAACAGTGCAACTGTCATTTTTCTCATCTCACCCGAAATGTGTTTTTGCACATGTAGCGCACAATAGCATGGTCAGTGTGTGAAATCAATGTTTGGGACAGATTAAGACAATCACAGTGACACTGTTCATGAGCAGAGGTCTTAAACTGGCTATGTTGAAAATTTGGTGACAGACGTCCATAAAATGACTGTGTTATGAGCGTGCATTGTGTCAGATATGGCAAAAAAACAAAAAAGGAAAAAATCAAGGGTAAAAATGTGCTGCAGAATTGCCACAGAAATTGGTGTTGAGTGCCGCAGAAGTTCTGCAGCAAATGAGAACCTGGCCACAGAACTTTGCTCCGATGTGCAGCAGAAAAATGGGGGCCCTGAATATAACTATTAAATAACATGTGTTGGTGGGCTCCACTCTCCCAACAAGCTGCCTATTTCTGCATAACGATATGTGTCTGTGGGACTGAGGGCCATCCGGGCTCTGTGTTCCCACTTAGACATAACTACAGATAAACGGAGTAGCCCTATAAAGCAAGAAACACTTCTAACACTAATTTGCCAGTATCTCTGCCATTGTAGCAGCTTTGAAAATGATTCTCATGTCATTGTAATCACGATTGTGAGATCTCCACATAAGATATTGAGTCAACAAAATCTATTCCTTGCATTGTTATCGAGTTACAGGCACCGCAAGTGCCACAGTTAAATGGATGCAAATAACTAAGAGATTTTTAGGATTTTTTCCACCCAATTTTCAACATGGCATTCTGGGAACCCCCTCCTCATGAACAATGTCACTGTCATTTCTTTAATCTGTCCCGAAAGTTGAGTTCGCTTAGTGAATGTGCCATTCTGCTCCACAGGTGCAAAATCATGTTTTGGGCAGGATGTGAAAAATGACAGCAGTATACAGTTCATGAGGAGGTGTGGAAAAGGGTAATATTGAAAACAAAAAGGGGAAAATATGAAAAATTGGTGAAGTTATGAGCTTGCATACAAAACTGCGCAATGCACGCTCGTAACATGGCCATTTTTTGGATTTTTGTAACCAAACTTTCAACATGAGCTTTTTGGGAGCTCTCCTCATGAACACTGGCACGTGTTAATTTAGCCCAAAAGTTGATATCGCACAGCGATGCGCCATTCTGTAGCAGAGGTTCGAAAACACATTTCCAGCAGCATGTGAGAAATGACAGATGCTGTGAAAGAATGGCAATGTTGAAAATCTGGAAAGAAAATATTAAAAATTGACAAAGTTATGAGCGTGCATAGAAACTGTGCAACGCACGCTCTAGGGATTTTGTACACCAAATTTTCAACACCGCCTTTTTGGGACCTCCCCTCATGAAGACTGAGATTGTCATTTCATTAATTAGTCCCCAGGGCTTACATGGGGTGATTTTGGAGGTGGGGCTTATATTAGGTGATATTGGAGGTGGGGCTTATATGGGGTGATATTGGAGGTGGGGCTTACATAGGGTGATATTGGAGGTGGGGTTTTTATGGTGTGATATTGGAGGCAGGGCTTATATGTGCTCATATTGGAGGTGGGCTTTACATGTGGTGATATTGGAGGTGGGGCTTATATGGGTTGAGATTGGAGGTTGAGCTTGCATGCTGTCCAACAGGCAAAATCAGATGCATAGACATGTGCAGTGGCTGGTTCAGGAGCCATGTACGTCTGGTGGTTGTGGGATTGAAAACTAGGACTATGAGGTATTTTGGTTTCTAACTCAGTGCTCTAACCATTGTGCTATATTGCACACCCTAGCAAATAGCCAGTTTTTGTTTATATAATCATTCGGGTCTAAGTATAGATAGTAGAGGAAGTAAAAACAGGAAGGGCATGGTGAAACCATGATAATATTCACTGCATGTGGTGAGGCAGCATACAAGTGCTTTCATCTAGAATCAAACCACCGACCCTTTACTACTAAAGCCAAGAAAAATCCAATGCATGAGCTGAGGAGCTTGGTTAAATAGATGGTGTAGTTTTTAAGAGCTTGTAGTTTGGGATTAATTGCATATAGCATAGGAAGTTATAAAGAGAAGGGGATACTAACTGTTAAAAGCAGGAGTATAACCATAGCACAATATTTGAGCATTGCTCATTTATTATTTGCATCAAATTCTAGGTATCCTGTGTTCAAATCCTTGCCAATGCACTGATTTTTTTTTAATCTCTTCTGTTTCAATGGGTTCCACTGAAGATGCATATCATTTTATTAGTCACCTTAATTGCTTGCATTCATTTTGGTCTTTTTGACAGCCCACTTTCCCATCTGCAGATTATTGGCACCACACACTAGAGGGTGCCCCATCTTCACGTTCTACATATAATTGATATTCATTGCAAAAAACATGGTGAATGCATCAATTAGGGTTAAACTGATAAAACTCAGGAAATTAGACATTAGGGTAGAGCCCCTAAGCCCCCCACACCCAAGCCCCCATCCTCCACAGACCGACAGATGCTGGGGTGTGTGCCATGGTGTTGCGAGGCCCAGCTCTCACCCCATTCCATCTGTAAACAGGTGGACATGCCACAGTAATGGAGAATGGGGTGAGAGTTAGGCCACATGACCCCATGGCACACCCCAGAGTCTGTCAGTCTGTGTAGGATGGGTGTGGGGTAGTTGGGGTGGTTTGGGGTGCTACCCCAACATCTCATTTCCCCACTTTTGTTGGTTTAATCTTAACTGATACACTAACAAAGTTTTTTGCAATGAATTTCCTTACTTTTTGAAAAAGTGTAATGTAACTAATAAATATCATGTGTTGGTGGGCACTTGCTCCCAGCAAGCTGCCCATTTCTGCATAACGATATGTGTCTGTGAGAGAGTATGGGCTCTCCAGATGCTGTACTCCCACTTACTCATATCTACAGAGCCATACAGCAGCCCAATAGGGCAGGGAACTCTTGTAACACTAATTTGCCAATATCTCAGCAACTGAAGCAGCTATGAAAACAATTCAAGTGTCATTGTAATCATGACAGTGAGACCTCCATACAAGATAGAGTCGACAAAATCTGTATCTCACATTGTTGTCAAGTTACAGGTGCTGCGGGTGCCACAATTCAATGGACGCACATAACTCGGGCATTTTGGGGATTTTTTTCAATCCAATTTTCAGCATGGCATTTTGGGTACCCCACCTCTTGAGTAATGTCATTGTCATTTCATTAATCTGTCCTAAAAGCTGAGGTCACACAGTGAATGTGCCATTCTGTGCCACATGTGCAATATCATGTTTTGGGCAGGATGTGAAAAATGACAGTGGCATAATGTTCATGAGGAGGTGTGGAAAAGGGTAATGTTGAAAACCTGGAGGGAAAATATGAAAAACTGGCAAAATTATGAGCGCGCATAGGAACTGCACCACACAAGCTCGTAATGTAGTCATTTTTCAGAATTTTTTTAACCAAACTGTCAACATGAGTTTTGTGGGAAATCCACTCATGAACACTGGCACTGATTTTGTTACTCCATCCGGAAAGTTGATTTCGCTCAGCAACACACCATTCTGTGGAAGATGTGCAGAAACACATTTCTGGCAGGATGTGAGAAATGATAGCTGTGCTGTTCATGAGGAAGTATAAAAGAATAGCAATGTTGAAAATCTGAAGTGAAAATATTAAAAACTGGCAAAGATACAAGCATGTGTAGAAACTGCACACTTTTTTGATTTTTTTTTTTTACACCAAAATTTCAATATCGGCTTTTTTTGACTTCCGCTCATGAAGCTTGGGACTGCCATTTCATTAATCTGTCCCCAGGGCTTTCACAGGGTGATATTGGAGGTGGGGCTTATGTGAGGTGATATTGGAGGTGGAGGTTATATTGGGTGATATTGGAGGTGGGGGTTACATGGGTTGATACTGGAGGCAGGGCTTACATGGGGTGATATCAGAAGTGGATCTTACATTGGTGAGATTATAGGTGGGGCTTACATAGGGTAATATTGGAGGCTGGGCTTACATGTGGTGATATTGGAGGTGGGGATTACATGGGTTGAGAATGGAGGCGAGGCTTACATGGGGTAAGATTGTAGGTGGGGCTGATATGGGGTGATATTGGAGGTGGGGCTTACATGGGGTGATACTGGAGGCGGGGCTTATGTGGGGTGATATTGGAGGTGGGGCTTACGTGGGGTGATACTAGAGGCAGGGCTTAGATTGGTGATATTGGAGTCAGGGCTTATATCGGGTGTCATTGGAGGCATGGCTTACACAGGGTGAGATTGTAGGCAGGGCTTACATAGGATGCTATTGGTGGCGGGGCTTACATAGGGTGGTATTGGAGGCAGGTCTTAAATGTGGCAATATTGGAGGTGGGGGTTATATGGGGTGAGATTGGAGGCAGGGCTTACATAGGGTGATTTTGGAGGTGGGGCTTACGTGCATTGATATTGAAGACAGGGTTTACAGGGGATGATATTGGAGGCTGGGCTTATACATGGTGATATCGGAGGTGGGGTTTGTATATGGTGAGATTGGAGGTGGGGCTTACACAGGGTGAGTTTATAGGTGAGGCATGCATGCTGACTATGAGGCAAAATCAGATGCACTGACATGTGCAGTGGCTGGTTCAGGAGAAATGTACATCTGGTAATTATGGGATCCAAACCTAGGTCTATGAGGTCTTTTGGTTCATAACTGAGTGCTTTAACCTCTGTGGTATATTGCAGGGCCTAGCAAGCAGCCATTTTTTTGTTTAAGTAATCATTGGGGTGTTTGTATAAACAGTAAAGGAAGTAAAAACAGGAAGGGCATGGTGAAACTATGATAATAATGACTGCATAATTGTTTGTTTGTTTATTCGCTTAACGGGTAAGCACACTGGAAACAAGTTCCTTTTACAGGTGTGACCCACATATATTGCATACAGACAATACATAATCAAACATACATATACAATGCAGCAAATTGCAGACAAAAATGTCTTTGTTACGTATAAAATTCATAAAAAAAAATTCATAAAAAACAGTTACAATTAAATTGAGATTCAAAATACATCCTTAATGCATCGGAAAACTTTTGACAGAACACAACCACCTAATATCTTGAGAATTTCATTCCAAATAAATGGAACAATATAAGCAAAGGATCTTTGTCCACTTTTAGATTTCATAAAAGGAATCTGAGAAACCTACTGTCTGACCTATGTCTAGAATAATGACCATCAATATATGGTCTCAAAACTTTGAAATACTATGTGGAATTCCAGAGTCCATAACTTTATATATGAACTTGGCCACACAGTATTGAAATTTAATGAAACGGTAACCAGCCATTTCTTTCAAAATCACACAATGATGAGATGACTTAGAACAATTTTAAAGCAAACTTAGTTATCAAGTGAAGTAAAGTGGATTTCTTTGAAATCACTGTCACAGAAGCAGTGTCAGTAATCATAGCTGCATAGTTCACAATAGGAAGTAAGCAGCAATTTGAAATAACCAGCCTAGACTCAGGAATAAGAAATGAGCAGATTCTGTACAAAGAACCTAATCTACAATGTATTCTTGAGGTAACCCTCAAAAATGAGATTCATAACTTAGATGAGAATCTAGTAATACCCCAAGATATTGAAATGTATCAACATAGTCAAACAGTAATCCATCAAGAGATTAAACTTCAAAGTACCAACCTCAGATCTCAGTCTAGGTGGGGTACCAAAACCATCACCTTTGTCTTAGATTTGTTTAAGAGTAATTTACAGGCCATAAGTGAAGACTGAAAATTGCACATTTCCTCTATTAAAGAAACACCTAGATCTCCAACCGACAAACCCTGCGTATAAATTACTGCATCGTCAGCATAAAGTGTTAGAAGCATTATTAATCACACTTACTAGTTGATCAAAAACAAAGAAAACAAAAGTGGCCCCAAAATAGAACCTTGTGGAACCCCACACTTAACCATTACAGAGTCTGATACAGCACCCCTATATTTAACCCTTTGAAACCTATTTGTTAAATAATCCCTCATCCAGTCCAAGAAAGACTCACCAACTCCCAATGACTCAAGTCTAGAAATCAACAATTGGTGATCAACTGAGTCGAATGCCTTGGTCAAGTCCACGAACATGGCATTCTTAAGTGTTCTTTTCAAGGCAGTTTACAAGTGCCCTTATCTAGAATCAAACTACTGAGCCATTGCTTGTGAAGCCAAAACACATCCAGTGCACCACCTCTACAGTTTGGTTAACAAACTGGTTTAGTCTTTAAGAGCATGTCGTTTTGTAATACGTGCATATAGCATAGGAAGTTACATGGGGAAGTGGCTGCTACCTGTTAAAAGCAGGAGTAAAACCACAGCATAATTTTTGAGCATTGTTCAGTTATTATTTGAACAGAATTCTCGGTAGCCTGGGTTCAAATCCTGGCCAATGTACTGATTTTTTTTTTATCTCCTCTGTTTCTCCGGGTTCCACTAAAGATGCGTATCATTTTTATTAGACTCACCTTCCATACACAGAGGCTGCCCCATCTTCACATTCTATATATAATTGCTATTCATTGCAATAAGCAAGCAATAACACATGATGAGGTGTGGGTTACGTGCTGATAAGAGCATGCCAGGGTGTACCAAGGCACGAGGCACTTGCATCGTGCCTTATGCCCTGGGCGTGCTCTTATCAGCACGTCCTCATCTCGGGAAGTAATGTGCGGCACCTAAAATAGACAGTGAAGCAAGCGTACATAGTGAGATTTAAGTTTAAAGTATTTTTTATTTGAGATTGAAACAGGTTGAGGAACTTTGCTTTTTTAATGTGTGAGAGATACAATAGTCCTTTTTCAGTAACATCTTGAAAGAGTTAAAATGTTTTTCAAATATTTTTAAAACAGTTTTTTTTCCATAAAGAACGTAATTTTTTTTATTTGGAAAACTAGCGCAGTATGAATTCTGAACGGAAAAAAAGAACTGCATGGAGCGCTTTTAGTCACTAGCTTTACGAGTCTAGTCAGTAACGGGATTCAAACACAATAGCTGTCATCATGAAGAGAAAATCCCATCCAGAAGTAAAACAAAATGGCAGAAACACCTTCACTAAACTTGAAGTTAAACATTGAGCAAATACTTAGCTAACCTGCTGCAGGAAGAAGAAATAGAGATGGATGTTAGCACTATGGAAAACAATGTCACTTTTTAGACTATCACGGATGTCTCTAAAGATTGCTGGTAGGGACGTCCGTACTGGGTTGGAGGATGATGGTGGCATCAGTGCCAATTTCTTTAACTGGCTGCAGGTTGCTTTACGTATTTGGTCAATAATCAAGTGAAAGTTTAGTGCGGGAGTTTCTGTAATTGTTTTACTTCTGGGTGGGCATTTCTCTTCAGGATGACAGCTGTTTTGTTTGGATCTAGGCACCGTTATTGCTTATTGGGTTATGCTCATGAAGCGAGTGAGTAGAAGCGCTCTGTGTGGTTCTTTTTTAGTTTCGGAATCTATGGTGTTTCATCTGTAAATCTGCTTGTCCTCTGTGGTTTTGCTTTGTTTTTTAAGTGAAATCTGTGGTTTACCTGTCAGCCTGTTTCCCAGTTCAGAGAATGACAGCTGCTGTGAAGGATATGCCGTTTTGCGGTATTGCAAGGTGAGGTGTGCCACTGTATGTTTTTTGTTTTCAGTTGGCACAACTCAGTGATTTCATTTTGTAATGTGGTCGGGCAGAGGAAGTTAGTGCCAGTTGACACAATACATGCTGATTAGGACACGGCTGAAACTAGGTTTTATTTTATTTATTTATTAAGTCTAGGATTACAAATACCTTTGAGTCTTGACTCTTTTACAAAGGTTCCACATCAGAGAAACACAAATTATGGGGAACATCAAGACAGACATTACAACAATGTGGATATTGCAAACAGAGTACAGATTAATACAATTCAAGGGTAGCATTGTAAGAAGGCAGCCAGTGACATTTGTCAGAAAATAGACAACAGATAAGAAGTGCCAGAGTCATGGGGGGAATGTAGAAAAGGGTGGGAAAGGGTGAAAAGTGCAGCACTGGGTATACCAAGATGTGAGGGTAGAATCCAGTGAGGAGGGAAGGGGGGGACCATTAGAGCAGGAAGGGAATTTAGCCAGTTAGGATTCTGGATTTTTTAAGTACATTTTATAAACTTGGTTCATGCATCAGTTAGGGTTAAACTGACAAAAGTTGGGAAATTAGATATTATGGTAGAGCCCCAACCCCTTCACCACCTCATCCCCATCCTCCACAGAATGACAGATGCAGGGGTGTGCCAGGGGGTTGCGAGGCCCAACTCTCACTGCATTCCATGTGTAAACAGATTGACATGCTACAGTAAAGGAGAGTGGGGTAAGAGTTAGGCTTCACGACCCCATGGCACACCCCGGCATCTGTCAGGCTGTGGAAGATGAGGTGATGGGGTGGTGGAGGGTTGGGGGCTCTACCCTAATGTCTCATTTCCCCACTATTGTCGGTTTAACTCTAACTGATGCATTAATAAAGTTTTTTGCAATGAATTTCCTTACTTTTTGAATAAGTATAATATTACGAGTAAATAGCATGTGTTGGTAGGCCACACACTCCCAACAAGCTGCCCATTTCTGCATAGCGATATGCATCTGTGGGAGAGTGCTGGCCCTCCATGCTCTGTGCTCCCACTTACATATAACTACAGAACCATACAGAAGCCCTATAGGGCAAGAAACACTTGCAACACTAATTTGCCATTATCTCAGCAACTGTAGCAGCTATGAGAACAATTCAAGTGTCACTGTAATCATGACAGTGAAACCTCCACACAAGACAGCATCGAAGAAATTCATATCTTGCATCATTGTCGAGTTACAGGCAATGAGGGTGCCACAATTCAACGGATGCAAGTAAGTCGGGCATGTTTATGATTTTTTCCACCCAATTTTCAACATGGTATTTTGGGGACCCCTCCTCATGAACAATGTCCTTGGGATTTCATTAATCTGTCCTGAAAGTAAAGTTCACGCAGCGAATGTGCCATTCTGGCCACAGGTGCAAAATCATGTTTTAGGCAGGAAGTGAAAAATGACAGTGGTGTACTGTTGATGAGGAGGTGTGGAAAGGGTAAAGCTGAAAACCAGGAGGGAAAATATGAAATTTGGCGAAGTTATGAGCTCGTGTATAAACTGCATAACGCATTCTCGTAATGTGGCTATTTCTTTGAATTTTTTAACCAGATTTTCAACATGAGCTGTTTGGGACATCCTCTCATGAACACTGGCACTGTGATTTTGTTAATCCATCCCAAAAGTTGATTTTGCACAGTGACGTGCCATTCCCCTTAGCTTCACCCCTGACATGAGTGCCTCTGCTGCTGCAAGCAGCCGGACGGGCCTCTTCTGTCCACTGGCTGCCTTCTTCACTGTACTGCCCGCCAATCACCAGACCAAAGCTTCACCCTTGACATGGGTGGATCTGCTACTGCAAGCAGCTGGGAGGGCCTCTTCTGTCTGCCGGCTGCCTTCCTCACTGTACAGCCCACTGATCACCAGACTGAAGCTTCACCCTTGACATGGGTGCCTCTGCTGCTGCAAGTAGCTGGGCAGGCCTCTTCTGTCTGCCGGCTGCCTTCCTTGCTGTACTGCCCGCCGATCACCAGACCAAAGCTACACCCTTGACATGGGTGCCTCTGTTGCTGCAAGCAGCCGGGTGGGTCTCTTCTGTCAGCCGGCTGCCTTCCTCACTGTACTGTCCACTGATCACCAGACCGAAGGTATGCTGCTGAAACTCGACTGGCCAGAACCCATCAGCTCTGCCTCCTGACAGGCTGCTACAGTTCTTTAATTTCTTTGCTACTCCATCTCCTTCTGGACTTTAAGCTAATGTTACATACTGGTTGTGGTACTGTTTAAGCCTCTCCAAATTGTCCTGTGAATCCTAATTTAAATGTGAACCTAAGCCTGTTAACAGCAATTTTGCACTCCAAGGGTAGTTTGAAGTGCAAATTCTTTAAGGCTACAGGTTTTTAGATTTTAAAGTATTACAGCTGTCTCTGTTTTAAGGACAGTGGTAATCTACCCTGGATCAGAAACTAAGTTAAAAGTGAAAGTTTTTTCTGTTCAGACTAGATTTTATTGGGTCACACTTGTAAGATTTGCCCTGCAAATAATCCAATTTCTGCTTCACTTTCTCTCCTACTGTCTCCTTGCTGCTTGACTTTTTGCGCCAACCCACCTCCACCTCCAGCCTTTATTAAATACTCTACCTCCACCCTCAGCACCACCCCTAGGCAATCTTCATCCTTCCTTCTCACTAATATTGAAACTCCACTTAAAGATACAGAGTGCAGCTGTTGGGCCTAACACTTGTCCTGTCCTCCCCTTAATGACATCTTCCTTTTTAGGTCACCGCCAAGCTGTAAGTGTACACAGCAGCCTATAAGGCCAGGACACCCTCCTAGATCCATCACATCTTAATCTCTTTTACTTTCCTCCTCCTCCTCCCAAGACCCTTTTGCTGTGCCACCACCCTTTTCCAGTCTTGGACATGGCAACCAGACTAATGCTAATTCTTATACTCCTGCCCACTCTCTGTTTGCAGCTGCTGAATGACCCTAAATCAGCTGACCCTCTTATCATGGAGCACTCCTATGGCAACATCTACGGCACTACAACGTCTGTACATAGTTGTGGCCCACGAGCCAATTGCATGCCTAACAACACACTCTGGCCTACCTGGCCCAGAATGCATCCAGCTCGGCCAGGGCTTCCCCCTCCCACCATCCTGCCTAAACTGATCATTCTCTCTGATAAGCATGTAGCTCAAATGAATCCACAAAGACTTTAAAAGTTACCTGGTCAGATTGATACTCCTGTTACTACTGCTCTCAGGCAACATCCACCCTAATCCTAGCCCGCCTCTATATCAGGGGTTGAGTGCACTGAAATCAGGCACCTTTACCTTTGCGTCACTAAGCATCCGCAGCCTGACAGCAAAGTCGGACAACCTTCAAGCCTGGGTAGCCCTACATAATCCAGATGTACTGTCTGTGGTAGAGACATGGCTTACTCCCAAGATCCCTGATGGAGCCATCAGTCTGCCTGGCTATTCAATCTTTAGGCAAGATCATAAACCTAAAAGAAGTGGTGGCTGTGCAATCTACCTTAAGGGCATAGTCCTGAATTTACCCAGCCTAGGATCGTTCGCCCAGGCCCTTGCCATTAAGGTTCTTCTTGGGGCCCACAACAAAACTGTCACAGTTCTATCTGTCTACATCCCCCCATAAAGAACTCAGCCCAAGGTCTCCGTGCCATCATAGACTGTCTTGGAAGCCTAACCCTAAGCTCTGAGGTTATAATCTTAGGTGATTTCAATATTAATTGGCTTGCCCCTGAAGCTAACCAATTCAAGGATGCAATTCAGGTTATCCACTTTACCCAGCTCATTGAAACACCCACTAAGACTAACTACAGGATGTGCACTAGTACTTTGATTGACTGGGTGCTCACCAATCGACCTGAGCATGCCTCTAATGCCTCCGTCCTCCCGGACGACAACAGTGACCACATTCCCCTGTTATGTTCACTTGGGCTAATAATTTCTCCAAATCACCTCCTAGAACAATCACCAGCAGGGTTCTCAAACCTGGTCACCATGACTGCTTCAAAATGGATCTCCTCAATGCTGACTGGTCCTCGGTTTTGAGGCTTCCGACATTGACAACACACTCTACCATTTCATCTTCCTCTTCAATACAATCTGTGACACCCATGCTCCCATAAAAATGTGGAAGATCAAAGACTAGTTTAACCCCTGGATGAGCCCTGATATCCTTGAACTAATGAAAAATAGAGACCACCTCTGGCATATAGCTAGGGCCACTGGCAAGCAGTCTGATATCCTGAACTACAAACATGCAAGGAACAACTGTACCAGGACCATCCAATTAGCCAAAAACATATACTATAAAGATGCTCTAACCAAGAACTGGAATGACGGGTGCAAATTCTGGGCTAACCTAAATGAGGTCACCGGGTAAGAACCCAAAATGGCCCCTACCATGCTCTGCGTTGATGGCTCCTCCATCCTTGACCCTAAATCTATCGCCAACACCTTTAACAATGCCATCACTGACTTGCAGCATGTTCTCCCCAATGATTTCTTCTCCCCCACCATCTCTGCTGCACCCACGCAATCCCCATCACATCCCCCCTTTGGCTTCAAGACTATTACCTTTGGAGAAACCAAGAAATATCTGCGTAAAGTGCTTTGGAAGGGGAGATTCAGTGGGGATAACCTTGACCTGAAACTAATCTCACTCGAAGAAATCCCGTCCCCTCTCACCCATATCCTTAACCTCTCACTCCGTCTTGCAGTATTCCCTCAAAAATGGAAAGCTGCAGTAGTCATCCCTGTGTACAGTATAAGTGTGTGGATCGTGCCCTCCCCGGGAACTATAATCTCATCTCTATACTACCACCACTCTTGAAGGCCCTTGAATGAATCATTGCCAACCAACTTGTCAATTATCTGGACAAGTGCATGCTCCTATGTGCAGAGCAACATGGCTTTAGGGCTGGGCATAGCACCACTACAGCCCTCCTGGGATACACAGGCTTCATCCACAAATCCCTCGATCTTGGCCAGCTTGTCAGAGCTATCTATATTGACATAACAAAGGCCTTTGACACTGTCAACCATGCCATCCTAGTTGACCAACTCACTGCCATAGGCCTTGCCCCTGAGGCGGCTGCATGGTTCTGCAGCTACCTACACTGCCGTACACAGCAAGTCAGGATAGATACCTTTCTCTCTGACACCAAGCCTGTGTGCTCAGGTGTTCCACAGGGGGTCAATACTGGGCCCCCTCCTCTTTAGCCTATTTCTGAATTGCCTACCCCTAGCCAGTCAGTGCCGTATCCTCCTCTATGCGGATGATGCGGTTATCCTTTCTAATGGCTCAGACCCCACTGCACTTGAGCAACAGCTACAACGTGACTTCACCAGCATTGAGTCATGGTTCAAAAATCATAATTTGATAATGAACTACAAAAAAAACAAAAACCATGTTGTTCATCAGCCTTAAGAACAAGCACAAAAACTACCCACTATCAATATGTGATGGGGTGGTGTTCCTCTTGAGCGTGTTCATCACTTCAGATATCTCAGAATTACTTTTGACAGCTCACTCTCCTACCCCCTCCACATAGACATCACAGCTAAAGCAATCAACAAACACTTAGGGCTGCTTTATCTCCATAGGCAGAGCCTGACCCCTGAAGCCGTCAGCATAGTGGTCCACAGTTCAGTGAGTTCCCTAGTGGACTACAGGCTGCTGATATATGGCTCTGCCACAGATACTGCCCTCTGATGTATAAAAACTGCCCTTATCAATGCTTGCAGGCTCACCTTAGGGGCACACCAACTAACCCACACCTGTGATCTCTATGCAAAGGCTCACTGGCTAACATTCTTTGGTCGCTTAAAATATCAATCTTGCCTCCTGGCCAAAAAGATTTGCCTTGGTCAGCTCCCAACTGGGGTTAATCAACTCCTAGTTCCCAACATAGAAAAGCAATCACTAGGTTAAGATTAGGTGAATTTGGTAAATGGGGAGAAAGATATAATGGTTTTAACCAGATGGATATTTGCACAGGTTGTAATAGTGCTGCTATGTCCAGCGCCCACTTAATTTTAGAGTGTAAGGCTTATAGTGTTATAAGGAGAACATACATTGAGCATCCCTTTCAAAATCTTGTAGGTATGAATAAAGATGAGCAAATAAAGGAGATTCTAAACTGGAAAAAAATAGAAAAAATATTTGCCTTAGCAAATTTGGCACATAGAGTGCCAAAAAAAAAAAAAATGAAGTGAAGTATTTGCTTTGGTTGAATGTGTATATGGTTTTAATAATTGTTATATTAACTCTTTGAAGCTGATGGAGATGAAAATATATGTATTGTAAGAACTGGAGAAGGTCAGATATAAGATTATGTGATTTTAACATTTTTGTATGTAACAAATGATAATTTTTATACATATTTGGAAATAAACTTTACCTACCTACCTACCTAGATCCCAGCACTAATCCCAGGCCCACCTAAAATTTGGAACTGCAGTCCTTTTTGACTCCAAAATGTCAGACATCCCAAGGACAAAGGTCCTTTGCCTATCGAGCACCGTTGTGGTTCAACTCCCTCCATGAAAAGATTATTAGCCTGCCCACTCTGTGAACCTTCAAAAAGAACCTAAAGAACCATTTAATAAATGAATCTCAATGTGTCTGCCGTCGCTAGCACCTAGCAAAGGCATCTCCTACCAGCTGCCCTTCTGCCAAACAGATCTCTCTCTCTCTCTCTCTCTCTCTGCACTTGGAGATCAACCCTCCACCCCACCTCTCAGCACTTCTATGTACTAACCCCCTCGTGTTGCTGATGACTAACAGGCTCCCTGTTGGACACAGTTATTTAGTCTGTTCCTGTATGTATCTGGCTGTGTTTACTTATTCCAGTTTTAGTTTTCACTGTATTGTTTGCATTTCTTTCTTTAAAGACCAAGGGTGGGATAGTCAGACTGCACCAGGCAGGGGTGCAAGCCTGGGCACTGCACAACTGGGATGCACCAGGGCACGGTCCAGATGATATTCAATGGTGCTGCACCATGGCTCAGCACCATTGAATATGGCACTGGGGCTGCCCACACTGCGCACACGGTGCAGTGGCACTGCGCCAGTGCAAGTGGCAAGTGAGGAGCAGGGGGATGCGCCAGCACAAGTGTGGGTGTGCTAGGTGCATCAACCATGATATTCAGCGATGGGCATGCAAATGAGGCCATTATGCATGCAAGGCACAAATGGTGCCATTTGCATGTCATTATGGCCCCATTTGCATGCAGGTGCACTGATCCCCAACGACTTGTGCCAGGCACCCTGCCAGGCTGCAGCCATCCGGGACTGATGCCTCCTGCCCCTTGGCAGGCAACGTGCCCCAATGCCTGATCGCGGGCATATCATAAATGAATCCCTGGTGGTCCAGTGGACCCTACTCCATCGCCTGATCGCAGGCGTAATAAAAATATATCCGTGGTGGTCTAGTGGACCCGTACCCCATCGCCTGATCAGGGGAGTAATAAAAATATATACCTGGTGGTCCAGTGGACCCTACCGCATCGCCTGATCATGGGCATTTCATATTTAAAACCCTGGTGGTCCAGTGGACCCGATCCCCACCCCGATCGCTGGCATATGTGTTGAAATAAACTCCATGGTGGTCCAGTGGACCTGTTCCCCTGCCCGATCATGGGCATAGTATGTAATTAGATTCCCTGGTGGTCCAGTGGACCTGCTTCCTGGCCCGGTCACTGGCATAATATGAAATGAATCCCTGGTGGTCCAGTGGACCTGATCCCTGGCCCGATTGTGGGCAAATAATGAAATTAAATCCCTGGTGGTCCAGCAGTACCCCCTTCCAACCGAGACTCGCCACCCCTGCTCCACCTATCAGCAGCGGGTGGCAGCTCCCTTCTCGCAAGCTGCCCAGCAGCCTGCCGACTGACAGCGTACAGTACAGTTGTATGCCTATTGGTCCACTGCATGGGCCAATGGGCATGCAGACAGTACTGTAGTACACAGTCCCGATATGTGAATGGTTCATTCACATTTCGGGACTATGTACAATGATCTGCACACCATTAGTCCACATGGTGGACCAATAAGACGTCTAGCCATATACTGTCAGTCAAGTGGTGGCCAATGGTGATCATGGTGGGGAGCTGCCGCCCGCCGCTTAACTGGGAGGAGGGTGGTGGGTCCCAGTGGGTAGGGGGGGTACCACTGGACCACCAGGGATTTCATTTCATTAGTTGCCCATGATCGGGCTGGGGATCAGGTCCACTGGACCACTAGGGAGTTTATTTTAACACATATGCCCACGATCGGGCTGGGGATCGGGTCCACTGGACCACCAGGGTTATAAATATGAAATGCCCATGATCAGGCTATGTGGTAGGGTCCACTAATATAGTTTTATTACACCCATGATCGGGCGATGGGGTAGGGTCTACTGGACCACCAGGGATATATTTTTATTACGCGCACGATTGGGCGATGGGGTAGGGTCCACAGGACCACCAGGGATATAATATTATGCCCATGATCTGGCAATGGGGTAGGGTCAACAGAACCACCAGAGATATAATTATATTATGCCCGCGATTGGGCGGGGGGGCACGACTCTCATACTGTGTCACTGGAGGTCGGGTGGCCACCCACAGCAGGCGGCTGCAGTGTTGCACCCAGCAATATGGTGGCCAGCCTGTGAGTGCCCCGACTTGTTTCTGCTTTTCACAGGCACATATTTGCACCCCCTGTGCAGCATGAGGTGGGTTTGTGCCTGCATATACACCACAGATCCCGGGCTGAATATCGGGATGTGCAGCATATGCATGGGCCTGCCCCCCGCACTTGCACCACATACATTACTGGTGCACCCCAGCACATCGGGAATTGAGCAGCATAACATTCCCCTTTGAATATCGCGCCAGGGCTCATCAGTACATTGCGCGTGGTGCAACACTGTTGCACCATGTGCAACCCCTTTGAATATCCCACCCCAAATGTACCTAAATGTTCTCATTCTAATTCTTTTGCCTTGTTTGTCTCAATCCTTTATATAATCACCTACTTGTTCTAAATGTACTAACATGGAACCTATGTAAAGAGCTCTGAGCTCAAATGGTTAATCCGAGATCTGAAATGAATAAAAAAAAAGAAAATTCTGTGGCAGAGATGCAAAAGCACGTTTCTGGCAGGATGTGAGAAATGTTAGCTGTACTGTTTATGAGAAGGTATGAAAGAATGGCAATGCTGAAAATCTGGAGTGAAAATATTAAAAATTAACAAAGTTACGAGTTTGCATAGAAACTGCACAACATCATCTTTTTGGGACCTCCCTTCATGAAGACTTGTGTCTGTCATTTCATTAATCAGTCTCCAGGGCTTCCGTGGGATGATATTGGAGGCTGGGGTTATATAGATTGATATTGGAGGCAGTTTTTATACCAGGAGATACTGGAGGTGGGGTTTACATGGGGTGATATTGGAGGTGGGGGTTACATGGGTTGATATTGGAGGCAGGGCTTATATGGGTTGATACTGAGAGGGAGGGCTTTTATGGGGTGATATTGGAGGCAGGACTTACATGGGGTGAGATTGTAGGCAGGGTTTACATAGGGTGATATTGGAGGCAGGGCTCACATGGGGTGATATTGGAGGTGGATCTTGTTAGTGGTGATATTGAAGGTTGGTCTTATGTGTGGTGATTCTGGAGGTGGGGCTTATATTTGGTGAGATAGGAGGTGGTGCTCACATGGGTTGATATTTGAAGTGGGGCCGACATGGGGTGATATTGGAGGTGAGGCTTTCATGCTGACGATGAGGCAAAATCAGATACTCTGACATATGCAGTGGCTGGTTGAGGAGCCACATTCATCTGGTGGTTGTTTGATTCAAACCTGAGACTATGAGGTGTTTTGGTTCATAACTCAGTGCTCTAACCTCTGCGCTATTTAGCAATGCTTAGAATGCAGCCAGTATTTGATTAGGTAATCATTGAGGTCTTAGTTTAAACAGTAAAGGAAGCAAAAACACTAAGGGCATGGTGAAACTGCGGTAATAGTGACTGCATAATTCTTGAATGTCCTTGACAAGCCACTATACAAGTGCCCTTATCTAGGGATGAAACCACTGGCCCTTTGCTTGCATAGCCAAGACACATCCAGTGCACCACTTGTTGAGTTTGGTTAACTAACTGGTCTAGTCTTTAAGACCATGCAGTTTGGTAATACATGCATATAGCATAGGAAGTTATAAGGGGAAGGGGTTGCTAGCTGTTACAAGCAGGAGTATAACCATAGCACAATATTTGAGCATTGCTCATTTATTATTTGTGGAGAATTCTGGGTAGTCTGGGTTCAAATCCTTGCCAATGCACTGATTTTTTTATCTCTTCTGTTTCTCTGGGTTCCATTAATGATGTGTATCATTTTTTATTAGAATCACCTGAATTTCCTGCATTGTTTTTTGTTTTCAACCCACTTTCCCATCTGCAGTTTATAGGCACCACACACGAGAGGGTGCTCCATCTTCACGTTCTCTATAAAATTGATAATGAATGCAAAAAACTTTGTTAATGCATCAGTTAGGGTTAAACCAACCAAAGAGGGGAAATGAAATGTTAGGGTAGAGACCTAAACACCCTCACAACCCCACCACCCCCATCCTCCACAGACTGACAGATGCCGGGGTGTCCCATGGGGTTGAGAGGCCCAACTATCACCCCATTCCATGCATAAACAGGTTGACCTGCTACAGTAAAGGAGAATGGGGTGAGAGTTAAGCCTCATGACCCCATAGAACACCCCGGCATCTGGCGGGCTGAGGAGGATGGAGGGTGGGGTGAGACAGTTAGGGGCTCTATCCTAACATCTCATTACCCCATTTTTGTCAGTTTAACCCTAACTGATGCATGAATGAAGTTTTTTGCAATGAATTTCCTTACTTTTTGAAAACTTGTAATATAGCTAGTAAATAGCATGTGTTGGTGTGCCCTGCACTTCCAAAAAGCTGCATTTCTGCATAATGACATGCATCTGTGGGAGTGCGGGCCCTCCAGGCTCTGTGCTCCCAATTACATATAACTACCTAGCCATACAGCAGCCCTATAGAACAAGGAACACATGTAGCACTAATTTGCCAATATCTCAGAAACTGTAGCAGCTATGTGTAACCCCCCCTGTTACCCGGGGTTACTAGAATCCCAGTAAGACCTAGTGGTAGGCAGGGAAGGCAGCTTGTGAAACTCCAGTTAAATGGATTTCACACTGTCTCACTCTGTTCTCAGTCTCAGCTGAGACTGAGGGATGACATCATTATAGAACTGTTGCAGCTGCATAAGCCACACTGGAGTGTTGCAGTTGGAGGTAAGAGTAGAACTTTGGGGAATTTGAAGCCAGTCTGTGTGCAGTCTGAGTGAGAGACTGTAGTGCAGCAGAGTGTGTGCAGGCTCTCAGAGCTTTAAGCTCTGTTTCAGAGCTACTTTTGGAAGGTATGTGTTTCCCCCTGAAGAGGAACACAGGAACTGGTAATTGAAGTGGTGGAGACCGCTTTCAGTGGTTCAAGATTCCTATCCCTGAGGGGATGAGGGGAAGGTTTTTGCTCGTTTTCCAGGGGCAACCCTCCTGGGTCCAGCTAAGGGAAAGAAGCTGCCTGTTCAAGTTGTGCTGAGGCACCAGAAGCTCTGAGAGAGAAATTCCTTGTCTAGGAAATGCATGTGGGGCACCTGCAACCAAAGGGTGAGTTTGCTCTGAAAAAAGGGCCAAATGTTTTTCACCTGAACAGAAGGAAACTAAAGGGACTGTTACTGTGGGGTCAGGAAAAAGACAGACAAGTACAGTTGGAAAGTGGGGATTGGACTGCTTAATCTGTGGGAGGTCTAGAGTAATGGACAATGCCACTTAATTCAAGTATGTTCAAGTCCAGTACAAAGAGTTTAAGGAAATTAAATTGGACTGCTTAACTCAGTGGGGGGTCTAGAGTGATGGACAATGCCACTTAAAAGGATGTTCAAGTCCAGCACAAATGGGAAGCAAGACAAGTAGATGGAATGTTAAATACATTTACCAAGAATCTACATTGCAAAGCTTTACAGGATGAGTTGTTTACTGTCCAGAGAAATGGCCGGGTATGAATTGTGGGAGCGAGAGGTGGGAAACCCCCCATCAGTAGTAACCAAATTCACCTCTACGGATTTGCTCTGAGACACCTTTTGCTTTCTCTCAGGTACTTGGCTAGTGCCTGAGGAAAGTACCCAGACGTGGGATTGAAAGGAAGATTCCCTGAAGGAGCCGTGGTGCTCTTGGGTGGTTTAGAGAGCCACCAGAAAATGTTTCCATGGAGTATGGAAGGTGTCCAAGTGGCTGGCAAGGGAGCTGAGCCAGGGAAAACCCAGAACAGTGTACAAGTTCAGGCTGTGTAACCCAAAGCAGTGTGCAACTCTGGGCTGTGTGCCTAGTGGGTTCGGAACCTGAGGGCTAAAGTGTTGAGGAAGTGTTCTAGTCTCTTTCAATCTGCATTACCAGGAGTGTAGCCCATTGGGGGTCCATCTATGCTTTGTTTATTCTGTTTGGATGTGAATAAAAAGCCACACTTTAGAATCCCACTTCTGGTATTGGACATTAGTTATTGCTTCCTGTGTTCGGAGTTACTTGGGTGCCCCTGTGCAGAGTAGCCAAACCTAGCCTTTGTGACCTATTCCTCCCTGAACTCAGCCCACCTGGTTTTGCTGTCAGATGGCAACTGCAGACCGGGTAGGGGTTACATATGAAAACAATTCAAGTGTCATTGTAATCATGATAGTGAGACCTCCATGCAAGAGAGCATCGATGAAATCTGTATCTCACTTCATTTTTGAGTTACAGGCTCCACGGTTGCGACAATTCAACAGACACACGTAACTCGGGTATTGGGTATTGTATTCTTCAGGTGAAGCTACCTCTGGCTGGAAGCTGCAATACTGAACATAGGATTTGCAAGAAAGCGAGTTGTGCTCACAGCAGAGGGAGGTGAACCTTACAATTCTCTTTGGTTTGTAGCAGATATTCTGCAGGTGGAGGCTACTTCTAACTGAAAGGTGAAATAAGGAACTTAGAATTATCAGGAAAAGACAGTCTTTCAAGCAACAGAGGGAGGTGGATCTAGTTTTACTTTTGTTACAATTCTTAAGATTTTCAGTGCAGGAAGAGTTTAAAGCACAGCTGACTTATTTTGGGGCTGACTGCTTTCAGAACACAAACCACCAGGCTGTTTTGGGGCTGGGGAGGTTTATCAGTGTCTGACTTGGATGTCTGGATTTTTCTCTGTTTGATTAGCAGGGTATTTTCTCTGTCAAATTGTTGTGTAGGGCATCTTGCTGACAGGAAGGCACTCATTCATGGCGGTGGGTCAGAGCTTTGAGCTGATTGTTTCGTGAGGAGGGCACAGTTTAGGCCCAACCCCTGCCACCCTCACCCCACCCACCCTGGAAATAGTTTCTTTATACCTGGGGTTCTGACATCATTTCCTCAAGAGTGCAAGGTGCATATCACTGTCATATCCTCTCTAGCACACTGCACTGACAATATAAGCATACACATTGTATAATATATATATGTCTATATAACAAACCAATCACACACACACACACACAAAAGTAGATAAACATGTGGGGAGTAGTGCAATGTAATGGCTGTGGGGCAGCAGTCTTCCAGGAGTCTTTCTGGAGGCTGAGATGCTGCCCTATTTGCAGACAACTCTCTGCCCTGAGGGAGGAAGTTGCCCGTCTTCAGGCCACACTGGACAGTAGTAAGGTAACCTTCCCCCAGGCCACACTGGACAGTAGGGAAGGGAACCTCACCCATCCAGGGGCACCAGAGCCACCACTACCTCAGAGGTTGCAAAGCACAGCAGTTGGACCACAGTGGGCTCAGGGAGGGTGAGATGGTGGAACAGAGGCACACCCAGTCAGTTGTTACACTCCACAATCCATACACCATTCTGGGAGCTTAGCTCCCTATGGATCACCAGCAGAGGAGACTAAGGATGCTGAGGACAACTGTCACAAGGAAGGCCCACAGGAAGGAGGCAGAGGACACCACAGGGAAAGGAAGCAGCTCCTGGTGGGGGACTCAATTATTAGAGGGATAGAACTGGGGGGAGCAGGGAAAACTGAAGTAAGGTGCCTGACTGGTGCCATGGCTTTGAGGGACAGGAAGCGCATCCTCAGGATCACGAGAGCAGCTGCACGGGAGTCTGAGCTGGATGTCATTGTCCAACTAGGGACAAATGACTTGGCTCATCATGAGATTAAAGCAGTGCAGGAGGACTTTGTAGAGTTGGGAAGGGGCCTAAGACAAGTAGCACACACAGTATCCTTCTCAGAGGTGCTGCCTGTCGATGGCATGGGTGAGGTGAGGGTACTTTGCACCATGCAGTTTAATAAATGGTTGAAAAAATGGTGTGGAGCACAGGGGTTTGGCTTCATTGGGGACTGGGGTTCCACCTGGAGGGACACCAGCCTATACTGGCAGGATGGTCTGCTTCTGTCCAGGAAGGAACACGTCTTTTGAGCAATCGGTTTAAATGCTTCATTGGCAAGCTTTTAAACTAGTCAAGTGGAGGCACTGATAAGCAGAGAAAATCCCAGCCTCTCTCTACAAAACAGGGTACTAAATGAGAAAAAGACTGAGGTAGAAAGGTCAGTGGGGATGCTGCAACAGAAGGTAAAGCCATCAAAAATGGAGAGCAATGAGTACCAATGCCCATAGTCTGAGTAACAAGCTTCCTGAATTAGTGGCCTTGATGGAGGAGGAACATCTGGATATCGTGGCAGTCACAGAAACATGGTACACAAAACCATGACTGGGACGTAAACATACCAGGATACACTATCTACAGGAGGGACAGGGAGGGTAAAGAGGAGGAGGAGGAGGAGTAGCTCTTTACATAGGGAAGGAATCAAAGCAACAGAACAAAAGGGTAAACAAGGAGGAGAAGAAGCACTGTGGTAAATTTGGAGACAGGCAATGGCACCACAATCCGCACAGGGTTGTATACAGACCCCTTCTCCAGGAGGAGGAAATGGACAAGGAAATGATAGAAAGTATACTTAGAATGGCAGAAAAAGGGGAGATATTGCTGATGGGTGATCTGAATATGCCAGATGTTAACTGGAGTGCAGTTGCAGCAGCCACTTTGAAGAGTGGGGTTATTCTAGTTACCCTACAGGGTGCATGCCCTAGACAACTAGTATTGGAGCCCACTCGAGAGGGAGCAATCTTAGACCTGATTCTCTCAAATGGAGATGGAGAGAGGATCACAGATGTAGAAGTGGCTAGCCATCTGGGAGCTAGTGACCATCGAACAGTATGGTTCACAATAAACACAACAATAGAGTCAAGCCATACAAAGGCAAAAGTACTGGACTTTAGGAGGGCTGACTTTGCCAAAATGGGTGAGTGCCTAAGGAATGCACTAGCAAATGGGCAGGAAGGAGGTGGAAGAACAATGGGAATAATAAAACTGCCATCACAGAGGTAACAAGCCTTTGTGTGAAGCAAATAAACAAAATAAACGATGTAAGAAACCACTATGGTTCTCAAAGGAAGTGGCAGTGAAGGTTCAAGAGAAAAAAGCATTCAGGAAGTACAAGGAATCACAGAAGGAGCAGGACAGAGAACTGTATCAGTTAAAAGCAAAAGGAAGCTGGGAAGGCAGTCAGAACAGCAAAGGCCCAAACCGAGGAAAAGATAGCCAACTCAGTTAAGAAGGATAAAACCTTTTATAGGTACATCAAGGAGTGAAGGAAGACCAAGGGAGGATAGTGAGGCTTAATAAAGGGAGGGAGGGTGGGCAGAGGGTGACTGTGAAAGGCAGAGATACTAAACAAATATTTTTGCTCAGTATTTACAAATGAAGAGGGAGACTAAAACAAACAGTAGAAACACTCTGGATACAGAAGTTGATACCAGCCCGTTTACAGAAGAAAGGGTTCTGAAAGAACTCTTAAAACTGAAGGTGGACAAAGCAATGGGGTCTGATGGGATTCATCCCAGAATTCAAAAAGAACTAAGAGTAGAACTCGTGACACCACTGACTACCCTCTTTAACAAATCATGGGAGGATGGGGTGGTACCCGAGGACTGGAGGAGGGCAGATGTGATTCCCCCATCACAAAAGTGGAAGCAAAGGCAGAAGCAGGAAACTACAAACCTGTTAGTTTAACCTCAGTGATAGGGAAAATGATGGAATCACTTCTGAAGGAAAGAATTGTCGAGTATCTAGAGGCCAGAGGGGCACAGGACCAAAGGCAGCATGGATTCACAGCAGGAGGGTCATGCCAGATGAATCTGATAGATTTCTTTGACTGGGTGACCAAAGTAGTAGATCAGGGAGGGGCTGTGGACATAGCCTACCTAGACTTTAGCAAGGCATTTGACACAGTCCCACACAAAAGATTAATATACAAGTTAGCCAGCCTGGGAGTGGGTCCCAAGATGACAGCCTGGGTAAAAAATTGGCTGTAGAATAGGACACAGAGGGTAATAATAAATGGAGTCCACTCTGAAGAAGGGGTTACTAGTGTTAGGGTACACTTGAGTTCAGTATTAGGACGGTCCTCTTCAACGTCTTTATAAAAGCGACATTGCAGAGCGACTAGAAGGAAAAGTATGTCTCTTTGCAGATGACACAAAGATCTGCAACAGAGTTGATGCACAAGGTGGGGTGGAAAGGATGAGAAGGGACTTGGAAAGGTTAGAGGAATGGTCAAATGCATGGCAGCTTAGATTCAATGCTAAGAAGTGCAAGGTAATGCACCTGGGAAACAAAACCCAGGGGAAGAGTACACAATGGGGGGTGAGATACTAACAACAACAAAAATGGAAAGGGATCTGGGGTAGTCATATCAGATGACCTAAGGTGGGCAAGCAATGTGAGAGGGCAGTAAGGAGGGCTGGAGGGATACACGGATGCATAGGGAGAGCATCACCAGTGAAAACAGGAAGTTATTATCCTCTGCACAGACAGCTGGTCAGACCCCATCTGGAGTACTGCGTGCAGTTCTGAAGACCCAATCTCCACAAAGACATAGACAGGATGGAAGCTGTCCAGAGGAGGGCAACTAAAATGGTGCAGGGTCTGCACCGGAAGACATATGAAGAGAGACTTAAGGAGTTTAATATGTATAGCCTCGAGGAAAGGAGGGAGAGGGGGACATGATAGAAACTTTCAAGTACCTCAAGGGAATCAACAAAGTCCAAGAGGGTAGCATCTTTCAAAAAAGAGGTGTGCAAGAAGAAGGGGCACAATTTGAAGATGGGGGCAGCTCAGAGGTAATTTAAGGAAGTATTTTTTCACAGAGAGGGTTGTGGATGCATGGAGCGGCCTTCCGGAGGAGGTTGTGGAGTCAAAAACAGTGGTGGAATTCAAACATGCATGGGACAGTCATAAGGCAATTCTAGGGGGTGGGGGTAGGAAGAAGTAGGCTGCTGGTTAACTAGGATCTGCAGCTTATTCATTAGGTAGGGAAATGGCCAGACTGGGTGGGCCAAGCGGTCCTTATCTGCCGTCAAATTCTATGTGTATATGTTTCTATTGTTAGGATTTATTCCACCCAATTTTCAACATTGCATTTTTGGGACCCCACCTCATGAATGATGTCACTGTCATTTCATTAATCTCTCCTGAAAGTTGAGTTTGCAAAGGAATGCGCCATTCTATGCCACACATGCAAAATCATGTTTTGGGCAGGCTGTGAAAAATGACACCTGTATACTGTTGATGAGGAGGTGTGGAAAAGGGTAATGTTTAAAACCAAGAGGGAAAATATGAAAAACTGGCAAAGGTATGAACACGCATAGAAACTGCACAATGCACGCTCATAACGTGACCATTTTTTGGAATTTATTAAGCTAATTTTCAAAATGAGCTTTGTGGGAAATCCCCTCATGTACACTGGCACTGTGATTTTGTTAATCCATCCCAAATATTGATTTCACAAAGCGATGCATCATTCTGTGGAAGATGTGCAAAAACACATTTCTGGCAGGATGTGAGAAATGACAGCTGTACTGTTCATGAGGAGGTGTGAAAGAATAGCAATGCTAAAAATCTGGAGTGAAAATATTAAGAACTGGAGAAGTTATGAGCGTGCGTAGAAACTGCACAACGCACACTTGTAACATGGCTGTTTTGGGGATTTTATACACCAAATTTTCAACATCAGCTTTTTGGGACCTCCCTTCATGAATACTTGGACTGTCATTTCATTAATCAGTCATGAAAGGTGATTTCATGTCCCGAATGGTGATTCCGTGCAGCGACTGTGAAATCACCTTTCTGGACTGTGTAACAAGTTGACCGTGACATTGTTTATGAGGTGGCATCCCAAAATGTCTCTGTTGAAATTTTGATGTGAAAATACCAAAAAATGGCTGAGATATGCACAATTAAATTATTTGTTTGTATCAGAATCATACGAAGTAGGATCCTAGTTCATATCGTCACATGAACTTAGATTCTACGTCATATGATGCCAATACAAAAAAATAATTTAAATGTTAAATAACACACTTTTAAGGGCATTTTCCATACAGTAAAGTGCAGGGTGAACCTAGGGGGTCACAATAAGCAAGCTACATCTGTTGGTTCCTCTCCAGAATATCATGTTGGGAGGTTTCCAAATTTGAATTTCAGGTAAACTGGAAAAAAGATGGCGGCCATACAAAAGAGGAATTTTCTCATACAATGCAGGATTCCTCTTTTGTATCAACCAGCTATATTGAAGTGCCTACTGAGCATGCTCAGAAATTATTTTTCAAATGTGTTAATTGCAATAGCTTAAAAATGGCTTATTGTTTTTTCTCCAGACTAGCAAAATGCACATCTGTGGGGGTAGTCCCTCTCTGCCCTAAAAATTGCATACCAAACAAACAAACCCTCTGGGCTGTAGCTAAGGTCTATGAAAAATCCCAGCAGATTCAATGGGTAAAAACATGTTTTTTCACCTCTCCGTAACTCGGAGACTGCACATCTGAATAGAACAAAACTTAGCAGATCAAGAAATTTATAACACAGGAAGGCACAACTACATTCAATGGTTGCAAAGTTATTAAAGTGCAAAATTCTGTATTTAACATTGAAGTGCCTCCTCAACCCTAACTATAGGGGTATGACTGCACCCTAGAATAAATAAATATATGTATATATATATATATATACTGTGTGTATATATATATATATATATATATATATATATATATATATATATCGGCAAAAAACTCTGTTTAATGGCATGTTAGGGTTGTTCCACAGTGACAAAAAAGCGAGAAATTCGGTGTTAGGGTTGAAAGGCCCCATAGGACCCCGCCCACACCCCAACCAGCATCGGGTGCGCATTATGATTGCCGGCCCTAACTCTCACCCCATCAGATGTGTGAGAAGCAGAGGTATGGGAGAATGGGGTGAGAGTTGGGACCGACAGCCAATGTGCCCCGTGCCAGTGAAAGTGTGGGGGGGTCTAGGGGCTTTCAACCCAACACTGAATTTCCTTGCTTTTGTCACTGTGGAACAACCCTAACTAATGCATTAAATGGAGTTTTGTGCCTCTAATTTCCCTTCTTTTTGAGAATGATAATGAGAAATAGTGAATGTAATGCAGCGGCAGGAGGCAAAGTTGAACCAGCATAATATTCTGTGGTGATTTGCATATGCAGCCCATGATGCTTTGCATTGTGGGGGCATGTGTGATTTTGTATTTCTTTGAAACTTGGCTTCCCGGCCAAATGCCCCTTGTGGGTAACCATTGCCTCAGTGCTTGCTCACAGAGGTTCTTTGTCTTCTAATATATATATATATATATATATATATATATATATACACACATATAAAAGGGTAGGAAAAATGCTATGCTTTTATTGGATGAAAAGCATCACATGACCATGTGTGTATCAGCGCGTGACTGCACACCTGCATGTTTACTCCCCTCCAAAACAATTTTGCCATTTTATAAGATAGATAACTCACTTAAGGGTGTGCAGTTGCCCTCTGATATACTCATGCCTTGGGTGGTTGATGCGGCCTCGTGTGGAACAACGCACACCAATGCCTGTGTATATCAGAGCGTGACTGCACACCTCAGAGTGGGCTGTCTGTTACATATATATACTGTGTGTGTGTGTGTGTATATATATATATATATATATATATATATATATATATTTCATTCGTTGCAAAAAAACTGCATTAATGCATCAGTTAGGGTTCCCATTACAGTGACAAGAATATGGAAATTTGGTGTTAGGGTTGTCAACCATACCACTCCACCCCACTCCTCCACCTTCCGCATACCACCCCACCCCCCACCTTCCACATACCAACAGGCATCAGGGTGTGCCTTGGGGTGCCTGGGCTAACTCTCCCCCCATTCCATGTGTAAGAAAGATGAGATGGTACAGTAAAGGAGAATGGGGTGAGAGTTAGGCCCAATGACCCCAAGGCATAACCCAATGCCTGTTGGTATGTTTAAGGTGGTTGATGGGGGGAGGGTGGTAAGGTTGGGAACTCTAACACCAAATTTCCATACCTTTGTTGCTGTAATAGGAACCCTAACTGATGCACTAACAGAGTTTTTTTAGAATTAATTTTCTTACTTTTTGAGACAGTATAATAGCATCCTTATTTTACTTTGGAGGACCCTGCGCTCCAATCCCTCTGTAGATGCGCATGTGTATGTAGGTGTGAAAACACATGGCCCTCTGGGCCCTGTGCTTCCACATGTTGAACAGCAGTGACCAAATTGTCAGCATAGCCATCTTATTACCCCTCCTCATGTACCCCGGTACAGAGAAATTGTGAAATGGAAGGCAAAACATTATTATGCACAACTGCAATGCCATTCTGCACCACAGGTGCAAAAACACATTTCGGACAGGATGTGAAAAATGACAGCTGTACTGTTCATGAGGTGGTGTGAAGAAATGGCTATGCTGAAAACTTGATGTCAAAAGACTGAAAAGTTCCAAAGGTATAGTGTGCATGTGCATAGAATTACTGTTTTGAAACCCTAACTATACTGGCCCTACCAGCTAGCCATACTGGTCCGGTAGGGCTAGTACAGTTAGGGTTGCATGTCCACTTCTATGTTAAACTCAAAATTTTGCACTTTAATAACTTTGCAATTGTTCATCTGATTCACCTGAAATGTGGCATGTGCAGTGTTGTATCATAGATCTCTGAATGTGGAAATTTTCATTCCAGTTGAATTTGCAGTAGCAGAGCAGCAGAGCATCGAAAAGTGTGGAAAATCCTCAACTTCTGCAAATTCCTTACTCATCTCCATAGCTGGAATGGTTTGTCTGTTTGGTCTGAATTTTCAGGGCATATGTAGAATGGGTGAGGCAAGTATCTTTTGAAGGTTTGGTAAAACAATATTAATCTGTTCAAAAGTTATTAAAGTTTAAAGTTTCCCATTATATCCAATAGAGAAAAAAAATATGTTCCACATGACAGCAAGTTGTACTGCTGAGAAAGCACCTTTTTCTGTTGCAAATGCCCTCAGTACTGTCGTGCTGTGGACATCTTGTTTTCAGTTGGCTGTGGAGAAAAAACATTTTAATTCAAATTAACATGCCCCTTGGTAAACACTAACTGCTGTGTTTACCTAAATGGAGCCCTAGGAATATGATCCTGGCATCAGATTTTGAAAATAATCCCCAGAAATGTGCTTTCCACGTTTTTCCTGATTGTACTGTCATGATTTTGGTGGCACTGTGGCGGTATAGTGTCACAAATCACAACATCCTTTTGCAACCACTGTTGCAATTTGCAAAACTACTGGTCCCAAAAATACCCCAAGACACATTTCTTTGTCACTTCACTGCAACTAAGAGGTCTGAACTTTTTCTTTGATGCTTACAGGGTAGAAAGGGCTTGCCCCTCCCAGATATGCCTTTTGCTGATTTGATTCACAGATTTACACCAGTTCCAGAGTTACAGCACACTGAAGTTGTGAATTTTCCCATAGGATAACATTGTGGTGACCACGGCGCATTTCAGTGTCTATATCTCAAAAATGGCTTGAAGTATGAATTTTTATCTAAGTACACATAGAGGTGGCTAGGTGACAATTACAACTGCAAAATAATTTTTTCCACACTTGCTATGGTTACTGAGATATTCATAAATAAGTGTTACAAGGGTTACTTAGAATGCCTCTAGGCCTGTGCTATGTGTCTGTACTTATGAGTAGGTGGGAGTGCAGGCTCAGAGGGACCATGCTTCTACCGATGCATACTATTTATCCAAAAATGGGAGCACTTAGCCCTCCTGCAGTATGCCTCTACACTGATCGGTGGGTGGGAACGCAGGGTTAGGAGGGCGTACACTCCCACTTATGGATACCATAGGAGTAACATTTCACTTTCTCAAAAACAAGGGAAATTCATTGCAAGAAACTCTGTTAATGTAGCAGTTAGGGTTGATTCCACACCAGCAAAAGCCTGGAAATTTGATGTTAGGGTTACCAACCCTACCCCGCCCCCACAACACCACGCTCCACACACCAACAGGCATCAGGGTGTGCCTTGGGGTTGTCGGGCCTAACTCTCACCCCATTCTCCTATACTATACCACTTGGCTTCTTTACAAATGGAATGGGGTGAGAGTTAGGCCCAACAACCCTAAGGAAGGTAGAGAGCTCATTAGGAGCTGTGTGTAGATGACATCATTGTTTACTCAGCTAGGCTGAGCAGAGGATTCATTCTGACATTTAGAATTCTCACAGCAGCATAAGCCATTTTGGAATCAGATGCTCTGGGAAGGTTTAGAGTGTTCAAACGGTAATACAGTGAGTCTGTAGAAGAGTTAGTGTTGAGCAGCAGTACAGAGAGGAGCTCTGAGTGTCAGTGTTCCTGTCAATCACCTGGTGGGAGATTGGGTGAAGGATCTCTGGCAGTATTTCTCACCCTTGTTAGTGAGACATCTACAGTGCCATCTGAAGTGTGGAAACTGTTGATTCCAGGACACGTGTGTATCATTTTTCCTGTGAGAAGAGACAGTGGGACTGCAGTTCAATGTGTCCAGGGGGCAATCTTCTAATGATTCAAAGAAAGTCAGCTGCCCTAGAGGAGACAGAGTGTTTCCAGGTCTGAAAGCTATGGAGAGCTGTGTGAATTTCAGTCAGATGTCTGTACTGAAAAGTACAACAAAGCGTTAAGTACAGTGACGGAGACTAAATAGAATGTGTTTTCTGGGTTGCTATCTGCTGGTTGTATGTGCCACAACAAAGGCTAGAGTACACCAGGCAGAGCCCAGCCACACCACAGATATGTTCTTAATATTTTTAATTTACTGTGTATGCCTCTAGCAACCTGGAGTGGGTGGAAGGTCATTTTTACATAACCCCAAAGAGATGGCAGAGGCTGGCTGGGGCTAGGGTGGGAGGAACGCCTTTCGAAACTCCAGTCAGAGCTAACTGGTCTTGGAAGGGTGCAAAGTTTAAGCCTGCAGATATTTACTAAGCCAATCAAAGTCAGGAGATGTTTTGAGTGTGTGGCAACCAACCATGTAAGTAAATACTTGTAGAGAAGAAATGTCCAGTATACTTGAAGATGTGCGATGTGCATCAAGTTCGATCCATGGAAAATTCTGCTGACTGTGAACAGTCCGGGAAAGCAATCCACACAATCTGCAGATACACAGAGTGCAGGATCAAAGGCAAAGTGTGGAATTTCACCATCGAAATTCCACATGCCGCACAGTGACTTCGCCCATGCCCACCCCCACCCAAAAAATATAAATCTCAGTGTCTAGTGCCTCCCACCACTGATCCCTGGTGACACTGATTAGTGCTCCCCCACCCTTCTACCCATTGTGTCCACATAATACAGAAAAAAAGATAATTAAATTTATCTTCTCTGGTGTCTAGTGACCTCCCTGCTACAGATCGCAGGTCAGCCCCCAAGTTCATTCCGTTGCAACCTACCGTGACTCATCCCACCCTTAACACGGCTGGCCATATCCTCTTTAATGATAAAATACAATTATTTAATCCCTGGTTTCCAGTGGACCACCTTCTCCCCCACCCTGTCAGGTAGTGGCCCCCACCCCACTTCCCCCAAATATGACCCGAGTGGGCCACCGGCACTGTCCTCCACTCACTTCCATGACCAGCAGCTCAACTGAGCGCTATTGAACAAGCACAAACTCATTCATTGACAGCTCCCAGTCATCTGCAGAAGTTTACTAAGGTGTGATGAAGGGCAGGGGCTTCTCTGGTCCCCCTTGGGGGGTGAGATGGGGGAGGGATCCACAATTCTGTTCCACCCATCATGCCCCACTCCCTTGGGTGACTGAAGAAGCCCCCTGCCCTTCTCTACACCCCAGAAAACTGCCACCAATGGCAGGAAGCTGCCAATGAATGAGCATGTGCTTATACAAGCATGCACTCATTCAATAGTGCTCTGTCAGGCTGTCGGCTGTGGAGATGATTGGAGGGCTGTGCCAGTGGCCCCCTCAGGTTGGACTGGGGGAATGGGGTGGTGTTGCACTGGTCTGGATGGGGTGGGTGGGGGATCCACTAGACACTAGAGAATGGAGAAATTAATTTAAAAATGTATATATTTTTACATGTGGGCTGTTGCCAACTGGCCAGCGATCGGTTGGGGGGGGGTGTTGGGGCAGGAGTGTGATTGTTATAACTGTGTCTGGTGGGGGGTGGTCCACTTGACACCAGGGAATGAGGAATTTAATTTAAAAAAACATCAATATTTTTACATGTGGACATCTGGCCGGCGTTCGGTGTGTGTGTGTGTGTGTGTGAGGGGTGGGGGCAGGAGGGTGATTGTTGTAACTGTGTGGGGGTCCACCAGGGATAGATAAAGGGTGTGGCGCTGAGGATTTCCCATTTGTCACCTTCTTGCTTTTGTTTTTAAGTGCAATTTGGCTTAAAAACACAGCTCAAGGTAAAATTACAAATGGCAATTCGAGTAATTTTAAAAATTTGTAAAAGTGCTGCATGGGGTGAATTTGCTGACTTCGTGGCATATTCGTCTGCAAATTAAAACTTCACTGCATCTCTAAGTATACCCCTAGGAAAGAGGGGTGGACAGTGCCAGTATTGGAAAGAGTAAAATGTCTAGATGTCCTTGAGCATAAAGGTGGGACAGTGTTCAAATTGTGATGACAGAAGAAAGTACAATTTGCCTTGTTTGTTCTGAGAAAGGAGTGTCAGCATTCCTCACCTGTACAGTGACAAACTTAGCGGACCACCCTGTTCTGCATTTGTTTGCCAACTTGTTGTCAGAATAAAGCCTTACTTCACAATCCAATTTTTCTATTTGGACATTAGATCTTTGCTTCCCAAGTGAAATGTTATTGGGCCTCTACTGATAGTTTTAGATCTAACATATGCCTAGCACCTCATCCCAGAACCTGGAATAAATACAAATGTTATTTTGTGCCCCAACCCCCCGACCCCTTCAGACTGCCGAGCTGGGTATTCACAGCAGAGCTGGGGTGATGCCTTTTGTTTTGTCAACTGGTGGCCTGTTGCCTTGTCTGTGGTACAAGTTAGGGGGTTCCCGGTCTGCGCCTGGCCAGAGCATAAGTTACATCTACAAGATTGTTTATTGCACCCCCCCCAATACTGGCCCCATCTGGATCAGTCTCCCCAGCCCCATCATCTGATATCTCTGGGAATTATTTTTGGCAGTGATCCTGCCGCAGGACCCTGGATTCGAGGGACCCAGTCATCGATGCGGGGCTTGCAAGAGACTTGCCCATCATCATCATCACTCTTCTATGGTCAGATGTTTTTTTCCTCCTGTTTTCTCTCCTATTGGGCCCACACATGAGCAAGGATGTATGTGAGTACTTAGCATTTGTGGAGATGCCCCCAGCATGGGGTCACCTCAAGTGCTGTGCCAAGGGGCTGATGCATAGTTTTGTATAGATAGCATGCAAGCCATGGGATGGTCAGTCCACCTTCCCCAAGGGAAGGGAACTGTCCTATAGATACTCAATCCTTCTTCTCCGGTCAGTCACTGAGTGACCCAGGTCCATTCCAAAACTCAGGTTGTCAGCTTGATGGGATGTAAGGTGCCCAGTGCATCAGCCCACCATGCAACTGGGCCAGCTAGATATGCATTCTTGCTATTTATTTCTAACTGTTTAGTTCCCTCCTCTAGGAACTCTGACCCTTTATGTCTCTTCTGCCTCCTCATATCTTCCTTTTCAGGTCCCTCATGGACTCCCCATCTCTTCAGAACTCGTCAATTGTATTGCAGTAAACAAGTCTTTAATTAATTTCTCCTCCATCACTTAATAAGCATAATGATTTCACAATTAATACTTGTAAGCAAAACATTATTTTCATTGGCCAATACTTGTCTTGTGCTATCGAATGTTGCACTACACAGGGTGTATGTGCAACTTAGAATCCTCAGCCCTAGGTACACTGTAATTAGGGACTGTGGATTTTTTTGTTTTTGTAACTCTAGAATTGGCTGCAGAACTGTACAGTGCCACAGAACCCATAATTTTAGGGGCTATGTCTCTAAATATCACTGTGTTGTTGTTGTTGTTGCGTGGTTTTGTAACCCTTGTAATTTTCACAGCTCGCACCTGTTAATTGGCACTATTATTGTCTAGTGCCAGTGCACTTACCTGGTCAATAAAACCTAAATAAATTAAAGTATTGTTTTTCCATACTGCTTAGCTCCCGTTCACTCTTTAACGATGAACCCGAAGCCCCCTTCTCACTGCTCAGCATCTGATGGCATCAATAACATCACATTATCTCTTAGTTGGGAGCACAACAGTCCTGTCACAGAAATGAATACTGAAGTGCCGCAAAGATCTAGGGACCTTGAATGTACTGCAGTACCTTGGACTTCCCCGCATTAGAGCTAAGCTTCAATTTCTCAGCCCACACCTCTATGCTGTGGAGAGTCCCCAGAAGTCTTGTGGTGCTCACCTGTTGCATCACCCAGCCTACAGTAGGTGGTGATAGTGCAGCAAGATGCACTACCTCACAGCTACAGAAGGAGGTGTGCTGTCTGTGGGATACTCAATCATCCTTCCCCCTGGCCAGCCCCCTGAGTGACCTTGGTCCATTCCTGAATATAGGTTGCTGGCATAGTGTCAGGTGAGGCACCCAGCACCTCATTCCTCTGCACCACTGGCCCAGCTAGATTTTGTTTTTTTTACAATCTTTTTACCCAGTATAGCTCAGTTTATCTGCACTGTCTCATTTTCTATTGTGTTCTGCCTTTGCACGTGACCAAAACAAACACTGTGCTCTACCTGCAGTAACTTCCTCTTTGTTCCCATTGGAGATCTACTAATTGTTGATGGTCAAGATTTCTCCTGCACTGTTCTGAGCAGTTTCCACCATGCTGCGGTGACACGGATTTTGCTGACCGTCAGAACAGCGAAGGCACAACACCACTAACTGGTGTTGTGCAGTCACTGGAGTAAAGTGTATTTTCTGTGGGAGTCTTTTTCCCCTACACCCACCATGCACACACCCTGCACTTAAAATAACAAACTCCAAGTTGGAGTTGGTTCAGGAAGGGGCGAACATCTCAGAGGTAGCAGTGTCGGGAACCCAGAGGACCATCACAGTGAACTGTTGGAAATGTCGCTGTGATGGTCTTCACTGTATTCCCATCGCTGTTGTGATGTGATGTTATACCTTCTGACTATATAGAATGGTCTCCCCCCAAATTTAATTTTGTAACCACCTTTAACCATTTCAGGGCTATACATGTGTATTTTTCCCCACTGGTTACAGCTACTGAGCTTGGGTCTTTACTGCTGTGTACAGTACCATAAAGTGCATACCCACTCCAACCAGTGAGTACTGCATTTATTCTGCACATTGTATATTTATTTATTTTATATTGTAGTACAATAATTTAAAGTAACAATGGACTGTAGGTTAATCATGTCCCAATCCCCCTCTCTTCATAAGCAGGGATGGATGAATAAGTACGGTAAATGGACAAAAAGGAAATGCTGATTAAATTTTATCTCTGTAACTGATCTTGAATCTGCACTTTCTCCCTAGCAAAAACTGTATTAACAGACACTATATAAAAATTCAATTGAATTACATAAATCTGGGGTCGTACCCGAAAATACTGTAGGCATGAAGTTGCTTAGTGTGGTTACCTGGTTAATAAAAGAGCTAATGATAATAATAATCTCATCACAAAGAAATAAAAACATGCAATCTTAAATTTACTGAAAATATGACATGTAAAAGAAAAATGAAATGTTTACTGTTCTGTATGTGTTCTAGTAATTTATTAGCATCACAAACTCTGATAATGGATAAAATAAAAATAGGGCAAACTAGATGGGCCTACTGGTTTTTTTCTGCCGACACCTTCTATGTTTCTATGTTTAAAACATGTATGAAACTAAGGAAAGCTTCTAATTCATAGACAATGGCTCCATATTCAGCACATTAGCACAGCACTAACAGAAATAGGGCTGCGCTACCTGTATTTATTGTGTCCAATTGTGGGCCATGTTAAAAGGGCCCCATAGTGCAACACACAGTGGATAGCGTGATCTCACAAAATATTGCATACAGGACTCAGTGGTTTACTTCAAGAATTTTCAAAGTCCTTAAAGGCTGCTGAGGCTATGCTATTTACTGCTTCCAAATACTGATTCTTATCAATGTACACAGGGTGCACAATCCTTAGCCCCTTGGTGCAAGGCAATGCAATTACACCCTCCCCCTCTTGCCAAAATCCCCATTATAAAACAGTCACATTCCCTGTTAGTCTAGTAGTACCCTTATCCTGCCCTGATCTCTGATAGATCAAGAAATCAACCCTGGTATTCCAGTGGTATCCCCCTCTTGCCAGATCCATGATGGAGTGGTACCCCCTCTTGCTTCAGTCCCTGTTGTGAAATTAACTTTACCTGAGTCCATGAACATGTGTGCCAAATCTCAGAGTAAGCAGTCCAGGTCAAAACAAAACAAGCTGGCTCAGCAAGGAAGTGGAGGGAGAGGTGAGGGAAAAAAGATGGTCCTTCATTAAGTTCAAAAAATCAGTGCGTGAGGAGGATAAAGAGGTGTTCACAAAATCATTTAGGGAGGTGACCAGGTCAGTTAGGGCAGCCAAGGCAGCAAAGGTTGCTGAAGTTGGCTCAGGGGATCAGAGAGGGGGAAAAGAGGTTCTTTAAATACATAAGGGAGAAGAGGAGTTGTAGGATGACATTGTTAGAATCAAGATAAAGGGGAGATGGGCAGAACAAGGGGAAGATCAGGTAGAGGCACTCAATGAGTATTTCTGCTCGGTGTTCACAAAAGAAAGGGATGGCCCAATACTGGAGGGGATAGGGGGCAAGGGTGGCTGGGGGGCAGAGATAACAGATGGGGTCATCCAAGAGGACAGAGTTCTGAAAGGCCTTAAAGTCTTGCGGGTGGACAATGCACCAGGACCGGATGGTGTACACTCAAGGGTCCGGAAGGAACTGGCAGAGGTGTTGGCAGGCCCTCTGACAGACCTGTTCAACACCTCCTTGGAGACAGGGAATATACCCAAGGACAGGAGGATGGAGGATGGCTAATGTGGTGCCCCTTCACAAGAGTGGACCCAAGGACTAGTTGGGCAACTACAGACTGGTGAGCTTGATTTCCATAGTGGAGAAGTTGATGGAGACCATTCTGAAGGAGAGATTGATAATCTTTCTTGATAGCAATGGTCTACTAGATGAGAGACAGCATGGGTTTGTCACAGGAAAATCTTGCCAAACTAACCTGATTGACTTCTTCAACTGGGTCACTAGGGTGGTTGATGAAGGCCATGCTGTGGATGTCCTGTATCTGGACTTTAGCAAGGCTTTCGACTCGGTGCTGCACAGGAGGTTAATAAGCAAGCTGAGGGACATGGGGATGGGGGAAAACTGGTGGGGTGGATGAAGAGCTGGCTGCAGGCAGACAACAGAGGGTAGTTGTAAGGGGGAGACATCCAAGCCAAGGCCAGTAATGAGTGGAGTATTGCAAGGTTCAGTGCAGGGCCCTGTTTTGTTCAATGTCTTTATTGGAGACATTGCAGAGGTGGTCAAGAGTAAGATCAGGCTGTTCACAGATGACACTAAGATTTGTGTATAAGTGGACAATGAGGAATGGATGCAGGCACTCAGAGAGGATCTAGCTAAACTCGAACACTGGTCTAGGGAGTGGCAGTTGGGCTTTAATGCTAAGAAGTGCAAGGAAATGCACCTCTGAGCCAGAAATCCCAGGAACAGCTATTGGCTGGGGAGAGTGCATGTAACAGCTTCAGAGGAAGGAAGGGACCTGGGGGTAATAGTTAAAGGGAACATGAAGGTATCAGCACAGTGTAGGAAGGTGGCAGCAAGGGGAAATAGGATGCTGGGGTGCATTGCCAGAGGACTCACCTCTAGAAAGGGGGAGGTCATCCTGCCATCGTATAGTTCACTGGTAAGGCCACACTTGGAGTACTGTGTACAGTACTGGTGCCATGCCTCAAAAAGGATGGGAGATTACTGGATGGGGGGGCAGCACAGGGCTACAAAAATGATCATGGGACTAGGGGAGTTGCCGTATGAGAAAAAGTTGAAAAAGCTCAACATGTACTCGCTGGAAGAGAAAAGAGGGAACATGATAGAGACCTTTAAATACTTGAAAGGCATAAACAAAGTCAGGCAGGGAGGATTGTTCCACTTAAAGGGGAAAAGGGTCACTAGGGGGCACAGTTGGAAGGGGGAAGGTTTAGGAGGGAGATGAGGAGGCACTACTTCACAAAGAGAGTGATGGTGGGTTGGAATACACTGCCGGAGGAGATAATCATTCAAAAGACAGTGGATAGCTTTAAGCAGGGTTGGAATTGAGTCACAGGCAGGGTTAGTACAGACAAGAACACAAAGGGGGGAAGGACCTGGAAAGAGGAAGAAGAGAGGGGTTTGGGTGGGGGTGGGGCAGCTGAAGTGATATGAAACGAAGAGCTGTACAATTGAGCAGACTTAATAGACCTGTGGGCCTTTTTCTGCCAGAAACTTTGTATGTTCTCTACCCCAATGCCATACCAAGACATGCACCTTCCTTCCTGGCCCACTTCCTTGGCACCCACATTCCTCAACCCCCATCTGGCACCCAACTCATCCTTCAAATCCCATCCATGACCACAGGCAGAACAGTGGATGGTGACTGGCACAGATGCTCCTCCTCCCACCTAAGTCAGCCCTCCTCTGAATGACAGGGACCAAGTGTGCACATTCAGTCAAAACAACTGTTCAGTACCTTCAGACTTATTTTTCCTTATTTCGGGTACATTACAGGGGAAAGGGACACTCTGATTCATTGAAAGTGCTTCTCTAAATCCTTAATGATTTACAAAGTGTAATAGGTTTGTTTAAAACAGTAGTTCACATACAATGACACAACATTTACTGACCAATTAATGATTAACTGACTCAGGTCAAGGGAAACTGTGTACATTGTAAATTACCAGTTTAGCTACATGTTGAAAACTACATAAACTTGCTTCTGTGCAGTGCAATAATGATGGAAGGGAAAGTAAATCTATAAAATATTTATTACAAAACAACTACATGAACACACAGTAGTACTATTTAATTCTGAAGGCACCCTTCCAAGATAGATAACATTAGAGTTTATGGACAAAGCACAAAAAGTCAAGAAATCAAAGTTCTGTTCTTTTGCCAGTAATCCTGTATAAGCATGGTAGTAGCAATTTGTAATTAGTTGGGTAGAATTTTTTGCACCCATAGTGGTCCTTGTACAAATTGCCAAACAAACTATGAGATGTGATACCTTTCATTGCATTAACATGACTTTTTCAGTACAGAAGTTTTCTGGCTTACAGATAGCCCTTCTTCAAATAAAGGCAGTTTCTACAAAAAGTATGTCTTTTTTTTTTTTTATAAAATGGCAAGCAACAAATCTAGAAACTTTATTGGCGAGAAGACATCACCTGGCCATGCATTAAATGTCTATAAACATATGGTTATGTGCCAAATATCATTTTCCTCCCCCCCCCAAAAAAAAATCTACTTAGAGCCATTTTATAAGTGTAATAAGCCCCTCAAGGTTGTACATCAAATGATTTTAATGTACTTGCAAGGGGCATGAGGACACTTGCCCTTTGACCTCATGCCTTACTATACCCCTGGGGTATACAATAAAATTCTAAAATTAACACCCAATTATGGCTTATTGCTTACATAATAGATAGTGCATATAGTACCTACAACTGGCAATGAACATGTACACAAGAAGGTCTGTCAGACTAAATAACAGGAATGCCTCAGCTAGGAGGGTTTCAGGTACTTCATTCCTTATAGTTATAACTGTGCTTTGACACACTTCAGTGTCCTACTTCAGGAGATACTCTGTGTTGTCAGGGCACAGGCCCTTCAATTACCATCTTCCTTTCTTCTGGGGCTGCAGACAGCCCTGGGGCTCTTGGAACTTTAACTGTTGCAGTGGGTTTCATACCCAAATCACTTGAGAGGACCCAGCATGAGGTAGGTCTAACTCAGACACTTGTTTGAGGATTCAAAGCACCGGCAATAAAATATAAATATGACTAAGGGCCCAGAGGCTACCTGGGGATTCCATCCTTCCAACCTCCCCTAGATTCAGTATCCACTGCACCACTGTTACCCAGTGAAAGTCCACAGTAGCCAAATTTAGATTTCTGTGTGTCTGTCTCCCAGGAATTACATAGCCAACTATGAGGCACTGGGGCTAACATAATCTCCATCTATTTTATGCTTCCATTCCAGCTAATCCAGGACCTGAGTGACTCACAACACAATTTAAAAAAGGTAAACGAGGAGCAGTTTATATTGGGGACTGCAGCTGCCATGAAAATTGCATCCCCACCCTCTATTCCAAAGGCAACCATGGATCAAAGGATCCCAGGCCAAATGCTAGCACCACCCCACACAGCGTATCCCCTGTGCCACTCAATGGGGGAGGTGAGCACTGATGTGCCTTAACACATTAATTTTTTCAATGTCCAGAACAATCACATGTTATCCCAGAGGCTGAAAACTTAACTGTGTGTAAAGAAATAGCTTCCCTTGAGGATCTGTGTACTGTGGGGTGACACACCACTGAGGGCTCCATTTTGTAGGCCACTGCCACAATCCCAAGGCTTGGGTGGGTTCCTGGACTATATTGCTTCAGCTGCAGACTGCAGCTCTCTCTATGTCTCTCCTCCAAACTTAGCAGAAATGTGTAAGCCACCACACCCAATGACTCACCAGTCACTGGGAGCTGACCACACCATCTGAAAACTCCCAGGATCCAGCCAGCAGGGAGCATCCATGCTGGCTAGAGTTAACTCTATGATGTCCATGAACCCACTGACTGGCCATAGCCAACTGGGAGATACACTTACTGTATAATGTAGTTAACTAGTAAAAGAAAATCCACATGGAAACAGAAATCAAAATTTCATGAAATGCACTCAGCTAAACTAATGTTCTGTAAAGAATCAGTAAGACAAAGAGATATATTTACCTTCTGGAGTTCAAAATGAACAGAAAGTTTGAAATGCAGCAAAGAGTCATTTACACTGGAAATGAATATACAATAGAGATGGGTGAACCAGCTATGCACAGTTCCAACCCCCTCCCGGACTGGGCCGACTCGGCTCTGACTGGGAAAACCAAGCCTTGTCTTGGCTCGACCCAAATTGCCAAGATGGCCCAGTTTGGAATTGCTTTCCGGTCCAGAATAGCATACCAGAATACCAGTACTGAATAGAAAAGGCAGGGCAGGGTGCAGAAATGATGCAGAAAATCTTAAAAAAGCGTATTTTTTTTCCCGATCTCTGATGAAGACTCCCAAAGTCCTTGGACCGTCACTTGACCAACAAAGGCAAACACTCATGATCCTGGGGCACTGAAGGGAGCAAACCAATGAGGGTCTATGTTCTGTAATTGACCCATGTTCTAGCCAATCCTCTATGTCAGCCATCATAGGACATCCTAGGAAACCGAGCATCGAGTGCATTTTGGGCTTTGCGTTCAATGGAGATAGGTGTGTGTGTGTGTGTGTGTGTGTGTGCAGAGAGATTAAAAAAAAACTGGCAAACTCATTTTTCATTTTGTTAGAGAGGGGGAGGAAGAGTAAAGCCTGAGAGACCAACAAATTAAACAGCAGACAATAAACAGCAAAGTGCAAACCTTGCAGCAGATTGCAGAGTACTCTGTAAAAAAAATGTTCATGAGAGAGAGAGAGAGAGAGAGAAAGAAAGAGACAGAAAAGAGACAGACCAATGAATTCATCAGCAGAGTGCAGAGTAGGTGTCAGAAAGCAGATGTTGCAAACCCCACAGTTAAAAAAAAAAAAGAAAAAAAAACTATTTTCATTAGTCAGAGAGAGAGAGACAGTGAGAGAAAGAGACAAATGAATTTAACAGCAGAAACAGCAGAGTACAGAAAATAAAGAATTAAAAAAACATATTAAGGGGAGAAGAGTCAGACAGAAAGGAGGACTGTCTGGAAGTCATAGTCCGGAAGTAATTCTGAGGGGGGCTTATAGTGCCATATAGATTTTGAAGTGGTGTGTCACCCCCATCTCAGACTCTGTGTTGCCCTGAAAGGTCATACTGCTGTAGACTCTATGTTGTCCATTTCTGTGCCTGAACTACTACTAGGTTATTGTGCCATACAGATTGTGAAGGAGGGGGTCACATCTCAGACTCTGTGTTGTCCATCTCTGTGCCTGAACTACTACTAGATCATATAGTGCTTTACGTATTTTGAGGGGGGGGGTATGACGTCTCAGACTCTGTGTTGTCCATCTCTGCACCTGAACTGCTGCTAAGTCATGGTACCATACAAACTGTGAAAGGGGAAGGGGGTTGTCATGCCTCAGATTCTGTGTTGCTCATCTCCGTGTTTGAGCTACTATTAGGTCATATAGTGCTTCACATATTTTGAGAGGGAGGGTGTCACGTCTCAGACCCTGTGTTGCCCATCTCTGCATCCAAACTAATACTAAGCAATTAAGTTGGACCCAAAAAAATGGATACAGAATCAGAGTGTGTTATGGAAATGGTACATGATGCCAACACCAGCAGGATGTATGAAATTCATACACATAACAATAAAAATATTTCCCGAAAAACAAGGGAAATTCACTGCTGAAGATATCATGAATACAACTGATGAAAATGAAGCAACACAACCAGAAAAAGAAAAGAATATTGGTGAATTCCCTGATCAAAGTACTGTTGGCATTGCCGGAAAAATCAGGTAAAAGCAAAACACAAAAACAGGCAGCCAAAACACTTAGACCTAGAAAGTGAATGATTAAGGAAAAAGCTCTGTCTAGTACCACTAAACGTGGTACTCCATGAAATGCCACTCACACATATCAGTCTTCTTCATCAGAAAGCAGTGCCTGTGATGAAGAAAAGGGTTGTAAATGTACAAGAACAAGATCACAATCATAATGTATCACTGTTACGTTCTTCCAAAGGGGATGAATCAGAATGTGATACTGATGAGGCAGAGGATGCCACGTGGGTTCCCACACCTAAAAAGCAAAAACACATACAAGCATATGAAACTGCCATCAGAAACAGGCCTCACGGTCAATTGAGTCTACTCAATTGTGCAGCAAGCACCTCATCTCACAGCTGCCCCTCCCACCCCCTCATCCCAGTATCCCTTCCCCTTACCATGTCCCAACCCCTTCTGAAACTGACCACCATCCTACAGGATGCTATCTCATCTGGTAAGGTATTCCATTTGTCCACCACTCTTTCAGTGAAAAAATGTCTCATCTCCCTCCTGAATCTTCCTGCTTCCAATCTCAGTCCATGCCCTCTCATGTCCCTCCTCCTTCTCATCTGGAAATACCCTTCTGTGTTGGTCTTGTTTATCCCCTTCAGATACTTAAAGGTCTAGATCAGGGGTGTCCAACCTGTAGTTCATAAGCCACATATTGATCTTGAAGCAGTTTAATGTGGTTCTCGAGGGGTTTATCAATTACACATCAGAGTGCTGAACAAGCTACTTTTACTAAGCCTGCAAGCAAATCTAAAGCTCCAGAGCTACTCTGAATAATTATTTTAAAATTACAACTACTTTTTTTTAAATACTGTAACTTAATAAAATACAATTATTGACTATTTACTATGACTATGTTATTATTTCAACTCATAAATATGGGTATGGAAAGCGCCGCACATTGGGTATGGTGTGGTGTGGGCCACACATTGCTGTGGCCCACATTTTACTCAGAAATTTAAATGTGGCTCATGACCCCGAAAAGCTTGGATACCCCTGGTCTAGACCATATGCCCCTATCACTCCTCTCTTCCAGTGCATAGATAGTCAACTCTCCCAGCCTGTCCTCATAGGGCTTGCTCTCTTATCCCTGTATCATCTTTGTGGCTCTTCACTGCACCCCCTCCAACAATCTGATGTCCTTCTTCAGGAATGGGAGTCAGTAATGCACACAGTACTCCAGGTGGGGCCTGACCAATGACCTACACAGGGGCAGGATAAACTCCCTCCTTCTTTAGGAGATCCCTCTTGTAATATACCCCGGCATTTTTTTGGTTTTTGCTGCTGCATTCCTGCACTGAGCAGAGTTGTTCATGCTCCCCTTAATGATCACTCCTGGATCCTTCTCATCTGTGGAGCTCCCCAACTGTACCCCATTCAAGTGATAATCCGTCCCCTGGTTCCTGGCTCTGAAGTGCAGAACCTTGCAAGCACCACCACTAGCCATAGCCAGAAGTGGAAAAACAGACAATAATCAAGGTAGCTCTTCTGGGGACATCCACAGTGTGCATGAATCAGGATCAGAAATCAAAATTGCTGCGGTTCCTGGCATGACAACATTTTCCACCTCTGTTGTGTGAAGCTATTTTCATGTAAGTCCCAAAAATGAATGTTTTGCAGAATCCTTCTGTAATCTGGACATTAGCAAGGGGAAAGTGAGGGGCCAGTTCGGGACAACATCACTAAATAGGCATTTACAAAAAGCGCATCCAACCATTTAGCTGTGCAGCAGTTCTGAGCAAGGGACAAATATCCGTGATGAAAAAAATTCTACAGACAATGGTGATGGTGAAGAGACTGAAAGACAGGGCAGAAAAAAACACGTTCGACTTCTCTGACAAAAGTATTTAGACAAGCTATAGCTTCGCTACTACAATCCCATGGATTTGCCCCCCTGCACAAACTAAACAGCAGACCATTGCTGGGACACTTGAATAAAAATCTGCCTACAAAAGATCATATTAAAAGTCACGTTAAAATATTTATCAGTTAATAGCTAAATTTATTGCCAAGGACCTGTAACTATTTTCAAGAAGGCAGTATAGTGCAGTGGTCTAAGGCTCTGAGCTGCAAATCTGGTGACATCCAGCAGACCAGCCCTGGGTTTGAATCCCACAGCTTTCACTTGCATACTGTGTGACCCAGAGCAAGTCATTTAACTTCCTTGTGCTCCCAGGTCACACCTGAAAACAAGCTCCGGCTTAGTATGCCTTTCCTGGTTAAACAATTTCCTCTTTCCCTGTGGTGCAGAATGGTGGTTTTAGAGCCCTTTAAAAATATTTTGCTCCACATTACAACATACCAAGCTAAGCCATAAATATTTTGCGACTATATCTGTTCCCAAAATGTACGAATGTATGCAAAGTATAATAAAACTGGCTGTTAAAGGCAGCAAATGTGGTTTTGTGCACCTGACCACAGACATCTGGATGAGTCTCAAACCACTGATTATATGCGTATCACAGCACACTGGGTACCACTATCATCTTCCAACACCACCACAAGCAGCAGTGTACAGGAAGGAAGACAAAGAATGTCAGCTCTTTCCATTAGCGTGTTTGGTAAGCATCACACTACTGACAATATTTTGGAAGAGTTTCGTGCCAACATTTCTAAATGGTTAGAGCTCCTGGGACTCACTACTGACTTTGTGGTTTTGGACAATGGCAACAATATTGTTAGTACATTGAAATGTGGTGGTTTTACTAAGCAATGGGCAAACCAGTTCCTGTGCAGTTCTGAACCCCGGACGGTCTGACTCAGCTTTGACCAGAAAAATGCAACCTTTTATGGCTTGACCCTTATTGCCGAGTTGGCTCAGTTCAGAAGTGTGGTCTGGTCTGGAATAATATTCTCACCACCAGTACTGCATGGAAAAGGCAGTGTAAGGTGCAGAAAAGTGCAGAAAAAAAAGAGTTTCTTTTTCCCCCCCCTCATTCTCTGCCGAAGGCTCCTGAGTCCCTGGACCATCACATGACCAACAAAGGGAAACCCTCATGACCTGGGGCACTGAAGGGAGCCAACCAATGAGAGTCTCTGTCCTGTGACTGACACATGTTCTAGCCAATCCTCTGGGTCAGCCAACATAGTACTGCCCTAGGAAACAGAATATCGAGCGCATTTGTGACTTTGCATTCAATGGAGTCAGTTGCGTGTTTGTGTGTGGAGATTTCCCAAAAAACAACAAGTGAAAATTTTGTTGGAGAGAGGGAAAGGGAGAGGGAGAGAGAGTGGAAAAGTAGAGACTGAAAGACCAACAAATTCAACAGCAGAAAACAGCAGAGTGCTGCAGATGTTGCAGCAGACTGAGAAGATTCATTAACAAGCATTTGTCAATGCCAAATGTCGACTTGCTGGCATTGGCATTGGTAGTGCAGGAGTTAGAGAGATGCATAATAGGAATGGCAGTGAAGTATTGAACTGATGCCAAGCCCACCCCCACCATGCAGAGAATGACAGGCACTGGGTGTGCCTTTGGGTCGTTGGCCATAACGCTCACGCCATTTTACCTGACCATACCTTGCAGACACTGACAAGTGTTACAGTGTGTCTTGGGGTCTTCGGGACTTATGCTCACCCCATTCCTTAAGGAAATACACTGAGATGGGTGCAGTATAGAAGAATGGGGTGAACTTTGGGGCTGAAGAGTACAAGGCACAGCTCGATGCCTGTCACTGGCTGCAGGGTAGGGGTGGGGGTTGGAATGGCGTGAGCATTACAGCTGACAATGCCAAGTCACACCCCTGACACCTGTCAGTCTCTACAGGGTGGGGCATTACAATTGGACACCCTAATGCCCTGGGCACTTGTTGGTATTTCTACTCCAAATTTTGAACATGGGCTTTTTGTGACCCCACCTCATGAACAGTGGCATTATCAGTTTGCTAGCCAAAAGGTGATTTTGCACAGTGACTGCGCCATTTGGCGCCACAGGTGTGAAAACACATTTCAGGCAAGATGTTAAAAATGGCAGTTGTACTGTTCATGAGGAGGTGTAAAAAAATGGCAATGTGGAAAATCTGGAGTGAAAATATGAAAAATTGGTGAAGTAATGAGTGTGCATAGAAACTGTGCAACGCACACCTGTAACGCAGTTATTTTGGGGATTTGTTTAACCAAATTTTCAACATAGGCATATTGGGATCTCCACTCATGAACAGTGGCACTGTGATTTTGTTAATTTGTCCCAAAGGTTGATGTCCCACAGCGACCAGGCCTTTGTGCACCAGATGACCAAAAACACATTTGGGGCAGGATATGAAAAATTACAGCTGTACTGTTCATAAGAAGGTGTGAATAAATGGCAATGTTGAAAATCTGGAGTGAAAATTTTAAAAATTGTCAGCTTTGAAGAGTCCAGATGTGTTCCCGCTCCACCAAAGATCGCAGCGCCGGACCTCCGGAGGTAAGTATGGGGTGAGGGGGTGTTTGGAGGTGGGTTACACAGAGGGTGGATGTGGTTGTGGGAGGGGGCACTGCAGATAATGAGGGATCATTTTCTTTTTTTTCAGGTAAACAAAAAAGCGGACATAGCAACACAGTTTGTTGGGCACACTGGGGTGGGCTGCCAGTGTGCCCCATGACTTTCTGGGGGGTGAATGTTGGGCACACTGGGGTGGGCTCCCAGTGTGCCACACAATGGGGGTTAGGGGGTAAGGAACATGCCAACATGGTCAGCTTAGTGTGAGTAGCGGCACACTGAGGTGGGCTCCCAGTGTGGCACACAATGTGGAGGAGGGGACATGCCGACATGGGAATTGCACCCCTGATGTTGGCTTTGTTTGCAGTTTGTGTGGCAGTGGCAGGAGCTGCCGCCATGTTTATTGAAATGTTTCACCCAGAAAGGCACATACGGAGGTGTGTCATGTCTGCCACTGCATGATAAGCTTATCTTTGATTGCAGTGGCAGATTTCTTCTAAGTTTGTGGCACTTTACATAATTCTTGCATCAGCGCAATCATGTTGGCTAATTGAAGAATGAGGGATGCACCTACTAAAGCATGCCCTGCATTCACCTACACTGACACACCTTTCACTGTGCTAATACTACCGCAAGATGTTGCTTGCCCGTGAACACAAGACAACATAAAGAAAGGATTTTTTCATTAGAAAGAGGGAGTAGAGAGAGACTAATGAATTGAATAGCAGAGTGCAGAGTAGACAGCAGCAGAGTGCTGCAGATGTTGCAGATTCCACAATAAAATGATAAGACACCTATTTTTGTTTAGTCAGAGAGAGAGTATATATACTTTCATTGCAAGAAACTTCATTAATGCATCAGTTAGGGTTGATAGCACAATGACAAAAGTATGGAAATGTGATGTTAGATAACCACACTTACCACCCTACCGCCACCCCTCCTTCACTCTCCACACACCAACAGACGTTGGGTGTGCTACGAAGTTGTCAGGCCCAACTCTCACCCTATTCCATGCGTAAACAAGCTGACATACTACAGTACAGGAGAACGGGGTGAGACTAAGCTATGGGTAGCAAAAAAATCTATATTTTGAATAGTTTTTGAGATTTGAGTGCTGAAAGGTGCTGCAGACATTGCAGTGTTAGTCTATGGGAAATTTCTCAACTTTGGAGTGCTGTAACTTTGTAACCATTTAAAAAAAAATTTTACCAACCCACCAAAAGGCACATCTGTGGGGCCAGGGCTTGCCACCCTGCAAATTTCAGCCAAAGAGCCCTAACAGTTTAGGTGCAGTGGTGTGGCAGAGAAATGGCATGTTTTGGTGCAGTAGTGTTGCAAATTGTGACAGTACAGATGCAACAGTGTCATGATTCGTGAAAATGTCACAACTGTACTGTCGTGATTTGTGACGCTATGAGGGACCCAATTTAAAAAAAAGATATTTCTAGAGGTCCTAGAAAAAAAACATTGTATTCCTCAGGCCCTGTTTAGGTAAATACAACTGTCAGTATTTACCTAGGGGGCAGTAGACTTTGAATTACAGATGTTTTTCTTCACCAGTAACTGAAACAAGATGACTACAGCATGAGAGTAAAAGGGCCTTTCGCAACAGTAAAATGCACTGGCGGCAGTTTTTGTGAGGCACATGTGTTTTTTTCCCCATTGACTACAATGGGAAAATCAAAATCTGAATAACTTCTGAATGGATTAATATTTTTTCACCAAATCTTCAAAAGGCACATCGGTGATCCAGACTGCATCTTTCCTGAAAATTTCAGATCAGACAAACAAATGATTGGGACTGTAACCCCGAGCAAAGAAACACGCAAAAAAAAAACATTTTTGCACATTTTATGGCACTACACAGCCCCACAACCACTTATTTGACTGTTACACAACTTGTCAGACCCAGAGATCTATGGATCCACGCTGTGCATGCAAAATCTCAGGCAAATCCATCATACGGTTGCAAAGCTATTAAAGTGCAATATTTTGGGTTTAACATAGAAGTGCCTGGACAACCTTAACTATAGCTGCACTACAGTGCAGTTATTATATGAATAAATAAATAAATACATATATATATATAATATGGACAGAGAGAGAGAGGCTAGACTGCATTGCCCATCTCTGTGAAAGCTTGTACTGCCCTAGACACTGCGTTGCCCATCTCTGTGCCATAGAGCCATACAGATTGTGAAGGAGGGTCACATCTCAGACTCTGTTTTGGCTATCTCTGTGCCTTAATGACTACTAGGTCATATAGTGCCTCACATATTCTGAGGGGGGCGGTGTTGCATCTCAGACTCTATGTTGGCCATCTCTGCATCCAAACTAATACTGCTAAGTAAGCAATTAAGTTGGACCCCCACAGGAAGTGATTCAGAATCAGAGTCTGTTATGGAAAGGGAACATGTGACCAAAACCAGCAGTATTGCTGAAATTGGTACACCTAGCAATGGAAAAAATTCACAATAACAAATTCAGAAAAAAAGAGAAATTCCCTGCTGAAGATATCATTAACACAACTGATGAAAATGAAGCAACATAACCAGAAACAGATGAAGCAAGACAAGCAGAAAAAGAAAAGAATGTTGGTGAATCCCCTGATCAAAGTAATGTAGCACTGTCAGCATTGCCAGAAAAATCAGATTAAAGTAAAACAGAAAAAAAGGTAGTCAGAACACTTAGACCTAGAAAGGCAATGTTGAAGGAAAAGGCTCTGTCTAGTACCACTAGATGTGGCACTCCACGATATGCCGCTCATACATATCAGGCTCCTTCATCAGAAACAGTGCCTCCGATGAAGAACAGTTACACTCTTCCAAAAGTGAATCAGAATGTGATACTGATGAGGTGGAGGATTCCGCCTGGGTTTCCTCACCCAAAACAAAAAAATACATACAGCAAGTACCATCAGTGGCCACAGCCAAGAGTGCAAAAACAATAAATAATCACAGTAACTCTTCTGGGGACAGCCACAGTGTGCATGAATCAGGGTCAGAAACAACTGACACCAAAATCGTCGCAGTTCCTGGCATGACAATAAAATGTTACAACTCAGTTGTGTGGAGCTGTTTTCATACAAGTCCCAAAAATGAATGTGTTGCTGTCTGCACATTTTGTCATTGAAAAGTTAGCAGGGGGAAAGTAAGGGGCCAGTTCAGGACAACATCACTAAAAAGGCATTTGCAAAGAGCACATCTAGCCATTTGGTTGGGCAACAGTCCTGAGCAAGGGACAACTATCTGTGATGACAAGTTACAGCTGCACCAATGCAATCCCATGGTTGTTGCCCCCCTGCAAGAACAAAACAGCAGACCATTACTGTAATACTTGAACAAAAAACTGCCTGCAGTAGATCGCATTAAGTCACATTAAAAAGTAATCAGTTAATAGCTGAATTTGTTACTGAGGACCTGCAACCATTTTCTATAGTGGAGAATGAGTCTTAGAGCCCTTCTAAGCTATTTTGCTCCACATTACAACATATCCAGCCATAAGGATTTTGTGACTGGCTGTTCCCAAAATGTATGAATGTTTGCAAAGTAAAATGAAATTGACTCTTCAAGACAGTGAATGTGGTTCTGTGCACCTGACCAAAGACGTGTGAATGAGTTTGCAAACCACTGATTATATTTGCATCACAGCACATTGGGTGCCTCGATTGTCTTCAAACACCCCCACAAGCAGTAGTGAACAGGACGGTAGGCAAAGAATGGCAGCTCTTTGCATTAGCATGTTTGGTAAGCATCACACGGCTGACAGTATTTTGGAAGAGTTGTGTGACAAAATGTCTGAGTGGTTAGAGCCCCTGGAACTCATGACTGAATTTGTGGTTTCAGACAATAGCACCAATAGTGTTAGTGCATTGAAATGCAGTGGTTTTACTCACATTCTGTGCTTTGCACACTCATTAAATCTGTTAGTATAAGCTTTCCTTTCCAGTGACAACAATGTAGCAACACTATTGGGAGCTGCAAAGAAAATCTGTGCCATTTTAGTCACTCTGTAAAATCATGTGGTATCTTAGCTGAACTCCAGAAAAAAAACAGCTTGCCAATACAGCAACTAAAACAAGATGTTCTGACAAGATGGAACTTAACGCTTTACATGCGGGAGAAACTTCTCAGACAAAAGAAAGTAGTTCATGAATATATCATGTAGCACAACATAACAGATGGTGTAGTGCTCAATTCATTCCAGTTGGGTCTCATGGAACGTCTTACATTGCTCTTGACTCCCTTTGAGGAAGCAACTTGACAAATTAGCAAAGAAAATGCTATTCTAAGCTGTTTTTCCCATCAAAAATTGAACAAGGAGCTCAAGGGGCTGTGTAGAGGTTTTGACCAAAAAGGAGACAAATCAGGTATATCTCTTACGGACCGACTGATACAGCAATTTCAAAATTGCAGAAGACTTCACAATATAATAACAGACAAAACCTTTCTTCTCTCAACCCTTCTTGGTCCTCAGTTTAATTTGCAACAGCTGCCTCCTCCAGATCTTGGTGACTCTTATGTCGAATACAAAAACATGCTGATTTTACCAACTACACAGGAAAAGGACAGGACTATATTTGATAATACAAGTGAATCACATGATGTGGATGCTGCATCTGATGATGCAACATCTATTGGTGGTGACAGCAATAATTTCCACTTAGTACTAGCATGTACTCCTTCATCAGCATTGGGTAGTTCCCACTTGGGTTTACTGTCAGTGTATATTTAGCACAGCTGGAAATGTTGTCTCTGATGGCCCCAAAAGGTTTACTCCTGAAAATGTACAGTGCCTTACCTTCCTAAAAGTCAATCTCAGCAAATTATTTTACCAGTTATGTGAACTGTAGCAGGAACATAAAAGCGATGATGATGATGATGATGAACAGCTGCAACAGGTGTCTCATAATAAGGGTACTTCCTTGGTGGTGTTTGAAGATGATGGTGATGATATTATTCAGTTTAATGGTTTATTTCTTTGAATTCAGAGGACAAAGGTCAGCAACCATAACAGAAAGATCAAGTAAAAGAAATTCCTTCTTGTGAGGTCACCATGTATATAACATCACATGCATTGCTGTATGTATTTTTCACATTCAATTTGGGAATACAGAAACATAGAAACATAGAAACATAGAATTTGACGGCAGATAAGGACCGCTTGGCCCACCCAGTCTGCCCATTTCCCTACCTGATGGATAAGCTGCAGGTCCTAGTTAACCAGCAGCCTACTTCTTCCTACCCCCACCCCCTAGAATTGCCTTATGACTGTCCCATGCATGCTTGGATTCCACCACTGTTTTTGACTCCACAACCTCCTCTGGAAGGCCGTCCCATACATCCACAGCCCTCTCTGTGAAAAAATACTTCCTTAAATTACCTCTGAGCTGCCCCCCTTCTATCTTCAGATTGTGCCCCCTTGTTCTTGCACACCTCTTTTTTTGAAAGATGCTACCCTCTTGGACTTTGTTGATTCCCTTGAGGTACTTGAAAGTTTCTATCATGTCTCCCCTCTCCCTCCTTTCCTCAAGGCTATACATATTAAGCTCCTTAAGTCTCTCTTCATATGTCTTCCAGTGCAGAATGAAGTTGTAATGTAGTTTGTTTAGTCAGCAAGTTAAAAATACAAACAGGGCACAGACAGTGAATTGCTGGATGCCTGGGGTAGACGACAGGACCAAGGGGGTAACAGAAAGGAAAAAATACCTATGTGCACAGATGGCTGCCATGAGTGCTGGCCCCCACAGTCCTTTGGTCCTGTGCAGATCACCACCGGTTTGACAACAGGGGGAGTGGCAATGGGACTGGGAACTGGCAGGTGGGGTTGATGGCAGTAGTAGGTTCCAGTTAGGGCCAAACAGCTCTGAAAAAAAACTGCCTGCAATTATTAGTTGTGGAAGTATGTAGGATATATCCAAAACCTGCAATGTGGGGGCATGGTCAACCACACAAGTTAGAAACACACAACTGATAAAAAAAATAATTAGCCAATCAGGCAGGAGTGTGTGGGATAGTTTGGGGCCCATGATGCTTATTATAACATCAAGTAGGCAAGCAAAATAATTACAAATAAAAACCCCATCTCAAGTCAAAAGGGCAAGAGGATTGGGTGGTGCCCCTTCACATATTCTGTTCATGCTGCCTGTCTCCCACCAAAAAGCATGCCAGACTCAGTGAAGGTCTTCACTCTGCTGTTTCTTTCTGCTATTGAATTCATTGATCTCTCTCTCTCTTTCTTTCTTGCTCTCTTTCTGACTAACGTTTGACACACTGCCTCCTTTCACTGCAAAGCCCAAAATGACCTGCGTACACTGGGCTGGATTCACAAACATTTTTGGGACTATGTCCCACACCACAAATCCAGTTGTGGACCAAAATATGTGCAACTGCAGAGATTGCTATTCACATCTGCAGCAGCTGCGGAAGATGTTATGGCTGGTTCCACCGGCTGTAACATTTTTCCACAGCTGTGCGGATTTCCATCACATCACCACCTGCAAGGTGCTGGAAATTGTGGAGCCAGTCATAAACTGGCTTCACTTTTAAGACTACCGAAGCTGCAGGAGAAATTGCAGTTCCGCAACTGGCAACCTACTTGCATCGAGGTTTTCCCACAGTTGTGGGATTTTCAAGAGTTTTGTGAATCCAGTCCACTGTTTCCTATGAATTTCATGTGGTGGCTGACACACAGGCCAGTTACACCAGGGGGACCCTGACATAACTGCAGTGCATGCCCAACCCTGCACACACGGCTGCCCCATCCCCAACTGTCCGTAATCACTCCCTCCACCCCAACACAGTGTAGCCCCACCCCCTATTGTCCAGAATCACTCCCCCACCCCAAAAATGAAAGCCCTGTCCTGGTGTCCTCAATGAGAGCCCCCCCACATATGCTATGGCACCCCAGGACCCAGTTAACAATATGTCTGGCTGGAGCCACCATACAACTATCTATTGGAGGATAGATATCCCCTCCACCGATGTGTGAGAACATGACGCAGGAGCGGCCACAGCCATCTACAGCATCCTGGAGTTGATGTGAGGCAGTTGTATCCAGACTCATATGGTATCAAGATGGAGGCCAACCCTACTGGAGCCCCCCCCTACATTATATGGGGTACATCCAATGATTTGATATGTACACCTTTATGCATCACTCCGTAGGTCTGCACTACCAACCTAGGACTTCCTGATTTGTTGCATCATTTCCATTGTTTTATTATTGGGTCGTCCTCATGTGCAGGAACATTAAGGGTCTGTGGCTGAACACTGAGAGGAAGGGGAAGGGAACAGAAGGATGACATGTGATATACAGAAGGGTGACAAATGAAACACTGCATATGGAGGAACAGGCATTCCTGCTACAGGAGGTTGTCATCAGCGCTGACTGTCAGATATGGGATTGGGGGGTGGATTGTTGGTGTTGTGGGTGGGTGGTCCACTGTACACCAATGCTGCCAGTGGGGCACCAGGGAGGTGCTCAGGGTTGTGTGTCCTGGGGCACAGTAGTGTATGCAGGAGGTGGGGCTGACCTGTGGGACACTGGGACTGGAGTGCCTTACTATGGGGCAGAGGGGGTGATGGCAGGCACTTGGGGCAGAGGCTGCAATGTGTTGGAGCACGGGGATGCTTCCTGACACATGGGAACAGGGTTGCACTGTATTGGGGTGGTGGGGGTTACAGCCATGTTGACAGAGTGACCATGTGCAGGGTGGCAGTTCGGCAGTGCTGTGGGGACTGCTGTGCCAGTGGGGCTCAGACAGGGGAACTGTGGCTAATGAGGTATGGGCGTACAGGTCTGGGAGCTTACTGGTGCTATTTATGCACCTGGACCCATGCCGTGATGTGCTGGTGATCCACTCAGGGACCCAGGATGGGAATCTCATTGGATGTCTGCCTGGATCTGCAGCTCCACCCCCAAGTTATCCTGCAGAGTCCTGCATGCCAGGGGTGAGGAGCCACAGACAGGTGTAGGCCAATAGTGAATACCGGCCTATATGCATCTGGGTGCGCAGCTATGTGGGCAAGGTATGCACCTCTGGCACATATTTCCTGCCTATTCTTGCATAGGCACCAATGTCCCTAAAATGGTGTCATTCAAAGAGCGCAATAGGTGCAGATGTAATGCATTTTTATTTTGGTTCTGTAATGGTTCCATGAGGGATTCAAAATCAGGATGATCAAAGTCAGATGTATATAGTTTAAAAGCTAATATGCTCACTATGGATACATCATTAAAACAGCTTTTCAACTGGAGAAGGGCCACTGATTAACATATGGCAATTTAAACTGAAGAGATGATAAATTTAAGAGTTATATAGCCTAATTATAGTATGCACTTGAATGGACAGTTAATATCTTACTCCATCACAGAACCTGAGGTATTAACCCAAAGTATATTCATGTAATGGGATGCCAAAGTGGTGCACAGTGGCTGGGTGGTGGGAGTGGGAAAATGTAGTCCATCAGGGTATATTTTAAATAACATAACTGTGGTAGCCATATTGGATATAAAAGTTCAAACAAAAAAAAAGTAGGCTGCTCTATGCCACTTATTACAGAAGCTAAGGCAGAAAGAGGAACTGCCAAAAACAAGAGGATCCTTGGCTAACTGAAAGACGAGCAACAATCCTCAGTATTTGGAAAACATTGAAAAAGTTTTATTAACAAATAAAACAAATCACGGACTACACATGAGACGCGCATTATGACCAGGAGAGGATCGAGGTTGAGTGCTTCCCTGGGACATCAGCATGGTGGGACACAGGTCACATAGAAAATATCATGTGCAATAGGGAACCAGACACTACGGTCATTCTCCACATAGGAACAAATGACCTAGTCAGTAGGTCAGTGGAGGAAACAAAACAAAACCTAATGAAACTTGGCAACAAGATGGCTTCCCTTTTTGTCCAGTGTAGCTTTCTCAGAGATTCTGCCTGTCTGGGGAGGGGGGGACAGCAAGCAGAAGATCAGAGAGAAAGACATAACTGATGTTAACAACTGGCTAAAACTCTGGTGCAAAGAAAAAGGACATCACTGTATAGGGGACTGGCACATCTCCTGGGAGAGGGGAATTTTTTGCCTTTGATGGCCTACATCTCACAAGGCAGGGAACTCAAGTACTCGGTCAGAAGTTTGATGCCTATATCTCTCAGTTAAACTAGTGGAGTGGAGGAAGCAAAAGTGCCCATCACATCAGAGCAAGTGCCATCTACCCCTCCCCCATTTTCAGCTAGTATGGCGTCTCAGCACCATAAGGTTAGCGTAATCTTAGACCAGAGACTTAGCAGCAACAAAAGGGATAAGAAGAGGGCCTTTAAGCAATTCAAGGTATCACAGAAGGAAGCTGACATGGACAACTACAAGAACAAGTTCAGGGAAACAGGAAGAGCCATTCGAAGGGCCAAAGTACAAAAAGAGGAAAAAATACCACAGGGAGTTAAGAAGGGAGACAAAACCTTCCATAGATACATGAGAGAAAAAATGGAGAGTAAGGGCGGAATAGTCAGACTAATAGCACAAGATGGCCAGATGGCAGTGGAAGACAATCACAAAGCAGAGGTGTTAAACACGTTCTTTTGCTCTGTTTTTACAAAAGAGGACAGTGGAGAAGGTCCTCCACCAAAGCAGATGGAACACAATAACAAGGAGGCAGACATGAGACCCTTCACAAGGGAAAGAGTCCTAGAAGAGCTAAACAAACTTAGAGTTGATAGAGCAATGGGACCAGATGGAATTAACCCCAAGGGTGTTGAAGGAACTAAGGGAAGAAATTGCAGCACCACTAGCAGACTTATTCAGTAGATCACTGGAGAATGGCACAGTAACTCAGGACTGGAGAACAGCAACAGTAGTGCCCCTGCACAAGGGAGGAAGTAAGGAGGATACTGGGAACTATCTCCCAGTCAACCTAGCCTCAATAGTGGGGAAAAATGATGGAAGCACTACTAAAGGAGAGAATAGTGGAATACCTGTGGGAAACCAGGAAACTAGACCCTAGACAACATTATTTCATGGAAGATCATGTCAGACAATTTTGACACATTTCTTTGACTGGGTTACCAAAACAATGGATCAGGGCAGCTAGGTGGACATAGTGTACCTAGACTTCAGTAAAGTCTTTGACACCATCCCCCACAGGAGGCTGGGAAATAAGCTGGAGTACACAGGATTTGGGCACAAGATAGTCAACTAGGTTAGGAACTGGCTATGGAATAGAAAACAGAGTGTCTTGGTTAATGGGGCTATGTCACAGGAAGGGGGAGGTGACCAGCGGTGTGCCACAGGGATCAGTGCTGGGTCCAGTACTCTTCAACATACTCATCAGTGATATTACAGAGTAATTGGAGGGAAAGGTATGCCTGTTTGCAGATGATACAAAGCTCTGTAACAGGGTGGACACAGAAAGGGGGCCACAAGCATGGTGGCTGACCTCAGGAAACTAGAGGAGTTGTCAAAACTATGGCAGTTAAAGTTTAACACCAAGAAATGCAAGGTCATTCACCTAGGAAAGCAAAACCCAGAAGTAAAGCACGCACTGGATGGGCACCAATTGGAGGTAACAAAGATGGAAATGGACCTGGGTGTACTCATCACCAATAACTTAAAAGTCACAAAACAGTGTGAAAAGCAGCACAGAGAGCAAGTGGCATCCTGAGATGTATAGATAGGGGCATTACAAGCAGAAAGCAAGAGGTAATCATGCCACTGTACAGATCCTTGGTGAGACCGCACCTGGACCACTGTGTCCAGTTCTGGAGGCCACACCTGAAAAAGGACAAAGACAGATTAGAGATGGTGCAGAGAAGGGCCACTAAATTGGTGCAGGGGCGGCACCATGAAACATATGAAACTAGGCTCAAGGAACTGAAGTTGTACTCACTAGAACAGAGAAGAAACAGAGGTGACATGATAAAAACATTCAAATACATCAAGGGAATAAACAAGATGGAGAACCTATTTCAAGAAAACAAGGGAACTCTGACAAGGGGGCACAACTTGCGTCTGGTGGGAGGCACATTCAGGAGCAACTATAGAAAGTACTTCTTCATGGAGAGGGTGATAGAACCATGGAACAGCCTGCTAGCACAGGTGGTGGCAACGAAAAGAGTAAGAGAATTTAAGCTAGCCTGGGACAGACAGTGTGGACAGCTTGACTGGAACATCTAAAGGGGGGTAGCCACCTTGGGCAGACTAGATGGATCTAGTGGTCCCCATCTGCCAACACCATTCCTATGTTCTAATATGTTCCTATGTTCTTTGTGAATGCAGGCTTGTAAGTTTTGTGATATTCAATATTTTTACCCCAAATTTTCAACATAGCCATTTCTTTACAGCACCTCATGAATGTGACAGCTGTCATTTTTCAACTCCTGACCAAAATGTGTTTTATCACTGGAAAGTTTATTTCACAGTTCCTCCGCAAAATCATATTTAAACCAGGAGCTGAACATTTTGTCTGCCTGTCTTCATGAGGCAAGGTCATTACAAGGTTATGTTGAAAATGTGGTGTAAAAATATTAAGAAACAAATCTGCAGTATTGTTACCTCAAATTCTTCAGCTGGTGTCCTACCAGCTCTGACCAGAGTCTGTTTACTCACTCACAGTTGTAGTTCATGCCCCTTTGTCTAGTATCCTGTACTAGCAGAGAAAGCTTCCTTTGGTCATCTCTATTGAACCCCTTCAAAATGGTAAATACCACTTTTATGCTGTATTCATTTACCCTTTGCCTTCCCATTATGAAAATACCTAACTGCCTCAATAGATTCTTATAGACAGTTCCTCTGAACCACTATTTTTTTTGTATAACCATATGCTGTACCTTCTTGATCTCAGTAGAATATATTTTTGGTATTGTGGTGACCCAAAACTGTTACTCTAATCAAAGACATTTCACTTTAAATCCAGGCAACCTTTCTGGCCCGGTGGCTCTGAGGGTTGAAGCACTGGATGCCACACCTTGCACCATGCTGACTACCCAGGTTAGGGAATGAGCCCTGGCCACCAGGGGCCAGTAGGGGTGAGAGAGGATTGAGCATCCGGAGGACTGCTCTCCTCTCTCAGGGATGGAAGGCTTACCGACCCACTCATTGATTGCCCTCTGGTGGTAGCCAGAGGGAGATGCAAGCAGGGAGGCATGTTGCTGACGTCCGTCGTCAGTGGGGTGGGGAGTGGGGAGAAAAGGAGGGAAAAAGCGGCTGGCAGGCTCCACAATGGCTGCACCAAGTGCCCTGTTCCGGCTCCCCCAATGTCTGGATTGGGCTGGGGGAAGAACCTACACGCCCTCACCTCAGTCCTGTCATGGGGAGGCCCTTGGGGGATTAAGGGGGGTGTTGGGTAGGGAATGGTGAGACTGGAGACCGAATCCTCTCCAAGGAAGGGGCTGGAGCTGCCTGCCAGGCTTCCAGGAGGAAAAACACCTGAATGAAAAACAAAATCCAGGCAACCTAAGACTCCTGAAATGACCTAATGATCATCTTGAACATTAAGTAACATAAACTTTACCTGTAGCTACAAAAATAATCCCAACCCTTGATACTGCAGTCTCTGCATTGCTGCCCTAGATCACACTACTTGTAATAAAAAAAGATTAATCCAGTGGAACAATTGCAGTTTCAGTCTAAACCATAGAACAGTATTTATTAAAACTGCATTGCCTGTAATGTTAGCAGCCTGGTCAGCAGTGACGTGGGAAATGTTACACTGTATTACCCTTGATGCTCAACAGTGGAAGTCTCTTGTAATGCTGTTCACATGACTAGGCACTCAGGATTAGATCTGAACTTTGAAACTAAGCTAGCTGGGTCAGAATTTGATTAAATCTGAAATGGAGTACAGCAGCCCCGTTCTGTTTGCAGGGTTTGCTTTTATTACCGCAGTTTTTGGAGCAGCAGTAATTGTAAAGTGTCAGACCTCAAATATAAAACTAAACATTACAGGATTACTGCTTTTTTTGGGAGCTCCTGTGCTGTACTTTTATTTCCTGGATTATGTAGGGATTATAGTTTTTAGCTCAGGGTGTTTGCTGTTTTTTTATTCCCTGCGCTGTGATGCATTTCTGCCTGCAATAGGGAAAGCAGTATTGATCACGGGTAAGTTGAACTTCTTTCATTTTATTTTATGATCTGTTTATCCAGGATAGCTCAACTGATGTGTACCATCTCATTTTCAGTGAGGTTTCTCCACCTATACAGTTTGACAACTGGGGGAAGGGGGAACAGGACTGAAGAGCAGGAAGATTCTGTACCCTTGCTTAAGGTTAGATAGCGAATCCGTGGCTGTGCTGTGCAGTTTATCAGTATGCAGTATTTATATTCCTAGCCACAAAATGAGCAGGTTTACATTACAATTTGCTAACCAAAAAGTGCTATATGTTAATCAAGAACAGCCTTGCTTGGCAGAAGTTCCTGATCAACTGAATTGCTGTACTGCAATAAACATTTCTGAATTGTGGTACTTTTTTCTTGTAGTTGTGTTACAAGATACATAATTGTGGTAATTGTTTTCTCAGTATGATACTTTTTACTCACTGTTGCACTCCTCTGGACTGTATCTTATACATAATAACCATTTAGTGAAACTGCTCTCAAACCTGGTGGATTGTTGTTTGGCAAAGACGTCTTATCAAGTTTCCAAAACAAACCTATACCTTGATATTTAAAGATCAATTGTAGTGTTTTTAAACTGCCTTTTAAAAGGCAACATAGCACACTAGTTAAGGGCCCTAAACTGCAAACGTGGAGACATGGGTTTGATCCCGTAAGGCACGACTTGCATTCTGTGTGACCCTAAGCAAGTCACTTAACTCCTGTGTGTTCCTATGTCACACCTGGAAACAAGCTCTGGCTAAGCATGCCTTTTCAGGTTGCCTGGCCTTTTCAGGTTGCCTGAATGACATCAGCACTCACCCACGATTCCACCAGCTGCTCTAACAAAGTCTATCCAGAGCTGACAAGGATGTGAAGAGCTACCAAATGACCAAAGTTATTTTCTTGTTGGTGTCATATAGTGCTGTTTAGTCACAATGATCAAAAACTGGCATGCTGCTAAATCAGTCCTCTTGAATTTATTTAGTCACAATACATGCTGCTGTGTGTGTGTGTGTGTGTCCGTGCAACCTGTCCTGCCCATAGGAATGAGATGGCTAACAGCTGCGGTTGCACTGTTTGTAATCTGACACTATAGTCTGACTTTCTGTTTCATTAAATTCCAGACAAGTATAATGAGTTAACCCCCTAGGTTGCTGAAAGAAATAGAATAAATTTACTAGACTGAGCTCGACAGATAGAAACAGCAGTTTAAAAACGTATTTTTTGTTAATATCCTGAGAAGTTCTGAGGTACACTATAGTAGCATCCCCCCCCCCTTCAGATGTCTTTAACATAGAGCAGCAAATAACAAAAATCAGAGAGGGAGTGCACTATTTTGCAGCTGTGGAGGAATACTTCCAAATGTCTAAAAAGGGAGTTCCACGAGCAGCCATTTTAGCGCTACAGTCTGATCGATCCCAAAAGAGCTGTAGGCTCTGCCCACAGCCCTAAAAATGTCTGAAGGATTTTCTGTGAAACCATAAATTAGGTGAGCATTAAAATAGTATTGGTTGGTATGGCCTGGTGGTACTGAGGGTTGAGGCGCTGGATGCCACACCTCGCATCATGCCGGCAACCTGGGTTTGGGAATGAGCCCGAGCCACCAGGGGTCAGCGGGTGAGAGAGAAGATCGAGCATGCGGAGGACTGCTCTCCTCTCTCGGGGGGGGGGATCCAGGCTCATGCCCGGCAATGCAGCAGCCCCCGGTGGCAACCGGAGGCACTGCAACATGCAGGGCTTGCTAGAGGGGAGACGGAGCTGCTGTGGGTGTTCCTGGTGTCATTGCATGACCAAGCACTGCCCCAGGGGGATGGAGGGGTGGGAGTAATGCAGCCAAGAAAATCCCCACTCTCAGAGATAGGCAACAGCACTGCCCCTTTGACCACACTCCACCATCTGGACTCACCCAACTCCTCGGTCAAGCCCAGCCCAGCCTGAATTGCAAGATAGAGCGCCTTGGGTGGATAGGGTGGCCCTACCTCGGAAGGACTCAGAGCTGAGGGGATAGCCAGGCTGGTGCCATGAGCTGGGGGTTTCAGGCTCGGAGGTAGAGTCATGGGTGTGCAGATGCCCGAGAGAGACAGAAAAAAGAGTGTAAAAAAATAGTATTGGTGAATGACAAATGGCAATTTCTTTTAATTCATTTTTAATAAATAAGGCCTGATTGTCCTTTTGCTAGGGAAAAAAGTAAAGTTTATACTTTATTCTTAATTAATGACAGTACTTGCTCTCTTCAGAAAACACTTGCAGCAAAATGTAAAGGCTGTGTAGGCATAATTGAGTTTTCTAGAGGCCGTGAGAAGAAAAGGAATGGAAGCTGCATTCAGAGTCATGTGCAGCAATATTTTGCACATCACATGGAAGATTATTCAGTCTTAGCTATCCCTAGCTCTTTGTATTTTGCCTATTTAATCCTATGTTTATTTTGATCTTCTTGTATCTGTACTGTGTATATCTGCTGAAATTCACTGTATCACTGCTTATTTATATTGTACAACCACTTGCTTTCCTGTGTTTTTACCTCATTGTAACCTTCCAGATCCTGCTGAAAGGCAAGTCAAGGCAATTTTATTTCTATAGCTGTCTATGCCATGAGCTTAGGGTTCTTCACAGTAAAACTAAGAATAAAAGCAGGTCATTATTGACTGTGATTAATAAATTAATTATTGACAAGCAGGTAATGACTGTCAACCATTTTTGCATCGTATTATTTGTAGTTGAAAAAAACATGTTTTTTTGATAGCTTAGCTGCTCTACAATTCATTTTTCTTATTGGTTGTTTTATCTGTTTCCTTTCTTAGTAGAACTGGAATGCATGCAAATGGTGTAATTATACCCAAGCTTGTTTTGTTATGAATCCTTGATATACTCTTCTTGCATACTTCCTGAACATAATAAACAACTCAAACATTTCAGTAACTCTAGATGCAAGCCTCATCTCCTCCTACTGCATCATGAATGTCTAGACTCTGTTGGGGGTGTTCCCAAGTCCAAGAAAGATGCAGTGGGAGTTGATCAAGAACTGTAACCAAACATGTTTTAGTGTGGTGACACTAGTATAGTGGGCAATCTGTTTTTCACTTTTTAAAAGAAAAATGAAATCAAAATAAAAAAAAACTAGCTACATTGGCAATATCTACAGAATGTGAACAATTGTAAAATGTGCTGTTTAAACTTGGGAAAATTTGAGGCCTAAGGGGGTGGGCAGTGTATCTTTAAATAACATGGTATATACTATGTATTTTCTTTGTCTAATGTACCTACCCAGTAAAAAACTAAATAAATAATAATCTAACTAACTAGCATTAAACAACACAGAAACATGCCACTAAAAATGCGGTTACCCAATGTGATAAAATATCAACTATGTTCATCACTGTGGCACCAAACTTGCTTTTTAAAAGGTGTATTTTACAATTGTCTAGCATTACTTTCATGCAATCCCGTTCTCAGTCTCCACATAAAATACTTTGGAAGCTATTCCCTTGAGGAGTATGGAGAAACAGAGCTATGAAACTTTTGTTTGCACAAGCACCTTGTTTGCACAAGCACCTTTGTTGCTCTTTAAGAAGCAGAAAGCTAGGAAAATAGCATGTGTATTACATTTACAGCAATTATGTTTAATGTTTTGTAGTTTCCTTACTTTTCCCTGTGGGTGGTCCACCAGTTTTTCAGGTATTGCAGTACAGTACTTAGTCACTGTGTCTTTCAAAAATTATCTGACTGTCTTCAACTGACCTCACAATTGCTATCTTTATGGCATTGTAGTTTGTTGTTATGGTAACCAGTATGATGCCATAAACTATGTCATTGTGTTATCAGCTGGGGACAGTCAGATGCATTTTGAAAGCTACAATGAGATAAGTACTGTACCTGAAATAACTGGTTGACCAGTTTCAGGTTAAGGTAGGGAAGCTACAAAACATCAAACATAACTTACAGTTTGGAGTCATGGTAACCAGTATAATACCATAAATAAAGCCTTTGCTATCTCTCAGCTGGGTGACAGTAGGTGGCCAAGATGTGCTATAACTTTGAAAAGGAAAAAAAAATGTATTCTCAAGTGATCTGTAATAGCTAAAACATTATGGGCCCTATGCACTATGCCAACTCTCCATGGAAATCGGGTGCATTGGCATCGATATTTGTGAATGCTGCTGAGCAGTGTCCCGCAGATCCTGCACAGCAATCATAAACTGGGTGCAACGCAGTCCACCCAATCCCCCAGCAGCACGGACAGAAATGCACCAGGGCAGGAAGGAGGCATGCTGAGGGTGGGCTGGCACTATGTGCCAGTCACAAAGGCATATAGTGCTGGCCACAGGGGGGCATAGTGTGAAGCAGGTTATGGCAGCTGGGACCCTGCCGTAACCAACTGTGCGCCCCTTCCGACATGGTCCGCTGGTCAGGAAGGAACACGTACACCGATCCCCATGATGCCCGAGCCCACTAGGCTGCTGTTGGAGACCTGGGGTAGCTGACAGGGTAACCACCCAGTCAATGAAAGGCTGAGTCCACTCCACGACCCCCCCATTATGGGTCAGCCCTGACCCTGTAGTGCCATGTGCCCCACCTCCCCGCACATGCCCACTCCGATCCCATGCTGTTCATGCCCCCCCCGTATGCCCAGTCCCTGATACAGTAGACAGGAGGACACCCCGAACACCCACTGGTGCCTGGACCAGCCACATATGGCAGACCCTCAAACCTGGTACCCCAACCTGAAATCGGGTGCAGTGGTGGTCGTCCTCTGATGGTACGGACTCCCCCACCATACCTGCAGTGTCAATGCTGTGATCAGAAATGGCCAGCGGCACAGCCCTCTGCACATCTCCATGCCCATGGCCCATCTGACTTGTGCAGGGGCATGCAGACAATGCTTGCTCCCATATGTTAGATGGCCAAAGGTGATGGAGGTGTGTGGAGAGCTGTGCTGCTGGCCATCTTCGATCACAGCACCAACACTGCAGGTACATGGAGGGGTCAGTATCATGGGGGCACCACTGGACACCGATTGTGAGCTGGGGTATCAGGTTTGAGGGTTTGCCATGTGTAGCTGGTCCAGGAACCAGCAGGTGGGGTCACCTTGCTACACGGGTGCTGGTGGGTGCCATGTGATGTGGAGGGGGGTGGGTGGTCCCCATGCACCAGGGCCTTGCCAGGGGTCCTGCACCTGAAAGGTCATTGCCACATGGGTCCAAGTGTTCTCCAGTGCAATTCTCACACCCGGACCCACAACCAGCTGTGGAAGTGCTCCATGTGTGATCCACGTGGGACTCAGAGGTCTGACTTCTATTTACATAGTATCACACCTGCAACACAGCGCTGCAGCTTCAGCTACTGTGGGATCCTACAGAATGATCACTTCTTTATCCAGTGTATCAGCCACATGGAATAGATAGCATCTGGGTGGTTGTGCTGGTATGCAGGACAGTGAGATCACATGCCCCCCATCAGCAACACACCCAGCAGTGGGCATGCATGTGAGGTGATACCAGAGGAGTGGAGGAGTGCAGCTGGCAGACTATGGGACCTACCAGCAAAGGCATGCTCAACAGTACTATGGTAAGTTGCACTGGATGGCCAGCTGGTCCAGTAGTATGGGATGTGATGGATGGGCATTATTGACTGTATAGAGGTCTGGGTAGTGGAGTCTGCCATGGTTCCCTGCATGCACCTGTTCTGCCCACACTTTAGTGCCATGGCTATGGTAGGCACTGTGCTGGTCAGGGGAAGCTAGGGTGAGCCACAGGATGGCAGGCATCTGCCCATGCAAGGAGAGCATGTGGTCACCTCCCGCCAAGTATTGCTACAGCATGTGGTGCACAAGCTGGTAGATCAAGATCTGGCTGGTCTAACCAACAGTGGTACCTCTGACCAAGGGGGGGGGCTTGGAAAATCCTGAGTTAGGGGATAGTGTATTGCTGGACTGGTGCATGCCACCTTCACAGGATTTTTATGGGCAGAGTTAGACAATTTGTTCTTAAACTGCTTGATTAAATTTAAAAAATTATAACCCTTAACTGCATTCTTATTGCAGTAAATATCAAGTTTTGTTTTTGAATTCATCTATTGTCCAACTGCCGATGATTTCCAGTGGTAGGCTATTCTATACTGACACCACCCTTTCAGAAAACCGCATTGCTCTTTTCTTGGATTCAGATTACCCTTGAGCTGGAGTAAATGTTATCTAGTGCTGTACTATAATTCCTCAGTTTCCAGGCTAATACTATTTCATAAATTGGGGTAATTAAAGGCACAAAAAACAAAGCAGTGGTCCCCTCTCACTCTACGATACTCTATTGTATGCAAGTCTAAGTTACACAATCTGCCGTGCTCTTTGTGCTGCAGACCAGTTATCATTTTAGTTTCTTTGCAGTGTACTCACTCTAGTGATTTAATCTCTGTTTTTGTAAAGGTAGCCTAGAACTGAGCACAGTAATTCAAATGTGGCCTAACTGGTGAACAATAGTGGCATGATCATGCTTTTATCTTTACTATCTATGTGTCTTGTTATACAGCTCAAAATCCCATAAGATTTTCTTGTTATCTGCTGATACTGGTTTTTTTTTTTTTTTTTTAACTCAGGTCATTTGTTAATATAATTCCCAGATCTCTCTCCTCTGTTACTGTCTTCAGAATCCCCCCGAATACATATGATGCCCTACTATTGTTAGCACCAAAATGCATCACTGAGTATTTATCCACATTAAACTCGAACTTGTGATCATGTCCCCACTGTTCAATCCTATCCAATTCTTGCTGTAGGCTTTCTATTTCCATATGACTGGTAACCACCGATCCAATCTTTGTGTCATCTGCAAATTTTGATAACCACACCCCTTCATCACATTACATTGTTTTAATGAAAATATTAAACAGGCAGAGCCCAAGCACTGAACCCTGTGACATGTCACTGGTCATGGCTGTCCATTTAGATACTACCCCTCCTAGTACCACCTGCTGCTCTTTATCCATTAGCCATGAACTAATCCATGCTTTAATCTTCATAGAATTCATAGGATTTTTCAACTCAGAAGCTGTTACCCATAATGACTTGTCAGTCTAATTTGTTAAGCCTACCCTTCCCTTGTTTATCATGACTGTGTCTAGTGCTTTTAAACTGATCAGTGTTTGTACTCTGAACTACTTCATCTGGCAGACAATTCCATTCAGTCACAACCCTCTGGTTAAACCAGTGGCCCCTGGTATTTCCCATATCGTTTTCTCTCCTGAGCTTCGTATAATGACCTCTGATGTGTTCCTTTCTAACTCACCTCAAATATTCCCATAGATCCCCACTTCTAAAGGCCCTATAGACCAGACAGAGGTCCCCCTATTAACCTTCTATACTGCAATGAGTTCATATCCATCTCCTGCAACCTCTCTCTCTCTCTCTCTCTCTTGCCCAATAGACCATCCTGATTGCTCTCCTCAACAATTTGTCCAATCTCATAACATTAACCTTACTGCAGGGGCCCCAAAAGTTGCACACAGTACTCAACATGGAACCTGACCAGAGCTCTGTGTACAGGCAACACCACCTCCCTGTCCCGACTCCTAATATTTCTCCTTATACAGCCCAACATCCTATTTCCTTTGTTTAATACATCCCTGCACTGCCCATCAAATTTCAGCTTGTTGATATTTACACCCAAATCTTTCTGGTTCTCAGTAACCTTCAATTCCATTTCGTTCAGTACTTAGTTCTGATATTACTTGCCCCCAAAATGCATTACTCTACATTTGTCAGCATAAAAAAACAATTTCTTATTTGCCCAAGTTGCTAATCTATCTTGAGTTGAAAATACTCTGCTTCTTCCTCAGAATTCACTAGGGCATCTATCTTCAAGTCATCTGTGAATTTCCTTAACCATTCTCTACTGCTACAGTGTCGGGATGTTACAAACAAGTTGAATAATAGTGGGTCCAGAATTGATCCCTACGGTACCCCACTCATTACGTCTGCCCAACCTGACTTGTATCCTCTCATATTTATGCTTTGTTTCCTGTTTCCAAGCCAAGAACCAATCCAACTTAATAGATTTGGATTGATACCAACCTCCCTAAATGTAGCCAATAACTCACTGTGTGACACTGAGTCAAAAGCCTTTTGAAATGTCCATATATCTTGTATTTAATCCCAGACTTGTTCAGCGCTCTACTAATTCCCTGTGTGGGACTTTGTAAAATGCCTTACTATAATTGAGAAAAATGATGACTGCAGGACTTCCCTGATCCAAAGCCTTACTTACTCTGTCGAAAACAAATCAAATTGGTCTGAAATTACCTGCTCTTAGTAAAACCATGTTACATAATGGCTGTCAAATTATTAAGTCGAATGTAATTTTCTATTTCTTCTTCAGTAATGTTTTCTAGGACCTTGCATAACACTGAGATCAGGCTCACTGGCATGTAATGTGGTGGTGGATCTAGGTTTACGATTGTTTGTTACAATTCTTAAGATTTTCAGTGCAGGAAGAGTTTAAAGCACAGCTGACTTATTTTGGGTCTGACAGCTCTCAGAGCACAAACCACCAGGCCTGTTTTGGGGCTGGGGAGGTTTACCTGTGTCTGACTTGGATGTGTGGATTTTTCTCTGTCTGATTAGAGGGTATTTCTCAATCAAATTGTTGTGTAGGGCATCTTGCTGACAGGAAGGCACTCATTGCAGCAGTGGGTCAGAGCTTTTAGCTGATTGTTTTGCGAGGGCACAGTTTAGGCCCAACCCTTCCCACCCTCACCCCACCCACCCCTGGAAATATTTCTTTATACCTGGGGTTCTGATATCATTTCTCAGAGTGCAAGGTGCATGTCACTGTCATATCCTCTCTAGCACACTGCACTGACAATATAAGCATACAAATTGTATAAAATAAATATATATATAGTTCTATATTACAAACCTATCTCACACACACACACACAAAAAAAAAAATGTGGGGAGTAGTGCAATGTAATGGCTGTGGGGCAGCAGTCTTCCGGGAGCCTTTCTGAAGGCTGAGATGCTGCCCTATTTGCAGACAACTCTCTGCCCTGAGGGAGGAAGTTGCCTGTCTTCAGGCCACACTGGACAGTAGTACGGGGACCTTCCCCCAGGCCACACTGGACAGTAGGAAGGGAACCTCCCCCATCCAGAGAGCACCAGAGCCACCACCACTTCCTCAGAGGTTGCAAAGAAAGCACAGCAGTTGGACCACAGTGGGCTCAGGGAGGGTGAGGATGGTGGAACAGAGGCACACCCAGTCAGTTGTTCCACACCACAATCCATACACCATTCTGGAGGAGCATAGCTCCCCTATGGATACACCCGCAGAGGAGACTAAGGAGGGTGCAGACAACTGTCACAAGGGAGGCCCTCAGGAAGGAGGCAGATGGCACCACAGGGAAAGAAAGCAGCTCCTGGTGGGGACTCCAATTATTAGGGGATAGAACTGGGGAAGCAGGGAAAACTGAAGTAAGGTGCCTGCCTGGTGCCATGGCTGGAGGGACAGGAAGTGCATCCTTAGGATCACGAGGAACAGTTGCACGGAGTTCGAGCTGGATGTCATTGTCCACCTAGGGACAAATGACTTAGCTCATCATGAGATTAGAGCAGTGCAGAAGGACTTTGTAGAGTTGGGGAGGGGCTTAAGACAAGTAGCAAACACAGTATCCTTCTCAGAGGTACTGCCTGTCAGTGGCATGGGTGAGGCAAGGGTACTTTGCACCATGCAGTTTAACAAATGGTTGAAAAAATGGTGTGGAGCACAGGGGTTTGGCTTCATTGGGGACTGGGGTTCCAACTGGAGGGACACCAGCCTGTACTGGCAGGATGGTCTGCATCTGTCCAGGAAGGGAACAAGTCTTTTGGGCAATCGGTTTAAATGCTATTGGCAAGCCTTTAAACTAGTCAAGGGGGGAGGCACTGATAAGCAGCAGGAAAATCCCAGCCTCCCCCTACAAAACAGGGTACTAAATGAGAAAAAGACCAAGGTAGAAAGGTCAGTGGGGGATGCCGCTACAGAAGGTAAAGCCATCAAAAAATGGAGAGCAATGAGTACCAATGCCCGTAGTCTGGGTAACAAGCTTCCTGAATTAGTGGCCTTGATGGAGGAGGAAGATCTGGATATCATGGCAGTCACAGAAACGTGGTACACACAGAACCATGACTGGGACATAAACATACCAGGATACACTATCTATAGGAGGGACAGGGAGGGTAAAAGGGGAGGAGGAGTAGCTCTCTACATAAGAGAAGAAATCAAAGCAACAGAACAAAAGAGTAAACAGGGAGGAGGAGAAGAAGCACTGTGGGTCAATTTGGAGGCAAGCAATGGCACCACAATCCGCACAGGGGTTAGATACAGAACCCTCTCAGGGGAGGAAATGGACAAGGAAATGATAGAAAGTATACTTAGAATGGCAGATAAGGGAGATATTGCTGATGGGTGATCTGAATATGCCAGATGTTAATTGGAGTGCAGTTGCAGCAGCCACTTCTAAGAGTGGGGTTATTCTAGATACCCTCACGGGGCATGCCTTAGACAACTAGTATTGGAGCCCACTCGAGAGGGAGCAATCTTAGATCTGGTTCTCTCAAATGGAGATGAAGAGAGGATCACAGATGTAGAAGTGGGTAGCCATCTGGGAACTAGCGACCATCGAACAGTATGGTTCACAATAAACACAGCAATAGAGTCAAGCCATACAAAGACAAAGGTACTGGATTTTAGGAGGGCTGACTTTGCCAAAATGGGTGATTGCCTAAGGAATGCACTAGCAAATGGGCAGGAAGGAGGGGTGGAAGAACAATGGGGAATAATAAAAACTGCCATCACAGAGGTAACAAGCCTTTGTGTAAAGCAAATAAACAAAATGAAATGAGGTAAGAAACCACTATGGTTCTCAAAGGAAGTGGCAGTGAAGGTTCAAGAGAAAAAGAAAGCATTCAGGAAGTACAAGGAATCACAGAAGGAACAGGACAGAGAACTGTATCAGTTAAAGCAAAGGAAGCTGGAAAGGCAGTCAGAACAGCAAAGGCCCAAACCGAGGAAAATATAGCCAAATCAGTTAAGAAGGGGGATAAAACCTTTTATAGGTACATCAGGGAGCGAAGGAAGACCAAGGAAGGGATAGTGAGGCTTAATAAAGGGGAGGGAAGGTGAGCAGAGGGTGACTGTGAAAAGGCAGAGATACTAAACAAATATTTTTGCTCAGTATTTACAAAGGAAGAGGGGGAGGTACCTAAAACAAACAGTAGAAACACTCTGGATACAGAAGTTGATACCAGCCCATTTACAGAAGATAGGGTTCTGAAAGAGCTCTTAAAACTGAAGGTGGACAAAGCAATGGGGCCTGATGGGATTCATCCCAGAATTCTAAAAGAACTAAGGGTAGAACTAGTGACACCACTGACTACCCTGTTTAACAAATCATGGGAGGATGGGGTGGTACCTGAGGACTGGAGGAGCGCAGATGTGATTCCCCGTCACAAAAGTGGGAGCAAGGCAGAAGCAGGAAACTACAGACCTGTTAGTTTAACCTCAGTAGGAAAATGATGGAATCACTCCTGAAGGAAAGAATTGTTGAGTATCTAGAGGCCAGAGGGGCACAGGACCCAAGGCAGCATGGATTCACAGTGGAAGGTCATGCCGGACAAATCTGATAGATTTCTTTGACTGGGTGACCAAAGTAGTTGATCAGGGAGGGGCTGTGGACATGGCCTACCTAGACTTTAGCAAGGCATTTGACACAGTCCCACACAAAAGATTAATATACAAGTTAGCCAGCCTGGGAGGTCCCAAGATGACAGCCTGGGTAAAGAATTGGCTGGAGAATAGGACACAGAGAGAATAGTAAATGGAGTCCACTCTGAAAAAGGGGGTTAGTAGTGAGGCACCGCAGGGTTCAGTATTAGACCGTCCTCTTCAATGTCTTTATGTTTACATTGCAGAGGACTGGAAGGAAAGTATGTCTCTTTGCAGATGACACAAAGATCTGCAACAGAGTTGATGCACAAGGTGGGGTGGAAAGGATGAGAAGGGACTTGGCAAGGTTAGAGGAATGGTCAAATGTATGGCAGCTTAGATTCAATGCTAAGAAGTGCAAAGTAACACACCTGGGAAACAAAAACCCAAGGGAAGAATACACAATGGGGAGTGAGATACTAACAACAACAAAAATGGAAAGGGACCTGGAGGTAGTCATATCAGATGACCTAAAGGTGGGCAAGCAATGTGAGAGGGCAGCAAGGAGGGCTGGGGGAATACTGGGATGCATAGGGAGAGGCATCACCAGTAGAAAACAAGAAGTCATTATCCCTCTGTACAGACAGCTGGTGAGACCACATCTGGAGTACTGCGTGCAGTTCTGGAGACCCAATCTCCGCAAAGACATAGACAGGATGGAAGCTGTCCAGAGGAGGGCAACTAAAATGGTGCAGGGTCTGCACCGAAGACATATGAAGAGAGACTTAAGGAGCTTAATATGTATAGCCTCGAGGAAAGGAGGGAGAGGGGACATGATAGAAACTTTCAAGTACCTCAAGGGAATCAACAAAGTCCAAGAGGGTAGCATCTTTCAAAAAGAGGTGTGAAGAACAAGGGCACAATTTGAAGATAGAAGAGGCGGCTCAGAGGTAATTTAAGGAAGTATTTTTTCACAGAGAGGTTGTGGATGCATGGGCGGCCTTCCGGAGGAAGGTTGTGGAGTCAAAAACAGTGGTGGAATTCAAGCATGCATGGGACAGTCATAAGGCAATTCTAGGGGTTGGGGGTAGGGAGAATTAGGCTGCTGGTTAACTAGGATCTGCAACTTATACATCAGGTAGGGAAATGGGCAGACTGGGTGGGCCAAGCAGTCCTTATCTGCCGACAAATTCTATGTTTCTATGTAATTTTTACACTTGCTTTTCGGGTGTTTTTTATAAATTGGGATGAATATATCTCTCCTCTAACATTGTACTACCTCCTCATTATCCAGAGGGGACTGGAATATTTTAGTAACAGGCCCTGCAAGTTCTTCTGCCATTTTCCTTATTATCCTTGGCTGCATACCATCAGGTCTTATTTGGATTTAGCTGTTTCAGTCTCATTTTGATGTTATCCCCCTTAACAATTATTCTAGGATTTTCCTCAATCTGCTTTTAAAATTATTTATTTATCTCTTTTTTCTGGCTTCCCCCTTTAACCCGACTGGCCCCCCAGACCCAACATCCTGGAATTACTGGATCTTACCTTACGCCCGGCCAGGGACCAGAGCCTGCAGAGGGTCTGGCATCATCCTGTGGGCTGATACATTTTTCTCTTTTTGTTGTCCTCCCCAAGTTTACCCCAGGGTCCCAGAAGTAGAGATACATACATGTGGAGGTGTGCATGTGTACTACAGCCCTGGTGACAGCCCCTTATGTCTACCCATCGGCCTAGTGACTGTTGCTTCCTCTGGCATGTGCTGTCCCTTGGACTCCACTGTGGGGCTGTCAAGAGCTGAGGGATACCACCATCCCTCCAGGGAGAGGAGAGGAGGAGAGCTACCTCTCAGCAGCTCCATCCAGCTCTGTGCTCCCCCATCTCCCATGGTCTGTGCTCATTCCCGAACATGGGTCATCAGAGTGGCACGAGGTAAGGTGTCCAGCACCTTAGCCCTCGATGCCACCAGGCTAACTTTTTCCTCAATCTTTTGATGTATAACTGGGTTTGTATCATTATTGCAAAAAACTGTATCAAAGTATGTATTCAACAACTCAACAATTTGTTTTATCCTTAGTTACTAAATTCCACTCTGTATCTGCAAGTGGCCGCATCTGAGAAGCCTCGTACCTTTTATGGTTGATATAATTATAAAATGATTTGTAGTTATTCTTTACCTTAGATGCCATCTCAACTTCATGTTTTTTTTTCTTATATACAGTACTTCTTACATTCCTTAACTGATTTCCAATATGTATCCCATGCAGAATAAGCGTTACACTTTTTTGCCCTCTTTTATGCCTTTTTCCTTCTTCTGATGTTTGACTTAATGTTCCTATTGAACCATCCAGGGACCCTACCAAATCTATCAATAAGTTCACTTAATTTTGTCATAAGCATGCCCCACATCTCATTATAGTTTTTATATTCAAAATCAGAGTTCCAGCCCCATTCTCTGAATGCCTTTCTTGTCCCAAGAACATTTCTTCACTTAATTTTAGTGGTTCATGTTATTTTACAGTTCATTTCACTTCCTCTCAGCTGCTGTCTTGTTCTACAGTTAGTAATTTGGCTTTCTAGTTTGCTTAAAACTAGATCGAAAATATGTTTGTCCCTGGTTCCTGCTGTAATATACTGGTCCAGGTTCAGTTTGCTAATAATATCTATAAATCTTTTTGCCACACTGGTCCTTCTCTGCAACGTATCCCAACTAATACCAAGTATATTAAATTCCCCCAATAATATAATTGCATCCTTAGTGTCTAAACTGTCCAATTCCTCTAATGTTAACTAGTTTAAATGATTATTTTGTGAAGGTGGCCTATATACAAGACCTAACAATATTTTTTTCCCCAAGCCAGGAAATAATTTAACCCAAACATGCTGTATGCCATTGTTATTCATTCTAGCTTGTTAAGCCTTTATATTATTTGACATATAGAGTGCCACCAGTCCACCCTTTTTATTTATATATTTATTTTCACTTTGGTAGCTGGGTAAGCACACTTGCACCAAGTGCCTTTTTCAGTCACGACCCGGGTGCAATTGCACAGGCATTTGAAGACATACATACAAATGTCTTGGTACTTGTTGCAGAAAATGAAACTTACACACATCAATTGAAAATTACATACTTGATTGCATACTTGCAACACATAGAAAGTGCAGCTGATTAGTGCAGATGCATAGGGATATGAACAAGGGGTATTTACACAAAGCAATCACAGACACTGAGTGATAGATAAAATTCTTTCAGACTGCTTGAGAAAACAGAGACAGTTGGTAATTTTCTAATTGGGGAAGGGATTGTATTCCATAGTGAGGAGGTGCAATAGCTGAAAAGCATTGTCCAGTATTTGTTTGAAAAAAGGGAACTTTTAAGTTATTTTTCAAGGTGAGTTGAGAGGAGGTCAAGTTGACAAACTCGAGTTGTTCAGCTAAATAGATGGGGGAGTTCTTAACCATAGTTCTTTTAAAAAATCTTGCAAGTGTTAGGTTGGATGTGAGCTCTGGTGACAGCCAGTTTAAAGTGTTCAGAGAAAGGCAGTGATTTGTCTTGTTATCGCTACTTGTTGCAAATCTGGCAGTCTTTTGATAGAGTGTGTGCTTCTTGTGTCGCATAGTTTTGTTAACAGCATCAGTGACCAAGGAGCCATAGTCCAGTATAGGGAGTAGATTTGCCTGTGCTATTCTTTGCCTGGATTCAGGCATTAGGTACTTGCAGATTCTGTACAGCGAGTCAGGCCTTTGGTGAAAGAGATTGGTAGTGTTTTGAATGTGGGTATCGAAGGTAAGAATAGAGTCTAAGTGTACTCCTAGATATTTAGAACAGATGACTTTTTCCAGGCAGCTCCCATTATTTGTGTTGATACAGAATTTGGGGGCTGCATTTTTCAGATAGTAGTTGAATCAAACAACATTGATTGGGGTTTCAGTACATTCAGAACCATTTTTTCTGAAATGAACCATTCCTGCAAGTTTGTGAAGCTTTTTCCCAGTACATTATTGATTTTGTTTATGTCTTTGCTATGCTTGTATAGAACTGTGTCATCTGCATAGAGAAGAGTACGTACGGTTTGCAGATTGTTGACAAATTGTTGATGAAGACTGGAAACAGAAGAGTCCCCAATATGGAGCCTTGAGGGACTCCATTGTTTAGCCAGACATTCCCAGACACTGTGCAGTCGATATTGTATGGGTTATTTATTTATTAAGATTTTCAGACCATTTTAATTATATGTTATGGTGTTTTAATTGAGTGTTGTTTAATAATAATGTTTTAATGCTAATGTTTTATTGTACAGTGCCCACAGGCTCTGGGATTAGGTGCCTGAAAAATAAAAGTTGCCTTGCCTTGCAACTGCTAATTACATTGGTACTTGAGACCATGTTACCAGTTTTCACCCTCTGTTTTCTATGGTTCAGATAATCACTGAATCAGGCCAGAGCATAGGATCTGAAGCTAAGTTCAAGTAATTTGCTAGTTAATAAGTCATGGCCAACCAAATCAAAAACCCCAGTCAGATCCATGAACACAGCTCCTGTCAACAATCCTGTATCTGTTGCATGATAGATTGCATCTGTGAATTCAACCAAGGCTATGTCAGTGCTGTTACACCTCCTGAATCCATGTTGTTCTTTGCAGATTAGATTGTGTTGTTCAAGATATTTGGTTAGTTGTGTGTGCACTATTTACTCTTGCAGTTTGCCTATAGCTGACAAAATAGAAATAGGGCAGTCGTTTTCCAGTAGCATCTTCTTCCTTTGCTTGTGCAGAGGGACAACAATAGCTGTTTTCCAGAGGTCAGGTACAGTGTGGCTCATGAAAGACAGATTGAAGATTTTGGCTATGGGTGAAGCTATCTGAATGGCAGAAAAGTTGAGGAACTTTGGGAGCAAACCATTTGATCCTACTGATTTGTCTGTTTTAAGGGAGGCATTTAATTTAACAACTTCTGAACTTGTGACTCTTTTGAGATGGAACTTGGGCTGATTTAGGTTCTTCACTTCCTTAGTAGATTTAGGTTCAGTATGTCCAGGGGGTCCGTATTTATTCAGATCACAGAAGAAATCATTGAAAAGGCATGCTATTTTAGGAGGTCCAGCACAGATGCGTCCATCCAGGTCAATTGAGATAGGTGAGGACTTTGTTCTGGTGTTCAGCAAAGAGTTTGTGGTCTGCCAAAATGTGTTAGGATCACCCAAGTTTGCAGTTTGCTGGTTTTTCAAATACTCACTTTTCACCTGGTGTATTGTCTGTTTGCATCTGTTTTTTAGTTGTCTGTATGTGTTCCAATCTGATACAAGCTTGTTTTCCTTGTACTTGTCCCATGAGTCATCTCTTTTGTGATTGAGAGTGAAAATATCATGTGTGAGACAGTCAGATTTTTTGTGCTTTACCCTGCACATGCACAGGGGTGCATGTTTATCCAGTACTTTTGTAAATGTTGTGATGAAGAAGTCCAAGGTGGAATTTGCATCTTGAATTGTGTCTAGGTAGGTCCAGTCAATTAGTGATAAGTCAAACAGATAAGATGCCTTGTTGAAGTTGATGTAGTTCCTGTAGGTAATCAGCCTAGGTGAAGAGTTTTTAGGTGCGCTGTTTTGCCAGAGGCAGTATGTGGCTAAGTGATCACTGACCAAGTCACTTAAGGTTCCTGAGAGTAAAATTCTTTCTTGCTACCTTTTTTGCCAAAATCCATTCAAGTAAGGAATGGTTGCCTGACTGAGAGTTCAGCCTAGTTGGTATTGTAATGATTTGGTTAAGTTGGCAGGTATTGAGTATGCCTTTGTGTTGTGGTTCGTTGGGCAGCCAGTTTAAGTTGAAGTCTCCTAGTACAATCAGTTCAGAGTGTAAATAACCACTGTGTATTTGCATGAAATCTAGTAGGCCTTCAAGCCCTGCTTTGGGTGGGTTATGCACACAGCAAATCATTACATTTTTTTGGCCCAGTTTAACTTTAATGGTCGACCACTCACAAGTGGTGATGAGTACGTAGGGGCTATCACAAACTTCATCAGAGAGGACAGAGTCCATGTAGATCAGAATTCCACCCCCTCTTTTGTTACATCTATTGTGTCAGAATATATTGTGATTAGGAGGTGCAACTTCAGAGTCCTTGACCCTAGATGTGAACCAGCTCTCTGATAATGCCAGGATGTGTGGCTTGTGGGATGAAGCAAAAATTTCTAGTTCAGAAAGTATGGGGGCAACACTTCTAACATTAAGGTGCATAAGTTGCAGACCTTTGTTACCAGTCCAGTTCCAATGAGGTGCACAGATGTTTTCAGGGGGGCCAGGATTAGTCTCTATATCACCAGATTGTAACATACTGGTATTAGATAATGAGAGGCCAAGGAGAACTTATCTGAGCAAGCTTAGTGTAACTAGTGTCCTGGAACAATAGCCCAGGGTATGGATATGTTTCTTGCAGAGGAGTCCAGTGATAGGATAGTTTTTTTTTGGGGGGGAGGAGTTATAGTAGGTGGCACTGCTCTCATAACTATTCTCTGGGTGAGCAATTATTCCACAAAACAAGGCATCAAGTAACAACACTAGACCACATGTCAGAAGGCTTGAGCAGATTCCTTTGTAGACCATGCACTGTGCCAATATACAGCAATCCCAAAAGGTGATTCCATGCAGTGACCGCAAAATCACCTTTCAGGACCAAGTAACGAAATGACAGTGAAAGTTTTCATGAGGTGGAGTCCCAAGAACCCCATGTCAAAAATTTGGTGCCAAAATTCAAAAACATGGCTTATTTATCAACATAAGTTAAAAAAAACCCACATTGAATGGCATTATAGCATGCTTACCTCTGATTCTTCAGTTTTCAGTTCAGCTTTGAAGAGTGCAGACCTGTCCCGGTCCAGAGAAGATGACCGTGCCAACCTCTGGAGGTATGTATGGGTCAGGGGGGGGTGCAGGGAGGTGGATGCTCAGTTAGAGGGTGGAGATGGGAAAGGAGGACAGGGGCAGCGACGAAGGGCTGTTTTCCTTTTTACAGATTGAAAAAAAACACACATCCGGGGACAGTTTTCTTTATTTACAGGAAACAAAAAAAAAAGACATTTGGGCACACTGGAGTGGGCTCCCAGTGTGCCACATGAGTGGGGGGGTACATAATGCCAACACGGGGATTGGGCAACCAGATGTCAGCAGGGGCAGGAAAAAAATACATTTGGGCACACTGGGGTGGGCTCCCAGTGTGCCACATGACTGGGTGGGGGACTACATAATACCAACACGGGGATTGGGGACCCTGATGTTGGTGCATAGATGGGAATGGAGGGAGCAGGGAGGAAAGCAGCAGTGGGATGGTGCGAGACAGTTTTCTTTGTTGCTGGTGCTGGCAGTGGCTATGCAACTGCACATGCATGGCACTCACATATGTGCAGTTGCTACAAATGGCATTTTGTCATTCACAACATGATGGTGCCAGTCTCACATGCATGTGCAGTTTATGCCCTGGAATGCGGAAGTAACAGCTGAAATAGTGTGGCTGTTATTCTGTAGTGGCTGATCATGGTGGAGAGTTTCAAGCTCCTTGGACTTTTGGAAGGATACTTTCAAAAGTCTAATGGAAGGTTCCACCACTGGCCATTTTTAGAGCTATGATCGATCCCAAAAAGTATTCTTCTGAAAGTCCACTGGAGCTTGCAACTCTCCATCACAATTGGCTGCTATGGAATCACAGCTGCACTATTTTGGCTGTTACTTCTGCATTCTGGGGCATAAACTACAGATATGCGACTCATGCACATGTGCAGTTCTGCTGGTGCCATCAATCTGTGAATGGCAAAATTCCATACACTGCAACTGCATCACCGCCACCAGCACCGACAACAAAGAAAACTGTTTTTCACCCTTCCACTGCTGCTGTCCTCCTCACTCTCTCAGTTCCCATCTCTGCCCAGACATCGAGGTCCCCAATCCCAGTGTCTGCATGATGTAGCCCCCCCTAACTCATGCAGCACACTGGGAGCCCACACCAATGTGCCCAAATGTATTTTTACCTGCCCCTGCAGACATCGGGGTGCCCAATCCCAGTGTCAGCATCATGTAGCTCCCCCCTCCCACTCATTTGGCACACTGGGAACCCACCCCAGTGTACTTAAATGTTTGCTTTTTATTTGATTCCTTCAGATAAAGAAAACAGTCCCCCGATGTGTTTTTTATTTGCAAAATAGAAAATGGTCCCTTGTCATCGTCCCCAGTCCCCCCCATCCCTACCCTCCAATTGAGCACCCACCTACCTGCACCCTCCCTTACCCCATAATTAACTCTAGAGGTTATAAATCAATCAGCCATTTGTTTTCAATTTTGGCACCAAATTTTCAACATGGGGTTCTTGGGACCTCACATCTTGAAAACATTCACTACTATTTCATTACTCAGTCGCGAAAGGTGACTTCACAGTCACTGCACGGAATAATATTAATAATAATAATATCTTTATTGAGTGCCTTTCAATTTTCAAGGCGCTTCACAAAATTTAAAAACAGTTCATTAAAACTGGAATCACCTTTTGGGACCAGTTCACAAAATGGCAGTTGCACTGTTCATGAGGTGGGCTTCCAAACAGCCTATGTTGCAAATTTGGTGAAAAAAATTCCAAAAAATGACTGCATTACAAATGTGCATTGTGCAGTTTCTACACACGCTCCTAATTTGCCAGTTTTTAATATTTTCACTCCACATTTTTAACATTGCCAGTTTTGCATTCCTCCTTTTTAGCAATGCAGCTGTCATTTATCACATCCTGCCAGAAACATGTTTTCATACCTGTGGCACAGTCGCTCTGCAAAATTACCTTTCAGGACAAGTGAACAAAATGACACTGGCACGCTTCATGAGGAGGAGTCCCAAAAAGGCCATGTTGAAAATCTGGTGTAACATCTACAAAGAATGATCAAGTTACACCCGGGCAGTCAATAGTTTCTATGCACATGTGTAACTTTGCTCACTTGGCAGGTCATCACAGCCCTAGTGACTCTGGCCAGAATTTGTTCTGAGATGAGCCTGAAAAGGAAAAGGTCTGCTGGTGCCACTGCTAATGTTCCTTGAACCCTGCAATAACTTATCAATACAAACGTTGTAGTACACACAAAAAAGATCACTTATAATATTTTATTACATGCTATAGAAAAACAGTATGTGCTGTCTTTTACATAAATATAAAGTGTATCATCAGATAAATAAATAGTCTGTACCCCACTAGCATACTGTATTTAAGACTGACAGACCAACAGAACCAATGCCACCAGCACCCCTACATTTTGGACTGCTCCACTCTTTCAGCAGGGCATGATGTTGCTGAGCCTCAACTGACCTTCTATAGAAACGCATACTTTGATGACAGGTAAGGGCTGCTTGGACCACCCAGTCTGCCCATTAATTTTATCAGCCAGTATTGGTCAAATGACCAAACCAGTTGCCCATTTAATTGTTTTAAATATTTAGGCAGCTGACACAAATTGATTAATGCAAGAAAAGGCTAGGTACTTACAGCCAGTTACACAGGAAGACTTCAAACAATTATAATGACACAGTGAAAATGGATAATGTGCTTGCACAAACCCCACAGTTAAAAATGCTGCAGACTGTGGCTCCTAAAATCATTTGACTGGAGAACCATGAGGACTAATACATAACATAGCCAATATGATTAATATAGACTAATGACAATTTATATTTCAGACAGAACCATCCTTTAATGAACTACAAAAATCTAACCCTGCAATAATAATAATAATAACTAAACAATGCACTGTAACATGAGAGACAAATTTAACTGCACAGCTTTTCTATCAATTCAGTCCATAATGGTATAATATTAAAAAATATCAGTGCACCAGCTGATTGCAGTCATGGGTATCTTTTTGAATAAGATTTGAGGTTTATGATGCTCTGTGAGGTAAATCACATTTTACTTGGCCTGTGCAGTAGGACTAGAGGACAACAGTGAGTACCAAGTATAAAATGGAAATGCAAAGTAGATAACTATTAACAATATAAGTACAAAATGATTCTAGCAAAATTGATTGCACATATCAAATTGTCATGCTACAGAAAATAAGTAAGATTAACCTACGACAGAGTGTGGTTTACTGGAGAATTAATCCATGACTTGTGGTAGGGGTTGGGCATGAAGCTGCAGGGTGAGTGCTTCCAACAACCCAGGCATTGATTAATTTCCCAGTTAACCCATGCTCTGGAGTGGCTTAATTCACTTATAACATGGCTGTCTGAAGGGTCACTCTCTGTTGGCAGCATTCTGGTGACTGCCACCTGTAGTTGCAGAAAGGAAGTTGCAGTGCAAATTAAAAGACACCAGCAATGCATTCGCCTTGACGTAACACAGCAAGGAGCGAGCTGCCAATGTGAGTGCTTTGCTTCATAGCATGATGGGACATGCAGCATGTCTTTATGAGGGTATTGAGGGGTTGCACACAAACACAGAAAGACAGACAACAGTAGTGGTCCCCTCCCAGTTAGGGACAGGAGTAGAGGATTGTCAGGGTATTGTTTCCTGTGGACAAGGGGAAGACCCAGAAAGACAGACACAGGCACAACACCAGTGGTGAGGGTTTTTCTTAGGGCATGGGGACAGAGACACTGAGTGTCAGGACTGGACATGCATAAGTGATTGTTTTCTGGGGGGGTGTTAACACAGAAAGAGAGTAGTGCTCTCCTCCTGGTTCAGTGATAACCATGCTCCCGTTCCCTCTCCCTCTGGACTGCAACCACCCAGTGACTCCCAGGAATGGTCTTGATAGTCTTGCCCCAGGACACAGCGTTCGTTCCCAGTGCCAGCCATAGATTACCAATCAGCACAGCACATTGTCCATAACCATGTTAGAAACATGAATGTACTAGCAAATGGGCAGGAAGGAGGGGTGGAAGAACAATGGAGAATATTCAAACTGCCATCACAGAGGCAACAGGTGCAAATGGGCAGGAAAGAGGGGTGGAAGAACAATGGGGAATAATCAAAACTGCCATCACAGAGGCAACAATCCTTTGTGTGAAGCAAATAAACAAAACAAAATTATGTAAGAAACCACTATGGTTCTCAAAGGAGGTGGCAGGGAAGGTTTGAGAGAAAATAAAGCATTCAGGAAGTACAAGGAATCACAGAAGGAGCAGGACATATAATTGTATCAGTTAAAGTAAAAGGAAGCTGGAAAGGCAGTCAGAACAGCAATGGCCCAAACTGAGGAAAAGAATGCCAACTCAGTTAAGAAGGGGGATACAACCTTTTATAGGTACATCAGGGAGCAAAGGAAGACCAAGGGAGGGATAGTGAGGCTTAATAAAGGGAGGGAGGGTGGGCAGAGGGTGACTGTGAAAAGGCAGAGAAACTAAACAAATATTTTTGCTCAGTATTCACAAATGAAGAGGGGGAGGTACCTAAACCAAACAATAGAAACACTCTGGATATGGGAGTTGATACCAGCCCATTCACAGAAGAAAGGGTTCTGAAAGAACTCTTAAAACTGAAGATGGACAAAGCAATGGGGCCTAATGGGATTCATCCCAGAATTCTAAAATAACTAAGGGTAGAACTAGTGACACCACTGATTACCCTCTTTAACAAATCATGGGAGGATGGGGTGGTACCTGAGGACTGGAGGAGGGCAGATGTGATTCCACTTCACAAAAGTGGGAGCAGGGCAGAAGCAGGAAACTACAGACCTGTTAGTTTAACCTCAGTGACAGGAAAAAAAGATGGAATCACTTCTGAAGGAAAGAATTGTCGAGTACCTAGAGGCCAGAGGGGGCACAGGACCCAAGGCAGCATGGATTCACAGCAGGAAGGTCATGTCAGACAAATCTAATAGATTTCTTTGACTGGGTGACCAAAGTAGTAGATCAGAGAGGGGCCTGTGGACATGGCCTACCTAGACTTTAGCAAGGCATTTGTCACAGTCCCACACAAAAGATTAATATACAAGTTACCCAGCCTGGGAGTGGGTCCCAAGATGGTAGCCTGGGTAAAGAATTGGCTGGAGAACAGGACACAGAGGGTAATAGTAAATGGAGTCAACTCTGAAGAAAGGGGGGTTACTAGTGGGGTACCGCAGGGTTCAGTACTAGGATAGATCCTCTTCAATGTCTTTATAAGCGACATTGCAGAAGGACTGGAAAGAAAAGCATGTCTCTTTGCAGATAACACAAAGATCTGCAACAGAGTTGATACACAAGGTGGGTTGGGAAGGATGAGAAGGGACTTGGCAAGGTTGCAGAAATGGTCAAATATATGGCAGCTTAGATTCAATGCTAAGAAGTGCAAGGTAATGCACCTGGGAAACAAAAACCCAGGGGAAGAGTACACAATGGGGGGTGAGATACTGACAACAACAAAAATGGAATGGGACCTGGGGGTAGTCATATCAAATGATCTAAAAGTGGGCAAGCAATGTGAGAAGGCAGTAAGGAGTGCTGTGGGGATACCGGGATGCATAGGGAGAGGCATCACCAGTAGAAAACAGGAAGTTGTTATCCCTCTGTACCGACAGCTGGTGAGACCCCATCTGGAGTACTGCATGCAGTTCTGGAGACCAAATCTCCACAAAGACATAAACAGGATTGAAGCAGTCCAGAGGAGGGCAACTAAAATGGTGCAAGGTCTGCACCGGAAGACATATGAAGAGAGACTTAAGAAGCTTAATATTTATAGCCTCGAGGAAAGGAGGAGAGGGGAGATATGATAGAAACTTTCAAGTATCTCAAGGGAATCAACAAAGTTCAAGAGGGTAGCATCTTTCAGAAAAGGAGGTGTGCAAGAACAAGGGGGCACAATTTGAAGATGGGGGGCAGCTCAGGGGTAATGTAAGGAAGTATTTTTTCACAGAGAGAGTTGTGGATGCATGGAACGACCTTCCAGAGGAGGTTGTAGAGTCAAAAACAGTGGTGAAATTCAAGAATGCATGGGACAGTCATAAGGCAATTCTAGGGGGTGGGGTAGGAAGATGTAGGCTGTTGGTTAACTAGGATCTGCAGCTTATCCATTAGGCAGGGAAATAAGCAGACTGGGTGGGCCAAGTGGTCCTTATCTGCCATCAAATTCTATTTCTATGTTTCTATACAAACCTCCCCCTTCAGTACGATATAACTTTAACCTTAACTGTATTCCCAGGCATGCACAACTGGGTCATTTTAACAAATCAATCAAACTCATCAAATTTCTAATTTACACAATTACAAAAAAGGTTTAGCAGTAAAGCCTCTCCTCAGGTGGTTGTTGCCCTCTGTAGTTCCGTTGCCACCAGGTGGAGGACTTAAGGCAGCACAAACAGGAGGGGGCAGCAAGTCAGGAGGGTGTACCGGAACGTGACATGTGCATCTCAGGCTGGGGGTGGGTGAAAAATGGGAAAAAACACATAAAATACATAAAAAAATGTTATTCTGAAGTGAACTGTAATAGCTAAAACATTATATTTGTGAAATACATACATACAAATAATACATATGACATTGCATACCTGCTGTTTAAGGTAGACACAATGGAACCTGTTTACAGTGAGCTCTTATACAGTAAATTTCTGTTTTTTTGTAAAATTATCTCATTTTCTGAGTCATACTCATACTCTATACACTGTATTAAGCTGTCATCTCTGATAGTTACTAAACTCGTAAAGGTACAGTAATGATGAAGATTATGCACTCACGATCCTGTTTTCATGTCACTTTAAAAATATATGGTAAAAAGACTCTAGCCATATTGGTCCATGAAAAACAGAAGATGTTGGAAGGTTTGATACCTTTTATTGGAGCAACAAGAGTCTTATACAAAGATGGAATTCTACGAAAGCTTTAAGGGCCTCACAGGTCTCTTCTTTAGGTGAATGACAAAACTGATCAACATAAGCAGTATTTATATACTGTATGCTGTGGAGCAATGTATAAAAATAGTAGAAGAGAATTACAGGAAGGGTAGAATGGTAGGCAGTGTGAAGCTCAGAAGTGAAGAAAGGAAAAGAGAGCAATTAAGCCCTGAAATAAGTCTGTTAAAGTTGCAAAGTGAAACACAATAGGGTGTGTGAGAAGAACTAAGGGGGGGGTAGCAATAATAGGAACTGGTCACGTGAAGATGAAAGTATGCTAAGAAGGTGACAAGACAGGAACATAGAGAAAAGATTTAAGATACAACATGTTAGTAGGAAGGGTAGGATTTAGCAGGAAGGGTAGGAGGTAGGAAATGTTAAGACATGAAAGGAAGTTATGAAGGACTGCAATAGCACAAAACAACAAAGGCCTGGAGAAATAAAGTGTAAGATTAGTATACACAGTGAAGTGTGAAGTGGGGAGGGGGTGGGCAGTATTGACGCTGAAAAGAATATGTAAGAGAGGCAGGAAGGAACAGGTAATTAGAAACAGTAGTCAGGAACATAGAAGAGAAAAAAATATTGGGTAACAAGTAGCAAAAGAACTACAGTTTACCATAGTGTGTCATAAATCCAATGTCATGATTCAGTCCACAAATAATAGATTTAAATTGTTTAATATATTTAATTTCCCATGTCCTTCTGTCTTGTGTGTTTTTGAAGTTGCCTCTTAATATCAGGACAGATAAGTCAGAGAGAGAATGATCTATTTGTAAAAAATGGTGTCCTACTGGTGTGCAGCTAATCTTATTTACTATTGTGTGTCGGTGGTGGTTTGGAGAAACTAGGCAACCACGGCAAATCAAGATGAACCACCACCAATGCACAATAGTAAACAAGATTAGCAGCACATCAGTAGGACACCATTTTACACAAATAGATCATTCTCTTTGACTTATCTGTCCTGATATTGGTCGCTATGCACAAAGCTAGTGGGGATACACAGAAAAGTCACATATCATGCCCACAGCTCTGTGCACTTGTGGACAGGTGTGCCCATACAGGCATTCACTAATGCTGGCCACCTCTCCTCAGCTCCTCCCCCTGGCACACAGGACTCTGCAGGGTGGGCATCCAATGGGATGCCCATTCCAGGTCCAACAATGATCTCTAGTACAGCAAGGCATGGGTCCGGGATAATGCATGCCTACTGCAGGCATGGCCCCTATGGCCAGTCTGTACACTGGCACAGCCCTTGGCAGCCAGTGGCCTCCCGGCACACTGCAGGACCCTACCGTAGGGACCCACCTCCAGCCCACATGCCAGCAATGGCTGCCATTCCCCAGCCACAATGTGGCTGTACCCCATACCCCCGAGCCCCCATAGGTAAGCATGTGCCATGGTCCCCCCTGAAACATCCTGGTGCCACCACTCAGCTGATGTTTCGGGCACTCACCCGTCCCTCTGCCCCTACTCTCTCTGGCTGCCTAGTGGGCAGGGGCAGCACAGAGAGCACTGTCCTGGTACCGTGGTGTCCGATGGTTGGAGTCCATGGGGGCATGCAGTGGGTTACAGCAGGGTCCCTGCTGCCATAACCTGCACCCATCTCCACTTCTATTCAGCCAGTACTACACAGATTCAGTTCGTGGACATGGGGGATTGGGTGTGTTGGATCTGTGTGCTCCCCATTTGTGCATCCCATGTGAGGGGGCGCAATGGATGTGGAGACGCAGCATGTAGCCACTCCCCCCCCTTTGTGCATGGTGCCCATTAAGAGGCAACTTCAAAAGCACACAGGACAGAAGGACATGGGAACTAAAATATATTAAACAATTTAAATATATTTGTGGACTGACTCGGGACATTGGATTTATGATACACTGTGGTAAACTGAAATTCTTTTGTTACTTGTTACCAAACGTTTTTTTTCCCTTCTGTGTTCCTGCCTACTGTTTCTATTTATCTGTTCTTTCCTATCTCTCTTACATATTCTTTTCAGCTTCAGTCCTGCCCCCCCTCCCCACCTCACACTTCACTGTGTATACTAACCTTACACTTTGTTTATCCAGGCCTTTGTTGTTTTGTGTTATTTCATGCCTTCAAAGCTACATTTCAATTGTTAACATTTCCTATCTCCTACCCTTTCTGCTAACATCTTGTATCTCAAATCTTTCTTATCTGTGCGCCTGTCTTGTCACCTTGTTAGCATCCTGCCATATTCACCTGACCAGTTCCTATTATGGCCACCCCTTAGTTCTTCTCACACATCCTATTGTGTATCACTTTGCAACTTTTACAGACTCTTATCTCAGGGCTTAATTGCTTTGTGTTCTTTTCTTCACTTCTGAACTTCACACTGCCTACCATTCTAGTCTTCCTGCAATTCCTGTGTACTAGTTTTATACATTGCTCCACAGCATACTGTATATAAATACTGGGCTGGATATTCAAATTGCGCTATTCTTAGGTGCAAGCCCTTGCGCTGCGCAAAATAGTTGTGCAGGGGTGTGGTCGGGGTGATATTCAAAGGAGTTGCGCTATTGAGCAACTCCTTTGAATATTACCCCCGCCACAGCCACTGTGAATGGCGCAGTGGAACTTGCGCCACCGCAAGTGGTCAGAGTGGAGCATTCAACTTGCAGTGGCTCAAGTACCATTGCACCATGCACAAATGTCTGATATTCAAAAGGTGACATGCAAATGGGGCCATAATTCATGCAAGGTGCGGGGGGGCCATTTGCATCTGTTTATGGCCCCATTTGCATGCCATTAGTATGCAGGTGCGCCGATCCCCGAGGACTTGCGCCTGGTGCCGTGCCAGGCAGCAGCCATTGGGGACCGACGCCCCTTGCAGCCCGATCGCGGGCAAAATAGTAAAAAATCTCCCTACCCCCCCACTGGCCCGATTGCTAGCAAAAGCTGACATAACCCCCCACCAGCCCGATCGCAGGCAGCAAAGTATTCTCCCCCAAACGTATCCCTGGTGGTCCAGTGAAGCCCAATCGTGGGCTAAGATTTGTAAAACCCGAACGTATCCCTGGTGGTCCAGTGGACCGATAAGCCTGATCGCTGGCTGCATAATGTGTCGAAACCCGCCCCCAAGACCATATCCCTGGTGATCTAGTGTCCCACACCCCACCCACCCATGAAGCCCCAGCACCCCGCTCCCCCCGGCAGCCGGCAGGCGGCAGCATCTCACCCACCTACCGCCTCGCTGCCCACCGACGGACTGCTCATAGGGATGCATGCCCATTGGTGCAGAGCAAGAGCCAATGGGCGTGCAGTCCATACCATACAAGGCAGTCCAGATATATGAATGAATGACAACCTGTGGGTTGTCATCACACAATGGTCACCCCCTCCCATGGTTTCTTCCTTCCCTCAGTGTCCACCCACCCTTCCTGGCATCGAGAACTAATAGTTTGGAGGTGCAGGGGGCTTCAGAAAGTAACCCTGATAGGTTAAAAGCAAACTTACAAGTATTGTAGTAAGATATTTTAGGACTCTCCAAACATCTGCAAAATGTTCCCCACAGTACACCTTAGAATGCTGAATATGATGGACTAAGGAGGCAATGCTTACCTACAGTACATATTTTGGGCATGTCCACTCCTTCATTCCTTTTAGTATCAAGTAGAAAAAGACATCAATGAAATCATTCAGGGCTATGGGAAACTACATCCTAAGGCAGGTCTACTACTGTTATACCCATCACACACTGTATCAAGAACAAAATACACATATGCATGATTCATATTCTGCTCACTGCTGCAAAGCAAACAATCTTCAGGACATGGATAAAATTAGTAAAACACTGAGAGGATACAATCCTTGCCATCTATCAGATAGAGAAGTTAACAGTCAGGCTGCAAAACAAATTCTCAGTATTGCAAAAGAAATGGAATGGGTGTCTCATGTACATCATGCACACAGACAAGACATCAAACCATGAGAGAGGGAGAGTTGTACAGGGAATGACATATCTCAAGAGAGCTACCACACCAGAGGAAGCTTAACAACCAGAACCCTACAAGCGAGAAACTAGGAAGCATAACCACAAGGCTCAGATGAATAACAGCATATTAGATGTGTATTGGGAAAATGTTTTGGTTGCAACCCTGTAACTGTATATTAAGAATAATGTATCATCGCTACTTCCTCCCTACTGTAAATCTCACAACTGTAATGTTGGATGAACTAAGCACTGTAAGTTGGTAAAAAAATCAATAAACTTCAAGCTTAAAAAAAGCAAGCTTGTACAAAATTGACAAATCTGTAGCCCCTGCTCTCTCCTTCTCTGAATGCCTCTGCATATTCCTGCTATATGGAGGCCATGTCTGTACGTAATAAAGCCCCTGGTCAGCCAGAAACTCGCCACTTACATATTGTTGGAACAGTATTGTTAGGTGAATATTGTCTCACATAGCAGATTTTATCCTGTCCTGACTCTAGCAAAGTGATTTAGTACTGAGAAACAAGCATTGCATGCATTTGAAAAAGTGGAGCCATAGCCTGGTGCATGCACAACACTGACACACTTCTGCAAGCATTGAGGTACAACTCCACTTGTTCTAATACATATTTAGAGGTTTGTAGTACTTATGTTCAGTACTGAACCATTTTCCCAGACTCAGGAAAAAATCTGCAATACAAGCTGATATTCATCTAACATTGTTCTAAGACTATACAAGTCATGCAATTGCAAGTTTCTGATTGATTGGGGGGAAATATTGTATAGAGATCCTTCCTGTTTAGGGTGAGAGCATGCAGAGGCATTCAATAAAGGAGCAAATGGGCAAATGCTCTGCCAGTGGAAATAGGGTATTATTAACATTTAAATATAAATCATAAGAGAAAATATAATTCATGGAGACAGTGTTTAAAAAAGTACATAGTCTGTGATGTAAAGGATAGGGAGACCCAAAAAAACTGCATTAGATTGCAAGTCAACATGACACATCAGTACTCTTTTGATATCCCTCCACCTGACACACACAACAAACATGCACACACCAAAACATGTGGAAAGCACACAATTATAATCAAAGAAATATTGGAAAGAAGAGAACTATCAGGTCTACAATTTCAAAGACTGTAGGAAAGAAGGTGCACAAATTCACTCTGCTGCTTTGCACCTTGAAAAAGCATGTATTGTGACATGAGAAATAAAAAATGTACATCAGTGGGGATTACTGCCTTCCTAGTCTGTCTTTTTTAGTCCAGACCACCCTTTGTTATTTTAATAAATGCAACTTGGTCTTTTAACATTTTTTTGTGAGACGTTTATTAACACAAAAAGGGTTACAGAGCAGTGAAGTGAGGTGCACCCTGTTTCCTACTAACTTTGGCTCCTTTGATGAAGTGCACTCATGCCTCCTCAGTGCTGGCTGTTTCCTGTAAAATTACAAAGAATGCTAACACTAGTGAGAGCCAGAAATCCAAGGACAGAAAGGCTTGTATTAGCACTTTCTGTATTGCAAAACACCCCAATGATGTCATGACACTATTAATGTCCTTAGTACTGCATGGCTCAGTGTGTGGGCAGATCAGGGATAGCACAATGAAACAGACCAACAAAATGGAATAAAAACAAGCATTTGTCAATGCCGAATGTTGCTTGCTTGTATGTGCTGTTTAGGTATTTGGAAGTCATTGGAGTGCAAATATTGAAAATTCGCGAACATACGAGCGTGCGTAGGAACTGCGCAGCGCACGCTTGTAAAACAGCCATTTTTAGGAATTTCTTCACCAAATTTTCAACATAGCCATTTTAAGACCTCTGCTCATGAACAGTGTCACTGTGATTTTCTTAATGTGTCCCATACATGGATTTCGCACACCGACTGCGACATTGTGCGCTACATGGGTGGAAACACATTTTGGGCAGGCTGTGAAAAATGACAGCTGTACTGCTCATAAGGAGGTGTGGTAAAATGGCAATGTTGAAAATCTGGAGTGCAAATATTTAAAATTCGCGAACTTATGAGTGTGCGTAGGATCTGCGCAACGCACTCTAGTAAAACCGTCATTTTTAGGAATTTTTTCACCAAATTTTCAACATAGGCTTTTTGAGAGCCCACCTTATGAACACTGGCAGTGTCATTTCATTAATTGGCCCCAAAAGGTGATTTCACGCAGTGACTGCGAAATCACCCTTCGGGCCCAATTAACGCCATGACAGTGCAAGAATTCATGAGGAGGGGACCCAAAAGTCCCATGTTGAAAATTTGGGCCCAAAATTCTCAAAAATGCCTTAGATATGCAACAAAGTTGAAAAAACCCTATTTATTCCATTATACAGCTTACCAGCATTTCCTCAGTTCACGGTCGGCTTTGAAGAGTGCAGACGTGTTCCCGGTCCAGTGATGATCGTCGCACCGAGCTCCAGAGACAAGTATGGGGTGAAGGGGGGTGTGGGGAGGCAGGGTGCACAGTGAGTGGGTATGGATGGGGGCAGTGAGACTGTGAGGGACCATTTTTTTATTTACAATTTTTTTTTTTTAAATTAAGACAATGGGGGACATTTGCCACGCTGGGGTGGGCTCAGGTGTGGCAGCTGGAAAGGCTGTTTGGGGGCTGGAGCTGACGGGGATTGGGCACCCCATTGGCCATAACAAGATTTGCCAGCTGGGGTGGGCTCCCAGCGTGGCACCTGGAAAGGTTTTGGGGTGTGTGCAGCCGGAGCTAACGGGGATTGGGCACCCCGCTGGCTATAACATTTTGCCACGCTGGTGGGCTCCCAGTGTGGCACCTGGGCAGCTTTTGTTGGGAGTGGAGCCGATGGGGATTGGGCACCCCATCGGCCATACAGTGTGTGGGGGGAGGAGCATTAGCACGCAATATGTATGCTTGCATGCCTGTGGGGAGAGCTCTGACTCGAAGTGGAGCTCTCCCTTTCAACTGTATGCCACTGCATTTTTGACTGCTGTCATAGACAGCTGCAGCAGTCATTGGAGGAACTGCAGCTGTGCCTGCAAACTCAGTGACTGAATTGGAAGAGGGGCTGCCACACCTCCGAAAACTCAGAAGATGGCACTATGTTTCTTGCACATGCGTGCAAGCAACATAAAAACACATTATACAGTATGTATCTATTTTACAATAAAAAATGACAACACACAACTTGTAAAGTTTTTTTGATTTCTGAAGTGTGAGTGCAAAAGCAGTGTGTTGTACATGATCTTTGAACATCTCACTTTATCATGATCCCTGCCACACTCACCAGCTGTTCAGATCCCTCAATGAAGAGCAAGGCTTCTCTCATTGAAGACGTGCTCTGAGCTGCTGCCATGCTTTGGAAACCACAGCTCTACAATATCACTCACGCTGCTGCTCCAAACACCATTCTGAACACAGTAGTGAGACTCCATGGCAGCTCCTACTCCTTTTATGAGCATGCCAATGAGAACACTTCCACATCCTCATGGTACACTTGAACACATGCATGCATTTGTACACACTACACACATACACATGCATGTGCAAATTGCAGTGAGACACCAGTGATGACAACTATGATACAACAAAGCACATGGGCATTCTAATGTATTATTGGTTTATTTTTATTTGTAATTTGTTAACCAGGTAGGACCCAAGAGCATTAGATCCCAATTTCAAGGGGGACCTGGAGATGTAAACAAGAGCAACAATACAGAATAAATATGCACTACGTACGTGTACACAAGTCCATACAGTATATTTTTAACCCCATTTTAAAGGTATTCTGTGAATTGATAGTGTAACAAAGCAGGTAAATTATTCCAGAATGTAATGGCTTTATATATAAAAGAATGTTGGCCCAAGGAGGAACAGAAGAGAGGAGGTCTTATGAAATGAGTATAAGCAGATCTAACACTCAGATCCAACATTGGGGTTAGCATCAGCCAAAAATGAAAATCTAATTGGGCCTTTTAGAAAACACCCAGAACTGATAAGGGTAAAATAAATAATGCAAGAGACAAAAGAAGGCTAACCAAGGTGTTTGTAAAGAGTGCAGTAATGAGAAAATCTGGGTCTGGAGGCACCTGCATATAGAATTGCATAGAATTGTATCATATATAGACACCCTAAAAGTATAGGCAACTATCTCACCCACAGTCAACAGTCAACAGCCAACACCACAACAGTCCATGTGGTTATCTGTATTACTACTGGGCATGTCCAGGTGTGGGCGCTCCAAATATTGTGATGTACTCACAGTTACAAATCATTTTCCACATCCCATGAGTGATGAAAATGTTGGCATCAGGAAATTCATGAACTGGATGCCACACATGTGGTCTATCTAGCTACTTGTACATGCAAAGCATACTATGTAGGCCATATGAAAAGGAAATTAAAGGAGAGAATAGGGGACTACATGAGTGTGATTATACATAAAAATTATGACTCAGCTCTCGCAGCACATGTGATGCAGACCCACCCAGGCAACACGCAGGACTAATCCTTTTTAGGGATAGAGAAACTGACCTTGGGACCAAGAGGAGGAGATGTTGATTCCCTCCTAGCAAGGAGGGAAGCCTTCTGGATTTTTAAATTGAAATCCTTTATGGCCCCTGGTCTTAATGACTACATGGAGATTACAGCAAATGTGTAAGCCACAGTCCCGCAGGGTGGTTTGTTTTGCAAACAGCAAATTTTGTCTTGATCCACTTTATGGTGGTAATTATATGGTTAATAGTAGGGAGATGTGCCTTTAGCCAGACCAGCTGTCTGTAGGTGCTTTTTTAACTTTTTGTTTTATGTGAGTCTAAAGCAAACTGGTGTATGATTGCTCTTCTGATAGGATTCTTCTTCAGAACTATGTTACTGTAAGTGTCCTGAATCAGGAGTTCTGCAAGTTTTGACACAAGGTGCCCCTTGCATCACTTCTGTTTGATGCAGGCATCTTGTATCACCTTCAGAGTTTCAAAAATCAAGCCCACTGTGTCAGATGAAAATGCATGAATTTTGACAGTTGCATTGTTTGCTACCAGAAGCACAATTTGGCCAGGTTGCGTAAAAACTGTAACATAGTCAAAATCCACTACTGGCTTGTTTCTAAGTCTTTTAAAACCACACTGCAAAAATGAGATGAGGAAGAACTAGTGACACCACTGACTACCCTTTTTAACAAATCATGGGAGGATGGGGTGGTACCCGCGGACTGGAGGAGGGCAGATGTGATTCCCCTTCACAAAAGTGGGAGCAAGGCAGAAGCAGGAAACTACAGACCTGTTAGTTTAACCTCAGCGATAGGGAAAATGATGGAATCACTTCTGAAGGAAAGAATTGTCGAGTATCTAGAGGCCAGAGGGGCACAGGACCCTAGGCAGCATGGATTCACAGCGGGAAGGTCATGCCAGACAAATCTGATAGATTTCTTTGACTGGGTGACCAAAGTAGTAGATCAGGGAGGGGCTGTGGACATGGCCTACCTAGACTTTAGCAAGGCATTTGACACAGTCCCACACAAAAGATTAATATACAAGTTAGCCAGCCTGGGAGTCGGTCCCAAGATGACAGCCTGGGTAAAGAATTAGCTGGAGAATAGGACACAGAGAGTAATAGTAAATGGAGTCCACTCAGAAGAAAGGAGGGTTACTAGTGGGGTACCGCAGGGTTTAGTATTAGGACCGGTCCTCTTCAATGTCTTTATAAGCGACATTGGAAGGACTGGAAGGAAAAGTATGTCTCTTTGCAGATGACACTAAGATCTGCAACAGAGTTGATGCACAGGTGGGGTGGAAAGGATGAGAAGGGACTTGGCAAGGTTAGAGGAATGGTCAAATGTATGGCAGCTTAGATTCAATGCTAAGAAGTGCAGGTAATGCACCTGGGAAACAAAAACCCAGGGGAAGAGTACACAATGGGGGGTGAGATACTAACAACAACAAAAATGGAAAGGGACCTGGGGGTAGTCATATCAGATGACCTAAAGGTGGGCAAGCAATGTGAGAGGGCAGCAAGGAGGGCTGGGGGTTACTGGGATGCATAGGGAGAGGCATCACCAGTAGAAAACAGGAAGTTATTATCCCTCTGTACCGACAGCTGGTGAGACCCCATCTGGAGTACTGTGTGCAGTTCTGGAGACCCAATCTCCGCAAAGACATAGACAGGATGGAAGCTGTCCAGAGGAGGGCAACTAAAATGGTGCAGGGTCTGCACCGGAAGACATATGAAGAGAGACTTAAGGAGCTTAATATGTATAGCCTCGAGGAAAGGAAGGAGAGGGGGGACATGATAGAAACTTTCAAGTACCTCAAGGGAATCAACAAAGTCCAAGAGGGTAGCATCTATCAAAAAAAGAGGTGTGCAAGAACAAGAGGGCACAATTTGAAGAGAGAGGAGGGGTGGCTCAGAGGTAATTTAAGGAAATATTTTTTCACAGAGAGGGTTGTGGATACATGGAACGGCCTTCCGGAGGAGGTTGTGGAGTCAAAAACAGTGGTGGAATTCAAGCATGCATGGGACAGTCATAAGGCAATTCTAGGGTGTGAGGGTAAGAAGAAGTAGGCTGCTGGTTAACTAGGATCTGCAGCTTATCCAGTAGGTAGGGAAATGGGCAGACTGGGTGGGCCAAGCGGTCCTTATCTGCCGTCAAATTCTATGTTTCTATGTTTCAGGCTGGAAACTAAAAAGGATGTATACTAGGCTTTTTTCCGTTAAAACATTGTTAAGGTAAAATAAAGTATAGACATTATTTTAAGCTAAAGGTGAATGTAGCAATGGCTTCAGTATGATCATTGTGGATAGTGTAAGTCAAAAGTGGCTAGTGTTTGCAATGAATATATAACAGATCAAAATGCATGAATTTTGACAGTTGCACTATTTGCCACTAGAAGCACAAATTGGTCAGTGTGTGCAAGTTAATCAAAATCCACTACTGCCTTTTTTTAAGTCTTAAACCAAATTGTGAAAATGACATAATGAACTTGTTGATCTGCAGGCTGGAAACTAAAAAGGCTGTATTCTGGGCTTTTTCCTGATAAAACTTTGCTAAGATACAAGAAATTCTGAACAATATTTTAAGCCAAAGGTGAATGTAAACATAGCCTCAGTGTGGCTAGTGAAAGCTGAAAGTGGCTAGTGTTTGCAATGTACGTATGACAGGATCTGTTAAGATTTATCATGCTGCTCTTGCTGCAGTATGGCAGATTGCAATGTTTTTCACTGTTTTCTGTGACATTTGACACAGTTTTATGTTCCAAGGAATAGCACTGTATCTTTTAAGGGATCTGAGAATACATGGCCAATCCCAAAGGTTGTTCCTTAGTCTCTTGTTTAAGCGCACATGCACAAAATCTCAGGACATTAGTACATGCCTCCCACAGTGCCTTTAATGTGTTTTGAATTGCTGTGCAGCCTGTTTGTGGCAATAAACAAGAAGCATAGCAGCTATTGTGTCCAGCGTGCTTCCTGCATGTGTTGCGTGGCATCAGTTTTCTGTCCTCCTCAGTTGTGTTTTTTTCTGGCAGCACAACCCTCAGTCTTGCTGCATCCCTTATTGTTGCCTAAGAATAAAATAAATAATTCTAGAGTCAAAAGCATGCCAGCCAAGGAGTTTGTAAAGAGTGCAGTAATGAGAAAATCTGGGTCTAAAGGCAACAAATCTGCATATGGAATTGTACAGGATTTTAACTCTTTGCAAGTCAGTGACATTTGCAGTGGCATAGACTGGAAGCCATTTGTCCATTAATGACAGGAGTAGGGAATGAGCCTACCAGACCAAGGTGAGGGTGTACAGACTTAACTAGTGTAGAGAAAACAGAGTTTGGTACAAGTGAAACCGAGATATTGTACTTGAAACTCTCCACTCTCTCAACAAAGGTGCCACGTAAATATTTAATTGAGTCAGAAGGGGGTAAAACCTTTAATATTTGTTTTGTTCCAAAGTGCATATTTGATTTTATCAACATTCAGTTGGTCTTTTTTAGTAAACAATTTTGTACCAATTCAGTCAGGCCGCAAATATCTGTTTATGTCACGAGCATTAGAGACCCTCCTTTGCAAAGCAATGTCATCCACATACATGATAATTAAGGATCCAGAGCCATGCAAAATATCAGCTAGATTGCTCAAGAAAACACTTAATAACCCAGACCCCAGGACTTGATCCCTGTGGTATTCTGGTAGTGATTTTGATAAGCAGAGAAGAAAAGGAATTCAACAAGACTGTAGTCAAGCAATTCTGGAACCAGGATACTGCAGATACAGATAGACCAAGGGCCCAAAGTTTGTCAAGCAGGTGACAGTGGTGCCCCAGATCAAATGCTTTGGAAATATACAGGACCAGCACACTGACTGTGTCCCCATTGTTCAAACTCCCATGAAGATCATTAGTGACTTCAAGCACAGCTGTGCGCGATCTGTGATTATCATGAAAGAAACACAGGGCCGCCGTCTTGCAGGTGCAAGTAGAAACAACTTTTGTGACCATAATGCATAGACTACGGCATTCAGGGGCAAGAAAATAAAAAAAAAAAATTCCCACAAAGAATCAAACCATGGTCTTCATTTGACAGCAGAGGAAGTCCGTACACTTGCAAGAATGTGATGCTCATATTGATACTCATTTAAACTAGATGGGGAGTATAACTGTTGGGAGCCTATAATGAGGCAGTAATTGTAGGGGTCCCAACAAATGCACCTTCAACTATGACTATGGAAGATACAAAGACTGAGGTAGTGGGAAAACATACTGTAGGAATAATGTTCACGTGATAAAGGGAAGGGAACTGAGGGTGAACTGATTCTGCCTGTTTAACCTGTCTGCTTGGCTAAAGCACTGTCGCTTTCTCCAATAGGCACTGTGCACTTTGTGCAACTCTTGTACACTTAACTACTGTACAAGTCAGTGTGTAATGTCATGGTCCATCTATAAGTTATACCATTGTTTAACTTATTGTTCTGCATAACACTATTGCACTTTGAAATATGGCATTGTAACTGCATTCTGTGGCTTGATGTTAATCATTCTGTACTCTCATTTCCCTTTCTGCCAGGTTGCACCTGGAAACAAGCCTCGGTTCAGCGCACTTTCCTTGTTACCAATTTTTTTAAATAAACAAACAATAACAATAAAAGAAAACAGGGAATGAAAACCATAAGAAGGAATACTAGTAATAATCTAACAAAAAAATGTTACTGCAAAAATTAAAAGATCAAATTGGAAGTATTCAGCCTTAGTGCTAGAAGTGGGGGAATTAAAACCAGTGCCCTTCAGGCACCAGTGGCTGAGGCAGATACAGGCATAATAGCAGTGACACAAACATGGGTTATGGAGTATCAGGAATGGGACTTCACAATTCCTGGTTATCAGTTGTTCAGGAAGGATAGGGGGCAGCTCAGAGGAGGGCAACTGAAATGGTGCTTAGAGACAGTCTAGAGGAAGGCAACTAAAATTGTGAAGCGGTTGCACCAAAAGCCTTACAAGGAGAGACCAAGGGATCTCATCATGTACACCATGGAAGAGACAAGAGTAAGACGGGACATGATAGAGACTTACAAGTACTTCACAGGGGTAAAAAGGGTGTAGGAGGGAAGTCTTTTTCAAATTTGAAAGAGTACCAGGACCAAAGTGTATGAGATGAAGCTGAAGAGGGGAGGTGTAAGAGGTATTGAGGGAGTACCACTTCACTGAAAGAGCTGTAGGTGTTTGAAACAGATTGCCCATGGATGTGGAAAAAGTAGGGGGCTTCAAGTATGCAAGTGATAGACATAGGGGAATTATAGTAAATATGCAGGGAGGAGGGAGGGTCACTGAAGACCAAGTAGGGTCTGCGGAAACAGACTAGGCAGTGCCCAACTGGGAAAACTTGGTGGACCAAGGCATTCCTTTCTGCTAACAAATTCTATGTCCCTATATTTCTGTGATAGAGTAAAAGGAAAGGGAGCGGGAGTTACCCTATATATTAAAGGAGATATTTATTTGTTTTTATTTATTTAAACATTTTGCAACCAGAAAAGGAACACTGAGCCAAGACCTTTTTCCAGGTGTGACCCAGGGAAGGGGAATACAAAGAGCATTACACTCCAAATCTGAGAACAGTATCCCGATAGCAGAAAAATACATAAGAATACAATAAAACAAATAGAAGTTACAAAAGGCATATTTTAAGATAATGAAGCACTTGGAGACCACATGTAAAAGCAACAGCAATGTGTATCACAATAAAAAATGGACACTTGTGAGAAAGTCAGGAAAAGTGCTCAGTGCCTGATGGGGTAGGTGACAATGCAAGCAGGGTGTGAAAACAAATAGAAGGAGAAGTCACAAATGCAATGGCATAGGGTGGACTTAGCAGGAAAGGTGACGAAATAGAGGGGAGCAGAGTCAGGGGGGTTGCCAGGAACAGTGAGTAAAGGAAAAATGCCTTAACTAGCATTTAAAAGCAGTAAGTGAGGGGGTATGTTAGGGGAGAGGGGAGCTGGTTCCAGAGGGTGGGGAAGCAGTAGGAAAAAGCTGTTTTACCTTCAGAGGATAGAGGGTGGAGGATGGAGAAGTTACTCTAGTCCCAGGAGCAGAGAGGGCAAGAAGAGGATGGAACAGGGGAGATTATTGAGGAAAGGCAGGAGGGAAGGGACCCAAATCAGTAGTTTGCTTTAAAGGAGGCATAGACGGAATGGTGACAACCTGGCAGCAGAAGGATGGCAAGGGAGGGAGGAAGGGAGGAATAGAGAGCACAATGATAATACAGTTTCAGAATTTCAAAAATGCTTCACCTGAGATTGTGCATCAAGAACTTCAAGTTTTAGATTGATCATTTCTCGAGTCCATCCTCGACCCAGACTGTGCTGCTGACTTTTTTTGTCAGAAATTATTAGAATTACAAGAAAAGTTAATTCCCTTGAGCACATTACAGGTGAGGGGTGTTGAAAATAGATGGTTTTCTCATGACCTAAAGTTCTTTATAAAGCAGAAAAATGAGGCCTGGAAAGCCTTTAAGCAGTCTCCCACCATAGCTCTGTTGCAGGCATATAGATTTTTGAGGAATTTGGCTTGTAATAAAATAAAACTGGCTAAAACTGAGTATTACTGACATAGATTAGAGGTGGCTTCCTCTGATTCTAAGAGTTTCTGGGATACTGTACATTTCTTGTTGTCCCCTAAGGAAAGAGCAACAGTCTTCTCTCTTAGCTCCTTGGGTGATATGGTAACTGTTGCTTTCATGATGGCTAAGCCATTAAATAATAAATGTACAGATGCCTCTGGTTTTGTTTTTGGTGTTTCTGGTTCTGATTGTAGTTTAGGTAGATGTGATATGACACCTGAGTACCCAAATGCCTCTAAGTTAATTGGTATTTTGCTCAAGTTTTGTTTCAATAGTATAACTGCATCTGAGGTGTTGAAACTTCTAAGTCAATTGCCTAAGAAGTTTGGTTATTGTGGGGGTGGGTTAGATGCAAGGTTTGTAAAGATGGTTGCACCTTTTATTGCTGACCCTCTTTGTTTATTATTTAATTTGTGTTTAACAATCAGGGTGTTTCCTACAGCATGGAAGGTTGCAAGAGTGGTGCCCATCCCTAAAAAGGTCATTGTTGTCTCTGCAGAGGACTTCCGCTCTATATCTATATTAAATCTGTTAAGTAAGATCTTAGAAAAGCTGGTAGTAAAACAACTTACAGACTTTTTGGAATCTAGTTGTGTCCTGTGCACTGAACAGCATGGATTTAGAAAGGATAGGGGAACAGGCATGGCTCTGGACAGGTTCATCAGCGCCATCCTCCAAGGTTGTGATTGAGGTATTCTTACGGGGGCGGTGTTCATGGACCTAACCCGGGCTTTTGACTTAATAAATCACAACTTGTCCTGTCAAAAGCTATTAGGCTTGTGTATTTCTGACATGGTAGTGACTTTCTTAAAGAGTTTTTTGGAAGGGAGATCTCATCAAGTCTCTATAGAGTCAGTTTTGTCTGATTTGCAAACGTTTTGTGGAGTTCCACAGGGGTCTATACTTGGACCTCTACTGTTCTCCTTATTTATAAACCAAGTTCCCTCTATATTTACTAAGAACCATTGTCTTCTTTATGCTGATGATTTAATTCTATACTATCAAGGTCAGACAATTTAACAGGTTAATGAAGGGTTACAGAGTGATTTTGAAACACTTGGTTTTCGGTTACTGTCTAATCAAATTGTCTCGAATGTAAAAAAGACTAAGTGTATGGTCTTTGGAAGTACTCAAAGAAGAGCCCCTGTTTGCAAATTTACAATGAATCTGGTGGCCTACTTGAACAGGTAAAAGAGTTCAAGTACTTGGGAGTTTTTCTAAATTCCTGCTTAGGTTTTTTTCCCTCAGGTTAAAGCAGTAAGTAAGGCAATAAATTGTAAGTTGGGGCTGTTATTCAAATTTAAGGCCTTTTTATCATTTGACTGTCGAAAGACCACCGCTATGGGTACTTTATTGCCACACTTTGACTATGTTTCTCCCTTGTATTTTAATTTGGGAGTAAGGGAGGGTAGGGTTCTGAGTGTGGCTTATAATAATATTTGTCGATTTGCTGTTGGTGTCCCTTTGCTAACACATCACTGTGTTTTGTATTCTTCTCTGGGTTGGTTACCCCCCCAAGTTAAAATTTACCTATGCTTTTGTTAACTTGATTCACCAGGCTATTTATGCAAAGAACCTTTCTCCATCATCAGATTTACTCAAATTTAGGGATACTCAAGTAAACTTGTGTTATAATTTAGGAGATGTTTTGAAATCAAATGTTAATAAGAACAACTATGGTCATTGTTCTTTTGTATCCTCTGCTACTCAGTTGTGTAATGATTTACCTTTGTCTCCCAGATCCATTAGTTCCCTGACTGGGTTCAAAGTTAAATTTAAAAGTTATTTATTATCTGTTGAAGCATGTCATTATTTGAATTACTTGTATGTAAACTGTCTGTTCTGTCTTTATTAATTGTCCATGTCAGACCTGAAAAAGGGCTTTGCCCAGTGTCTCTATTCAGTTAACAAATGTGAAATAAATAAAATTAAAAATAATGAGTGCATGGTGGGGGGGGAGAGTTGATAGTCAAATGGCAGAAGGCATAACAGAGAAAATCCAGTCTGGCAAGGCAGGAAGAAGGGGTAGTACCATAGACAATATCTGAGTATTCATTCATTCATTTATTCATTCATTCATATTTTGTTGACTGGCTATATGCCATTGCAAAAACAAAGTAGAAAGTACAAATACATTTTACAGCCATATATCTTCACATACAAAATCATACAATTTATAAAATTCTTGATACAGTCCAACAATGCATTCCAAAGGAGGCTCTTAAAACTTATTAATATAGAGTATAACTTTAGCATATGTATTATGAAGGCTCCTTAAATTTTTTTTTTTATCATTCAATATTTTTTATTGAGTTTTCTAAATATACAAGCAACAAATTACAAAGGAAGAAGATTCCGAACAGTCACAACAAGAGGATACAAAAAAAAAGCAAGCAATACAAAAAACTATAAGGAAAACATCCTACAAAGCCCTCCCCTCGCCCTCACCCTCCCAAGCAGCTTGTCTCACATACTTTATGTAACCAGTGAAATGGCACAAATGGAAAACCTCATGGGGAACATAAAAGAAACTGGAGTATAAAGATTTGTATGGGTGGTGTCAGAACAAAGGAAAAGGAACATAAAAAAGTGGTGGCTACTGCTCACCTGGTAGCAGGGAACAATAAGGTATAGAGAGTCTCCCATCTCAAGTGGAATAGCTAAGGACGCCTCACATGGGTGGCAATATGTTTCTCCAACATGACAGCTGTTAAGATCTCTCTGTGCCACTCTCAAAAAGATCTGATTGTATCATCAATCCAGTGGTGCATAATTAAGAGTTTAACAACTATGAAGATGAATGAATGAATGAATACATTTATTTGTTTGACTACAAACCATTACAAATTAAGAACAGATAAAAAAAGAACTTCAAATACACATTTCACACAGTATATCACCAGATGTAAAAAGGTGCAAGAAATATGTCAAATCAGCAAAATTTGTCTTCTATAACAATTAATCATAATTTCAATAACTATGCCTTGTACACTATTATCAGCAATCAAACTCTTTCAATGTTGATTCCAGTAAGACCCGTGTATATATAGTTATTAATTCAAAGCCTTTAGATGAATGGAAGCTATTGGAATGGCCAACTATCTGAGGAGAGAGAGAGGTAACTAGTGGCATGCCATAAGAATCGGTGCTGGGGCATATCTTCTTCAATATTTTTATCAGTGACATATCTGTGGGCCTAGGAGGCAAGGTGTGTCTATTCACAGATGACACAAAGATGTGTAATAGGGTAGACATTCCGGGGGTAGTGGAAAGGATGAGGGCTGATCTTCAAAGACTAGAAAGGTGGACAAAACTTGGCAATTAAATTTCAATGCCAAAAAGAACAAAGTCATGCACCTAGGGAGGAAAAATCCTTGTGAGGAATACCTCCTGTGTGGAGTGAAATTGGAAGCCACAAAGCAGGAATGGGATCCAGGGTGATTGTAAAAGATGACCTGAAAACATCCAAGCAGTGTGAAAAAGCAGCATTAAAGGCAAACAGTATGTTTGGCTGCATAGGAAGAGGAATTACAAGTAGAAAGAGGGAGGTAATTATGCCACTGTACAGATCAATGGTAAGGCCTCTCCTGGAGTACAGTGTGCAGTACTGGAGACCTCACCTCAAAAAGGACATAGTCAGACTGGAGACAGTGCAAAGGAGAGCTACAAAAATGATACTTGGACTCCACAACAAGACATACGAGGAACGTGTACACTATCTAAACATGTACTGCCTGGAACAGTGCAAAGAAACGGGGGACATGATCAAAACCTTCAAGTACTTGAAGGGAATAAACAAGGTCCAGGTCAAGGACCTATTTCAGATCAAGACTCATGCAAGAATGAGGGGATATGGCATGAAGCTGGAAGGAGGCAAGTTCAAGAGTAACACAAGAAAGTTCTTCTTTGCCAAAGGGGTGGTGGATACTTGGAATGGCCTTCCACCAGAGGTTGCAGAGATTAGGTCAGTCAGATCATTAAAGGAGGCATGGGATAGGCACAAAGGTAGTATAACACTGAATAGCCATTAAGGGAGGGGGGCTAGGCCTGTGCGCAGACTAGATGGACCATGTGGCCCACTTCTGCTGTCACTTTCTATGTTTCTGTGTATTGGGAAACAAATAATTACAAATGAAATGCCCAACTTTCAGGTATCAGACTTTGTTAAGATACGTATATTGCCATCAGCAGTCAACTTTCCTATTAATCTTTTGAGATGTACAATGTCATCTAAATTCTGAGTACAATACCTGGTCTCCCATATGTAAGGAGAGTCATGGTATGCCTATAGGGAAGATTATGTATGGTTTAATAGACCTCTTGGATGATACTGATCCTTTTTAAGATTCTAGACTACCACTAATTGGGAAAGGACCCTTAAAAAACTCAATGGCTAACTAGGCACAAAGTTACTAAAGTCCCTCCCATTATGTACATTTCATCCTTTATAAACATTTTTTGGCCTCACAGTTTCAAGGAATAGTAGATCATAGTGACATGGCAACAATAATTAATCTCAAACAAGAGCCATCTGCCTTACTCTGAGCAAAATCTTAGTGTAATCTTGGACCATGTAGGCATCCCCACAAAAGGATTTGAGTGGCAAGTCAAGGCTTTAATGTAGACTAGCAATATTAGCAAATAGTCATATTTCAGTACAGTAATACAAATATAACAATATATAAATGTTTAACTATTAACACATACTATGAATAGACAATAAATATAGAATAAAGTATTGGTCGGTGTGTGTAACAAGAAGTTTACATACACCTGAGGGGTTAGATGCTGCATGGTTCAATAGATCCCTTGGATGATACAGATCCTTTATAAGATTCTAGACCACCACTAATTGGGATAGGACCCTTAAAAAGCCCAGTGGCTAACTAGGCACAAAGTTACTAAAGACCCTCCATTATGTACATTCCATTCTTTATAAACATTTCTTGGTATCACAGTTTCAAGGAATAGTAGATCATAGTGACATGACAACAATAAATAATCTCAAACAAGAATCATCTGCCTTACTCTGAGAAAAATCATAGTGTAACCTTGGACCACATAGGCTGCCCTTAAAAAGGATTTGAGTGACAAGTCAAGGATTTAATGTAGAATAGCAATATTAGCAAATAGTCATATTTCAGTACAGTGATACAAATATAACAATATATAAATATTCAACTATTAACACCTACTATGAATATACAATAAAGACAGAATAAAGTATGGATCAGTGTATGTAATGAGAAGTTTACATACACCTGAGGGGTTAGATGCTTCATAAACCCAACAGTGAATCTTGAGGAGTTTATGACTAGCAGCATCTAACTCCTCGGCTGGTGTGTGTAAACCTGAGTTTTCACACAAACGAGCCTGAGATATTTTTTTATACAATTGTTGGGTTTTTTCACCTCAGCATTTGTATAAAATGTTGCTATGAGGCCATGGTCCAGTTAAGTTGCAATGCGTGGCTGCGGTTGCCTTTGTTTATGTATTAAAAGTTTTTTTTCTTTAATCTTGTGGGCAGCCAAAAGTTAATTTAAAAACTTTTGCCACATTTTCATTTTTTCTTACCGCCTACTCCAAGTGGCAATTTGCTATCCCTTAGTGGTTTGGCTAGCAGAGACAAGTGGTGAAGTGAGGAAGTCCGGCGGGTGCACGCGCACAGTGAGGAAAACCGTACATGTGTTTGCCGTGATGAACACTCCTTCATTACAACAAATTATGCCATGGTTTCCCTACGGGGAAAAAGGGAAACCAGTTATTATAAGGCCATCAAATATTATGGCTCTTTTTTTATGAAGCCATAAGTTCATGTGGCTTAAAACCTAATTTAAAACAGCCCCCAAGCTGCATGTAGGCTCCATAAGAACACAGCTGGGAGGCCTCAGCATGATCCTTGTTCAAAGCACCCTCTGTATAGTGTACTAATTTTCAGAAAAACTTTTTTTGCTATGGGGGTCTAAAAGATATTTCATCTTTTGGCCAGACCAAGCTGGTCCAATCCCATGGCTCTGTAATCAGCTCCATTGCCTGGAGTCCTTTGGCCACTAGTGTTCTCAAAGAAAGGTATTTCATGTTGTGCCAGTACTAATCATTGTAATTGGCTCCTTTACCAGAAGTCCTTTGGACCACAAAGATTACTTTTTTAATTTGTGGATTTAGTGCACATTTAAATGCTGAGGGTAAAGTCAAACAAATGAATATCGCTAAAATAAGAAAAACACATTATTTTAGTGGCTCAAAATTATATTAGTGTATCCTGCTTTAGACATTCCAGCAACAGGGTAAAACTTTGCTGAGGTAGAACTTGGCCATTACAATTAAAATGTGGCTCCAACTTCTCCATGACTTTAAGTGCAATACTACATTTTGTTTTATGTTTTTTTAAACTTCCAACCTTCAAACTGCTTGAGCTGAGTTAAGTTTTAACTTAAAAGCTGAAGAGAATAAACAGCCATGTCTTAGTCTGGCTATTCATTAAATTGCACAGTTCACTGACTTTCAAAATAGGTCTGAGATTTAAGCCAAACTCCAACAGCTAAAGTCAGTTCCTTACAATGGGAAGTTTTAACCAGTTACCTTATCAGAGGATTTTATCCCTTAAAAATCATCACTACTCATCAAAATCAGTATTCAAATTGTAACTTTGTAGAGAAAAAATCACTTGGCTCATGTCTCCTAATCGGGGAGTCCTTGATCTCAACTTGATTTTTATAAATTTATCTGGCATTTACACATGTATAGAGCAGTAGCCCTGAAGGACTCTCATGAGTAGTCACCATCAATTTACATAATTCTGGGATCCTCCATGGTTGTCTCCAGTGTATCAGGTTCACCTGGAGAAAAAAAAAACAAAGCTCCACTGAGCACGGTAAATTCAGCAGAAATGGTGTGAAACTGAAAGCCCCATCCCCTTAGGCAAGGGTATCATACCTTCCATTGAATTAAAAAAAGTGTAACTGCACATATAGTGCTCCTGGTACTCCTGATTCCCAGCAGTTATACTGCGTTAGGCTGTTTTCAGTAACTTCTGCAGCCTCCGCACCCATTCTACCATGGGCTGACCACATTTCCTTGTCCATTTTTTATGCTTCAATACATACAAACAGGACACCCCAAATACTCAAAAACACTTGAGGATGGCTCTTTCAGTTAATTGGGGAGAACAGGCGGAGAACAGCAAGAGGAAGGAGCTGCTGTTACTACTGTACTTCTCTACTGGGACTAAAGAACTAAAACTCTACTACTGGGACTTTTAATTTAGGTTAAAAACAAAACAAAACAAAAAAAGAGTTAATGTGTTTGTCTCAGGTGGCTGAAGGGAATTGTTATCTGTGCAATTAACTAGGTGTAGAAAGAGCTGTAAAGTAGGGGGAGTGGCTTAGCTAGAAGGAAGCCAGGTTAAAGCCAGATTTAAAAACTGCCCTAGATAGCTTCTGCCAGAGAGCAGGCAGAGAACACCAAGAAGAAGGAGCTGCTGTTATAACTATACTTCTCTACTGGGACTATATTGCCCTCCTTCCCTCCCCTCCACCCCCACCCAAAGCCAGTTCTACTTCTATAGGCACAGGATTTGACTGACAACAGGAAGTTCCTGTTTTGGGAGCAGGAAGTGAGTGATCACAAAAGACTCACCATCCTAGAAGGAAAAGAGTAGCTCTCCCCCCCCCAGCTGCAGGAGGTCTGACTTTGAGCAAGTAAGGAGACTACTCAGAAATACAGGAACTTCTTGTCTCAGAACAGGAAGATCAGGAGCTTAAAGGGCACAGAGGCAGTAAGTAAGTAGGAAGAAGGAAAAAAATAAACAGAGGAAAAAGTAAGCATTCAAAACAACAGTTAAGGGGCCAGAAATAAGACATGATGGGACTGGTGCAGTGCATTGGTTGTGGAGCAGCAGTCTTCAGGGAGATGATCTGGAAGATGCGATGTTATCCCACCTTCAGGCACCTCTCTGGCTGAGGGAGGAGGTTGCTCATCTCCAGGCTGAGTGGGCCAGGATTTGGGGAATCTCCTCTCCCACCCAGGGACCACCAGGGCCACTGCCATTGCCTCAGAGGTTGCCAAGAAAGAGGAGCGATTGAACCACAGTGGGCTTGGGGGGGTGAGCGTGGTGGAACATAGGCACATTCCCTCCAGTTGTACTGCTCCACAATTCGTATGCCATTCTGGCAAAGTGTGGTTCCACCATGGAGGCACCCGCAGTGGAGACCAAGGAGGATGCTGGGAACCTCCACAAAGGAGACCCACAGGAAGGTGGAATGGGACCCCACAGGGAAAGGAAACAACTCCTGGTGGGGGACTCCATTGTTGGGAGGGTTGAACTGGGGAAGGAAGGGGAGAGGGAGGTAAGGTGCCTGCCTGACGCCATGGCTTGGAGGGACAGGGAGCAAATCTTCAGTACCGCCAGAGCAGCTGTACGGGGGAGGGAGCTGGATGTCATTGTCCACCTAGGGACAAATGACCTGGCTGAGAAAGGGATCAGGGCAGTGCAGGAAGAGTTTGTGGAGTTGGGGAGGGGCCTTAGACAAGTTGCATGCACGGTAACCTTCTTGGAGGTACTGCCTTTCTATGGCATGGGTGAGGCTAGGGTGCTCCACACCATGGGATTCAATCAGTGGTTGAAAAACTGATACAGAGCTCACTGGGTTGGCTTCATTTGGGACTGGGAGGTCCACCTGGAGTGATGCAGGCCTATACTGATGGTCTGCATCTATCCAGGAGGGGAACAAGGATCCTGGGTGATGGGTTTAAATGCTTCATTGGCAAGCATTTAAACTAGCTAAGGGGGAGGCACTTGAAAGGAGCAGGGAAATCCTAGCCCCCCCCAAAAAAAAATCAGGGTAGTAAGTGAGGTAAACAGCAAGATAGAGATGTTGATAGGGAGAAGGGCAGGGGTAAATGGAGAAAATGAAAAAGGCAATAAAGACAAGGATGGGTCAAAAAGGGGTAAGGCCATCAAGAAATGGAGGGTAATGCGTACCAATGCCCATAGTCTGAGCAACAAGCTCCCTGAAATGGTGGCCTTGATGGAAGAGGGATGCCTGGATATCATAGCAGTCACAGAAACATAGTACACAGAGAACCATGAATGGGATGTTAACATACCAGGGTACACAACCTACAGAAGAGACGGAGACGAGAAGTGGGGGAGGAGTAGCTCTCTATGTAAGGGAAGGGATAAAAGCAATGGAACAAAAGAGTAATCAGGGAGGAGACGAGGCACTGTGGGTCACCTTAGAGATGGAAAATGGCACCACAATCTGCACAGGGGTTGTATACAGACTCCCATCTCGGGGGAGGGAATGGACAAGGATATGATAGAAGGCATGCTTAAGATGGCAGAAAAAGGGGAGAAACTGTTGATGGGGGACTTGAATATGTCAGATGTTAACTGGAGCACCTTTGCTGCAGCCACATCCAAAAGCAGGGCCATTCTCGATGTCCTACAGGGGGCATGCCTCAGACAGCTAGTTTTGGAACCCACTCATGAGGGAGCAATCTTAGACCTCATACTCTCAAATGGGGACAGTGAGAGGATCTCAGATCTAGAAGTGGGTAGCCATCTGGGAACAAGTGACCACCAAACAGTGTGGTTCATGATAAACTCAGCTACAGAGTCAAGCCATACAAAAGTGAGGGTACTGGACTTCAGGAGGGCTGACTTTGGCAAGATGGGAGAGTGCCTTGGAAAAGCACTAGCTAACAGGCTAGAAGGAGGGGTGGAGCAACAATGGGGAAACATCAAAACTGCCATCACAGAGGCAACAAGCCTTTATGTGAAGCAAATAAATCAAAACAAAAGAAAAAGCCACTATTGTTTTCAAAGGAGTGGTGGGGAAGGTTAGGGAGAAAAAGATAGCATTTAGGAAGTATAAGGGCACACAGAAGGAGCAGGACAAAGAACTGTACCAGTTAAGGCAAAAGGAAGCAGGGAGGGTAGTCAGATTAGCAAAGGCCCAAACTGAGGAAAAGATAGCCAACTTGGTTAAGAAGAGGGATAAAACCTTTTATAGGTACATTAGGGAGTGCAGAAAGACAAAGGAAGGGACAGTGAGGCTGAATAGAATGGACAGTGGGTGGGCAGAGAGGGACAGTGAAAAAGCAGGGATACTGAATGAATACTTCTGCTCAGTATTCACAAAAGAGGAGGACGGGGAAGTACCTAATCCAATTAACAGAAGCACTCTGGATAGGGGGGTCAATCCCAGTCCTTTCACAGAAAAAAGGGTTCTGAAAGAACTCCTAAAACTGAAGGTGGACAAAGCAATGGGGCCTGATGGAATTCATCCCAGAATTCTAAAAGAATTAAGGGGAGAACTAGCGACACCACTGACTACCCTTTTTAACAAATCATGGCAGGATGATATGGTACCTGAATACTGGAGGAAGGCGGATGTGGTTCCCCTTCAGAAAAGTGGGAGCAAGACAGAGGCAGGAAACTACAGACCTGTCAGTTTGACCTCTGTGGTAGGGACAGTGATGGAATCGCTCCTGAAGGAAAGAATTGTTGAGTATCTAGAGGCCAGTGGGGCACAGGACCCAAGGCAGCATGGGTTCACAGTGGGAAGGTAATGTCAGATGAATCTCATTGATTTCTTTGACTGGGTCACCAAAGTAGTAGACCGGGGGGCTGTGGACATGGCCTACCTAGAATTTAGCAAGGCATTTGACACAGTCCCACACAAAAGATTAATAAACAAATTAAGCAGCCTGGGAGTGGGTCCCAGGGTGGCAGCCTGGGTAAAACATTGGCTGAACAACAGGATACAGAAGGTAATTGTAAACGGAGGTGCACTGAGTGTGGCAGGTCTTATGCTATTCTCACTTTGTGACCATCCCATTCCAATGATTTAATTTCCTTAATTTTAGTAAGAATGTGAGTTGTATCATGGAAATTAAGCAATTTGAAGATTAAAAGTCATGCTGGTGCACTCTGCTGAGGAGTGGGTCAAAGAGCTCTATGCAAAACTTTAGCACAAAAAACAATAGTGTTATGACCCTCTGAACTTTCCTGTAATCAGATAATTACCGAAGTGTTCCTGTGGCTGCGGCCCTCAAGGTCTTCGATCTTTTCTTCCAGATGGTGCAATCTCTGTCAGAGGGATGCAGTTTCAGCCTCTGTATGATTGTGACAGTCTCCCATGGAGCTAATTCGTACTTTGGCATCACCCACTCTCTGTGTTAGATTTTCTGCTGTAGACCTGATTATTTTAGTTTTGTCAGTTATATACCGGAGTACTTCTTTTTGAAGAGTAAATTCCTGGAGAAAGTGCTCTTCAGTTAGGGCCTGACTTGAAGCACCAGTCTCGGCATTATTCAAGCCCTGAGCTTTGGATCTCTTTGAGGCCTTGTCCCTCTTGGGCTTCTGTGGAGGGGGTATGATGCACTGGTGTTGGCTTCATCTTTGCATCCATTTTTACAGAACATTCTCTATCTGTTGGAGCTTCTGTTGTGTTAGAAAGGAGAAGTTATAATAGAAGTATCCAGTAGAGGTATTAAAATGCCAGTAAAATGGGTTTTAGTAATGGGCAAGGAGTGGAGCCGAGGAGCTAAGCTGTTTCTCCAGCATGGTGCATCACATGACCCCCCAGGTTCATTAAATTATGCAAGTGTACAGCTGTCTATTCTTTAAAAAGTTACCCAATCACTCTACTGTATTTATCATTTACAGGTGTAAGGTGGCCAGGAACCCAGTAATCTTAGAAATAATGTCAACAACCCATGAATTAAAAAGAAAAAGGATGATCTGATCTGGAGGGAGACTGAAATCCCAAGACTAGAACCAAGTCATTCTTTTCTTCTTCCTGGATATAACGGACATAAAAGAACAATGTGTTTCAAGTCATCCTCATTTTGTGTATTACAATTACAGTATGCTGATGTTAAATTTTGCCTTTTTTGACCATAATGTATATAATTAGCCTTATACATTTCTAACCTAAACCTGGTAAAAAGCCATCTCTTGCCTGGATCAGATATAAATCTGAGATAAGGTTCCTCATTTTGCTCAATTTTAAGTATTTTGCACCATTTAAAAAAAATTAAAGACCTTAAAATACCAAAGTCATATGCCATGGCTATGTCTCTTAGTCTTCTTTTAACCTGGTGTATAATTAATTCTTTTGGTTGTAAATACATTTCGTACATCAAATGTCCAAATCCAGTTAGAAAAATATTATTCAGTATTAGCTGTGTGAATGGAAAAGCAAAACCACTTGTAAAGTAAACTATCTCCTCCTCAAGACAGAGTCTATGGAGCCTAATATCTGAGTAGTCAAAGACAGGGAGAATCATTTTGGTAAGCAGCTCCTAGTGGACCTGAAGGGAGAGGAAGTTCTTGTGATGATACAGGGCACCAAATGTAGGATGAAGCTTGGCATGGATAGTATCAAAGTGGGCAGAGAAGTCAAATGTGCTATCAAACCACAAACCAAGGTTCTTGAAGGCAGGAACAACCTCTAGAGGGGTGCCATCCAACATGGAGAAATTGTGGGGAGTGAGAGCCTTGCCTTTTTGTGGCTGGTGCCAAAGGTCATGGTAATGGTCTTTTTTGTGTTGCCCTGGAGTGAGTTGGTGTGGAACTATGACAGTACATTGTGGAAGTCATGCTGCAGCAGTCCCACCACAGCTGTGGTTGAGGGTCCAGAAGTAAAAATGACCAGGTCATCCACATACAGGTGAATGCGTGAAGAGACTCATATAGAGGGGAGGTCATTTAAGAATACTGAAAACAAGATAGGGCCTAGTATGGAGCCCTAAAGGATCCTAGCTAGGATGGGGGGGGGCAAGGCACCACACACCTGTACCAACTGGTGATGTCCCATGAGGTAAGAGAGGAACCAGTCAACAGTGGGTACTGAGAGACCAGCCAAGCTGTTTGTTGAGGAGGAGAAAGTGGGACACTGAGTCAAAGTCTTTGGCCAGGTTGATGCATATTGCCACGGTGATATGACCCTGATCCATTCCAGTTAAGATAGAGTCAGTTACATGCAGCAGAGATGAAATAGTGGAGTGGTGCTTCCTAAAGACAGATTGAGAGGGGAGAGGAAATTAGAGGAGTACAGGAAATTGGCAAGTGATGAGTAGACAGTCTCCTACAGCTTTGTAAGAGAGGGAAGGAGAGAGAGATTGTCTGGATGTTACCAGAGGAGGAGAGGGTCACCCCCTTTGCACAGAAGCAGAACCTTTGCCACCTTCCAGGCCTGAGGGACAATACAGAGGGATAAGGAGTGGTTCAGAATGTAATCAAGTGGAGAGGTGATTGCTGGAGCAGAGATCTGTAGATATTTGGGGTCCAACCCAGCTGGGCTGGACTTTGAAGGGTTGAGTGAAGTAACCACAAGAAATATTTCCTGGGGAGAAACTGAAGGGAACTGGAAGCCTTCAGAGAATTGAGATTGGGAGGAGGTATCAGGTGACTGTGGGGGATGGAGAGGGTGACCAGGAGGAGAAGAGGGTAAGGCACAGGTGGCAGAAAATGTATTAAAGTGAGCAGCCACTGACGGAGGGTCAGACACCAATGAACCGTCTAACAGGTAGGCAGGGGTAGTTGACTGAGCCATGTGATCAAAGAGGGAGTGTATAACCTGCTAGAATTTTGAGGTGGAGTAAAGGTTAGACTGGAGATTAGATCTGAAGCAGTGAGCCTTTACAGAATGGACAGCCTTAGTGCAGGAATTCCTGAGTGACCCATAGAACTGAAGGTCTGAAAGGGAGTGGGAAGAACTATAGCGGTACCAAGCATTGTCCTGTGACTTGCATAAATCAGTAAGGTCAGGAGTAATCCAAAGGTGGGGAGAGTATTTAACCCTAAACTTCCTGAGGGTGCATGAGTGTTCCAGGTGTGATGAAATATGACATGGAAGGGGGATAAGCAGTATCAATGTCTGGGGCAGAATTGACAGTGGACCAGTCAAGACCAGGGAACCACATTGAAGTGACTGAAGACCCTTCAGTGAAAGAAAATGAAGTGGTAGAATCTTTGAGTGCAGATCACATCAGAAAAGGGTAAACACTTCAGCATGGGCTTTGTATATAGGCCACTAAGTCAAAAAGAAGAGGTAGATTGGGAATTAGGGGATGAAATTAAAAAGGTAACTGTGAAAGGGGAAGGGTAGTTATAGGAGATTTCAATTTACCTGATGTGGATTGGAATACTTCATTAGCAGGAAGTGCAAGTACAGAATCAGTTATCTGCTAGCCATTATATAGGACTGCTTTCTTGTGCAGTTAGTATAGGCACCGATGAGAGAATGGGCTACTCTGGACTTGGTGCTAACTAATATGGAGGGTATAGGCAAGGTGAAGGGAAAAGATCCACTGGGGTCCAGTGATCACTGTTCAGTGTGGTTCAAATTAAAAATAAAAGGAGTTCATTCACATCTAGTACTGTGGTCCTTGACCATTGAAGGACTGATTTTTATTGTATGGGGGGAAATGAGAGAGAAATTGGTAGGGGTATCAGAGGCAGATGGAGCGAAAGCAAAATGGCACATCATTAAGAAAGGTATTCTAGAAGTCTTGTAGAACTATATGGAAAAAGTGACAAAGAAAAACAAGCACAGGAAATCTATTGGTTTATAAAGCAAATAAAATAGGCAGTGAGACCTAAAAGGATATAATTCAAAAAATATAAGTGCTTACAAAATTAGAAAAATGGGACGTTTATCAAGGAAAATTAAAGCAAGATAAAAAGGCAGTCAGGGAAGCTAAGGATGACACAGAACTCAGAACTGCTGAGGAACTGAAAAAGGGTAAAAATGTATTGTTCAGGTATGTAAGAAGAGAAAGACAAAAGGAAAAACTGTGAGACTGAAGAAAGAGGCTGAGTGAGTAGATGAAGATAAAGAAGAAGCTGAAGTTCTGAACCATTATTTTTGTTCAGTTTTTACAACTGAGGATAAAAGTCCACTTCCAGAGAGTAAGATAAAGGCTGTTGTTGGAGATGAGAGTTGCATGAATCCTATACATTTTACAGAAGATACAGATAGAAAAGGGCTTGAATTACTTAAGGTAGCTAAAGCACCAGATCCTGACGGTCTGTGTCCTTGAGTGCTTAAGGAACAAAGACCTGAGATAGTTGTTTCCCTGACTAATCTATAGAGGTGATATGTGGAGACAGGATGGTTCCAAGGGACTGGAGGAATGCAGTGGTAATGTCACCACATACAGGAGGGGATAAGGATGAATAGAGTAACTATAAGCCAGTAAGTCTTACATCAATTGTGAAAAAGCTTATGGAAACCATAATTAAAGAGCAAATGGTGGAATAGCTGGAAGCTAATGGGCTGCAAGACACTAAACATCATGGTTTATTTATTTATTTATTTATTTAATTTATTCAGTCTCGGATTACAATACCTTTGAGCGCAAGGCACTCATTTACAAAGGTTCCACATCAGTGGGGAGGGGTGAACAAACATACAGAGGCAGTAATACAAAGACCAGGTTTGAAAAACAGTAAAGTACATACTTTAATTATCTAGAATTAATAACTTTGGTAATGGAGAAAAAAGGAGTTGGGGGGGAGGAAAGAAGAAGAAGCCAGAAGGCCTTGTCAGTAGGAATAGAAAGAGTGGTGGCTGCGGGTAGTATGTAAGAGAGGAGCTGGTGGGGTGCGAGAGTGGGGGAGGGTAGGAGGATATAGCAAGGGTTGGAAAGGTAAAGCTTTGAGGAGGAGAAGAGGGAACTGAAGTATGCACAGGCGGTAGTATCATTAAGTGAAGCAGTCACAGGAAGTGTTTGTCGTAAGATGCTGATGTAGTCTGTGTAATGTAGATCATGTAGGGTGGAGAATAGAATAAGGTGATTACAGACGGATAAGGCTATGGGACCAGATGTGATCCATCTGGGTTTTTTGAGGGAGCTGGAGGAGGAGTTGGCACCAGTAATTACCCTGTTGGGTCAAAAATCATTAGCTGAGGGTTTTGTGCCTGATGAGTGGAGATCTGCCTATGTGATACTAATTTTTAAAAAGGGGAAAAGGAGTGAGGCAGCAAATTATCAGCCAGTGAGCCTGAGCTCTGTGTTTAGAAAGATTATTGAAGGGATCTTCAACAATGAGATTACTACATTTCTGGCTGGGAGAGGGATATTGGATAAAAGTCATCATGGGTTTGTCACAAGCAGATCATGTGAGACTAACCTGATTAGCTTTTATGATTATATCAGTGAACAGGTTGATGAGGGAAGCAGTGTGGACATGGTGATGCTTGATTTTAGCAGAGCATTTGATACAGTCCCACATGGGAAAATAATTGAAAAACTTATTAGTGTGGGTATAGATATAGTTATTGTGAAGTGGATCAAACATTGGCTGATGGAAAGAACACAGCAAGTGAGGATACAGGGTTATTTGTCGGGAGTGGAGAGGGTTATGAGTGGAGTTCCACAGGGATCAGTGCTGGGACCATTGTTGTTCAGCATTTTCATAGGTGATCTGGGTATAATAAGTGATAATAAAATAGTTAAATTTGCGGATGATGTTAAATTAGGAGGGGTAGTGGAAACGTTCAGTGATAGGGTCATTTTTGGACTGGATTTAATACACATCTCAGAGTGGGTAATAAATAATGGGATGGGTTTTAATATGGAGAAATGCAATTTAATGCATCTGGGAAGACATTATATTCAGCAGGATTGCTTTATGCCCGACTTAAAGTTAAAAGTTTCGAAGTGTGAGAAGGATTGGGGGTGTATATACAGAATGATTTAAAATGTGGAACCCACAGTAAAATTACCACAAGCAAATCAATGCATTTAGTAAACTGTATTAGAAGGGGTTTCCAGTCTAAGAATGAGGGGGTTCTGTTACCATTGTATAGGTCAAACTTCAGGCTGAGTTTGGATTACTAATCTACTGTCTGGAGCCCTTTCTTAAGGAAGGATATAAAGTTTTAGAAAGACAACAGAGATCATTTACAAAGATGATATCAGGATATGGGGAAAAACCATGTGAGGATAGATTGAAAACATTGGGTTGTGGTCACTGAAAGCCAGACGGGCTAGGGAGGATTTATTGTTGTTGTATAAAATGTTGAAACAGGAAGATCTAAGACATGAGTTGGGATTGGTATTTAGGAAGAATACATACAATCTGAGAGGGCATGATAGGCAATTGAAGGAAGGAGTAGAACTGAAATGAGAAGGCATGACTTCAAGTGTAGGGTAATAAGGATGTGGAATGAGTTACCACGGAAGTGGTAAAAGTAGAAAATGTGTGTACTTTTAAGAATAGGTTGGATAAGTACTATGTTGAAGTTGATAACATCTGTTACCTCCACTGGAATGGTGGGGAGAGCCTATATGGGCTTTGCCTTCTTGGCTTTCCTAAATCCTCCAGTAAGAACTCCAGTATGTCAGACTATGTTTATTGAATTCTTTGACTACAGTGGTATCCAACAACACTATGAGTTGCCATAGTGGGCCATGCTGGGCCTTGTCACATGCTGACATCACTTTCTATGCATTGGGTAACATAGAGCTTATAAGAATGATATAAACTCATGGTGCATCATAACGTCCAATATCATTCATTGTGGTGATGGCTACCACTGTATGTAACTAGGGCTGTGGATAGGGGACACTCTATGGACAAGCTGTATTTGGACTTCGGCAAGGCATCTGACATTGTGCCACACAGAAGACTATTAAGAAAATTGGTCAATTTGGGGCTGGAGGAGCATCTGACCAGCTGAGTAGTAAATTGGTTAAGTGAGAGGCAATACGGAGTTTTAATTAATGGTAGAGAATAAGATGTGAATTGAGTTATGCGTAGGATGCCACAGGGGTCAGTCTTCAGACAAATCTGATTCTATATGTTCATAAGTGACATGGGAGTGGTCATAAAAGGGAAAATGTGTCACTTTGCTGATAAGGTGAAAAATGTGGCAGAGTTGATAATGTGGTTGGAGTAAAAGGTATGCATGGGGATTTGAATTTGTTGGAGAGGTGGCCAAAAATATGTAAACCGTGTTTCCGCGCAAAAAACAAATGCAAAGTGATGCAAATTGGTAGAATAAATCCACACACAGAATATTGGCTGGGTGGAGGGAAATTAGCAGTAACAGAAGAGGAAAAAGACCTAGATGTTATCATTAGTGATAACCTGAAAGTCTCTGGTCAGTGCAATAAGTCATACAGCAAGGCGAACAGGATGTTGAGGTGTATAAGTAGAGGTTTTGATAGCAGAAAAGCTGAGGTGATTTTACCACTGTACACATCGCTGGTGAGACCTGATCTTGAGTACAGTGGCCAGTTCTGGCGTACAGTATGTTTATGAAAAAAGACACAACATAACTGAAAAAGGTACAGAGAAGGGACACTAAGATGATATCAAGGTCAAAAACCTCAGACATTTAAGAAAATCTTACAAATCTCAACTTGCATGCCTCTTCTCATATGTCTAATGGGAAAAGGCTTATAAATCTCCATTTGTATTCACTGGGCATGGGGGGGGGAGAAGATATCATAGAAACTTACAAGTTTCTGAGTATTATAAATAAGGTCACTAATAATATGTTCAGTAGAAATGAAATGAGGTTACTTTCACTAAAGGGCATAAATGGAAACATAAGGGGGAAGATTTAAAAGTGATATATAAGAATGTACTGCTTTATGGAGAAAGTGGTAGATCAGTGGAACAAATTACCCATGGAGGTAGTGGAGGCAGGGACAATACATTTGTTCAAGAGTGCATGGGACAAATTTAAAGTGATAGTTAAATATAGATGCAAGAAGTAGGTGATCATAATTGGAAGTACTAGGAGTACAGGCACAAGGCCAGTATAAAATATTAAGTTCCAATAGCATAATTTAAGAGCAGACCAAATGGACTCCAAGCCTTTTTTCTGCCATCACCTTGTATGTATCAGTGTAGTTACAATGTGCTAATGTGCTACAGTAGTTGGGTCACTGTCCTCAGCAATATTGTATTTGTCTTGTGAAGATGAAGTACTCAACCTTTGACCTTGTACTTGATAATCACACTATTGCTTCATGTAACCCCCACCTAGGTATGCCGTTTCCATCTTGACAGCACTACCTAGCGGGCTGGGTTCGGGGAGAAATATGTCACTCGGCACATTGGCTAGGTTTGGCTACTCTGCAACAGGGGCACCCAAGTAACTCCGGACACAGGAAGCAATAACTGTAATGTCCAATACCAGAAGTGGGATTCTAAAGTGTGGCTTTTATTCACATCCAACAGAATAACAAAGCATAGATGGATCCCCACGGGGCTACACTCCTGGTAATGCAGATTTATGGAGATCAGAACACATCCTCATTCACTTTAGCCCTCAGGCTTTGAAACACACTGGGCACACAGCCCGAACTTGTACTCTGCTCTGGATTTCCCTGGCTCAGCTCCCATGCCAGCCACTTGGACTACCTTCCTTCCATGGCTCGGCTATCATGCCAGCCCTTTGCACACTTTTCATATAGCATGGAAACATTTACTGGTGGCTCCCTAAACCACCTATGAGCACTTCTGGCTCCATCAGGGAATCTTCCTCATCAATCCCATGTCTGGGTACTTTCCTCAGGCACTGGCCAAGTATCTGAGAGAAAGCAACAGGTTTTCTAAAGCAAACCCGTAGAGGTGAATTTGGTTACTTCTGATGGGGGGTCTCCCACCTGTCGCTCCCATAATTCATATCCGGCCATTTCTCTGGACTGTAAACACCTCATCCTTGAAAACACTTTACTGTGTAGATTCTCTTTAAATGTATTCACATTGTCTACTGTCTTTACATCCCATTTGTGCTGAACTTGAACATACTTAATAAGTGGCTGTGTCCATTACTCTAGACCTCTCCCACAGAGTTAAGCAGTCCAATCCCCACATCTTCCAAACAGTACTTGGCTGTCTTTTCCTGACCCCACAGTAACAGTCACTTTAGTTTCATCTTGTCTCAGGTGAAAACTCATTGGCCCTTTAGTAGAGCGAACCCACCCCTTGGTTGCAGGTGCCCCACAGGCGTTTTCTCTTTAAAGAAATCTGGTCCAGAACTTCTGGTGCATCAGCACGAACTTAACTCAGGCAGCTTCTTTTTCCCTAGCTGGACCAGGGGAGTTGCCCTTGGAAGGAGGCTGATTCCTTCCCCCCATCCCTGCAGGGATGGGGCCCTGAACCACTGAAAGTGGTCTCTACCACTTCACTTGGCTCTTCTTGTGTTCATCTTCAGGTGAGAACACACACCTATACAAAAAAAATAGCTCTTTGACAGAGCTTAGGACTCTGAGGGCCTGCTTACAGCAGAGCACCTCCTTCCTCTACTACAGACTGCAACAGACCAACCTCAAAATCCCCAAACATTCTATCCTAACTTCCCTAGCTGCAACATTCCAGTGTGGCTTATGCAGCTGCGACAGTTCTAAAATGATGTCATCCCTCAGTCTCAGCTGAGACTGAGAACAGAATGAGACAGTGTGAAATCTGTTTAACTGGAGTTTCACAAGCTGCCTTCCCTGCCTACCACTAGGTCTAACTGGGATTCTTGTAACCCCGAGTAACGGGGGGGGGGGGTTACACTCATATAGTGACCCAATTAGCACATTATCATTTAATTATATGGGCATGGTAGCACTGCTATTATTAGGGTTACAAGTGATGTGTCTATGCTAAAGCTCCATTTTTGCACTTTAATAACATGGCAGCCCTGAAAGGAATAACCTGACATTTGGCAGACTGTATATCATTCTTGGTGCCCTGATCTCTGGAATTTTGAAAATTTGATATAAGTTCTAGAAGGCTGAAAATGTGAAACATATATTTCTAAGGACAGGTTTTGCTCACTGATGGGACATAAATGGCTGTGAGTTTCATCCAGAAATATTTAGGTTACTTAATAGTTCTGCCCTGGGAAGATTTTTTGATAGGTAACTTTACTATGAACATTCAAGTTTTTAAATAATTAAGAAAACAAAACACAGTTTTCACACATGCAGTTATTTTTTTCACATGTTTTTATAAGGACTTGTTTGTGGGCAATGATATTTTCAATTTTCATGAAGTAAAATAATTTTTTTAAGATATAAAACTTCAGACCACGTTAATGCATTTTACAGGGTTACAGCACAAAGCGTACCAAGAAGGGAAATGAAATATTAGGGTTAAAAATTCATAGAAGCTTGGCCCTGCATAAAACAAGAGATCATGTATAACCTTGTTTGATCCAGGGAAGGATGGGCATCAGAGCTGAAAGCCCCAAGGAACACCACACCACTAATTTGCTAAGACTCTGAGGGCCAGATATTCAAAACTTTGTCCCGGGGCTAAATTAACACTGCCCGGTGGGCAAACTTAGCCCGGAGCACAAAGCAAGCTATATTCAAAAGGAATAGCACTGGGCAAATAGCTTCTGAATATAGCATGGGAATGAGGCCGGGCAAACTGGGCTGGGAGTGCAGGGCAAACTTAGTCCTGGAATAAGACAGCTCTGAATATAGCAACCAGGAAGTGCAAACCACAACAGCAACACAGTGCACAGTGACGTGAAGGTAGGCAGAGGTGAACTATGTGGCCAGTGTATGCCAGCAAATGTGTGGACCCAGTACAGTTGCAGGCAGCAGCACATGTGAAAGTACAGTGTTCAAAACTGTACAATATTCCCCAAACTGTTTGCACAGTGCTAACACGTTTGCCTGTTGCTAAACTTTGCCATATTTAAAAGTGACATGCAACTGAGTCTACTTAGGTAGTCTCTGGGCAAACATCCAGATTAGCATCTCATTATGCCCTGATTTGCATGCAGTTTGCCCAGCGTTACTGCAGGGTCCCACAGCTCCATCTGTAGGTTAGCCTGGAAGTACAGGGTCTGGCCAGGTCTGACCGCAGCTCCACCTGTAGGTCAGTTTGGCAGTGCATGATGATAGCTGTAAACTCCATGTAAACAGTACAGCATAGCATAGAATACTGCACCCCTGGGGACAACACAGCATAAGCACAGATGGTGGTGGTGCTGCATGCAACTGTCACACTGTAGGTCATGCTACAGTACACAGCAGACACTACAGTAGCAAGGGGGGCCAGTAGTGTGTGGACACAGCACTACCTATGGTGTGTAGGGCAGTGCTAATGACTGCACTACACACAGTGACAGGCCCAACATGCAGGTGTTCACTGACAGTGGACATTACTGTTACACTGTTGTGTGACCCACAGATGCGGCACCTCTGGCATGGGATGCTCACAGTGACCTATACATGTCCGACTTTGAGTGCTGTGGCAGTTGTACAGCTGTGCGGTATGTGGCCTGGGAGGACATATATTATCAGAAAGGCACAATGGTGATGGGATATTCCCAGTACTGGCCCATGTGCACTGCATTATATATCCCAGCCTTGTGGCCACACTTGGTCTGTGGCACAGCCTGGCCACCCATACACTCTCCCCTCAACATCCTCCATGCCCACAGTGCTGCATGTGTGTGCTGTCATCTGTTGGTGTCCACAGAAGAGTGGTCCACAGTTGTGTGCTGTATGGCCACACTGCCATGCTGTCCACTGGTGGCAGGGTCACCACCTACTGCCTGGCATGGCTGGGACTAGTGGCAGATGATGGCATCATTGTGATGCCATCAGTGAGCAGCATGTTTCCTCTATGTCTGGCTTTGTCTATGTGTCATATTTATTTGTTAGGGTCATGCAAAGCCACGCAAAAGCCACGCAAACACTGCGCAAAGCCAAAAGGTTGCACAAAGCTGATTGCCCAGGGTTAGGACTACCTTTACCTGGGCAGTAATGTGCACCATGCTAAGTGTTGCGCTATGTCGTGCAAAATCACTTTGCACGGCGCTAGTCACTCAATGTAGCATTGGGCCTGTATTCATGTACACACACCCTCAGTTTGCCCCTTGCATACATTATGATTTTGCCCAGCACTAATGCAGTTTGCACGCACTATTTGGCCTTTTGAATATAGCAAACCCATGCTAATCCCATGCTAAACCTGCTCAAATGGTTTTTTGCCCGACGCAAAGTTTTGAGTGTCTGGCCCTGAGACTCCAAACCCTAATCTTCTTTCATTTCCTTACTTTGTGCAAGTTGTGTTCTTCAACCCTAATATTTGTATTAATGTAGATGTAGTTTTTGTAGTTAATTTCACTTTTTTGTTGTAACTTACTTTTCTCCAGAGCCATCTACCTTGATGCTGACTCCCATCCCCTCAGCTGGAGGTTGCTATCTGCGCTGACTCTCAAGGGGAGGGTTACAGAAACCACTTCTGTTTAACCCAGGAGCTGGGGTGGGCCATGACACTGGGGACTACGGGTGTACAAGCAAATCATGTTATTTTCGGAATACCATGAATTATGCACTATTCATTATTCAGATCCCTAATAAGGAATACTATCACTATTTGTCAATTTTCAGAAAATACAGTACAAGTCACATCGAGCTGTTCCATCAACTCACTGGTGTAGAATTTTTTTTTGTGATGCTGCTGGAGTGACAACTCAAACTGCTGAAGCTTTCAACTATTTTCCAACTATCCTTCACTGCCTATTCAACTCACATGTAACTGTTCAGTGAAATGACAGTAGCTGCATTTTCATGGCATTGTTTATAAATATCACAGCATTCCTTAAGAGCATTGTTTATAAATATCACAGCATTCCTTAAGAGTTGTTTAGTCTGCCATCTGAAATGAAACTCATAAGCACTCAACTGAAAATAAAGCTATAGTACATAACAGCTAGATGCAAATCAATACTAAACTTTTACTAATTCATTGAATTAACCCCGGCACAGATTAGGAAACTCATTGAACAATGCTACACCAGTGAGTTGAGGGAACAGTTTAATGTGACTTGTACTGTACTATCTTTAAAAAAAGGAAAAGTCAACAGCACCCCCACCCAGATCCTTTACAAATATGGAAGCCCCTTCTTCCCACTCTTAGTTGTCACCCAAATTCCACCCTCCTCTCCCTCAGCACCCAAATTTTTATAAAACTACAATGATGGGTGACCGGCACAACCCGACTGCCTCCACAGCTAACCATCAACTTGCAGGGTTTTGCAGTGTACTGTAAGATCTACTATTGATTGTCTCCACACTCTTCACCCAGGTAGTAGCACCCTCCTTTGCACTCACCCCTTACATGCTGAAAGTTGGCAGGTGGCCATGGAGGTGGGTGGGTCGTGCCAGTCTCCCATCATTGGAGTTTTACTCAACTAATGCACATAATTTTACAAAAACATGGTTGATGGGGGGAGAAGGGTGGGATTTTAGTGTGAACTGAGGGTAGGAGGATGGGGCTTCTATATTTTAAAGGCTCTGAGCTAGAAAGGAGGGTGGGGTTGCTGATTCATTTCCTTTTTTTTACATCCAGAATACTGATTAATTGGCCAAATACTGAATAGCTGAGCCCTGAATACCAAATATTCAGAAAAAGGTATTCACATAGCCCTACTGGGGAACTGCACACTCATTATGGTGCACCAGTAAACCAGACAAAACACAAAGGAATGTCCTCTCCTTTAGCTAGTGTCAAGTAATAGGTTTTATTCTGTCACAAGATTGTATGCTGACAAATGTTTTGCCCTAATGGGGGCTGCAGGTGGAGAAGGCACAAAGTCCAAAGTACTACACATAAAGTCCAAGTTGGTGCCTGTGTGTGGGATCAAGAAAAAGTCTCTTTGTCTGAGAGGGCCATTCCCCTGCTATTGCCTCCCCACCCCCATGTTCTCTCTCTTCAGAGGTTCTCTCATGCAATCAGACTGTTACTCATCCAGATACCTCATTCAAAAGCAATGATCACACCACACAGTACCTGTCATTATAGCCAGTGTATTCATTTTATAATTATGAAAATTTGTCAATTAGCTGATATATATCCAAGGTTCAAATGGAACTAAACATAGAATATCATATCCAAGGAGCCAGGCAGATTCATAATGAGCATGCGGTTTCTTATTTATCAGTCACTGTTAGGAGGCAAAGTTTTGGTTTAACACACTCTCTGAACATATTTTAACATTCACTCCATGGCATATCTTTCTGGACTTGTTAACATGTTACTGATCTTTGAATAAAGCTGAGTTATAAAAAAATATCTTTGTTCATCCCTCTTCTGGGATCAGAGCCAAGACAGAGCATGTCCTCACAGCATGTGAACAACTTTGGGTTCACTGGGTTCACCAAACACATTTTTTCCTTACTTGCAGAAACATGTTAGGGATAGCTGGTGTCCTTTACTAAAAAAATGATTTTCCTCTCAGAGACAGCTAGTCTCCATATTGTGTTTTGTGTATATCCATGGCACTCCAGTACCTTACAGACTGTGATACATTCACTTGATAGGCTGATAGATGCACATGTGATCTAGGATCAGATTTCAATCCCCCTACCTAAACCCCTGCAGCTCCTACACTCATCAGTTAATTTGTGAATGTGATTAGGCTGCAGCACAGACATCTGAGCTCCTGTTCTTCAGTTTGCTAATAAACAAAAAAAAATGTTCACCTAATTTCAAGGTAATGAATGAGCCTGCAAGGTATCGCAGCAAGCAGGGCTTTTTCTGTGGGCATGTTCTGACTGACACCTGGGAGGGCAGGTAGGTTTGGAGGCAGCCACCCACTAGGGGCAGGGGGTAGTCAGGTAGGAGTTCCAAGGGGGAAGGTGGATTGGGTCCAGGGGAAGGAGCATAGCCCACAAAAGGGGCTGCACCTGAGAGGTTTCGAGTGTAGTCAGGAAAGCAGCCTCCTGGGGCTTATGCTTGTGGCATGGAAGTGTCCTCTGGTGGGGGAGTATATGTCTGCAGCTGGTCAAGAGAGCCATCCCTCATGCCCTGGAGCCTGTGTCCCCATATGGTTTGGTGATTAGTTAGGTAGTCCCTGGTGGAGAGGGGGTCAGCCAATAGGTCTGAATTAGATAAAGCTGATTGCTGAGTTTACTGACCAAGACTACCTGCTGCACACATCATATTGATTTTGGTGTACTGCTTGAATAATTGACCAATAAATACACAGATGTGGCCATTTTTCTCCAAAGCTTGTTGTCTGCCTGTCTGTCCAGGAGAACAAAGGGATGTGCCATATAAGACAAAAGACCCTTTCTCAAGCTATTAATAGGCAGCAAGCAGACTCTGCCATTTTCCTTAATTGGTCTTAAGCAAATCTAATATATTTCCTCTAATCTCTGCTTGAAGCTGTGCTACCTTTACAGCTGCCCATTTCACTGCGCTCGTCAGTTTAGAAGCTGCTATGAGATTTTCTATCTCTGTTCTCTTACTCTTTCTTCAGCAGAAAGTTTTTATCACATGCTGGGTTAATATTTAACATTGGCACCTTCACCAGTGCTAGTATAGAACAGGCACTGACCACACACACACACAGTAGAAGTAGCCCCAGTATGAGAGTTCCTGAGGCCCCTGCCCAAGTTGTTGCAGTGGAGTGCATGCTCAGTTCTGCTTAGCATTTTGTACATGTTGTAGTCCCCTACCTCACTGCAACAACCAGCATCCAGGGACTATATAGATGCAAGAGTGATTCCAGCCCTTCACACAGTGGCTGGAATACACCAGCTGAGGTGAGTAATAGCTCCTATATGGGCAGAGCAATTGGTGAAGGCAGAATGTCACTTAATGCTTCCCCACAGGGAAGTGGGGTAAGAAAGCAAAATGCCATCCAGTTATGGTCGCCAGATGAGCATGCTCACCAGGAGCTGGCAGCAGTACAATCTATGGTTTAAAGTATGAAAGGAACAATATTCCTCGAAGTGCTTGTTTCCCCTAGCCTTTGCTACACAGTACAATTCAGGTCCTACATCCTTCAAAGGCTAGCAACTGCAGAAGAAGCACTAGGATGGTGGACCATGACCACATGCATGAGCATAGTGGCCAAGACACCAATGATGCAATCCTGAGTTTATCTCATTTGGTGCTCCATTGTTGTCTGCTGTTATCCATGATATCTGGTGGCACCCCGCCCTCTTTCATCCAGAGTCTGGGCTTACATAATAGGCAACATAGAATGAACTGCATATTGTGCATGAGCGACTTGTGCATACATGTGCCGTCTTCCTGCCCCATCTTGGTGATGAGGGCTTCCCCAGCAGGGATGTATGCATACTAAGAGTTTCCAGTGGTGGCCATCTTACTAAAGAATGGTTGTCTGGAACAGTTGTACCATGCTGAATCCACAACAGTCATTTACAGTGCACCATTTAGCATATCTGCACATCCTAATGTGTTTCAAATCCCTTTCTTTATAATAAGACACCATAATTTTCTTGACAAAAGGTTTATATTGGTCACTTATAACAATATTCCTATTATAATAAGCAAGAAGGTCATCTAATAAATAATGATTCCTCAATTTTCTAACATATCCAGGTATTGTTTACATCTAATGTATTCCCATTTCTTTTTTTAATCTAGACATTTCTTCACTAGCCTACTCTTAGATAAGTTATTTACTCTCATTCAGAAATTACCCTGGATTACACTAGGGCTTGCAAATTTGGGAATCCCAGCTCTGCTCTGACACACAGTAGCAGGCTGGGATGCACTTAAACTATCCCAAGGCTGCATGAAGTGCCTGTATAACCAGTTTTTCTAATCTATCCACATACTGTATGTATGATCCCAAATTTCAGTACTTATAAGATCTGTGTATTATACTTCATTTCTATAGCCCTAAGCATTGGTCTTATTGTGGCACCACCACACAAATTGTTACATTTTCTTAATCCCAGTATAGTTGACTTAGCTTTAGTTAGGAGCCTGTCAGCATGTGTTTTCCAACCATGATTTTGTGAAAAAGTAAGAACCAGATAAGTATAGCTTTTTACAAACTCTACTGGTGGGGATTCCAAATTCCATTTGTGCTTGACACATGAAGCGCCAAAAATCAAGAGTTCAGATTTCTGTATATTCATTTTCAATTCCAATTTCTTTGTGTGGCTTACAAAAATGTTAAGTTTACTTTGCAGGCCTTTTGGAGATAGAGAGAAAAAGGGCCAAATTGTCCGCATATGCTAATGCTGGACAAATGGTAGAGTTAATCTTAGGTGAATCCATTTTGCAATCATAAAATGTGATCAAAAGATTATTTATACATTGAAAATAATAAAGGGGCTAGTGTACAGCCTTTTCTTACCCCCTTGTTAGTATAAAATGTATCTGATATGTGAGAAGCAAGTCCTACTCTTACATGTGCCCATGTGTCAGTACATAAATCAACATTGGACATATACCTGAGTTATACATTATAGACCACAGGGTCTCTCTATTGATGGTATCGAATGCAGAGCTGAAGTCAATTGGCCCAATTCTCAAAGCTGTTGGCAGGGTGTAAGGGGCTTGCACCAAACAAAAATGGTGCAAAGTGCCCCCTGTGCCAAATAATGTGCTGGGAGCAATTTTCAAAGGCAGCCTGCATCAGCTGCAGGCTGCCTGCTCGAAACCAGGCTTGCACCACCTGAGCACTGCAAATGTGGCTGCAGTGTGGCACAAGGGGGCATTGGCAGATGCAAGCTGCCACATCCTCTAAAATGGGATTCTGGTAGAAAACCCAGAGAATGAATTTCTAAGTATTCATAGACCAGCCAGTGCTGACCTAAAAGGGATCTACGATGCTGGTTCAACAACTAGGTTGTTGACTGACATCACAGCAATGGATTTATGTTGAACGCAAGCTGTGGTTGACATAAATCTGGCAGGAGACCCCGGTTGCTTTTCATCGGGGTCTCTCCCTGAACTCCCCAGCGGGGCCGTGCCCTTGCACCTTCCAAACTAAAGGATTCCAACTCCGAGTTGGACTTGATTTGGTGAGGGGGTGCAGGACCGGAAAACAGAGTACTGGGATCTTGGGCTGACCATTACAGTGAACTGTCGATGTTGTCAGCATCTACGTGTTCACTGTAATGGTGTCACCATACAGTCAGCAAACCACCTTAGAGTACCTAGAAACTTGCAGCTGTACAGTCATCTGCTGTAGGTGAATGTGCAGCCTTGTACTATGTTACCTCTGCCACCACACACTCACCACAAAAATGCCCCACATGGGACAGAGTAACCAAGTGATCTAGTGGACCCCCTCCCTGATCCAACGGTGCCCCTACTAGAGGTAATCAACATGCCCCCCACCGCATTGCTAGTCTAGTGGCACCCCTCACTATTCCTGATTTGCTCCATATAGATAACAATTGACACGCCCCAGCCCCTGGTAGTCAAGTGCCCCCTGCCCGTACACCAATGCATCCTGTATTGACAGAAATGAACATGCCCCCATCCCCTGGTAATCTAGTGCCCCATCCCTAATGTGCTCGATATGGAAGAACAAATAATTATCCCAGTCTCTGTTGGTTAGTGGTCCCTCACCTCCACCCCTAGCAGTAGTATCACCACCCAGCAACTACCCATCCCGAAAGACAGCTGGGACCAGCATAGCCATACACACACCTCCACGACTGGCTCCAACTGAACTGCCACTTCACTGAGCACTCTCTACAGTGTACATGCTCAAGACTGATCACCTACACTGTACAGTATATGCTCGATGAAGTAACAGTTCATTCAGGGTTGGCCGCGGAGGTATGTGGAGGTCTGTGCTGGTCCCGGCTCTCTTTCAGGATGGAGGGAGTTTGCTGGGTGGTGGGCACTACTTGCTTGGGTGGAGGGCCATTAGACCACCAGAGATTTGGGATAATTATTTGTACTTCCATGTCATCAGGCATCGGGCTTAGGGGCACTAAACTCCAGGAATGGGGGTATGTTCTTCCGTCAATACTGGGCATATCAGGCACGGGTGGGGGATCTATTATACCACCAATGCTGGCTGGCTCAGAAGGTTACTGACTCCCACATCGGGATTGGGGACCACTTGCCCTTGCCACCTGGGGCATGTGGCAAACCCTCCCATGTGCCATGTGTTTGCCGCACGGCAGGTGAGGTAGCTGCAGGTGTGGGGACTTAGCTGCTGGGACCCCTCCTGTACCAGAATCTGGTGCAGGGTCTTTGGTGCACTGGGCTTTGGTGCAAGCTGCTGTTTGCCACAAGCCTGGTTTGAGAATGGAGCCCTTTGAATGCTGTATGCAATTTTTGGTGTTGAAGCCTCACATATTTTTCATGAAGATGTTGTAATATGAAACAATTACCCAGCATAGAGTGTCCTACTCTAAATCCTGCCTGTAAATGGGATAAGTCATCTAATCTTTTGATTTCATCTTTTAATCTAGCCAATATAACTTTTGCAAAGATCTTTTCCATAACAGCAAACAGACTTACAGGCTTGGGGATCCATATTGTCTCCTTTTTGTATGTATTGGTAAAATCATTGAACCTTTCCATAAGATTGACATAACATTTTCTACTTTACATTTATTAAAAAAGATTGTCAGCGTATCCACCCACTCATTAATCAGGCACAAATAGACCTCAGATGGTATCCTGTCAGGTCCTGGTATTTTATTCAATTTTAAATCTCTTACAGACAAAATTAATTATTGCTTAGTAATTAAATTAAAATTAGCTTTAATTATAATTGAATCCAAAGGGGTCCAAAATGAGGTCTGCACTTGGTCATAAAATATACCAATAAAATATTTTACCCAAGTGTCCGTGGGAATAAAATTATCTATTACAATCTTTCTACTGTTGAATCACATGGCTACCAATGTCCAAAATCTTTCTGATTCCTGTCTTTTATAGCTGTTAGCATACAGTCTCATTGTTTATTTATTTTTTAACCCATTTTTTTTAATTAAAAAGTTTATATTTCTTTCTAGCAGCTTTCAATTGTTTTCTATTGTTTAACTAGGAGTGACACACTAAGCTGAAAGCGTGTTTACACGTGCGACCTGGGAACACAGGGAAGTTAAGTGACTTGCTCAGGATCACACAGTACGCAAATGCATGTACAGTTTCTGTGCACTTTCCTTGTCTGCCCTTAGTTTTGCATACCTAAGTACTGCTTTTAGTCTTTTTTTTTTTTGTAGTTTGCTGTCTTGATCATACCAGCTGATATTGTATGGTAACGTTTTTTTATGTGTTTTCTCAATATATAAATCATCTTTTACTACCCTGAAAAATTGCTGCAGGCCCTTATGCAAAGCATCAAGGGAAGGTTTTGTTATTAATTTTGCAAGTCAGTTTGATAAAAACAGGATAACTTTACTTTTTATACTACTTTCCAGTGTATCAGTCCATACTAGTTTTTTAATATATATCTGATTTCCATTACATCAAGGAGTCTGTTTTCACTAATCAGCCACTTATTAGGGGTCAGAAAGCTTCCAGTAAGAATGACTGGAAAATTATCACCATCAGTTCTAGGACAGATAGTTAAACTGTTCCAGAAATCCAGAGGTCCCCTCCAAACAGCCAGATCAAGGACAGAAGAGCCCTGCTGTGTAAAGAAAGTAGGGGAACCATCTGAACCTCCTTTCAGCCACCCATTCAAAGGACACATTAGTTTAGTTTTTATCAGTGCTAATAAACAAAGCCATGTTGATTTATCTTTAAGTCTGTTGTAGTTCTAATCTAGCTGACTGCTGTTGAATAAATCCAGTTCAAACTGACTATCACATAGGACATCATAGATATCAATCCTTTCATTAAAATCTCCTATTAATAGTAGAGAAGCATCCAGATGCTCTAATTGGGAGTCTTGGATTGTGACAACTAATTTGTCTAATACATTATTAAAATAAAATGTGGATCTAGATGGAGGGACTATAGCAGTTAAATATAGTAACTGCATATAATAATCCTTTAATTCATACCCTTAGGAAACATTTCTCCTCCTTTATTTTTTCCACCAATTCAGATATTCTCAGCATAATCTAAATTATCAGACCCCCTGCTCTCCTGCCTAATTTGACTATTCATATCCCAAGTCTTTGGAAACTGAGATATCCATTTAACTCAGTGTTGTCTGATGAGTCAAACCAAGTCTCTTGCAAACAAATGATAACATTTCTTTTAATATATAGTCCACTCTGAATCTTGATACTTCATATTAAGGTCAGAAATATTCCATGCAACTAATGCATTGTATAGAGGAGATACACTTTCCTAAGACAGCAAGCTGTTTCTTTACTCCAGTTCAATATGTTGAGATGAAACTCCAATATTTGTTTGTAGTGGTCATCCTTCATAACCTGCTAGGGCCAACAAAATTATTTTGCATAGGTATCTTGCATAGGGAAGTTATCTCTCCTGTCTGTTGTACAACTTCATTGCTTTGTTGTGTGGATCCTTCATTTGCATGAATCCAGCTATTAGATTTGGATTTTGCATTTACCCCTACAGTGTGGCCAATAAATCTACCACATAAAAGCCCAATCTATCCACGATATGGGCCTTGTTTAATACTCTATTGGCCATTTCTACATTTCTAAAAAGAATATCAACTTGGCCATCACCCCTTAGACTCTTTTGTCTATATACTTTTAATATTCTATTTCTACCAAGCCTGATCAGTAATATATTACTGAAAAAATTATGTGTAACATGTCTTAGTTTAGTATAAGTCTCCAAGTAGCTTTATTGGCAACCAAATAAAGTGAGTGTTGCTGGATCATGTGATCCTCTCTCTGCTCTTGTTGAGGTGCCAATCTTGTTTATGAAATCTACTTTTAATTTGAAATTTTTGAACAGGTAGCAATTCCTCCACAAGTAATACATTAATCTTAGGCTATTACAATGAATATCCACATATTCCAAATCATTTTTTCCCAGTGTATCATTGTGTCTAGAGAGCCAGGAGACATCATCCTCCAGACGATCCAGCTCTACTTTTAGGAGCTGCATGATCCTATAGTGAAGAGTTTGAGAGGTTTCTCCTTCATCCATCTTGAAGCCATAAATTCTTAAGAATGGTTGATTATCAATAGAATTATCACATCACAAATTTAATACTGTATTCTTCTTCTTGTAAGGTTTTTGGTTAGGAGTAAAGGACGTTACCTCAGAATTTCAAAGATTTCTAAGAGTATCTGTGTTTAAGCTTTCCCTCTGTTGTATCACAATTTCCTGTGTTATACTAGTCGTTGAAGGTAATTCATTTGCCCTTCAGCCAATTCTATAATATTTTGTTTACTACTTGCCTCCAATGTTTTGCAGGGCATTTTTTCCTGAGTCTCATGTTTTCCCATTTTTCTTGTGCCTTTTCTTTCTATGCTCTTTCCTATGTTTGTGATCTGAACTTGGAATTATTAACAATAAAAAATCAGGTCTACGTGCAACTGAGTTATCATTTTTTTCTATTAAAGGGACGGAAGAAGATTCTCTGGGTGGATAAATACAATTCAGAATTCTTAAAACACCATCCATCCTAGCACCATTGATGGTGATGTTTGCTTTTAAAGACTCAGTTTCATTCCTTGTTGCAATTAGTTATTCTAATAACAATAAATTACCAGCATGTTGATTTTCCATAACTCTTGTGATGTCCTGGCTAAGAAATTATGGAACATAAGTTCATTATGTATTAGTTGGTACATCTTCCATGTTCTGTTCCAAGTCATCTGGGCAATTACTGTTGGTTCCTACCCATTCAGTGAGATTAGTTTTATTATTTTTTTTAGGAAGTTTTCTTTTCTGCAGATTATCTAGTTCTTTTAGTCCCGAATAGTATTTTGTAAGTCAGTGATAACTCTCCCCAGATCAGTGATAGTACTAGGTCTTCCCATCCTAGAGATGCCATTAACTTTATTTATTGTACAATTAGTCCAAGAATTTAGTATGGGTGTAGAAGTTAAGGAAGTATAGCTTTGTAGGGAGGCCCATCCACTTAAATCAAAATTAGAAAATTGATCATTCTTTGCCCTATTCACACCAGGTGGACTATCAGGGCAATTTTCCTTGCCCTTTAAAGTCACACCATTAATGGAATCTGGGGTATCAAATATATTTGGTGTGAGATTTTAACTCCTTCTTTAAGGTGGCCAAGTGATTAGAAATTTAGGTGTGGATGTGAAATATTTACTGTGGGAGAGTACTTCACTAAATCCTAACCCCGCCCTCGATGCTTCTTTGGGAATACATTTTGGTTTTAGATGAACTAAAAGTGGGAAAAGTCTAGCCTGTTTTTTTTTTTATCTATCAACTGTTCTTTACTTTTTTTATTTTAGTATTATGTGCCTCTTGCTTTGCTGGTTAATAGCAGTAACCTTCTTTCCCCTCTCACATTTCATCTTAGTGCCTTTCTTTAATTTAGCAAGTCTTTTTTTGTTCCCCCTGTCAGTTATTTGTGAGTCATACAATACCAGACAAATATCTGATATGTTTTTCTTTAGCAACTGCCCTCTACTAGTTACCATTTTAAAACAAAATTGAGAGTATAAATATTCCTTTTCAACCAGACAGATCTTAATTTGTGCAATATGTTTTAGTAGTGTTAATGGGGTATTATAATAAAATAAAAAAACCTGAAAAGAGTTGTAATAAGCAGTTTTATTAACTATCAAGCCACTAAAGTTTATAAATGTTTAAAAGATAATACAAAGTGAAGATGAGCTCTAGTTAACGTGCTTGGTGTTATCTGTGACTGTTGATTCCCAGAGCTTCAAGTTATGTAGAAATGATGAATCATCCAATTGACTGTATTTCTATTATAGTTGTGTGTGACCCTGAACTGATTCCAAATCATTTTGAGTCAATTAAAGGAAAAAAACAGTCAATCAATCAATCATTTTTATGTTCTTTCTTTATCTTTTATTCCCTTACTAATATCAAACAGAGTCAGCTTCCAAAGGTCCTGAGGCACTTTGCTCAGGGTAATGTGCTCTTAAAACAAAGAAAATACATATACTGAGAAGACCACATCAATAGGACATGGTAATTAAGCCTTATACATGGTATTCCCTCAGCTACCTAAATGTTATAGGTGAGGAGCTAGGTTAGATATACAAGCTGCCCACAACTAATAAAACCTTTTGATAACTATCTGAATGCTAAAATAAACTAAAATCACTGACGAGTACAAATTGCATGAGAAATAAAAATCACTTGTGCATAAATTCTGAAGCAAGTTTGGAAGGTGATAAATTACTTACTCTGTAACTTGCACATCACTGTCACAATGAAGAACACATTTTAGTTTCAGTGCATACGCTTTTTGTAATTTACAAAGCTTGTGTTTGGCACTTGAAAAAAAAAACAGTTATTTTCCTTTAAGAATCGATTTCCACAAGTGCATCTTCACCATAGTGTGGGCAGGGCAGAATAGCACAACTAGCAACTAAATGCCAGGGCCTGTGTTTTAAAGTCCCAGACCACATGACTTACAGTGCTAAATTTAACAGTAAGAATTATATTAGAAATAAAATCTTTAAATATAATTATGAAAGAGTTTGAAAAAGAATGCTTATAATACACTGGATGTGCACTTCCTTACAAAACATCTTAAAAAATATGTTAATCTTTTTAAAACAGGGAGAAGATAGATGGCATGTGGGTATACCGTGTGTGACAAGCCTCGCCCCAAAGAAGATCAACCAGCATAAAAAAAAATCAGTAACAGGGAAATCAAACTAGTGTACCAACACCAAACTAAAAACCAAAAATCTAAAAAGCCACAAATTTTCATGGAGGGGGATAGACCACCTTCTCCCCCACGTGTCTCTTCTCAGATAACTCTCACAACCTGCATGTCTTCCCTAATGATTAACAAAATTGGAAATCATTCAGTCTTTAAATACTGTATATTTAAATATAATCACCAACTTTCCTGTTCAGGAGTAGACTGGAGTGGAGCTTCACTGATCCAGCTCTCTATTTTAAGAGATCAATTGGGACTTTATTCCTTGTTGGCAGTCCTCTGCAGAACCCCTACTGCACTCTCCTTAGCCGCAGCAGGCTCCTTTATCACTTCAAGGATTCCATGCTCCTGGGGCAGACAGAGCAGAACAAAGGGGAAAAGGCTCCAAATAATAAGCAACACAAATTGGTCTGGATAGAGCACTGGAAAAAAGGTAAAACAATGTAGACAGTGGTGGTATACCTTTTCTAAAAAAGTAAAACACATTTCCAGGCTCCTGCTCTAACCACTCCTCCACAGCAGTTCAGTGCGCAGCTGCTCTCATGTCTGATCTCAAGTGCTGTATTTCACTCTGTGTGACTGGATTGCTTCAAAATAAGAATGTATACATAGATACAGGACAAGAAAATTGAAAAGCCATTGTACCATGGAAATGAGAAATATGTAGAATGCTTCATTAGCCTTGTAAAAAGTAGAATATGGGTTTAAAACAGATAAAGTAAAATATTAAAAATAGAAATAATAGTAGTGTTATGTTAATATCCCACCTGAGCAGAGCCACTGACACATCATCCATCAGCCTGTATCTGGCTTTCTGTAAAGTGATGAAATAGTTCAATGGAAATGTTGAGAAGAAATATATCTCATATATTTGTAACACAGTCAGTTTGAATAGATATAATGCTGGGGTGAACAAAATAGTGAGAACGGAATTGTGAGAGCTTAGTACTGACAACCGCTCTTTTGGGTGCTGCATTAGTATGCAGGTTGGGCAGATGATAGGAGTTGTCTGTTGCTGCAGGTAACCTGATGGTAATGCATTGTGACTTCATGACACATGTGCGTATGATGTTCCCCTGACAGCCTGATTCAATGTGAGCAAGGCAAGGCATTTAAAGGCTGAGCTTTACATTCAGAGAATGCTAGTTGCCAGTAATTTGGACTGCATAGCTGAGGTAAGTGGCACCACATTAAATGAACTAATATTGAGCAAATATGGGATACAACAGACTAATGGAAGGTGTTCTTTCTGTGTTTAGAAATAACACATTAATTTAATAAAGAGAGCAAAATGATTAAGAGGCTAGACCTTACAAGAGAAAAGGACAGTCTAGGTTACATAATGAAAGTACATTGGAAAGGATTTAAATAATTAACATTTTCTAAACAAGAATATTAAAAGTGTTTACAGTGAGACTCAAAGCAAGAATAAAAGAGATTGTAACACGGAAAGGGCAGAGTATTTGAGAAGAGAGAGTGAGAATATATGTGAAGGTAAAGGAATATAAAATTTCAGTGAATACGTCTTATCAGACAGAGTTTAAAAAGAACTGTTTTTTGAAAAAAAAATTTGTTAGAGCAGTCAGCCAGCAGAAATGAAATAGGAAAGAAGTCTGCATATAAAAAGGGGACACAAAATATTGATAGTGTATTGGTTCAAAACAGTTTATTTATTTATAGTAGTGGATATATTACATATCACTTTTCCGTAAAATATTATTTAATGTTACATAAATACATTTGAAATATAACCTCCTGCATGACATTACATGAATACTTTTACATATATGGTAAATACAGTGAAAAAAATAGAATTTGAAATTGATGTGTAATTATGTACATAGCTTAATAGGTCTATTTCAAACTCCAGATGAAGCACTGTTGTGCTGAGAAATGCATAGATTATTGTGATGGCCCATATGCGGGGATTGCACAATAAATAGATAATTCAGATAAACCATTTTGAGCAATGTTTCAGTTCAGGACATTTTGTGCGTGCCATAGAATGTGGCCTAGCCTTAACAGATGCCTCCTAGTATTTTTCTTCTTTCCTACAGAAGGCAATATACTGCATACATTGTTTACCAAGGCAAAGAAATGCCCTACATGCAAAGTTCCTCTCCTGCCCCACCAGACAGGCCCTCAGTGCCTGGCTTGTGAGATTGAGGCATCTGAGTGAACAAATGAAAAATCATCTTTCCTAGTGGCTTCCCCAGTTGAGAAAGGGAACCCTAGCAAACTGGAGTAGCATCTCTGTACGGACAAATACTCATACCTCCCCTCCTTTTAGAATATATTTTGAAACAACACAAACCAGTAGCACAGGAGATGGAATCAAGGTTTCAGAGGCAGAGGTTCAAACAACACTTCAGATCACAGCACTCATATGAACAACTTTAGAGTCAAGAAAAAGGCAAGTGTGGTAAGAGGTAAATTAAATAACTCTAATGGCAGAAACAGCAGGCAGACACAACAATAACTGTGGTCCAACGCCCATGGAAAGACAGTGAGGCCAACAACATCAACAACGCCTCACACAGTAGGGGTCAGCTGATTCTCTTTCAATCTCACAGTGGCACACAACTGTAGACAACTGGGTCTGAGAAGTCATATCCAAGGTATATGCAATAGACTTCAAGGAGAAGCCATTCAGGCTGATCATGTCACCCATATAAAAAAAAAAAGGTATGGCCACAGCAGGAGGACAACAAAACTACTTACACACTTAGCCTGTGTGTGGACTTTGCTCAGAGTTTTGGCTCTGGGTGTCAGACAGACCTGAACTTTATTCTTCAATTTTTAGTTCCCTTACTCTGCTTCGGCACCACATTTCTCCTTCCCCTTTTCTTATTATTTTATACTACATAATTGTGTTTTATTCTTTTTACTGGAGTGCATTGGGGTGTGCATGTTTTTGAATTATTTGTATGTTAATGGAATGACTGGAGTGTGACTGTTGGGGATTAGTTAGAGATACTTATTGTTTAAGGGTGGTGTGATAGTGAGGGTTGCTTTTTAGGGGTGTTGAGTGGCTTTATGGGTTTAGTTATGTTCAGTTCATTATCTAATTTAAGTGAGTATTGTGTTCTACTGAGAATGTGTTGGAATCTGCAGACCCTTACGCTCAGCTACTCCCCAGCCCTGCTCTGAGACCTACATCCCTTCTGTGACCTCCTCCATGATAAAGGCAGTACTGCACCAGTGCAGCGAGTGGCATAGATCAACAGGAGACGGGAGGCAGGTGAGCTGTGGAGGGTGTTATTAGGACTGTGAGAACCCAGATAGGCCCTGGGGTGAAATGGGAACTTGAGAGAGGCAAGATGTGTTTAGTCCCCATACCCAGGGAACCCACCAGACCAAGTGGGCAGGTAGCTACTGTAAGTGACAGGCTGCAACTGTTTGTCCTCTGTGGGAAAGTGCTATGAGATGCTAGACTGATGAGGAATAAGGCTGCTATTACAGTGGATTTTATGTCATTCCTCTGTTGATCTGGCTGGGTCCATGGAGACCTTGCTTGGTGATGGCACCAGCCTAGTATTGGAGTCAGCTGTCCTGTTTTTGGCATTTACTTACATGGATTGATCCCTTTCACACGTGTTCAAGCATTCCTCTCCATATTTGCTGTTTCTAGGCCCTATGCTGCTCATTCTAAGTACCAGGATCCTGGTACTGCTCTGAACACAGTTTCTGTCTTCCTTCCTTCCTTACAATGATACCAGAGTTCTTAATGGAAAGGGAGGGCACTGTGTTTATTTGGTACTGTGTCACAGATTCTGTGGCCTGACTAAAATGGAGCATTGGAAAACTCATGTTGCCAGCATTCTGTGCTGCTAGATATATTTAATTATTTTAAAACCTATTTTACCAGGCAAAAAGGCAGAGCCCTGGAGTTAATTTCCATTTGCACATTGGGGGGTGGGGGAATAAGGTGATCTTAGGGAAAATTACATTCACATATATTATACTGTACTTAAATACAAGAGGGTACATTGTACATAGTGCAAAGGAATTAATTTATATCAAGAGACCCTGGTTGTCTAAAAGGTAAAGTATCGAGATCACGTGATGTAGGATCACGAGTAGCAGCACTCTGACCATCTCCCGCTCACTCCACATTTAAAACTCGAGTTAAAGCCTTCTTTTACTACACTAATCAGCTGAAACTACAATTCTTAGGAGGCAAGAAGAAACCTACGAGACAAGTCTGCAGTTTTCCAACTTAATATGGAAGCAGAGACGAGGCAAGCCTTGCCTAAACATATGCCTCCTCAAACGCCAGAAAAAGCTAGCAAAAAAAACAGGCTACAAGCTACTCTGGCCGAGCGTACTCCTCAATCCCAGGATCCCAATGTACTCACTGTGGATCAGTTCCTGTTGAAATTCAAGCCCTTTCATGAAGAATTGCATTTGTTGACCTCAGAATTAAAATCCATGGCTCTGTTTATTCAATTGAAAGGGCTCACAGATCTTTGTGCCCTATGCCTGCAGCAGATGCTCCCTCGAGACCATTAATACTGTGTTTTCTCAATTATTTAGAAAGGCAGCATTTCTTGTTGAAAATCCACAACCTGGAAGAAGATAAATGGGGTGAAGTTCAGCTTAGAATCACTCAAGATCTACCAGTGTCCATGTGCCAACGCAGAGCCCAATTTCATCCCCTTGTGAATAAATTTATACCAGCAGGGATAAAGTTTAAGATGTTATATCTGGCAAAATTCCAAGTACTAATCTAGGGTACCTGGTCCAGTTTTGAAGACCCAAAGGCTGCGGAGTCTGCCCTGAGAGCTGCTCTGCCCAACCTTTTCAAGGATCGCTGAAAGAGAAACGGGAAAAAGCTTGAGATAAGTACAATTCAGTGGCGTTGTACTTGCCAGTAATACTCCTTGGGGACATTGAAACTTTCTTCTCTGACTTTTCATTTGTGTTTTTTATTTTTAACCCAAGGAGATGGATGGGGCTAGTTTGTGTATCTGAACCGGAGAGACTTAAAGCGGAAAGCTGCGCTTTTCTTTGTTGACATTTCGTATAGATCAACCGAAGTCTTCAAAACTTTTGGGACAATTTATTTGGACTAAATACGCAGGCTGGTGTTTATGTTCTGTTCGCAGTTTAACTTTATGAGGGTATAAGGAGAGCGGGACTAACCGGCATAATGACGCCGGTCACAGAGGCGATATACTCATAGTAACTTGAAAGGGCCATCCTAACAAAAGCTAATTGCTGAACTCAAAAATTTTGTGGGTTTATGGTTTATATTTCAGGAGGCAGACATCTGCCCAAAGGAGGATTCAAGAGCAGTATATAATATTTACTGTGTTATCAGATCTATTATTCCTCACTTAATGCCTCTATATTTCCTGTTGCACTGGTTCAGGTTTTATTAGTTATTTTGGGATCAGAACAGACTTACTTTGTCTGCTAGTAGGGAAAACAGGGAAACGGGTGAGCAGGAGGGAGGAGGCATTGATCGTTGTATCTGTTCATCACGTACATGAATATGATTATGTTGGTGGGGAGGGGGAACGTGCTGTCATTTTACAATTTATGAGCAAACAAAACTGGAAAGACCATGGGATTTGGGGAGGGTTTTGTGGTTTCTTTTGCATTTTTACAGGGATACTGGGTCACAGGGAGGGTGGGAGGAGTAGATAATGTGTATTCATCTGGTTGCTACTATGAACAAGAGGCAAAATATTCCATTGGGTCTTAAATCTGAAAGTGCATGGGATACCAATATGGCAGGTAACATGAAAATGCTTATAAAGAAAATGTGTGCCAGCACAGGCTACTGACAATCCATGGTTCACATCGACATCAGGCAATCAAAGAATTCAAAGCCAGTCCTTTAGTAAGGCACAAAAACAGTGCTATTTTTTAATTTTCAAGTGCACATAAGCTCCATAAAGACTTGCTGGCACAAATTTTTTTACATTTCACTTGTTATACACCGAGCATGGCACAACACCCAGGTGCAGGCTTGAATTTCTTTGTACCCAACATGAAAATGCTTATTTGGAATGTCAGGGGGGGCCAGGAAAAAAGTTAAGCACTACCAAATTCTGAAGCATATGCAACAGCTTAAAGGAGCAGTTACATTCTTACAAGAAAGCCATTTGTTGGAATCAGAGGGCCCCCTGTTTAGAAGGCAGTTTGTGGGCCAGATCTTTAATGCGGAGGATAGTACTAAAAGCAGGGGAGTGGCCATTTTACTGGCAAGAAATGTACCGTTTATTTGTGAACATTGTATTTGAGATTTAAATGGTAGGTATTTAATTCTGAAGGGGTTACTGGATCGCATGGAGATGGTGCGATGTTGTATATATGGTCCTAACACTGATTCTCCAGCCTTTTTTTCCAATTTATTAACAACCTTACTTTCCCATGCTTCTCTTCCTATGATTTTAGGAGGAGACTGGAATCTGTCTTTTACTCCTGACCTAGATAGATTGGGAGTGGGCAGATCTGGTCTCTCGCTTGCACAAAGGGCCATTAGGGACATGATTGACCAGCTGGGTTTGGTTGATCCCTGGAGGGTTTTATTTCCTTCACTGAGAGAATATACAGTACATTCCACTCAAACATCCATGGGACATCTACAAGAATTGATTACTTCCTAATCAGCCATATTTTTTTACCTGGGGTCTTAGACAGTGCTATAGTACCAGGAATTATCTTGGACCACGCAGTGGTATACTGTTCATTAAACCTTTCCCCAAATGTGCCAAGAGAGTCCAGTTGGAAATTGAATAATCAATTACTAAAAGAAGAGGCACTGATCAGGGATATCTTGGAGGCCATAGATCAATATAAGGCATCCAACCTTAAGTCAACTGGTAGAATAGACCTGGACCGGTGTGCTTTGAAATGCATTCTGAGGGGGGGGGTCTTGATTGGAATATCTTCTTACAAAAAGAAAACCAAAGAACGAAGGGTCCACAACTTGCTCTGTGACATACGTTTAATATAAAAAAAATTATCGCCTGCTACGTCAGAGGGTGACAGAATCAGGTTATTGGGTTTAAGGGATCAATACAACTCCCTCTTACTTGAGAGAGCTGAGTATGCTATAATGCGTACCAAAGTCACTTATCTGGAATAGGGCGAAAAGGCAGGCAGACTGCTGGCTGTCCAACTGAAGTCACTTGAAGCTTCCAGAATTGTTAAAGTCATTAGATCTAGACAAGATGACACCATTCAATTGAATCCTAAAAAGATAGTTCAGGAATTTGCCAACTACTACCAATATTTGTATAGTCCAATGCCCAATGCCCCTGGAAAACAAAAGATAGCAGAATATCTGGTGCCCCTCCCACTGTCAACACTGTTGTAGGCCCAACAATTAGAGCTGCTGGATCCTATTACAGAAGCAGAAATAGGTAATATAATTAAATCTCTCCCCTCGGATAAGGCCCCTGGCCCTGATGAGTTTACCCCGAATTTTTATAAAACATTTCAGAAACAGATAACGCCTTGGATTGGTAGGCTGTATAAATGGTTTATAGAGGCCAATAACATGGATGGCAGTTTATTGGAGGCCTTAATTATTGTCCTACATAAATTAGGGAGGAATCCAGAAGAGGTATAGACCCATTTCATTGTTGAACTATGATATAAAAATCATAGCTAAATTATTAGCAAATAGATTAGCTGGGATCCTGCCCTACGTAATTGGCCCAGATCAAGTTGGATCTATGAGGGGGAGAGCCTCTTCAGATCATCTACGCAAACTGTCACACATTTTCTTCACATCCAGGGTCTGTGACACACCAGCTGGTTTGTTGTCCCTGGATGCAGAGAAGGCTTTTGACAGAGTGGACTGGGACTTTTTATTTAGCATAATGGAAAAATGTGGGTTCCCCAAGAAATTTATTGGCTGGATTTCTTACTTTTATAGGAACCCAAAGGCCCATATTTACTGTAATGGAGTTTTCTCGGAAAAGTTTACTCTCCATTCGGGGACTCGTCAAGGTTGTCCATTATCCCCACTTCTTTTTAACATCTATTTGGAACTTCTGCTCTCTAAGCTCAGGGACACCCCCTCATTGACCGGTATTTCCATCCAGGGTTTAAATTTCAAACTCTCAGACGATGTTCTGCTTCACTCTATTAACCCTGCTGAAGTTTTTGGGGTGACCTTGCAGGTCATCTCTGAATTTGGTTCCTATTCTAACTATAAAATTAATCTGGACAAGAGCTTGGTGTTCCCCTTAATTACAGATTGTTAAAAACAGACATGATCCTGCTGGGTTTTAAATGGTCTCCTACAGTAGTAGCCACAGACATTGCCAGCTATTTCCAGATATTTCACGAGATTTCTAAAGAGTTTCCCTCTGCTGCCCCTACTCTAGAAATGGAGAAAGTATTAGATATATCTGAAAATATCACAGAAATTTCGTGAAATAGCTGGCAGTGTCTGTGGCTACTACTATAAATGCTTGAAATATCAGGGCATTTTCCTTGCCAAATCTGACTCCTTAATGCAAAAGTTAAGTCTTGAAGATACTCTCCAAAATATTCAAAATGACCTAACCAGGTGGACAGCCTTCCCTATTTCCATTTGGGGATGCATTAATGTTGTAAAAATGAACATTCTACCTAGGATCTTTTATCCTTTGCATATGCTTAACTTATGGTTACCCATCAAGTGGTTCAGGAAAGTCCACTCTATAATTTTCTCCTTTTACAGTATATGGGTGGGCAAGTCACCTAGAAGAGCTTACCAGAAGTTAACAGCTCCTAAGAATAGAGGGGGCTTAAGACTTCCACATATGGAACCTTTGTAAATGAGCAGTTTCTGCTCAAAGGTATTTGTAATCCGATATTTTAATAAATAAAATATGGGTGGCTATTTCTGGGCCAGCCAGGCTAGCAAATACATAAAATGGCTGACCAATGAAGAGACACTTCCCCTAATGCCGTATGTTCCATCGTGGTTAACTTTAGAAAGAAAAATGATAGAAGCAGCAAAGTTGCCCATATCTACGATATTTTATTGTAAACTGAAAAATCTCCCATCTAGTGTTTCTCACTCTCCTATAAGGGTTTCTGTAAGATGTCATGCACAGCTGTGTGCCTTTTTAAAACATGATCACACCAGAGACTGGAATCAACAGTTGGTAGAGAATCAGAACTTTAGGATAGGAGGAAAACTGATTCCTAAATTCTGGATTACCCAGTGTCAAGCTGCAAAAAATAAGGGAATTTTTGAATGGTGAAGGAGAATGTCTTTCATTGACTGCTCTAGCTAACAAATTTTCCTTAAAACAAAGGCAGACATTCCAGCTTTACCAGAAAATTCATCGTTTATGCTGTTTCAAAAGTCAAGTGGTAAGAGAAGACAAGTTTTCTGATTTTTTTTATTTCAATGGTGAGCATTGTTCACTTTCCTCATGCAGTATCTCAGATATACAGCTCTTTTCTGGAGTTGACACCCACTACTCAGGAGGGAAGGCCCAAATATTGGTCTAGCCAGTTCCAGACCTTAACATTAATTGGAACACAATATGGAATGATACTTACATGTATATGTTTCAGGATAGGCTTAGACTTACACAATTTCAAATCCTACAGGACGTGTACTGGACTCCTCTTAAACTATTTAAAGTTGGCAAAGCCCCGTCCCCAATATGTAATAGATGCAAGTTGGAAGAGGATTCCCTCAAACATATTTTCTGGGTCTGTCGTCCCATCCAAGATCTCTGGATGGAAATCTGGGACAAGACTGACCCGGTGCTAGGTCTTGACGAATTGTTCACTCCGGATGTTTGCCTCATTGGGGATTTTTCCAAGGTAAAGGTCAGAGCACGCAGATATCACACGACAATGATAGCTTTGACATTTAAGAAAGTGAGATTAAGGCACTGGATTGATGCTCAGAAGATTCATTACAATGAATGGCTTCAGGAACTCTTTAGTAACTTGAGGGTGGAACAATATAAGATAAGACGGGGACGCCCCTCTTCTAAATATAGGAAGATTTGGGCTGGTATGCATACTATTTACATGCTTCAGGCTGGAGTTAGGGAGGGTTAAAAGACACTTAGAGTATCTGCTTTCCTTTAGTGCACGAGTGGTCTATTTCCCCTTCTTCGCCTCAATCCAGTGCCTTTCCAAGAATAGTATTTTGCCCTTAATGAGTTTTGGGATATAAGATACATCTCAGCTGTAGTGGGGGATTAGTAAAGTAGTATCTGGGATACAGGGGGGTAAGGGATAGGGGTGTTGGAGAGATAAAGAGGGGGGACATAGTACTGTTATAACAGTTTCTGTTTTTATGTATGTCAATGTAGTTTATTACTACTCCTGTAACAGTGTCATGTCATTTAAGTTTGTAATTCTGAAAATCAATAAAACTATAAATTAAAAACAAAATAAAAACCAAAAGGTAAAGTATCAGGCAAACCTGAGTTACTGAAATAAAGGTTAAATCATTTGGGGGCAATTGAACTTTTTAAACATAGAGAATGGTATACAGTCTTTCATTTATGGCTGAGACCCCTGAGCCTAAAGAAAGTTGCCAACTCAAGGGAATAGTTTTGTTGACTTGGGGAGGGGGACTTGGAAGTTTCTCTGGCATTTGTGGCAGGATATTGTAGAGGAGTAGTGTACCTTGATCAATCCATTACTCATGTGGGAGGTAGGATATGTGGTAATTTAGCAAGGAGGCTATTTCATATGCTGGGGAGCCTGTAACTAATGGATGCATGCCCTTGGTTGTGCCTGCGCTGTAGAATTTGGAGTTGACAGCCTTCCTCTGATCTGAGTGAGTAGGTAGGATTTGTTGATGGGATGAAGAGATCTGAGAGGTAGCATTGCAGTTTTCCTGCCAAGTACATGGCATCCTGACCAAGCCAGATTTATTAGGCAACAGCTAACAATGGACAACATTAGACACCCTCTACTTCTGGTAGAACATGTACAGAGCTGCCTGATCCCTACTGCCCTGCTTAGTTTGGATGCTAAAAAAGGCTTTTGACAGGGTGTCCTGGAACTTTCTGTGGGGTACCCTGTCAACCTTTGACTTCCCCAGAGTTGTTTCTATGTTGATTTCAGTCATTGTATCTTAACCCCCAAGCTTACATCTGAATTAATGGCTCACTTTCTTCCCCAATATTGTTACAGAGAGGGACCCCTCAAGGATGCCCTTCTCACCACTACATTTTGCTCTGTATATTAAACCATTAGTCAGGGCTTTAAAGGCAAATCAGCAGGTAAAAGGCATTCCACTTGCAGGTACAGAATATAAGGTCACCATTTATGCAGACAATGTTCTTTTTACACTACTTAATCCTGATAGTTCTATTTTAGATGTATGGGCTTTTTTATCTGCAGGATTTTGGCCAGCTAAACAGTGTGACAGGGTTGACTAAGACACTGTCCCATTTGTTAAGTAGAAAGATTTATTATGTAGAAAGAGTTAAATGATAGGATCAGTTTTATCCACTTCTGTTCTGTCTCTTGTCTGTCTGACTATGCAGTCAAATTCTCTTGTGAGACCTAGGAAATGGCCACTCCAACGGTCTCACTGTTCTCCCCATCTGCTATCTCTCTGCCTTCACTTGCTGTTTCTATCTTTTCTTCCCCCTTGCGTATCTGAAGTTATAAAATATGTGTGAATCTTTATGTGAAACTGGGATCCCTTGGTTTGAAAATGTATAAAGTTATTTTGTTGACATGGTTGCAAAAAGGTCTTTGGAGCTCAAAGGGTTAACCCGAGCTGCTAATTTGCAAACCCTTTGCAGAAGCTGTCAACAGGAGGTCAGTTCTTGGAGAACATTTACTGTTTTGTTGCACCTGCAATGAAGGAAATGGACAAGAACATGTTCAGAAAAACAGAATGTTCTCCTTAATGAGTTCCCTGGCAAAGGTTTGTTATAAAAAGAGCAGCAATAATTCTGCTAGAAAGCCTGAGATTTGAAATTGAGAAGAAACACTCAGAAACATAGAAACATAGAATTTTTTTTTCAAAATTATTTTACTGGAGAGAAGAGGTGCATGCGTCATATATTTCTGTTACATGACTTTTGATACACACAATGCTGCTAGCGGCATGTTACCATATATCTTTGAAACATTAGACATAATATGTGGCATTTTATCAATTGCATTTTTAACTGTTACTTTTGTGTAGAGAAGTCCTGTATTTAAAGCTATGCAACTAATTTTCATATTCCAACAATATATCATTCTGAGGGTAGGGAAAGGTCTTATGTAGGAAATCAAGTATTTAAGGCATTTATATTTCACACGCATCAACATTAGCTTCCCTTGTATTATCAGTTTGTCTCAGAGTATCTGGTATGAGTTCTTGTATGATCCACCATATAGATAACTGTTTACAATTTTAACTTTGACAATATTTGATTAACTGCAGTGATCTACACTGTCCCTCAGCCCAGTAAATGCTTTTAGGGTTTAGAGGGGAAATCTATCCACCTTCCCTGTGTCAAGTAAAGGTGCCCAAGTATGGTGGAAGTCATTGAGATGACTTTGTGCTCATTCTAGTTCCATACAGGCTCTCATATTACTAATCCATCTGGTCACTAAAGGGAGTGACGAGGATAGCCACACCTGGGCTACTGTTCTTCTCGTATTGATAAGAGCCAGAGACCAAAGGGACCGTGCAGATTTAGGCACCCTTGGGGTAGGGTCTGCTCCTAACAATAATTCTAATAGGGATTTGGACAGGGGGCACACCAGCACTTCACTCATTATTAAATGGATGGCATGCCAGAATGGGGCAACTTTAGGGCAGACTAAGTACCAATGGATAAAATCTGCACTTTCCGCCTGGCACTTAGGGCATAAGTCCGATCTGAACTCATCCATTTTACGTAACCTCGTGGGTGTCAAGTATGCTGTATGCAAGAAGTTAAACTATATCTGATGGAGCTTATTGTTCCTGGAGCAATGCATATAATGTTCACAATCGTATTTCCAGGTAAGTTTATCTAATGGTAGTAGCATATCCTCACTCCATCTAAATTTACTCTTATTGTACTGTTTGTTCTGGAGACACCCCTGGATTGTGCCATAGTAAACTGAGAGAACCCCCTGTTCAGGTTGTGGCCTGAACAGCTCTTCTTCCAAAGACGAGGGCTCTGACCACCCACTCTCTTGTGTGAGCAGTTCACCACACTTTTGTCGTGCTCTCAAAAATACAAAAAAATCTCCTGCAGGTATCCCCCATTCTTTGTACTGAGTTTCAAAGCTCTTTAGAGCACAACCTTCATATAGCTGATTAACTGCTACTAACCCCATTTTTCTCCATGCCAGAATACGCTGTATCACCATTGGTGCACAATGCAATTCGTCTCAAATTACACTTAGCAATCTCATGTTTGGAGGCCTTTTGTTTCTATAAGCAATGCCATGATGAGCTGATATCCACACCTGCATTGTAGTTTTAGTAAATGGATTGAATGGTGGGCACTTCCCTAACTTTGCCAGGGCACCCACTAAGGTATCATTTTTAAGATTCCCATTTAGCATATCTTCTTCAAGTTTCAGCCAGGGACAACTTGCTTCTTGTTCTTTACTGCATAGGTAGGCTAGTTGTGCTGCCCAATAATAACTTTTAAAGACAGGTAACCCCATACCACCCTTTTGGGGGGAGTTGTAAGATGGCCTGTTTGACTTTGACCCTCCCCTGTTTCCAAACAAACTGAGTAATGAGAGTGTCAAGCTGTTTAAAGTAATTCAGGGGGATTTTTATAGGGAGGGACTGATATAAATATTAAATTTGTGACAGAATGGTCATTTTAACCACCCCTACTCTACCAGTCAAGGACTCCGGGAGTGCATTCCATTGCTCACAGTCTTCTGTAAGTTTTTCCATCAAGGGAGTGAAATTCTGGGCATATACAGTAGGCAACTAGTAGTGGCTGAGATTTGGATACCTAGGTATTTTATGGTATGCACTAATTACAAACCTCCCAAATTTGCTATCAAATGAGCCCTATTCTGTAGCCCCACTGAAAGCAGTTCATTTTTATTCCAATTAACACGGTGTCCTGAAAGGTGACCGAAGGTTCGCATCAAATTATGTACTAAGGGTAGGTCTTGAGCTGGGTATTGCATGTATAGGAGCTGATTATCAGCATACATTGCTACTTTATGCTGTCTACCTCCCCCCACAAAGCCCCTTATACCTGGGTGTAATCTTAATGCCGCACCCAATGGTTCCAAAGATAACACATACAGCAGGGGTGACAGTGGGCACCTCTGTCGTGTACCGTTGCCCAGACAAAATGGTGCTGTAAGAGTACCATTAACCAGAACCTGTGCATGTGGATGAGTATAGAGTGTTCTGATCCAGAAGCTGAATGTCAAGCCTATTCCGAACCTCTTTAAAACTTTGAACAGATACCCCCATTCCATGTGGTTGAACGCCTTCTCGGCATCTAACGTTACAACCGCTACCCCATGAGCTCATTTAGACTTAGCCCATTGATAAATAATGTTTAGGGCATGACTAATATTATGCTTCCCATATCTACCTTTGATAAAGCCGGATTGATCTGGGTGTATCAACTCTGGGAGCACTGGCTCCAGTCTGGTGGACAGAGCATTTGCCAAAATCTTATAGTCTGCAGTAAGTAGCGAGATTGGCCTATATGATGCTCATTTAGTCGGATCTTTTCCCAGTTTGGGTAGTACCGTGATTGTAGCTGACTGCTTGGAAGGGGGCAATTCTCCATTTTCCAAGCTTTCTAAGATCATATCAAAAAAGTCAATTGGCAGGCCATCAGGACCAGGGGCTTTACCACTTTTCAGGATTCTGAGAGCTGTGGCAACTTCTTGTTTGGACAGGGGGAATCAAGGCCAGTTCTCACCTCATCTGCAGTTCTAGTGAGAGTGACCCCTTGGAAAAATTGGTCAAAGTCAAATTGATTTGGATTATATTCAGAAGTATTTAGTTGTGTATAGAACTCCCCAAAAGCTTTACCTATCTTCCCTGCCTCTCAAGCTAAAGTCCCATTTTCTGCACTTATTTAACCTATATTTCTTTCAGCTTCCTTACGCTTTAATAGTCAGGCCAACAGTTTCCCAGCTCTATCTCCATCGTAATATGCCCCAGCATTAGTAAGCAATATAGAACACTCCAGATAGGCACTTGAGAGCATATTTAACTGCCATTTCTTTTTTTGGAGGGTACATAGATACATAGATACATAGACAGTGTCGGCAGATAAGGGCCTATGGCCCACCCAGTCTGCCCATTTGAGCTTGTAAGTTCAGTTTATGTTTTCCTAGAAGTCTGTTGCCCCTTACCCCTGACCTCCAGAATTCCTTTATGTCTATCCCATGCATTCTTAAATCCCGTGATTGTTTCAGCCCCCACCACTTCCTCTGGCAGGGTGTTCCACTTGTCCACCACCTGTTCTGTAAGAAATTCTTCTTCATGTTTCCTCTGAATCGTCCTCCCTCCAACTTCATCCCATGCCCTCTAGTCCTGGAACATCTTTTTTGCTTAAAAGTAGTGTATTCCTGCACCCTGTTCCTCCCTGTAAGATACTTGTATGTCTCTATCATATCCCCTCTCTCCCTCCTCTCCTCCAGGGAATACATGTTCAGTTCCTTCAACCAGTCTTCATAGGACTTGTGATGCAATCCATGCACCATCTTTGTTGCCCTCCCCTGAACCTTCTCTACCCTGTCTATGTCCTTACGTAGGTATGGTCTCCAGAACTGTACACTGTACTCCAGGTGGGGCCTCCCTAGTGTCTTGTATAGTGGAATTATGACCTCCCTTTTCCTGCTGGTGATGCCCCTGCCTATACATCCCAGCATCCTATTTGCTTTACTTGCTGCCTTGTCACACTGTTTCCCTACTCTGAGGTCATCAGAGATGATAACCCAGAGATCCATTTCCTGCTTGGTGCATGCTATATCTTCACCCCCCAACTGATATATTGTGCCAGAGTTTTTATGCCCCATATGCATTATCTTGCACTTCTTTGCATTAAATTTCAACTGCCAAACCCCTGACCATTCTTCAAGTTTCTGCAGGTCCTTCTCATTCTGTCTACACCTCTGGTGTGTCTACTCTGTTACAGAGCTTTATGTCATCAGTGAACAGTGAAATTCTGCCTTCTAGGTCCTCGCAATGTCACTGATGAAGATGTTGAATAGGACTGGTCCCAGCACTGATCCTGTGGTACCCACTGGTCACTCTTCCCTCTGTGGAGTGACAGCCATTTACTACCACCCTCTGTGTCCTGCCACCCAGCCAGTTACCTACCCACCACACTACTGTCCTGCCCACACCCATATTCCCCAGTTTGTGTAATAGTCTTCTATGTGGCACAGTGTCAAAGGCCTTGCTGAAGTCCAGATAGGCCATGTCCACTGGCCTCCCCTGATCCACCTCCCTAGTCGCCCAGTCAAAAAATTCAAGGAGGTTGGTCTGACATGACCTCCCCCTGGTGAAACCATGCTGCCTTGGGTCCTGTAGTCCATTGACAACCAGATGTTCCACCAATCTCTCCTTCAGTAGTGCTTCCATGATCTTCCCCACTACCGAGGTGAGGCTGACTGGTCTGTAGTTCCCTGCTTCCTCTTTGTTCCCACTTTTGTATAAAGGGACTACATCTGCTGTTCTCCAGTCTTTGGGTACCTCCCCTGTTTCCAGTGATCGGCTAAACAGGATAGCCAGAGGTTCAGCCACCACCTCTCTTAGTTCTTTAAGGACCCTGGGGTGCACCCATCTGGCCCCATTGCTTTATCAACTCTTATTACTTCCAGTTCCTTCAGGACCCTTTCTTGTGTAAAGAGACCTGTGTCCATTTCTGCACCATTCTCACCCTTGTACTCCCTTCAGACCCATTACCCTCTTCTTCCTCAGTAAAGACTGAGCAGAAATACCTGTTCAATATGTCAGCTTTACTGTTGTCATCCTCCACGGCCCCCATCCTCCCCTTCAGTCTCACTATCCCTCCTTTGTCTTTCTTTTTCCTTATGTACCTGTAAAGGTTTGTCCCCTCTACCCACTGATTTTGCAATGTGTTCTTCTGTCTGAGCTTTGGCTTCCTTACTGACCTCCCTGCCTCCCTTTGCTTCTCCTGGTACTTCTCCTATCCCTTCTGCCTGTGTCTTTTGTATTGCCTGAATGCAGTATTTTGGCTTTCACTTTCTTTGCTACCTCTTTGGAAAACCATAATGGTCTCCTCTTCCTTTTCCTCTTGCTAACCTGCTTAATGCATAATTCTGTTGTTCTTGTAATTCCCATTTTAAATACTGCCCACTGTTCCTCAACCCTTGATTCCTGTCCCATTCCCCTTAATGCCTCTTTCAAGTATCTCCCCATTTTCCCAAAGTCTGCCCCCCTAAAATCCAGGATACGTGTTTTTGTGTGGTTTGGTTCTGCTCTTTCCATGATTTCAAACCACAATGACTGGTGGTCACTGTTCCCCAGGTGCTCCCCCACTGTTACCCCCATCACACTGTCCCTGTTTGTGAGCACAATTTCCAGTATTGCCTTCTGCCGAGTTGGTTCCATGACCAGTTGCTTGAGGAAGACACCCTGAAGGGAGTCCAGAATAAATCTGCTCCTAGTTGATGCTGCTGCTGGGATGCTCCAGTCCACATCTAGAATATTGAAGTCCCCAACCAGTACTACCTCACCCTTGACTGCCATCCTTTAGATGGCAAGTATCAGCTCCCTATCTGTTTCTTCCTCCTGGGCTGGTGGTCTATAGACCACACCTGTGTGGATGGCTGTCCCCATTTTCCTTTCCAGCTTAACCCACAGTATCTCTCCCCCATTTTGTTCCTCCTGGATCTCTGTGGCCCTTATGTAATTTTTCACATACAGTGCCACTCCTCCTCCCTTCCTGCCTTCTCTGTCTCTTCTGAATATGTTGTAGCCAGGTATAGCCATCTCTTAGTCATGGTTATCATTACACCAGGTTTCAGTGATGGCCACAATGTCCAGGTCTGACTGCACCATGACAGCCTCCAGATCTTCCATCTTGTTGCTAAGGCTCCTGGCATTTGCACACATGGCTTTCCATGATTTGACCTCCCTAGACTGTTTCACTGTTCTACTCCAGCCCCTTCCTTGGTTGTCCTTTATCCCTGGTTCTCCTTGCTGTCTGCCCTTCTGCTGAATTTTGCCCCTTTTCTGCCCATCCACCTCTTGGGCACTAATCTCCATCTTTTGCACACTGCTTTGCAGAGATAGCCACTCCTCTGGTTCACTGGTTCCACTGCTAGCTGTGGGGGGTGAGCAAGTAGGTACCCTCCTTGCTGGCCTGCCACCCCAGGGTATAGTAAAGGGGCCTAGTGTGCTTCTGTTTGTGGGCCTTTTCAAGAGCTTCTACTTCCACCCTTAGCTTAGTCAACTCTTGCCTTTCCAGCTTATGCTTATGTGAGGCACATGTAATGGTTTGACCTCTTATATATGCTTTAAGAGCTTCCCATTGGGTTTTGTGGGAGGTATCGTCCCTTTTATTAAAAAGGAGATATTCCTTTATGCATCCCATCCTATATTGTATATAGTTTTAGTCTTTCAAAAGCAGGGGGTCCAATTTCCAGTTTCCCACTTTTCTAGTCTCCTTCTAACCCCCCGAAGGTGACCAAATGCATTGCATGATCAGATACAATAATCGAGCAGTATTTAGCCTCTTCTAAGTTCACTAGTAGGGCTCCAGACACTAAAATTCTGTCCAGTCAAGCATAAGTATGATGCACATGTGACAAAAAGCTATAGTCCCTCCCATCAGGGTGGATCTGTCACCAGGCGTCCGCCAAGCCCATATCCTCTGGAGTTCTTCCAGAGCTTTGGCATTCTGGGATCTATGCATAGATGTCCTGCTGGACCTATCTAGGATACTATCCAAGATGCAATTGTAGTCCCCACCGAGAATCCAAGGACCCACCCAGCCAGCCATGTCGAGAGACAATATTTAAAAAAAAAACCTGGTTTTCAACATTCGGTGCATATACTGATCCCATCAGAAATACCCCTCTCCCAATTACATTGATCTTGGCCAGTGCATACCTCCCCACTTGGTCTATTTTTTTTTTCAATAAGCTGGACAAGGAGACCCTTTGGGATCAATATTGAAGCTCCTTGTGCCTTTGAGGAGAACGTAGCTGAGATCCACAATCCCCCCATAAACCTTGCAGTTTTTTGCTGTTCCCGTTGCGAGAAGTGGGTCTCTTGCAGTAGAATTATGTTCGCTCTAGCCCTCCTTACTTCTCCCATAACTTTCCACCTTTTAAGGATTGTTTTGAACCCATTCACATTCCAGAACACACACCTGATGTTTTCAGCCATAATTGTTAAAGATATACACATCCATTGCTTCTCGCGCAAATAAATTCTGTACCTCCTCTCTTATCATATTTTGTATAAAGCCCACATACCCCCCCCCCCCTCATTTACAAGTGTACCCCCGTGTATCTCTCTGGTAATCCTGTCTCACCCCAAGACTATACAAACTTCGGAACCAAGTTTCAGCAATTAATGGTGCCTCTGCAGTACAATATCTTGCAGGTCCCTCGAGAGATCCATATCCAAGCCAAAGAGGTTTCCCCCCACCCCATATTATCTCCTCCACTCTATATAACCCCATTATATTCCAAATTAGATGTACCTCCTCCCCCCTAGACAGATATATCTCTGCCAGTATTCCCACTACAAAAAAAGGCAGTAATGGTGTACTTTAACAGTCATCGATTGTGCAGAGGGACACCTTTATCCACTTAAAACTCTATTTAGTCAGAAATTTTAAAATGCATATTAGAACAATGTGTATTATTTGAGATCTTGCAACAAAACAACTTGAGTCTTACAAGTAACTGCAGCAGTGTACCCCTTATGGTCAATAGCATTGCTGCCCAGCTATCTCAAAGGCGTAGGCATAGTATCAGACCTTACAATAATTTCTAGCACCTTACAAAATCAAAAGATGAATTATAGCACGAAAATAAACTAATATCACATTTTAATATTGTGCCATAGCCCACAGTGTTATGATTAAGCCTAGGCACTCAGATCAACTCTCCAGCCTTTGGGCTAAGCATGTTTATTTTCTAGCCCCTCCTTTTCAGGTTAAGAAAGTAAGATTTTCAGACTCCACTGAATATTTAGGAAGTTCTTCGCTAGTACCCATAACCCCTGGCACGGTCGGGTGGAAAAAAATTTATAATTTAAGCATTCTTCATCAGGAGGTCAGTACTCCGTTAAATAATTTCAAGAGAGACCAGAACCGAAGAAAGAAAGGAAAAGCCAGTCAAACCATGACTACTGAAGCCGACTCAGTCTCCCTAGTAATGCCCAAGTCTAAATCAAAACTCCTTGTTCTCCCATTGAGACCTGAGTCCCTAGGCCCAGTCTGGGAGGGGGACTCCAAAAAATTTGAAAAGCAGAGCCCTTCTGGACTACAGCTCATATCCTAGTTGTTCCTTGAAAGACTATTAGTCATGGTTAAAGGAAATAAGAGCACCAGGGAACTTAATAGCTAATAATTGCTGCTTTACTTACTTCACACTGATTACACCATTTCCTTCTTCAGACATCTAGCACTCCATTTCCTCAAGCCTCCTCTTCTACCAGCCACTTCTCTGCTTCTCTGGGACAGTTGAATAGATGTGGTTTTTGTCCCATTCTTTCCACTCTCAATTTAGCTGGATAAAGGAGTGCAAATGATTACCCCAGGTGAATTAGTAGGCTTTTAACTGAGTTGAAGCGCTGTCTTCTCTCCTGCAATTCCCTTCTGTAGTCCTAATAGACATGGACCTTTCCATTACCGTATTGAATGGGCCCAGCTTTTTTTGCTTTTTGCAATATTTTCTCCTTGTCGGAGTATTTCAGATACTTTATTAAACCGTCGCAAGGTCTATCTCCTGATTTCGACGGGGGACCTACCCGGTAGGCCCTTTCTATTTCAAAGGCTGCATACTCCTCTGGTAATCCCAGCTGCATCACCACCCATTGATGAAGGCCTTGGTTGGGGCTGTGGCCTTCAGTCCCCTCCAGCAACCCTATTATTTGTATATTCGATCACCTAGAGCAATTTTCTTGGTCATCGAGATGTTCTTTTAACTCTGCCATTGTAGATTGCAGGCCATTTCATTCCACAGATACTCCAGTATACGAGTCCTCCAGTTCCCCCAAGCGCCATTCCAAGTCAGAGATTTGGGTAGCATGCGTAGTCGTTGTTTCCGATAAGCTAGTTACCATCGACTGTAGTTGAGTCAGCTGAGATGTTATATTACCAAACCCTGTTTTCATTTCTTGTTGCATTGCCAGAAGAGTGTCTAGGACTCCAGCTACAGTTTTTCATTAAAGACTCCATGTCCTCTACCTGGCATTCAGTGGCACATTTAGCCTCGTGCTCTCTCTGACTGCAGGCTGGTGAACCAATCACTTTAGATAGATTTCAGGCATTGAAAGGCAATTTGACTTGTTTATTTTTTTTGCTTGCCAGATGCCATTAACCTCAAGTAATATTCCAACGTTGTACTGAGATACTAGAATCGCAGTATCTGACTATTTAAGCTATTTAAACTCTGGTGTCCCGGGGAGCTCTCTCAAAGAGCATCTCCCATCTTAGCCTTCTAGTCACGAGCCCCAGAAACATAGAATTTGATGGCAGATAAGGACTGCTTGGCCCACCCAGTCTGCCCATTTCCCTACCTAACGGATAAGCTGCAGATCCTAGTTAACCAACAGTCTACTTCCTCCTAGTCCCACCCCCTAGAATTACCTTATGTCTTTCCCATGTATTCTTGAATTCCTCCACTGTTTTTGTCTCCACAACCTCCTCAGGAAGGACTCAGAAGAAGGACTTTGTTTTCTATGTTTGTACTGCCTTTGTAAATAGTTCTACTGAACAATTCTATTTTTTTATTTTACTGTTATTGGATAAAATAAAACACAAATTTTTATACCTGCTCCTGTTCATCTTATTCTTCCTGACCTGTGCCTCAATGACAGACAGATTTTGGGTAAAGCTGTGTGAAATGGATGTTCTTCTCCTGTACTATTCCCCCCCATCTCACCTAAATGTGTGCTACCCTGAAATGACACAGAACTAGACTAAAATACTTGAGAATTTATACTACCAAAGACCTAGACAATCTCAGACTTTTGAATTATGAACCACTTATAGTAGCTGTGGCAGGAGATTTACTTAAAAGGGAACAGTTACAGTATGCTTGTCCATTTTTTTCCAGCATTGACACAATTCAGATGAACATCCTTCTGCATTTACTATGTCTGTTTCATACCCTCCCACTATTTCCTGCTTCTTACTATTTTATTTCATGGAACAAGCTAATATTAAGATTCATATGGGGGAGACACCATCCTAAGATTCATTATTCTCTCTTACAATTACCACTGTCTAAGGGAGGAGTCAATCTTATTAACTATGCCAGTGCCTCTCATGTGTGAGCAGTCTTATTATGTATCCTACTACATGCATCATCTCACTGTAAGAATATTAAATTCATGATTAATTACCTATATGATATTGGTCTGCTTCTTTTAGCCAATTGGACAGCCCCCAACACACACACACACACACACACACACACACACACACACACACTCACACTCACTGGGACACTTCTATAATTTCCACAACCCAAACACTTAACATATGGTTCAAACATAAACAACACTCCCAATTGGCTTAGATATTTTACTTTTGTGGAGTCTTGGTGGTGGATGCTGACTTTCTTCCTACACAAATTGATCCTACCTTTCGGCAGTGGAGACAGCTAGGGCTCACCTACATTTATCAGTTCTTATATGCCCATGGTGTTCTTCCTTTTGACATCCTTCAGCAGACATAGGGCATTACAGGCCATGAGCATCATAGGTATCTTCTAGTACTTAGCTATCTCTTCTGCAAACCGATAGATCATACTCATTTGCCTGAACCAGCCCTGCTACTATTTTTGATGATCTTAGATGCCCTACATGATATGTCCTGGGGCACATGATAGGCAATCTGTACTAGGGATTGAAGGACTTATTGGGTGATTTGACCCAGTCAGTATTGGATAACTGGAACAAAACTTTAATGTCTTGATTAACTTGACAACATGGCTTAAGTTTGCATTGCCAGCACTAAGGATTACCTCTCCAACTTCCTGGAGGGAATTTGCCTGGAAGTGCATGCACAGATATTTCAGAACTCCAGCAGTGCTCTTGAAGTATGTGCTGGCAAGATATGTGCATTGTTGGAGAGGCTGTGGTCACATCCAGGCTGACCATGTTCATATTTTCTGGACTTGCCTGATTCTCGCACCCTATTGGGAGGACACTGCAATCCATTTAGAAGAACTATCAGGTTCTCAGGCCCTGCTTTCTCCAGCATTGGTTTTGCTATTGATTCCATCCTCAGAAGTTCACCCTTCCCCTCCAGATTGTTAATGTATGTCTACATCCTTGCAGCCAAGAAAGCTATCACATGCATTTGGATGACAATCTCAGTATCAAAGGTACAGCTGTAGCATAAGATAGATGGAGGAATTTACACAATGGAAAAGATGATGGCGGCTCTTCATGGTTGATCTGGCCAATTAATTTCCAAGTTGCAACACTGGGTGTTGTATATCACAAATATAGATATGGATTTTGTCCCGTAATGGGGTATAGTTGTGGATTATAGCACCACTTATAATTCTGAGTGTGGCTGCTGGCTCACGGGGTGGAGTCCTGCCCTAGTGGACATTTACTTGTTGGTGGGTGCAGGAAGCATGGATCTGACTGTGCCTCAATTCTTCATTATTCAAGTATACAGTCTGTTAATATGCTGGTGTGACTTTATGCTGTAATTATGCGTTATGTATTACAGTACTTTTAAAGGTCTCGCAGTCAGATGATATGAAACTGCATCTGTATCCATTTGATGACTTCTGTCCCATATGCTTTAATTAACAAAAACAAAAAAAAAGTTGTGGCTGTACCATTTAGCCACTGGTCAGGGTGCACATTACCATTAGTGTAAGTAGTTCCCACTGATAACACCACTGCTGACAAAAAATTAATTAGGGTTACATTTTTGTGTGTATTGTGCATTGTAGTTACATTTGTATATTGTTTTTTTATTATTCTGTATCCTCTTATTTGTCCCTTGTGAAAATGGGCATTTTGCTCATCAGCTAAAAAGTATAAAAAATAAAAATGAAATAAAAAACTGAAAGTCTATTAGAATTTCTTTTATGGGCACAAGCCACATCCTGTTATGTCTTGTTGATTACTTATATTGTAGTTACATATTTCATAACACAGCTGGCATTCAGGCATTTCCAGGCAGCTTCAGAATGGCTGGCAAAGACAGACACTTTGTATACACTAGTTAACACAATATTAAGAGAGGGGTGTTGGGTCTGTGTACTAACCACTGGGCTGCTTGAATTTTTAAATCATTTTCCTAAAGAAATGTTTTGAATTAGTCACTATTGGCAACTGCTTTTTATGCCATGTAGGTAGGAGTCCATTTGGAACAAGCATTTGTCAATGCCGAATGTTTGCTTGCTGATATTAGCATTGGACGTGGAGGAGTTAGACAGAAGCAGAACAGGAGTGGTAGTGAAGTATTGAACTCATGCCAATCACACCTCCACTCTGCAGAGATGGACAGGCATTGGGGTGTGCCTGTGGGTCATTGCCCATAATGCTCATGGCATTTCACCTCACCCTATCCTGTAGACACCAAGTGCTGAGGTGTGCCTTGGGGTGTTCGGCTTCACAGTCATCCCATTTCATAAGGACATACGCTGAAATGGGTGGAGTACAGGAGACTAGGGTGAAGTCTGGGGCTGAAGAGTGCAAGGCACACCTTGATACCTGTCACTGGCTTCAGGGTGGGGGTGGGATGACATGAGCATTACAGCCGGTGATCCAAAGTTACACCTCTGATACCTATCCATCTGTACAGGGTGGGATGTTATGGTTAGAAACCCTAATGCCCTGGGGCGTGTGTTGGTATTTGAGGTACAAATTTTCATCATAGCCTTTTTGTGACCCCCACCTCATGAAAGCATTTGGGACCTCTTCTCATCAACAGTGGTAGTGTGATTTTGTTAATGTGTCCTGAACTTCAAGTTCCCACAGTGACCATTCTGCACCAGATGTGCAAAAACACAGATCAGGGAGGATGTGAAGAATGACAGCTGTACCATCCATAGGGAGGTGTGAAGAGATGGCAATGTTGAAAATCTGAAATGAAAATATTACAAATTTGCGCACTTCCAAGCATACATGGAAACTGCGCAACACATGCTAGTAACACAGTCATTTTTTGGACTTTTGACATCAAATTTTCAACATAGGCATTTTATGTCCTCTGCTCATGAATAGTGTCACTATGATTTTCTTAATGTGTCCAGAACACTGATTTCCCACAGTGACTTTGCTATTTTGATCCGGAAGTGCAAAAACACATTTCAGCCAGCATGTGAAATATGACAGCTGTACTGTTCATAAGGAGGTGTGGAAAATGCCAATGTTGAAAATCTGGAGTGAATATTTTACAAATTCGTGAAGTTATGAGCATGCATGGAAACTGTGCGACTCATGCTCGTAACAGTCATTTTATGGACTTTCATCACCAAATTTTCAACATAGACATTTTAGGGCCTCTGCTCATGAACAGTGTCACTGTGATTTTCTTAATGTGTCCCAAACACTGATTTCCCACAGTGACCGCGCTATTCTGTGCCAGAAGTGCAAAAACACATTTTTGTCAGGATGTGAGAAATGACAGCTGTACTGTTCATAAGGAGGTGTGGAAAAATGCCAATGTTGGAAATCTGGAGTGGAAATATTACAAATTCACGAAGGTACGAGCATGCGTGGAAACTGCGCAATGTACACTCGCAAAACAGTTATTTTTTTTATTTTTTCCATCAAATTTGCAACATAGGCTTTTTGAGAGCCCACCTCATGAACACTGGCACTGCCATTTCGTTAATTGGTCCCGAAAGGTGATTTCACGCAGTGACCGCGAAATCACCTTTAAGGACCAAATAACGCTATGACAGTGGCTGAATTCATGAGGAGGGGTCCCAATAGCTCCATGTTGAAAATGTGGTGTCAAAATTTCCAAAAATGCCTGAGATATGTACCAAAGTTGAAAACCCCCTATTTATGCCATTATTCAGCTTACTGGCATTTCTTCAGTTCGCAGTCGGCTTTGAAGAGTGCAGACGTGTTCCCAGCCCACCGAGGAACATTGCGCTGGGCTCCAGAGGTAAGTATGGGGTGGAGGGGTGGGGTGGCAGGGTGTGCAGAGGGTGGGTGTGGGTTGGAGGAGGGGCCACCAAACTCAACAAGGGACCGTTTTCTGTTTTACAGGTTAAAAAAAAAAAAGAAAAACATTACGGGACTTCTTTTTTTTTCAGGGACATTTGGCATGCTGGGGTGGGCTCCCAGCACACCACCTGAGTGTTTTGGGGGGCTGTAGCTGATGGGGGATTGGGCACTCCCATCGGCACATGCCGGGGGGGAAGCCGAGTGGGATAGGGCACCCCCCTCAGCACACAACAAATTGGGGGGACATTATGCCGACGGAGAGTGGATTCCCCCATCAGCAAATTGAGCTGGGAAGGGGGGACTGAAACTGATGGGGATTGGGCCCCCCATCAGCAAAGAAAGACTGTTGGGGGCACATGATGCTGAGGGGGATTGGGCACCCCGCCTTGGCACACAACAAATGAGGGAGGGGGTTACAGTATGCCAACAGGGAGTGGGCTCCCCTGTCAGCAAATGAACTGGGTCGGAGGCATATGGACAGCAAGGTACTGCCCTGCAATGATGGATCGCTCCTTCATTGCAGTGGAATGGCTGACGCTGCAATGTGAGGTGGCCCCTGATTGCAGCGACAAAAATGTTTCAAGGTGGTGGCATGCTGGCTGAACTAGTATCAGCAGCAGTGTGCTACTGCATTGGAGAAAGTGGGCCAAGCCTCAAAAAGCACTGGGGCCATTGGCCCCCACAGTGCCGCACCTCCAAAACCCCACTTGTTTCCTAAGCTGTGACAAAATGTTTCTTGCACATGCGTGCAAGCAAACATAAAGAATGGCTAAAACAAAAGATAGTGGCTCACAATGACCAAACCCCATTAGGCCATCATAAGGACTGGTTCATCTTTACATGGGTTGAGATACAGATGAGGTACACTCTGAGTCCTGAGAAGAATTGTTCGAAACATGTTTCTGTGTCTTCTGTTTTCAGCTTTTGCAGTGTGTGTGTGTGTGTGTGTGGCCACTTGGCACCATGTATTCTTGCTTAAAGCAAGTCCAGTCTAAATTATTCCATAATGATTTTCATATACTGTACATCCCATGATACTTTGTATTATCGAGATATGCACGATTTTGTAACTCTTTAACATAAAATATAGGACTTACCCAAATGGCTAATAATGTTTTGCAGAGTCAACACTGGTCGAATCATGTGAACTTTTAGTGATGCTGAAATTAGGTTAAGATCAATAGTCACAAGAGCAGCTGCAGCTGCAGTTGCAGTAAGTAACGGCACCAGTCTAGCCATGCTAATTTGGGTGAAATACACAAAAGCAAAATTCTTATGTGACCCATGTTTTGTGTAGATGTAGTAGTACATCACAAGGGTGTTATTTGATACAGTTAACCTGGTTTTAACTCCATTTTCATAACAGTTAGTACATTTATGCTCCGGATTTGTTCTGTTCTGTTGCTGGTTTAGAGCCAAGTACTCTACTTGCAGGTACCATTGTACCTTGTATATTCCAAACTCTTTGACACTCTACATCCAAAAGGCGTCACTGTTTTTACATGAATGTTATTCAAATACAGCAGTGGAAAGATGGGTATTATTTGTTTAGACTCATATGTACTAAATTGTATAAAGGGAATCTAATATGACCTCTGCTGGAAACAAAATGCAAAGCAAGCAAATTTCTTTGCAGTATTTTTTTGTCCCTTGAATGATGAAAACTGTAGTTTTTTGCCATAGAATACTAGACAAAAACCTCCCTGGCAGTATGCTGCATTAGTTCCTTTACTGCTTAAAGAGACACTGTCAACACTTTTGGCATCATATTCTTTCTAGTTGAAAACACACGTTTTATGACTATTTACCCTCTCCAAAATTCATTGATGTTTATGGTTGTTTTATCTGTTTCCTTATCTGCTTTTTTTCTTAGTGGAACTGAAATGCATGCTAATTGTGTAATTAAACCCAACCTCGTGTCGTTCCAAATCTTTGCTCTGCTCTTATTGCATACTTCATAAACATTAAGATCACCTCCAAACAGTGTAGCCACTCATGATATAACTGTCTCCTCACCTCCCACTGCATAATGAATGTCTAAACAGTGTTTCCCCTCAGTACCTGAGTCCAGAAAAGAGCAGCTGGCATTGATCAAGGACTGAAAACAAACACTTTTTTGTGTGGTAACACCAGTATAATGGGCAGTCTCTTTTTCACTTTAAAAAAAGAAAAATAAGAATTAGAGTCAGAATCAAACTACCAGTTACTTCAGCAGTCTCAACAGAATGTGACCAATCAGAACTTCTTTTTTTAAACAAGAGATACTTAGAAACCTAAGAGGGTTGAAGGTGTCTCTTTAAATCTCATTTTGAGTTTAATTGCTTCTTTTCACATTATTTCCTCTCTATTACTCATCCTAGTGGTTTAGTGAACCAGTGCCATGGCTGTGCCTCCTTGTGGTAGCAGAAGCAACCTTCACTGCTGTTTCCTGAATGAAGCAAATGTCAGTAGTGACCAGACCACTAGAGTGCTTCATGCTGGCTCAGTACTGCAGGGTTACTCTGAGATGCCTCTCTCTTTTTGTTGTGCCAGATAAAATACATTTGGTATTAATTTCTCAGAGTCCAACACATGTGACCCATACAGTTATTTTCTAAAACATACAGTACAGTAGTTATGCATTTAAGTAAAATACATGCATTTTTTCTAATATCTGGTTACCCCTTATATTAACCAGATTTCTGAAAAGTTGTTTTCACCGTAATCCATGGGAGTGACACCAGGCCTGTGTATTACTGCAACAGGCATGCTGTTAATGTAAAGCCAGGGGTTAAGCTCTGCAAGAACACACAGGAACTCAGATCCCCAAACACCTAAAAAAATACCATGAGCATCCCAACACCTCTGTTAACTTTCTCCACTGACTAAAATAGGAGGATTCCACCACCAAACAATAACTCATCTGCCAACAATCTAGGTGTGAGAGTTCCACCACCTAAACACTTACAGTTTAGTCACTGCACAAGGCAACTGAAAATGACAAGTTGTGTGTGTATTGCAAAAAAGGGTGCTGTTAAGAAGTTGCTGTATTTACAAGCTGTATTGTGTGTGACAGCAGTGCTTCTGAAACCTGGAAAACACATGGGCTAATCAGGTAGCATGGATCCCGCACTTGACTTCTCCTCTCACATTAATGAGGTTTGTAGATCAGTCAACTTGAAGATTAGTGCCACCTACAAAGTGCATCACTCCCTCACCCCTGCTGCCAGCATCTCGGTGGCTAGGGGCGTACTGCTCCCCAGACTCTTACATGCTTTCCCTATCCTTTCCCAGGCCAATGCAGGTGTACTCCACATATAACAATATCTGCAGATTTGCCCTATCTGCCCTTGCCTAACCCAGCACTGACTACTATAATCTGTCTTGCACTGGCTGCCCCCCACTGACCTTCATTCCTATTCTCTGGGTTGTCTCATTGTCACTCTCTGATCAGACACCCCCGCCCTGAGACTTTCTGGGAGCTATGTTTAACCCTGTGTTTCACTATTGCTCTATCAGGTCTTCCACCTCTCCACTGCTCTCTGTACTGCCCTGATCTACTAAAATGTGTAAGCAAGCATTCTCCCATTTTGCTACCAAATTCTGGAATTCTCATCCTCCTCAGACTACGTGTTCCTTATCTCACTTCACCTTCAAGAATGCATTGTTCTCTCACCTATACGCACTTGGTATTTATGACTGTTTATAAGAAAATGCATGCACTTAATATTTATGACTTTTTATAATTTACCTTAATTTCTGCCTTACTTGCTGTACTGTGTATTTTCTCCATCTCTGCATGGATGGTTTCTGCTTGTCATGTATAATCCCAGCCAATCCCTATGTGGATTACTAATGCAAATTGTCCAGATTTGACTGTCGATTTACCCTGTAATGTCTGTACTTTTGTATTTTGTTCTCTCCTGGGTCATGGCTGAAAATAGGCAGGGTGATTGCCTAATGCGCTTACCCAGTAACCAAAAGCTAATAAATAAATAAAAATTGAATAACTATGAGTTGCTTTACAACTGATTGCTGTGCTGCACCAGTGACCCAGCCTACAGCATGGCACACTCAAAAGCTTTTGGTGAAAATCCTTCAGGAAGCAGAAAATGTTCATGTGGAATGTAGGGAGTGCATTGGAGATGGGTTCATATTGCTTTAGTCTATATTGCTCCAAGAATATAATTTTGTTGACTGGAAACTTCAGAGTGCCCATTTTCAACTTTTGCTGATGATATAACAAAAAAAAGGAAACCATTAGCAGTCAAAGCAGATTTTTTTTCCCATGCACTTTGGCTTAGATAGATAGATAAATAGATAGATAGACAGACAGACAGACATTTTTATTTATAAATCACCCAATTCCTGGGACTCTGAGCGCTATACCGCAAAACAACAATACAATAATATAATTTAAAACTATACAAAAGTCATTCAGACAAAATAAAACCACCATTAATACAAATATATAAATAACCAATCTGTAATTCATAGCTAGAATTCAATCAATAAAAGCCTGCTAGAACAGATATGTTTTTAATCCTTTTTTAAATGCTTCTACCAAGGGGGCCTCCTTTAGATAGCCAGGCAAGGAGCTCCACAGGGTAGGCACAGCCACTACAAATATCCTATCTCTTGAATGCCGCGACCTAACCCTGAGAACCCCAGGCAGGCCTCCTTTGGCAGAATGGAGTGGCCAGGCCAGTCGGTAAGGAACAAGGTGATCTTGCAAATAAACAGGGCCCCTTTCATGCAGCGTCTTATAGGTATGGAGCCCTATCTTGAAGATAACCCTCCACCTGACCGGCCACCAGTGCAGTCCACAGAGGACCAGGGTGATATTTTCAGATCTCCTCACCCCAGTCAAAAGTCTTGCCACCACATTCTGCACCAGCTGCAGCCAGTGAAGGTTGCCCCCAGATAACCCAAGGTACAAGGCATTGCAGTAGTCCAACCTGGTAGTGATGAAAGCATGTACCAGCACGGTTAGGTCCTCCGTGGAAATCAGGGCTCAGATTTAAGCAATGTTCCTAAGATGATAGAAACCACTTTTGACCACAGCTGACAGCTTAACATTAAGTGTCATGCCTTCATCTAGGATCATGCCCAAATCCTTCACCTGTCTAGAGGGGACAAGGGGAATACCCCCAACACTAAGCCCAGGGGGGGTGACCTCCCCCAGTGACCCGAATCCACAACCAGTACCTCAGTCTTGTCTGGGTTAAACTTCAGCCAGTTGTTTATTTTTTTATTTATTTATTGAAATTTTGGATAACACCTTTGAGAACAAGCTCATTTAATAGATTCCATATCAGATGCAATACATATTGGAAAAGTATGAGACTGAGAACAAACAACACAAGGAATTGGACAAAACATTACAAGAGTGTATAACTACAGAAGTTCCAATACATGTGGCATTGTACAATGTATGCCAAGGTGTGTATTTGATTAAAACCTGGAATTCAAAAGGTCACATTTGAAGGGGTGGAGTCTTATGAAATGACCCTTTACAGTCTAATATCTAATAATCAACAATGTAAGGGATGGCATCAGCCCAGGGGCCTTATCAGAGGTGTGTAGGTATGGGACAACGCATTTTACAGTGAGCAAGGGAGCTCAGGATATATAACAGGGAAGGGGAGAGTGGAGGTAAAGGGGGGTGGGGAAAAGCCATAGAGGGGTGAGGGGAAGAATGGAAGGGATCAAGAGGAAGTGTGAAAGGAGAATGATTAGCAACTCAGAACAGTTCTTTACATGCTGAGAACAGTTATGCATAAGGTCAGGATAGCATGAAGTTAGGATAAGTGCTGGTCAGAAGAAGGAAGGTTATTGGAAGCAGTCACACTGGCATCAGCAACTAGCTGTTGCTTAAGTTTAAATTGTGCTTTAAATTGTGAGTCATCCATGACTGGATTTCCTTGAGGCAGCTGTTACACACGGAATCTGACAACTGAGTTTTGGGTGCATAGGACAGGTACAGCTGGGTATGATCTGCACAGTGGCGAAAACCCAGCCTGTACTGCCTGATAATGTCCCCCAATGGGAGCATGTACACCGTGAACAGTAAGTGTGACAAGACCGAACCCTGAGGAACTCCACAGCACAGAGGCTTTGATTCGATGAGACCAGCCCCATTTTCACCCTCTGCACTCTGTCTGTCAGGTATGTCCTGTGAATGACAGTACTGGACTGGCCACATCAGAACTGCAGGTAGTCAAGCAGCACCTCATGGTCCACGGTGTCAAATGCTGCCAAGAGGTCCAGGAGAACCAAGATGGTATGGGCTTTCCTGTCCCTCACCATCAGGAGATCATTTAACAACCTTACCAGTGCCGTCTCCACACTTTGCCCTACCTGGAACCCAGACTGGAAAGGCTCATAGGCAGAGGAAGAGGCAAGATGTCTCTCAAGCTGCATGGCTACCACCTTTTCAAAAACCTTCCCTAAAAATGGGGGGTTCGAGACCAGCCTGTAATTGCTGAGGCAGTCTGGGTACAATGAGGGCTTCTTCAAAAGGGACCTAACCAACATCTCTTTTAAGGGCAGCAGAAAGACCCCACTCCTCAAGGAACTCCAGCCAACCTCAGCAACCACAAGCCCAATCACGTCCAGACATCCAACTAAAAGGTGGGTTGGATCTGGGTCTAGATCACACTGTGTAGGCTGCAGCTTTTAAATTATCCTTGTCACCTCCTCTACCCCAACTAGCTCAAACTCACCCCAGACAGGAGGAGTGTTCCAGCACAACTCAGGTTGGACACTGCATCCCTTTTGACAGATACTCGTGGAGACCTCAGCCCTGATAGTGGACACCTTGTCAGCGAAGAACAAAGCCAGCTCCTCGCACCTAGTGCTAGAAACTGCTCCCCCAACACAAAGACAGACAGGATGTAAAAGCCAATCTACCATGCAGAAGAGCTGAGCTGGTATACTCCTCGCTGCAGCAATCTCCCAAGACAGAAATTCTGCCTTTTTTTGGGAGATCGCCCCCTGATGGTCAACATAATGTGACCTCAAGGCCAATTTGTCCTCCACTGAGCCAGATCTCCTCCAGCATCTCTTTAACCTCCACCCCTTAGCTTTTAAACTCTGGAGATCCTCATCAAACCAAGGAGATCTCCGACATGTAGATAAGGGGCGGACACAAATGAGTGCAATTGAGGCAAAGGCCACAGTAACTGCCCCATTATAGGCTGCCACTGCTTCCTCTGGCCCAACCACACTAGCTGTCTCAACACCCGATAGATCCAGCACTGCTGATAGTCCTATAGAGGAAACTCCTTTTAACGGGCAGTACAGGACCATCGCCACAGGGGCAGGACCATCTGGGTGGGGCTCTAAATGTGAACCCCAAGGTGCTGTGATTCAACCAACCCACTGGATCAACACTGAGGTCTAAAATGTCTAAACCTACTGAAAAAAACTAAGTCCAGTGTGTGGCCACCCAAGTGCATCACTGATGTTACATTTTGTGCCAGGCCCAAGGCCTCCTTGCTCCTGAGAAAGCCGTTCCAAAATTTCAAGAGCCCACTGTGGATCCAAGCATTGAAGTCTCCCAGAATCAACCACCTGGGGGGACTCCAGTATCAGGCTGATGATGAGCTTCTCAACCTCCCTCCAAAATTCTTCATCTATTCCCGGGTTGACGATAGAGCAGGAGAACCCTGAAGCTCACACCGATACCATCTCAGGCTGCCACACACTTAAAGGACCATGTAGGACCTACACTTAGCACCATGAGGTTCAAGCTAGATTTAAAACAAATGGCCACCCCCCCCCCGCCCCTGCGATCCTCCCTCAGGGTGTGTATCACAAAGTACCCAGCCGGCACTGCCGCCTCCAAAATAGGGGTGTCATTTTCATCCAGCCAGGTCTCCTTGATGCAAGTCAGATCAACTGAGGATATCAAGTCCATTATTATAGCGGTCTTGTTCCTCACCAACCTGGCATTGCATAACACAACTCAAATAGGAAGCGGTGAGGCAGCTGGTCCAGATTTCTGCCCATCAAAGGTGGAGCTCTTGGTTATGGGAAATAAACATGGCAAACCCCTTTCAAATTCCCATTTTACCCCAGGGCATCTCGCTGACCTCACCAACTGAATCTCTGACACCCTGGCAGCCGCTCAGGAGCCACCCCCACCAGACCCCCTCTTCCGAGCTATCCCCAAAGCTCTACATCTCCTATAGATCTCAGCCAGAAGTGCCAGAAGCTTGAAGGGATCGAGATCCCATACTGTAGGTAGTACCCTGAGTAGCTGTGCTTAAACAGTTTCTGTCCCAGACTCATTCCCAGCTAGCCATTTACTAATAACCAGTCCTCCAATTACCCACCTCAAAACCAAAACACACCCGAAATCAACCCACAACTTCAAAACAACCCTCCCAATAACAACCCTCCCCTTCCAGCCCCAACACAAATTATTTCACAATCACACCCCACTCACCCACACACCCAAATGCTTCCCAAGTACACAAACAAAATATTATAATTTAACAAAACTAAAACACAAATAACAACAGTTAAAGTCCTCTATACATGATGTATAGTATTGAATTTTGTTTTAGCAGTTCACTGTCCGATAATCCCAGAGACTAATTGCACAGTCTTTACTTATAGAGGCACACCAACAAACTCCACCAAAGTTCAAAATGTTAGAGGGTAAGCTCTCACCACTATCCCCACAATTTGTCCATTCTGGTAGCATTCTCACTGCCACACAATGTTATAGAAAGTACATCGAATAATACTTAAGTCACTGTCATTGCCACATCAGTTAAATTAGCCAGTTCAGTACCAGCTGTAGGGTTCCTATGATCTTTAAAAAAGGTCCCCAGTAGGGCAGCAGATGTAGTCTGAAGCTCCCGAACCAGTCCAACACCTCAAAGGGACCCCATATCCACTGATCTCAAGAAAATAAATGGACCCGATGCCCAGAATCCAACAAGTCAGCTCACCCAACCTCACAGCTGGTACCCGACCCAAATATACCTCCCCAACTTAAAGCCACCGATGCACATCTGATATCAATCAGACAGCCCTCTACAACTTCCAGGGCACTCAACAGTCACCCACCCTGCAGTCAGCATCCACCAACCCCCAGGGGAGACAAATGCAGACAGGCACCCACCTAAGAGGAGAGCTAGTCAAACTCGTCCAGTCCACCACAAAAGTGTGACCGGTTTCTGTAAATAACAATCATGGGTAATAGGATCCCCTCAAGTGGAACAGTCCTCCTCATAGATGCTGACCCAGTAGATAATCCAACTTCCAGCTACGATATATCTGCAGGTCACGTCTGCCAGGGCCGGGCACGATGTCACAACAGCAGCTAATTCAGAGGCCAGGAAAGTTCTGCATCCACCGGTTTCCCCCTTCACCACTCGGTCACTCTGCATAAAACTCCAGAAGCTCTCCAAGATGTTCCTCTCATAACCTTCTCAGTGGGATCCACCAGATTAGCTAAAACAGACCTCAGGTAGATTAGTAAACTCTAAATGCGAAATAAATGAATTAACACTACTATCGATGGCAGTGCTAGTTTTTGCATTTTTGGTGTTTTAATGTCCGTTCCCCCGAATGAAACAAGAGAAAAGAAAAACTCTAGCTTATTCACTTTAATCTCTAACTGTCGCTAACAAAAAAAAAAAAAATTAAGTTAACAAATTTTAATTCTAAAAGAGGACTCACTATTCAAGCTTTGTTTCCATGGCTTTTGAAGTCATCAACACCTTAGGGTGTGTAAAGATACATCTCATTTCATATGGCTGTGGATGTAGTCTGTAGTCTTGTCTCTGCAGTGCTACTTCTTCCTTTTTGTCTACAAAATATTTAACTCACTATTGTGAGAGTGACATTGTGCTCCCATAGTTAGGAGAACTCAATGGTCACTGCTATATGTAATCAGATTTTTGCACTCCTATATTTCAGGACTCTGATGGCACCTTAGGCTAAAATTTGAAGAAAGTTTGTGTATAGCACCATGACTTACAAACCTTGTGAATTTCAGCCTAATCTAACCCAGAGTTGTTTGGTTACAGATTACATGAAAACATGAAATTTGGGCAGGTTTTAAAAATGTAGCAATTTTTTTCAAAACGTTCCTAGGCCTGAACTAGAGAACATTAAATCATACAAATTAGGAAGGTAACAATCCTTACATTTCAGTACATGCTTTTTGTAGTTCTATATAAAATATTTTTATAGTTTTTAAGTAATTTGGGTTTGACAATAGTAGTCAGGGTTTTGTCAGTCTGTTAAAATGAATACAATTCACATAATGTACCACATGAGCAGAGCAGACATGTTGCTGTGTACTGTACGTATCAATATGTTTAACAACTAATTTTTTATGTTTGCCATGCTTGCAAGTGCGAAGCAAACATATTTCAGTAATACTGCTTTTTAATGGGTGTGACACTGTTCGTCCAATGCAGAGCAATGTTTTAGGACCAAATTCAGTGTCACCCCAATCATCAGCCAGGCTTACTATCACAGAGTTTTAGCTTGGTGGGTGGAGATGGCATGAACTTCAAAAAAAATAGCCTATCCAATCAAGAATCAGCTATTCCCTTTGATCTGTGCTTCCCGGCAAACCAAGTTGATCTGTCAAAGTCAGCCTGGAATGCATGGAATGTGTGGCACGCTGACTGTTTACTTCTGCTCATGCTCAGAAACTGCAAACACTTAATAATTTGTCAGTCTCAGTTCTGTTATTGGAATCTTTATTACATGTTCTTAATCATCACTAATTTCACTATTTGTACTGCATTAGTAGAAACTGCTGTTCACAGCCGAAACTATTATGTAAAGCAGTCTATATAAAGAACATCAGGGATCTTGTACTAACAACATACAAGATTCTGATGCACAATGAATATGAGTAATCATCCCACTGAAGCCCCACGTGAGCTGAGCAGTCTGTGAAGCAGACATAGCAAGGCAGTTGCAAAGTTGTAGCCCTAGTTAAACTGCTGAATTTATCACAAGTTTGAGAAAGCAAGATTTTCCATACTACAGAGGAGGAACACTTAACACAGTTTTGCTAAGTGTCTAAATGGCATTAAATTATGTTGCTTGCCAGCCAAGTTGCCTTTAATATCCCATGTGGGGCCTCCACAAACCAGCACTGCCTGGTGCTCGGAAGAGATAGAAAGAGTGAGAGATATCACCTTTCGGGCAGGAGTTGAACATTTTCTCCACTTTTGTTCATGAGGTGGGGTCATAAGAAGGCTATGTTGAAAATGTGGTGTAAAAATATTAAAAAACAACAAAGCTATGAGCCTACATTAAAATTTATGCACACAGATTTGTAACTCTGGTAATTACCAATATTTTGACCCCAAAATTTAAACATAGCAATTTTTCACAGCACCTCATGAATGTGACAGCGGTCATTTTTCAGATCCTGGCCAAAACGTGTTTTTGCATCCGAGAAGTGATTTCACAATTGCTGCACAAAATCACCTTTTGGCCAGGAGTTGAACATTTTCTCTGCACTTGTTCATGAGGTGGGGTCATAATAAGGGGTATGTTGAAAATGTGAGCCACAAATATTAACAAACAAGAAAGTTAAACTGCCCGACATCATCACATCTACTTTGTATTCTTAAATGTTAATAAAATGATTCCTTCACTGAAGTAATTTTCAATGTCACTTTCACTGGTACCAGCATCACACACCCCTTATGACACCAGTGCTAATAGTGAACATTTGTCATCGACTAATGCTTGTTAGAATTTGTTGCTGTACTATAGCAACAGAGAGGCACACAATATACTGTATTTTTCAAACAACCTCCCCCACAAAACAATAATGTATTTGCAATGGTAGCCCATCCTATAATATCTACTAACAACAGCACCTTCCCCTAAATAATGGTACCAGCAACAGGAACCCATCTAATGAAAACAAACCCCCACTTAAAATAATTTCACAGGAATCAGGAGTTCATTATCATGCCAGCAAATGATACAAAGATATTATTTACCAAAGGCACTCTTCCCCAGTACCAGCAAATAATGACCTCTATCAAATGAATTGCACCAGTATTAGGAGTCCATCCCCTGTGCTTGCAGATAATGACCCCCAAACAATCATTTCAGGACAAGGAGAGTACCACCCAGTACCAATAAACAAGGGTTCCCTGTACAGATAAACTGGCTGGTACAGGGAGTCCATCACTAACGCTGTTAAACAACCCCTTCCCCCAAACTCTGTTTAGCATCAGCAGCTCATCACTGGTGTTAGAAGACAACAGTCCCCTTTTTCACCAACCCTTGTAGCGCCATTATTCCCATCTCCTTCCCCAAGTCATAATTATAATCTTCCCTTTAAACCAGCCTCATGGCACTTTTATCTCCTTACCTCCCGCATCCTCATAACACATGGAAAGACCCTCCACTCCCTTCCGTTCTCAAGCTTGCCATTGTGTACTGATATCCATTCCTTGGCAGTTAAAATGTTGGGTCCCTCAGCTGGAAATTGATTGGGGATTCACTCTGACTTGATGTGTCTTTTCACCAACAGTTTTATATTTTTGCCTGACCAGATGGAGAGGGAATAAGGGTGCTATGGGATTGCTAAATATGACTTTGGGCTCAGAAGGTGAAATGAGGTTGTTACAAGGGTGGGGGAAGGAAGAATTCAAACATGACTTCAGTTGGGGAAGAAGGGTTAATAAGGCTGCTATGTGGGAAAAGTGAAAAATAAGTAATGACTTTGTATGGGGGAGAAATATATAGAAACACACCGTAGAAACATGGAAAATGTCAGCAGATAGAAGTCTATCTGCCCATGTAGTCTGCCCAAGCTTCCTAGTTATGGGGCTGTGAACTTGTTAGTTCTAATTTCTTCCCCTCCCTCCCCAACTGCTCCAATATGCATGTTCCCCATGCGCCTGTGTCACCCCCTTTTGAACATCCATATTGTCTCAGTACAGATGTACTCTTATGGAAGATTGTTCAAATTTGACACCACTCTTTCTGTAAAAAAAGTACTTTGTGACATCTTTTTGAGCCCCCTCAGCCAACATCATGGAGTTTCACCTTATGCTTGTGTTACCACTCTTTGTGAATAACGTATTGCTGTCCACCTTGTTTATCCTCCAGCAGTACTCGACATCTAAATCCTGTCTTACCGCTTCCTCCTGTCCTCCAGCACGTACATGTTGAGATCCCCTTTCCACTCATTAGAAGACCTCCATTTTTGACCTTGTATCATTTTGGTAGCCCTTTTTTGCATTGCCTATAGCCTATCCCTGTCCTTCCTCTAGTGTAGGCTCCAAAACTGCATACAGCACTCTAGGTGTAGTAGAGCGGCTTATATAGGAGCAGTATTACTTCCCTCTTTCTGCTAGTGATCCCCTACTGAAGCATCCCAGCATCTAATTTGCATTTCTTACAGCCCTATTACATTGTACCAATGCCTTTACATTCTGCACTATTATTAGCGGAGGTCTGCTTCCTCTGTTGTGTTCTCCAGTACCACCCCATCCTTTCTGTATTCCACTCTGGGGATCTTGCTCCCTATGTTCATTACCTTGCACTTTATTGTGGTAAATATTAGCAGCCACACCTTTGACCACCTCTCCAGTTTTTCCAGATCCTTCTTCATGGCTCTTATCCCCTCCTCGGTGATCACTCAACCAGAGATCTTGGTGTTATCTGTGAAGAGGCATATCTCACCCTGGACTTGCTCTGCTATGTCATATATAAATACAGTATGTTAAAGAGGACTGGTTCTAATACAGATCCCTGGGGATTATGCCCTGCTTGTGACTTTCTTCACTCTTGAAGGCTCTTCATTTAAGACTACCCTTCGGGTCCTCCAACCCAGCCAATTCTGTACCCACCTTGTCATCTTATCCCCTATTCCAAGGTCACCCAGTTTCTTTATCAACTTCCCATGTGGGACACGGTTGAAGACTTTGCTGAAATCTAGGTTCAGGACATCTACTGCCTGATCCATATCCACAGCTTTTGTCGCCTAATCTAAGAATTCATTCAGATTCATCTGACACAACCTTCCACTGGTAAATCCATGTGAACTGGAGTCCTGCAGGATGTAGGCCTCAAAGAATCCTACTATCCTCTCCATTATGGTAGTTTCTAATAGTTTCCCTACTATAGATGTCAGACTGACTTTTCTATAGTTAACTGGCTTGTCTTGATCCCCACGTTTGTGTGTGGGGGGAGGCATATTCACTCCAGTAATTGCTGCTGCTGCTCAGTCAGTGGCTCCTGAGACCCTGACTTTGCCTGGTCTGGTTTCTCTGATGGCTTCAGCTCCTGAGTCTACAAAGTCAGCCAATAATGCTGGGAGATGTGGGTCATAATCACTGTGCCCAAGGGAAATTTCATGAATGGTGGGAACTGGGATGGGCTGCACACCTGTTGAACAGTGCTGGCCAACCTCATTTCCTAGTTTAATGAGTTCCACTGGGTGTCTTCCAAGTACGACACAGATATTTTTTTTATGTGACATAATTATTAGATCTTATAATTACAAATAGGGTATCATGGGGAGGTATACATGATGGAGCCACAGGGATCAAGCGATTATAGGATACTGTGGTGAGAGGTCAAACTTAAGGCTGAGAAGGTTCAGTCCAGGACCAAGGTCCTAGACTTCAGAAGGGTTGATTTTGTGAAGATGAGAGAAGTGATGTGAAAAAAAAAAACTAAAGGCAGACAGAGTGATGGAAGTAGAAAGAAAATGGGGGCTAATCGAGAAAGAAGTACTAGAAGTAACTGGCCTCTATACAGAAATAGTAGGGAAGAATAGGAGGGGTAAGACACCATTGTGGTTCATAAAGTGTGCCACTGAGGCAGCAAAAGAAAATGGAAGGTGTTCATTAAGTATCAGTGTAATAAAATGGTGGAAGATGGGAGGATGTCTGGATCTATTGAGAAAAACTAACGGGATAGTGAAGCAGGCAAAGACTGAAGCAGAACTAAGGATAGCAGAGAGTGTCAGGGAGGTAAACAAGACATTTTGCCATTATATTCAGGAGAAATGCTTAACAAGGGAGGATGTGATCAGGCTTAAGAAGGGGAGTGATTAGAGGATGAGAATGGCAAGGAACAGCTACTGAACAATTATTACTGTTTAGTATTCATGACAGAGAATATGGGGCCTTTACTAGACTGCAGTGTAGCAACCAGTAAGGGGCTAAAAGGGGCCCATTACAGAGGAAAGGGTTCGGAATGGACTTTAGGCATTAAAGGTAATGAAGTCTTGGGACCCGGATGGACTACACCTGAGGGTGTTTAGGGAGCTCAGGTGCTGAGAAAGTTGGGGCAGGTCAACTAATGGACCTCTTCAACTACTCACTAGAGACAGGAGAGGTGCTAGTGGATTGGAGATCGGCAGATGCAATCCCTCTATAGAAAACTGGGAGTAGACAGGAGCCAGGCAACTATAGGCCAGTCAGTTTGACATCTATAATGAGGAAAATCTTAGCATCCACTATAAAATAGAGGATTGTGGGTTTTCTGGAGAAGAATGGGCTACAGGATCTAGGGCAACATAATTTGACCAGTAGGAGGATATGCCAGACCAGCATGATTGACTTGTTTGATTGGGTGGCAAGAGCACTGGAAAAGGTGCAAGGTGCAGGCAGTGGGTGTATTATTATTGCAAAAAGCAACTCCAAATTCCAGAGGGTGCCCAGCTTAATATAGTAAAAATAAAAGCAGAAAAGAAACTGGCACTCATCTAGGTTAATTGACAAAAGTCACAAGACCAACTTTTAGAGTTAAACATTGCGACTCCTTTATTTTAAATGTAGACTGTGTTGACAGTTGAAATATTGAGTGCTAGCTCTGCACTGCTGCCAGGTGTATTTTAACTTTTTCTATTTCTTAAATTTGTTTGAAATAAAATAATCACAATTGTTGATACTATAAGTTTGGTCTTGTGGTTCTTTACCTATCAGCCTGGATGAATTCAGCTTCTTTTCTACTTTTGGTTGTGGACATATTATTCCTCGATTTTAGCACAGCCTTCAACACTGTCACACATGGAAGGTTGGTGAAGAAACTGAACAATTTGGGGATTGGGCATAAAAATTATGAGGTGGGTACAAAACTGGCTAAGCAAAAGGACTCACAGGACAATACTGAAAGAGGAGTCATCCAGGGCCAGGAAAGTCACTTGCAGAGTGCCCCATTGGTTGGTCTCTTTAATATGTTCATTTGTGACATAAAGGTGGGAGTCCATGGGTCAATATGTTTCTTTGCAGATGACACCAAGATCCATGGTAGAGTGGACTTGGAGGAAGGGCTAGTACCTTGAAGAGAGATTTGGAGGAAATGGAGGAGTGGTCTAAAGTGTGGCAGCCAAAAAATAATGCTCAAAAGCATAAATTTGCACATATGGACAAAAAATAGAAATTTGAATACAGGATTTGGGGTGGGTAGTGGTAGACAGCATTGTGGAAGAAAACATGGCATGGTGGGTTGAGGCCTTGGATGCCACACTACCAGGTAGGCCAGTGACCCTGGTTTGGGAATGGACCAAGGTCACTTGGGGGCCAACCAGGAAAGGAAAGGACTGAGTGTCCAACTATAATTCTCCTCCCTCAAGGTGAAGGGGTTCTTGGGTCCTGCCACTTGACTGCCATTTGAGCTGTTCTCACTGAAAGAGTATTATACATCCTGATGCAAGTTGTTGGTTCATGACTGCAGAGACTGCCTTATTTTACAAGTGGAGTGTGACTGTCCTAGCTGTATTAAGCAATGTGTGATTCGCTGTGCCATGAAATGTTTCAATTGCCGCAACTTTTTGATTGAAAGCTGCATGCTGTATGTGACTGGGTGGACTTGACAAATTTTATAACTGCTGTCCTGCACATTATTATTTCTGCTGCTACTTCCTACTGTGACTGAAGACAAGTCATTCTTTAAGTGTGCTTCTGTGCAATTCATTTGCAGTGTGGCTGTATTTAATTGGGCTTCCTGGTTTTATCTGGGGCTGAATCTATCAGTTGCTATGGCAACTGTACACAAACCTCTGCCTTGCCGCTCTGTGTCTGGCCAAGCCCCCTCCCCAAGATTGGTGGTGGCAGCCCAGTTGGGTGTAGTTTTGGGGTTTAAAAAGCTGAGCAGTAAGACGCGGTGGTGTCTTTCAGTGGTGGCCTGTGTGGCTGAGTGCGGCAGAGTGCAAAGGGAGTCCATGGAAGACTTGGGAGATTGGGCCAGTAAAGTAATAGCTGTGCTGTTATTGGATTACCTTGTAATATTAGTGTTAATAGTTATTAGTGGGATGCAGCAAGGGATTATACTACTTAGAATACATAATGGCTTTAGCTATAAGTCTGCTAGGTTGGGTAGGTATTCTTATAGTATTTATATTACTGTTTGCTGGGGTTGGTGGGCCAAATGAAACTGAGCAGCTAGTCCCTGTGGATTCTGAACATGAATTTGATATATCCAGTCTTTTGGTAGGTCATATTAATTGTGACTGTTGTTATTGTTTTTTTTTTTATCTATGGAAGAGGGTGGTGCGTATTTGTGGATGGCTTTAATATTTTTTTCTTTGCTTATGTGTTACAAAGGGACCAGAATCATTATATTTTATTTAAAGTTTGTTGTGATAATTGGGTTACTGATGTTAGCTGGAGATGCTGAAATCAACCCTGGACCTGAAGTAAAAGGGTCTTTGAATGTAGCCACAAGTTGTGCCAGTTCCTGGTTGTCCACTCATAGTTTAAGAATTTTATATCTGAATGTGAGAAGTTTGACTCCAAAGATGGCCAGTTTGGAAGTGGCAATTTGGACTTACAGGCTGGAACTATTGATTATTACTGAATCATGGCTAAAGCCTGGAATTCCTGATGCTCTATGCCAAATTTCAGGTTACAATACGGTATGAGCAGACTGCCCAGGTAAAAAGAAGGGTGAGGTATTGTAATCTACTATTTGGAGCATCTGAAGGTTCAATGTTGGCTTCTAGCGCTAATGTTGAGTCTGATTCTGATTGGTTAATTCTACAATGGATTTTATGTGGCTGTAAGAAAATTATAGTTGGTGGCCTATATAACCCCCCAAAATGTGGACTTGAGAGATTAAGACAGTTTTTGGGTATAGCCAATGAACTAGTTCATAATCATGATTTTGTCTTGTTGGGGGATATGAATGTAAACTGGCTAAGTTGTGAGACTTTAGGTATTGAAACGTGTTTGAATTCGTACAGCTTGGCTCAGTTGATCAGAGACCTTACAAGGCTGAATTCACTCTCTGAGAATCATTCATTATTGGATTGGGTTGTCACTAACAAGCCAAATATTATTTCACAAGCTGATGTTTTAATTCTTTCAGTTAGTGATGATATGGCCACTTACTGTGTCCTGAACCTTAAAAGGCATAACATTCCATCTCGTGTAATCTTCACTCATTCATTCAAGAGAGTAGCTTTCTCGAGGTTGTAGGCAGAGCTTAGTAAGATTAATTGGTCCTTACTAAGGTTAATACCTGATCCAGATTGTGCTGTGGATTTCTTTTGTTCTCATTTGCTGGATATTTAAAATCAGTTTTTCCCATTACACAAAGTACATGTTGGGGCATTGAGAACAGCTGATTTACTTTAGAAATTAAAAAATGTATTATATTAAGAGATCAGACTTGGTCAACTTACAGGTGCTTTCCTGCAGGTCCTTTGCTGAGTATTTACAGGTCATTTAAAAACCGAATAAGTAAAATGGTCATGAAAGCTAAACAGGCTTACTATAGACACAGATTTGACTCTGGTTTTGCAGATACCCAAACCTTTTGGAATACTGTTAATTCATTCTTAACCACAAGAGAATTGTCAACAGTTAAGTCTCTGTAAGTGCATGATCAGGAGGTTACGGATCCATGTGCGATAGTGAATGTGTTAAATACTAAATTTACTGACTTGTCTCACTATACATCTTTTTCTATAGGGTTAAGTACCACTCAGCACATGACAATGGGCTCTCTGGATCATCCACCCTTTTACTTTTGTCAAGTGATGAGGATGGATGTTCTCAGATTGCTCCGCACTTTGCTTGATAAGTTTGGAGAATGTGGTGGGAGCTTGGATGCCTGTTTTGTTAAATTGGTTTCTTCTTATATGGCAGGTCTTTTGTCAAGAGTTTTTAGTTTGTGTTTGTCTACTGGAATTTTTCCTAAAGATTGCAAATGTACATGTGTAGTGCCTGTCCCAAAGAAATCTGGAGCTGTGCTTGCTGAGGACTTTAGGCTTATTTCTATTTTAAATCCATTGAGTACAATTTTGGAGAAATTGGTCTCTAATCAGATTACTCGTTATTTAGAGACCTATGAACTAATGTGTCCACAGCAGCACAGCTTCAGAAAGCATTAAGGGGCTGGCATTGCTCTGGTCAGATTCACCAACACCGTCCTCAGAGGATTTGATCAGGGAGTTATGACGGGGCAGTGTTTATGGATCTGACCAGAGCGTTTGATCTGATTGATCATTCCCTTTTAAAGGCCAAACTTCTTGATTTGGGATTTTCCTCTGGTGTTATTAATTGGTTTGCAGACTATCTTCTGGACCATACACAGGTGGTTTCTATAAACTCAGTTCAGTCTGAGGCATGTCAACTTCAGTGTGGAGTACCTCAGGGGTCCATATTCTCCCTGTTTGTTAACCAACTTCCATCTTTATGTACTTTGTGTGATACTCTCTTATTTGCCAAAGACTTGATTGTTCATTATCAATCTAAGGATGGCGATCAACTTGCAGCTGAAGTGGAAATGGAATTTCAAAATATTTGTCAGTGGTTTGTTCAAAATGCTATGATTTTGGATGTAAGAAAAAAACAAAACTATACCCTTTGGTACACCTTCCATGCTTAGGAATTATTTTAGTTTTCAGATACACGATTTGTTTGGTAATATTATTGAACGGGTGTCTGAATTTAGATATCTTGGTTTCATACTGGACTCAAGTCTGACTTTGTTGCCTCAAGTGACTCAAGAAAGCCACATAATCAATAACACACTTGATATATTATATAAGTTATGAAAGTATTTTTCATTACCAACTCGGCAAGCTATTGTGAATGATTCTATACTGCCACATTTAGATTATAATGCAAGTCTTTATTGTAATCTTGGGCCTAAGGAAAGTAATATTTTGAAAGCAGCATATCATAATATTTGTCAATTTGTCCTGGCCCCTTCTTGATGTTTACATCACTGTTTATTATATTCTAGTCTATATGGTTATCTTCTAGTAGCAAATTAGCTTTTTTTTTATGTCAGATTTTTAAAGCAAGTAATAGTTGTCATTACTATCCGCTGCAGAATCTTGTTAAAGTTCGAAGTACTGGATTGGGACTTACTACCGGCACTTTACTCACAAATTCTCTATGTAAATCTAAAAATGGTTCTCATGCTTTCTCCAATGCTGCTCCTTCTGGAACGACCTTCCTAGTAATTTACAGACCTCAGTGTCATTAACTATGTCTAAATCTATGCTAAAAGAAAACCTGTCTTATGTGGATGAATGTAAACGCATTTATTAATGCTGTTGGGTTGAATATATTTGTAAATGTTAATTGTTGTTATGAAAATAATTGTTGTAAATGATGTCATTTGATTGTATGTATTCAGGTCAGGCCTGAAAAAAGGGTATTTATTTGCCCAGTGCTCTTACCTGGTTAACAAATAAATGGAATAAAAAATCTAGAAGTGTCTGTAGGGCAGCTAAGAGAGACAGTCGAGTGGAGATGGTGATGGCAAATTTGGTACGTCTGCATCCCTTATGTGCTAGTGTGCATGAGCATTATTGCACACTTGGCACCCTGGGGACAACCAACTTAAAAATTCCCCCAGCTTACCTAGCATCCCCAGCAGGTACAGCATGATTCTACAAGATAGGCTCCCTTGGTGGTTAACCTATAAGTCCCAGTGATGGGCCAGTGATAGTGCAGGTGGGACACCACTGGAAACAGAGGAAGAAAATCATGGTGGAAAAATGAATATGGAAAAAAGAAGGAAACAAAAGGACAAGAATGAGATGTTCAAGTTCCTCTGCAGTATCAATAAAGTGCATACTATGGACTTACTCAATTTAAGTAGTAATACTTCCATCAGACATAATTTCATGAAGCTCTGGGGGGAAGGAGGGTTACAAAAGATTTCAGAAAGTGCTTTTTCACTGAAAGGGCTATATTGGAATAGAATGAACTTCCAGAAGAAGTCATTTGTACTGGGACCCTGGTGGGGGCAAGAAAAGGATGTGACTAAATGGATATAGTGAGGGTTGGTTATACTGAGGGGAGCATAAGGAGGGCAGAGGAACTGATAGATGTGCAGTCAAGTAAATAGCCAGACAAATAGCAGACTCGATGGGCCAGCAAGCCTTTATGGGAGCTCCCAGGGAAATATGGGTACCTCAGTGGAAACATGAAAAATAGTGTGGGGCAGGAGCTGGTTTTTGAATGGTAAATATGACAAAAAAAAGAGAGCTGAACTGCATTCACTCACCACAGTTTAAAAAGTTGTTAAAGTTTATTTTAGGGTTTTCTTTCTAGTAACTGCTAACTCGAGATATGGATGAGTCACTGCACACATGCCACTGCATCAATGTTAAGAGTTTAAAATGTTTTTGAAAAGTGACATCAAAAAGATGCTGATATTTTCTGTAGAGATATGCCCTTGACTAGCAGTGCCGATATTACAGTTTTACATGGTCGTGATGATTTACTTTATGGCGATCAGTCAATAGTGACCAGAAAGAAAAGCTTAACATATACATTAACCTATTTTTACACTACATGGTGAGTGGATGAGGTTCTCATTCACTCTCATCTCTGTTACTGGATCTACTTGTAGATCTGGACATTTCTAAACTTTGACAAAGTTCAAAGTCACCCTGGAGAGGAAATTCAAAATGCCAGGAAAGTATGGAACAAAGCTTGTAAATTCTGTAATAGAAAAAAAAAAGGTTTTACTTATGGAACACCTTTATAACACCAACATACTGTAGTTTCAAACCATATTCGATCTAATGCACGCTATCTCCAATTTTCTTTAGGATGTGACTCTGGGTTTGGACATGCTTTGGCCAAGTATCTGCATTCTCAAGGGTTTCTTGTGTTTGCGGCAGTGCTAGATGAAAACAGAGCCGGAGCTCAGGAACTGAAGTCCTGTGGCTCGGATCGACTAAGAGTTTTTCAAATGGATGTCACCAACATGGACCAAATCCAAACTGCGCGAAAATACATTGAAGGTCATCTTGGAAACAATGGTAAACAATCAAATGTCTTTATTAGTTTCTCCTCTCAACAGATTTTAGTTTCATTTTTTTTAATATGATTAGATAGCAGTGGCTAGAACATATGCTGAGTCTGAAGTCTCTCAGACCTGGAATTTACTCTGTAGCTTGCTTACCTTAGATATGTTAATTAGATACAGTACTGCATTATTCAGGATTAATGCATCAAAAAAAAATAGAATGTCCAGAGATGAAACAATGTTTACAGTATGATGGTAGTACCATGCATGGTCCTCAGGGAACTCTGGGCTTGTGAAGAAGAAAAAGAAGAAGAGGAATTAGTATTTATGTAGTTCACCTTTTGTGGTAATACTTTTATTAGACTAAATGAAGAACTTTTACACAAGCTCTTAAGATCTTCAAGGTCCCTTTATCACTAGCCAACCTACCAGCACAGCAGTAGAACTACTGCTTACAGCACCAATGACCGGGGTTCAAGAGTGGACCGAGGACTGTTGGAGGGCCAGCCAGGGGAGAAGGCTGAGCATCCAGAGGACTGCTTGCCTTCCCTGGGGAGAGAGGGGCCCATGCCCAGTGTCTACTGACCCCAATGCTGACTAGTGGGGTAGGCAGGTCTAGTACCAGCATGCTGGGCCTAGCAGGAGAGATGGCAGATGTCTGCATTGTCAAGGGATGGAACATGCCCAACTGTGCACTGAGGTCATTGCAAGACCTTCTATCTCTTCTTATAGATGCCACAGGGAAGCAACACAATAAGGAGATAAACTCCTCAGGGTAAGAGCAGCATGGGTCTGGGATCCCTTCGGGCAGACTAGATGGGCCAAGTGATCCTTATCTGCTGTCAAAGTCTATGTTCTATGTTTCTTTGGGCACCCAACAGACAGATGTGGTGTATATCCCCGAGTTGTCACCAAGGAGCATAACTAGAATCAATAGAAAAATAAGTTCCCTTCATCAGGTGTAGAGAAAACAAACCAGCATTTTCTGAGGTCCTCCCTCTGTGTGTGTGTGTGGGGGGAGATAGAGTACGGAAGCACATGACAGAGGAATTAAATGGGTGGTTAAAGAGATGGTATCAAGAGAAAGAGTACTACTTTGTGGGGGACTGGGGGGACTTTTGGGACAGGATGCTTTTCAAAGGTGATGGCCTTCTCTTGAAGAGAGAGAATATAAAAATATTGACTATTACCAAACTTACAAGCCTGTGTTTGCAAAATTTAACATAGCCTCATTACTTTCTTATTTTAATATTTTTACACCAAATTTAGAACATAACCTTCTTATGACCCCACCTTATGAACAATGCCATAGAAATTTTTCAACTTCTGCACAAAAGGTGATTTTACACAGGGAAGGCAAAATAACCATTCGAGATGTAAAAAAACATTTTGACCAATATTTGAAAAGTGACAGCTGTCAGATTCAAGACGTGCTGTAAGGATATGGCTATGTTGTAAAAATATTGAAAATGACTAAAGTTACGAACATGCATTCACAAAATTCAATGCAGGCTCATAACTTTGTTGTTTTTTAATATTTTTACACCAAATTTTCAACATAGTCTTCTTATGAGCCTAGAAATATAAGACTGACACTGGGGTGCCCATTCCCCAGTGTCTTGATCAGGACATTGCCATTTTTTAAAAGTAAAATATAGTGCAGTGCCAGCATAGTGCTCCATGGACATGGAGGCAACTGTGGTGCAACTCCAGCATGTTGCTGTGTCAGAAGGAATGCTGAGTCCTTTTTTGATAGCACAAGGTTTACAGGGCTCTGCCCACTGCAGCCCTAAAAAGGCAGGCTAGCCCAGGCAGTATTTTCTGTCTTAGCAGCATGTTGTTCTAATTCCTAATTTGTTCTGTCTTATGTGAATTACCTAGTCACTTAAATCCCAATAATATACTGTTTTTGTAAACCCCCACCAAAAAAAGGAAAATAAATATATTTTTGGTATTGTTGTTTACTGTCTTTGTACCTCAGTAAAGTCTTGTAAAGTGTTCTGTACTGCATGTATCCCCATAGTCTCTTAAATCCCTCTTGTGTATTGTTTTCATAAAAGCTAAAGAAAAAGTAACACAAAATTGTGATGTTGCTGTAGTTTACTGTCTGAAGAGTTTTGTTGTGCTCCAAACACTTTTCATATTAGAAAATGCCAGTAAAGAGATGGAGTGCTATAGGAGTTTCTGGCAGTGGTGCTGCTACCAAGAATAGTGTAGTTTCTGTGGTTCTGAAGAGTACTTTAACTACTTGTAATGATGCATGTTCATTAGGGGATGGTGCTACTGGCAGTACTAGTCGACAAGGAGTAGTTGCTGCAAGTGGAGGCAGTAGTGCGGCCAAATTTTTGTCAGTCAAACAGGTGGCATCAATGCTGGTGAGTGCTAGCAGTGCAGGTAGTGCAGGCAGGGACAACAGGAGCAGTCCAAGAACCCAAAAAATGTCTTCCTCTGAGAATGAGGTTGTGGATGAGTATTCAGAGGTGGTTGATACTCCCCAAATTGTTGTAGAATAGTCTAAGGACAAGCATTTTGGGGCTTGTGGCAGAACTTCTAATTTCTGGTCATCAGTAGAATTTTTCAAGACAACAATTAACTTTGGTTTTCCAGGCACTTTTCTCATGTGCATGTTCTCTCAACAGCAGTAGCAACAACTAGCAGCAGCAAAGCATTTTACAACTTGTGGCAGAACTTCTCATTTCAGGGCATCAAGGACATTTCCCAAGACAACACAATTAACTTTGGTGTCTTGGGCTCTTTTCTCTTGTTCATGTTATTGACAGCAGCAGCAGCAGCATTTAACAGCAGCAAAGCATTTTGGGACTTCGGGCAGAACTTCTCATTTCTGGGCATCAAGAGAACTTTCCCAAGACAGAACATTTAAATTTGGTTTCTTGGGCACGTTTCTCATGTGCATGTTCTCCCAGCAGCAGCACCTAGCAGCAGCAAGACATTTTTGGACCTGTAGCAGAACTCAATTCAGAGCATCAGGACAATTTCCCAAGAAAAGGCAATTAGCTTTGGTGTATTAGGCACTTTTTTCTTGTTCATGTTATCAACAATAGCAGCAGCATTTAACAGCAGCAAAGCATTGTGGGACTTGGGGCAGAACTTCTCCTTTCTGGGCATCAGGAGAAGTTTATAAGACAAGACAATTAGATTTGGTTTCTTAGGCACTTTTCTCATGTGCTTATTCTTGATAGTTGTTGGCAGTTACACACCACACCAGCAACAGCACCTAACAGCAGCAAAGCATTTAGGATTTCCAGTTACACAGTATGAACTACAGTGTGACAGCATGATGTAGCAGCCTGCCCAATTTTTTACCACTCTCCAGAACAATTCAGGGAGAAGAGAATTTTTATTTATTTGTTTATTGACAGTCTAGGAATTACAACCATTTGAGTCAGTGACTCATTTGCAAAGGCTCCACATCTTACATAGATATAGATTGGTACACAGTATAACACAATTACAATAGTATGACACAAATACATAAATACAAACTACTGTTCTAATACAGAATATGACGCTAACTACAGGGGCGAGAAAAGTACATAATACACACACATTGGGACATCAGTGATGTGAAAGTATGTGAAGTGTGATTTTGGCACACTTCACAGTGACTGAATGGCACAACAATAGTGCTTGGGCACTCTATAGACACACAGCATAGTACCATGTAGTGGTGTCTGTTGCTGAGTGCAACATATTTATTCTGGTAGCTGAGAAAAATTAAGCAAAGAGACAGCCCGATACAGATGTGAAAGTTAGGCAAGACAAGATACAGTATATACGTAGGAATGTAGGAAATATAACACATAGAAAAGGTAGCAATGTTTTTGTATTTTTAAACTTTGGGAAGGGGGGATCTTTTATTGAGGGAACAAAGGAATATGAAACTTGAAAAGCTGGACAGACTATGAAGAAGATAGGAAAGATTTTTGTTTTGTGGTTTTAAACTTTTGTTTTTTTTGAGGGGGTATTTTCCTTTTTTTACATAGAAACATAGAATTTGACAGCAGATAAGGACTGCTTGGCCCACCTAGTCTGCCCAGTTTCCTACCCAACAGATAAGCTGCAGATTCTAGTTAACCAACAGCTTACTTCCTCTTACCCGCCCTTAGGACTGCCTTATGCCTGTCCCATGCATTCTTGAAGTCCCCCACTATTCTTGACTCCACGACCTCCTCAGGGAGGCTGTTCCATGCATCCACAACCCTCTCAGTGAAAAAATACTTCCTCACATTACCCCTGAGCCGTCCCCCCTCTATCTTCAAATTATGCCCCTTGTTCTGGCACATCTCTTTTCTGGAAGATGCTACCTTCTGGACTTTGTTAAACTCTTGAAGTACTTGAAAGTTTCTGTCATGTCCCTCTCCTTCTTTCCTCAAGAGTATACATTAAGCTCCTTTAGTCTTCTTTCAGATGTCTTCTGGTGCAGACCCTGCACCATTTGGTTGCCCTCCTCTGGACAGCCTCCACTCTGTCTATGTCTTTGTGGAGATGGGGTCTCCAGAACTGCACACAGTACTCCAGATGGGGTCTCACCAACTGTCTGTACAGAGGGATAACAACTTCCTGTTTTCTACTATTGATGCCTCTTCCTATGCATCCCAGTATCCCCCCAGCCTTCCTTACTGCCTTCTCACATTGCTTGCCCACCTTTAGGTCATCTGATATAATTACCCACAGGTCCCTTTCTATTTTTACTGTTGTCAGTATCTCACCCCACGTTGTGTATGCTTCCCCTGGGTTTTTGTTTCCCATGTGCATCACTTTGCACTTCTTTGCATTGAATCTGAGCTGCCATACATTTGACCATTCCTCCAACCTTGCCAAGTCCCTTCTCACCCTTTCCACTCCATCTTGTGTATCAACCCTGTTGCAGATCTTTGTGTCATCTGCAAAGAGACATACTTTTCCTTCCAGTTCCTCTGCAATGTCACTTATTAAGACATTAAAAAGGACCAGTCCCAGTACTGAACCCTGCGGTACCCCGCTAGTAACCCTCCTTTCTTCACTGTGTACTCCATTTACTACTACCCATTGCGTCCTGTTGTCTAGCCAATTTTTTATCCAGGCTACCACCTTGGGACCCACTCCAAGGCTGGCTATCTTGTGTATTAATCTTTTGTGTGGGACTGTATCAAATGCCTTGCTAAAATCTAGGTAGGCCATGTCCACAGCCCCTCCCTGGTCTACTACTTTGGTCACCCAGTCAAAGAAATCTATTAGATTTGTCTGACATGACCTTCCCATCGTGAATCCATGCTGCCTTGGGTCCTGTGCCCCACTGGCCTCTAGGTACTCAACAATTCTTTCCTTCAGAAGTGATTCCATCATTTTCCCTACCACTGAGGTCAAACTAACTGGTCTGTAGTTTCCTGCCTCTGTCCTGCTCCCACTTTTGTGAAGAGGAATCACATCTGCCCTCCTCCAGTACTCGGGTACCACCCCATCCTCCCATGATTTGTTAAAGAGAGTAGTCAGCGTTGTCACTAGTTCTACCCTTAGTTCTTTTAGAATTCTTGGGTGAATCCATCAGCCCCATTGCTTTGTCCACCTTCAATTTTATTAGTTCTTTCAGAACCCTTTCTTCTGTAAATGGACTGGTATCACTCCATCTTCAGAGTGTTTCTCTTGTTTGGTTTAGGTAACTTCCTCCTCTTCCTTTGTGAATGCTGAGCAGAAATATTCATTCAGTATCCCTGCTTTTTCACTGTCACCTCTACCCACATTCCCTCTCCTTTACTAAGCTTCAGTATCCATCCTTTGGTCTTTCTTGCTCCCTAATGTACCTATAAAAGGTCTTATCCCCCTTCTTAACAGAATTGGCTATCCTTTCCTCGGTTTGGGCCTTTGCTATTCTGACTGCCTTCCCAGCCTCTTTCTGCTTTAACTGATAAAGTTCTCTGTCCTGCTCCTTCTGTGTTTCCTTATATTTCCTGAATGCTGTCCTTTTCTCCTTAACCTTCCCTGCCACCTCTTTTGTGAACCATAGTGGTTTTTTCCTTCATTGTGTTTTATTGATTTGCTTTACACAAAGGCTTGTTGCCTCTGTGATGGCTGTTTTGATCACTCCCCATTGTTCCTCCACCCCTCCTTCTTGCCTGTTTGCTAGTGCTTTTCTGAGGCACTCTCTCATTGGGGTAACAAAGGACTATGAAACTTGGAAAAAGTAAAGACTATAAGAGGACAGGACACATACAGGAACAGGAACAAGAATGAAAATGTTACTTAAAGGAAAACTATGCCCTCATATCTTGTAAATTTTGTTTCCATGTCAACAGACAACTCTTGTTGTGTCGCTGTTAGAGATGTATGCAATTGCTTTAGTTTGTTTTCACACTTCATACTAGGCCCTGTAACTATCCTACGGGTCTCCATTTGCTTGTTGTTGAAATCTCATTGTCCCTGAGAGCCGCATGAGCATATGAGAACATGATATGTAATCACCCTTTAGACTCCACAGTATGCCTGTTTGCTTAATTAGACTTAGGGAGGCAGTATAGCACAGTGGTTTAAGGCTCTGAGCTGCAAATCTGGTGACATCCAGCAGACCAGACCTGGGTTTGAATCCTACAGCTTCCACTTGTATACTGTGTGACCCTGAGCAAGTCACTTAACTTCCCTGTGCTCCCAGGTCACCGTTAAACAACTAAATAAAAAAAAAAAGAAAAGAAAATAGTTGCAGGAAGGTGTGGAATACCACATTTACCTTCAGTTAGCTTTACAAACTGACCAAGTTGTAATGCAGGGTTTTCCTCTGTAAACTATTCAGTTCATGTGTTTCCAGGAGTTTGCAGGGTATTTGTTCTTTCAGCAGAGACATACAGGGTATAAATGAGTGATTTGACATCATGTTCTCATATGTAAATGCAGTTGTCATGGGCAATGAGATTTCAACAACCATAAAATGGAGATCCCAGGGTGGTCATGAGGGGATACCACAAACAGTGAAAACAAACTAATGCAAACATATAAAGCCCTAACAGCTACAGGAAAAGAGTTGTTTGCTGACATGGAAATAAATAAAGTTGACATGATATGAGGGTATAGTTTTCTTTTAAGACAAATGATCAACCAGCCCCACCACTACCTTGCACACTACCACGGCAGAGCTCCTCCAGGCCCAAAATTACTTTTATGTCCTGCTGGACCTCAGTGAGCTGCTGGCAGAGGTCACCCACATCCTTTCTCACTGAGGCCAGATCAGCTGCTGTTGCTTTTGATGCTGGTGGTGATGCAAGTGCTGCTCCTTCATGGGGAGGAGGAGTTGGAAGTACAGGGGCCACAGCTTCTTCTTCTGCCCACAACAATATGGCATGTGAACTAGCACACTGCTGTACACCACAGCCACAGTCGGCTGCCCTCTCAGACAGGCCACCATCCCTACCCCCACTTGCTGCTTCCTGAAGCCTCCTCTCCCACTAGGACCAGAGGTGCAACTTTAAGTGGGTCCTCTGCTGCCCAGTACCCACATGGGTCCCCTCTTCCTTCTGTGGACCAGTTTTCTGCTAACATTCCAAGTGACCACACTGTGGTCACTTGGGTCACATGCCATGAAGGTCCACACTGGAGAGGTCTATGGACTGGGGTGTCATTGGCAGGGTGCTGCTGATGGATCAGGCTCCTCTGAGGGGGTAGATGGTGCCAATACAGGTGAAATGACAGGAAGGGGGCCTCAGGCTGCTGCTTCTTCTCATCATCATGCTTCATAGCAACACCCATATCCTCAGTTGGTGGGCCTGCCACTGCTGCGGTTTCAGCACAAGATAGTATGGTTTTGAGGGGGTATCACTAAAACTTGGCTCAATTAAGGCAGATGGCATTAGATGCACCACAGGTCTGGGGACCATGATGCCCAGGTCCGCCGACTTCATGTTGCACCTGTTGTTCTGTGTCAAATTAATGAAATTAAAAAAAAAGGAAACAGAGAGAGAGTGAAACAGACAGACAGACAGACAGAAAAAAGGCCTACAAAATTATTCAAAGTAAAAACTAAGTGATTAAGGAAATTCAAGAATATCACACAAAATGGAAAAAGATTAAAAATTAGCTGTAGATAACAGCTGAAACTTCTTTCTGGGTCCCAAGCATCAAGATGCAGCTTACTTACATGCAGTGTACTGCAACTGAGAAACTGAAACCAAGTCACACACTTCCTGCCCTAGCAGGAAATCTACGTTGTGATCGGCAGAAGCTCTCCCATATGACAGAGACTTTTTCCCCCTAGTCTTCACCTTTCCAATGACAAGGCAAAGTCACTACAAGCGAAATTCCCCTTAAAGGGGAAAACTTTGTGAAATTATCTGTGGAGGTGGAGCTGGTGACTTTGTCTGAACTTCGCTTGAGAATAAAAACATTGCAACATCTAATTGTTAGGCTACAAGAGGGGGTAAGAGTACTAGAGGAAGATGAACAAAAGGCAACTGTCCTTAATTATTACTTCTGCTCTGTCTTCACAAAGGAAAACAGCGGGCACCTGCAGGAGCATTCCTGAAATGAGGTAGCCAGTATTTGCCAGAGAAAGGGTCCAGAAGAGGCTTAAACCCTAAAGGTAGATGAAGCCCTAGGGCTGGATGTAATGCGCCCAAGGGTGCTCAAGGACTTGGCTGCAGAACTGGCTGAACCTCTAGTAGGACTATTCAGTAGATCAATTCAAGTGTAGTTCTGAAAGACTGGGGGATAGCTGACGTAGTCTTGCTACATGAGATGGGGGAGCAATGAATAACTGGGGAATTACAAATCTGTCTGACTTACCTCTGTAGTGGGTAAACTGATGGAGTCACTGATCAAAGAGGACCTTGTGGACTACCTAGAGAGCAACAGTCTGCAGGCTAGAAAACAGCATGGATTTGTAGAAGGGATATCTTTTCTGACCAATTAGATAGTTTTCTTTGTCTGGGCAACAAAAGGAGTAGATAAGGGCCACGCTGTCAATCTACTATACTTTTATTTCAGAAAGGCTTTTGACTCAGTGTCACGCAGAAGATTGCTGTAGAAGCTGGAGGATCTGGGCACAGTTAGGGACATAGAAGGTTAGGAAACTGGTTGAAGGAGAGACAGCAGAAGGTGGTGGTAAACAGGGTCAAACCAAAAGAAAGGGAGGTCATGAGTGGGATGCCACAATGATCTGTCCTGAGTCCTGTCCTCTTCAATATGTTCATCAGTGACACTGTAGAGGACATCTGAGATAAGATGTGTCTCTTTACAGATGACACAAAGCTCTGTGTTAGGGCAGATAGCAACAAAGTGATCAGGGTGATGCAGAGAGATTTACAAAGGCTAGAGCGGTGGTCTAAGTTTTGGTAATTGAAATTCAACACCCAAAAATACAAGGTCATGCACCTAGGGGGGAAAACCCAGAACAGAGTACTGGGTGGCAGAGGTTAAAGAGCTGCTGACACCTCAAAGAAAACTTTGCAAAGCATAATATTTATTTATAGTTCAGCTAATGTTTCCTATATATTCAATAGATTTCCCATCCCCATTATTTATTACTAAGGACATTTGAATGAACACATGATATTTAGCCCTTAGAGTTCATCTGCCCCTATAGCTCACACCCTACTTCAAGTAATAATCCTGTGTTGTGACATCAGAATCTGTTGCCATGGGAGCAACTGTGATGTCACAAACAGTGCACTATGACCTCAGGTAGGGAGAAAGCAACAAGAATGGATGAACTTTTCAGGAACAAAGACCCTGTTATCATGCAAATGGCCTCAATAATGAATAATGGGGAAGCGAAATACAGCACTAATAAGCTAAACTATGTCTAAATATTATCTTTTATTAGAGTGCTCCTGAAGGCATCAGCTGCTTTTTAAACTGAGCACTATGGCAGAATAAAGGGAGCTGGGAGTCATCATTAGTAACTCCCTCAAACAATTCAGCCAGTGTAATGGTAGTAGGATGCTGGGGTGTATTGGAAGGGGTATTGACAGTAGGAAAAGGAGGTACTACTACCTCTATACACTGTAGGTCACTGGTGAGGCCGCACCTGGAATACTGTGCTCAGTTCTGGTGTCCTCACCTAAGGAAGGACAGGGAGAGTCAGGGAGAAACTGGAGATGGTGCAAAGCAGGGCGACCAAGATGATTCAGGGCCAACAGGACAGATCTTATGAAGATTGTCACTATGTTGATAGCAGTAGGGAGGGGAGCAGGGGGGTGGACTGGGAGAGATAAAACCTTGTAGGGACAATAGGTCTGGGGGCAAATAAAGAACTCTAGGCAGACTAGAGGGACCTTTGATCTTTTTCTGCTGTCATTATCTATGTTTTTATGATTCTATTTCACAATATATACAAGAGGTTTTGATCAGATTGTTTAACAAGGTAGGGGGTCATAAAGGAAGCAATTTAATACAATAAGTGTGATGACTAGGAGGTAGGCCTCATATCACTGAAAGGTGAGAGATCAGACATGCAAGTGGTGAGTTACGTCAAAGTGGTACCATCACAAAAGGCTCAACTGATGAAAAGTCCAATTAAGATATGTGAGGCAGACAGTTTAGAAAGTTAATTGAGCTGTGTCTGAATAGGGGGCTCCTATAAGTCCATTATGTACCCAAATCTGAGGGAGGGGTATTTATATAGCATTTTTCATGTACATTGTATCCGAAAGCATGTTACAATCAACGAGAGACCAGAAGTGTAGTGAAGTGAAGTGCAATGACAGACTACTAGTGAAGTGCCTGTAAGCATGTAGTGACAGCCATTTCACACAAAGGCCATGGACAATTGCATTAATTTTTTTTTCGTTTGTTTTTGGAAGGCGAATGTTGGCCATGACACTAGGGAAAATCCCCATGTCTTGTGAAGAGTGCCTTGGGTTCATTTTACTTCCACCTGACATCCACCAGGACAGCACCAGAGATGGGCAGAAGGCACCTCAGTTTAATGTCTCAGCTGAACGATGTCACACTCTAACAGTGCAACACCCTCTTAGTACTGCACTCATATGCCAGTGTTAATGGTATGAGCCCAATCCCTATATGGGACTAGAACCTATGACCTTCTGGCCCAGAGGCAGATGTGTTTCAACTGAGCCACACTGACATACGAGCAGATTTTTTACTTCCAGGCCATTGGGTGATGGAGACTGGGCACATTGCAGAGGCGACCTGCTATTGTATGTCCTATGAAAAAGGGTGCTGACTTCCCTGTGTGTAAGCATCCCTGAAGGCAAGGGAAGGACAGCAATTGGCTTCATCAGTGGAGGTAGTCACTTAAAGGGGAAATAATCTTTACTGGTCCTCTTGAAGTCTGAGACCCTGTAAAACCCTCTTTCAGTTGAGGTATTGTGCTTACCTGTAGGTCTTAGCTGTCCAGAGGTATTGATGCAGTATTTTAATCAGCCATATTTTAAAACAAAGCTGTCCTGTAATGTTGAAAGGGGCAGGACATTTGTGCTAAATGGATGCAGTTAGTAATGTTCTTATAGAAATGAAATCTATACCTACAAATGATTCATATTTAACTGTACCTGAATAAGCATTAATGTGAACAATTGTGTTTTCAATTGTTTTCTTTTTATGTACAACAGTCTGCACAGTTCTTTTCATAGAACCAGTAATTTGGAGTTTTCACTATGTCATGGTTTATGTACAGACTGCTAAGCATGAACTGCTAAGTCTATCAGAACCTCACTCAGATTTCTATACACAAACAGTGGCACAGTTAAAACTCCAGATCACTGGTTCCATGAAGAGAACTGTAATGGATTTCTCCTCATAAAACCAAAACGATGCAAATACAGTTTTTTCATAGCACTTTTTATTCAGGTACTCCACAGTTACATATGCCTCATTTAGGGGTATTATTATAATTTCAGAAAATAGCAACTTTATAATCAGCTGCTAATTAAACATAATTTCCTGTTCTCTTTAAGTAAGCAATTACCCACAACAGCGTATGGGGTTATAGGGATTTAATGCATGCCCCGGGTGCATTAAGGCATGAGTCTGCAGGCTGAGTGCCCTTACAGCACCAGTGAAGTGCATTAAATCCCCATAACCTGATATCTGGAGTGGGTTATTGCACTTATAAAATGTGTTATTAAAAAAAACATAGTTTTTTTTTTCCGGTGTAAGTAGGAAATATGTAAGTGTATCCTGTCGATTTGAAAAGTAGTCCTGACATTTGTTTCCCCAATCCTACAGTCACTGCCGTTTTTGTGTTTTTCTCTCCCCCTCCCTGTCACATGCATCACTCACAACTATCTCTCTCTCTGTCGCATTGTGGTTCCTCGCTACTTCAGATTGCTGTCTCCCAGTTTACCTGTGCTCCTATATCATTTACAGGTCATGGCTCTCCTCCCCCCCAACCTGTCGGAGCATCTTTCTCTCCCCCTTCCTCTCAGACCATGGGAGGACTAGCTGTGTTTAAAGAGCAAGGGGGGATTTTCAAAGAGACCAGACCAAGATTTGTTTGCTGCTATTTTCAAAGCAAAAATGTATCCAAACCTGTTCGAGCATGTATTAGGTGGCCCATCATTATCCAGAGTTTGCATCCAAAAACAGATATAGTTGCATCCAAAATGGATGCAGTCACTCTTACATCAGATTTGCATGGAATTGCACCTGTGTTATGCTGCAAAATGTGACATTTTATTGTAAATGCACGCAACTTAATTTTTTTTCATCCTTTTTTTTGGTAAATTATCATGTTTTTTCTGCCTGGAGCCCTTGCAGCTGGCTACGGCCCTCCTGACAGAGGGACTCTCTCTCTCTCAGCCCACCACTCTGGCTCCGATTGGCCCTCGAAATTCCCCTGCAGCAGGACCAGGAAGGAGGTTGCTGGCTTCTTCTCCCCCTGGAGACCCAATCCAGAAGCCTGGGATGGCCCTCAGGATGTGGTAGACCATCACAGCGCCTTCCATGCTCTTTTCTGCTATTTTCTCCCTTTCTCCCGTCTTCCCTCCCCTATCGATGTAGGGATGTCGGTATGTGCCTCCCGATCCATACTGCCCTCCAGCCACTGCCAGAGGGCAGTCAATGAGTGGGATGAAAAGTCTCCCGAGAGAGGAGAGCAGTCCTCTGGATGCTCGATCCTCTCCCCTGCAGACCCCCAGTGGCCCAAGCTCATTCCAGAACCTGAGTTGCTGGCATGGCGCGACATGTAGCAACCAGCACCTCAATCTCCAGCACCACCGGGCTGGCTGCAACAGATGCAACTTCTGAAAATAGCAGCAGGTCTGCCTCAATGCAAGAAAATGGATGCAGACACAGCATGCATTTGTGTCTGCATCCAAGCCTTTTGAGAATCCCCCTCAGGTGTTTACATTGATTACATCAAATCAAATCAAATCAAGATTTATTTATAATGCGCTTTTTGAAATATCAAAGCGCAAGCACACAACAAATGTAGCAACACATAATAATAAATACAAATATAAAACATTTAAAAGGCAGCAGGACAAGTAGATATTATATTAAAAATTTAATTCTAATAAATAACTTTTCAATGCAGTTTTAAAGGACTCCATGGACAGGCACTCTCTAATCCAACGAGGTAGAGAATTCCACAGGGTTGGGGCCACAGAAGAAAAAGCTCTGGCCCCAGATGACTGAAGACAAACCCTGGGATTCTCTAGCAATCCCTCGTCAGTGGAATGGAGTGGGCGGAGAGGGCAGTAGGGCCAAAGGAGATTTTGCAAGTAGCCCAGTCCCTGTCTGTGTAGGGTCTTATAGATCAGCAAAGCGACCTTGAAGGTGATCCTCCATCACACCGGCAGCCAGTGCAGTTTTCGCAGCACAGGTGTGATGTGGCAAGTTCTTGGTAGCCCAGTCAACAACCTGGCTGCAGCATTCTGCACCAGCTGTAGGTGACGGAGATCAACCCCCGGCAACCCTAGATATAGAGCATTACAGTAGCCAAGATGCGAAGATACAAAGGCATGAACCAACACCAGGAGATCATTGTGCGAAACAAGGTGTTTTATCCAGGCTATATTCCTCAGATGATAAAAAGAGGACTTAACAACGGCTGACACCTGTATCTTAAGTGCCAGCTCGTTGTCAAGCACTACACCCAGATTTTGCTCCTGTTCAGAAGGTCTTAACTGGTTACCCCCTAACAGAAGGCCAGAGGAAGACCCAGGAGTCAACTTCTCTACACGGTGACCAGGGTCCACCACCAGCACCTCAGTCTTGTCCGGATTCAGTCTTAACCAGTTAGCACTCATCCAGTCCTGAATCTCAGTGAGGCAGTTGTTAAAGACCGATATTGCATCATTTTTTCCGGGTACAAAGGACATATAAAGCTGAGTATCATCTGCATAGCAGTGAAACCTCAGCCCATAACACCTTATAATGTCTCCCAATGGCAGCATATACACCGTGAACAACATGGGGGGAAAGCACAGAACCGTGCGGCACCCCACATCGCAGAGCAAAGGGAGCAGAGGAAAAAATTCCTGATACTACTCTCTGAGTTCTGCCCATGAGGAAAGAGTGGAACCATCTGAGGACTGTCCCCGACAGTCTGCAGAGTAGTCACAGGCATTCTAGCAACATCCCATGATCCACAGTGTCTAATGATGCAGAGAGATCAAGGAGGACCAAGATCGAACGGCTCCTCCGATCTCTCGCTATTAGGAGATCATTCAGTACTCGAACCAATGCCATCTCGGTACTATGCCTCTTCCTAAAACCGGACTAGAGAGGATCATAGACTTCATGGGTGGTAAGAAAGTCATCGAGCTGTGACACGACTACTTTCTCAATATACTTGCCCAAAAAGGGCAAGTTAGAGATCGGTCTGTAGTTGGCTAGACAGTCAGGGTCAAGGGAAGGTTTCTTTAAAAGGTGTGTCACGATAGCCTCTTTCAGGGACTCCGGGAACACCTCTTGGTCCAATGAGCACCAGACTATCTCAGCAAGGACTGGACCGATCACATTCATGCACCCCACAAGGAGGCGCGTAGGACCAAGATCCAAACTACAACAAGTCGGTCGCAAGCCCTGGACAATCTTCATGATATCTATGATTGCTGGCTGGTTGAAAACCATCCAGGCAGACTGAGGGCCTGTAGCCTCACATCAACAACTGCCATGCTCATTTGAATGCATTTTGCAGATCTCCGACCTGATCGATAACACCTTATCATCAAAGAACCTAGCAAACTCATCACACTTTATTTGAGAAAAAGCTCTCCGACCCTGCAGGCAGGCTGGATTGCACAGCCTGTTCATGGTCCAGAAGAGCTGGGCTGGTCGATTCCTTGATGCAGCTATCTCCCTGGACAGGAACTCTGCCTTCTTATGGGAGATTTCTGATTGATAGTCTGCATAATGGGCAATCAATCTTAGCCTGTCCCCTTCCAGGCCGGATTTCCGCCAACAGTGTTCCAATCTTTGCCCTGCTGTCCTCAACTCCCTCAATGCCCCATCAAACCAAGGTGACTGAGGGCGGAGGGGAAGGGGGTGAACTCAGACAGGTGCTATAGAATCCACAGCCTTCAGCACCATGTTATTATAGTGCACTACTAAGACATCTGGTTCCAAGCACTTCACAGGCCAACTCGATAGGTCTGGCACCGCCATCAGACCCTCAGGGGTAACAGCCCTCAAAGGGCAGTACTGGGCCATCTCCAAAGGGGGTGGTCTCTTAAGGGGGGCTGCAAAATTGAACCTTATAGAGTGATGGTCCGACCACCCAACTGGTTCCACCACCAGTTCCGTGATCTCCATCCCCAGGGTGAACACCAGATTCAAAGAGTGACCCTGAATATGGGTTTCAGAGGTAACAACCAGTGTAAAGCCCAACGAACTCATCAGTTGGAGGAAGTTTTGACCAAAATATGAAAGTTTGTCGTCGACCCAGGCATTGAAATCCCCCAGGACCAACCACCTGGAGGGTTCCAACACCAAGTCGACAATGAAGTCTGCAGCTTCCTGCAGAAAAGTTTTCTCATCACTGGGTGGATGGTAGATGAGTAAGATTCTGCTGCCCGCACCTGCTCCCATGATACACTCAAAAGATCTAGGTGTCACCACTGGAACCTCTACAAGGTTCAATTCCAATTTAAAACAAATAGTGACCCCCCCTTTGATCCAGTCTTGGATGATATATCACAGAGTACCCGGCTGGAACAGCTGACTCCAATATGGGACCAGCATTCTCATCCAGCCAGGTCTCGGTGATGCAAGCCAGGTCAGATGACTCAAGAAGATCAGCAATAATTGCTGTCTTGTTCCTTATTGACCTGGCATTGCATAACATCGCCCGAGTTGGATGGGAAGCCTTGGAGGAATGGGCAACTTGCCCACTATCAGTGGAACCCTTGGGTATGGAAACCAGGCATCGCAAACCCCTGTCCTAGACCCATTTCGCCCCAGGGTGTCTCCTTGACCTTACCACCCTTATCTGCTCCTCCCCCCAGCCAAGGAGCCCCTCCGCCTCCTCCATGCAATCCCCAAGGCATGACAGTGCCTATATACCTTGGGTTGCAATGGGGGACTATGGAAGGGGTGCAGGTCCCTTAGCCTGGAGGGGGAGTAGCACCTGCCCACCGAAATTCGGTCCCAACACATATTTTCTGTCGCAAAGTAATAATAAAATAAAACAAAATTAAACAAACCTCTTACTTGAGAAAAATAACCCTCAAACATCCATCCCCCTTAATAAAATAAATAAATCGCCCTCAAAACAAACCTCCCCAGTAAAAGAATAATAACTCAGAGTCTTAGATGGAATTAATCTGCTTGGAGAAGATTCGGTCAGAAATAAAAATTTAAACCTTCATGTCACTATAACTTAAACCAGAAAATACAGAAAAAATAAATCAAACAAAATAAAACAAAACAACAGAATCTTCACCTCCCCAAGGCCCTCCCACAGCCTCAGGAGATAAGCAAAGCAAGCAGTATTAAACTAAAAACAAAATAAAATCCAAAACAACAGTCTGAACAAAATAAAATTGGTCAAAAACAGCAAGTAAATCTTTAACACTATAACTAAGGAGGCAAAATATTAGGGGAAAGATTCAGTCTTCCAGACCCCACTGAGCCTCTCACCACCAACAGGGACTGAAAAGCCCTCAGGAGCTCACACCTCCTGAACAGACAGATGGAAGTGTTTTGAAGAATTCGCCTAGAAAAATAAATCCAGGAGTTTCGCAAACCCCAGACGCTCTCACCAACTGGATTTAGGAAATAACATATGGCACTTTACTGCCAGTCAAATAAGTAAAGTTGAGAGTCTGACCATAGCTGGAAACAGGGGAGGAAGTCTGGAAAAAATTTCTTCTGTGAGTGGTTTGCTCTGGGGCCAGGAGTGGGCCCCAAAAATCTAAATGGGTGGCTGTGCCAGGTCTGCAGCAACTGCCATGGGCCCCCCGTCCAGACCCACCAACTAGTAGATCCCACAGGGGATCCCTAGAGACCACCAGCCCCAGCCACTGGCTCCCCGTTGAGATAGGGCCCAGGTCCCCGCACCACTGCACACCCATGCTCAACCCACCTGAAAGATAGGGGCTTACAGCACCCGGCACCAAACTGAGCCGATCATCTTATCACCACCAGCCATTTTAAAATCCAGGCAGTCAGTTCCTCCCCCGGCAGAAAAACCAAGAGTTATAATCCACAATCTTTTCTTGTACACTCCAAAACCACTTTATGCGGCTTCCTCTCTCCGACTCACATAACACATCCAGCACACATGAGGATGCCCGATGTTGTAAACAGCCCCATCCTGATAACGGAATAAAATAGCAGGCCCAGCTGCCAGAAGTACCAGGATGGTAACGGGGGCCGATTAAGACAGCCCCAGAGTGCACTTTGAGAAAGTCAGAGGCAGTGCCCGATAATGCACCCGGGACCGGCATGCCCAACTAGTTTTCCCAGACGAATTCAATCACCAGTCAGCCCCAATCGACAGACCAACATCCAACAAGCCGATCACCAGTGTGTGCCAATATCAAATAGTCTTGGCACAAAATACAAATGGGGGGATGGCAGAACAAAACGACAAAAACGAACACAAAACATTAAAAAGTTTAAAACTGCTGTGGAGCAGTCGACAGCACACTCAGCCCAGCAGCCATCTTCTTTTCGATCAACAAAATCTTTGGTTTCCCATAAGAAATAAGAAATGGATTTTGTTTTTTTGTGTTATAAAATACTTTCTACTTTTAGAATTTGCTTTGTATATACAAGTAAATTAGTGAGCTTCCATTTTTATGTTTGATGCACCTGCACACCAAATGCTTTGCTATAATGAAAGGGGATTTTGGAGGTGTGTCACTGCCAAGCCCATTGCAGTTGAAAATAGCAGGGGCTTGGCAGTGTACATCAATGACCATGCACTGTGGTTGTGACAGCACTCGCTGCTTGCTGGGTGGAAACTTTGTGTATTTCAAAGGACTGAGCTGATCCAATCAGAGGGCTTCGGCCCTTTGATTTGCATGAAGCTGGACAGTCAGTAAACAGCTGATCAGCCATCAACACCAGCAGCATGTCTTTCATTTTTGAAAAAGCCAGGAGCGAAACCAGTCAGGGAAGTTTGTACACCACTTGCATTTGTACTGATTAACGTTTTTGCTATGTGATCCTGCAACCCAGTGCCGGTTTGTCTTTTGTGACTGTCTTTCATCAATAGACAAGAATCTTGAACATATCTCAACCAGGTGACAGTTTCTCCTGAATAAGTTAATTAAATATAACTATTCCTATTAAGAACACAACGTTTCAAGATTATAGCTTTATAGGGGCACACTATTCTCAGTGCTGGCCATAGCAAGATTATAAACTCCTTTAAATTAGTGAGGGATTGTTTTAAAAAGAATTGCCCTGCAAACACTCCAACTACCTTTCCCCACCTTGCAATGTTGCAATTATTGTTACCTTTTCAGATTGGGATTGTTTTAAAAAGAATTGTCCTGCAAACACTCTGACTACCTTTCCCCACCTTGCAATGTTAAAATTATCATTACCTTTTCAGATCGCGGAGTTGCTAGGTTTCCTCCTCTAGGTAGGCACCAAGATGCTGCAGTAGCTCTGTCTCCAGTCCCATCACCTATTGCAGGCTGTTCACAGCCCTGTACATTTCAGCAGCTGTCCACAGGAGTGGCAACAGTGAACATAGCTCCAGCTGTGCTGCAGAGAGCAACAGCATTGACCTGAATATGGCGAAAGCTATGCAGGTATTAATAATGACAATCCCTTCTCATTCTGCCACCACATCTGTAAACTGACCTGCACCACACTCAAGAGCAATTCATTCTCATTCATCCCTCATTCCCATCCTGACTCCGGTCCTGCAAAATCCTTGGAAATCACGTTCTGTTACACAGTGGGCTCTGAATGATCAGACCTCTGAATGGCATCATCAGCTTCCTGGTCTCATGGTTGGCAACAGGCAGTATTTCAGATGCTTTAGGGGTGGGGGTGGGTGAGGGATGACACAATCAATAAAGACCTTTTTTTTTTTTAAAAAAGTGTTATTTATTGAAGTCTAAGATAACACCACTTGAGCTCAAAGCTCTTTACATAGGTTCCACGTCATGATAACAGTACAAAACTGGGTTGTACAAATTACAAAGACTGTGGATACAGCAGATGCAACAGGGATTGTACATGTTACAGAGGAAGTTAGGATAATGGAAGCAGGGTTAACAAAAGGCACTTAAGGGTATAAGATGTCTGAAAGGAAAAAACAATCAATTGTCAGCAGGGGCATAGGGTTAGCAGAAAAATAAGTGCTATATGAGGTGAGGAGGAATCCCAAGTGCCATCAAGCAGGGAAATTGTGAGGAAGTAAGTCTGGCGGGGGCAGGGAGGGTATGAGGATAGCAGGAAAAGGGGGGAGGAGAGAGGTATGGCGGGAAGGAGCATAACTCAGGAGAGAAGTAGGGGTGAGGGGTGAGAGAGTATGGGAGGAGAGGGATCAAGGGAGAGTTTAGGGAGGGTGGGGGTAAGAAGGGATGGGATGATAAGGCACAGGGAGGGAGGGAGGGAGGTGGGGAGGGGTGAGGGAAGAGCAGTGAAAACCAATGAGGAGAAGGGGCGAAGCTATGGGTGACAGTTACAACGGGTGGCATTTAGCAGGAGTTGCTTGAGGTGGACTTTGAAAGCACCCAATGTAGGCAAATAAGCAAGATCTGCCTGGAGGGAGTTGAACCAGAGCAGTGCATGGTATGCAAATTATTTTTGACCTAGGGAAGTGCGACATTTTGGTATTGTGAAGGTCTGAAGTTCAGAGTTATGTATGTGCCACAGGTTGATGCTAGGCACCAGGAGTTGACTAACCCCAGTCAGAAGTGTTCCTAGGCTAATCTTTTTAGCCAGCAGGCAAGTTTGGAATTTAAGTTGAACATTGAGCGGAAGTCATTTTGCATTGGTATACAGGTCTCAGGTGTGGTCAGCCTAGTTGCTCCTATGGTTAGCTGGCATGCTTTGTTTAAGGTTGTTTTTAAATGCCTGAGTGCGGTGTCAGTGGCTGCGCCATAGATAGGCAGGCCATAGTCAATGAGTGAGCTCACAGAGCTGTGGACAGCTATTTTGAGGGCTTCATGGATCAGACTGTGCCTGTGCCAATAGAGCATCCCAATACATTTATTAATTGCCTTGGCCATGTTGTCAATGTGTAGAGTGTAGGACAATGAGTTGTCAATAATTAATATGCAGAAAAGGGGAGGATGAAATGGGAATAAACTGGAAGCAGATGTACTCTGATGTCTTGGAATGCATATCAAACTTTGTTTTCTGTTTTTAGCTGTAGTGTGTAACTGTTGAACTGAGACAGCTGGTTCTTTTGGTGGGCTACTCAGTGGGGTGATGTCATTGTGAGCAGTATCTTAACCAAGCCCTGCTGATACTCGACGATCAATGGTGCCTGCATGGTGCTGGACAGGGGGGTTGCTCATTTGAATTTATGGAAATCTTCCATACTACCAAAAGTCCTGTACTGTGTTCAGGTTCATGGGGCCAGTTTTCAATCCTCTTACTTTTACTGTACATTATATAGGTCGCATGCCCTTCTTTCATAATGCCCAATTACTGGTGATCACTCTTATTATTTGCAATTGCTTAACCCAGCATAATCTCTTCAGTCTTGTATGCAGTTAAATTCCCATTAATAACAGTCCATTCTGCTTCTTGATACACCTAGTGTTAATTAGATGGCCTACGCAGCCAGTATGATGTTATGCTTGTGCAACTGTGTTACCTGGTTTGGCCATTTGCACTCTCTGTTCCAGAGGATTTACCATCCTGTAGGGGTACCGAAGGCAAGGAACCCTGAAAGAGGGTTCCACCCCTGGGGTGCCACAGGATGAGTCCCTTGGCTAAAGGTACCTTAGGAAGCATCCCAAGGAGAGAGAGACGATGCCACTGGAGGAGGAAGGGAGGATGGTGGAGCAAAGAAAAAGTGCTTGAGAGAGAGGGGAGAGAGAGAGAGAGGCTCAGAGAAACTGCTTATGTAGCACAGGAAGGGGTAGTGGCTGGCTGCTTGTCCATTGAACTATAGGCATAGCCTTCCAATTCAATGGCTTACGCAGTCAGTATAATGTTATGCTTGTGCAACTGTGTTACTTGGTTTGGCCATTCACACTGTCTATTCCAGAGGAATTACCACCTTGTAGGGGTAACGAAGGCAAGGAATTCTCGAAGAGGGTTTCACCCCTAGAGGTGCCTTGGGATGATTTCCTCGGCTAAATGTACCTTAGGAAGCATTCCCAAAAAGAAAAGTAGTAGTAGTAGCATGAAAGCACGTTAGCAATCAGTAGCTGTGAGGCATAGTAGTAGATTAGGCACCAGGCAGCTTGATAACATAATGAGATGTGCATGTTAGCAATGGCATGAGTACAATGGGTTGTACGGAGATGAGGGAGGCTACCTAAGGAGAGAGGGAACAGCAAGTGGGGACACCATCCACCTCCATCCAACAGTGGAACCTACCTAAAGGAATTAGGGAACACTAACTATGGCTAACTAACGTTTATGACCTGAGGCATGGAGGAGAGAAAAAAAACTTTGAGGAGGAAATATCTGGGAATCCAAGGCCTAGGTCACCTTCCCTCAAGTCTTGGGATGTTTTGTTTAGTGATGGCTCTGCTGCTGCAGTTTAGAAACCCAGTTAAAGGGGAGTGGAAAATATTCCAATTTGGAGGAAAGCTCTCACTCGATCCCTCTAATGGGAACACTGTGGAAGGTTGCAAGAGTGCACTGCAACATCGGGGGCAGCCAAGGCAAGAGGAGGAGAGTGACAACTGCTGAGGCACTCACTTGGCCTACCCGCCTTAAAAACAAACCAGGTGAATCAGAGGCAGTCATAGGGAGAATGCAGTGAAGGTGCCTTGCTAGTAGAATACTAGAGCCAAAGGAGATCACTGTAACCACCCTTCACAGCTAGACTTAAATTCTACACCAGGAGTTGCTGTCAAGTCTTAAATGGCTAAAGCCAGGCCCAAAATGAGGATATTCCAAGATATGGACCAGGTGACAAGGATCCTGCCCCAAGTCAAGCACGCTCAAGATGCGGACTTCATAGCTGCAGAGTGAGACCATCGGTTGCAGGGAAACCCTGCACCATGAAATGGTTATGGCCGGCATGCCCCAGAAAATGACTGAGGAGGAGCTGAATGAAGTGTTGAGTCCTGGGATGCTCATGTAGGTCAGACATGGTAGTAGTGAGTGTTTAGTAAATGAACTGTGTAAGCGATGAGTGGACCTGCATGTAGGTCAGTAAGCAGAGTAAGCAAATGGTTGGACCTGCACGGAGGTTGAAGGAGCAGAAAATATGAATAGTGGGCAAGCCAGCCAGGCCATCAAGGAAGCCAATGAAAGGTGACCAAATACTCTGAGGATTTTAGTAGCAAAGGCAGGATTCAAACAGGAGTTAAGTATACCACATGGGCCCACAGCTCCTCAACAACAGCTCCAGTCCCCCGCCATAAGAAAAACAAGAAAGCAATGGGAAGGTGCTATGACCCACATGCAGATATGAAAACTAGTTTACAGCATCAGCGGTAGCTTAGCTGACCTCTAGAGTATACTAGCAATATGCAAGCATAAGACAGCAGCATCAGTATTGAGTAAATATGAGTTATGGGGGTAGCAATTCTAATGAACACTGACTGTAGGGAGGTAACGCTCTGAAAGCAGCAAACTGGCTAGGCAGTGCAGTGAAAACAGCAGCAATGAGGTATGTGGTATGATTTCAGGAAGCAGGATTGAGCTGCATGGGCTAGGGTTCAGAGTGCACCTGAACCAGGTGTAAACAATTAAGTTGCATAGCATGGAGCAGCAGCAGAGAAGCAGTTTGAGCTGAAACACACAGATAATGATTGTAGTTGCATTGCGAGTAAATGGGAGCAAGTAGCATGAGCTCTGGATTGGCAAAATAGGAGTTTGGAAACAGAAGTCCCCCAAAAGAAAGCAAAACAAAGACACACAAATGCAGAACAGGGAACAAACGACACAAAGAGCATGCAGCCAGAGGCAAACAATACAAACCAGATGCAGGACAGCAGACAACAGAAGTTCAGCAGAGACAAGCAGAAGGCAAAACACAGCATGGAGGGGGTGGGGGCAGGACCCAGCAGGCTGCAAAGAACAGATCAACAGAGCCTCTGGCTGCAAACAAAAAGTGCTTGAAAGAGAGGCTCAGAGGAACTGCTCATGTAGCACAGAAAGGGAGAGTGGCTGGCTGCTTGTCCATTGAACTGCAGGCTTAGCTTTCAAATTAAATGGCTTCATTCTTCATAAAGCTGTAGCTATAGCAATATCTGGTTGTTTTTTGACTAATGTATGTCACTATAAGAATGCGTACATGGTGTGTAAATACATAGAGGTATTTCTATTATCATGTTTACATTAGGTTAAGTAAGATGGTATGTTTATTGAATGTCTTTGCTCTAAATTGGGATAATCCTGCATTCTTAAATGTATTTTGAATGTTGCCTGAGGATGTTAATGTGCTTATGAACGTGCCTGGGGTCTTTAGTTGCATCATTAATGCAAATCTAGAAAGGGATTCTAAAAAAGAAGCATACCAACCACCTTATAACCCAAATGTTGTGGCTATAACATGGGTACACAGATGCTTGGAGATTTTATCATGAAACTACCTGTGACTAGACCATTTATTAGACACCACACCAAGCTGGTTCCAGACTAGAATTTTTCTTAGTACCTACATGTTTTTGCATTATTTTGTTGACCTCCCCCCCTCCCCCATATACATTATATCACACAAACTGACCTTGCCACAATCACCATGGTAATCTTATTTACTATTCTAAGAAAGAATTCCACTTGGAAACCTAATGCAGCTTTATTACATGATCCACAGTTTAAAGAAATAAAATGCAACAAAAAGAAACAATGTTGGGAAATAAATCACCAGGAGATCTGAAAGTGAAATATGTTTGAGTTGGCTTTAGGATAGTGTTGAAGGGAGAAGTAATCCCTTACACTGCATTTAAAGGAAACTGCAGAATCTGCAAATCATTTTCCAAGTGTAGCCCCCAGGGGGCGCTACCCTTAGGGCTACTACCCCTGCCTGCCTCCACTGAGACTGGGTGAGGGGCCCAGATCCGTTGACGGGTGCCTCCACCCAGAGGTCAAGGTTAAGGCAGTCGAGACTGCCTTGGTCACAGCCCTCTGGGTTGCTGCGACCCCCCCCCTTTGTCCCACTAGTGGCTCACACTAGTTACCCTTAACTCTTGTCACCAGTACACTTACCCATCGGGCAGTATCTCTCCACTCACTCCGGGGACCCCCTGTAAAGTAAGGCACAATTAGATCACAGTCACTTTGCAGCAGTTCACCAGAGATGCACAGGCCAGCCAGGGTGCAGTTGCAACACAACAATCTGATTTATTAGAGGGTGAGATAATAAGGACTGGGGGAAATCAGGTTAATTGGCTTGTCACTATAATCTATCTACCTAGGGCTCTGTGCACAGGCCTAGCTCTAAGATTTGCTGTCCCTGGGTACCCAAGCCCTAATGGCTAGTCCAAACATGGCAGCTGGTTGGGGCCCTTAACACAGATAACCGTCACGATCATAAGCAGGTCGGCCTGAGAAGAAGGTTTAATGAGGCAGTCAGCAGTATACCAGTACCACTAGAAACCACTGTTGACACATTCTGCAGGGAGCTACTCTAACTCAGCACTCACAACTCCAGCAAATAACGATTCCTTCAACGCTGCCAGGGCAGAGCCTGAACTTCACTAGCCTCCTCACACATTTATATGGCAACAATAGAGGAGTACCATACCAGGCAGCTGCTTTCAGGCCTTCAGAAACTCACAGAAAACTTGGACAGCAAACGGCAGCTTCAACGTCACAGGCAGACCGAGTGCAACTCAGCAATTCTCTCCAGTCCTCTCAGGTTGAGCCTGGTAGGTAGCTGGGGCTGGCACCAGCCTCCTCCGACCGCACACCGGCGGATTTGATCCAACTCACTTGAAAGGGCAAAAACGGCTGCCTTAGGCCTTTCACGTGCTTCCCGCACGAACACTCCAAAGCGCAGAAGCACAGAGCTCCTCTCTTCTCCTCAGCCACAACGCATCTCTCTCTGGCAGCATTGAGCACTTCCACTAGAGTGGGCACTACCCGTATCCATTCGCTGGCACACCTGTCAGTCAAATGATCTGCTGCCCCGGAGTGGTGTGAAAAAAACGCCATAGCCCATAATGCCTTCTCCACTTATGAGCAGTTACTCTATTGGTCAGACAGCTCTCCCAAGTCCCAAGGTACTGATTGGTCCAAGTCAGCAGTTCCGGACCAGTATGGAGGAGACAACCAAAACAGTCCCCACTGCAAAGGAAGACAGGTTAGAACAACCACATCATCACCATTGCTTTAGGCTATTTTCAACAAACAATCGCATCCTCCAGCAGAGCTCCCACTGCACCACTAGTGATGGCAGAAAGGAGCTATTTTTCGGCGTCCCGGGCAGGACTCGGGACTACAACCACACAACCCCCCATTTCAATTAAGTAGGACTGCAACAGGCAGCCCTTAAAGAGACAGCATATGGAGGCTTTAAAAGCACTCACTAGCTACACATTTAAACGGCTTTATGCCGATCACCAACCAGGCATGGAGCATAGAAAAAGGCTCCGGGAAAGCTATTAGGAACCCCCATTGGCAAGGGGGTTACACACTCCATGGCCTGGAAAAACTTGGCATCCACGTCAAGTAATTGCTCTTGAATCTAGTTAAGGCAAACATCTTAGTTAATACTATATCACACTTTGTATTACATACATGAATATTAGATTCACAGTGTACTATGGTTTATACAGCATTATACCCACAGACTCTTATTCTCTGGTCTAAGTCAGGTCATTAGGTCCTGTGCAGGACCCTGGGATTGGGGAGACCCCTCCCTTTCAGTTACTTGCGAGTTACCTGAAGCAGGGGCACCACACTCAAAAGGCAACATTAATAACCTGGAGTTATCCCCCAAGGCTAACTTAGGCAAGGAGCTTGGGGACACATACACCCCTTTGTGGACCACATTTAAGGGCAGGTCCACCGGCTGACCCAGAGACTCATAACTCAACTTTATTACCAGCCTTATTTCTCGGCTGGATCGCCTAGGGGTCTCCGGAGACCTTGAAACAGGCCCTAATTTCACTTCAGTTTCCTTGACATTAGCAACAGGAATCTCTACGGGGGAAAAAGGCTCAGCACTCATAGTACTACTGGGAGCCTAACCTTCTGCCCCCGGACCCATCCCACTGAGCTCAGCTAGGGGCTGTCTAGGTGCCGGTGAGGAACCATCAGGGCATTCAAAATATTCTTCCGGGTCTGGCATATCACTTGTTTGGTCCCCCATCTCACTCTTCTCCTCTGAAAAGTCAGATAATTCAGCCAGGTCAGGCAGTTCAGCCATGCTCGAGGATCCCACCCCCTGGCCATTGCTGCTACTCAATTTGGACTCTGTAAACAGGGGTTCCAGAGACAAAGCTGGGGGCTCAGACAGTCCAGAAGGCCCAACCTCACCTCCAGAGTTGACAAGGGGATTGCCCCGAAATAGCTGACTCAGTTCATAGGAGGGATAGTATTCAGTATCATCTTCGTCATCTTCTGACACCAATGGGTGATCATCTCTTTCTGCAGAGTTCGGACAATGCTCTCGTAGTTGGTTTGTTGAAGAATCCAGGGGTGTGGTTCTTTTCTTGGTAACAGATCTAGTCACAGGCCTGGAGGGGGTAGCAGTGGAGGGCTCGGCTTCAATCAGGATTTGCTCGATTGGCTGCAGATGATTTCTGTGTATAGTTTTCACATCTTTGGAATTATTTTCAGGCTGCACTTTATATACAGGAAAGTCTATCAATTTTCCCACAACAATGTGAGGGAGGTGATGCCATCTGTCAGCAATTTTATGTTTCCCATGCAGTCCCAGATTCCTCAGCAACACTCTATCCCCTTCTTTTAACTCCATTGTTTTCACTTTCTTATCATATCTTTCCTTGTTGGCCAGGTTTCGTTTAGCAGCCATGGTCTAGGCCAGTTGGTAGGCATGGTTCAATTGGGCCTTTAATTTCTGCACATACTGTAGATGATTCTCTGCTTGCACTCCATCAGGGGAAACCCCAAAACACACATCCACTGGCAGTCTAGCCTCTCTCCCAAACATCAGTCTGTACGGGGAAAATCCTGTGGTGTCACTCTTTGTACAATTATAAGCATGAACTAGGGTGCTAATCTGCTGACTCCATCTCGGTTTGTCTTTTGGTTGCAATGTGCCCAACATGTCAAGCAATGTACGGTTAAACCTTTCAGGCTGAGGATCTCCCTGAGTATAGTAGGGGGTGGTTCTTGACTTTCGCACCCCCCACAACGACAGCATCTCTTTAATCAAGCGGTTCTCAAAATCCCTTCCCTGGTTGGAATGGATCTGCTGTGGGGCCCCATAATGGGCAAAAAAGTTTTCAACAAGCACCTTGGCCACCGTGGTTGCTTTCTGATCCTTAGTAGGGAAAGCCTGTGCATACCAGGTAAAATGATCAGTGACCACCAATATGTTACTGACACTCTTCAGGTCAGGTTCTAGACTCAGGAAATCAATACAGACCAGTTCCATAGGGGCACTAGTGGTAATATTGACCAGTGGAGCAGCTCTCTGTGGTAGAGCTTTCCTTTGCAAACAACGGCTACAGGTCTTGACATATTGCTCTGCATCCGTACTCATCTTCGGCCAGTAAAATCTGGCCCGTACTAGATCAAGTGTTCGGTCTATGCCTAGATGCCCCATTTGATTATGCAAGGACCTTAAGACCAGTTCCCTAAAAGCTGAGGGCAGCACTAGTTGTTGTTTGTCTACCCGGCCCTCCTTATTCACAGTCTCTCTGTATAGTAGTTGGTTAATCAGCTTCAGCTTGGGCCCTTCTTTATACAACAGGGCAGTCCTCAGATCAGTGGAACATAACTTGGACACGTCCCTCCCAGCCTGCAAAGCTTCCACAGACGTTTTTATCATAAGATCACAGGATTGAGCCTGTTGGAGATTATCATTGTTGAATTGAGGCAGTGAGCTAGTGTCTAATACAGAGAAATGACAGTAGGTGGCAGGTATGCAGTTTTCGGATGGCCCCAAACAATCTACCATACAGTCCACCGTGTCAGGAGACACCTGTTCCTCTTTATCAAATTTCTGGCAGAGGGCTCTTATGTCAGGTGCTGACAACCTGACCCAATCAGTTGGTGGCTTAGGCCTCCGAGAGAGAGCACCGCATCTATATGGTTGAGGCCCGCCTGTACTCAACAGCATAGTCGTAGGTGGCCAAGGCAGAGAGCCACCTATGGCCAGTGGCATCCAACTTGGCAGAAGTCTGTACATAAGTCAGAGGATTGTTATCAGTCTTTACCAATATCTTGGCACCATACAAATAGTCATGAAACTGATCAACAATGGCCCACTTCAGAGCCAGGAACTCTAGTTTGTGCACTGGATAATTTTTTTCTGAAGGAGTCAGGCTTCTGCTGGCAAATGATACAGGTCTCAGACCATTCGAGTGCTCCTGATATAACACAGCCCCCAATCCTTGTAGACTGGCATCAGTGTGAAGAGTGTACGGCTTGGCCGGGTCAGCATAGGCCAACACTGGGGCATGGGTAAGTTGATATATAATGTCACAGAAGGCTTCCTCACACTCAGCAGTCCAACGATCCCCAAACACATCACTCGGCTGGAAATACTTCTTTTCTGTCTCAGCGCACAACCTTCTTATACTTTTTGTGTGTAGGTGGATACCCCTGAGTGAGGTTAAGGAGGGGCCGAATCACTCGAGAATAGTCCTTAACAAACCGCCTATAATATCCACAGAACCCCAGGAATCGTTGCAGCTCCTTCAAATTCCTGGGCTGAGGGCAGCTGGTCAAAGCCTCCACTTTGCTAGGGTCGGTCTCTATGCCGTCAGTGGACACTATGTGGCCTACGTATTTTACCGACGTCTGGAAAAATTTACACTTGTCGATAGACAACTTGAGGCCGAAATCCTCCAACCGATCCAAGACCTTGAATAATCGTTACTCATGTTCTTCCAACGTTCTGCCAAACACTATAACATCATCTAAATAGACCAGACACTCAAGTAAATTCATGTCTCCCACAGCCTGTTTCATCAGGCGCTGAAAAGTGGCTGGGGCACCCGAAATCCCTTGAGGCATCCGAACAAACTCGTAGAAGCCTAGGGGGCAAATGAATGCAGTCTTCTCCCGGTCGTCTGGGGCCATCGGGATCTGATAGTATCCACTGCGCAGATCCAACACGGAGAACCACTTACTACCATTTAAACAATCCAGTGCATCCTGTATGCGTGGCATGGTATACTGGTCCAGAACGGTCCGCCGATTCAAAGTGCGATAGTCTACACACATCCGAACAGCCCCATTCTTTTTCCTTACCACTACTATGGGGGAGGCATAAGGGCTCCGGGACTCTTGTATTACACCAGCAGCCAACATCTCCTGCAGATACCGCCTCACATCGTCTATGTCAGCGGGAGACAGGCACCGGGATCTCTCTTGGAAAGGCCTTTCATCATGCAGCTGAATGTGATGCTCAGCCCCCTGCACACACCCCACATCCCATTCTTTCAGGGAGAAAACCTGGTGTCTCTTGGCAAGCCCCTCACTGATCCTTTGTTTCCACTCAGCCAGTAGCGGGGAGTCACTGAAATCAAACAAATCAGGAGTAACTATCAACTGTCCTGGAACCCCTGTTGTTTGGTAGTACTGCAGTATCTGCACAATGCACGCTGGCTAAAGTACACCCTCTTCTTATTTGAATCTCTCTGTCGGACACATTGTGCACTTGAACCATCACCCTTTTAACATAAGCATGGGCTCTAACCGGCAAGATGCTGGGTCTGACCAACAACCCCCTCAGGTAGTCTCCCTTCCACAGGCGCATCCAACATCAACAGTTTGTTCTTAACATCGGTTTTTAGTCATACTTCTCCATGCAGGACACATTGGGCATTTGGGGCAAGTATCACCGGGGCCAGATCCTTTTTCCACACCACCCCCACTGGGCCTTCAGGTTCCTCCGAACTAACCTTCTTCTGAGTGGCGCTTGCTTTTTGAACCACAGCAGGTATACTTAAAGCTCTCCCGGTCTGAAATTCCTGTTTTTCTGAACACAATTTGGCCAATCGTCCGAACATATGAGCATTCATCCCGATCAACAAAGGCACCCCATCATACAGTCCAGTGGGTGGGCAAACCAAAACTAGGGTCTTCACCTGCTCATCCATTCCAGCTACAGTTGCAGAGAAAGATAGCCAGACTCGGATGTACCCCAAATACGGATAGGCCTTGTCGCTCAACCCCCACACATGTAGACCATTTAAAGGTTGTAGGGGCACCTCAGATAAGTGTGCCTGATACCAGTCCTGAAACATGATGGTTACCTGAGAGCCACTGTCCAACACAGATCGGGTGGGAATCCCATTTACCCGCACCGGGGTCTCCATTGAAGGCCCGACCACATCAGACCAGTTAGGGACCACAGCATTGATAGTTGGCTGGGCATGGGCCTGAGTCACAAAACTTTTCCTGGGGGCCCGAGACAGGGCCTGGCGATGTCGGGTGATCAGTCGGTTGTTGACCTTCCTTAAATTCTCTGGCCTCTGACACTCGGGTTGGTAATGCCCATCTTCCCTGCAATGGTAACAGAACTTGGGGTCCCGGGGGTCACTATTTGGCGGTGGACACCTTATCTGGGGGGGGCTCTGAGAGGGACAAAAAGGTCTCTCTTTGGCCAGGTTTCAGGTTTCTGCATGACTCAGGGGTCCCGGACCTGACAGGGTACATAGTGGATTGCTTCAAGTCCCTCACCAGCTCCCGTAAATTCCTGACCTCGGCCCTCAACTCACTCTCTACAAGGGGGTCGAAGGAAACAACTCGCATTCCCACAGTACCTGGAAAATCTGGAGATCCCTCAAGCCCTCCAGACAGGCCGGCCTCCTCGGGGGCATTAGGCTCAGGGGTCCCACTAGGGTTTACCACCCCCACACATGGTTCCCACCCCTCTTCATCAGTCTCCACCCCCCCTAATTTCCCTCATTAATTGACAATATTCAGGCGGGGTGGCCCGCCGATCATGTAACTTAAGTTTCAGCAGTATTACACTAGAAAATCTGGCAGATTTTAAAACATGTTCTAACCTGACCTGATTTAGGGCTGCAGCAGTGATTCCCCCTTTTCTATAGGCCTTCTGCAAAGCCCGCTCCACTCTAGTAACAAAAGTGGACAGTTTCTCATTCCTCCACTGCTTAGCAGACCTGAATTTCCATAGTAAGTCTTCACCAGTTTCAGTACTCCCAAAAACCCCCTCTAAAGCAGAGAGATACTGTGCAGCGGTGGCTTCCGGATTGGTGGCCCGGAAGAACCTAATGGCTTCTAAGGCAGGACCCCGCAAGCTCTCCATCAGCCTCTTCCTTTTCTCCCCCTCAAAGCATTGCCATTCCTGGACTAAAGGGGTGGCATAGTCCATCCAAGCCTCCAGGTCATCCTCCCCTGGAGGCACTGGCACCGTACCAGAGAAAGGTTTTAACTTACGGTAGGAATCGAGCTGTATGGATGGGACCACCAGGGGCAGGGAAGCCAGCACAGAACTCTTAGGTGGGCAAGAGGAAGTGCCAGGGGAGCCCTGCGGGGTAGCATCACTGGATAAATCTAAGGCTTGTAGCAGCTCCTGGGTAGTCCTCCCTTCCACAGCCAACAACTTAAGCAGTTTGTCTTTAAAACTGTTCATTTTAGGAGACCTCCCAGGAGTGACTGACCCACTCCGAATATGAATTAGTCTCCATCCCTGTGAAGCACCCTCTGGATAAATCACAGGAGGCACCTTCTCAGGGTCAATGGCCACACTGCATAGGAGTAATACCTGCAACATCTGGTCAAGCAAATCAGCCATACGCCCTTTTACTTCCACTTTGCCCAGGCATTTTACTCGCTCGGCAGTAGAAATGATGTCAGCAGTTGGGGTCCCCAAAGGCACATCTAACAGTAACACAGTCTTCTGGGAGTCTAGCTCTTCGGCTTCGCCCTACCCCATCAGTCTGTGTACCATGGTCTTAATAGGTCCCAGCTTAATTTTTCCCAACATATCCCCTTCCACTTTTTCCATTTCTTATGTGCTTCCCCACTTGGTCACTAGAGGACGCGAATCCCATGTGCCTCCACTTAGACCTAGGGGGCACTCACACTTAGGGCTACTGACCCCTGCCTGCCTCCCTCCACTGAGACAGAGTGAGGGGCCCAGATCCTTTGACAGGTGCCTCCACCCAGAGGTCAAGGTTAAGGCGGTCGAGACTGCCTTGGTCACAGCCCTCTGGGTTGCTGCGACCCCCCCCCTTTGTCCCACTAGTGGCTCACACTAGTTACCCTTAACTCTTGTCACCAGTACACTTACCCATCGGGCAGTATCTCTCCACTCACTCCGGGAACCCCCTGTAAAGTAAGGCACAATTAGATCACAGTCACTTTGCAGCAGTTCACCAGAGATGCACAGGCCAGCCAGGGTACAGTTGCAACACAACAATCTGATTTATTAGAGGAGGAGATAACAAGGACTGGGGGAAATCAGGTTAATTGGCTTGTCACTATAATCTATCTACCTAGGGCTCTGTGCACAGGCCTAGCTCTAAGATTTGCTGTCCCTGGGTACCCAAGCCCTAACGGCTAGTCCAAACGTGGCAGCTGGTTGGGGCCCTTAACACAGATAACCGTCACGATCATATGCAGGTCGGCCTGAGAAGAAGGTTTAATGAGGTAGTCAGCAGTATACCAGTACCACTAGAAACCACTGTTGACACACTCTGCAGGGAGCTACCCTAACTCAGTACTCACAACTCCAGCAAATAACGATTTCTTCAACGCTGCCAGGGCAGAGCCTGAACTTCACCAGCCTCCTCACACATTTATATGGCAACAACAGAGGGGTACCATACCAGGCAGCTACTTTCAGGCCTTCAGAAACTCGCAGAAAACTCGGACAGCAAACGGCAGCTTCAACGTCACAGGCGGACTGAGCGCAACTCAGCAATTCTCTCCAGTCCTCTCAGGTTGAGCCTAGTAGGTAGCTGGGGCTGGCACCAGCCTCCTCCGACCGCACGCCTTGGTAGTTTGATCCGACTAAGCGAAGGGCAAAAGCGGTCGCCTTAGGCCTTTCACGCGCTTCCCATACGAACACTCCAAAGCGCCGCAGAAGCACAGAGCTCCTCTCTTCTCCTCAGCCACAACGCATCTCTCTCTCTGGCAGCATTGAGCACTTCCACTAGAGCGGGCGCTACCCGTATCCATTCGTTGGCACACCTGTCAGTTAAACGATCTGCTGCCCCGGAGTGGTGCGAAAAAACTGCCATAGCCCATAATGCCTTCTCCACTTATGAGCAGTTACTCTATTGGTCAGACAGCTCTCCCAAGTCCCAAGGTACTGATTGGTCAAGTCAGCAGTTCCGGACCAGTATGGAGGAGACAACCGAAACAGTCCCCACTATAAAGGAAGGCAGGTTAGAACAACCACATCATCACCATTGCTTTAGGTTATTTTCAACAAACAATCGCATCCTCCAGCAGAGCTCCCTCTGCACCACTAGCGATGGCAGAAAGGAGCTATTTTTCAGCGTCCCAGGTGGGTCTCGGGCCTACAACCACACCCCCCCACCCCATTTCAATTAAGTAGGACTGCAACAGGCAGCCCTTAAAGAGACAGTATACGGAGGCTTTAAAAGCACTCACTAGCTACCCATTTAAACGGCTTTATGCTGATCACCAACCAGGCATGGAGCATAGAAACGGGCTCCGGGAAAGCTATTAGGAACCCCCTTAGCAAGGGGGTTACACAAGTATAAGCCATTTTTAAATTGTGCTTGAAGGTTGTATAGTTACATAGTTATTAATCTACATTACCGACAAACCTGGGATTAAAAACCCTTTTAAAATTGACTGTCCACTCTCACGGAAGTAGTCCCAGGCCAGCATGTCAGAATGGTCAACCATTCTGTTGCTGCTGACTAACTCCCTTCCCCTGTAATTGTGCAGTAGACACGATTTATGTGTAACAACTAACAGTAAAAATTTTTTTTAAATTTACTCTTGAACGTGTTTTCGATATACAGTCCCCACCACTTATAGCGCCCACGCTTTATGCGGGCAATCGCTTTTGGTGGGTAAATTCCTGTTTACACTTGCCCGCTACATTGACTGCAATGTAAAAACCGCTGTTTATAGTGATCTATGCCCGCCTTCTATTGCGGGCAGATTAGCTGCTAAAGTTCAACATGCTGAAGTGTGAATTAACTTTCTAACAGCTAATCTGCCCAAAACAGAAGGCAGGCATAGAGCACTAACTAACCACTAATTGGTACTGTACCAGCTTAGTGCAATGGCAGAATGGCAGCGAATGGAAGAAGCGATCTGTCCCGAAGAAGGGATCCTTTATGCCGTGGCAGTTACGGGATAGCGATAGTTAAGGGAACCACCCATTGTGCTGCTGTGAAGAGAGAATCCATCCAGTGAAAGCTGCTGTGATTTCGTGTAGAGGGCAGCATGAAGCGGCAGTGATGGGAGCACGGGAACAGACAAGGTGAGCACAGTAAACTAACAGACATAGCAGACCAAGTCCAACTCCTAACTGGAGAGAGAATAAATATACAGAGCATGTGAGCTCCTCTGGGGAGATTTTATGTAGCGGCAGTGAAATGTAAAAATAAACATTTTTGGTTACCTCGACCAGTCCTTATAACGGGCAGAATCTGTTTACACAGATCTGCCTGTTATAAGCGGCTTTGACTGTATTACATGATCACCAAGCAACCCCATAGCAGGTCATGGAGCCCAACTTCCACTCACTTTCAAATGGATACTGGGTCCTTTGTATGCAGCCCAGACTCTCAGTCATGATCTGCCCAAGCGAAGAAGCTATGTGAAAGTCATCAACACTGCTCAGTGTGAGGACAGAATACACATCATGTCTGTATTGCAGTGTCAGAAGTCATCAGCACCGCCCCGATCTGTTATTTTATACTTTAGTACCCTTTATCCCTCAGCTTTCTGTCATTGCCATTTTACCCTCAGGTTGCTGCCACTACCCCTTACCCTCAGCTCCTAACCAAGCTCCACTCTATTTTCACAACTGACTTCCTGGTTCCCAGAGTCCCTGCACATGGGACTGAACATCCAACCTTAAAGGCAATTTGTTTTAAATTGGACCTGAACCTCACAGCCCTCCTGGTAGGAACAACAAGATCCTTTGAATGTGCTGCCACTCAGTGGGCTGCAGGTATAGGTTGCAAGATCCTTCTCATCTATCATTCTGCATGGGTTGTGAAGGAATTCTTGCAGGAAGTTGCAGACTTCATCATTGAGCAGGTGTTGGAGTCACCCAAATGGATTATTCTGGGTGACTTCAATATTTGGCTCGGCAACAAACTCTCACAGTTTGGTTAGGCATTCCTCCAACTGATGTGTTCATTAGGCCTAACACAGGCTGTTACCTCTGCAATCCATATACAAGACCACGCATTAGACCTCATCTTCCTGCTGTGAATTGAGTTCGCCAACCTTATGGTGGAACCGGTCATTTGGTTGGACCACCATACTGTGTGCTTCTCATTTGAAGCACCCCAACAGACCTTCCTCTATGGAGATGGTCCAGTACTGCATTTTAAAGGGTTTGACCCCACAGTGTCTGATAGCAGTGCTGGACCTATCCAGTATGAGTGTGTGCGAGAAGCCTGGGGAGTTGGTTTTATCCTATAACAGGGCAACTTCTGAAGCCCTCAATTTCATTGCACCTGTCTGCGTTTGACCCCTTACTTCACACCAGAGATCCCCCTGGTTGAATGGGACACTCAGGGAGATGAAGATGAGGGGTCGAAGGTTGGAGCACCACTGGTGGAGATCCAGATCTGGGGAGGACAAACTTATGTTGATGTCCCATTGTAGGGATTGTCAATCAGCAATCTACGGTAAGAAGGCAGAATTCCTGTCCAAGGAGATTGCTGCAGCAACTAACAGACCAGCTCAGCTCTTCTGCACTGTTGATAGGCTGTGTAACCCTGCCTATCTTCAGTCCAGGGGAACTTTTTCACAATCAAAGTGTGATGAGTTTGCTCTGTTCTTTACTTTTTTTTAATTCAATATGCTTTATGGTAATACCACAACATAACAATGACAGAAATGACAAGAAAGCCTCCTATTACGAAATGAGGAGCAAGAAGAAAAAAAGAAAAAGCTGACATTTAGCATTTCACATCATTAGCTTCAGGTATTACCTAGCATTTTTAGATATCTTAAACACCCTACTCTAAGTCCCACCCACAGAAACCGAGTATAGAGATCTAAGTAACTGATAGTCATAGAGAGTTATAAATCCACTAAAGATACAGATCATCATTCTCTTAAGGCTTCCATGTTGCAAGGAAGAAATCCAGAGTACCCCAGTTGTTTAGATAAGCTTATAGCCTATCATTCATCTTGGCTATGTGCCTTTCCAGTTATAAAGCCAATAAAATTTCTTTATGCCACTCGAGCAGAGAGGGGATAGAGTCATCTATCCAATGCCTCATGATTAACAGTTTGGCAACTGCCGATATGATAGCCATATAGAGTTTCCACTGACTAACTGTCTGTGAAGGGAAGTAGTTGAGCAAGCACATTTCAGGTATAAAGAAAGTATCCAACCCCAAGTGGGAATCTATTGAATTTTGTATAGCTTTCCAGAACATCAGGACTTTTGGACATAGCCATATCACATGATAAAGATCTCCATAGTCTTCTTTACACCGATGGCATTGTGAAGAGGGAAGCTTTCCAATCTTGTTTAATTTTGCCAGTGTAAAATAAAGATTATGCATGATATTTTATTGTTGCAACCTGAGTCTATCATGTTTTATAAATGTATACGTGTTAGACCAGGTTCGTTGCCAGAAAATAGGATCATCATTAAGAGACAGCTTTTGTACCCAATATTAACAGGTCCCCTGAGGTAACCCTGGATCCAAGACCTGCAGTTCTTGATATACCTTGGAAACGGAGTGCAGTCGGTCAGCTGTGCTTAGAAGAGAAGATAGTTGTACTTTGGCAGGTTCAGCATCCATTGATTTTTGCATGAAAGCGATCACAGCTTGTCTAACTTGCCAATATTTAAAGGCATTCCCTTTGGCAGTGGGGATATTATGACAGAATTGAAAGTAGGGTAAAACTCTACCATGCAAAACAATGTCTTCTAACCTGAGCCATACCAAAGGGGTCCAAAATGTAGAAGGAATGGGAGCATTTTGAATTTGCACTTGTGGCTTGTATAGCAAAGGTTGTTCCATAGACGTATGCCAATCTATGTTTAGGGAAGTCTGGATTTGATGTAAAGCTTTCAGGGACCATCCAATAGGAGTATTTCTCAGTTCCTTAGGAATTCTGTATGGAGAGGAATAAATAAGAACTGGAAGGGTACACGAATTCCGAGCTGCTAGGGTTTCTTCAATTGGTATCCAGAGGGGCAGGTATGAATCAGAGTCTGTTGTGTTTAATGGGCAGATCCAATATGTCAACTTGCTAATATAAGCTGCCACGTAGTATTTAAAAAAGGAGGGTAGGGAGAGACCACCACATATTTTTGAGACTGTAAGTTTGGAATACGCTCTTCTGACTCCCTTCCCTTTCCAAATAAATTGGTTTAATAACGTTTGTAAATTGGAGAACCATGATTTAGGCACATAAAACCCCAACATGGTCCAGGGATAAAGAATCCGAGGCAATACGATCATTTTAACCGTATGAATTCTGGCCCAGCGAGAAAGAGGTAACATTCCCCATCTTGCTAGGTCAATTTCTATAGTGTTTAGTAATTTAGTAAGGTTGTCTTTTAGCATCGTTGGCAATTCTCTCAAGACTTTCATACCCAAATAAGTCAGAGAGTGAGACTCCCAGTTCAAACCATAGTCCCCAATTTCACTCTGTAAGCATCTCCCACTTAAGGGGAAAAGTTTAGTTTTAGAGAGATTGAGTTTGTAATAGGATACCTTTGAGAAAAGCTCAATTTCTTGCAGTAGTGTTGGAATACTAACTGCAGAATTCTCAACATGTAATAATAAATCATCAGCATATGCTGAGGTAAGGTGTTGATTATTACCAATGAGGATACCTTGAGTCTTGTGTGAAGATAATAATCTTCGGAATTAATGGTTCCAGATAGAGGTTAAATAAGAGAGGGGAAAGGGGGCAGCCCTATCTGGTACCACGAAATAAAGGGAATGACTTAGAGAGAACTCCATTACACCAAACTTAAGGAGTTGGAGAGGAATATAACAACTTAATCCATTTTATGAACCCTGGTGAAAAGCCAAAACATATCAACGTAGCATAAAGGAACTCCCAAGAAACGCGATCAAATGCTTTCTCTGCATCTAATGCCAGGAGAGCAGCTGGAATATCTGAGTTTTTGGTATGAACTATTAGATGAAGTAGTCTATGCAGATGGTCGTTGGAAGATCTGCCAGCCATAAAACTGGCTTGCTCATCACTAATGAGTTTACCCATAAAAGGCCCTATATGAGTTGCTAATATTTTGGCTAATATTTTAATATCAACATTCAATAGCGAGATGGGACTATAATTCTCAGGATATAGAGGGTCCTGGTCTGATTTAGGAAGTAGGGTAATGTTTGCCTCGAGAAAGTTATTTTCAGAAAAAACAGATATGTACCAGGAGTTGAAAACATTTGTTAAGAAGGGTGTAAGTTCCTTAATGAGAACTTTGTATAAATTAGTCAAGAGGCCATCTGGCCCTGGGGGATTTATCAGGAGCAAGCTGTGCAATTGCTTGCTTGACTTCCCACTCCAGGATTGGAAGATCTAGTAAACAAGAATCACTTGGTAATAACTTAGGTAGGTTAACCAGATCTAGGAACCTCTCAATGTCCTCTGGCACTACTTTGTCTGTTGCTGGAATTGCATAAAGGGCTTGAAAGTATTGCCGAAAACCAGAGACAACTTCCCTTGGATCATTAGTTATAGAGTTCTCCTGTGTTATTCGTAATGCTGAAATAAATCTTGTGGACTCTATTTGTTTGAGCCGGATAGCAAGAAATTTACCTGCTCTCTCTCCTGATTCTAAATACTTGAGTTTGGTCCTCTTGAGAGCTAACTCTGCCTTTTGGGACATAACAGCGGTATATTGAGCTTGCAATTTGTGTAATTGAACCCATTCCTCTTCTATTGAGCAATGGCTGATATTACGTTCAATAACTTTAATAGAGTCTAAAAGATCCTGAGCTTGAGCATTAAACTTTTTAATTCTAGTTGTTGCCAGTCGGATACATTCACCTCTAATGGTGCATTTCAAAGCTGCCCAAACTATATCTATTTTGGTGACCAACCCAATATTAGTGCTTAAAAAGTAGGAAATAAATTATTTAAGGTGATCACAAGTGCTGGGGTCTTGTAGGAGCTGATTGTTGAAACGCCAAAGAAAGACTCTCTTTGTCCCAGATCCATGTAAATAACTGATAAAGATGGGGGAATGATTCAATATTACTCGGGTATGGATGCTTTCATCAATAATATCCAGAAGGCTATGCGAGCTGATTAAGAAATAATCAATTATTGAGCATGTTCGGTGTGGGGCAGAGAAAAAGGTGAATTGTCCGGAATCTGTGTTTAAAACTCTCCACACATCTATCAGACCCGCTCTCTCCATAAGTTCCTTAAGTGCCCTTTGAGCTGGTGATAAGCCAACTATCTTGTTGTCAGACCTGTCTAAGTGCAGCTGAGTGTGATGTTCCAGTCTCCTCCTAGTAAGATCGTTCTGGGTGGGTTAGTAGTTACCAAAGTAAGGAGATATGTAAAAAATTGGGGGCAATATAGATTAGGGCCATATATAGATCCCAATAATATTTGCTGCGAAGCAAGGGACCCTTTAAGTAGTATGTATCACCCATTTGTGTCCCAAATTTCTTGATCTAATTTAAATGGGGTATGTTTGTTAATCAATATTACCACTCCTCCTTTATTGGCAGATATTACAGCCCTGAATGCTTGCCCGACCCATTGTTTACAAAGCATAGAAGTAACTTCTCTTCTAAGATGAGTTTCCTGCAAACACACTATGTCTGCTTTAAGTGAAAATAAATGTTTCAGAACTACCTGTCTTTTACATCTGTCCTGCACTCCTTTGATATTCCAACTAAAAATATTAAACATACCAGCCATTAATTAAGGAATATGGTAAGAATGAATAAACCAATAGAAATAGGGAATATAACTCACTTCGTACCTCTAATACTCGGTTCCACCTAAATATAATAACCAAAATATTTACTAAGGCCCCCATGTCCCACCCCCAACCCTGTTGAAACATAAAAAATAGTAAGTTAACACCCAATTTTCAACCCCAGTTCTTTAAACTGCACTGACATGTTACTCCTGTCAGGTGATGCCTCTATGCAGCTAAGCAAAAAGCCTCTCCTGCCCCCCCTCCCGGTCATAATAACATTTTATAATTTGCACCGTATTTAAAAAATATCAGACTTTTGCCAAAAGCAAGAATATGTCTTTCAATATTTCACTACTCTTTTATACAGGGTAACTAATCTCTGAATTAACTATGAGAACTACAAGTTCATTAGACCCTTTGCCAAAGAAGAAAGAGAGAAACTTTATAAAATAAATATTGTATTGACTGTAATATACCAATACAAACTTAACTTTGGTCTAAGCATTTGATCTCCAGTACAGTGCCGCCATCTAGTGGTTAAACAGTATAACACAATTTAGAGCCCATTATAAAAGTTTTCCCACAGACAAAAGATATCGCAATAATCAGACTTTAATTTAAACCTGACTAGAAATTGTGTAATTCTGATGATCATAGCTACAAAGTCTACAAGAAAACATCTATTAAAACACTATCTCCAATCACTTGGAAATGATCTAAGCTAAGACAATGACTTGGCTATTTAATCAGCTGTAAACAAAAATTCCTAACATCCACAAACCATCTGTATGCGGGAGCAACATCACAAAATTTTAGTTAAGTGAACTACAGGCCAAAACTAATGCAGCTCCTCAGTGTTCTCTTCAAAGTAGTGAGGAGATGAGAGCCACTGCAACAATATGACAAATAGAGCCATTTAGTGAACGAGTGTCTGTATTTCCAAACACATCCAAAATGGACCAGGCTCCTAGAGTGAACCAGCCATTCAAGTTCCCTTGAAAGTTGACCTCCCCATTCTAATAGTGCTCCAGGGGATTCCACAAAAGTGGATTTCTGGTCTAGGCTGATCACATCATAATTTGGGTGACTGCTGACATTTTTGATCCGTCCTTGGACATCTGTATCGATCACAAAAAAGAAAGCCTCTACCAGATATATATGACGCACGGGATCGAGCCAAGTTATTTATAGAGATCTGGCAGGAATTTCTTGAGCTCAGCTTGAGCATGCTCCAAAGTTTTGAACGACAGCCACTGATTGTCAAACTTGACTTGCAAGAGCGCAGGAAATTTTACTCTGAATTGCTTTCCCGCTGCAATTAACTTAACATCGAGAGGGTGCAATTCTTAGCACTTCACCCTAACCAGTTGGTGTAGATCTTGAATTATTCAGATTTTCCTACCTTCCCAAAGAACTTCCTGCAGAGATTTTACCTTGACCAGTATATGTTGTCTGCCGAGCTAGTTGAGAAGCCTGCATATGATCGGTCTGGGTGGTGAACCAGGTGGAGGTAGAGGGTGAAGCTCACGGTGAGCTCTTTCCACAATGTATGTTGTACCATTCAGGGAAGGACTGGTGACTTTTTTGCGGACTTTCTGGACAAACAGTATTGGAGAAGACCCCTCTTCTTTCTCCGGAATTCCAATAATGATAATATTGTTCTGTCTGCTCCTCCCTTCCAGGTCCTCCAGTTTTTCTTCAAGTTTTTTGATTCGCCTGGTAACATTAACCTGATCTAGCTCAGCCTTATCTATTTTTTTCTCCAAGGAAGCTATACGAGTTTCTGAGTCCCCGACTCTAAGGTTCAGAGAGTCAACAGAGGTTTTAATATTGTGCAGCTCTGTTGAGATATCTGCCATTGAGTTTTGCAGGGGCATAATAATTTCCAGGAATCTCTCCTCCGTCAGCGCTGTGGATCCCTGGGCAGACTTAGCGGTAGCCTGCTTAGGCCTCTTCGGGGCCTGCTCTTTCTTGGGTAATGGCGGGGTGTATGTTCTGGTGGCGCTTTTCGCATATAGACATCCATGGCCAAGCTTTCAGAGGTTACCAGATGGTTGTCAAGAGGTCTGCTTTTTATTTCCAATGAAGTCAGGTACATGGTGAGACAGAAAACCGTGATTTTGACTGGGAGAGGAGCGGAGCAACGCAAGCTTGCTGCCTTATGTTAATCTGCCATCACGTGACGCTCTGTTCTTTACTGATAATATTGCTTCCATCAGGTCAGGGATCCAATCGGCACCCTCTAAAGGAGCATGCAGTGATCATCTGGAAGTCATGGTTAGTCAGTCTGTTTGGTTCGACTTTGACCAGCCAGCTGTTGTGGATGTCGTGAAGGTCTTTCAGGAAATGAAGCCAACCTACTGTAATTTGGATCTGGTCCCAATGTGCCTCCTAATGGGGTGTGTTTATGTCATTGTCCCAGTCCTAGCCAGGATAGTCCAGTGCTCCTTAGTGACAGGGGTCTTCCCTCAGCCCTTAAAGGAGGCAGTGGTAAGATCCTTTTGAAGAAAGCTTCACTGGACCCGATCTGCCTGACCAGTTACAGACCTGTCTCTAACCTTCCCTTTGTGGGTAAGGTTATTGAAGAAGTTGTGGCCCGTTAATTGGAGACCCATCTGTCAACTCACATCTACGACCCTCACCAATCAAGTTTTAGGAAGGGGTGTAGCACCAAGACTGGCCTTGTTCGGGTGCTAAATGATCTCCTGGTGGCAAGGAATCGAGGAAGTTGTTCCATTCTTATTCTCCTCAATCTCTCAGCTGCATTTAACACCGTGGACCATGGAGTACTACTGGAGTGCCTGTGGGTTTGTTGTGGACTGGCTGATACAGTCCTCAACTGGTTTTAATCTTTCCTCACTGGCAGGGTGCAGTGGGTGGTGTCTGGGATTTTTTCCTCGGCACCCCTACACCTGCCATGTGGGGCTCTGCCGGGCTCCATTTTGTCCCCCATATTGCTCGAGGTGTATATGCTTCCAATGGAGGGGATATTATAAGATGGTATGGGTTGAGTTTTCGCTGCTATGCAGCTGACACTCAGCTATTCCTGTCTTTTGCACCTGAGCAGCAGGAGGCAATGTCGGTGTTTAATCAGTGCCTTGCTGAAATCCAAGACCGGATAAGAGACAACTGGTTGAGGTTGAATCCGGATAAGACTGAGGTACTAGTGTTGGAATCTGGTCACCCGGGGGGTGAAGGTGCAATCTGGTTGAGTCACTGGGTTGATGCTTTGGGGCTTCCAGTTGCTTACCTCAGCTGGAGTGAAGAATCCGTGTGTTGTTTTGAACTGCAGAATGGCACTTAAATCACAGGTGTCGGCTGTGGTCCAAAGTGTGCATTACCATTTAAGAAACATCGTCATAATCAAACATCTGGTCCCCCGGGTGATCTGCCATCCCTGGTCCACCCCTTTGTGGCTAGATTACTGCAACACCCTCTACCTGGGTCTATTGGGGGTTGATCTTCGCTGCCTGCAGCTAGTGCAGAATGCAGTGGCCAGGTTGTTGACCAGTCTTTCAAGACTGTGTCATATCACACCTGTGCTGCACTCTCTGGACTGGTTGCCAATTAGGTGGCTGATCACCTTCAAGGTCGGTTTGTTAACCTACAAGGCCCTGCATGACCAGGGGCCCTGTGTCCCCACCGCTCTGTCCATCCCCTCCGCTCTACTGATGAGGGTTTCCTAGAGATTCACAGGGTTCGCCTTAAGACATTGGGCACTCATGCATTTTCATTCAGCGCACCAACCCTGTGTAACTCCCTCCCTTGTCACGTAAGAGAGAGTCAGTCTCTAGAAATTGTTAAACAGGAGCTGAAAATATTTTTGTTTAGTCAGGCTTTTTTATCCGATTAGTTTAGCTGACCTGTTATGAAATCATTTATAGTTTTGTTTATGGTATTTTTTTTTTTTTTTTTTATGAAACTGTCTTTGTAAAGTGCCTTGAGTCCTAATTGATAAAGTGCACTACACTAAATAAAGTATGAATGAATGAATGAAAAAGTGAAGAAATCTGCTAAGTGGAGAGCCTTGGTCTGGAGCCTCAAACTTTAAGGTTGGCTATTCTGTCTTGGTCTGCTGATCTTTTTGACTGCAGTGTGGATTCCAGTTGGATGTCACAACTTATGCTTCATGGCTGCCGCTGTAATAAAGGACAGACCGTGACCATGGTAGGCACCTTAGAGAACCTCCAGGGGTTTAACATTGAATGTAGCAGGCAAATTCTTGAGAATTCAACTGTGTTCCAGTTTCTGTGCCAGTAATCTACATTGTGCTACTTGTTGAGGAGCCTATATGAAGAGTGTTTGTAGTTGCAACATTAGCTGAGGCTCAGAAGCCCAAGCTGGCAATGGGAACTGCTAAGTCTGAATTTCTGGTATAGTGAATCATGGATGTCACTCACTACTGCAGCCTCACTATACAAGTAGGCCCTAAACAGTCCAGCTCCGAATTCAAAGAAATATTACCTCTCACAAATTACAGTCCCACCTTCAGGGACTCCAGGAACCAGGAAGTCAGGCATGAAAATGGAGCGGATCGCAATTCGGAGCTGAGGGTAAGGGGTAGTGGGAGCAACCTGAGGGTAAAGTGGTAGTGACAGGAAGCTGAGGGATAAAGGATACTAAAGTGTAAAATAACAGATCAAAGGGGGTTGCCTGTGCTGATGAATGTTGGCACCACAGTACTGATGTGATGTGTATCCTTTCCTCACACTAAGCAGTGTTCATGACATTCAGGTGGCTTCTTGGCTTGGGCTGATCACGATTGAGAGTCTGGGCTGCATACAAAGGGATCCAGTGTCCATTTGAAAGTAAGTGGCAGTTGGGATCCATGACCTGCTATGTGGTTGCATGGTGATCGTGTAATATTTTGAAAACACTTTGTAGAGTCATTTTTTCTAATGTTTACAGTTAGTTGTTACACACAACAAATAGTGTCTACTGCACAATTAGGAAGGGGGGGTATGTTAATCAGCAGTGACGCCATACAGAGCATATGAATAATCCTAAAACAAGTATCTTCAAAAGTTTGTTTTAACATGCATCAAACATCCAGCATTGACAAATGCTGGTTACTTTTGAAGCTGCCTGTAAGAAGAATTCAATGGCATGCTGGTATTGTGATAGCAGACAGTCCTGTCTACTAAGGTGCCTATAATATTTCATTGAAAAACTGCAAATTTATTTCTATTTCACGTGAAATTGACACTTCTTTTACTAAAATTTTGCAGCTTTAATGTATTTTTAAAGTTGTTGCCCTGCTTCATCTGAAGAAAAATTTAGATAGTAAGAAAATATCACTTTCTAAAGTGTAACAGATGCTTTCAGATTATCAAAAACCATAAATGTCAATGCCAAGCAATGTGGAACCTTTTTTGAGTGCTGTAGGCCCAGGTTCAAGCCTTGAGTCCAGGATGGTAGGAGCACTGACTGGTAAGGTGGGTGATAGCGTTAACAAGAAAAAAAGTGGGCTACAAAATTGGGGAAAAGTCAGGTGCATGTATACATGTTGTCTGCCACTTATCTCCCAAGTCACCAGACCAGGTGCCCACTGCTGGCTCCCCATCATCACCACCCTCCAGCATTTGTGTTCCCTGCTCTGACAATGTCAGACACCACTGCAGTAAGGGCTTTTACCGCAGAGTGCCAATTGTTTTCATTTTTTTGTAGCCAACCTTTCTTCTGTATTAGCATGGTTATCCAGGCTGTCAAGTGTATTACCACCATACTGCCACCAGGAGTCACTACAAACTGGAGTGCAGTTAAGCGCTCCCTTAGGAGTGGGGTGTTCATGCACATGCTAAAATCGCCATCCTCACAGGTGTCTTTTGTTGCCAACTCAGATGAAAATCCAAGTTTTCCAGTGTGCCAGAGCAGTTTTCCGCTGCTCAGTGCCATGGAGTCGGCCATGAAACGTGATTTTTGATAAGCAGTATGCTTTTATGTTTTAGCAGGCAATGTATTCATCCAAACCAGATTTTATTTGGGAGAAAAGAAATCAGAAGGTAATTACTTGTTTATTAATTGCTAAATTGATTGCCACTACATTTCCATCTATTGTATCTAGAGTGGCCTTGGTTATACTACAGTTGCTGTTATGATATGGGTTCATTAGAGTTGGGCTGGTGATTGGTGGAGCAGCAGCACCTGATCGTGCATTAAATTCCCTCTTTAATGCATGGTTAGAGTGCCAGATCTTGTTCAGTTATGAGGAATGTAGTGTTCAGTCCTTGACATGCAGAGCCCTTCCCGAGGCATGTCAGGCAGAGTCCGGGGCAGCCATTATATGTTGTTGGAAGAGAGCAGGCAGAGAAGGGAGCAGTGTAGCCATGGATGTCAGTTTCTCATTAATTGGGAATCTAACCATCAACAATTGATTACAGTTGTGGTTTCCCGGGGCGAGGCACCACGGCGGAAAGCTCACAAACTGTTACTTGCTCAGTGCAGCATCAGCGATGAAGACTGTTTGGATGCACTCCAAAGTGTATGTGGCAGCAGTGGGGAATGCACAGCAGACCTAGTCAAGCGGCAGAATGTGACAGGGGTAGAATGGGACTTGGAAAATCTGTAGACCAGTAGTGAGACACCCACAGCTGATGGCAGTATCGCTCCAAGGGACAGTGTCCGGAATGCTGATGAGCTGAAACTACAGTGGGGAGCACAGGTCTGCATAGTACAGAACACAAGCGATGAACAGGCATGGAGTACTGTCAGACATACAGTATTTCGCAGTCAGACACAGCTCTATGGCTCAGGTATGCACTGTGCAGGAAAGGAGTTTCCCGTATGTTGCTGGCCCCTTGTCAGAGTGCAAACCACACATTCGAGAGGCACCAGGGAGCAGCAGGGGCAAACAGTAGCAGTTCATGTTAATTGGCAGAAGGAGCACATACCATGGAGGAATGGGAAGAGGTGCTGAAAGTGCCAAGGAGAGGCAACAGAGCGGCAGTGTAACCAGCTGGATGCAGGAGTGCAGAGGTGATGAAAGACACACAGAGGCTGCAGAGCAGGCTGTCAGACCCAAGCTACAACAACCTGTGGCATCACAGATTCCATCATATGGCAAGACACAGACATCCAGGAGTGCAGAGCAGTTGAGGAGCAGGACATCAGTGACAACATACTCTGCTACCAACGTACAGGCCAACATACTCAAAAAAAAAAGCATGTATCACATAGTCATTGCAGTGGCATACAGCACTGTATGGGGCATGAGAGAGAGAGAGAGAGGGAGGGAGGGGAGAGAGAGAGAGAGAGAGAGAACAGCACAGCACACTGTTGGCTTGAATGTCCACAGGTGAGTGGAAGCAGACAGACTATGTTATGCAAGGCAACACAGCAGTGGCAATGCAGCGCCACTCATCAGTACCACTGCACATGTGACCCAATGCCCTTCCAATGTAAAGGAGCACACAATTACAAAAGATGATGCTGCGTGTAGTAGACACTTGAGCCTTTCCAGCAAAGAACTAGACATGCTGCAGCAAGTGAAATATGAGCCCAATATGCTGAAAAGTACTGCTTGGGCAGTCAATATGTTGGAGGACTGTCTGCGTAGCAGAAATATGGAAGCTAATTATAAACAAGTGGCAGCAAGTGAAATGCGTGGTCTTCTTTGTGAGTTTTATGCCTGTATCCATGGGTTTCAGTGCAAATCCTACACTGTAAGCATGCTGCTTTGTTTGAGAGTGGGCATAAATCATTTTCTAAATAATACTGAGAACAATAGAATGATCAATATAAAAGCACATAAAAGGGTGTGCACCAGGAATGTGGTGCTCGCAAGTAAAAATCATTGAATACATACAAACAACTTGGGCACTCACCACCAAAGATTGCTGACACCGTATGTAGAAAAAAAATATTTTATTTGTTAAAACATAGCCTAATGCGTTTCTGGTCTGTGAATGACCCTTTGAGAATGGTCATTCATAGACCAGAAATGTGTTAGGCTATGTTTTAACAACTAAAATCTTTTTTTTTTCTATATACAGTGGCCCGGATATTCAGAAGGGTTGCGCATGGCGCAACACTCTTGTGCCATGTGCAACCCACAGATGTGCCCTGGCACAATATTCAAATGGGGATTGAGCCTGGCACAAATCCCAATGTGCCGGAGTGCATCAGTAATGTATGTGGCGCAGGTAGGGAGTATGTGTCAGCATCTGACATCCCAATATCTGGTGCCCGGGATGTGCTGAGTCCATGCATGTGCAACCCCTACTTGCACTGCACACAGGTGAGCCAAAAAAAAAGAGCAACAGCTGGCCACCCACAGATGAGCTGCCGTATTGCAGGGCGCAATACGGCAGCTGCCACTTGTGGGCAGCCACCCAAGCTCTGGCTACACCTTCGTGGTGGTGCCCCCCCATGCCCAATCGCAGGCATATGTATTAAAAGAATAGTCCAATATCCCTGGTGGTCCAGTGGACCGCTTGCAGCCCGATCGCAGATGTCGGTAAAACATAATACCACAGCAACCCAACCCTGGTGGTCTAGCGGTACCCCCCTCCTCACCCGCCCACTGAGCCCTACCGCCCCGCCCCCACGGTCAGCGGCAGGCGGCAGCTCCCCACCCACTTGCCACCCTGCCGCCCCCGACTGATACCGTATGGTAGGGCTGTATGCCCACTGGTCCACAGCATGAGCCAATGGGCGTGCAGCCCATACCATACTACACAGTCCAGATATGTGGCTGGCCGAGAGCGGAGCCTGCAAGGCATCCTCCACCATAGTGCCATGGCTCTTCCTTTTTCTTAGTGTTTACACCCCAGGAGTTGTGGCATGCAATAACATCCATGGAGGGAAGCGCGTACGCATCTGCACACGCTCCCTCCTGGCATCTGCCCCAACTCCTCCCCTTGCTATAGTGTGGCACCCTGCTCCCCAGCCTCCACTAGGGAGCAGGCAAGCACCGACTACTGAGGAACCCCCATCCCAGAGAAGGGGAGCAGTCCATCGGATGCTCAATCCTTCTCCACCGCTGCCTACCTCTGGTGGCCCATGCTCATTCCCAAACATGGGTTGCCTGCATAGCACGAAGTAAGGTGACCACTGCCTCAGCCCTCAGCACCACTGGGCCAGCTACAAATCCATTCTTTATTTGGGAAGGCTTTATATCTATAGACTGTTTTTATATCTACCCATGAGAACTTTTTCCCTAGTTTACCTTTCAAAGTATTATAGATTGTTTATTTTAATGTGAATCTGTTTTCATTCTTAGATTTCGGTATACCTTTAAAAATTAAGATCCACACAAATAGATGATTTGATACCTTTTATTGGACCAACAGAGTTGTTGAAAAAGAAAATACTGCAGGTGTTTTTAGCTTTTGAATTACATAGAATCCTTCATCTGAAAACAATACCATTTGGTTTGGAAGAAAACACTTTCTTAAAGTCCCGATCATACATAAAAAAACAGATAAAAGTTGTTAACAATTTTATTGGCCTAAACTGCTTTTAAAAATCAACATAGAACCATATAAAGACAAAATATTTCCATCAAAGGAAAAGTATTTCAATGTCAAATGTCACAGAATAGATAGCTCCTTCCCTGAGAACAGTCATAAAACACACTACAGCTACATCTGTCCATCTGTGCATGCATTAGCAAATGCCTATGATTTTAAACTACAAGATAAAATAAGCTAAAAAAGTACATAGTATATAATGTCAGAAGTCTTCTTAATAAGAAACTATTTTGTGTTAGGCAAAAAGTGGGTTTAAGACAACCTGCCTTAATATAAATTAAGCATTAACCAGCTTTTTCCTACATTTACACAGTGTAAGTGCTATTCAGTGTTAATGTATAAATGTGCTACTGTAAAAACGTGGGAAACATCAGATAGATAACTACAATGATTGAGCAATCTGGCCATATGTGAAAGCAAAGCCTTTTATATTGGTAAGACAGGGCGGGCCCTAAAAACTCACACAGGGGAACACAGGAGTGCAATCAGAAATGGTGAAATGAAAAATGCTCGGGCTAAACATGTTACCGAGTCAAAACCAGTCAGAACATGGTTATGTGTTTTGTGGAGTGGAAAAAGTTACCATAAGAGAGAGAGGGGAGGAGACACTGAAAACCTTCTGCTGCAAGAGAACTCTTTTGGATTTTTCAGTTAAAAGGCTTCAACAGTTCTATAGTGTATAGTAGGGGGCTATTGTGCATAGAAATCGGAGCGTTTCAAAATGTTATTGTGCCACAGTTCAAAAGTTCATGGAATGTGATTGTACCAAAGTGTGGTACAACAACATTTTGAAATGCTCTAGAGGCTCACACGCTGCTCTGTGGCTCAACCGAACAGCTTAGCAGTGTCCCTGCCATGCAGAACTGTTATAATAAACAGTACACTGTGAAACAGTGTCAGTGGCTCAGTAGGTAGCACACTCGCCTCTGAGGCCGGGAGATCAGAGGGCTGTGGGTTCAGTTCCCACATATGGCACTTGGGTTAATATCCCAGTACTGACACTGTAATGCAGCATGAGAGGGGTGCTGCATTTCTGAGGTGCTGTCTTTCAGATGAGACGTTAAACCGAGGTCCCATCTGCCTGGATTGGTGGTAGTTCAGGTGGATGTTAAAGATCCCATGGCACTTATCGAAAAGAGTAGGGGAATTTCCCCGGTGTCCTGGCCAAATTTCCCTCATTCACTAAAAATACCACCAACAGCTTAATCTGGTTCAAGGTCAGTTGGCATTCATCTGTATCCCCCTCCCCCGGGTCGTGCCTGAAAATAGGCAGGATTTGTCTAGTGCACTTACCCGGTCAACAAAAGCTAAATAAAAAACAGAATGGTGGCAGCATTTTTTTCAAAAGTAAATTATGACGAGTGTAAGCGCTTCATCGAGGAGCAGGCAACTAAGCATATGACCCAAAAAACAATAAATGACATCCGAATAGTAACATCCTACCTGCACGACGTCGACGAGTGTCAGCCCATGTACAAAATACCAGTAGCAGAGCTTGATGTGTTACTGGCTGGCTTTATTTTTAAAATTAAGCACATAGATGGTTCTGAATATGAGCCAACTACACTACGTGGTCTTCTTGATAGCGTTTACAGATACCTAAGCAAATATGACTATGGGCACCACTTATTCCATGGTAATTCAACAGATTTTAAAGAAACCCTCCAAACCCTGTCTGCCAAACAACGTTATTTAAAAAAGTTAGGCAAAGGTAACAAGCCAAACAGAGCCGATTCCCTGACTGAGGAGGACATCGAGCAGCTGTACACATCTGGGTCACTGGATCTGCACAATCCAACAGCACTCCTCAACATGCTTTTCTTCAGTATTGGACTCTGTTTTGCCCTCCGTACCAGTGAACATTACAGCTTGAAATGGAGTGACATAAAGCTGTGTGAGGACACCTCTGGGAACAAGTACCTTGAGTACTTAGAGTGTCCAACCAAAACAAGAACGGGGGAAAACCCCCATGATGTACGTCCTGTTAAACCTCGGATATACCAGAATAAACAAGACACCAGCCATGACCTAGTAACTGCCTATCTAAAATATACCTCACAAAGACCCCAAAACTGCAAAGCCCAGAGAATCCATTCTACCTGGCAACCAACACCAACCGTGTAGCAGACAAGCCTGATTCACTGTGGTTCTGAAATATGACAGTGGGTGAAAACAAACTACATGGTTTAATGAAACAGATAGCAATTCTAGCTGGTCTACCCAACAAAAAAAAATCACAAACCATTCCACAAGAAAGTCCTCTATCCAAAGACTAATCGACTGCAATGTCCCCCAACAGGAGTTGCCCAAATTTCTGGTCATAGGAACCTACAGTCTAGCAATAATTATTCTGTCTTGTCTGAAGAAAAGCAGAGGAGAAATTCAATTTTTTTCCAAGCATCTCCAGATGCTCCCAAACCACCTCAGATTAATCGGCCGCCAGGTGCAGAAAACAGTACAGTTCAGCCTCAAGCCACAAGTGAGCCATCAACAAATGCAGTAAGCGCCAAACTTCGAGGAGCTCTCGGAAACCTCACCTTATTTAATCCAAACTGTGCATTTCAGCAGAGTGTCCACATCAGCTTCTTTCCAGAATATCAAACCCAACCTCCCTCAAAAAGGATATGCCACATCAGTTCATCATCCGACTCAGATGAAGGTAAATATGGCATCACAATCTCTAATTAATATGCAGCCAAGTGTGGGGTGAGGGGGAGCAAAGGTCAGAGGGCAAATAGTTTCGGGCACACCCTTAACAGACATTTTTTTTTCTCCTCAGGATTTCCAGGGCAGTGAATAGCTAAGGCCGTATTAAGAGAAGCAGCCATCCCAGTGTAGCAATATCTCAAACAGTTTTAATCTACTCAGCTGTTTTAATTGAGCAGTGCATAACTTTTGTCATTAAAATAAAAAATCTTTGTTACATTCAACCTCTCTGTCCAGAAATGTATTTCCAAGGTTAGTAGGAAGTATTTACTAAAATTGCTAAAATTCTTGACTCGCTTAACGAGACACCAGTCGCCATGAATACTTTTTTTTGAAAACCCACCCATACAGCAAAGGTAGCCAACAGCAGGCCATCATTAGACACCCCCTCCCCTAGCAACCAAACCAAGGTTCTAGCAACCAGTAAAATGAGCAGTCCAAACTGTTTTAAGCATCTGCATAACTGAAAAGCAAAACTCTTTTTTAGAACTAGTAACTATAAATACTGGATGGGCAACTTAAGTGCACAAACAGCTTGTTGGGTGCAGCTCGGGCTCATTCTAGGGGACCTCTCGAGCTTTGCTCTCGAGGTCAGAGAGAATCAGAACCCCTCTGTAACACAACACACTGGTTGTGCACAGGTGCCCATCCGATATTCTCTATGGGTTGAATGAGGGCTTTAATGTTAGCCCCTTCTTAAGCAAAAATGAAATGCTGATGCTGGTTGTTGGAGGGGTTAACACACAGCATCACATTCTTAATAGTCCTGTAATTTTTTTATGCAACTCTCCCATAAGAGTAACATAGGGAGTCCTAACTTATGGCTGCTATATACAAGCATTTGTCAATGCCGAATGTTGCTTGCTTCTATGTGCTGTTTAGGAATTTGGAAGTCATTGGAGTGCAAATATTGAAAATTCGCAAACTTACGAGCGTGCGTAGGAACTGCGCAATGCACGCTTGTAAAACAGTCATTTTTAGGAATTTTTTCTCCAAATTTTCAACATAGCCATTTTAAGACCTCTGCTCATGAACAGTGTCACTGTGATTTTCTTAATGTGTCCCATACATTGATTTCGCACAATCGACTGTGCCATTGTGCGCTACATGGGCGGAAACACGCCGTGAGATGTGAAAATGACAGCTGTACTGCTCATAAGGAGGTGGTAAAATGGCAATTTTGAAAATCTGGAGTAAAAATATTGAAATTTTGAACTTACAAGCTAAGGTAGGAACTGCGCAACGCACAATCGTAAAACAGTAATGTTGGGAATTTTTCACCAAATTTTCAACATAGTCATTTTTAAGACCCTGCTCATGAACAGTGTCACTGTGATTTTCTTAATGTGTCCCGTACATTGATTTCGCACACCAACTGCGCCATTGTGCGCTACATGGGCGGAAACACATTTTGAGTGAGATGTGAAAAATGACAGCTATACTGCTCATAAGAGGGTGTGGTAAAATGGCAATGTTGAAAATCTGGAGTGAAAATATTGAAAATTCGCGAACTTACGAGCGTGCGTAGGAACTGCGCAATGCACGCTCATAAAACAGTCATTTTTAGGAATTTTTCCACCAAATTTTCAAAATAGGCTTTTTGAGAGCCCACCTTATAAACACTGGCAGTGTCATTTCATTAATCATTCCAGAAAGGTGATTTCGCACAGTGGCTGCGAAATCACCCTTCGGGCCCGAGTAACGCCATGACAGTGCAAGAATTCATGAGGAGGGGTCCCAAAAACCCCATGTTGAAAATTTGGTGCAAAAATCCCAAAAAATGCCTGAGATATGCAACAAAGTTGAACAAACTCTATCTATCCCATTATACAGCTTACCGGCATTTCCTCCGTTCGCGGTCGGCTTTGAAGAGTGCAGACGTGTTCCCAGTCCACCGAAGGTGATCGCCGCTCCGACGGAGGTAAGTATGGGGTGAGGAGGGTGGGGAGGGGCGGGTGCGCGTGAGTGGTGGCGGTTGTGGGGAGGCAGGAGACTGCGGGGACCGCTTTTTCTTTACAGGTTTTTTTTTTTAAATGATGATGCGGACATTTGTCACGCTGGGGTGGGCTCCCAGCATGGCAGAAGGATGGCTGGGGGGGCCATGGAGCCTACGGGGGATTGGGCATCTCCATCAGCCATGGCATCTGTTGCCATGCTGGGGTGGGATCCCGGTGTGGCACCCTGTACTGGGGGGGGGACAGTGGAGCCGACGGGGGATTGGGCACCCCCATCAGCCATAACATGATTTTGTCACGCTGGGGTGGGCTCCCAGCGTGGCACCTGGATGCTTTGGGGGGGGCGTGGAGCCGACAGGGGATTGGGCATCCCGTCGGCCGTGCCGGTACAGTGAGGGGAAGGGTATGAGCACTAGGCAAAGTGCAGTGTGCATGATGAGCAGGTGTGGGGGAGAGCTCTGCTCAGTCAAGCGGAGCTCTCCCTTTCAACTGTATGCCACTGCATTTTCAGCTTGTCATAGACAGCTGCAGCAGTGATTGGGGAACTGGGGCTGCACCTGGAAACACACTGACTGCATTGGAAGAGGGGCTGACACACCTCCGAAAACTCGGATGATGGCACTATGTTTCTTGCACATGCATGCAAGCAACATAATAATAAAAAAGGACACAACATTCAGCAGGTAACCTGATGGTAGCTTTTTTCAAGTGTGACACATTAACAATTGCTCCAAAAAGAAAAAGAAGAAAAATATTTTTTTTCAAGTGTGACACATTAACAATTGTTCCAAAAAGAAAAAGAAGAAAAATATTTTTTTTTGAAGTGGACAAATCATTGACCTTTTTGACCGCCCACTGTTTCTGTGATAATAGTTTTATTTTGTAGTGTTCAGTGTATGACTATGTAGCTAGTGTGAATTTTATTCGACTTAATAATTACAGTATAATGTGTGCAAGTCACTCTTGACCTTTTGATCTCCCTATCAAAAAATAAACAACATGCAAATCAATTGAGATGGAGTGTCATAAGCTATGTTAGGTACAAATTGCTGATTTGCTATCCTTTTCTGATGACAGTGTAATCTACCAGTCTTAAAACAAGAGGTTAAGCAATACGCTTATGTTAGAAAGCTACATCATCAATTATGATGACTATGCACCCAGTCTGAATTTTATTTGGCTTAAAAAATTGTTATGAGTGCAAGTTACCTCTGACCTCTTGACATCCCTAACACAAAAAAATTCACAGAAATGGAGATTGAGGGTCACGGCACCATATAAATGGGTGATCTAAAGTAGGAAAATTTGGTGTTAGGGTTGCCAACCCTAACACCCCACCACCATTCTGCAGGCAGCAATAGGAAAAAACATTATGGTTTGACCTCTCCTGTGGCTTCGTAAATAAGGCATGGTATGTGCCTTGGGGTTGTCAAACCTAATGCTCACCCCATTTCATCAGTAAAAAAGCTAGGATGTGTACAGTATATGAGAATGCGGTGAGCATTAATCCAGACAACCCCAAGGCACACACCACACCTGATTTACGAAGATACAGGAGAGGTTAAACTATAATGTTTTCCCTGTTGATGCCTGCAGAGCATGTGCTGGGTTTTAGGATTGACAACCCTAATACCACATTTCCCTATTTTTGTCAGTTTAACCCGAACTAGTGCATTAACAAAGTTTTTTGCAATGAATTTCCTTACTTTTTGAGCTAGTATAATTGTATCCTCATTTGCCTCTGGGAGCACAAGGCCCAGTGGGCCCTGCACTTCCCTCCCTCCATAGATGCACACCTGTACAGTGCTAATCATGCAAAAGTTGCCCAGTATTATTGCGTGGTACTGGTATACATATTATTTAATAGGTACTGCGCTTGTGCTACTGTGTAACTTTTGCATGATTACCAGTGTATGTTGCTGTGCAAGTGCAGAGCCCTCCAGGCCCTTCACTTCCATTTCTGCTGAAACAGCAGTTTCTTTCTTTCATTGTATGGCTTGTTAAAGTTCCAATGTTACCCTATAGGAATTTGCATTTTTCATTTTTTATGCTTTTTTATATTGCCCCTAATTGTTTAGGTGGGAAATATGTGTTATTCTTGTAGTACTCATTAAGGCCTTTGTTTTGATATATATAGTCCCTCAAGTCCAAATATTGAGGGAGTTATGACTTGCTGAAGTTCGAATGTTATTCTATGGGAATTTGTATTTCTTATTTTTTATTGCCCCTAACTTTTTAAGCGGGAATATGTGTTACATAGAAACATAGAATTTGACGGCAGATAAGGATCGCTTGGCCCACCCAGTCTGCCCATTTCCCTACCTAATGGATATGCTGCAGATCCTAGTTAACCAGCAGCCTACTTCTTCCTACCCCCACCCCCTAGAATTACCTTATGACTGTCCCATGCATGCTTGAATTCCACCACTGTTTTTGACTCCACAACCTCCTCCGGAAGGCCATTCCACGCATCCACAACCCTCTCTGTGAAAAAATACTTCCTTAAATTATCTCTGAGCCACCCCTCTATCTTCAAATTGTTCCCCCTTGTTATTGCACACCTCTTTTTTTGAAAGATGCTACCCTCTTGGACTTTGTTGATTCCCTTGAGGTACTTGAAAGTTTCTATCATGTCCCCCCTCTCCCTCCTTTCCTCGAGGCTATACATATTAAGCTCCTTAAGTCTCTCTTCATATGTCTTCCGGTGCAGACCCTGCACCATTTTAGTTGCCCTCCTCTGGACAGCTTCCATCCTGTCTATGTCCTTGTGAGATTGGGTCTCAGAAGCACGCATAGTACTCAGATGGGGTCTCACCAGCTGTCTGTACAGAGGATAATAACTTCTTGTTTTCTACTGGTGATGCCTCCCCATGCATCCCAGTATCCCTCAGCCCTCCTTGCTGCCCTCTCACATTGCTTGCCCACCTTTAGGTCATCTGATATGACTACCCCCAGGTCCCTTTCCATTTTTGTTGTTGTTAGTATCTCACCCCCCATTGTGTACTCTTCCCCTGGGTTTTTGTTTCCAAGGTGCATTACCTTGCACTTCTTAGCATTGAATCTAAGCTGCCATACATTTGACCATTTCTCTAACCTTACAAGTCCCTTCTCATCCTTTCCACCCCACTTTGTGCATCAACTCTGTTGCAGATCTTTGTGTCATCTGCAAAGAGACATACCTTTCCTTCCAGTCCCTCTGCAATGTCGCTTATAAAGACATTGAAGAGGACCGGCCCTAAATACTGAACCCTGCGGCACCCCACTAGTAACCCCCCTTTCTTCAGAGTGGACTCCATTTACTATGACTCTCTGCGTCCTATTCTCCAGCCAATTCTTTACCCAGGCTGTCATCTTGGGACCCACTCCCAGGCTGGCTAACTTGTATCTTAATCTTTTGTGTGGGACTGTGTCAAATGCCTTGCTAAAGTCTAGGTAGGCCATGTCCACAGACCCTCCCTGATCTACTACTTTGGTCACCCAGTCAAAGAAATCTATCAGATTCATCTGGCATGACCTTCCCACTGTGAATCCATGCTGCCTTGGGTCCTGTGCCCCTCTGGCCTCTAGATACTCAACAATTCTTTCCTTCAGAAGTAATTCCATCATTTTCCCTATCACTGAGGTTAAACTAACAGGTCTGTAGTTTCCTGCTTCTGCCTTGCTCCCACTTTTGTGAAGGGGAATCACATCTGCCCTCCTCCAGTCCTCAGTTACCACCCCATCCTCCCATGATTTGTTAAAGAGAGTAGTCAGTGGTGTCACTAGTTCTACCTTAGTTCTTTTAGAATTCTGGGATGAATCCCATCAGGCCCATTTCTTTGTCCACCTTCAGTTTTAAGAGTTATTTCAGAACCCTTTCTTCTGTAAATGGGCTGGTATCAACTTCTGTATCCAGAGTGTTTCTACTGTTTGTTTTAGGTACCTCCCTTCTTCATTTGTAAATACTGAGCAAAAATATTTGTTTAGTATCTCTGCCTTTCACAGTCACCCTCTCAGAAGAAGCCAGAAGGGAAGGAAGGAAACATATTCAATTCAGTGCTTTAGAGTAACTGGTAATTGCTATTTTTCTTTTAAACTTAGATTGTGGGCTTTTAGTGACACTATACTTTCTTTGTTGTCTTTACTTATAATTGTTTTTGGGCTGTTGAAAATTTAAAACATAGTGGTGGTGTAATTCTGTGCTGTCTTTAATTGCTGCAAATTTTATCTTGGCTTGTCTGACTGCCCTGTAGTTGGGTGAAGGGTGTTAATTGTCTGACCTCTGACCTCAACTACGTGATAACTGGAGGTGGGGCTTAGTCAGAGTTGAAGTAGCATGTAGAGTTTTAATTTCTCAGAAGAAGCCAGAAGGGGAAGGAAGGAAACATATTCAATTCAGTGCTTTAGAGTAACTGGTAATTGCTATTTTTATTTTAAACTTAGATTGTGGGCTTTTAGTGACACTATACTTTCTTTGTTGTCTTTACTTATAATTGTTTTTGGGCTGTTGAAAATTTAAAACCCCTTCCCCCAACTCTTAATTATATGCCCTGTTAAATCTGATTGACAGGAGCTAAACACAGGGTATAGTAAGGGGTGTGAAGTAGGAGGGGCATAAGGGGGAAGAAGCCCACCCTCAGCACGACAAGTGTTTTGACTCATTTATTTATTTATTGTTTTTTGTTTTTTTTTTAAAGAAAATTATCTGAGGATCAGTGGCAGGATCTTTAGGACAGTAAATTAATAAAAAGGGAACTAGGAAAGCTTCAGTAGCAGACAAGTAGTGGAATTGCAGTATAATGTGGGGAGTGGTGCAATGCAGTGGCTGTGGGGCAGCTATATTCAGGCAGACCTTCTGGACACTGAGGTGCTGCCCTATCTGCATGCATCTCTCTGGACTGTGGGATGAGGTAGCCAGACTCAGAGTGGAAGTAAACTGGGTCAGGAGTACCATCACCCCTATCCAGGGACCACCCAGTCCAATGCAACTGCCTCAAAGGATGCCGAGAACGAGGAGCACTTGGATGACAGTGGGCTCAGGGAGGGTTAGAGAGGTCAGGCAGAGGCACATCCCAGATCCTATTCCACTAAAGAACTCATATGCCACACTGGCAAATGAGGACAACCAAATAGAGGTTCCCAGAGAAGTGGAAGGAAAGGATGTGGAGGTTATCCAAGGAGGTGACCTCAGCTGGGAAAGCAGTGGACCCCAGAGAAGGAGGAAGTGAATCCTGGTGGGGGACTTCATCATAAGAGGGATCCAGCTAGGAACACAGGAGGGGGAGGACAGGGAGGTGAGGTGCCTACCAGGTGCCATGGCCTGGAGGGATGGAAGGAAGATCCTGGGGATCACTGGGAAGGCAAGACGGAGGGTGAGCTGGATGTCATTATCCACCTAGGTACTAATGACCTGGCAAATGGGGAGCCAAAGGAAGTTCAGGAGAAGAGTTTAGAAACTGGGGAGGGGTCTCAAGCAAGTGCTACTTCTGTCACTTTTCTCAGAAGTACTACCTGTGAGAGGAATGAGGAGAACATAGGGTGCATGCACCAGGAACTTTAACTCATGGTTTAAGAACTGGTGCTGTGAGGAAGGTTTGATTCATTGGTGACTGGGGACCCACCTGGAGGATGGAGGTTTGTTCAAGCCTGACGGCCCTGCATCCATCCTGGAGGGGAATCCAAGCACTCAATGATAAGTTTAAATGCTACATTGACAAGCATTTAAACTAGCAAAGGGGGGTGGCAGGCCAGCAAGGAGGGTACCTACTTGCTCACCCCCCACAGCTAGCAGTGGAACCAGTGAACCAGAGGAGTGGCTATCTCTGCAAAGCAGTGTGCAAAAGATGGAGATTAGTGCCCACGAGGTGGATAAGCAGAAAAGGGGCAAAATTCAGCAGAAGGGCAGACAGCAAGGAGAACCAGGGATAAATGACAATGAAATAAGGGACTGGAGTAGAACAGTGAAACAGTCTAGGGAGGTCAAATCATGGAAAGCCATGTGTGCAAATGCCAGGAGCCTTAGCAACAAGATGGACGATCTGGAGGCTGTCATGGTGCAGTCAGACCTGGACATTGTGGCCATCACTGAAACCTGGTGTAATGATAACCATGACTGGGAGATGGCCATACCTGGCTACAACATATTCAGAAGAGACAGAGCAGGCAGGAAGGGAGGAGGAGGCATTCTATGTGAAAAATGACATAAGGGCCACAGAGGTCCAGGAGGAACAAAATGGGGGAGAGATACTGTGGGTTAAGCTGGAAAGGAAACTGGCGACAGCCATCTGCATAGGTGTGGTCTACAGACCACCAGCCCAGGAGGAAGAAACAGATAGGGAGCTTATGCTAGCCATCCAAAGGATGGCAGACAAGGGTGAGGTAGTACTGGTTGGAGACTTTAATATTCGAGACGTGGACTGGAGCATCCCAGCAGCAGCATCAACTAGGAGCAGATTTATCCTGGACTCCTTTCAGGGTGCCTTCCTCAAGCAACTGGTCATGGAACCAACTTGGCAGAAGGCAATACTGGACCTTGTGCTCACAAACAGGGACAGTGTGATGGGGGTAACAGTGGGGGAGCACCTGGGAAACAGTGACCACCAGTCATTGTGGTTTGAAATCACAGAAAGAGCAGAACCAAACCACACAAAAACACGTATCCTGGATTTTAGGGGGGCAGACTTTGGGAAAATGGGGAGATACTTGAAAGAGGCATTAAGGGGAATGGGACAGGAATCAGGGTTGAGGAACAGTGGGCAGTATTTAAAATGGGGATTACAAGAACAACAGAATTATGTATTAAGCAGGTTAGCAAGAGGAAAAGGAAGAGAGACCATTAAGGTTTTCCAAAGAGGTAGCAAAGAAAGTGAAAGCCAAAAAGATTGCATTCAGGCAATGCAAAAGACACAGGCAGAAGGGAATAGGAGAAGTACCAGGATAAGCAAAGGGAGGCAGGGAGGTCAGTAAGGAAGCCAAAGCTCAGACAGAAGAACACATTGCAAAATCAGTGGGTAGAGGGACAAAACCTTTACAGGTACATAGTGAAAAAAGAAAGGCAAAGGAGGATAGTGAGACTGAAGGGGAGGATGGGGGCCATGTGGAGGATGACACAGTAAAGCTGACATATTGAACAGGTATTTCTGCTCAGTCTTTACTGAGGAAGAGGAGGGTAATGGGTCTGAAGGGAGTACAAGGGTGAGAATGTGCAGAAATGGACACAAGTCCCTTTACAAGAAAGGGTCCTGAAGGAACTGGAAGTAATGAGTTGATAAAGCAATGGGGCCAGATGGGGTGCACCCCAGGGTCCTTAAGAACTAAGAGAGTGGTGGCTGAACCTCTGGATTTCTGTTTAGCTGATCACTGGAAACAGGAAGGTACCAAAGACTGGAGGACAGCAGATGTAGTCCCTTATACAAAAGTGGGAACAAAGAGGAAGCAGGGAACTACAGACCAGTCAGCCTCACCTCGGTAGTGGGGAAGATCATGGAGCACTACTGAAGGAGAGATTGGTGGAACATCTGGTTGTCAATGGACTACAGGACCCAAGGCAGCATGGTTTCACCAGGGGAGGCATGTCAGATCAACCTCATTGAATTTTTGACTGGGTGACTAGGGAGGTGGATCAGGGGAGGCAGTGGACATGGCCTATCTGGACTTCAGCAAGGCCTTGACACTGTGCCACATAGAAGACTATTACACAAACTGGGAATATGGGTGTGGGCAGGACAGTAGTGTGGTGGGTAGGTAACTGGCTGGGTGGCAGGACACAGAGGGTGGTGGTAAATGGCTGTCATTCCACAGAGGAAGAGTGACCAGTGGGGTACCACAGGGATCAGTGCTGGGACCGTCCTATTCAACATCTTCATCAGTGACATGGCGCAGGACCTAGAAGGCAGAATTTCACTGTTCGCTGATGACACAAAGCTCTGTAACAGAGTAGACACACCAGAGGTGTAGACAGAATGAGAAGACCTGCAGAAACTTGAAGAATGGTCAGGGGTTTGGCAGTTGAAATTCAATGCAAAGAAGTGCAAGATAATGCATATGGGGCACAAAACCCTAGCACAATATATCAGTTGGTGGTGAGGATATAGCATGCACCAAGCAGGAAAGGGATCTTGGGGTTATCATCTCTGATGATCTCAAGGTAGGGAAACAATGTGACAAGGCAGCAGGTAAAGCAAATAGGATGCTGGGATGTATAGGCAGGGACAACACCAACAGGAAAAGGGAGGTCATAATTCCACTATACAAGACACTAGTGAGGCCCCACCTGGGTACAGTGTACAGTTCTGGAGACCATACCTCGTAGGACATAGACAGGGTAAAGAAGGTTCAGAGGAGGGCAACAAAGATGGTGCATGGATTGCATCACAAGTCCTATGAAGACAGGTTGAAGGAACTGAACATGTACTCCCTGGAGGAGAGGAGGAGAGAGGGATATGATTGAGACATACAAGTATCTTACAGGGAGGAACAGGGTGCAGGAAAACACTATTTGTAGCGAAAAGATGTTCCAGGACTAGAGGGCATGGGATGAAGTTGGAGGAGGACGATTCAGAGGAAACATGAGAAAGAATTTCTTCACAGAACGGGTGGTGGACAAGTGGAACACTCTGCCAGAGGAAGTGGGTGGGGCTGAAACAATCACGGATTTAAGAATGCATGGGATAGACATAAAGAAATTCGAGGTCAGGGTAAGGGGCAACAGACTTCAGGAAAACAAACTGAACTTACAAGCTCAAATTGGCAGACTGGGTGGGCTATAGGCCCTTATCTGCTGACACTGTCTATGTATCTATGTATCTATGCCCACCCTCCCTCCCTTTATTAAGCCTCACTATCCCTCCCTGGTCTTCCTTCGCTCCTGATGTACCTATAAAATGTTTTATTCTTCTTAACTGAGTTGGCTATCTTTTCCTCAGTTTGGGCCTTTGCTGTTCTGACTGCCTTCCCAGCTTCCTTTACTTTAACTGATACAGTTCTCTCCTGCTCCTTCTGTGATTCCTTGTACTTCCTGAATGCTTTTTTCTCTTGAACCTTCACTGACACTTCCTTTGAGAAACATAGTGGTTTCTCTCATATCATTTTGTTTTGTTTATTTGCTTCACACAAAAGCTTGTTACCTCTGTGATGGCAATTTTATTATTCCCATTGTTCTTTCCTCCTCCTTCCTGCCCATTTGCTAGTGCATTCCTTAGGCACTCACCATTTTAGCAAAGTCAGCCTCCTAAAGTCCAGTATTTTGCCTTTGTATGGCTTGACTCTATTGCTGTGTTTATTATGAACCAACTGTTCAATGGTCGCTAGTTCCCAGATGGCTACCCACTTCTACATCTGTGATCTCTCTCTATCTCCATTTGAGAGAACCAGGTCTAAGATTGCTCCTCTCAAGTGGCTTCAATACTAGTTGTCTAAGGCATGCCCCTGTAGTGCATCTAGAATAATCCCACTTCAAAGTGGCTGCTGCAACTGCACTCCAGTTAACATCTGGCATGTTCAGATCACCCATCAGCAATATTTCCCCTTTTTCTGCCATTCTAAGTATACTTTCTGTCATTTTCTTGTCCATTTCCTCCCCCTGAGAAGGGGGTCTGTATATAACCCCTGTGCGGATTGTGGTGCCATTGCCTGTCTCCAAATTTACCCACAGTGCTTCTTCTCCTTCCTGTTTACCCTTTTGTTCTGTTGCTTTGATTCCTTCCCTTATGTAAAGAGCTACTCCTCCTCCTTTTACCCTCCCTGTCCCTCCTGTAGATAGTGTATCCTGGTATGTTTACGTCCCAGTCATGGTTTTGTGTGTACCATGTTTCTGTGACTGCCACGATATCCAGATGTTCCCCTCCATCAAGGCCACTAATTCAGAAAGCTTGTTACCACACTATGGGCACTGGTACTCATTGCTCTCCATTTTTGATGGCTTTACCTTCTGTTGCAGCATCCCCACTGACCTTTCTATCTCGGTCTTTTTCTCATTTAGTACCTTGTTTTGTAGGGAGAGGCTGGGATTTTCCTGCTGCTTATCAGTGCCTCACCTCTGACTAGTTTAAAAGCTGCCAATGAAGCATTTAAACCGATTGCTCAAAAGACTTGTTCCTTCCTGGACAGATGCAGACCATCCTGCCAGTATAGGCTGGTGTCCTCCAGGTGGAACCCCAGTCCACAATGAAGCCAAACCCCTGTGCTCCACACCATTTTTTCAACCATTCATTAAACTGCATGGTGCAAAGTACCCTCGCCTCACCCATGCCATTGACAGGCAGCACCTCTGAGAAGGATACTGTGTGTGCTATTTGTCTTAGGCCCCTCCCCAACTCTACAAAGTCCTCCTGCACTGCTCTAATCTCATGATGAGCCAAGTCATTTGTCCCTAGGTGGACAATGACATCCAGCTCAGACTCCCATGCAGCTGTTCTTGTGATCCTGAGGATGAGCTCTCCTGTCCTCCAAGCCATGGCACCAGGCAGACACCTTACTTCAGTTTTCCTGCTCCCCCAGTTCTATCCCTAATATTGAGTCCCCACCAGGAGCTGCTTTTTCCTGTGGTGTCCTCTGCCTCCTTCCTGTGGGCCTCCTGTGACAGTTGTCCTCAGCCTCCTTAGTCTCCTCTGTGGGTGCATCCATAGGGGAGCTATGCTCCCCCAGAATGGTGTATGGATTGTGGAGTGGAACAACTGACTGGGTGTGCCTCTGTTCCACCATCCTCACCCTCTCTGAGCCCACTGTGGTCCAACTGCTATGCTTTCTTTGCAAGCTCTGAGGTAGTGGTGGTGGCTCTGGTTCTCCCTGGATGGGGGAGGTTCCCTTCCTACTGTCCAGTGTGGCCTGGGGGAAGGTTCCCTTACTACTGTCCAGTGTGGCCTGAAGACGGGCAACTTCCTCCCTCAGGTCAGAGAGTTGTCTGCAAATAGGGCAGCATCTCAGCCTCCAGAAAGACTCCCGGAAGACTGCTGCCCCACAGCCATTACATTGCACTACTCCCCACATGTTTATCTACTTTTGTGTGTGTGTGTGTGTGTGTGTGTGTGTGTGTGTGTGATTGGTTTGTTATTTAGAAATATATATTATACAATGTGTATGCTTATATTGTCAGTGCAGTGTGCTACAGAGGATATGACAGTGATATGCACCTTGCACTTTGAGGAATGATGTCAGAACCCCAGGCATAAAGGAATTATTTCCAGAGGTGGGTGGGGTGAGGGTGGGCAGGGTTGGGCCTAAACTATGCCCTCACGAAACAATCAGCTAAAAGCTCTAACCCACCGCTGCGATGAGTGCCTTCCTGTCAGCAAGATGCCCTACACAACAATTTGACAGAGAAAATACCATGCTAATCAAACAGAAAAATCCAGACATCCAAGTCAGACACAGGTAAACCTCCCCAGCCCCAAAACAGCCTGGTAGTTTGTGCTCTGAAAGCAGTCAGTCCCAAAATAAGTCAGCTGTGCTTTAAACTCTTCCTGCACTGAAAATCTTAGGAATTGTAACAAAAGTAAAGCTAGATCCACCTCCCTCTGTTGCTTGAAAGACTGTCTTTCCTGATAATTCTAAGTTCCTTATTTCACCTTTCTGTTACAAGTAGCCTCCACCTGCAGAATATCTGCTACAAACCAAAGACAATTGTAAGGTTCACCTCCCTCTGTTGTGAGCACAACTCACTTTCTTGCAAATCCTATGTTCAGTATTGCAGCTTCCAGCAAGATATAGCTTCACCTGAAGAATATTAGCTGTTCTGATGAGTTTGCTATAAAACGCTTGCTTATAATACTGTTGTTCTCAGGTCTGTAAGACTCTTCCAAAGCTATTGGCTGATAAGTAGCTATGATGTAAGCACTTCCTGACACAGTCTGGCCTGGCCTTTTAAGGCACACACAGATAAACACAAAAAACAGTTTTCACCCGTGAGGCACAGTCTGGGTCAATACACAGCCTGTACTCAGACTTACTTCAGCTTCACCTCTGCTGGAAGCTGTAGTACCCATTGGGACATTTTGTTTTGATATAGACATTGGCCCCTATATTCAAAAAGTCTCCTAGAAATCATGGGTGGTGCTTGTACCAAGATCTGAGATGCGCTGGCCCAAACTAATGAGATGTTCAGAAGATGCACCAGGAGATGCAATTGCACACATCCTGCTAAATACCCTGAACATGTGTGATAGCATAGTGGGAGATGCATGGCACAGCGGGGGACCTGAGCCCTATGCAGATCATGGGGAAAGGTGCAATGCAAAGCCACTTGTGCAGTGCGCAAAAGTGTAATATTCAGCCGACATATGCAAATGACCTCATTGAACATTCCAAGCCCATCTCCCACATACATAGCTCATCACTGGAATGTATTCAAGCCATTTGCATACCCTGGGCATGCTCAGTTCCAGCTTTTCAGGGCTTCCTCACCACTCCACAAAAGTGAACAGGAAGTACTGCAGCCTAGCAGGCAGGTGTGGTAGAATGTTTGTGTGTGGGTGGGTGGACTGCATTGGCCTGGGTACAGTGCTATTACTCATAGCCATGTACAGGGTTGGACTGGGGTGCAGGGGGCCCACCTGGATATGCAACATGGGAGGGCAGAAGGTAATACAGTGTGATTGATATGCCATATGCATGTGATACACCTGCTCTGTATGCAGCGTACAGTCACCTGAAGTTCTCCACACACCCCTGTATGAGAGGAACATGGTGATAACTGCAAGAAATGGCAGTGTGCAGAGGGTGACCAGGTACCCAAGTGGGTGGGCTCCACTTGTGTGCACCTATTGTGTACCACCATGGGTGTGTGCCACAGGACAGTCCCTGGCCTGTGTCAGGCTGCCACTCATCCACCAGGCTACCTGGGCACCATTGCCCCAGATGGCATCCTGGGTATATGCCACCACCAGGTGGCACCCTACAGGCCACATGGGTGTGGGCCATGGCCCCCGCTACATTTGATGCATTGTGGCTGTCCACTCTGTTAGTGTGCCCAGGGGGCAGTCAATTGCACTGGCATGTGGCTGCTGGGTGTCTATGTACAGGGTGTGGTGTGGGGATTACTTCCTGGACAGTGCTGGTGGTGACACAGCACCTGTGGCTCTGGGTTTGTGCATCCGGGCATGACAGCTGTTTGTGGGTGCCTGGAGCATGTTTTGGTGCACTTCCAAGGGCTGTCTCTGGATGGCCTGCCTGCAGTTCTGTGGCCTGCCTGTGGGTAGCTGGTCAGTTTAGACCATCTTTTTGTATACCTAACTTTGGGTGGCTCATTTCTGAAATGCGCAGCAGATGCACTGCACATTTTGGCTGACTATAGGGGTGCACGGCATATTGATAGGAATGCCCCCTTTATTTGCACTGCATACATTATTTCTGCACGATGGCGAATCTGAAGGTGCATGACACATCTCTCCTTTTTGAATATCATGCTTTCATGCCTTTTCTGAGTTGCGCCATGCATCTTCTTTTGGGCTGCACATCTCCTTTGAAAATGTGGGCCATTGTCTTTTAAATCCAAAGTTTAAGGGAGTTATGGCTTGTTGAAGTGTTAATGCTATCCTAGGGGAATTCATATTTTTTTGTTATATATTTTCTGTAAATGTTTAGGTGGGGAATATGTGTTATTCTTATAGTGCTCATTAAGACATTTGTTTTGATGTATAGAGTGTCCCTGAAGTCCAAATATTAAGGGGGGTTATGGCTTATCGAAGCTGGAATGTTATCTTATGGGAATTTTCATTTGTTATTTCTTTATAGCCCCTAAATGTTTGGATGGAAATATATGTTATTCTTGTAGTACTCTGTAAAACTTTTGATTTGATATATGCATAGTCCCTTAAGTCCACACATTGAGGGACTTCTGGCTTGTTGAAGTTCCAGTGTTATCCTGTGGGAATTTATATTTGTCATTGTTAATTTTTTATATTGCCCCTAAATGTTTTTAAGGGGAATATCTATTATTCTTGTAGTACTCATTAAGACCTTTGTTTTGATATATATACATTGTTCCATATCCCAAATATTGAGGGAGTTATGGCTTGTTGAAGTTCCAGGGTTATCCTATGAAATTTTATTTATTTACTGTATGTATTTATTGAAATATTCAGAAACAACCTTTGAGCACAAATTGCTAATTTTCAAAGGTTCCACATCATATGGGGACAATACAGGAGACAATACAGAATACAATACAATTGGTCAGCTCAAGTGGAGTCTAGTTGCAGGGCTACAAGTAGTTGCATAAGATAAACATGATAAGTATGATACAGTAGAATACAAAATAATTAACACATTTGTAGGAAAATCAGGTAGCTGCATAGAGTATTCACAAGTAGTGCAAACACCAATGCTGTTCCGGTAAGGTCATGGCAGCGGAAACCTGAGTTCAGGGCAATATGAGCTCTGAGGGCCGGATTCTCATTTTTAATTTTTTTTATCCTGACCATAAATGTTTATTTGGGGAATATGTATTATTCATGCCGTACTCATTAAGATCTTTGTTTTGATATATAGATTGCCTCTTAAATCCAAATATTGAGGGAGTTTGCCATATTAAAGTTCCAGTGTTATCTTACGAGAATTTTCATTTTTTAATTTTTATGTTTTTTTATGTGGGTCCTAAATTGTTTATTATTTTTGTAGTACTCATTAAGACCTTTGTTTTTATATAATGATTGTCCCTCAAGTCCAAATATTGAGGGAGTTATCACTTGTTGAAGTTCAAATGTGGGGAAAAAAACTAAGTCCACAATCTTTTTTTGTATGTGGGCATTCTTTTTTCATATGAATGAAATGATCTATACAAGAAAGGATGCCTTTATATGAAAAAAGATTGGGGGGGAAAAAACTAAGTCCAAATTCTTTTTTCATATGAGGGCATTCTTTTTTCATATGAATAAAAAAAAAAGCATACGAAAAGGGATTCCTTCATGTAAAAAAAGAATGGGGGAAAAAGTCAACATTTTTTTTTGTATTAGAGCATTCTTTTTCATATGAATGAAAAAATGCATATGATAAAAGAACATCAGCTATCAAAAAAGGATTTTTAAAAATACATTTATGAGTCATTTGTCCAGAAACTAAGTGCAGAATACACCTGACGTGGTCCTGATGAGCAAGATTCATCTGTTAGTATGTGTGTGTAGGATGTCATCTTTGTGGGTTTTGAAATTTATGAAAAAATATTAACCCCATATGAAAAAGGACCCTTTTTCATATGGACCACATTCTGTTTTTGTTCCATGCAGCTATCCAAAAGGTTGTACTGAGCATTCTCAGAAGCAACATCTCAAACTGTAATTACTTTGGAATGGATTAATATTTTTTCACCAAACCAGTGAAAGGCACATCTGTGGCCCAAGCCCTTCCTACTCTGAAAATTTCAGACCAAAATTCCAAACCATCTGGACGCTAGGTAATGACAAATAAACAGCAAAAAAGTATTGTTTTTTAAAATTGTTTTCACTATCTGCATCTTGGAATCTGTACATCTGACCAGAATGAAACTTGGCAAGTCAAGAGATGTACCCCCAACCAAGACTATGTATGCAAAATGTCATGCAGAACTGTTGAATGGTTGTAAAGATATTAAAATGAAAAGTTTGAGCTTTAATATAGAACCCCCTGCTCAACCCTAACTATAGTGGTGCTACTGCACCACATTAATATATATACATAAATATATATAGGGGATATAAACATTTAAATGCTCCTATCTGTTCTGTATGTTTCTAATGTGTGTAAGAGGTCATAAGAGACTCAAGATGGTATTCCCCTCTGAATAATACGTGATCTACTTATAGTAGTAATACCTTGTCTATTGACCTCAGCGGCAGCCACAGCCACAGCCAGGGCAATAGCCACATACATGAAAAAAAGACGTCTTTGGAGCAGCACATTATTAGAGCCATCTCCAAATAAATTCAGTCCTCAAAGTGTATATAATATAAAAATACATGGGGTAATGTAAACAATCCTAGTGCAAATATATAGAGGTGAAAACAGAAACTGAAATACAGTAAGGAAAATTATAAATGTTGTCAAGCTGGAAACTAGTAACAAAAGTAGAATAAACAGCATATGTGCCTAATACACTTAATTGCTGAAGGTATCTTTGCATGGAGAAAACAGTGCAACAACTGAAAATTGAGACAGATAAAATACCAAAAGTGGAAAAAAGAATGAATATATCAAAAATACAATATCATTAGTGGTCCAAGGAAGTTTAGAAACAGTAGGGGTTGGGGGAAGAAACTGCAGTAAAAGTAAAGCATTGATATGTGGCAGAAGAGAACAGTATGTGGAGGCTACTGAAAAACTAAAGCACCAACCACAGATGGCCAATGTCATGGCCAATAGTATTCAGTAAATAGAACAGAAGCAAATAGAAGGGGGAAGAAACCATAGGGTGTAATGCTACAGAACAGAAATGCCAGGGCTTTTGTGACACACTCTTATACAGACAATAAACCACGAGCAACTAAATTCAGTTTGTACTGTTTTACATTTTGCTCTATGGGCCCTATGCAGTAAGCCTATGCGCCATGTATCTGAGGTGCATAGGCAACCCTACGCAGGAAAGTCATACGGCAGGGGTCCCATGGATCCCCAGTGGTTTTCACAAAATGACACCAGCCAGTTGCACACTGGATCCCCAGGCCATAAAGAAAGCAATGTGCCATGGGTGGTCCAAGGGGAGTGTCAGAGGTTTGCATGCACTCCCCGTGATTCACAAAGGCGTGGAGTGCAGCACACTGGGATGCACGAGTTATGGTGAGGGGACACTGTTATAAGTGTTACGTGGTGTACACCTGCCAAATACCAGCAGTGTACTAGCTGTGGCAGAGTCCGTAGTTGCAATGGTGGCCAAAGTCATTGTGCTGACATGTGCAACACCTGCCCAGGGTTTGTACTCTAGAATCATGGGTCAGCAATGGCATACAGGCGCAGAAAGGAGTCCAGTTACAGCAACCTGACATCTGGTGTGCCCAGGTGCAGATATAGGAGGTTTGTGAGGGTGGGCAGTCCTAATGAGCATGTGGCATGGGCAGGGATGTAACTTATCTCTGTCTGTGTATACAGGGCATATCCATGGCTATTTAAATGGGTCACTGCCCACACAGACTAAACTGAATGGAATGACCCTGTTAGGAACCCAGATGAACAGTGCCAAGTACGAAAGCTCCGCCAACTCCAGTTCTATCCTTGCAGACCTATGCACCTTAAGAATGCCTTTGTAGGTCATTCAATATGTGTATTGTATTGTATTAGTGGTTGTTCGTATATCATCTGTGCACCAGAACAGTGCTGTTCAGATGGGAGGAAGAGAGAATGTTGGGTGGTGAATTACTGGAGCTGGTATTAACTGGTGTGGTACATGGGGCAGACATGGTGACCCCTGCACCTGCACCTCCATTACAAGTGCCTAAGAGTCCAACAGTCAGAGATGTACAGTATGGTATCAGCTGTGGAAGTGGACATCCCAGGTAAAATGACCATCTCTATGCTGGTACAACTAATGGGTGCCCATACATCTCCACTGTCCCTGAGTTGCAGGGATGTCCCTGCTTATGCCTCTCACATTTCCTCTGTCCCTTGTACTGTACCAGTTGTGTTATTGATCCTGAACCGTGGGTACTGTACGCACTTGTTACTGTTGAATGATACTGTCCCAGACCTGTTCCTGTTCAGACACTGCATCCTACACAAGCCCACTGTTCCCTCGGCAGTTTGGGTGCATTTTTACCATGTTTACTGATGTGTCTCTGATGTTGGGTTTTTGTTCCTGCTTATTTCAGCCATATCCCTGACTTCTGGGGTGAGAGGGTGGGAGGTTTTCGGGTGCCAACAGTGTCCCATTCAATCTGTGCACTTCCACGCCTTCCCCGGTGCCCCTGCATGGCTGCATAAGGGATCCATTCTGGGACCCAGGACAGGCATCTGATCGGATGCCTGCCTGCATCCTTTACTCCACCCTTGCATAGTCCTGAACCAATAATCAAGGCCCCTGGAATTCTGCGGTTCTGCGGTTGCGGAATTTGCCTCAGAATTTGCATCATGCCGCAGAATATATATAGTGCCGCAGAATTCATTGTTTTTGGTGAATTTTCATATAAATATACTGTTTTTCCATAGTGTCAGGCTTTCTTTCCCACCTTGTTTATCCTGAAGCCCCTCCTCTATATGTCAGCATATGATGTCATCAATGACATCACATCATATTTAGCCAATGATAGGACTGCATTCTGCTGGAGAAATGAATAAATCATGCCGCAGAAATCAGAAAATGCTGCCGCAGAACACCAGGGGCCCTGCCAATAATGAGTGGCTACACACCAAGAGGGTGGGGCCATACACAGGTGGCCAGTGATAGTGAATACCAGCTGATGCACACCTGTCTGCAGGTGCAGAGCTGCACGGTCAGGGTATATGCCTTTGGCACATACTTTATGCTCTTTAAAGCATAGAGCCCTATGAGTGCAGCTCTGCAGGGTTTGTCAGAAATGGAAATTAGCCTGGGGTGAGTATAGAAAAACTTCTTCAGGTGTTCTATTTTCCAAATATTGCAGATTCAGAAATGCTATAGGTCCTCAAACACTAAATTTTATAAAAATCAAATTGGCAATTGTTGGGCTGATACTTAACAATTTTGGAACAATATAAATGTTCTGACTTACCTTAAATCTTGCAGTCCAGTTTGTGATTCTCATAAGATGGGAGAATCATTAAATTGTAAATTTTGCAGTTAAAAATGTTTGTTACATTTTTCAACTTACATAGTCTGAACTGGTACAGTAGTTGACAGAGTTTCATAGACAGCACTGACAAATAGTTAACAGAATTACTGTGCAAGACATGGATAGCAGAGCAAGTAATTTAGACGATTGAATAGTAAATGTACTGATCTTTCAGCCTTTATTTCTTCTGATATTTTAAAATAATCATCTAATGATATTTCATGTGGTTATGATGACTATGTGTCCTCTGACCCCCTCCCCATATTCTATAAGCATACAAAGTGCATTGATGGGCCAAGGGTAAAGAAGGGCTGTAGTTGTTACCCAAATTATCAGAAATAATAGTTAGACTACAAGAGAGGTAGGATAAGTTTGGTGCAGTTCGAGGCTGTGGACATTAGGAGAGCACCTTTGAAGAATGGCCAGGGTGGGAGAGTTGGGTACTGAGTAGGGGTGGGAGTTTTCTAGCCTGGGAGCAAACAAGGAGTAGGCCTAATAATTAATTTTGGTAGAACACTTTGGGATGACTAGGGAGGAGTCGGAGTCAACAGATCTTAGTGAGTAGGGAGGGTAAGCACTTTGTAACACAGAGATAGAAGTGACAGGGGTGGTTGATCTAAGTAGTTTGAAGAAATGCACCCCAATGCATCGGAGTGTGAGGCAGAGAGGGTGAGCAAACCCAGGAAGGAGTAGCTGGTACTATGGTGAGTTATGTGGGGCGACAAAGCAAATCAGTAGCTATTGTTATGGGTCTTATCCTATTTATGGAGACAGGTTTTGGGGGTGTTTGAATAGATGAGTGAACTGTACTGGAGGCAGGGGTGGAGAACATCTTGGGATATGGCTAGCTGTGCCTTTGGAGTAAGGAAGTGGTGGAGACGGGAAGCCACGCCTTGCTTGGCGTTAACAGATTTGCTAATGGGTGAGATGTGTTTGGAGAAACTCAGGGCAGAGTCTTATGTAATGCCTATTTTAGGTATTTAAACTCATCCACCATGGAGAGGAGAAAACCATCAAAGCACTGGATACAGGATTGGAGCAGGATAATCTACATGTCTTGCACTGAAGTAGCAGTGCTTAGGTTTTTGAGGTATTGGAGCTAGTTGTCAACCAGTAAGTTCTGTATGTGGGTGATGTCAATGTTTAGTTGCACAAGCTGGGATGGTGATGGGAACAACAATAATAATGGGCAACATCATCAGCATGTATGATGGTTGAGCAATTGGTGGTGACTGAGGGAAGGTTGTTGATGAAAACTGAGAAGAGGAGTGGCACTAGACTAGAGAGTTTTGTTTACTAAGCTGGATGAGGCATCACCAAATTTGACAAATTGCTGCCTGTCTAGCAGATATTGAACCAGGCAGAGGCATATGAGGAGATGCTGATTCTGGTCAGTGTTTTGGTAGTGGATGGTATGATCTGTGAGATCAAATGCCTTGGACAAATGAATGAAGACTACTCCAGCAGGAGAACCTTTGTTCATTGCAGTCTTAATATTGTCAGTTAGCTGGACGAGTGTGGAGGTGGTGAGGTGGTGCTGTGCTCTTTACCTAACCAGTGTTGACATGGGGTAAGAAGGTGATGTTTTTGTAAATTTTGATTAGCTGGGAGGCTACTGTATTTCCCAGTAATTTGCTGACAGCAGGTAGGAGAGTGATTTTACAGTACTGAGATATAAGTTTAGGGGCACCCTTTGTAGGGCTGCAGTGGACAGAGCCCTGCAGATCTCTTGCTATCAAAAAAAGTCTTAGCATTGCTTGCATTCTTTCTGTCTGAACAACATGCTGGAGTTGCACCACAGTCACCTCCGTGTCTGTGGAGCACTTCATTCGCACTGCACTATTTCTCACTTTTTTGTGATCAGGACATGGGGAGATTGGGCACTCCCAGTGTCACTGTTATGCCTCTGGGAGGGAGGGAGGTGGGTGCTGAGAGGGAGGGTGAGGGTGGGATCTCTAATTTAAAACAAGCGGTGGTCACAGCAGAACACAGCACACTCTGCCATGTCCAAGATGTCCACCACACTCTACTGCATATGGACTACTAGCACATGTGAAGTAGAGTGTGGTGGCCATCTTGGATATGGCAGAGTGTGCCATGTTCTGCTGTGACCCTGTTTTTTTCTAAATTAGAGATACTTCCCCATACAACCCTACCTCTTAGCACCCCCCCCTCGAAGCATAAGAGTGACACTAGGGGTGCCCAATCCCCCAGTGTCCTAATCAGGACTGCTGATTTATTTTAATTTATATTAGCCCACCTGACCCTCTCTCTCTCAGTGCCCATCACCCTCAACCCCAAGAAAAATAAGAGTAACACTGGGGGTGCCCAATCCCCCAGTGTTGCCATCCAGAATCATCCTTTCTTTTATTCATATTCTCCCAGACTGACCCTCCCTCTCAGTTTCTACCACCCCACACCCCCCATGAAAGATAAGAATGACACTGGGGTGATTAATTCCCCAGTGTCACCATCCAGTACCTTAGTTTATTTTGTTTTTAAACCCTATAAAAAGAAGACCTTCCATCAATGTCTTTTGCAGCTGTTCCTTACCCCTCATCTGACCCTCCCACTTGGCACCCACCACCCCACACCCCCCAAGCCCTTACTTACCCATTAGAGGTCCAACACCATAATCTCCTCTGGACCACAGATACGTCTTCACTCTTCAAAGCTTTATCGTGAACTGATGAAACAGGGATGCAGTTCAATGTATTTCAATGGTGTTTTGAAGTTAGTGGCATAACATAGCTGTTTTTACATGTTTTTGACCCAGATTTTCAATATGCCTTCTTTGGGACCTGGCCTCATGAACAATGGCACTCACATTAGGCAAATCTGTCCTGAAAGGTGATTTTGTAGTTCCTGTGTGAAATCTTCTTTCTGGCAGGAGCTGAACATTTTCACTGCCCTTGTTTATGAGGCGAGCTTTTAAGAAGGTTATGTTGAAAATTTGGTGTTCAAATATTAAAAACTATGTTATGAGCCTACGTTGAATTTTGTGAATGCAGGCTCATAACTTTGGTGATTTTCCATATTTCTACCTGTAATTTACAACATAGCCATATCTTTAAATCACCTCATGAATGTGACAACTGTAATGTTTCCAATCCTGGCCAATTTGTTTTACTTTTTATATCCGGAAAGCTGATTTTGCGTTCCCTGTGCGAAACTGCCATTCGGGCAGGAGTTGAACATTTTCTCTGCCATTGTACATGAGATGGGGTAATAAAAAGGCTATGTTCTAAATTTAGTGTAAAAATATAAAAAAAGTTATGAGTATGTTGAATTTTGCAAATGCAGACTCGTAAGTTTGGTAATATTCAATATTTTTACCCCAAATTTTCAAGGTAGCCATTTCTTTACAGCACCTCATGAATGTGAAATCTGTCATTTTTCAACTCATGCCCAAAATGTGTTTTTGCATCCTGAAAGTTGATTTCACAGTCACTGTGCAAAATCACCTTTTAGGCAGGAGTTGAACATTTGTTCTGCCCTTCCTCAGGAGTCAGGGTCATAATAATGATATGTTGAAAATTCAGTGTACAAATATTACAAAAACAACATATCTATGATCATACATTACATTTTGCTAACATTGGCTTGCAACTTTGGTAATTTTAAATATTTTTACCCCAAATTCCTCAGCTGTAGCCCTATCAGCTCTGGCCAAAGTTTGTTTGGGACAGGGACTATCTCACTGGTTTTATATGAGACAGGAACAATATTAGAGGTGAGTGAGAGACAGAGAGAGAGAGAGAGAGAGAGAGAGAGAGAGAGAGAGAGAGAGAGAGAGAGAGAGAAACTGAAGATGTGATCTAAGGGGAGAGCTAGAATGGAAGTGCCTAACCATAGAATTCTAGGCTCAATCACATCTGGACCAGGACTGGCGAGCCACCCTGAGCCACAGGCGGAAATTAACAGTTGCTCAGTGTGTCTGTCCTCCAGATCAGCACATTTTAAATAAATAAGAAAACCTTGCAAAGATGAACAGCACATGCCTCTTAAAACCTAACACTTATATAAAAACATTGAGATGAATTAATGTATCCTGAGAGACAAAGATTAAAGGATACCTTAAAATATTGCAACTCTGCTAAAACTATATATTTATAAAAACAGGAATATGATGGATGGATGGACAGTAGAGATAGATAGATAGATAGATAGATAGACAGACAGACAGACAGACAGACAGACAGACAGACAGACAGACAGACAGACAGACAGACAGACAGACAGACAGATAAACAGTTACTCTGGACCTTTCTCACCCAGTCCACCCTTGAGGAACTCATTGTTTTAGAGGACTTTAAATCTATTTGAGACTTCTCTTCCCATAAGTCCCTTTCCCATACAGTTGTTACTTAACCTTTCTCAACTCATTTCAGAACCTATTCAGTGTAACCCACACTCTTCCAATCACTCCCTCCTTGACTGGGTTCTTTACCCATACTGCATTCCTGCTGTTGGTACCTTCCCAGATTCCTTCAGCAACCACCACATGGTTTATTGCATCCAAAAACAGCCACCATTCCTAACTTTTAGCTAATGCTATCTGGGCCCGAGCATTCAGGTCCCTCAATCTGGCAGTCCCACCTTGATGCACTTTATGCTTCTGACTGGGTTCCTCTTGACATATACTCTGATACTGATGAAGCCCTGTTCTAGTTCTAGTTCAATTGTTCTTTAATCTAGAATAAGCACACACCCTCAAGAGGGGCAGGAGGTGAAGTAACCACTTCTCTTGGGTTACTGCAGACCTCATTTCCCTCTATAGAGCTTGTGGCTTGCCACAAGCCCTCAGGTAACCCTGAGGACCTATGGAGCAACAATAAACTCTGAAACTCCAGAACAAATTCCTTTTGAATGGCAAAAGTTGCCTTCTTTGCCTACAACCTGCTGATCAATCTCAATTCCCCCTTTAAATTTTGGCAGGATATCCACTTCTTCTTTGACCCGCACTCCCAGTTAACCCACCCAATTATCAAACCTGTTGGTTTCCCCTCACCTTTCTTCTGCCTCTGAATTTGCAGCTGCATTCTACTACTACTTTGCTACATGTGTTGCTACCTCTGCTCCAGTCACTGTTCACCCTCCATTTATCATGCTCACCCACATTTCTTATCCTTCCTCCTATCACACCAGCTGCTATCCTATGCTTTACTTAACCACACTCAAAGGGTCATAGCCCTGATGGTCTTGATCACAAACCCCAATGTCTCTCTTCTCCAGCAATTGCTTCTCTCTCTCTCTCTCTCTCAGTACACCCATTAACCTCTCCTGTCATCTTGAGGCAGTTCAGTGTGCTTGGGAAACAGACTAAAGTCCTTTCTTACTGAAGGGAGTGATTCCTGTCCTGACAGTTTTCATCCTATCTCCCTCCTCTGTGCTATGCTGAACTTAGAGCTGGTTCTATCCCAACTCTCAGACCTCCTTGATTTATCCTTTCTCCTCTCCTCTTTCCTATCTGTCTTCTGGAAGAGGCACTCTCTTCCTTCTTCCAGATCCCTGATGGTTCTTAAGTAAGTGAACCTGGGCAACACTACCATTGCCATATTGATTGACCTAGCTGAGGCCTTTGCTACGGTGGCTCATAATACCCTCCTATAAAACTGAATGCTTTGGGACTGTCCCACACCATGGTGGGCTGGTCCTGATCCCACTTCACTGGTTGACACCAGTCAGTCCAGGCTGGTGATGCCTTAACCTGCCCCTTCCTTTCTCCTCTGGAGTGACCCAAGGCTTCATCTTGGAACTCATCCTTTTCTCTCTGTTTCATAATCACCTCCACATTTTCTTTGTTTCTATTAACATACACATGTAGGCATATAACACCATCTTTTTTGCTACTAGTACCTCAGTCTCTGAGCTGGAAGCAGCACGTTAGCATGACTTTGACCATGTTCAGTGCTGGTTCCATCTCACTTTATATTTCAAAAAGACAGTCACTGTGACTTTTGTCACCAAACAATGCCTTGTCAAGCCCTGTAACCCCTAGTCATTAAAATCTTGGATGGTGTCTAACCTGATGAGGGCTCCTACAGTACTTCAAGTATATTGGTATATTGTTTGATAGGAACTTAGACTTCTGTGCCCATGTTGATGTCATACATAAAAAGCTACATACAAAGCTGGGCACTCTAAATAGGAATCAGTCCTGTCTGCACATCCTGGTCCATCAAGAGATCCTCCTAAAGATAATCTTACCAACATTTGGCCATATTGAAATGGTATATGGTGCTGCTCTTTAATCCTACCTGGCAAGGCTGGACTCCTCCATTCTTTTTGCCACATTGCCACTGACTCCCTCACAGAATCACAGAAACACAGAAATCTGATGGCAGAAAAGGACCTCATTGGCCCATTAAGTCTGCCCTTTCCACCTCCCCTACTAATCTCTACTCTTACGGGCTGTCCCCTTCCCATTCCCCCACTTCCCAACCCCATATGTCTGTCCCATGCCCTCTTAAATCCCTTCACTGTTTCAGCCCCCACAACCCCTTCTGGTAGTTCATTCCAGGCCTCCACCACTCTCTCCATGAAGAATTGCCCCCTCACATTTCCTTTTTATCTTCCACCTTTCAATCTTTGGCTATGCCCTCTAGTTTTAGCCCCCTCCTTCTTTCTGAACAAGATCTCCTCCTTCCCCTTATTGATCCCCTTCACATATTTAAAAATTTAAATCATATCCCCCCCTCTCCGATCTAGTCTCCAATGGGTGCAGATCCAGTTCCTTCCACCTCTGTTCATATGTTTTCCCCTGCATACTGTGCACCATCTTGGTTGTTCTTCTCTGAACCCTCTCCATCCCATGAATATCCTTGCATAGGTGCGTTTTCCAGAGCTGCACCCGATACTCCAGATGTGGCCTCACCATGGCCTTGTACAGAGGCATCAATACCTCCCTCTTTCTGCTAGTTATGACCCTCCCAATGCATGCCAACATTCCATTTGCCTTCCCCACTGCTTTGCTGCACTGGCTACCCACCTTAAGGTTGCTTGATATTATAATCCCCAGATCTCTGCTCTGTTTTTTAATTCTCCCCTCCTAGAGTGTAAGCTGTCTGTAGGTTTTTATGTCTAGATGCATCAATAGCACACTTTTAAAAATTGGAATTTCAGTTGCCAAGTTTCTGACCACCCCTCCAGAGTACTCAGGTCATGACTCATGGCCTCAACTCCCCCCCTCTGGGGTGTCCACCCTATTGCAGATTTTTGTATCATCCACAAATCAGCACACCCTTCCTTCCAGACCTTCTGCTATATCACTGATGTATGTATATTAAAAAGGAGGGGTCCCAGTACTGACCCGTCAGGAACCCCACTCACTACCCCCTTAGCTTGGAATGCACCCCATTTACCACCACTCTCTGACTTCTGCCCACCAACCAGTTTTCCACCCATCTAGTTATTTTCTGTCCCACCCCTAAACTTTCCAACTTATTTATTAGCCTTCTGTGACGGACAGTGTCGAAGGCCTTAATGAAGTCCAGATAGGATACGTCCACTTCCCCCCACTGGTCAACCACCTATGTCACCCAATTGAGGAACACTATCAGGTTTGTCTGGCAGGACCTCCCATTCATGAAGCCATACTGCCTTTCATCCTGCAGTCTGCTGTCCACCAGGTAGTCCACCACCCTTTCTTTTATTAGTGCCTCCATCACCTTGCCTGCCACCAAGGTGAGGCTGACTGGGCGATAATTTTCCACCACCTCCTTACTGCCCTCCTTGTGCAGTGGCACTATATCTGCCCTCCTCCAGTCCTTTGGCACACACCCTGTATCCATGGACAAGTTGAACAGTCTTGTCAGTGGGGCTGCCAGCTCCTCCCTCAGTTCCCCGGAGTACCCTTGGGTGCAAGCCGTCCTGTCCCATTGCTTGTCCACCTTTAACCTGCCCCGTTCATCCCTTACCCTGCCTATGCTGAACATACTAGGATCTGCCTTTTTACCTTCTGTACCCTTCCCCCAGCTTGGGTCCCCTACTTCCCCCATGAAGACCGAGCAGAAGTATTCATTCAACACCTCTGCTTTCTCAAAGTCCCCTTCCAGTTGTATTTCTCTCTCCCTTGCAACCTTACTATCTCCTACCTCGGCTTCTTTCTTTCCCTCACATACATCCCACGTACTTACAACTGTTCCTGCTATCAGAACCTTTCTATCACTTACCTGGAATTCCATCATCTTTCTCACTGTGCATAATTTCTTTTTAAATGCTGGCTTACCTCTCTTCCCTTTTACCTCTCTGTGCTAGTCTCACCTATATTCCCTCCTCTTATTCATGCCACTGCTCAGACCTGCACTTCTTTTACATTCCTTGCTGTAACACCTCTGTTGGTCAATCTGCCTTTTCAGAGTAACTGTCACCTTCTGAAACTCCAGTCTTCACACCATCAGTCATTTCTCCTTCTACCCCTCTCTCAAACAACACCTTACAGCTCACTCCTCCCCAGTCTTCTTCCACCTCTAACCTCTACCTTAGTCTAACTCTTGCCTTGTTCAAACAAACACTCTCTCCCTGGGGATGTTTCAAACCTGATGCTTTTTCAGGCTATTTATACAGCAATCCACATGTTGTTTAATGTTCCAGTCCTTGATTCTTCATTTCTGTTTCTTCTGCATACTGCCACTTAGTAATGTAAATTGTACTCCTGTATTTTGTAATAGAAGGTTTCCATCTGTTGCTCTAACTGAATTGTTGTTGAATTTCCTCTCCCACTGTTTACCTCCCTCCCCCGGGCCACACCTTGAAACAAGTCTCAGCTCAGCATGTCACTCCTAGTTACTACTTTATAAATACATACATAAATTTGTCAATAAACTAGTAAATGACAGACAGACAGACAGATTAGATAAATAAGCACTGGAAGGGAGATCTTAGTGCTCAAAATTGTATTTCAGTTTCCACATTCTTGTCTTCAGAGCTTGGTGTCGAATATAAAAATAGTTGTCTGCCCTTAGAAAAGAATGTAATAGTGAACTATTCTTTTCACTTTAGCTTTCTGGGCTGTTGTTAACAATGCTGGTGTTATTGTTAACATTGGAGAAGCTGAGCTGCTATCTCTGGACGTCTACAAACAGTGCATGGATGTTAACTTCTTTGGAGCTGCAGCAGTTACAAAAACATTCCTGCCTTTAGTTCGTCGATCAAAAGGAAGAATTGTTAATGTCTCAAGCATACTAGGTATGTACAGTCTACAGTATTAAGGTTGTCATCATTGACCAAACAGATTGACTCAAATGTTAAGTATGAAATTTCATGTGAAGTTTGCAAATACTGTACTGATTTGTTATTATTGTCATTACTATGGAGTTACCTGAGTATTTAACAGTGTGGCAGGATGTGACGATAGACCACTATTGACATTAAGATTAGCTGAGTCTGCATGCAGTACACAGATATTGTCCATTGTTTAAGTACTGCAACATTTATGTTGTTAAAGTTATAGACTGCCAAGCAGTGCAAGATTCAGTACTGAAACCACAGCTGGTTCAAAGCACAATGGGAAGCCTTTAAGGGGGTTACCAGGAAGTAACACATTATTGGGCTTCAGGACAGAGCTAATAGACTTGTAGGTTTTTTTTTCTCGTTGTTTTTAAGTTTCTACAATACATACTTGAATATTATTTATGTAGAAATAATATTATGGGACTCAAAGGATTCTAGTTGCCTTAGTGGCAGAATTAGTAGCATAATGGAAAAGTATTCCAGACAGCCTGGGTTCAAAACCCAGCAAAGGAACAAACTTCTTTCTCTAATCTGTTTGTTTAGGTTTCATATATTTGCACACTGCACCCATGTGAATAAAAAATATAATTATCTGTGTGGCACCAGGTTGTGCATTAATGAAAGAGTAAGGTGATCCAGAGAGTCCCAGGTTTTCAGTTTACTTAGTGGTGCAGCTGGTAATGCAAGAGAATGGTGTTAGGGGCAGCCTGGGTTCAAATCCCAGCAAAGACATTTCTTTCCCTCTTCTGTTTGTTTGTTTGGGATATATATACATATATATATGTATATTTATAAAATGGGTAGGGAAAATGTTGATATCTTATAGGATGAAAAGCATCACATGACCGTGCATATATTAGAGAGCGACCGCACACCTGTACTTTTACCCCCCTCCAAAACAATTTTGATGTTTTATAAGATAGATAAACCACTCTGAGGTGTGCGGTTGCACTCTGATATACACATGCCTTGGGTGGTTGGAGTACTGGCCTTCAGCCTCGTGCATAACGCATACCTAGAAATGCGTGATATCAGAGCCCACCACACACCTCAGAGTGGTTTATCTATTACATATATATATATATATATATATATATATATATGTATATTAATTATAGTGGCATGATAGTGCCACTATAGTTAGTGTTCTGTAGCCATTTCTATTTTAAACCTAAACTTTTGCACTTCAATAACTTTGCAACCATTTGTCCAGGTTGCCTGAAATTTGGAATGGAGGAAGATGTTTTATAGTTCTCTGTACTTGATAATTTTTGTGTTGATCAGATGTACGGTTGCAGAATCATAGTGCACTGAAAAATGTGAACAATTCCCAGCATTCTGTTTTCTTTAGATGTCCACTTTGTACTGAAGACTGCATCTGACTGGGTTGAAATTGTGTGAGCTACATGGGTCCTGGGATGCAGATGTGCCTTTTGAAGATTTCATGTAAAAATCTTGTTCCATTCAAAAATATAGTGTTTTTAGTGCCCCACTATATCCTGTGGGAAAATGTATTATGTGCAGCTTGAAAATTGTCACAATAGTATTTTTTAGTGTTGAGCTTGGCAAAAGTAGTGTCATGCTGCTGCCATCTTGTTTTCAGTTAGCAAGAGAGAAAAAACAATATAACTCAAAATATACTGCACTTTTTGACATACCAGCCATTGGGTTTACCATTTCAGAGCCTGAAGAGCAGGAATCTGGCATTAGTTTTTCACCAGGTGGTCTGGAAATGTGTTTTTCAGATTTTTTCCACCATTTTGCTGTTTTTTGATTGTGACTCTATCACAAATTAGCGCGGCAATATACACAACCATTAAAAATACAACCGCGACACTATTTTTTATGTTTGCGGTTGTATTTCCATTATAAAGATAGGAGTATAGCAATCATATGTCAAATGACTGTGGCAACACTGTACAACCACATTTTCTGAAATGCTGTTTTCTTTGTCACTTGATTGTGGCAAGCTGGATTGTGATATTGGCCTGAAAGTTTCAGGGTGGCAAGCCCTACTGCCACAGATGTGCCTTTCAGTGGTTTGGTTCTCAAACATTCACCAAGTCACTAGTTATAGCCTTCTGAAGTTACAAATTTTCCCATAGGATAACATTGTGGGAGTCATTTTCTTTGTCACTTCATTATGGCTATGTGCATTGTGGTATTGACCTGAAATTTTTAGGGTGCAAAGCCCTACCACTACAGGTGTGCCCTTTGCTGGTTTGGTACAGAACCATTGAACATGGCCACAGTTACAGCATTCTGCAGTTTGGAAATTTCCCCATAGGATATCAATGCGGTGCAGGTTTTTCTTTCTCCTCTTGTTGTGGCAATGTGGATTGTGCTTTTGCCCTGAACATTTTATGGTGGAAAGACCTGATCCCACAGGTGTGCCTTTTAGTGGTTTGGTACGAAAACATTTAACAGGGCCATAGTTACAGCATTCCAAAGTTCAGACATTTTCCCATAGGATAACATTGTGGCACCCGTAACGTGTTTCGGGGGCCCGTATCTCGAAAACAGTTGAAGATACGGACTTTTTGTCATAAAATTTCTTAGCCCTCCATTGGGGGGTTAAATGCAGAACTAAGCTATGAAGTCATAAAACCCCTGAAATTTGATTTTTTTTTTCTAGCATGTACGGTTCCTGAGATATTTGCGAATCACTATCCCACATGTACATTTTCATGTGCATCGATGACCGCTATGTCTTCACAGTTCACACTCACACTACTTTTTGGTGCCCCTAATAGGGAAATGATGAGTGACATGTGTTTGGTCACTACATTGCTGTAGCAACTACTCACTTTCACAATTACAATTACACTTGACTTCCCTTTGCGTGGCGTGCACTTCACGACATATAGGTAGATTACTGCAACTATGCCTCCTTGCTTTATACAACTGCTATATGGAACCATACTTAACACAAACACACATACTATTTGCCACATTTGCTTGGCTTGGTGGGAGCATGGGGCCCAAAGGTCTCCAAGCTCCCACCAAGCTACCCATTTCTATTACTACTTACATTACACTTTTTAAAAAAGAAAGGAAATTCTTTGCAAAAACTTTATTTATGCATCTGATAGGGTTGATACCACACTGACACAAGTGTGGAAATTCCAACAATCAGTTCACCCTACCACCCCACCCTCACTATGAGCGTAGTGTCGCGTTGAGTCGTTAATGCCTAACTCTCACCCCATTCTCCTATACTGAACCACTTCAGCTTCTTTACATGGGATGAGTGAAAGTTAGGCAGATGACTAACGCACACCCCTATGCCTGTTGGCAGGGGTGGGGTGGGAATAGGTGGTAGGGGTGGTAACCTAATGTTGAATTTCCACACTTTGTCAGTGTGGTATCAACCCTAACTATGTATTAACAAAGTGTTTGCAAAGAATATATATATCTATATATAGATATATATATCTATATATATAGATATATATATATATCTATATATAGATATATATATATATATATATATATATATATATATATATATATACACACTGTATCCTACAGAAATAACATTAGGTAGGACAGAAGAAAATACCTTTTTTACAGAGTGTTATGCCTTACAAAAATTAATAAAATGGTTATTTTATTGCTCTCTGTTTCTAAAGCTTCACAGTCCTCTCCATACCATGCTAATGCTACAAAAAAAAAACAGGAGCCCTAAAAGCTGTGTGAGGTAGCTTTACACACCACTGGTGCCTTGCATGCATATAGCTCCATTTAAAAGAGGTCAAATAGGAGTGAGGATGGCCTGTGGACAGACAACAGAAATTACTCCTTCTGACTGTAAAGAGTATTGTTTTGCACACTTCTCTCTTCAAAACACACTTTTAGTAATTTTTTTAACTTCACAGGGAAGCCAAAAATGTGTGTCTCCTTGTTCTGCTTCTTTTTAGTGTTAATAGTAATTATTGATACAAGTTCACTTGTTTCAGTGTTTCAGAAAATTGCACACCTTGGACTGTTGTGAACATATGGGGTTAAACTAGAACTTTGAGAGTGACTGGTTTGACTAGTACAAACCAGTCAAACCAGTTGGCTGCTGGCTTCAAACCCAACCTCAGCCTTCTCCCTGTCTTCCCACACTTACACCCATGCATTTAAAAACAATTGTTGGCACCAAGCACCATGTCAGAAGCCTACATTCTCTTTTAAGCCATCCCCTAGCATACCCAGACCCAAAAATAGAATGAGTTTATGTTTGCCCCCAAACTCCCAGGCCATGATTTCAGGGATTGGGGGAAATAATAGTCAAGATCAGGCTAGATTCATTGAGTTCCCCTTCCCCTGCCCTCCCTTGTAAAGTCAAATTGATGGCATCTGGAACTGTGGTATGTGCCAAGACTATCATTTCAATGGATATCCCATTTCTTCCCTCAATGCCCCAACAAACAATATGGAGCAGATGATCCTTCCAATTGATTCATGGTTAGGGGGGTCAGTAGTAGTAGTAAATCTGAATTTCAAGGCTAGCTCAGTCAGATTACCCCCCCCCCCAACATGTGGTGCATTTTAGACTCATTCAATAAACATGCCACTGGGAGGAAGGGAGTAAAGTAAGTGGTGTCATTTAGAATGCTAGGCATATTCATTGGTTAGTCTGCTAGAGTTCTCAGTAACACAGCCCACTCTGCACCCTCTTGCCTGGGCACATGCTCAAATAATAAATTAATTTATCACTTATTGAGGGTTATGAAGGGGCAACCCTTAGACTTGACAGAGCTAGTTTGGAAATTCATATTTGTCTTCACTATTAACCCCCCTAAATCATGGAGGTGAAGGAGGGGTGTTTACTTCATATAGTATTCAAGGGCTTTAGGATGAGCTTAGGAGAGGAAATCCATTGCAATTAAAGTGTCAGCTTCTGGAACAGTGCCAGCAGCTGGCAATTTGACTTTATATAGGAGGGGGAGGAAAGGGGGAACCCTGCAAAGTTACTTGGTTTTGACTGCTTCTGCCACCCTAACCCCTAAAATCTTGACTTTTGTTATGGAGGGGGACAACTATAATTGTATTTAGGAGCAGGGTCTAGGTGGGCTAGGTGTGGGGGCAGCTGAAAATGTTGGCATTGGCTCCTGGCACAGTGCCAAGAGTCAGCAATTTGTAACAGAATATATGAGTGTGTATGTGTGGGAAGACAGGGAGTTGGTGGCAGCTTGAAAATTGCTGGGATTGGGAAAGGGTGGCTAAGAGAGTAACCCAGTTAATCTAGGGAATATTTTATATACAGTATATATATATATATATATATATATATATATATATAGCTATCTTTCCCCAACTGGTTCTGTCACAGGGATATATCCTGTCAGGCCAGTGACCCCACCAAATTCCCTACCACTCCCCTTAGCCACGTACTGTCCCCCATGGTTTACCCTAAATGGCAGGGGCTCCCACAGAGGGATGTGTTCCCCTGATGCAACTGGATTGGGTGTTGGACAGATTGTTCATGGTTTGTGGACCAAAGGAATGCGGGCTGTAATGCTTATTACACTGGGATTTTACATTCCTATGCGTGTATTCCTCCCACAGCACCAATGTAACCTCTGCTGACCTCGTCCAACTGCAGTGTACACAGGGCTGAGGCAACTTCTCATGATGAAGTATTCTGTCTGACCCAGAATGATGGCTGCTGTGATGATGGAGCCAGTGCCTTCCTTCCCTGGCTAACTTGCACTGCACTCAGCAGATTATCCCAGCCCTGGGACACACGTGATCCAGGCTCCTTAGCTCTCTCTTTCCTGAACCTGGATTGCCAGCATGCAAGTGTGATGCACTTCCACTGGGCCATTTGACTTGTCCTCTGCATAGTGCTTTAAGAAATTATTTTTTTAAATTGTTCTGCAAACTGTAATTCTCTTTGAACCATGGCAAACTTCCTGCTTAAAAGTTTTAAGTTTGCAAGGTCGCACCCTGGGACATTAATCTTGTGCTAGACATGCTCACTCGAAAACCTTTCGAGCCTCTAGCTACCTGTGAGTTGAAATTTCTCACTTGTAAAACATCCTTCCTGGTGGCTATTACCTCGGCCCGCAGGGTCTCTGAGAGACATGCCTTGGTCACATACCCTCCATATACTGTGTTTCATAAAGGCAAAGTAGTTCTTAGGAGCCATCCTAAGTTTCTCCCTAAAGTTGTTTCAGAATTCCATCTAAACAAACCTTTGGTCCTTCCTACTTACTTCGCGAACTTCCAAAATGAAGGGGAGTGTTCTCTTCATCCTTTGGACATCAAAAGAGCTTTGCGTTTCTATTTAGATAGAAAAAAAGAATTTCGCAAAGCTCAACACCTGTTTGTTTCCTTCAGCGAGACCCGGGTGGGTCAACCTGTCTCTATCAGATGCATTTCAGCATGGCTGGTGGCATGCCTTCGCTGCTGTTATTCCATGGTGCAGATTAAGCTGGAAGGCAGAGTGTACGCTCACTCTACTAGAATCGTCACAGCATCCCTGGTGGAAATCCGCAGCATGCCCATTGCAGATATTTGCAGTGCGGCTACCTGGAGCTCAGTGCATACTTTCATCAAACACTGTGCCCTGGATGTCCATGCCAGATGACATATTTCATTTGGCAGAACCATCCTTGATGGACTTCTGTCCTAAATTTGTGAGCTCTTGGTCTCTCCTGCTGCCCTCTCAGGTGGATTATTAGTTCAGTACTCTCCCATTAGTGTGAATGAGTGGTGGAGACTTTATGTCCAGGAAGATATGGAAATTATGTACCTACCAAAATTCTTGATCTTCTTGGACGAAGTCTCCAGTACTCATTCACATGCCCACCCACCATCCCCCATGCTCACCTCTGTTGTTACTGACTTACTGTGTAAACTAACTTTCCTCTCATGGGTTTTCTGCTACAGGGGTTTCCTACTGGACATAGTTGTGCATATGTTTTGAATTTACTTCCCACATATTTTAGTGATAATCAAGTCAATTTCTTTTTTAAAACTGTATTTATTTTATGCATAAAGAAGCATACAAAGTTACATGACTCCAGGGATACAGAATTATTACATAGAAAGCTTACACCAAGGTGCTTCACTTTTCATCTTTGGTACACATATGGGGAAAAAACTAAATAGTAATTTTATGATCACAAGATTTTCTAACAAAGTGCTTAATTGTAGCTATTGCAGCAAGACCAAGAGGGTTAAGCAAAACATTGCTCCCTCCCTCCCTCCCATGTTAACTGTTTTATTCCATACAGCATGATGCCAAACCCAATATTGTTGTCAGGATACTTCATGTGTATGAAGGCTGCTCATAAGCAACAGGCTGGCATCTATGTGAGCCACAGAAGGAGGATGAAATTACTTGTGCAATGCAGCTGAAATAGTTATGATGTGAATGCCTTAACTTGGTCAAGCTTCAACCAGAGGAAGAAATAATTTATATAATTGGGGTATAATTACAGGTGTGTGGAGAATGGCTGTTACAACCTACAATCATTCAGGGCACAGCTGTAGGAAAGTCTGTGGGGTATGAAGTCTGACAGTAGACTTACTCAGGATTCATTGGCCTCAGCCCTTATCAGATCCTTTTTATACCATCTCCATAAGCACTTAGTGAATGCTTACACTTGTAACTGTTTCTAAGTGGGTCTGTCTGAACTGCTTACTGCTCTAAACCTCTGTATCCAGTCTCTGAAAATTTGTATTTATGTGCAGCAGGAGTCAATATAGCACAGTGGTTAAGAGCATTGAGCTGCAAGCCTGGAGACCTGGGTCTGAATCTCACAGCCCCAAGTTGTATACTATGTGACCCTAAACAAGTCACTTAACTTCCTTGAGCTCCCAGGTTGCACCTGGAAACAAGCTTCAGCTTAGTGTGTCTTTCCTGGTTAAACAATTTCCCCTTTCTTTATGCATCACAAGTTCTTCCACATGTCCATAGTACTTTGTAATATTCTTATGCTAGGGTTGGCCCACTGACACAACGGTAGCATTACCACTCATGATGCTGATGACCCAAGTTTGGGAGCAAACTGTGGGACTTCAGAGTGTCAGCAAGAGGGAGAAGGATGAACATCCAAGGGACTGCTCGGCTCCTCCTCTGGGGAGGAAGCTGGTACCCAGCAATACACTGATCTCTAGAATCAGGTGGGGGTAGGTGTACCTGGGTCCAGTGCAGCAATGGGGATTGGTGGATGCAGCGGAAATTTATACATCATGGTAGGGGTATGCATAACATGCATTGACATCATTGCTTGTCTGTTCTACCAGGAGATGGAACCTAAGCAGTAAAAACCTTCTGGGACCATAGTATCATGAAGTCTTGGATTTATGCAGACACTGTTGCCTGAAAGTCACCTTGTGGGATCATCACACGTCAATTGGTTGATCTCAGTCTCTCCCTTATCCCATGGGGGAGCACCACCATGAGGGGTGAGTCAGGGCCTCCCTGTGTAGGCAGCTGGAAGGATACTGGGTGGAAGGACTGTGTGGGATGACAGGGACTGGTAAGGGGTACATCCCTGCCAAGAACAGAGAGAATAAACAAGAATTAAACTATGTATCTATATCTATATCTATATCTATATCTATATCTATATCTAACTATCTATCTATATTTACAGTATTTGTATACTAGGCTACTATTACTATGTATCCCTTGTTCTGGGTGTATGTTATTGTTTTTTGTTCACTGCAGTGTATTTTTGTGTTCCTCATACTCTCTTCCTGCTTGTGTTCTCCTAGGTGGTGCCTGAAATAAGCAGATAATTGCCTAGTGCCCTTGCAGTACTTGGTAACAAAAACAAAGAACCTAGACAGGCTGTGGCCACTTCTGCACTTGGGCATTAGGGCACTTTAGTCAGAGTGCATCTTCACTGAGGCTTAATTACTACAGTATAATGTTCTGTATGTTGGTCTTCTTGAAAGAGTAATCTGATGCCTATAGCTTGTGCAGAATGCCACTTTCTGTTTAGTCTACATTATAAGGTATTTTTTTGTAAAGGTATACTTGGCACCATACAAGTCAGCATCAAATACATAACAAGTACAGTATACAGTACACTAAAGTAAAATACCTCAAACAATGCCACAAGTGCACTGTGCGTGCTCCAGCAGATGCCTTGGTGATCCATAGGTCAGCCTTGTCTGGGTGTATACCTTTTCCATATGAAATTTTCTGGATAATGTTTCCTCATACAGGGGTCATTATTTGTTATTCTGGTTTTGTTTACATAATCTTTGGGGCCACAGCCACAAATAAGCAAAATTGATTAGTAGTGAGTTAAATCTGGTGGTAAAATACCAAAAATGGTATGTGCTGTCATATAAGTATGTTATTTCAGTGGAGCATCATGTGAGTTCCTACAACAAGGATGACACAGGTCAGAGCAGTAGGTAGAAAACCAGGTAGGAGTAGTACTGGACCACCTCTTAGATGGACATCTTTTTGCACCTTTCTTACACCACAAGTATCACCTCCAGCATCTCTCTAGTAATAATGCTAGGCTGTTTTTCTTTGCCTTTTTTGAGTCTTGGGACAGTGCTCTTTTTTACGTTCGCTTGCACGCATGCGCAAGGAACATCTTGGGAGAATGGGACACTTTGGAGGTGTGCCTCTCCTGAGCAGTCCCCTGCTCCCTTGTGCAGGCATGGCGGTCCTGCACCAATCCGCACCGGTGCTGTGTATGACAGTGGTGGTCTTCTCTTCAAAGAAAACCACCACTGTGCGCTTGCACCACGTCACACCCCCCCAAAATCTTTGCTGCGCATGGCAAACGGCCCGTGTCATCTGCCGGCTAGGTGCCTAATCCACCGCCGCTCAACGGGCCCCCCAGCCATCTCTTCTGCCATGCTGGGAGCCCACCCCAGCGTGGCAAACGTCTCCCATCGTCAAAGCAAAAAACAAACCGTAAATTAAAAGCGGTCCCATTCCCCGCCTCCACAACCCACACACCCACTCGCAGCCTGCTTCCTCACACCCCTCACCCCATACTTACCTCCAGAGCTATGTAACGATCATCGCTGACCGAACACGCCTGAACTCTTCAAAGCCGATCGCGAACTGAGGAAATGCCGGTAAGCTGTATAATGGGCTAGATGGGTTTTCAACTTTGTTGCATATCTCAGGCATTTTTTTGGAATTTTTGCACCAAATTTTTTCAACATATTGGGGTTTTGGGACCCCCTTCTCCTTGAATTCTGTCACTGTCATGGCGTTGTTCGGGCCCGAAGGGTGATTTCACAGTCACTGCGAAATCACCACCGAACCTGGATTAACAAAATGACAGTGCCAGCATTCATAAGGTGGGCTCTCAAAAAGCCTATTTTGAAAATTTGGTGGAAAAATTCCTAAAAATGACGGTTTTATGAGCGTGCATTGCGCAGTTCCTACGCAGGCTCGTACGTTCGCGAATGTCAATATTTTCACTCCAGATTTTCAACATTGCCATTTTACCACACCTTCTTATGAGTAGTACAGCTATCATTTTTCACATCTCACCCAAAACATGTTTCCTTCCATGTAGTGCACAATGGCGCAGTCGGTGTGCGAAATCAATGTATGGGACACATTAAGAAAATCACAGTGACACTGTCATGAGCAGAGGTCTTAAAATGGCTGTGTTGAAAATTTAATGAAAATTCCTAAAAATGACTGTTTCTGACATGCATTGCGCCAGTTCCTCATGGCTAAGAAGTTTGCGAATTTTCAATATTTCCACTCCAGATTTTCAACATTGCTATTTTACTATACCTCCTTATGAGCAGTACAGCTGTCATTTTTCACATCCTTCCCAAAGCGTGATTCCGCCCATGTAGCGCACACAATGGCGCAGTCGGTGTGTGAACTCAATGTATGGGACACATTAAGAAAATCACAGTGACACTGTTCATGAGCAGAGGTCTTAAAATGGCTATGTTGAACATTTGGTGAAAAAATTCTTAAAAATGACTGTTTTACGAGTGTGCGTTGCGCAGTTCCTACGCACGCTCGTAAGTTCGCGAATTTTCAATATTTGCACTCCAATGAGTTCCAAATACCTAAACAGCACATAGAAGCAAGCAACATTCGTCATTGACAAATGCTTGTACTTCTTTGTCTCTGATTATTTTAAGCCATGTCCAAGTGCCAAATACCACTGCAAATACCTGCAAGCGAACGTTCGGCATTGACAAATGCTTGTTTTATCTTTGTCAGATACTGTACATGTTAACATTCACCAAGGGCTATTTCCCAAAAAGACACAGTTATATATGGGTCAGGCAAAAGAGGCATGTATGTGCAATATTTATTCATTTCAGAAGTTCCCCAGGAAAGACATACTGAGTTAAACAGCAGCTCATTCCAGATGTGTCCTGGGGGAAGGGGAGATGGGAGAAATATACATACAGAGTATTTACAGTACATTACAGAAAAGTTGTACAAATAAAAGTAACATTTACAATGAGAAATAAGCAGTACATAGCAGATACATTGTGCAAATAATCAGTGCATTTGCAATGTGTAGTTAGCAGAGCTAGTCATAAATTACAATTATAGTATATATAGCTAGTAGTATTAGATACAGTTAGCCAGCCATTTAGGTACAAGCACTGATGGAGGCAGCAGTGTTAGGGTGCAAAAGCTGGGGCAAGGAGTAAGGGAGCTTAAAATCATTTAGGGAGCAAAATAGGTTGGGCAGGGAGTGAGGAAATTTACCAGTAGGTATCCAGGAGGCAGTTGATTTAGTTGATGGAAGGAGGGTAGGGAAAGGGCAAAAGGTGTGGGCCTTGAAAGGGAAGGGAAGGGGAGTAGAGGAGTAGGGGGGAAGAGCTTAGGTACAGTTGCAGGAAGGAATGGTGAAGACATGGAGAAGAAAAGAGAGGGAGCGAAGGGAAGTGGCAGGATGGATGGAGAGGGGTAGAGCATCCCAGAGTTTGGGGAGGCAGCAGCAGAAAGCAGCCTGGCTGGAGGAGGATGACCTAGACAGGAGTGCTAGGGTTCAGCATCCAGAGCTGCAGAGGGAGTAGGAGGAAGAGTGAGGAGGAGGAGATGAGAGGAGAAAGGTAAGGTATAAGGGGAGGGAGCTAAGCCAGTACCTGCTGATCAGACAGGAGCTGTGAGTAAGTCATCTGGCTTAAAAGGAGAGAAGACAGAGTGAGGTGTAAAGCAGGCAGTGGTGAGTATGGGGTGGGCAGCCAAGGGCAAATTGGCAGAAGGAGTGAAAGAGAGGATACAGTATGGCCAGGGTAGACTTAGGAGCACTGACATAAAATGTGTCTTCATAGTCGAAAATAGGGAGAATCATTCTCTGTATAATGACTCTGTGCACTGGCAGGGAGACACACCCACAGTTCTGGTACAACATACCTAGTTTTGGGTGGAGCTTTCTGAGGATAGAGTCCATGTGTACAAAGAAATCTAGGTGCTTGTCAAGCCACACCCCAATGTACTTGAAAGATGCAACGTCTTCAAGGGGAGACATGTCCAGGGTGCGACTGGAAGGGAGGTGTGGAAGTCGTGAGAGTTTTTGCCTGGTTCCAAAGGTCATGGAGACTGTTTTTTTTTTTTGCATTAAGGGACAGCTGATTTGATTGAAACCAGTACTGAATATTGTCAAAATCCAGCTGGGGTCTGGTCTTCAGATCAGCAGGAGAGGATTCGGAGGCAAATAAGATAGTATCGTCTGTGTACATATGAATGGAAGCAGAGATACAGGCAGAAGGGAAGCTATTTAGAAAAATGGAGAAGTGAACAGGGCCTAGCACCGATCCTTGGGGGACACCAGTGCTGATAGGGAGAGGAGGGAATAGGAAGTTACAATTCTGATTGTGTTCTGTCCTTAAGGTATGAGTGGAATCAATCAGTGGCTTGGGAGAAGAGTCTTGCAGCAGAGGGCTTAGCAAGGAGAATGAGGTGGTAAATTGTGTCTAAGGCTTTGACCAGATCAAAGAAAACAAAAAAATGATGTGGTGGAGTGGGATTTGTGAAAGATGGACTGGTAAGGGATGAGGTAAGAGGATGAGTTAAGGAAAGGAGAAAGTTGAGAAAGCACAACATGTTCTTGAAGTTTAATGACAGTAGGGAGTAGGGAGTAGGGAGATAGGGCAGTAGTTCCCTGGAGCAGAGGAGTCACCACCTTTAGGCAGGGAAATTACAGTAGCATGCTTCCAAAAAGCAGGTACAGTGGCGAAAGAGAGGCTGAGAAGGGATGAAAGGGAGGGTGGCAGATAGCCAGGGCAGAAAGATGTAGAAGTTTAGGATCCAACCTATCCAGGCTCAACCCCTTAATGTGGTTTAGAGGTAGGAGAGCCATGAGAGCAGTGGCAGATGTAACTGGGGAAAAGGAGAAAGAGGAAGATAAGCAGAGGGGGGGAAGTGGGAGGATGGGATGGGGGTAAGGAGGAGAGGACAGAAGAGGTGCAGGAGGTGAAGAAGTCATTAAATTCAGAGGTGACAGCAGAGGGGTTGGAGATGGTGGTGGCATTTTTCATCTTGAGGACTGGGACAGAGGACTTGGTAGGGAGTAAGAAGAGGGAGTAGGTGACCTTCCAAAACTTTGAAGGGTGGTTAATATTGTTTTGGAAGTTGTTGGAAAAGTACTGCAATGCAATGCAGAATGTGTGATGAAAGTTTCTGTTCCTGATACATAGGAAAAGAAATTGCTTCTTCATGATGAAGCAAGTTGCAGTACTACTACCTTTACATGGGCTACTATGACATGGTTCAGTTAAATACAGGCTCTCTCTGGCCCGCTGGCACAGTAATTGGATTTCCACTTGAGACACCAGCAATCTGGGTTTGGGAACGACCCCGGGGAGCTGGAATGCTGACTGGGGGAGAAGGCTTGAGTATCCCCAGGACAGCTCACCTTCTTCATGGAGGGGGGGTGGGTCAACATCCCAGCACAAGACTGGCTCCAGGTGGAGGTCTGGGGCACAGCATGAGCCAAGATGCACAAGGGGAGGTAATCGCAGACGTTGGCACTACACGTCTTGATGTCAGGGTTCACGCAACGTCCACAGAAAAAACATGGAGGAAAACACACTCCAGGCTCCTGGTAGATGAAGCCCTGGAACAGACCCCTCATGGCTCCCACTGGTCTGGCCAATCCCAGAGCCCGATGAAACAGGTATAGCTCAGGGTGTAAGGGCCACATCTCGTCCCCACCTGGGGGATAAATCCGAGGCTACATGGGGGTTCACGGATGGCTCAGGTTGGTGGCAGAAGAGGGGGCAGGACTCCAGTGGGGACTCCTGAAGAAGCAGAGCCTAGGGAGTGAAGGAGGGGGAAAAAAATACAGGATCTCTACTCACACTAAAAAACTGCTGCTTCTCTCAGGATTCAATTGTATAGCTGTTTACTATGATAGCTATTGTTGGTACCTATTGTTTGCACCAATCTACTGCCTGTGCAAACCTCCATTCCTTACAGCTACTCATCTGTTTGTGTAATTTACCTAGTGGGGGTAAACTGTAAACTGAAATTATAAATTGTACAGTTTAATATATAGAGGATATGTGATGGACGCTCATGAGATACAGTATATTTATCTTCATGAGTGATCAGTGACCTCTTGACCTTGTCTTTGATTATGAAGGAAGAAAAATATATCACATAAGGGCACATCATATGTACGGTTTATACACAATACATTAGTGTTTTAAGCTAGGATCATTTTATGAAAAAATGTAAGTTTCCCATTTCTGTAGTTTCTGGTAGCTCACACTGACTGGAGCAAGTGACTTCATAGACCATGGGGCACATGTGGCAGAATGAAATGTTTGTTGTGAGGTTTCCAACAGTTTATTTATCTATCATTGTTTCTAACAACTGGAATGATGCCCAGAGGTAAAACCTTATGGTAATTACAGAACTAAAATGAAGTTTAAACTCTGTGCTCTGGTCCTGCTCCCCCTACTGACCTAACAGCAGATTTGTTTCTCTGCATGAACAGAACGGTCACCCTGAAGAAATTTCCAGCCTTCTGGTCATTCTAATTTGATTTATTGTAATACTGCTTAACTTTTTATTTTGTATTTCATTACTCTGAATTAGAGAGTTTCTTTTTTGATCTAAAAACTGCACTCTTTTTAGTTGTTTCTCTGGTTCCTACCTGAGGAAACCAACTGCTATTTGTGTTAGTGTAACAACTTATGTTTTTATTAACAATTATAGCAGTTGTTTATTTAAATAATTCTGTTTTACCACGTTTGTGCCAGGAACTGAATTTGTCAATGCTTTGTCTTTTCTTGTTTATACAGTTAAAATTGTTACTATTTCTGTACTATTGCTGCTGTATTGTTTTCCCATGTACCTTCCACCCAAGACACCCCTAAAAGCAAGCTATTATGGCATGGTAGGCCTTTCCTGGTGAAACATGTTCAATAAATCAATCACTATATATGAAATAAAATACACTGGATACACAATGCAACTTGCTGTCACTATTACAGTGCCAACAAATAGCTCCTTTATGATGAAGTATATCAAAATGGCGGCGGACTGTGAGCTGCCTGTGTGAGCTGCTGCGAGTTGCGTTTGAATTTGAGTTCTGTAGGGTTAAGTTTTATTTCTTTTTATGTATGCTAGTTTTGTGTTTATTGTATTTTGAGATTGCTTTTACTTTAGGCTAAGTGTCAAGTCTCTAAGATGTCGCTACAGATGGAACAACAATTTGGATTGCAAATTGCAGTTCAACGGACAGAAATGCTGAAACACTGAACTACTAACACGTTAGAATTACTAATACACTGAAATCTTCAACAACCACTGTTAATATGGTGAAAGTACTGAAGGATTGAATGGGATTTGGACAGTGGGAATTCTGGGCAGTTTTTTTTAATTTTGTTTCTTTTAACTGGGTAAACATATGAGCCAAGGCCCTTTTTCATATGCGATCCGAGACTATAAAATAGTCACAAGATGTTATACAAAAAGATAACTTTTACATTCACTTAATACAAGAATACAAATAACATGACATATAAGACAAACAATATAATACAAATTTTTTTTTTTTTTTTGCCATTAACACTTTATTCAGTTTGAGTTACAGGGTACATACAGCCATACAATCAGCCTTATAAACAGTGGATACTCAGTCCATGACCATGGCCCTGTAACAAACCCCTCCCCATCCACCACCCCCCTCCCATGCTCCCAACACCCCGCCCTCCCGGCACAAGTCTGATGGGTGACACCATTAGTAATGACATCAATTCTCACAAACAGAGTAACAAGTGAAAAAGGGCCCGATTTTGTCAAACCTGGAGAGTTTGTTCTGAAGGATAGCCAACATCCTCTCAGTCCTCAAACAGGCTAACAACTCCTCCAACCACTCCTTATATCCTAAGACCACGAGTCTTTCCAGTGTCTAATTACCACCTCTTAAGCGTGGCAGCAATCAGAGCCATGTAAAACCTCCTATTCAAAACAGGAATGCTCGAGACATCACCCAAAAGGCATATCTCTGGCGTGAACAGGTCTTCAAGACCCAACAGAGGTTGACCCTCCTCTTGATATCCTCCCATAACAGGGCTACCTTGGGCATTTCAGAAAATGTGCACAAGTCTCCCTCCTCCCCTGACATCTAAAACACCTCAGATCCCTTGTCAACCTAATTTTCTCCAGTTTCCATGGGGAATAAAAATATTGTGAAGAATTTTAAATTGCATGAGCCTCAATCTGTCCTGCAATAAGAATTTATGGCAATTCACCCACAGCTCTTTCCAATTGAGTTCCAAATTCGGAAAAACTGAATTCCAATACAGTCCCTGAACAGGGTCAGAGGAGTAGGCCCAACCTAGCAATACCTGATACATTTTAGAAATCGCATGTCTCAACCCAGCTAAGGGGGATAAGCCATCCAGAAATTCCAGGCTCTGTTTCTGCACTATACCCTTACCCAATTGTGCAATCAAAAGATGCCTAAGCTGGTAGGTCCCAAAAATAGCCCTGCTGAGTAACCCAAATTTACTCAATATAACATCCGAGGGTAAAACCAAACCCTCCATCGAGAGCAGGTCCCTCACCAGACATACCTCGGGTAAGGGTAACCATGTGTGATCCAGTGTCCTACCTCCCAAAACAAAACGGGGGTTCCCCCATACGGGTTGATCCCAATCTCTAAGATGATCATATCTCAAAAATCCTGCAAGTTGGGTATGATTTCTCACTGCTGTACCAATTGGGGAGTTAAGCAACCCCCGGGGCAACCATTTAGGTTTGATATAAAATAGGACATTTCGCCTTAGGCCAGCTTCCTTGATCAAGGCTAATTCAATCCTTAACCAAAGTGGTATATAGGAATGGTTATTCAAACCATTGCAACCCTTTACCCATCTCATATATTTACTGGCTTGGGCTGCCCAAAAATATAAGGCAAAATGAGGAAGTTTAAGTCCCCCCAGCTCCTTGGGTAATACCAATTTCGAGTAAGCCATACTCGATTTCTTCTGACCCCATACAAAATTAGCAATCATATTGTGTACCTTCTTAAACCATTTAAATGGTATCACAACATTCAACATATTCAGGGGGTAAAACAATCTGGGAAATATGTTCATTTTGACAAGATTCACTCTCCCCCATAAGGAGATTGGGAGTTTCACCCATCTATCCAAATCCAAGGCAATAGTCCTTAATAACGGATCAAAATTCAGTTGAAAAGTCTTGAGATCCCCCCTAGCTATGTTGAGGCCCAGATACCTAAAAAAGTTCGATTTCCAGGACAGACCTAGTTCCGTCACTTCGTGCCTGAAAACCAGATTATTGAGGGGAAATACCACCGATTTGTCCAGATTTAGTCTATAATTAGCCAATTTCCTGAACTGCTTAATAACTTCCAGCAATGCTCGTATAGAAGTACTCGGGTTAGTTAAATAAATCAACAGGTCATCCGCATATGCTGTAACCTTAATAGTATAATCTTTAATGCTAATACCTTCTATTGCTTGATTAGCTACCACTGTTCTTATGAAAGGCTCCAAGTATAGATTAAAGAGGAGAGGAGATAAAGGGCATCCTTGCCTAGTACCCACATATAGAGGGAAGGGGTCAGAAACTGCTCCATTACAACCAATCCTCGCAGTGGGGCAAGAATAAAGGGAGCGAATCCAAGTCCTAAACAGCTCCGGAAATCCGAACCTCTCCATCGCCATAAGTAAAAACTCCCAGTGCACCCTATCAAAGGCTTTCTCGGCAACCAGGGACAGCAGGGCCATAGGCGCCCTGCTGTCCTCGGGAGCTCGAAAGCATGAATAGAATCCGAACATGGTCCATGGAGGATCTACCCTCATAAAACCCACTTGCTCTGGACCAATGAGATTGGAAGGACCAAGCTTATCCTCTCTGCCAATAACTTGGCCAGTATTTTAATATCATAATTAAGCAACAAAATAGGTCTATAACTCGAGGGTTGCTCGAAGGTTTGCCTGCTTAGGGATCAATACAATTAATGCCTCAAATAAGGACTGATCTTGGGCCTGCTGAGACAGTATACACTGGAAGAGACTCAAGAGCAGGGGATAACAACTTAGCAAATTTCTTATAAAAATTAGCCGACAGTCCATCGGACCCGGCATTTTATCCAGAGGAGACTTTCTGTCACCCTTTCAATTTCACTTTGAGTAACCTCCTCAGCAACAGCTCTTGTTGAAACTCCGATAGTCGAGGAATATCAAGCCCATCAAAAGGTGAGAATCTCCTGTCTAGAAGGGAGAAGCCATTTTGTCATATAAAGACTTAAAGTAATTTCTAAACTCAAGTACTATCTCCCCTGGAGAGGTCTTGATCGTCCCATCCACCCCAGACTGAATCCCTGAAACAATGCGTGATGACTCTATTTGCTTAACCCTCCTAGCAAGTAGGGACCCGGCTTTTTCCCCTTGATCCTGATATCTTGCCTTGGTTTTAATTAAAGCCAGCTCCGCCTGCTCACCCAAAAGCTTTAGATAAAGGTCCTTCACCCTCACCAATTCCACCTCATCCTTCTCATCCCTCAATTCCTCTACCTTGCCTTCTATAGATCTAATCCGCTCCAAAAGTTCGGTGAGAACCGGAATTCGCTCCTTCTTACAATGGGACGCCTGTGCAATCAAAATTCCCCTGATAAAGGCTTTGAATGCCCCCCAAACCATATCCGGCCTAACCTCAGCCCCAGCATTATTGGTTATAAATTCAGTTATCTGATCTGAAAGGGACTTGGTGACCCGTGGGTTACTAAGCAGCTGATTGTTGATTTTCCATCTACCTCCCTTCTTAGGCAAAGCTGATATAAGGATGGAGACAACAACCGCTGCATGGTCAGAAGGTGGACCCGGCATAATTTCTGCCTCCAATACCCCAGTAAGGAGGTCATTGGAGACAAAATATAATCTAGACGAGATTGAGATCCATGAACTGTGGAGGTAAAAGTAAACTGTCTATCTTGGGGATGGAGCACTCTCCACACATCTACCAGGCCATATTGGTCCAGCACCTCACGAAAGGCCCGACGAGCGGGCGATAACCTAAACTTCTTACCCCCACCCTTATCCATAAGGGGATCTAACACCAAATTTAGATCTCCACCTAGTATCATGGGTACCCTCACAAAGGGGGCTAACATTCTAGAAAGTTTAACGAAAAATTCCTGCGAATCTGTGTTCGGGTCATAGATCGCCCCAAGTACAACCTCCACGTTTTGGAGTTTGCCCTTACCAACACAATTCTCCCATCCTCATCCTGAACAACTTGCAATGGAACAAAAGGTACACTCTCCCACCAAAATCATTACTCCCTTACTCTGAGTGTTACCTTGTGAGGCAAAAAGCTGACCCGAACTGTCTCGTACTCCATAGTATTGGATTCTGATGTAGTAAATGTGTCTCCTGTAGAAATGCGATGTAGCCCTTAGAATCTCCAGGTGTTTCAAAAGACAGTACTGTTTACATTTCTGGCGTGCACCTTTTACATTCCACGTAGTGACCTTAAAGGCCCGGACAGTGCCATACACCTCTATTACATAAAGTAAGTTATGCACAGTAGAATGATACACCCCATCTCCTGTAGTACAGACTTGTCCCTCCCCATACAGATAAAAGCCAGTAAGCCATACAGCCTCTATTCCACTGAATACCCCGGCACCACCCACCCTCCCCTGCTCCACTTGTCAAGACAGGACGTCAAATAATTAGATCCTGAAGTGACCTGTCCCCACAGCCACCCCAGCCACCACCCACCCTACACCCTGCAAAACATACCAATTATCTCCCACCAATCCCCCAACACCACCCCCCATCCACACTCCATTGGTCCGTGATCACTGCACACCATAGCTTTGCTCACCCTCGCTCCCCACCTCCTCCCATTTATCTAGATCCCCCATTCCACAATGTTATCTCATCAGACATTCTCTCCGGTGGCACCCCACAGAAAAGCTGGTTCACATAAGACCCCTAGAGCCCAGAGCCACCAGGCAATCCTGTACCCCGTAAACATAAAAGCAACAATAATGTCCCACTAAAATTTCAAGCTCAACATTTTGTATAGGCCATAATTGCAGCCAACATAAGCCCTCCAGCCCCCCACCCCCAACATAACCAATCGTCAGGCTTTAGCCCCATATAGTAAAAGTAGCAAACAGAAATGTTCTGCAATGCACAGTACCACCATCTCTCTGTAATGTTATATAAAAGAAAGAAAAAGAAAAAAAAAAAGGGGGGGGGGAGATGAGAGAAGAGGGAGTGGGTCTGAAACCCCTTCCACTCCATTCTTTTAGTAGGTTCCAAGCTGTCCATAGTCCGGAAAGTGTAGGCCACAATGTAATCCAAAATATAGTCCCTCAGCAGCCCATCTGAGAAGCCCAGTAAACAAAACAAGGAATCAGCCGGCACAAAACCATCCAGCATCTTAGTCTTTTAAGCCTCTGAGGTAGTGATAAACCAGAACCGAAAAACACACGAAATGTCACCACTGCATAGCGTCCCTTTTCCAACCACAATCCATGGTGAGGTAAGCACATGCCAGCATTCTTCCATCCTTTTCATGGATCCTTAAATAGATTAGGTAATGCAACCCTTAGTGCCACTCGGCGGCCTCCGCCAGTATACATTGCATCCACTCCCCTTAATCATAACTTGAAATTTGGCTGGGTAAATCATTTTAAAATGCACCCGGCCGCAATCAGCCTGTTAATCAGGGAATTGAAGGTGGCTCTTCTCTGTCTGACCGTCGCCGGGATGTCTTGCGTGACCCTTATTTTGGCACCTTCCCAGTAAAGATCCTTATTCTCCCTTGCTTTAGTGAGAAAGCTGTCGCTCAAATAGTTAAGGAAATGGAAAATTAAGGGCCGAGGTGGAGAATTAGGCGGGGGCATTGGCCTTAAGGCCCAATGAGCCCTCTCAATTATGTATGTCGGTCCATAAGGAGAAGGGCCCACTATCTTCTCCACAAACTTCTGCACAAACTTCACAGGATCAGGGCCTTCTTCTTTTTCAGGTAGCCCCAAAATCACAGCATTATTACGGCAAGACCTCCCTTCAAGGTCCTCGACTTTGATTTCCAACTTGGCAAGCCTTTTGCCGACAAGTAACAGTCCTTCATCCACCCTTTCCATGTGCCCTTCAAAGATTTAATTCTAACCGTTTGTCAGATACTCTCTTAGCAATATCCTCCATCTTGCTGGACAAGCGCTTTATAACTGTAGCCAATTCCTTGATCTCCAGTTGAAATGGTCTGAACTCCTCCAGGAATCTTGCTGGGGTCGTATCTCTACTCCAACTCCTCCTTCCGCCCGCCCTACAGCTGTTGCGCACCTGAGCCCTTGCTTTTTCAGGGCCTTTTCCGGTGAGACAGGAGGTGTGTGCCTCAGGGGATTTTGGCATCTCCTCCTCCATGCGGCACAAAGCGGCACTTTCGGCAGGGTCCTGAGGGCTGATAGCTGAAATCTGCACTGAAATCTTTAAATGTGCCTTGCCAATTACCAGCGAAAATGAGAGGAGGCAGACGGAGCGCACCGGGAATGCTGCTACCCCGCGCTCCGCATCATGTGACTCCCATAATACAAATTATTTAAAATAGCAGTGACATTGCAAGCTACTCAATAAATGATGCTTCAATTTCTTTTTGAATAAATTATGAATACTCATAGTTCTCAATTCAATTGGAAGACCATGCCAGTATTTTGGTGCTTGGATAGAAAAAGCTTGAGCACCCACTTTAGTTTTAGTGACTTTCAAATTTAAACAAGAAAGAAAATTTGATCTCAAGTTTCTTGGAGCTTCCCTTACAGATATCCGAGAATACAAGAATACAGTCTGCGTTCGTCTTTTCGTTTTGCAGACAGGGTGCTTTTTCTGCAATACTTTCTGCAAGACTTTGGTAGCACCGGGATTATGGAGGGTTTGTTCTCCCTTTGAAGGATAGTTTTTTTTCCCCGATCTGTAGTACTGGCATTGGGAGTGCCCGATGAACAGGTGAATGGGCGAACTATTGATTTAGTGAGAGTGGTTTTTACAGCATCACAATTATCCCCCTTTTCGTGTCGAGTTTGTGAGGAACTCTAAAGGAGAACTGTATGGTGATTCGTGTAGGGAATATTTGGACTTTCCGGAGCGGGATTGTTTTTGGAAAGACTGGCTGTAAAGAAGCATCTTGCCACAAGGAATGTTGGCTGTGGAAAAGCTGCTGTTGTGGTGAGATTGCATCCAGCAGATGCTTGTGGGTTCCCTAATATAGAACAGTACCTGATGAGGTGTGTCGGGGGGATCTCCTCTAATATCTTTGAGACAGGGTGGGGAGCTGGTCTCCCACGGCCAGATGGGGGTTACTCAGTGATGCTGAGGGGAGACTGGGGGTGTGCTGAGTGCTCTTAAACTTCTGGTAAGTCATGCCGTGGGGCCTGTCCTTCTGGGGGTTGTAGTTGGGGCCATGGGAGGCTGGCTTCCAGGACCTAAAATTGTCTCCATGTGGGGGGATCCCCCTTTGGTCTATGTTTAACACACCTCTTGTGTGCTGTGTTATTGGGAATTGCCTATCTTCTCTAAGACTATCAAAACTGCCAAGACTGTCAGACAATTATGGCTCTGGATAAGATCTGTTCCTGAGATGTTATTGTTGTTTCGCTGATAAATTAGCTCTGGTGAGAGCAGAACTAAGGACTGCGCAATCTAATTTGGACATCTGTAGAGACTGTGTTATGTTTGTTTGTTAAATACTTTTCTTTGATTCTGGTGAGAGCAGAATCAAGGTGTGAGCAATTTATTATTGGATAGATTTAGAGTTTTGGTATTATGTTGTTTCTTTTATTATTTAATATTTTGTTTTAGGTTCTTTTTGTTGTTCGCAATTTGACTCCTATGGTCTAGTGAGAACAGAGCTAGGGATTAATATAGCATTGGCAATGCTCAGGGAGGTGAGAGCTTTCCTGGGCTATTTAAAGTTATTTATTTTTTTTTTTTATGATTAGAGTTTTGATTGTTAATTTTTTTAAAGTTTGTTTAAATTGGATTTATGATTCTTTAAGAGCTCTGTAGTAATTAAGTACCTGTTTAAGTCCGTGTAGGATGTGCTGTTTGTCTGCCTCCACGGTTGTGCAGTACTCACCCTCTGCTCTTCATGCCCCTCATCCTTTTTTTCCTCCTCCTTTGGAATTTGGTGTTTACCAGCACTGTAGAGCACTTGGTATAGCACGAAGGAGAGGGAGGAGGAGGATGGGGGGTGGCGAACAGTGGAGGATGAGTGAGCGGGGTCATCGAATCGGGGTCATGGGAGTCAAGAGACGCCCTGGGGCAAAATGAAAATCAGAGCATGGTTCACCATGTTTGGTTCCCATACCGAAGGGCATGACCGAATTGAGTTGGCAGATGGTTTGGGAGGCACGAGGCATTCATCCAACTCGGGTGGTGTTATGCAATGTCAGGTTGGTCAAAAACAAGACAGCAATTATTGCTGATTTTGTGGAAACATTTGACCTGGCTTACATTACTGAGACCTGGCTGGATGAGAATTCTGGCCCCATTTTGGAGGCTTTAGTTCCAGCCAGGTACTCAGTAATACACCTTCCGAGATTGGACCGTATGGGGGTGACAGTCTGTTTTAAGACCAAACTCAACCTCACTAGTGTATTTATTGGTTGGGGAAACTGAGTCATTTGAGTGTGCCATTGTAATAGATGTAGGTTGTCTGATCGTTCTCATCTATCGTCCACCCGGCGATGGGAAATGTTTCCTTCAGGAAGTGGCGGACTTCATTGTTGACATGGCATTGGAGTCGCCAAGACTGATGGTTCTTGGTGACTTCAGTGCTTGGGTCGATGATGAACTCTCGCAATTTGGACAACACTTCCTCCAGTTGATGTCTTCTCTGGGCCTGACACTGGTGATTACCTCCGCTACTCATAGACACGGTCACTCCCTTGACTTAGTCTTCCTCCTAGGGATCAAAGCTTCTAATTTGGAGGTGGGTCCAGTTGGGTGGTCTGATCACTGCACTGTGGGGTTTAGATTTTATAACCACCACCCCCGGTAGGCCTACCCCTATGGAGATGGTCAGGTACTGTCCTTTATGAGATGTAAGTTCTCAGAGCCTAATGGTGGTTCTTGACCTACAGTCCTCTTCGTTTGCCAGCAATGATCCTGAGACTCTTGTGATGGCCTATAACTTGGCTGTCTCGATAGCTTTGGATTCTATTGCCCCTGTCCGTGTGTGGCCTCTGTCCCTTTGCCCTTGATCTCCCTGGTTTGATGGGACTTTGAGGGAACTGCGGAGACTAGGTCAAAGGGTTGGAGCATTGCTGGCAGAAGTCCATCCTTAATGCTGACCACCTTAGATTGTTGGAACATTATCAAGTCTACCAATCTGCAATCTCCCGTCGACCAGCTCAGCTTTTCCGTACTGTGGACAGACTGTGCAACCCAGCCTGTCTTCAAGTGCGGAGAGCTTTTTCGCAATTAGAGTGTGATGAAATTGCTCAATTCTTTTCAAATAAGGTGGCCGACATCAGGGGGGAGGACTCCAGCCGGCACACTCTATGGGTACTGCTATTGATCAGTGTGAGGTTACCGCACCTCGGTGGTCTTGGAGTACCTTTGTCAGTCCCGGAGTTCATGGATGTCATGTAGATCATCCAGTGTATGCACCCCATGTGCTGTAGATTGGATCCTGGACCTACTTCCCTAATTTTGGGAGGTATTGAGGTTATTGGTCCTGTCCTGGCATGGATTGTCTGGTGCTTCTTGGAGTCTGGAGAGTTTCCTAGCTCTCTGAAAGAGGCAGTGGTGACACCTCTCTTGAAAAAAGCTTTCTTGGACCCAGACTGCCATGCCAATTACAGACTTGTCTCTAACCTTCCTTTTATAGCAAAGGTTATTGAGAAAGTTGTGGCTGCACAACTGGAAAACCATTTGACCATCCATGACATCTATGAACCACTCCAGTCTGGTTTTCGTAAGAGACATAGTACCGAAACAGCACTGGTTCGGGTGCTCAATGATCTCCTGATAGCTACAGAGCAGAAGAACCGTTCTATCTTGGTCCTTCGAGATCTGTCTTCAGCTTTTGACACCATGGACCATGAGGTGTTGGGTCATCTGAGGTTCATCTGTGGACTGTCAGGAACAGTCCTCAGGTGGTTTTCATCTTTCCTAATGAGTAGAACTCAGAGAGTGGTGTCAGGGGTTTATTCCTTGGACCCTACTTCTCTGTCATGTGGAGTCCCTCAGGGTTCTGTCCTCTCACCTATGTTGTTCGCGGTGTATATGCTGCCCCTCAGAGACATTGTAAGAAGGTATGGGCTGAGGTTTCACTGCTATGCTGATGATATCCAGTTCTACCTATCTTTTGCACCCAACCAGAATGGAGCAGTATCGGTCTTTAACAACTGTCTGATATTGAAATTTAATTTCCATGTGTGAGCCCAGCTTTCCAGGGTGTCCAGGTCCCCTTGCAGGGCCAACCTCCCCTCTTCTCCCTCAACTACTGCTCCCATCTTGGAGTCATCCATGAAGAGACTCATTTCACACCCTATACCCTCCCTGATGTCCGATATGTATGCATTAAACAGGATCGGACTCAGGACCGAGCCCTGCGGTACCCCACTACCAACCTCTCTAGGGTTCGAGAGCTCCCCACAGACCACTACTCTCTGGGTGTGTCCAGCTAGCCAGTTTTCAATCCATCTGACCATCAAAGGCCTACTCCTAACCCCATCAGTTTCTCCACAAGACCATTGTGGGGACAGAAGTCAAACGCTTGCTGAAGTCCAGAATAATACATCCATAGGCTTTCCCCTGTCCAGTTCTGATGTTACCCATTCATAGAACTCCACAAGATTGGTTTGACATGATCTACCTGGCACAAACCCATGTTGCCGACTATCCAGGCCTCCCACCTCCTCCAAGTACACCCCCAATCGTTCCTTTAGTATACTCTCCATTAATTTTCACACCACCGAGGTCAAACTGATGGGTCTATAGTTACCTGGTACTTCCCTCGACCCCCCTTTATGGATTGGCACCACATGTGCCTCTCGCCAATCCCTAGGTACCCTCCCTGTCTCAAGTGACCTGTTGAAGAGCTCCGCCAGGGGTGCAGCCAGTATATCCACCAATTCCCATAGTACTCTCAGATGAATGCCATCCGGCCCAGGAGATTTGTCTTTCTTTAGGGCCTTGAGGGCTAACCACATCCTTTCGGTGGAGATAGCATCATCCGTCCCCTCCACCTTACTGGCCTTTTTATCCTTATCCAGATGTGACACCCTTGGGGTACCTCTCCCTCCCTCTTGCTCCATTTCTGTTGCTCCCCTGATCCCACTCACTGCCGCTTCTATCCCCTTCATGCCTTGCTTTGTAGATATCCCATCCCTCTCCCTAGTGAACACAGAGGCAAAGTACTCGTTAAATACCTCTGCCTGGTCCCTCGCCTCTTCCACCCACCCTCCTCCTGATCTCAATCTGCTGAGATGGCCCTTAGTTTTTCTCCGCTCCCCAATGTACCGGAAGAACCCTTTTTCCCCTCCCTGTATCCCCTGTGCCAACCACTGCTCTTTACTGGACTTTGCTCACCTCACCATCCGGGTGACTTTTCTAGATGCAAGATGGTACATTTCCTTATCCCTATCCCCTCTTATTTTTTTATATTTTTTGTAGGCTGCCTTCTTTTCTCTGACCGCTATCTGTACCTCACTGGACCACCAGCATGGTTTATGTGACCTTGCTCCCTTACGTTTCAACTTAGCGCAGATCCTGACTACCTCAGGAAGTCCCGGTTTTATGACCTCCCATCTCCTTTCCACATTTGTCATTGATGTAATCCCCTTCAAGTGATCCTTGAGAATATTTCCCATGCCCACAAAGTCTGCTCCCCTGAAGTTCACTGCCAGTGTCCTAGATCTCACCCCCCTCCCCCCATGCTTATTTGAAACCAGACAGTATTGTGGTCGCTCCCAGTCAGGGGGTCCTGTACAACCAGGTGCCTTACCAGATCCCCATCTGCCAGAACCACGTCCAGGACATGCCCCTTCCTTGTGGGCTCCATCATATGCTGTGTTAAGAACACATCCTGGAAGCTGTCCAGCAGCCTCTGCTCCTTGGCCACCTTAGAGGACATGGTTCTCCAGTTTGTATCTGGCATATTAAGGTCCCCCATCAACACCACCCCTTCCCCTTTTGGTCCACACTGGGCAATGATGTTGTCCAGCAAACCATCCTCTAGAACATCACTCATCCCGGGGGGCCTATATACTACACCCAGCTTGACCTTATCTCCTGCTGGGGATCATAAGGTGACCCATAAGGCCTCCACGTTTCCCTCTGCCTCTTCTACCCTAGCAATTTCTATGTCATTTCTAATGAACATAGCCACTCCACCCCCTCTGCCCTCCTTTCTATCCTTCCTAAGCATAGTGTACCCCCATACGTTTAGGTCCCAGTCATGGTTTTTGTTGGCCCACGTCTCCGTGACCGCCGCCACATCCACCCCTCGAACAGCATGGCCTGGAACTCTGGCAACTTGTTTCCCAAGCTCCTGGCATTTACTAACACCAACCCCCACCCCTTATCCCTGGTCCTCTTTGTTGAACCCCACCCAGATTCCTTATACTTCCATCCTCCCTCTGCTCCTCCTGAAACCTCCACCCCCAGTCTGTTTCCCCTCCCCTTGGGCTTGAGGCTACTCCCTCATCTGGAGAGGGCTTCTGGTCAGCCCTCCCTTATCCCTTCCCCTCCTGCCTTCTACTTTAAAATGCTCTCCCGATGCACTCCAGTATCCTATTAGTCCTGCTAAAGGCCTTTAACCACCCCATCCAGTAGTCGGTTCTGTTTTTTTTCCTAACTGCAGATCTTTGCACTTTTTAGTACTGAATTTCAGCTGCCAGACTTTGGACAAATTTTAGTTTGTACATGTCTCTGCAACTCCATTATCCCCCTGCACATGGTCAACCATACCACGGAGTTTAGAGTCCTCTGCAAAAAGACACAACCTGCCCTGGATTACCTCTAACACGTTGCTGATGAACATATTGGAGAGGACTGGGCCCAGAACAGATACCTGTGGTACTCACCAGTGACCTTCTGATCGGACCCCATTCACCTCAACTCTCTGATGCCTCCTCTCCAAACAAGTCCATACCCACTTTACTATTTCCTTAGCTGTTTAGCCTGTTTCAAAATCCCCATCTACTTCGGCAACCATTGATGTGCAATAAGTCAAATGCCTTGCTGAAGTTGAAGTAGAGTAAATCTAAAGCACAGCCCTTATCAACAGTTCCACCACAGGAATGCACCAGGAAAAATGACGCTGGCAATTAGAATGCCGGGATCCCATTGACCTCAAGCAGTGTGCCGCAACATCAGGCAGGGTGCACAATGGAAAGAGCGACTGGTTATGGCAGTGCCAGTGAGGGGGGCACTCCACCAAACACCACACACCTCCACCAAACACCAGCAAGGCAACCGGAGGGGTGGCAACAATAGGGGGCAGCGAGGCAATCAGCATGCCCATCAGTGTGCCCCAGCGCACAGTACAGCACAAGAGCAAGGGCACAAACACTAGGTGGCCACAATCCCTGCACTGACAACTGCCCCAGAGTTGTGACCACATCAGATGCCCACCAACACATGTTCATTGGCAATGTCCCCCCCTGGCCACTGGAGCTGTCCTGGACACCCGCTGGGTCACCAGTGTGATGGGGTCCCCCTCCTCCCCACAGGTGGCCATGACTCACTGCAGTGCCCTGCTGCATGCTCACCATGTAGGGTTGAAAACCATCCTGTATTGTAAAGGACATCTCGTAGTTCCATCACAAAGAGTCTGTCCCATATGAACTCAATACGGGATGCATATTGTCCCTTGTTTTGCATTGTCGAACCTGACTAACTTCACAGATTGTTTTTTTCCCCACTCATCCCAGTGGCTAACCACAGCACCAGTACACATGGAATGACCAAGAGGCATCTTGGGATACAGCATGTGGCAGCAGGACTTCATTGATCTGTCAGAGATCCTTGTGTGGAATGCACGGAGTGAGCTGTGTGTCGTATCTTGACAGTTGCAGACTAGCTCTGCTGATGTACTGTGGATGAGTGCTTGCTAAGGGAGATGGAGACCTGCTGTAGGTAGCCTGTGTGTGTGTGTATGTCTGCCTCATTGCACTCATAGTCACACCAGGCAGCGGGCGGGCGAGTAGCAGATATGCAGTTGGTTGTAGATCGACAGTGCATGTGCTGGACATCATACTACATTGGGGGGCTGGGAAAATGGGTGTACTGTGTGCCACACCATGCAGCATTACATAGTTACAGTATCTGTTTACCACAAGAGCAATTGTGCTGACTCAAACTAATTTTTGTTCGTTATGTTTGCGTGTGTTTCAGACTGGAAACGATGTGTACATTTGTTGGCATTGTGTCCATGTGCCTTATTATCTCAATCCCTTATTAGTCAGAGGTCAGCTGGGACAGAGCCAGGGAGCTGAGGGTACCTATTGAGGCCAGCTGACGTCCTGGTGTGTGTGTGTCATGGCTTAGCTTTTAGCTACCGTCCTTTTATTTATACTCTGGTCGTAACTGCATATGCAGCAGTTGGTTCACCATAGTATTATGACAGCTATGTGATCAGAACCAGTTGGGGGGGGGGATGTCTAGGATCAGTGTCCCCTATGTTTGGGTTGTACTGTTGGCAACACTATGCCCACCTAGGGAATAGGTGGTGCATACCTCACAGATGCCCACAGTCCATGCCCCCCAGCAGAGGCCACATGCTCCCACCCGCAGTCCCCCCAGTTGTGCATGAGACAGGCCACCAGCACAGCCCACAATGCTCCACCACATCCAGCAGCCCACTGGTGCTACTGATACGTGGTTGTGTGGTGTGATTTCACTGCTTTGCTGGAGCTGTACAGCCGGCGGTGAAATGCTGGTGCTCTGATGAACATAGAAACATAAAAACATAGAATTTGACAGCAGGTAAGGACCGCTTGGCCCACCTAGTCTGCCCATTTCCCTACCTAATGGATAAGCTGCAGATCCTAGTTAACCAACAGCCTACTTCCTCCTACCCCCCACTAAAATTGCCTTATGTCTGTCCCATGCATTCTTGAATTCCCCACTGTTTTTGACTTTATGACCTCCTCAGGAAGGCTGTTCCATGCATCTACAACCCTCTCTGTGAAGAAATACTTCCTCATATTACCTCTGAGCCATCCCTCTGTATTCAAATTGTGCCCCTTGTTCTTGCACATCTCTTTTTTTGAAAGATGCTACCCTCTTGGACTTTGTTGATTCCCTTGAAGTATTTGAAAGTTTCTATCATGTCCCCCCCTCTCCCTCCTTTCCTGTAGGCTATACATCTTAAGCTCCTTTAGTCTTTCATCATATGTCTTCTGATGCAGACCCTGCACCATTTTGGTTGCCTTTCTCTGGACAGCCTCCACCCTGTTTATGTCTTTGCAGAGATGGGGTCTCCAGAACTGTACGCAGTACTCCAGATGTGGTCTTACCAACTGTCTGTACAGAGGGCCAACAACTTCCTGTTTTCTACTGTGATGCCTCTCCCTATGCATCCCAGTATCCCCCCAGCCCTCCTTACTGCCTTCTCACATTGCTGGCCCACCTTTAGGTCATCTTATATGACTACCCCCATGTCTCTTTCCATTTTTGTTGTTGTCAGTATCTCACCCCCCATTGTGTACTCTTGCGCTGGGTTTTTGTTTTCCAAGTGCATTACTTTGCACTTCTTTGTGCTGAATCTAAGCTGTCATACATTTGACCTTTCCTCCAACCTTGCCAAGTCCCTTTTCATCCTTTCCACCCCACCTTGCGTATCGACCATGTTGCAGATCTTTGTGTAATCTGCAAAGAGACATACCTTCCCCTCCAGTCCCTCAGCAATGTCACTTATAAAGACATTAAAAAGGACCGGCCCCAGTACTGAACCCTACGGTACCCCACTAGTAACCCTCCTTTCTTCACTGTGGACTCCATTTACTATTACCCACTGTGTCCTGTTGTCCAGCCAGTGTTTAACCCAGGCTACCAACCTGGGACCCACTCCCAGGCTGGCTAATTTGTTTATTAATCTTTTGTGCAAGACTGTGTCAAATGCCTTGCTAAAGTCTAGGTAGGCCATGCCCATAGCCCCTCCCTGGTCTACTCCTTTGGTCACCCAGTCAAAGAAATCAATTAGATTTGTTTGGCATGACCTTCCTACTGTGAATCCATGCTGCCTTTTGTCCTGTGCCCCACTGGCCTCTAGGTACTCAACAGTTCTTTCCTTCAGAAGTGATTCCATCATTTTCCCTACCACTGAGGTCAAACTGACAGGTAGTAGTTTCCTGCCTCTGTCTTGCTCCCACTTTTGTGAAGGGGAATCACATCCACCCTTCTCCAGTCCTCAGGTACCACACCATCCTCCCATGATTTATTAAAAAGGGTAGTCAGTGGTGTTACTAGTTCTTCCCTTAGTTCTTTCAGAATTCTGGGGTGAATCCCATCAGGCTCCATTGCTTTATCCACCTTCAGTTTTAAGAGTTCTTTCTGAACCCTTTCTTCTGTGAAAGGACTAATATCAACCCCCCTATCCAGATTGCTTCTATTGGCTGGATTAGGTGTCTCCCCCTGCTTTTCCATTGTGAATACTGAGCAGAAATATTCATTCATTATCCCTGCTTTTTCACTGTCGCTCTCTGCCCAACCACCTTACTCTTTATTCAGCTTCAGTATCCCTGCCTTCATCTTTCTTTGCTCCCTAATGTACATATAAAAGGTTTTATTCCCCTTCTTAACCGAGTTGGCTATCCTTTCCTCAGTTTGGGCCTCTGCTATTCTGACTGCCTTCCCCGCTTCCTTCTGCTTTAACTGGTACAGTTCTCTGTCCTGCTCCTTCTGTGTTTCCTTATACTTCCTGAATGCTATCTTTTTCTCCCTTACCTTCCCCGCCATTTGTTTTGAGAATTGTAGTGTTTTTTTCTTTCATTTTGATTTGTTTATTTGCTTCACATAAAGGCTTTTTACCTCTGTGATGGCATTTTTGATGCTTCCCCATTGTTGCTACACCCTACCTTCTTGCCTGTTTGCAAGTGCTTTTCTGAGGCACGCTCCCATTTTGACAAAATCAGCCCTCCTGAAGTCCAGTACCTTCATTTTGTGTGGCTTGACCCTACAGCTATGTTTATCGTGAACCACACTGTTTGGTGGTCGCTTGTTCCCAGATGGCTACCCACTTCAAGATCAGAGATCCTCTCTCCTTCCCCATTTGAGAGTACCAGGTCTAAGATTGCTTCCTCCCGAGTGGGTTCCAAATCTAGCTGTCTGAGGCATGCCCCCTGTAGAGCATCGAGAATGGCCCTGCACTTGGATGTGGCTGCAGCAAAGGTGTTCCAGTTAACATCTGGCATATTCAGGTCCCCCATCAGCAATATCTCACCTTTCTCTACCATTCCAAGGATGTCTTTTATAATTTTCTTGTCCATTTCCTCCCCCTGAGACAGGGGTCTGTATACAACCCCTGTGCGGATTGTGGAGCCATTTCCTGCCTCCAGGGTGACCCACATTGCCTCCTCTCCTCCCTGTTTACCCTTTAGTTCTGTTGCTTTGATCCCTTCCCTTACATAGAGAGCTACCCCTCCTCCTCTTCTTCCCTTCCTGTCCCTCCTGTAGATTGTGTACCCTGATATGTTGACATCCCAATCATTCCAGTCATGGTTCTCTGTGTACCATGTTTCTGTGACTGCCACGATATCCATGGAATGATGACCTAGAACCCTTATCAACTACCTTTGTTACCCAGTCAAAGAATGCTATCAGGTTGGTATAACAAACCCTCTCTGTCATGAATCTCTGCTGTTTATTATCCTGAAGTCCATGCTTCTCTAGGTATTCCACTAGATCTTCGTTGACTAGTGTCTCCATCAGTTTTCCTACCCTGGAGGTAAACCTGACAGGTCTAAAGTTTCCTGGCTGCTCCTTGTCCCCTTCCTTGTATAGTAAAACTGTGTTTGCCATCCTCCAGTCCCTGGGAACCACCTCTTTCAGCATAGAGCTTTTGAATAGCCCCACCAGAGGTTCAACTCACACTAATGCCAGTTCCCTTAGCACCCTTGGATGCATTCCATTCAGTCCCAGGGTCTTGTTTATCTTCAGGGCTTCTAGCCTCTTTTTGTGACCCTAGACTTCATGCTGAAAGTGACTGTCATAGGTACTTAAGTATGAAACAACCTCTTAGAAACAGTGATTGCCTATTGGTGGTTTGTTATTAAGTAAGGCAGTGAGCACACAAACTTCAAAAGGTACGTCCTTGCTTTTGAAAGGGATAATTTTAATGAAACAAGGTGTAAACTTTAAGGAAATTTGAGGAAATTGATGGGCAAGGGGATAGAAGCAAAATGATCCATCATCAGAAACGGCCTTCAAGGTGTCACTTGCTCCTGCCTGAGACAGGTGGGAGAAAGAAGGAGGTACATAAACCCTTACGGTTTAGAGGGGAGGCGAAAACTTCAGTGAAAAAGAAAAGGGAGGCCTCTAAGAAATTCAGAGGGAACCAAAAGGAGGGGGACAGGTATGTCTAACTATTTAAACTGCAGGAGGCCAACAGGATGGTGAGAAGGACCAAAGTGGACATGGAACTGATGATAGCCGAAGGAGATAAGGAAGGGGGCAAAGCCTTTTTCAGCTATGTCAGAGAAAAGAGGTATACAAAAGAAGGAATTGTCAAGTTGAAACACGGCGGGGGTGGGTGGAGGATAATAAGTTAAGCCAGAAATATCAAGCAAATACTTTTGTTCAGTATTCACAAAGGAGAAAGAGGGCTCACTGCCACAGGGAGGGTTGCCACGGACTTAGTAAGGAGACCAAAACTGGGTATAAAACCCTAGAACCCATTGCCATGGACGGGGTACTCAAAGGACTCTTAGCCCTACAAATGAAGAAATTTCCAGGATCAAACAGACTACACCCTAAGGTGCTGAGGTAAATGATGTAAGGTACCAGCTGCATTCTTGGCAGACCTTTACAACTGCTTCTTAGAGTCTGGAGTAGTACTTATGAACTGCAGAACATCAGACTTTGTACCCCTACATAAGAGTGATGCTAGGGATGAGCCAGAAAACTAGAGGTGACTTAGTTTGGCATCAATAACAACTAATGGATACCATAACTGAAGATAGGATGGTGGAGGTCCTAGCAGCTAAGGGACTAAAGATGGCAGACAGCATGGGTCTGTAACAGAAACATCATGTGAAATAATTTTGATAGTCTCTTTTGACTGGGTAACAAGGGCTGTTGATAAAGGTCAGGCAGTAGACATGCTATATCTGGAGAGAAACTGGGGGACCTCGAAGTGGGAGGTACACTAACAAAGTGGGTGGGAAACTAGCTGGGAGGGAAAGCACAGAGGGTGGTGATTTATAATGAATCCTTGGGTATGAGGGAGGTCATTAGTGGGGTCCCACAGGGATCAGTGCTTGGTCTGGTACTTTTTACCATCTTCTTTAGTAATATAAGAGCTGGAATAAGGGGAAAAATCTGCCTTTTTGCTGATGACATCAAACTCTGTGACAGGGTTGATTGTAAGGATGGGATCTGAGACATGAAGGAGAACCAGTGGAGGTTTGAGAGGTGGTCCAGGAATGGACAACTGAGCTTCAATGCCAACAGTTGCAAAGTTATGTATGTGGGAAAGAAAAACTCCAGGAGTTGAGTACATATGTGGGGGCAGTCACAGTGACTGAAGAGGAAAGGATCTAATGGTGACGGTTTGGTACTGGGTTAAGATAGCACAAATAAAACTACGCATGAAATACAGCACTGTAAGAAGCTCTACAGTGGCAAGGGTTTTTTACAGCATGTGGTAGGAACTGCTACCCCTGTCGCTGTAAGCTGCCTGCAGGGAAGGTGAAGGATGCCGTCGGGGTGTTACTTGGCTGAGCTACTCCTGTGGTGGAGTGGCTAGAGCACCTGCCTCCAGCAACATCGAGGACCTGGGGCTACAGTTCAGTTCTCCCCAGGTCCCACTCTGCTGTGGCTTTTTTTGGCGCCAATAAAAATTTTCCTGACTTGAGGTTTTTTTTTTACCCCAGACATCTACGCCCCCCCCCTCCCGGAGTTGATTATAATTAGTCTGGGTATGTGGGGGCAAAGACCCCATGTGAGGAGATGGGGGCAGAGCCCCCCACAAAAACTAAGTTGTTGCTGTGGTGTGCACTTTGTGTACGCTGGTCGGCATATTGTGCTGACGTTATTTTGCTGTATGCTGCTTTGCGTGCGTCATTGTTGCAGTGCATGGTTTTGCCAGCGACATTATGACCCTGTGATTATGGTTTCAGTTTCAGTTTTTATTGGAGAGAAACTCCTATAGGCTCGAATCTATTTTCAAAATTACAAATGTTTGAAGTAGTAAGTAAATTCTGTAACAGATTGTTGAAAGAAGAGATAGTGTAACTACCCCATAGCAAGTCCATTGAGAAATTCATTGATTTAGCACATCTATAAGAGAATGAGTTCTGACCTAGTGTGGATTTACTAAGCAGTAGTAATAAAGAATTACAACCTTAAAACATCTGTGCAGTGCAGCAAAGCAATGAAGAAGGTGAGCAAAATGCTAGAATGTATAGGTACAGTGTTCAGCAGTAGGAAGAAAGAGGTCATCTTGCCCTTCTACAGAATCCTGGTAAGACCACACCTGGAATATTGTGTGCAATTTTAGAACTGTCATCTTAAGAAGGATGCTAACAGGTTGGAACTGTTTCAGAGGAGGGTGACAAAGATGATACAGGGTCAACAGGGAATACAAACCAGCAGAGACTGGAGAACTTCACCATAACTCACTGGAGACCAAGGGGGAGCCCATGACTGAAACATTCATATACATGAGTGTTATTAATAAGGTGGGCTCAAGTGAACTGTTCAAGATCAGTTGTAATAAAAATACAAGAGGGAACAGCAGCAAACTTGTAGGGGGTAAATTCAGTAAGGGGACTAGGAAGTATTATTTCATGGAATGGATTATGGAGGGGTGGAACAAGCTTCCGGAGATGTTGGTCAGTACAAAAACAGTGGAGAGCTTTTATTTTCTCCCTACACATTTTATCCTCCTGTGTTCCGGGACAGCTCATCAGCACAGTCTCCAACCCTGTGCACCAGCTACCATGCCTGCCCTGGCAACCTATCTGGTCATAAAGTTCTCCATGAAATTCTCCCTTGTGGTAGGGATGAGAGGGAAGGGCTGTCCTTCCCCTGATCAACAAATCTGAGATGGACCAAGTTCGGTGACCGAGTGGCAATGTGGGTGTGGCTGTGCTGAGCTTCATTAAGCTCTTCTGGTGCTGTTTTTCTCCACTTTTCCCCACCCAACTGTGAAGCACCTTGCTCTTGTGGGGAGATGCACCTGCCCAAAGTGTCTCCACAGTTCCCTCCTGTACATGCCTCCCTAACACTGCTCTAACCCCAGACCTCCACCTGGGAGCAGTCTAGGCCAGGTCAGCATACCTCCCTTTCTTCAGGGGAGAAGAGCAGTCCAGCAGTGGAAAGCTTTAAGAGAGAGTGGTACCAACGTAAGGGCCTGGTGATGTGTGCAGGATGGGGGGTTCGGATGGACATGCTGAGCTTCTAGAGGGCTTGAACCACCACACAGAGCAAATTAGATGGACCATAAAGCCTTCTTCTGCCAGCATTTTTATATTTTTTTTTTTACATTATGGTTGCAAGAGGATGTCTTTGCATCAGTCCTGCCTCAAATTGCATCATCAATTCTGCTCTGCATCCACAGACACTGGCCCAACCACTTGTTGAATACCATGTTGCCCTCTCATGTAACTGGGAATCTGGATTGGGAGCACATATATAAAGCATTCCTCGAGTGTAGGAACTGCAGGATCACTAAGGGTGCCCTCTCCTGCATGGATGCCAAGGGGTTCAGAGAATGGTGCAACACATTGCTGCTAGGGCCGTGCAAAACAAATACGATTTGGAACACATACACACTAATGCTGCACTTTTTAAAAATATAAATATAACTCTTAAATATCTGTATTTGTGTTAGACCACATGGAGTAGTATTAGACTTTGGTTTAGTCTGATATGAAATGTCGATGACTACTACTGCTCATTGTGATTGGTTGACATCCATGGCACTCCAGACATTACCTCATGGGTTTTAACCCACCTGATAGGCTAGTGATGCACATGACTCAGGATCAGATTTCTCCCATATCCAGGTCCAAGAAGCCCCTGCTCTCCAGTTCAAACTTTGCATCTGATCAGGCTAGCACACCAGGGTCCCTGCTGTCCTAATTATCTAAGGTAAGCCTTTTAAATTGCAATTGTTCTAGCAACTAAAATAATTACAGTAACTAGCATAACCAATGAAGCAGTTCTAGGTATGAATATAAAGAAAATATCGTTTTAAACTCAGGTTTCCAGGAAACCATGTGAAGTATCTCTTACCTTATCGCCTTTGTAGGGATTTACTTAGCATTGGTACTACCTCTACGACCAGGTAACTAGATTTGCCCTAGCAGGCTTCCTTCTGTTTCAAACAAGCTTCTTCTGAGTCTTTATTGCTTTCTGCTGCCGAGTGGTATTGTTTGCATGTTGTCCGAGTTGCCTAGGGTGCTCACAAGTCTGAGTTTCCTTCCTGAAGATTCAGCAGAACACAGCTTCTACGGATATTATTTACACGACTTTGGAGATTGGAGTCCTTATTCAGGGGACCAGCGCCTCCAGGACTCGAAGGCGCGAGCTCCGGCTCGCTTCCACGTTGGCCCGCTCTCTCTCCTCCCTCAGGCCTCTTGCAGGGCCTAGGCAGGCGCTCCTCCCGCGCCCCTACCGACGGTAGCTGTCCTGCTGAGGAGGTCCAGCCCTGGGACTAATTCCATAGGGCGGCGGTGCTGGCTCTCTCACCACCCGCCCTCGCGATCCGCCTCCTCTGTTGGGCCCGGGATTCATCCCTTGCTGCGGCCTTCAGCGGGAGGACGCCGACTCAGCCCACTCCACCTCGGCCTCCTACCTCCCCCCAGGAAGCCTGTTCGGCGGCTGTTAGAGGAGCTCCGAGCGCTCGCCTAGTGCCCCACCGAGGGCAACCTCAGGCGCAGTTCTGCTCAGTGCTCTCTCGCTTTCCCTGCTGCTCCCGGGTGTGGCGCGGGGTCTCAGCTCCTTCTGGAGCGCCCCTGCAACCATGTGGCCTTGTGCGCGTTTCTGCACCTCCTTCTGCACTTGGCCCTTGGCGCTGGCCCTCCTTAATAGGAGGCTCTTGCGGGATCCTGCCTCACCACCCTCGTGGCTCAGTAAGAGCCCTTGCCTCTAGGTCCCCACACCTGGGAGTCTGCAGGGGTAGAATCCCTCACTCTCTCTTGGGCCAACATCCATCTGGTGGCCTAGGAGCATCCTCCACCCCCCTCACAATTGGGAACTGCTCCTGCAGCAGGAGTGATACCACGGGGGAGGGCTGGTGATTCAGCGGGGACAGGGGTCAGGTCCGGCTTCCTCTACACAGTTAGGAAGGTTGGGAGCCCTTCCTATAAAGATAGGACAATGGGGTCCTCTATTACACTGGATCCTTAATCTCCTTACCCTAGCAGGAGGACGCTGACCCAGTTACTCTAGGGGACCAGGCACGCTATGCTGCCCCTCCACCTCTTTCTCTGGACAGGACTGGATAAGGTCAAATCGGCCATCTTGGGAGGGCAAATAAAAAAAAACAACAAAAAAATTATTTTCGGAGCAGAATGCTGGTGTTCCCTGTAGGTCCGTATGGGCTCCTCCCAGAGCAGCCCATATGAGCCGCCAGCGACATTGCCCACTGGGGTCCCCTCTCTATAGCGATCCCCAGAGTCTCAGCTTCTATGTGGGTCCCTCACCACAGTGACCCCCATTTGAGGCCAGCACACACCTTATTACCTTCGCTGTCTCTCTCCCTATGTACAAAGCGTGTCTCAACACAGCCTATCAGGGCCCCACCGCCCAGTGCAGGCCCAGGTGGCACCCATGGTAATGCTTCATCTTTTGTCTTCCCCAGATGGTCAAAGCCAAGAAGTGCACAGCATGCAGCTCCAACCTCCTGCCCCACGCCCCTGGCCCCCTGTGCGCCGCTTGTCTCCACAACGACGATGACGACCTATCCTTGGGACAGTCCACTGGCATGGGCCCCAGCAACCCTGGCCCTAGCGGCTCATCTTGGTTGGACCCGGGGCGCCTTTCTCCTACAGAACCAACAGGCAACCATGGCCATGATAGAGAGTCAGCAGAATTTTATGCTGAAGGTGATGGAGAAATTGGAGTCCCTCACCCAACAGAGATTGCCTGTGAACCCACCTCTGGAACAAGACGTCAGGGGAGGGGCCAACGAAGATAACATGGACCTGATGGAACCTAGCCTGGATAACCACAAACCCGACACCGGGGAGGACCCTGACCTACCAGAGGAGGAAGATGGGGCCATCTCCGACGAAGAAGATGTGGAGCAACAGGCCATTCCGTTGCTCACCTCCAAGCTATGTTCCTTTGACAAGGTTCCAGGCCTTATCAAGATCATCAAGACCACCATGGGGTTCAAAATGGAGGGAGACAAACCTCAATCCAAGCTAGACCCCCTGATCCAGCAGAGATCCACCATCCGAGAGACCTTTCTCGTCTGTCCGGCCATCGAAGACATTGTCAATAAGGAGTGGCAATCTGCCGACCCTGGCCGGATGCCCAACAGAAGAAACCTGGACCGAATGTACCCCATTCAGGAGGACAAAGCCAACACCTGGTGCTCCGCCCCAATGGTCGACCCCCAGGTGGCCGCCCTTAGCAGACGGACTATCCTACCTTGCGGGACAATCTCTCTAAAGGACCCGGCAGACAAAAGGGTCGAGGACATGTTAAAGAAGGCCTTTGAAACAGAAGGCATGGTGGCGAGAGCATCCACAGCAGCCATCTACACAGCAAGGGCACAAATACGTTGGCTGGAGGAGCTCCTTGAGCAAGCCAACCCCAAATCCAGAGAGACAGAGCTATTAGAGTGCACCATCGATGCGGCAAGGTACCTAGCTGACATGGCTGTTGACATCCTCAGACTTAACGCAAGGGCCACAGCCATCACAAACAGAGCCAGACGGGCTCTGTGGCTTAAGTTATGGGAGGCTGACAATGAGTCCAAAACCTTACTGCAAAATCTCCCCTTGAAGGGCAAACATGTTTTTGGGAAAGGTCTCTTAGAGTTCCTGAAACAGAAAGAGGAGGGCAAGGAACTCCTTAGAAACAAGAGTAGGCACTCCTATCTCCCCTCCACTAGGCGGAGATTTCGGGGGGGGGCCAGAGGCCATACCAAAACTGTAGGGACACACACTCATCCACTTCCTTTCTAGGTAGGGGCTCCTACACTTCACCACGTGCCCCCTCCACCCAATACTACTACACCTCATCCTTCAAAGCCCATGGCTCGAGATTCGGAGGAAGAGGCAGGGGCCAGCGAGGCAAGCCACAATGACTACTTGCACCGGACCCCCCTAGAACAAGGGCGCCCCCCCGTGGGACAAAGATTAGCACTCTTCAGTCACCAGTGGTTCCACACCACCTCTGACAGATGGGTTCACGGAGTTGTGTCCGAGGGATACTCGATAGAGTTATCGGGGACTCCCCTGACACACAGGTTTATCACCTCACCGGTGACAAAAAAGAGGGCCACTGCTCATCAGGTACAACATATCCTGTGGGACCTGATCAACAACAGGGCAATCCAGCCAGTACCTCCACACGAGCAGGGGTTGGGAGTCTACTCCATCTTCTTCCTTGTGCCAAAGAAGAATGGAGACCTCCGCCCCATCCTGGACCTCAAACACCTAAACCAACACATGGTGCCCCAGAAGTTCAAAATGGACACTCTGAGGTCAACGCTTCGCAGTATTTTGGTGGGCGACTTCCTGGCGTCCATAGACCTCAAGGACGCATACCTCCACATACCCATCAGGTCGGCTCACAGGCAGTACCTCCGGTTTCACATCCTCGGCCAACACTTCCAATACCAGGCTCTACCGTTCGGACTCTCTTCAGCCCCAAGAGTCTTCACCAAAGTGTCAGTGGTATTGGTGGCCAGACTCCAAGAACAGGATCTCAACATCATCCCCTACCTCGAAGACTGGCTGATCTGGACACGATCCAAGGAGAGCTCTCACCGTCACACCACCCTCGCTCTGAGGGCTCTAGAGCAACATGGCTGGGTAGTGAACTGGGACAAGAGCCACCTAACACCCACGCAACAAATAGAGCATCTAGGCGCCAGCCTAGACACAGCTCAGGGGTGGGCAAGACCGTCCGAGGCAAGGGTCCTCAACCTGCTCCATCTGGCACGCACAGTACGCACCAGCCATCGGGCTTCCATGTCTACCCTAGCACAACTACTATGTTGCATGGCTTCATGTATCGACCTCGTCCCATGTGCCAGATGGCACATGCGGCCACTACAGACCCACATCCTCAGATGGGGATCCCCAAACGAACACAATCTAGGGACCTTCCTCCCGTTACCCCCCGTGGTGAAGAAGTCACTAACCTGGTGGACAGTCCGCTCACACCTAACCAGAGGTGTCCCTCTGGAGGCCCTCTCCCAAGTCTCCATCGAGACAGACATGAGTCTTCAAGGATGGGGTGCTTGCCTGGCCAACAGGACAGCACAGGTCCGATGGATCCACACAGAGTCCAGACTATCGATCAGTATCCTGGAGATGCGGGCAGTATACCATGCACTAACAGCTTTCAAATCTGCCATCTTGGGACAGTCAGTCCTGATCCGATCTGACAACCGGGTAACGGTGGCATACATCGCCAAACAGGGAGGCACCCAAAGCAGAGCAATGCTGAAGGAGGTGGCAAGGGTCCTCAACTGGGCCCAGACACACCTCGCTCACCTCAGCGCGGTCCACCTCACTGGAAAGCTCAACATTCGAGCAGACTGTCTGAGCCGGCAACAAGTTCACCCAGGAGAGTGGCATCTCCACACCAGCCTTTTCCAATTGATACAGGACCCATCCCCATGGACCTCATGGCCACAGCTCAAAACACACAGGTCAGGGACTACTTCTCGAGGTACAGGGACAGTCAGTCACAGGGAACCGACTCCCTGTCACAACCTTGGTCCCAGGACCACTCCTTCATCTTCCCCCCCTCCCCCATTACCTCAGGTGCTGACCAAGATTCGCTTCTTGAGATGGATCATCATACTGGTGGCTCCCTACTGGCCGCGGAGGACGTGGTTTGCCACAATCCTCTTGATGACTATGGCCTCCTTCAGACTGTCCTACCGCCCCGACATGCTGAACCAGGGTCCACTCCTACACCCGAACCCCGGGACCCTGAAGCTCACAGCCTGGCTCCTGAGAGGAGAAGACTAAGGAACACGGGCTACCATGACTCAGTCATTGCTACAATGCTGCAGTCCAGACGCTCATCAACCACCTCCACCTACAGCAGGCAGTGGGCGGTGTTCACCAGATGGTGCCATGATCGGGCGACTGACCCGGAATCCACCGACATGCCCACTATCTTGTTATTTCTCCAGCAAGGACTGGATAAGGGACTGGCCCATTCGTCCCTCAGGGTACAGCTGTCGGCCATTGGAGCAGCTGTGGGGTCACATGAGCGGACACAGCAGTGCTCACCCGAACGCCCTGCTCTTCTTAAGGGCGGCCGAGTTGCTACGGCCACGAGTGCGCCCAACCGTCGCTCCTTGGGACCTCCCCCTGGTGCTGGACTCTCTCAACTCGGCCCCATTCAAACCCCTCCAAGACGTAGACTTGTTCTGGATTGGGTTAAAGACCTGCTTCCTCGTGGCGATATGCTCAGCCCGCAGAATCGGGGAGTTAGGCACGCTGTCCTGCAGGGAACCCTACACGGGGTTCACACCTCACGGAGTACGCCTACGGACTGTTCCAGCCTTTTGACCCAAGGTCTCCTCCCCCTTCCACAGAGAACAGAGCATCAAGTTACTCACCTTTCGGGGAGACTCCCACTCGGGAGACCCTACCGTCCCACAAAGCCTGGATGTGGGCAACTCTCTAGCCACTTACATAACCAGGACACAACCTATCCGAAAGACGGAGAGACTGTTCATAGTCTCAAAGGGCCAGAGACAGGGGAAAGCAGCCTCCAAGACCACCATCACTGGCTGGTTGCAGAGAACTATTCAGGAGGCCTACTTGGCAAAACAAGGGATACCTCCTCAGGGTATCAAGGCACACTCCACTCGTGCGGTAGCCACATCCTGGGCGGAGAGGGCCAATGTGTCAGCAGAAGACATCTGCAAGGCAGCCACGTGGACCTCAATCCACACCTTTGCCAGACACTATCGCCTAGATCTCCTGTCCCAGTTGCAGCCTACCTTTGAAACCCAAGTCCTCTCTGCGGCCACTTCCAACACCGCCTCCTTCCGCCCCTAGACCACTGTCTTCCTCCCACTTATACAGTACTGCTTCTTATCTACCCATGAGGTAATGTCTGGAGTGCCATGGATGTCAACCAATCACAATGGGTGTTTACTCACCTGGTAAAGGTGATTGTGTTGGTTGACATCCATGGCACTCCACGACCCACCCGACATAGTAGTCAGGGGCATACAGGCTAGGGGCAGACAACCTTACATTGACCTGAATGTTTATTGCCATGCATTTCAACATCCAGGATGTCCACCATCGCCCCATTAGGGGTCGAGTCTAGATTGTATTGCCTGGGGAATAAATTAGGGCCCTGGCCCGATTCCATTTATCTCTGCGTATACTCACTTTATTTCTGTTACAATATCATCTGGTATGGGGGTCATTTCTTGGTTTTCCATTTTCACTAACCTTATTTTCAGCTTTGGAAGATTCAAACTGGAGAGCAGGGGCTTCTGGGACCTGGATATGGGAGAAATCTGATCCTGAGTCATGTGCATCACTAGCCTATCAGGCGGGTTAAAACCCATGAGGTAATGTCTGGAGTGCCATGGATGTCAACCAACACAATCACCTTTACCAGGTGAGTAAACACCCATTACATGAAAGTGTATTTTCTTGCTTTCTCTGCATATCTTATTGAAATCTCTCAACCCTTGGTCTTGTGTCATCATTAACATCAGAAACACGTCTAAAATGTGAACACTGATATGCAAATTGATACAAATACAGACACAAATAAAAATTACAAATACCAAAAATGAGTCCCATGCACAGCCCTAATTGCTGCTTCTCTTAGGAGATCATTTTTCTCAGTAGGGAGCAGGGTGAGGAGTTAGGGTGAATTTGCAAAGGGGAAAGGGGGTAGTATTTTAACTAAGGTAGGGGAGGGGTGTATGGTTTCTCAGCCATGGGGCCCCAATGGCCCACTGATGGGGTACGCAGGCATCTCTGTGATACAAGAACACTGGTCAGGGCATTACCAATCCCCACTACACTGCCCCCCCAGCTGTACCTCAATCTGTTCTTAGTTGAGGCATCTGATATCCCCCAGGTTCCTGAGCTACCCTGCGTATGCCTCCCCTGGCAGTGGATGCCCTATTAATATGGGAACTGCCTTGGCCTATCATTGGCTACAATGGCAAGTTGAATATGAGAAAAGGTTCTGCTCAATCAACACATTTTGTCCAGACCAAGGTGGAGGGCCATATGACATTCTGCTCTAGGGCTAGCTCTCCCATGTCATACCAGAATATGGCCATTCACCTTGCGGTGGGAGGGACTGCTACTCATGCAGAACCAGGGCTCATGTTAAACCTGCTAGGGCAGGCAGCAACAATTTAGGATAGTACTAGGGGGCTATCAAAAGAATTCCCCTTAATTGCTTTCAACATTTAAAAAAATATTATTTATCCACGGTATCCCAGCTGAGAAACAGCAACTTATTTCTGGGGATCCTACTTCTACCCATTTGCTCAGCTAGGTGGACTGGAACACCAAGAGGTTAATTGACTTGTCCAAGGTTACACAGTGAATATTTCACTCTGGTGCTCTCCCAGGTCCCAAACCGCTACACTAACCATGAAGCAACACTGCCTCCCATAGTATCAGACCAGCACTTATCAGGTTCAGGCTTTTGGATATACAATTTGGACTGTCTATTAAATGCAATACATATCAAAGATACAATGTTTATGACATGTTTTTTTGTTCTCATTGCAAAAAGATGAAGTAATCTGTGCCTAGCATGTTAAGGGCACATTGATATTAAGGACAGATTATTTGGTCCTGAAGGGATTCTTAATAGACATGTTATACTATAATAGGTATAGATGCTTACGATGACACCCATGAGTCACATAAAAGCTGTCAGATATGCACTGTAGAAAATCAATGGGGATAGTACATTTACTTGGCACTGTTCAAATAGGAGGGATTGAATAGCTCTGTTCTGTCTTCTCACACAAGCCATAGATAACCTGTCTGGTTATTTAATTACAACATCATATTTATAGTGTTAGTATAGATCACATGGACATTTTTTCCAGTGCTGATGTTAGTAATGTCTCTCAGCATTTCTTTGATACAATTGGAGTGCACCAATGGTAGAAAGTTTAACTGGTGACATTAAAATATAGTATATTGTCCATGGTAGTGTAACTGGCCCAATCCGCCGTCACTAGGTGTGGAGTCATAAAATGGGGAACTAACTGGAGCTCTGTTGTGGCCACACACACTAATAGCTATCCAGAAAGGGTTTACAGTCATCAGGACAAAGTTCTCCTGGTGAATCAGTTGCAATTCAAAATTTTCCCTTACAGATGTTAAAGAAGGCAGACAGGATCAGTGCATACTTGTACCTACTTCAGTCCACCAAGCAGCCTCTATAGAGTGCACTGCACCAGTCAGATAGTGTGGTGCCAGTCACAGTGGCTGTGGGTATAGCCACTTCCTGCCTGCTTCACATTCTTAGTGACACTAGTACTGCCTGCCTACTTTACTAATATGGGGGGTGGGGGGTGGGGAGAGGATCAGTAAAGATGTGACCAGCCTTGTAGGGGTCACCATGTTTTGCAGATGTCCCTGCAGGTCATTTGCATGGGGAACCTTGTCCCCTTCTCCATGTAATCCCAATGGTCTCACTGACTGCATGGAGAAGGGCAGCAACCCCCTGTATATATGGCTCATGGGTCATAATCAGGGGACTTCCACAAATTCAATGTCATGGTGTTTTTGCAATGGTCCCTTATGACTATAAAATTTGGCTGAGATGATATTAAGTTGCTGTTGTTCTGCAGCCATTTAGATAATTGAAGCAGGGACTTTTGTCACTTCAGCCAGATGTGAGATTATTGGTTTGAAGCAATCAATAGTGCTTAACTCTTAAGAGTGGCTACGAAATGGAGACCATGTGATGTAGTACTCTGAATAACAGCTCTCCACGACTGCTCCCTCCACCCAACACTCATTTTCTTACCTAAACCACCACATTTAGCCTTATTCTGTGCACGTCATGCATGGTGTGCTTGTTATTGCCTCATAGAAACTTCGTATGTATAGAAATGGAAGCGGAGATGCATCTAGCTTTGCCAAGGCACATGCCTCCTATAACCCAGGAGAAAACCAGCAAGAGATCCAAGGCCCAGCCGGGCGATGCCAGAAGATCTTCTGCCACTACCACCACTCAGGCCTTGGAAGCTACTACACTTACACTCGATTGCTTTCTTGCTGAATTCAGCCCTTTTCACGAGAAATTACGATCACTCACTACCGAAGTAAAACAGAAGGCCATTGCACTCGATGACATCTCCATGAGGATGGTGGACAATGAATTGCACCTAATCTCCCTGGAGAAAAGAGTTGATCGGATAAATAGTGACACAGTGGATAACAGACACTGAATTAAAAAACTAGAGACCAAAATTGAAGATCTTGAGGGTAGAAGTCACAGAAACAACGTAGTTCTAATTGATCTCCCGGAGAAAGAAGAGAGGACCAATACTATTCTTTTTACTCAGAAACTGATCAAAAAATTAGTGGGTCCCTCTCCTTTTGGTGCAGCATATATCATAGAATGGGCGCACAGAGCCCTCAGGCCGATGCCACCATCTGGCTCTAGCCCACGTCCCCTTATCTTTAAATTTCTGAATTTTTAAGAAAAGCAATATTTCCTGAGGAAAGTGAAAGATCTACAGGAAATTCAATGGGAAGGATCCAGAATCAGAGTCACCCAAGACTTGCCAGCAACGGTCAGACAGTGCAAGACCCAATTTCACCCCATTGTATTGAAGCTAATAGCTGCACTGGTGAAATTCAAGATGGGGTACCCGGCCCGATTGCAGGTACAGATTGCAGGATCTTGGACCACCTTTGAGGATACAGAAGTGGTGCAGACAGCTCTGCTTTTCCAGACCTATTTTACGCCCGCTGATCAGGGCCTGCTCTACGATCATCTCATCGGGCTTAAAATGAAACTGAGAGACTTTTCCATGTGCGGCTGATTTAAGAAAACGTAACAGCCTAGTGCTGCCTAAGAAATCTATATTTGGACTTATTCCGATTTGGAAAGCTTATTTAAGTTTAACAGAGGTCCTAGTTTTCATTTTGCAATACCCATATTGCGATCTCTGAGTTTTTTGAGCAGTTTGGGGTAAGATCAGTAAAATATGTTTATGTAACTTTCTCCACAACTATTCCCCTCAGGTTCACACCCTGTACCAGCCTTGGGATGCATATCTTCTGTTTCTTGACTGTGTGCACAACCGTGAGGCTTCAGGATTCCCCCAATAGTTTCAGACAATTCCTGAAAGCCTCCACTAGAGGGACAATGCATTGCATGCTTTATTTTTTTTTCTTTAAATACAAATGGTTTTGTGGCTTATACAAAAAGACTTCTGCTGGATGCTATCTTTTTCCACCACAGGTTCTTCAGTTGTTAATAATTCCTGCTACAATTGCCTGCCACATTTTAAGATCTTGTACAGTTTGGGGCATCTTTTACCCAAAATTGTAGACTCCCAGGACACTATTATGCTGGTTCAAGGGTTTAAGGGGACTTTGGAAACATTATATTGGTTACTCTAGTTAATGATTCTATGCATGTTACTAATATGCTTTGTAATATCCAAATCATTAATCCAGGGCACTAGCATTATGCTTTAAGATAATAATTTCTTTAAGGTTATATTAGTTAGGAATCATTGTTGGGTGGCGGGATGGCAGGATTGGAGGGAAAATACAGACTCTGCAGAACGCAGTTCGAAGCAGCATGGGGAGGCAGGAGGGCTGGGTTGGTTCTACACTAGCACTACAGGGAAACAGTTTTGATGCTTTTACTGAATTTGGGGCATGGATGTAGGGAAGGGAGGGTGGTTGCAGGGGAAAGAGGGTTGGGGAAAAGCAGAGAAATGCCATGCAAAAGGGTACCAAATCCTTTCTCCTCTATCTTTACTCTAGAACCCCCTGGTTTTGTCCTGTTTAGGAGAATGGCTAGGGGCTTGCAGATAGCTACTTGGAATGTGAAAGGGGTCAGGCAGAGGCTTAAACAATATAAAGTATTGAAACACCTGAACATCCGATCAGCGGAAATTACTTTTATTCAGGAGTCCCATTTGTTGGAATCTGAAGCGCTCCACTTGCAGAGACAAAAAATAGGGCAAGTGTTTTCAGCTGAGGGCACTACTAACAGTTGTGGAACCATGATCCTAATAAACAGAAGAGTTCCATTTTCCACTACTCAGATTTTTATAGACCCCCAGGAAAGATTTACACTGGTTCAGGGCACAATTTATACTATAGAAATACTGCTGGGTAACATTTATGGACCCAATCAGGATATTCCAGGGTATTATACACAACTTATCCAGACCTTAACCCATTTCATATTGATTCCGATTATCCTTGGGGGTGATCTTAATCTGGTCATTGACCCGACGTTAGATCGGACCAGTTCCCCCTGAGTGGGGCTCTCCCCAGCCCAACAGGCACTCCGAGAATTGATGGACCAGGTAGGTTTGTGCGATATATGGCGTGTTCTTCACCCTACCAATAAGGAATACATGTACACCTCCCCAGTCCACAGATCCTCTTCCCATACAGATTACTTACTCTTTTCCCAATCACTCCTCCCCAGGGTTCTGGGTGCCATGATTCATCCTGGCCCTCCCTCAGACCATTCTTTGGTCATAAGCCACCTTTCCCTTTTGTCTCTACCTAGGGGAGTGTCTCTGTGGAAGCTCAATGATCAGTTGCTGAAAGATGCAGGAGTAGTCCAACCTATCCTTGAGTATATAGAACAATTTATTCAAGTTCAAGTTTATTGTAGGAAAACTTCATTGAGTGAGCTCATTCACAAGGACATCCTTTGACACAGACAGGTAGTTACAGATTGCATAATTGAAAAAAACAGTACAAATTCAAGTACAGAATTATGGGCAAGCATTAACATGTTGCATAAAAATGACAACGACATAGAAAAATATAAGTACAGAAAAAAGGTACAAAGTGCTTGTTTCGGAGTATCAAGGCAGCTAATTTCTAGGTAAGTAAGAGGAAGCAGTGGGCTAGGGTTAGAGCAGTGAGCTAGGATTTTGAAGCAGCTGCACGTATCTTTTATTTTTGCTACAGCCAACCTTTTAAACAGGCTGACAGGGGCAGTACTGGGAAGCTTCTGTTTGCCTTGGAGCTGGTTCCAGATAGTTGGGACTATGCTCGATATGGCCCGCTTGCCGAGTGAGGTGCGAGTTCTCGGTACATCGAGGAGGAGGAGGAGGAGGTAATTTTTCCTAAGAGAGTGGATGCTATAGGAAATATGGAAAAGGGTTGTAAGATAGTTCGGGAGCTTGTTCAGGAGTAGCTAAAGAGTCCAGAGACCAGCATGAAGCATGATTCTAGTTGAGAGTGATGTCCAGCCAGTGGCTAGGTACAAATAGCAATGGTGGGTTCGGTAGGGTAGGTTTGTCATGAACCATAAGGCGCAGTGGTAGAGGATGTCTAGTTTGTTGAGTCCTGAGGCTGCTGCGGAGGAATAGATTAGATCTCCATAGTCGAGTAGCGGCAAGAAAGAGGCCTGGACCAGCCTAGTTCTGGTATCCAATGGAAAGAGGGACTTGTTATGGAAGAAGAAATTTAGCCTAATTTTTAGCCTCTTTGCCAGATCATCCAGATAGTCATGAAAGGAAAGCTTGTTGTCTAGCCACATACTAAGATATTTGAATTTGGAGGTGACCTTAAGGGGTTCACCTAGGGAGGTAGCGGTGAATTCTTTGTGCATGTTTTCAAGGGAGGTGGAGGTGATGTTTGGGACAGAGATCATGACCTTAGTTGTCTTGGCATTGAGGAGTAGTTTGGCATTGATTAGGTTGATTTCTAGCTGTGCAAAGTCAGCTTGGAGTGCATCCCTCACTTCAGCCAGTGTAGGGCATGATGTATACAGTACAGTATCATCAGCAAAGAAATGTAGATGGGACTGGGATATACGTGCATCAAGGTTATTGATGTACAAGAAGAAGAGGATGGGACCTGATATGAAGCCTTGCGGGACTCCCCTGACAACTGGGAGGGATGCAGAAAAGAGGCCACCAGCTTTTACTTTCTGGGTCCTTCCAGATAGGTAGCTGGTAAACCACTGGGCAGCAAGGGGGGGTGGCGTCTACTTTTATTAGGCTTGAGACTAACAGATTGTGGTCAACAGTGCTGAACACTTTGCTGAGATCTAAAAATGCTGCACCAGTAACTTTCTTGGAGTCCATGACTGTGATCCATTCATTGGTAACTTTGGCTAGAGCAGTGACTGTACTATGGTTGGTCCGGAAGCCAGATTGCACAGGGTTGAGGATTGAAGATGGTTTAATATGGAGTTTCATTTGGGAGTAAACTAGCTTTTTGAGGACTTTGGAGAGGACAGGTAAGATTGAGATGGGCCTATAGCTGTTTAGGTCGCATGGGTCCCCTGACTTGAATAATGGGAGGACGTGGACAGATTTCCAGCAGGAGGGAACAGTAACAGTGGAAATGGAAAGATTGAATATGTGGAGGATAGGGGCGGTGAGGTCGAGATAGCCTAGTTTAAGGAAAAAAGGTTCTAGACCATCGTCCCCTTCACTTTTTTGATGTCTATGTTAAGAAGTGAATCTTCAACTTCTTTATAGCTAAGCAGGCACAACTGGAGCTGGTGGGTCAAAGTTTGTGAGTCAGTGTTATTACAGTCTTGGTTGCTACCACAGGCTGCATAAGGCGAAGATTCGAAAGCTAGGCCAGCCGTTACAAAGTGATTGTTGATTTCCTTGAGGATTAGGCAGCTGTTTTCCACAGCCCTACCATTGCTGAGGATCTTCAGAGGGATGGAGGGGGCTACAGTCCGACCTTCAATGGACTTGAGTGTCTTCCAGATTTTTTTGGAATTCTCTTTTACCTGTTCAAGGGTGGAGTCATAATAGTTGGCTTTGCTTGCATGGATTTGTTTAATGAAGGTGTTTCTAGCTGCTCTGAATGCTTGCCAGTCAGCTGGGCTTTTGGATTTTCTAGTCTTAGCCCCGAGTTTATCACGGCATAGGAGTGTAGCCTTGAGATCTGATGTAAACCATGGATTGGCTGTTTTACACACCCTGACTTTGATCAAAGGGGCATGCTTGTTGGCCAGCACAGTGAGGTTGTTGTTAAGGACAGTGACCGCCTCATTGATCATTTTGGCAAGGTAGAGGTCTTGCCATCTAATTTTGCTCAAGTCGGATAAGTAGTCCGATGCATTAAACTTGTAAAAAGACCACTTAGTTATGAGTGTTGGTTGCTTTCGGGCTATAATTTGTGATCTTGTACAAACAACCACCCCGTGATCACTCATGTCATTGTGGAAGACTGCAGAGTGAAGAGTTTTGTGGGGATGCATAGAAAGTATGACATCAAGGAGAGAACTGTTGTTGGGATTGGATGTATTGGTTCTAGTGGGTTCACTGACTAGCTGGGCTAAGCCGACTTCATCACAGAAGGATTTCAGGCTGTGCAACTTTGGGGTAAGCCAGTCCATATTAAAATCCTCAAGTATTAAAGTTTCAGTTTTGGCAGAGGCGATTAAGGATTTAAGTATGTTGAGGATGTCAGTGCCAGCAGATGGGGGGGCGACAACCATCAATAATAGTGAGACATTCAGTAGATGGAAGGTGTAATTTGAGAGGTATGATTTCGTACTCCTTAGGTTTAGATTTACAGTGAATATCACTGACTGTAAACTTAGATTTAATGCAGATGGCCACACCGGCCCCTCTGGCTTCCCTATCTGCCCTGTGCAGATTGTAGCCAGGAAGGGAGACTTGTTGATCATGGTTTGACTTTTTGAGCCAAGATTCAGTTATGATAATGAGGTCTGGCTCAGTATGGGCAGCCCATACTTGGAGCTGATCAAACTTTTTTGCGAGGCTCAATATGTTGACTAACATTAACTTAAGTCTGGGTGCAGACGCAAATTCTGCGGGAGATGCAAGTGGTAATGGGGGTCCAGGCTTTAACTCCACGTTACCTGAACAGAGAAGGAGCAGGAGAAGCAGTTTCTTGATCCAGTTTTTGCAGGATAGGATCGCTTTTTTTCCTTTGCGACCTTCCGCAAGGTGATGATGGGTGCGATATAATGCTAGGGTGGCAGTGAAGGGAAGCTAAGGAGAGTGCTCTGATTGACATTTATGAAGGGAGCAGAAAGTGTAAGGGTGAAGGATATGGGCCAAGGATAAAGGGAGGTGGACATATTAAATAAGGGGAGGTGCAGTGGAATGAGGTTCCGGTTACAGGATTGGAAATTTCCAGAGGTGGACCTGATCCTTGATCTTTGTTGTGGTGAGCTACTATGGATAAGGTGGTTAGGAATAAGAAAAGGCTTGAATATAAGGAGTATGCCATGGCACCACAAATATGAGGGCTAGGAGAGTTATGGACACAGTCAGTTAAGTGGATAGAAGAAGACAGGATTAGGAAGTGTCGTGTCAAGCTAACCATAGATCCACTGTAAGGCCTGATATGGAGTGGTGTGCCTTTAAGGCCTACCTAAGAGGGGTTCTGACTGGTTTAGCTTCCAGAAGGAAAAAAACAGGGAACAAACAGTTGTAACAAATATTGCCTCAAATTAGAAATATAGAGCTGAAGTTGACCCCACAGTCTCCTGAGTCTCACCGTCAGGAACTCATCAAACTGAGAGCTGCCTATCTTGAACTCTTAAGAGAAAAAGCAGAATACACCACATATAGGCATCCTATACAGATCAGGGCAAAAAGGCAGGATGCCTACTAGCTCTCAGAATAAAGAAACAAGAATCTTCCCACTTTATAACATCGATACTCTCTCAAATTGATGGCTCCCTGAAAACTTCCCCAGTTGATATTATAGCTGAGTTTACTGAGTATTACAAATCATTATACGGACCAATGCCCAACCCCCCCCCCGAACAGACACTGTATAAGTATTTTGAGGAGTCCAAATTGTCCTGCCTTTCTGAGGCACAACAGAAAATACTACTATCTCCTATCACTGCAACAGAATTGGCTGAAGTAATTAATAACCTCCCTACAGATAAGACCCCTGGGCTGGATGGGTTTCCGACTAATTTTTACAAAAAATTTAAAAAACAACTTATCCGTTTGTTTCTCCCCTTATATCAGCATGTACTCTCAGGAGCAGAAGCTAACCCTACCTTTTTCCCAAGTTGGCTTAAAATTGAACTAGCCTATATTCATTCTTGTGACTTATCAACCACAGCACTCTTGCACATTAAAGAAAGTGCTCTCTCTTCAAGCTTAAAAACTACCCCGATCGCCATATCAATAAAGGTTCATTGCCAACTATGCCTCTTTCTTAAATATAACCACACTACAGACCCAATACAACCCATATGGGGTAATCCCAATGTTAAGATTGACAACAAAGTTCTTTTTCCCCATTGGTTACCTCACCTGGGGGATGGTCTACTCATCAACCTTGCTACAGAAGGTGGCTCTTGGCTTTCTTCTGCTGAAATTATGTACAAGTTCATCATCCCAACTACCCATGTATTTAAGGTTTTTCAACTGAGACACCTTCTTCTAAAGGTGTTGGGCACAACCCCCAACAGTTTGCCCATCTTTCCAGAGAGATCTGAGCCATTTAATGGGCCTTCCACAAGCCGTTTCCAAGATTTATGGGATCCAATTTGATTGGATCCACCCGGGCTGCTTTGGCCCTATGGCTTACTGGTCCACCTTCTTTTCAGAACTCACTATAGACTGGTCTGCTCTCTGGCACAATTGCCATAGGTTTGTTACTCAGGACAGACTGAGGCTTATGCAGGTACACATACTTCACAACTTGTATTATTCCCCACAAAAATTAGCCAGACTAGGCTTAATACCCTCACCCTTATTTATTTGCTGCCTCCAAGGGGATGGCACACTATACCACATTTTTTGGACTTGCTCTAAGGCGGCTCCCCTATGGGCCAATATTCAATAAAGAATTGACCCTCTCTTAGGTCTAGCAGATCTGTTCACTCCTGAAATTTGTCTGCTAGGTGATTACTTGGGAATCACAGTCCTTAACTGCAAATACTACATGGCCCTTATCTCCATATCTGTCAAAAAATTGGTACTTAGGCATTGGAAAGATATGGATAAAATTTCTTACACTGAATGGCTCATGGAAGTTTTAGCCAACCTTAGAATAGAGAAGGCGATTGCAAGCCTGATCAATAGGCTAGAAAGGTTTAAGAAAATCTGGGACCCCTTATATACTTTATACTCTTTATAACCTGTATGCATTGATACCTTTTATTACATTCAAGTCATTAACCTTGGTTGTACTGTGCTGGGGAGCTAGGGAGGGGAAAAGGGGGGAAGGAAGGGAGGGGAGAGGGGGATGTGGGGGAGGACAGCTCTATTACGACACACATCTCTGTTCATTCGTTCCTGTCTATATTGTATCTGTCCTCTGTAAGGTAAAAATGTTCAAAAACTTTGAATTTAAAAAAAAAGAATGGCTACAAAATGCAGGTAATGTACTATGAATGTTGATGAGGTTCAATAGGTGATAAACCCCTGTAAAGTAGTGATAGTGCTAAAGAGCAGGTATCTGATAAAATACGGTAATCATAATGTCTAATTTCTATAGTAAATGCATTTGTTCAGCATTTTCTATATTTCTGACTTTGTCTAATAATAACACCTTTAGAGTGATTTGCCAGTTTCCTACCAAACTTTCACAATTGGCATCAGCAGGACTCATATTTTATTTATTTATTTTTATTTGTAACATATTTTACCAGGTAAGCAAGCAGAGTTCGGATGGGATCATTTCCCACAGCCACCTGGGGGAGGGGGATAAGGAACAACAAGGAGATAAAATACAGATATTCTAATGGAGGCCTAATAAATAAAATAAATGCAGAGGCAACAAATGTTCGGAGTCACAGTGTGCAGAGGTATGAAAACAGCTACCATGGAGTGGTACTCAACATCTTGTAGCATTTGAAAAAGAAATAAAACATTTTTTGTGAAATTATTTTTTAAAGGATTTTTAAAGGTTTTATCAGTGTGGAAATGCACACTTTTTTTTCACTTTGCTGAACATTAAACTGCACAGTGACAGATGTAGCCCTGAGTAAGGTTCATTGTCATCACCTTTCATGGGTGGAGCAGCAGGGGTAGAGACGGAGAGTGAGAGAGTGTCAGATGGAGAATGCTATCAATGAGGTACATCAAGCTCACTCCAAGTGTCAACAGAATGGCCATAGCCTGCACAGTTGTTTGTGCAGCAGACCTCCTTTAAAAAGTGTGCATACAAATGACCAGCTATCTCATTAGGCAGGACTAGCACCATTGGTTGTAGGCAGGGCCCCTAGATTGCTGCAGCAGCATTTTCTGATCTCTGCAGCACAATTTATTCTTTCTGTGGCAGACTACAGCTCTGTCATAGTCTAAAATGTGTGATGTCATTGATGACATCACATACTGAGCATAGAGGAGGGGCTTCAGAATAAATTAGATGCAGAAGGGAGCTGGAAACTAAGAAAAAACTATATATTTGACTGAAAATTCATCAAGAACAAGGAATTATTTGGCAGTATATGTATTCTGTGGCATGATGTAAATTCTGTGGAAAATTCTGTGGCCTTGGAATCATAGAATTCCAGGTGCCTTGGTTGTAGGTTCATTTCCAGTTAAATCATTGGCTCATAGCCTGACACAGCTCAAGATTCCATTTTGTCTTTTCTGAAAATCCCAATATTTTTGACTTGCATACTGCAAGCAAACAGAAAGAAGTATTTCAGGGCATTCACTTTTTATTTCTCAAGACATTTAGTTTGTGTCCTCAGACTGCATTTTTTCCTTCTGGTTTTTCTGCCCTGACATCATAATGCTTTGCATGTGACTTCAGAATCCTTTCCCAGACAGCAGGTTGTGGTGTCATAAATGGATGATTATGACATCATGGCAGGAATAAGCATCATGAACACAAGAAGAGTAAGAGATCTAGGGATCCTGTTTTAATAAAAACAACTTCAGTAATACAAGATAGAAGGTCTTGAAATAAATCTCTTTTGTTATTCTGTGTTTGCCTTAGATTCCACTTGAGAAAATATTCTCCACAGGACTCCTACACCTCTACCCTGTCACTATGCCATTCCTAAGGACTTTTATGTTCACTACCATTTGACTACAGTGGCTTGTGTCCAACAGCGGGGCCATCAACACAGTTCACTAAGTCTCTTGGGCTTCTATTTTCTTCTGTCAACAAGGTGGGGCCAGCATCTGAGTTGGCAGGTGCAACATCTGTAAGCTGAAGACGTTGATGCCAAGCAAGTGTGAGTTTGGGAAAGGTGGTCATAGGAGCACCCTTACAGCACTCCGTGATGTCACTAATTGGTACTGTAAGTGTCCTCTGGCAGATTCACAAAACTTTGAAAAACTTTAGGGCCTGGATCCTGACTCCTCCCCTTCCTGCTGTGAGGTCCTCAGTTCTAAAGTTTCAAAGCTTCTTGTCCATAAAGAATCATCATCTGCAGGGAAATCATGGTTATGAAAAAAACAACATGGGATCATATCTAGCAAAAAATAGTCAAAACAACAACTTGTAGAAGATTAACTCTTTAATCGCTACTTGTGAAAAAGGCTAACAGGGACAATCAATGTACCAATGGTACTAAAAGGCACCAAACATATACAGTGTGAGACACCTCAGCTGAAGAAAACACACTGTAATGAATCTATGCACTCTATACACAGATGTACACACTTGATTTGCTTCTCAATCCAGCCATAGAATTAAACCTTAAAATCAACAAAAATATTTATTTTCCTCCAGCACCATCACCTCCATATTTGCATATTACCCAAGACAAGAAATGCTGCATCCGGATTTGCAGTTCTCAAATGTTTGATTGAGGCCCGTAGCCTGTGTATAGGTCTGAAAGCTTGTGTACTGCAGATTACTTCTTGGACAAATAAAAGGTATAAAATCCCCTACTTTAATCTATCAGAAATGAGGTGGAGAACTTTGCTTCCTGCTGGTGTCATCACTGCCTCTTAGTTACTAGTAGGACATCCCTATGCATACTTTGATAGTATATTGTTAGCCCTTGTTATGTTAGTAAATCCATACAGGCTAAAAAGTTGTATCACATTTCAAAGAGAATAAAACACTGTTGTACCACACTTTGTACAGCACCTTTTTATGGCTGTGGGCAGAGCCTACAGCCATCTTGTTGTCTGTAGCTGGAAAAATAGAATACCGTGGAATACACTTTTGGAGTTTTCAATGTATCCTTCCACACCTACAAATTGCTATTACAGTTGAAATAAAATGCTCCCTTATTTCTGTGTAAAATAATGGAGACAGAACTCCAAGCTGCTTATCAGATGGCCATTAGGAAACAAACAGCTTGTTAAATATTGGTTTCCTATTAAATTGGAGATTTGTTTACCCCCTTTGAAATTCAACAACTTGCACATTTAAATACTTAGCATTTGACAATGTTCTTGCTACTAGCTTCAGTTGGGCTGGTATTGTCTTTCAAGAAAGATTTATACCTCACAAATGTTACCCTTTTCCAGCAATGAATCTAAAAATAGTTACACTGTTTTTTTAACCTCTTAACACACTATCTGATAAGTACTGTCTCAGACATATGCCAGGTCTTCTGTGAACTATCCAGGCTGGATATATAGCAATCAGCAGGCATTTTTTACTATGCTTTTTGGGAAAAAATATATTGAGCTACAGCAAACACACACACACACACACACACACTCACACACACTCCTCATAGCCACAACATTCAAAATAAATACTGCAATCCAATATGTTATAAAACAATAAAGAAGCTGTTTATGTCAGTGAACACAGTGAATTTCATTTTACGGTAGATTTCCTTTAAATATTTCTTATCCTATATTTTGTATCCTGGATAGCGCAGGGGAGATGCTACATCTCACTGTCATAGGGATCTTCATGTTACACATTTTTGCATTGTATTCACTCAGGATGTCCCAGATTAGATGCAGTATCTATCCAGGCTAAATATATAGCAATCAGCAGGCATATTCTAGCAAAACACATTGTAAAAATATGTAAAAGGAAAACCACATTGAAACTGCCTCTCAGCAGATCTGCATTGTGCAAGTTCATTAGAAATAATGAGTAAAAGCATCCCAAAAACTCTCCACAGGTGTATTGGCTCTGACCAGACTTTGTTTGATAACTGTCACTAGACATTTACTCAAGCAATATTTTCTTGTACCTGTTGTTTCTCCTTCTCAAATACACACACACATACCCCCTCTCTGGAATCTTGTTTTTTTATTCAGTTAAATCATAAATTTATCTTATTTCTAACTGCTTAGTACTCACCTTCATTGTGTAAAAACTTGTACTGATTGTGCTACTTTATGCAGAAAATACACATTCTGTTTCCATTGAGAGAATTGGGCAGATTCTTGCATATAAAAGACAATAATACAAAAATAAACTATTCTATCTTTCTGTCAATTTTTGGGTAGGGATGTGACTGCACCCAGGGATCAGCAGTGCCAAGTTAGAAAGTATCGCTTTTTGTTTCTGTTTTTTAACCCCTGCCATTCATTATAAACTACCTATCAGCCCCTGCCATAGCCTCATCTGTTACTGACCTCCTCTATCTTTCCTTCCTCATGGGCACTGTTCCTGGGGCCTGGAAGGCAGCTAAGGACAACATCCTGCACAAAGGTGGTGAGTTCTCTGCCCCTAAAAGCTACCAGCATGTCACGCTGCTTCTTAGTCTACTGAAACACCATGCACACTTAGTACTCTCCCATCTTACTCTTTTTCTTGACTCCTCTGCTTTTTGTAGCCCCTACCAGTCTGGTGTTAGAAAATAACAATTTACTGCCATATCCCTGTGGCATCTCACTGATTTCATCTTGAATGAGATGGACTAGGTTCACATTACCTCTGCTATCTTTGTTGATCAAGCTAAAGTTTTCAACACTGTTGCTCAAACCTACTAGAGATGTTTGCTGGGATCAGACTCTCTATTCAAGTAGCTAAAAGGTTTGGCACCTATCTGAGTGGTAGGTCCCAGTATGTTTTCATGTGAGATGCACTATCCTTCTTCTTTTTACTGAGTTTTGGGTGTAAAATCTTCTGTCCTAGGACCAAGCCTATTCTTGATTTTCCTTAATGACATGCCTTTGGTTTTTGGCTTCTCACTCCTATGCATGTGCAGATGGCACAGTACTATTTGCATATAGCCTTTCTGCCCATGACCTGTCAGCTTACCCTGAAAGACAAATGACTGCATTAATGATGACCTTTGTCATCAGGCATCTCCTGGCTGGTATCCAGGTCCCCAAGTCTGTCTTACTCTGGATGAGGAAGATATTTGGGATACACTGGAGATGCAAATAACAAAGGCCATTTCAAAGTACTCAGAAGCAGGACTTACAGTAATGGGCGACTTTATATCTTATATTGGCAATATGGCTATACACTCTGATTTATGGGATGATCTAATACATGAGAGGGTCTCAAAAGACACTGTTGTAAAGAGGAATGACAGAAGACTTCTTAAATTCCTGGGTAATACTGGGTTCAGTGTACTAAATGGAGTAATAGAGGGAGATGTATCAGAAAATTATATATATTTTTCTTCAATGGTGTTAAGCATGATAGATTGTTTTTTGACATTTTATTGGCAATTCTCATTTTGAAACATAACCAGTCATGGGAAGACCTGAAAGTGATAATTTTCCAATGCAATTGCTATTCAAAGTGTCTAGTTCAGTTACAATTGCTTTGCAGAAACATTTTCTTCCCCATGTATAGAAATCATGAGTAAGAAATAAATTATTTTACTTTGACGAATTGGCCATAAGTTGACAATAATTTTGCAAAAGTATTCATGCCAGTCCACTCAGTCAAAGCAATGTATGAGGGAATGAGAGGAATTTTTGACATTATGCTGCCACTCCTTTACAAACCAACAAAGTATTTAAAAAAGAAAACATGGTTTAATGCTCAGTATGTAGACAATATAAAGCTGCAGTAGCAAAGTTTATTCGGTATGTAAAACAGAAGCTTTCTCAGGAAAATTACTCTCAACCAAACAAATTTAGAAAGTAGTATAAAAACTTTCTTCAGGAACAGAAATCACTATACGGAAATGAGCAGTGGAGGGATATGTTCTAAACAATTGTAGACAGGGTAGTAAACATTTCTGGCTTTTAGTAGCTAAGGGAACAGGTGACTTTGCGTAAAACATATCTGCACATACTGAACCACAGGAATGATTGTACTGTACTAATGAAAATAGGAGATTTTATCGAAAGACTTTACTACTTTGACTAATATGATTATAATATAATGACATTAGACTTGAAATTACTTTTAAACTCTATAGATATTACACCTTTGAAAATATCTGAAGCTATACATGATATGACAAAGGGTAAAAAGGCTCCCAGACCTGATAAAATTCCACCTTATAGTTATTAAGTAGCAGTGGAATGGTGGAGTCACCTATTAGCTATATTGTTCAACAGAATGGTCATAGATGATACATTTTTGTTATGAATGGAGAGGGAATATAATTGTCCTTATTTTAAAAAAGGCAGTTAAAGACTTCCATAAAATTACAGACTGAAAAATTTAATTGACTCACTAGGGAAAATCTTCATGAGACTAATCTTGAATAGGTTAAATCTATGGGTAGAAACAGACAATAAATTCAACATCTTTTAAGCAAGCTTTTGTAAAGCACATTCACAACAAACCAATGTTGCATTTTATGTCATATAACTTAAAAATAATATGTTAGGCAGCATCTCCCACTTTATGTGGCATTCATTCCTTTCAAGGGTTCTTTTGATTCTAGCTCTAGACCTTTACTATGGACTAAATTACCACAAACAACTATTTATAAGGATATTATTTGCATATTATAAATCTATACACCAAGAATTGGACAACAGTTGGATATGATTTACATGGCAACATATCAGAAAGTTTTCCATTGAATTGAGGTATTAAGCAAGGATGCCTATGGCACCTCTATTGTTCAACCTTTTCATAAATGACATACCAATGGAACTTTCAGGAATTAAGGGAAACTCTTCCTTGGTAAATGGAACATTTGTACCAGCGATAATGTATGTGGATGACCTAATTCTCTCAATTTCTCAGACTGGGCTGAACTGCAAATTAATTCTTGAAATACAGTACTGTGAGGAAAATAAGCTTACAATTAATGTTGTCAAAAGTAAAATAATGATGAATGGTAAGAAAAATCAAGTATAAAAGGGAAAATAGAAAATGTTATACTAGACACCATAAAGTCACATTGCCCTCTTGAACTGTTTTCTCATCTGATAACTCATGGGTTAAACATAAAGGCCAGGATATTTAAAGGGCATGCACCTGGCACAACAGAGATGTGATGGTGCAACCCTGCATTGTGCCCTGGCTGGATATTGAAAAGGCTGCCTGGTGCAGTGCAAATCCCGATGCGCCGGGGCACAATGTAATCCTATGTGGCGCAGATGCAGGGGGCATGCCCATGCATATGCAGCACATCCCATTATTCAGCCTGGGATGCGCAGTGCATATGCTGGTACAACCCCTACATGTGCCACACACTGGTGCTCAAAGTTGAGCCGAAAAAATATAGGCTCAAATGCTGGCCACTCACAGGCAGGTGGCTGTATCGCAAGGTGCAACACAACAGCCGCCAGCTGTGGGTGGCCACCCACCCAGCGGAAACACTGTTCATAAGCACCCGGACCTCCCCTGGTAGTCTAGTGGACCCCCCTTCTACCCTGTAAGCCCGATCGTGGGCATCAATGAGGCATAAACATATTCTGGTGGTCCAGCAGACCCCCTCTCTGCCCAATCATGGTCATCTGTAATGAATAAATATAACATGGTGGTCTAGCGAACCCCCCCTCCCATATGTCCAATCGTGGGCAGTCATCAGCTGAATAAATCTCCAATGCCCGATCGTGGGCTGTAGTGTAAAGAAAGACAGCCCTGGTGGTCTAGTGGACCCCCCCATCTGTATGCCTGATTGCAGACAGTCGTCAGCTGAATAAATCTCCAATGCCAGATCGTGAGCTATAGTGTAATGAAATAGATCCCTGGTGGTCTAGTGGAACCCACCCCAAATGCCTGATCATGGGCCATAGTACAAACCGACGTCTGCCTGGTGGTCCAGTGGTACCCCCCCACCCACCCACAGAGGCCCCCAGCCACCCAGCACCCCCCATCATTGGCGGGTGGCAGCACCCTGCCCTCATACCACCCAGCCACCCGCTGAATGACAGTGTACAGTGTGAACTGTATGCTCATTGGGCCACAGTGTGGACCACTGGGTGTGCAGACCATACTGTACTACACAGGTCCAGATCTGTGAATGAACGCTGTGGGAAGGGGGGTACCACTGGACCACCAGGTAGACGTCAGTTTGTACTATGGCCTGCGATTGGGCATTCAGGGTGGGTTCCACTAGACCACCAGGGATCTATTTCATTACACTACATCCTGCGATTGGGCATTGGAGATTTATTCAGCTGACAATTGCCCGTGATCAGGCATATGGGGGGGTCCACTAGACCACCAGGGCTCTATTTCATTACACTACAGCCCATGATCAGGTATTGGAGATTTATTCAGCTGATGAATGCCTACAATCCAGCATACGGGGGGTCCACTAGACCACCAGGATATATTTATTCATTACAGAGGCCCGCGATTGGGCAGCAGGGGGTCTGCTAGACCACCAGGGATCTATTACATTACACTATAGCCCACGATCAGGCATGGGATTTCTATTCAGCTGATGGCTGCCTGTGATCTGGCATACAATATATATTCTGCTGACTGCTGCCCGTGACCGGGCATATGGGAGGGGGAGCTGCAATAGCCCTCCAGGGAGCACACCCCCATTGACAGCGGCTTGGCAGGGCACCAGGCGCAATTCACCGGGGCGCCCAGTGCATCGCATGCAAATGGGGCAATAATGACATGCAAATGGCCCTATTTGTGCCTTGCATAGCTTTTGGCCTCATTTGAATGCCCCCGGCTGAATATCATGGGTGATGCACCTAGCACAACTGCACTTGCACTGGCACATCCCCCTGCTCCCCTTCTGTGGCTTGCACTGGTGCAGTGCCGCTGTGCCATGCGCAGTTTGTGCACAGCTCCTGCCATATTCAATGGTGCTGAGCCATGGTGCATCATCGTTGAATATCACCTGTTCTAATCCCCGGTGCAGCCCAGTTGCGCTGTGCCCAGGCTTGCGACACTGCCCAGCGCAGTTTGAATATCCGACCCACACAATACACCAGATGTAAACTGATACAGACAAAGGATATTTTCCTTTATTTTAAGGAAAGATATGGGGGAGCTACAAAAATGGCAGCTTTGAAAGCCATAAAAATGAAAATTAATAGTCTTGCTCTATATATGGCAGAAATTTGGTTTACTCATAATGCAGTAACTATTGAACTTCAGTTCAATCAATTTTAAAGAGCAGTCTCACAAACATCCTGATCTACTCCAACAGAGATTGTGAGGGCTGAAATGGGTAGATGGAAGGCAGACATATGAATGAAATCCAGTAAATTGATCTACTGGATAAAATGTTCAAACATGGAAACCTGTAAATTAACAAAAATTTGTCTGCTGGAAAAATTGTTGTGGCTATCTTCTGATATGCCTTCTCTCTTGTCCATTTAAATAATTCATGGACTGACTAGCTGAAGGCCGTTAGTACATCTCCAATCTATATGACAGTATTTAAAGCAAGATTACAAAATTTGCTACAAGTAGAGGATTTAGAGCACATAAGAAATGAGAAAGTTATAGTTGCTACTCAAAAAATAAATTCACCCATAATTTAGAACCATATCTTATTTTTTGACAGACGGCGAAGATAGGAGAATATTTTTTATGTTTCAGACTGGAAAGATTTCCCTCCAAACTATTAATCTAGAGATACAGAAAAAGACAAACTTCCCTTTTCATGGAATTAAAATATGACTGTGGTTTTGAAGACATGCAACATTGAATCATATTTTTTGTATTGTAAAAAATGTGATACTGTTAGAACAGAATGTCTGCCACTTTATTGGAGTCAGAACCAGGTAGAATGTGAAATAGTTTTGAAAGAACTAATGAAACCCATGCTCCGAAATATTAATAAAGTACATGATAAAATACCTCTGATGGCTATACTGTATGTAATTCTGGCTAAACAGTGTAATATCAATGATAAATGATGTAAGTGTATTTTTTATTGGGTTCTGGACCTTCTTCATATTTATCCTATAGGTGACTTACTTTTTCTGTCTCATTTGACACTTCAATGCCTGATAACAGGGATATAGGAGAGACTACAGGCATGTTATGCTTGTCAGATATTTTGGACCTGAAGTGTCCTGTTTACACTCACCAGTGGAGTGTTGCCATGGAGCTTTCTAAAGTAACTCCCCCAAGGATAAACAACTAAATAATAAGAGTTGTAAGAATCAGGATATACTCCCCTACAGTTACTGCTTTCTATGTTGGCTTTCGCACTTGTGCGCCAGCCAACATCTTGCGGTGGTAGCACATTTGGTGGCGCAGCCAGCATTGGGTGAATGCAGGGCATGCATCAGAAGGCATGTCCCTCATTCCTCAATCAGCCAGCAGTAGGCTCTGACCTCATGCATACCAAATGTGGCCACCAGAACAAAGAAAAGGTCCACTGCAATGAGAGCGAAGTTCTCATGCAGTGTGACCACAACACATCTCTTGACGTGCAGGCAACATGGCGGCAGTGACTACTGCCGCTGCCTGTAATGCCGATGGGGGAGCCCACTCCCTATCGGCATAATGTGCCCCCTCACATGTACAATGTATGCCGAGGGGGTGGCCAATCCCCCTTGGCATCATGCACCCCCCACCAGTTTTCCTTTGCCAATGGTCTCCCCAATCCGCCGCGTTTATCCCCCATCCCTTTTTTATTTTGCCAACAGGGAGCTCACTCCCCATCAGCAGAATGTGTCCCCCAGCAATTAGTTGCTTGCCGAGGGGATTACCAATCCCCCTCAGCTCGTGTGTCCCCCCCAGTATGTGCTGATGGGGGTGCCCAATCCTCTGTCAGCTACAGAATCCCCCAAAAAGACTTAGGTGGCATGCTGGGCACCCACCCCAGCGTGTAAATGTCTGCAAAAAAACATCCGACAATGTTTTTTTTAAAAAGCTGTGAAAAAAAAGCGTCCCTCTCCATCTCCTGCCCCCATCTGCAACCTGCGCCCACCCTCTGTGCACCCTGCCTCCCCACATCCCCCACCCCATACTTACCTCTGGAGCCCAGCCTGATGATCTTCAGTGGACCGGGAACACGTCTGCACTCTTCAAAGCCGACCGTGAACTGACGAAATGCCGGTAAGCTGTATAATGGCATAAATAGGGTTTTTTCAACTTTGATGCATATCTTGGGCATTTTTTGGAATTTTTGCACCAAATTTTCAACATGTGGTTGTTGTGACCCCTCCTCATGAATTCTGCCACTGTCATGGCATTATTCAGCCCCAAAAGATGATTTCACGGACACTGCGCAGAATCACCTTTTGGGACTGATTAATGAAATGACAGTGCCAGTGTTCATGAGGTGGGCTCTCAAAAAGCCTATGTTGCAAATTTGGTGGAAAAAATCAAAAAAATGGCTGCTTTACGAGTGTGCATTGCACAGTTGCTACGCACACTCGTAACTTTTCGAATTTGCAATATTTTCACACCAGATTTTCAACACTGGCATTTGTCCACACCTCCTTGTGAACAGTATAGCTGTCATTTTTCACATCCTGGCCCAAATGTGTTTTCGCACTTCCAGTGCAGAATAGCACGGTCACTGTGGGAAATCAGTGTTCAGGACAGATTATGAAAATGACATTGAAACTGTTCATGAACAGAGGTCCTAAAATGCCAATGTTGAAAATTTCGTGATGATACTCCATAAAATGACTGAGTTACGAGTGTGCATTGCGCAGTTTGCATGCACGCTTGTAAGTTTGCAAATTTGTAATATTTTCACTCCAGATTTTCAAATTTGGTATTTTTCCACACCTCCTTATGAACAGTACAGCTGTCATTTTACATATCCTGGCCAAAATGTCTTCTCGCACGTCCAGCGCAGAATAGCATGGTCACTGTGCAAAATCACTTTTCGGGACAGTTTGAGGAAATGACAGTGATACTGTACATGAGCAGAGGTCCTAAAATGCCTATGTTGAAAATTTGGTGCCGAAAGTCCATAAAATGACTGTGTTACAAGCGTGTGTTGCGCAGTTTCCACGCACCCTTGTAACTTCGCAAATTTGCAATATTTCCATACTAGATTTTCAACACTGCCATTTTTTCACACCTCCTTATGAACAGTACAGCTGTCATTTTTCACATCCTGCCCAAAATGGGTTTCCACACCTGTGGCACACAATAGCGTGGTCGCTGTGGGAAATCAACTTTTGGGACAGATTAGCAAAATCACAGCGCCACTGTTCATGAGGGGAGGTTCCAAAATGCCTATGTTAAAAATGTGCATGCCAAACTCCCAAAAATAATTGGGTTACGGACGTGTGTTGTGCACTTTCTATGCATCCTCATGACTTCACCAATTTTTCATATTTTCACTCCAGATTTTCAACATTGCCATTTTTTACGTCTCCTCATGAACAATACAGTTGCCATTTTCCACATCCTGCCCAAAATGTGTTTCCGTCCCTGTGTTGCCAAATGGCATAGCTGCTGTGCAAAACCACCTTTCAGCTAACAAACTGATTGTGCTGCTTTTCATGACGTGGGCTCACAAACAGCCCATGTTGAAAATTTGGAGTGAAAATACCACCGCACGCCTGCGGTGTTAGGGTTTCCAACTGTAGCACCCCAACCAGTACAGACTGACAGGCACCAGGGGTGTGACTTGGGATCATCGGATGTAATGCTCACGCCATTCCACCCAACCCCCACCCTGCAGCCACTGATAGGCATCGTGGTGTGCTTTGCGCTGTTAGCCCTCAAAATTCACCCCATTCTCCTATACTGCACCCATGTCAGTGCATTTCCTTATGGAATGGGGTAAGTATAATGCCCCAAGACCCCAAAGCACACCACAACACTTGTCAGTGTCAACAGGGTAGGGTGAAGTACAATGGCGTGAGCGTTATAGTTGATGACCCAAAGGCACACCCCTATGCCTGTTGCTCTCTACAGGGTGGGTGCGGGGTTGGTGTCACTTGAATACTTCACTGCTATTCCTATTATGCATCTCTAGCTCTGGCACTACCAATGCCAATGCCAGCGAGACAACATTCGGCATTGACAAATTAAGCAATAATGCACGACAGGGTGTGGGTTGTGCTGGGATAACCTCATGCCTTGCATGGTTGGGCACGAGGCCGAAGGCCAAGTGACCAATGGCAAGGCGTGACGTTATCCCAGCACAACCCACATCCTGGAGTGCATTATTGCATTATAAAATGGCTCGGCTGTAAAAAAACTAGATGTGTAAGTTTCATTTTTTTTATTTTTTTAATGTTTTATTTCTAGAAAGTGGTATGTAACCTTGCGCTTCAAGAAGTAGTTCATGCATTTTTGTCCTGAATATTTTTTTGGGGCCAATAGGTGGAGCTGTTGTAACTGTGTAGATCAGACACTGAACCCTGCTTCCATCCTGTACAAAACACTTGTTCTTTTGTGGTCTCCAACCCCTATCTTTGTGTTCCCCTGTGTATGTTTATGTTTAGCTCCCTTCCTTTACTTCATTCTCTCTGTGAAGCTGAAAGCTGCCCCCCCCGGCTCATTTGGAGATCGCTTGGTGCAGTTGTAATTTTGATACCGGGAAAAGTGAAACAAGGGAGATCATCGAACCGCGATGTGCTTTTTAAGAGGCGTGCTGAGTCTGTTCTGGGAAGGTGGGGACAGCAGAAGCCGACCAGTCAGTCTGTTCGGGATGGCCGAGGAGAGTAGATTCCCGTAGCAACGGGTAGCGTAGCACTGAAGGCGATGAGACTGAAGACTTTATAAATTTTTTTTTTTTTTTAAATTGAAGCAGTGTGCCACAAAACACACGTTTAGTTTCTGTTTGGGAGACCGCTTACTGTGTTTGGGATGGGTGGGGAGAGCAGAAGCCACTGGACCGCGCGACTGGCAGTTGTACTGACTCGAGCAGTTCACGGAAGAAACGGGCAAGGGAAGTCTATTTTTTTTTTTACTTTTTCTGCTGGGAGAGTAAAGAGCGACATAGTGGGAGGGCAGTGAACACTACACTTTAGACAGCTTCAGAGTGAGAATGATTGAAGCGGACTGGCCAGCGGCGATGATGACTGAAGCAGGGTGCAGTGGAGTGATTTCAGCAACAATGTATGAGGTCATCTGTGCACTGGGACTAGACCCATGATATTGTACTGGGATAACATCACGGGTCCAGTCCTAGACTGACCAATCAGAGTCCATGGATTTTTCTTGCCATTTTATAATGCTTGTTATCCTAATGTTCCACATGGTGTAGTTTGATTGACTATGGCAATTTTTTAAATCGTTTGTGTTTATGTATAAAAATTGTATTCTATATTTGTCTTTTATATTTTGTAACATTATGTCTATGTCAGTTTTACTTGTAAAAACTTATAATGAGTCAATCAATAAATGTAATGAACTGAACTGACTCTGGATGAGTCCCAGCTGGAGGTGGGCTCCTCATTTTAAGTACCTGGGTACTTGGCTTGACAGCCACCTTGACCTATCTGTTGATATTTATGCCATCCATAGTGAACTCTTCTCAAAGTTTGGTGTGCTGCACAGAAATAAATATGGTATCCTTCCCCTTATGTGTTGCACTATACAGCAAAAACTCCTGTTATCCCTCCCTTAGTTTGGTGCACTATATGGAAATTATGCCTGCATCCTTCTTCTTCTTGCCTGAAGGGATACCAGAACAAAAATGATCCTTACAGCATTTGACTATGGGGATGTTACTTATAGAACTGCTTCCAAATCCACCATCACAAGACTGGATCCACTGCACTATTCTTTTTTTCACTTTGCCCCTGACTGTCCTCCCCCTGTTCACCCTCCACCCCAACTGCAACCTGTATTCCCATATCCCTTCTCTGCTAGGATGTGCATTTTGGCACCAAATAATGGCATTCAAACCCCAGGGTGGGCATTCTGGCACACAGGGTGGTCATTCTGGCCTCTAGGTGGGCATTGTGGCACAGGATAGTCATTTCAGTCTTGAGGTGGAGTAAGACATTCTGGCACCCAGGATGTGAATTCTGGCACAGAGGTTGGGCATTACTTCTCTAGTATGTGCATGCCATCCCCCAGATGTTGCATTTTGTCACAAAGTGTGGGCATTTCCATCCCAAGGTGGTCATTCCAGCACACAGGATAGGCATTCTCACCTCAGGGTGGGCACTATGGCAGAAAGGGTAGCATTCTGTTACCCAGGGGGCATTCTGCCCACTGGCCCTAAGTTGTCCATTGTAGTACACAGGATAGACTTTTTGGCTCCAGAGTGGGTATTCCATCACAAAAGGTGGCCATTCCATTCCTAGGGAGGTCATTCTAGTCTTTTATAGGTTTCATAGGTATTTCCAGAATGTAATAGACTATTGTCCATATAGCTCAACTTTTTTTTTCAGTGTCTGTATCCCTTTATGTTTTTGGAATTGTAGTGTTCCTCTAGCTTCCTTTTGAATTCACTCAAATTCTTGCTACCCACTACATCTTCAGGAAGGTAGTTCCAAAGCGACACTACTCTTTGATTATACCAATAAGTTTGTTTATTTGTATGGCATGTTTCCCCTACCAACTGTAGGGAATGAGCTCTTGTACAGTAGGTTTGATTTTTTTATATCAATTCCCAAGTACTCCCATAAGTCATTGTTAGTTAATGCCCTGTACAGAAGGCACATATTCCCCTCAGCCTTTGGTACTCCAGAGAAAACTTCACCAGCTCACTCATTCTCTCTTCATACTCTAATCCTCTTAGGTCGCTTATCATTCTTGTAGTGGACTTGCATTTATTATATAAGTATCTGCGCATCTGGGGGATGGAATGCACATACTGGGGAAGGAATGCCCAACCTCTGTGCCAGAATGCATAGATACTTATTTAAAAAATGCAAGTCCACTACTAGATCCTTAAAACATGAGTACTCCCTTAGACTACAGTGAGAAAATATAGGCAACCCCAGAAAAGTCTGGGATGCCATTGGCTCTCTCCTGAACAGCCCCACACAAAGCTCAACTTACACCTGAGTTCCTCCTCGAGGCTACTGATTGATCCCTCTGCAGTCGCTGAAGCACTAAACACCAAATTCTCTGACCTATCGGTCCTCCTTTGCAAGCTCCAACCTAACCTCCCTAAGCCACATGCCACCCACTCTACCCACATCCCCTACCTCCACTCCTCACTCCCCTTCCACTCTTACTGGTGGACCGCCACCACAAACTCTGCAGACTTCCCTCTCCATGACTCCCCCAATCCCCTTTCTACTTCAGGACCATATCCCCTAAGGACACCTACAAACTTCTAAAACAGCTGCCAAACTGGGGTAGCCACAGCTCCGAAGGCCTCTCCCCTGTCTTCCTAAAACTCATTTTCACTTTGATATCAAAGTCACTTACCTTTATTTTTAACCTTGCCCTGACCTCATCCACCATGCCTGACTCCTGGATGTCTGCCAGAATAGTCCCCATTTTCAAGTCTGGTGACCCCCACTCCCCAGACAATTACTGGCCCATATTGCTTCTCCCCATCTAAGCAAACTCCATGAAAGGATCATACACAGTCAACTAACAGACCACCTCTCCAACCACAATCTCCTGTGCAGCCAACAGCATGGCTTCTATAAGCATTATAGCACCACCACAGCCCTTGCCCTTTTCACTGACCATATCCTCTCCAACATGAACCATGGACTCACCACTAGTACCATCTTTGTTGACTTATCAAAGGCCTTCAATATGGCCAATCACTGTCTCCTCATCTCCAAGCTATCCAAACTGGGCTGCTCCACTAAGACCACTGACTGGTTCTGTAGCTACTTCTCCAGATGCTCCCAATCAGTCTGTATTGGCTCCACAACCCTCCTTCCATCACCTATTATTAAGGGAGTCCCTCAGAGCTCCATCTTGGGCCCCTTGCTCTTCTGTAAATTTGTAAACTCCTTCCCCACTGATAGCCTCATCTGTAACTCACTGCTCTACATGGATGATCTGGTCATTTTTCACAATGACAAATCTCTCCCTGCTTATCCACCATTAGTCAACAAACTATTGCACAGCCTCAAAGTGGTTCTCATCCAACCTCCTACTGGTCAATGCAGCAAAAAAAAACAAAGGCCATGTTGTTTGGTTCAAAACCGTACCTTGCTAAGACCCTACACGCCAATGATACACTCCTTGTTAATTCCCCAGACGAAACTGTCCTTGAAAACATCACCTCTTTCAAGTACCTGGGTGTGCTGCTAGACTCTTCCCTCTGTTTTAATGACAACGTTGATCATATAGTCTGCAGGGTAAATCAGAAACTTGGGGCTGCCTATCACCTAAAATCTAATCTCACCGTGGAGGCTCGTCTAGCTATAGTCACGGGCAATCTGCTCCACATTTGTGACTATTGCTACTATGTCTACTCCAAGACCTATGCCACTCTTTGGTCAAGACTCTCTCTAGCATATAACAATGCTTGCTGCTTTGCCCTGGCTGCTAGATTCTCTGCTCACCATTGTGACCTCTGCTGCTTCCTTGGCTGACTCTCTTTGCAAGGGCATTTTGACTACTCCCTTGGCTGTCTTGTGGATACCTCCCTCAGAAGTGGTTCTGTTTCCCCTCTCACCACCCTCTTTAACTTTAGGGCCCCCACTAGGAACCTGCACTCCTTCTCTGCTCCCTCCCTCCAGGTATCAAAGACCACCACCAGCATGGGTGACAAATCTATCTCTGTAGCGGCCTCCTCCATGTGGAATGGTCTACCCTCTACTCTTCACGCATCTGAATCCCATCACACTTTCAAGCATAGCCTCAAAGCCTAGCTAGTTGACAAATGCAACTGTACCTGCTGTACTCGCTAGCATCTTCCACTCCTACCCCAATGGTGCTTTTTGCCACTCCTTCCCTACCCTTGTCACTTAGCTTCTCCAGATCTCAACTTTTCAGGATTTCTCTCATTTTCACTGGTTTCACCCCCTTCCTTACCACCTTTAAACAGTGCAAATACCATCTGTTGTACATATTTCCCACTTCCCTCAGCCCCTTGTTGTTTCTCCCTGGTGTATTGGGAAGCACCAAGTTTGGTCGACAGTAAAACTCCGTTTAATTACCTGCACAGCAACGCACAATGCCGACAAGAGAGACAGTTGCCTGTACCCCTGGATTTTAAGATTCTAACCTAGTTGAGTGGTCCGGGGAGGGCAGGACACTGGGGGACTGCGAAACACGGAAACAGACCATTACAGTGACTGTCGCTGTAGTGGTAATTTTCCGTGTTTCACCGTCGGGGTGTCGGGGAAAAGGGGGCCACCCTTGTATTGTACCCCTCTGTTACCTCCTCAGCGTACTGTTCCTGACTTCAGGTACTGTTATAAATATCAGGCACTGTTATTGATATTTATTGTTACCTCCTATACATGTATTTGATATGCTTTATTTTTATTTTTTTCATACTGCATTTTACATTGAATGTGAACGCTCTGTACCATGCTCAACTTGTAAGAAGTTTCTCATTCACCTTCTACTTGTACTATTCCCTGCTACCTGGAAAAAAATTACTTGAATTGTACTTACCTTGTTTTACCACCATGGCCCAAATTGTGCTTGAAAACGGTCCTCTGGATCAGGGCACTTACCCGATTACCAAAGACTAAATAAATAAATAAAATAAACAGATTTTTGTGGCTCTCCTTTCCACACTCTCCAGGGCTTTAATCTCTGTTTTAGCTCCTGGTGATCAAAACTTTGCACAATGTTCCATGTGAGGCCTTACCAGCGATGTATACAATGGGACCAGCGCCTCTCTCCTCCTTCTCCTAACATGCCTTCCAATACTGTTTAGTATCCCACTAGCTTTCTGAATTATGGTATTGCAGTGTTTTTAAACTTTAAATCATCAGTTTCCATTATGCCCAGGTCCCTTTCTTCTGATACTACCCTAAAGTTTGTGCCCATGGGTGAGTACTGTACTTCCTCATTCTGTTTCCCCAGGTGCATAACTGTTCATTTGTTTAGATTAAAATTTAAATTATGTTTATTTTCCCAATTTTCCAACTATAGTAGGGCTCTTTGGAGTTTTGGGTCATCTTCCCTGCTATTTACAATTGCTTCAATACTTTCGCCACCCCTCATTGACTCTCTCTATAAATTAAATAGACATGGCTCCAGCACAGATCCTTGGGGGACTCCACTCATGACCCCAGACTATTTAGAGTATATGCCCCTTATGCATGCCTTCTGTTTCCTGTCGGTCAACCAGGATGTAATCCAAGTGGTAATGCTCCCTTGTATCTGTTTTTCTATTAATACATTGATTAATTCCCCATGTGGTACCTTATCAAAAGCTTTTGTAAAATCTGGGAATATCACATTCAGAGCCTGGCTGACATTTCCATAAAATTTTAATATGTTCATCTGGTAAGAGGTTTATGAATCTGTAAGGAAGCAATATAGTGCAGTGGGTTAAGGCTCTGAGCTGCAAATCTGGAAACCCGGGTTTGAATTCCCACAGCCACCTAGGTGCATACTGTGTGATCCTGAACAAGTCACTTAACTTCCTTGTGCTCCTAGGTCACACCTGTAAACAAGCTTTCAGCTTAGTGTGCCTCTCCTAGTTAAACAAACAAAAAACATGTTGAGCCTTATCTATGTTCCCAGTTAGATGTGCTGTATAAATACAGTCATGTAATCTTTTGTTATATCCTCCATTACCTTACCTTACCCAGAACCATGGTTAAGCTTACTGGTCTATAATTCTGTGCCTCCTTTCTACTAATCTTTTTAGGGCTGTGGGCAGAGCCTACAGCCATTTTGGGATCACTCAGTAGCTTTAAAAAAGGCTGATTATGGAACATTCCATTGGACTTTTGGAAGTATCTTTCTGAAAGTCCAATGGAGCTTGAAACCTTCCACCACAATCGACCACTACGGAATAACAACTGCACTATTTCAGTTGTAACTTCTGCATTCCAGGACATGAACAGCGTGTGTGCGACTCACATGCATGCGCAGTTCTGTTGGTGCCATCATGTTCTGAATGTCAAAATGCCATTCACCACAACAGAGCATGCACAAGTGCCACACATGTGCAGTTACATCACCACCAGTAGCACTGGCAACAAGAAATGTGCCAACATCGTCTGTAACTCGTGTTGGCATTATGTGGCCCCCTCCATCAAGTGTGGCACACTGGGAACCCACCCCAGTGTGTGCCCAAATGTATTTTTTCCTATTGACATTGGGGTCCCCAATCCCCGTGTCGGCATTATATAGCTCCCCACTCATGCAGCACACTGGGAGCCCACCCCAGTGGGCCCAAATGTATTTGTTCCCCTGCTGACATCTGGGTGCCCAAACCCCATGTTGGCATCATGTACTCATCCACCCCCCCAGTCATGTGGCACACTGGGAGCCCACCACATTGAGCCCAAAAGTCTATGCATTTTGAGGGTTTCCTGTGAATAAAGAAAACAGTCCCCCAATGTGTTTTTTATCTGTAAAAAAAGAAAACAGTCCCTCATTATTGCCCCAGTCCTCCTCCCCCATCACCACCCTCCCACTGAGCACCCACCTCCCAGCAGCTCCCCTTACCCCATACTTACCTCCAGAGGTTGACACTGTCATCTTCTCTACATTCTTTAAAGTAGAACCGCACCGCAAACTGAAGAATCAAAGGTAAACACGGTACAATGCCATTCAGTGGGGTTTTTAACTTATGTTGATAAAAAAGCCATTTTTTGCAATTTTTGCCCTAAAGTTTCAACATGGGGTTCTTGGGACCCCACCTCATGAAAACTTTTACTGTCATTTCATTACTCAGTCCCAAAAGGTGATTTTGTGGTTGCTGCATGGAATCACCTTTTGGGACCAATTTGTGACATGACAGTGGCACAGTTCATGAGGTAGGGTCCCAAAAACCCCATTTTGCAAATTTGGTGAAAAAATTCCAAAATATGACTGCGTTATGAGTGTGCATTGCACAGTTTCTATGCATGCTCCTAACTTTGCCAATTTTTATTATTTTCCCTCCACATTTTCAACATTGCCATTTTTGCACACCTCCTTTTTAACAGTACAGCTGTCATTTATCACATCCTACTGGAAATATATTTTTACACCTGTGGTACAGAATGGCGCGGTCACTGTGTGAAATCACCTTTCGGGACAAGTGAACAAAATGACACTGGAACTCTTCATGAGGAGGGGTCCCAAAAAGGCCTTTTGTTGAAATTTTGGTGCAACACCTCCAAAAAATGACCAAGTCACTCCCAGGCATTCAATAATTTCTATGCACATGTGTAACTTTGGTCACTTGGCAGCTTGTCACAGCCCTGTCAGCTCTGGCCAGAACTTGTTGTATATTGACACTATGTTTGGAGTCCTTGAAATCTCCACTACATTTCCTTCATACAAAGATTGTATGGAATATTGCAGTAAGTGGTTCTGCCCACTCTTTGGCCAGTTCTTTAATCAATATCGGGTGTAACCCATCTGGTCCTTGGGTTTTGCTGGGATCTAGTTTTAATAGCCTATTTTTTATACAGTATCTTCCACCATAAAATGTGGCTTGCCATCCCTATCATTATCCCAATGTTTTCCTGTATGCCTTGTTTTACTTTTGTACACTGATGTAAAATATTGATTTTGTATCTCAGCTGCTTGGGCTACATCAATGATCATATTTCCCTGGGAATCCAACAGTGGGTCGATTTTTGATATTTCTCCCTTTTTGTTACTAATATAGTTGAAAAAGGATTTATAATTGTCTTTTACTTTACTTTAACAACAATTTTCAGTTCTTAATTTCTTATTGCTCTTTGTATTGCTTGTTTTGTGTCTTTCAATAACTTTTTGTATCTGTTCTGGTTATCTATGTTATGTTATGGTTGTTATTACACATGCCTTTTTCTTTTGGTTTATAAGAGTTTTTATTTCCGGTGTCATCCATGCTGGGATTTTACCTGCCCTGTTGTACTTTCTCTTTTCAGGGCCATACCTTGCTACCAGGTTGTTGATTTTTTCCACCAAGAGCTTCCACATCTCATTTAGTTATTTTGAATTGAAATCCCGCATCCAGTTCCATCCCTTGAGTTCATTAATCATACTATCAAAGTCAGCTTTGTCAAAGTTTTTTTTATAGTTATGGCCCCTTTTACCCTATCTAATGTTGCCACAATGTTCAACTTATCTACTGTGTGGTCACTGGATATCACATCAAGAGTGTGATTACCTCACAGTCCTGCAAACTATCTCCCATTTGCTAGGTACTAAATTTATTGCATATTCACCTCTGGTTGGCTGTAACACGTATTGTTCAAGTTCCAGTAACTCGAAAGTTCCCAACGTCCTTCCCTTTATGTTTGTAGAACTTTTATAATTAGCCCAGTCAATGCCTGGCAAGTTAAAATCTCCAAGTAATATAATTCTTCCTGTGGATTCTAGGCTTTCTATTTGCTGACACAAAAGTATGTCATCCTCCTTAGTCTGTGAGGGAGGCCCATATACTAATCCCGGAGTAATCTTTGTGCTTCTTAAAGGTGTTAATTTAATCCATACCTGTTCTAATGTATTGATTTCCAGTTTTTCCTGGTCTGACAAGATGCAATCTGATACATAGACCACCACACCACCACCCCTGTTTTTGTATCCTGCCCTTGCAATACAATGTATATCCTGGAATTTGTCTGTCCCATACATCTTCACTGTCCCACCACATCTCTGTGATTGCACATATTTGGATAGCCTCAGTGTTTAGTATGTATACCAGCTCATAAGACTTCTTCACCGGACTCCTTGCATTGATTAACATATATTTCCAACCAATACTATCATGTTTTTTATAAGGCCTATGGTTTGATGTGTTTCTGCTGCTTAACATCACTTCACCACCCCTCTCTCCCCTTTCCTCATTTAAATGTTTGGAAATGGCTTGTTTGGTTTTGTGTGCCAGTGTTCTTGTCCCTTGTCTGTTTAAGTGCAACCCATTACGTCCATACACTCTAGTATCTTGAAAACTCTCCTGGTGATCAATGAATGCAAATCCTGATTGCTGACGCCATCTTTTTAACTACCCATTTAGGTATATGATGTCCCTGTTTTTTGCTTCCCCAGCTCTGGGAGCTAGAAGGGTTTCTGATATAATTATATCATATCCATTTTCTCAGAAATGTTGTCCTACTTCTTCAAAATCTCTGTAAGTCTAACATTTTTTTCTCCTTCCAATATCATTTACCACAAAATGCAGGACTGCTACAGGTCTGTTTGAATGTTCCAGTAGTCCAGGGAGAAAGTTTTTAACATCTCCAATCTTTGCATCCGGTAATGTGCTAACCATGGTATTTTCCTTATATACTTTGCATATTATCTGATCTGTAAAGCTAAGCATAAAATCTCCTAGTACCACCACTAGGTCTCTTTGTTCTAGTTGTTGGTATTCATTTGTCTTTTTTTTTTTAATTGTTTAACCAGGAGTAGCACACTGTTTACAGCTGCAACCGGGGAACACAGGGAAGTTAAGTGACTTGCTCAGGGTCACACAGTATGCAAGTGGGGGCTGTGGGATTCAAACCCAGGTCTCCAGATTTGCAGCTCATAGCCTTAAACCACTGAGCTATACTGCCTCCCTAATTTGCCTTATCAATGGGGTTTTGTGCCTTTGGCCTAACGGGCACCTTAGTTGTTTCAGTTTAGGGTATATTTGTCACATGTTCCCCCTTATTACAGCTAGCATCATTTTTTGTTGATTCACTTCTTGTCTGGTATGATGCTCCCCTGTTTTGGACTTCAGTCTTAGCAGTTTTTTTCTCTGTTTCTAGGTTTTCCACCTCTATAATGCTAGTATACCTATTATGCATTGTTATTTGATTTGTCTCCACAAGTTTCCTCCTCCTTTTCTCTGTGCCTCCTTGTGCTATACACAATGTTTTGACCTCCGATATCTCTTGACTATCATCAAATATATCCCTTTTCCTTTTTTCAGGTAGTGTTTCCTGTCTCTCTACGTTCCCCCTCCTCCATCACAACCTGCATTTTAGCTGTATCTGATATTTCAATTAAGTCTGCTGCTTTGTAAATAAATTTCTAGAGCTGAACAATCTCCTTGTGTACCTCCAGTCTTTCATTAAGTACAGTATTTTTATTTCATTTTGCAATGTATTTACTAAGGTATATTTATCACATTCAAAACTTTCAATCCTGTTCCCTGGGGTGAGCATCTTATAAGATACACAGAAATTCATATTATAGATACATAGATACGTAGACAGTGTCGGCAGATAAGGGCCTATGGCCCACCCAGTCTGCCCATTTGAGCTTGTAAGTTCAGTTTATGTTTTTCAAGAAGTCTGTTACCCCTTACCCCTGACCTCCTGAATTCCTTTATGTCTATCCCATGCATTCTTAAATCCCATGATTGTTTCAGCCCCCACCACTTCCTCTGGCAGGGTGTTCCACTTGTCCATCACCCATTCTGTGAAGAAATTCTTCCTCACGTTTCCTCTGAATCGTCCTCCCTCCAACTTCATCCCATGCCCCCTAGTCCTGGAACATCTTTTTCACTTAAAAATAGTGTATTCCTGCACCCTGTTCCTCCCTGTAAAATACTTGTATGTCTCTATCATATCCCCTCTCTCCCTCCTCTCCTCCAGGGAGTACATATTCAGTTCTTTCAACCTGTCCTCATAGGACTTGTGATGCAATCCATGTACCATCTTTGTTGCCCTCCTCTGAACCTTCTCTACCCTGTCTATGTCCTTACATAGGTAAGGTCTCCAGAACTCTACACTGTACTCCAGGTAGGGCCTCAGTAGTGTCTTGTATAGTGGAATTATGACCTCCCTTTTCCTGCTGGTGATGCCCCTGCCTATGCATCCCAGCATCCTATTTGCTTTACCTGCTGCCTTGTCACACTGTTTCCCTACCTTGAGGTCATCAGAGATGATAACCCAAAGATCCCTTTCCTGCTTGGTGCATGCTATATCCTCACCCCACAACTGATATAGTGTGCCAGGGTTTTTGTGTCCCATATGCATTATCTTGCACTTCTTTGCATTGAATTTCAACTGCCAAACCCCTGGCCATTCTTCAAGTTTCTGCAGGTCCCTTCTCATTCTGTCTACACCCTCTGGTGTGTCTACTCTGTTACAGATCTTTGTGTCATCAGCGAACAGTGAAATTCTACCTTCTAGGTCCTGTGCAATGTCACTGATGAAGATGTTGAATAGGACCAGTCCCAGCACTGATCCCTGTGGTACCCCATTGGTCACTCTTCCCTCTGTGGAGTGACAGCCATTTACCACCACCCACTGTGTCCTGCTGCCCAGCCAGTTACCTACCCACCACACTACTGTCCTGCCCACGCCCATATTCCCCAGTTTGTGTAACAGTCTTCTATGTGACATAGTGTCAAAGGCCTTGCTGAAGTCCAGATAGGCCATGTCCACTGCTCTCCCCGATCCACCTCCCTAGTCACCCAGTCAAAAAATTAAATGAGGTTGGTCTGACATGACCCCCCCCCCCAGTGAAACCATGCTGCCTTGGGTCCTGTTGTCCATTGACAACCAGATGTTCCACCAATCTCTCCTTCAGTAGTGCTTCCATGATCTTCCCCACTACCGAGGTGAGGCTGACTGGTCTATAGTTCCCGCCTCTCTTGTTCCCACTTTTGTATAAGGGGACTACATCTGCTGTCCTCCAGTCTTTCGGTACTCCCTGTTTCCAGTGATTGGCTAAACAGGATATCCAGAGGTTCAGCCACCACCTCTCTTAGTTCTTTAAGGACCCTGGGTGCACCCCATCTGGCCCCATAGCTTTATCAACTCTTATTACTTCCAGTTCCTTCAGGACCCTTTCGTAAAGGGACTTGTGTCCATTTCTGCACCATTCTCACCCCTTGTACTCCTTCAGACCCATTACCTCCTCTTCCTCAGTAAAGACTGAGCAGAAATACCTGTTCAATATGTCAGCTTTACTGTTGTCATCCTCCACGTGGCCCCATCCTCCCTTCAGTCTCACTATCCTCCCTTTGCCTTTCTTTTTCACTTATGTACCTGTAAACAGTTTTGTCCCTCTACCCACTGATTTGGCAATGTGTTCTTCTGTCTGAGCTTTGGCTTCCCTTACTGACCTCCCTGCCTCCCTTTGCTTCTCCTGATACTTCTCCCTATCCCCTTCTGCCTGTGTCTTTTTGTATTGCCTGAATGCAATCTTTTTGACTTTTACTTTCTTTGCTACCTCTTTGGAAAACCATAATGGTCTCCTCTTCCTTTTCCTCTTGCTAATCTGCCATCTCCCACATATCTCCCATATCAAGGGACGCTAGTCTTGTGGACACTGATGTAGCTAGTTTAATTTCCTTTTCCTCTATAGTAGCTTGAATGCTACTGACCTAGTATGCTGATGATTGTGTTTTATTTTGTTTTGACTGCCCCATAGTGCTTGACTGCCTCATAGTGCTTGCATTTTTGGCCCACTGTCCCAGCTGTCCCAGCAGATGCAGTAAACATGCACAGAAGTGCTTGTCTCTGTGTGTGCCTGTGTGTACGATCACCCCATTCACTGTGGAGGCTGTTTTTAATTAGGCAGGACCCGGACATAAGGTCCATGTATCATGTGACTGCTTAACACTCCCCAACACAGAATAACTGTTTAAAAATAATTTTTAAAACTCTTATAGGGCTAAAATTAGGCTACTCTGACTCACAGATGTGCTTGGACAAAAAAGGGTGATTGCATGCTCCTGGTGGTAAAATGCTGTAGTTTCTGGGCTCCCAGATAAAACAACAATACCCGACCTCCTTCTGTGTAGTTGCCAAGACAATGACACTACAACAGGAAAGCTTCCCAAAAATTAGCAAATATCTGTTGCTCAGAATAACAAGCATTTGTCAATGCTGAATGTTTCCTTGCATGGTGTATGTGGCAGGGGTGTATTAAAGATACGAACCTGCATTCGCAAACTTCAAAGTAGTCTCATAACATTTTTCATTTAATATTTTTATGTCAAATTTTCCACATAGCCTTTTTAAGACCCCGCCTCATGACAATGGTGGAGAAAACTTTCAACTCCTGCCCGAAAGATGATTTCGTGCAGCAACTATGAAATCAACTTTTGGGATGCAAGAACGCATTTTGACCAGGATTTGAAAAATGACAGCTATCATTTTCATGAGGTGCTGTGAAGAAATGGCTTTGTTGAAAATTTGAGGTCAAAATATTGAAAATTACCAAAGTTATGAGTCTGCATTTACAAACTTCAATGTAGCCTCATAACTTTGTTGCTTCTTAATATTTTTCACAAAATGTTCAACATGGCCTTCTTATGACCCCAGCTCATGAACAATGGTGGAGAAAATTTTCAGCTCCAGCCCATTAGGTGATTTCGAGCAGCGACCTCAAAATCACCTTTCGGGACACATTTACCTAACGTCACTTATATTGTTCATGAGGTGGTGTCCAAGAAAATATGTTGAAAGTTTGGGGCAAACATATTTAAAAATGCCCAAGTTTTACTGCTAAGTTCAAAACAACCCCTTTGAATAACATTGAGCCACATACCTGATTTCCTCAGTTCACAGTCCAGCATTGAAGAATGAAGACATCTCTGTGGTGTGGAGAAGATCATGACATTAAGCCCCCACTGGATAAGCAAGGCTTTGTGGGGGTGTGGGGTGGACAACAATAAAATGATGAGGGATGGTTTTCTGCACTGCAGGTGATGACATTGGGAGATTGGGCACCCCCAGTGTCACTGTTACATTTATGGGGGGTGGGGTGGTGGGTTCTGAGAGGGAGGGTCAGGTGGTGTGGACATTAACAAAGAAAAAAAAATATGGACAGGGAGTGGAGAATCGGGGGTGGGACAGCACACAGAGGGAGGAAGCAGGAGGGTTTTAGCTATGACAATCTGTGAGGTATAGCAGCCAGAAAGCACCACAAACCCAAGTGTCACTGTTACATTTATGGAGGGGATGTGGGATGGTGGGTGCTGAGAGGGAGGATCAGGTAGGGGAGAACAGTAATAAAGAAAAAACAGACAAACAGGATAAGGAACAGAAGATCAGTGGTTGGATAGAACACAAAAGGAGGACACAGGTGTGGTAGCTAGAGAGAGCCACAGAAAGGGCAATCAAGTTGAGCCAAAAACAATGATGGGGCCAGTGCCTCACCTTGTCCTACAGTTCCTGTGCCTATGAGTGATGTACATAAAGCCACTCAGCTGCTTTCCAGCTGGCTTTATGCAAATGAGAGTACTGAAGAGCTCTCTCAATGGAGCACTTCAGTCCTTTCAAGTACACAACGTTTACACCCATGAAACTGTGATCACGTGATCACCATTATACTCTGCTTGCATGGTCATTGGTTTGTCAGGGATGAGCCAAATGTAGATAGCAATGCATTGGACTAGTCCATGACACACCTCTGAAATGCCATTCTCTGAAACAAGATGTTTCTTGCGCATGCACAAGGAAACATAAAAATGTATATCAGCACTCTTTGAGCACAATATATGTTGCTTAGTACTTTAGCCACTGAATACAGTGTCTAAACTTGCCCCACTCGCTGTAGGGGTAGTTTTTAGTCAGGCAGGACCCAGAAGTAAGGTCTGTGTATCACATGACCTCTTAATACTCCCCAACACAAAATAACAGTTTAACAATTCTTTTTAAAACTCTCACATGACTAAAATCAAGCTACTCTGCCTCGCAGATGTGCCTGGACTAAAAAAGGATGATTGCACTATCCCAGTGATAAAATGTTGTAGTTTCTGGGCTTCCAGATATGATTACGATGTCCAACCACCTCCCGTGTAGTTGCCAAGACAATGGCACTACAACAGGAAAGCCTTCCCAAAATGAGCAAATACCTACTGCTCAGAATAAAAATATGTATAAACACTCCTTGAGCACAGTATATGTTGCTTAGTCCACTAGCACTGGATTCAGTGTCTAAATTCACCCTGCTCGCTGTAGGGTCTGTTTTTAGCCAGGTGGGATCCGGAAGTAAGGTTTGTGTATCACATGACTCCTTCACACTCCCCAATGCAGAATACCTGTTTAAAACAAATTAAAGCACAAGAAGAACTGTCCCCACTAAAAATGTTGCCCCGAGGCGCCCCACAAGGTTTTGTCTTGGAGCCTATCCTTTTCACAATTTACATTAACCGTATAGACTTTGGCATACTTACAAGAAATGTTCACCTCTTCACAGATGACACAGTCCTCTATACAACCAACCCCTTTCTGGATCTTGCTGACAGGGAGTTACAGCAAAACTTTATCATCCTCCAACATAACCTGCTGAATCTGAAGCTCTTGCTAAGTGCAAAAAAAACAAAGTTATGATTATCTCTCTGCCCTCCTCCCACAATATGGGGACACCTGGTAGCCCCCCCCCACCAGATTATCATGCTCCTTAATGAACCATTAGAAATGGTGGATAAATTTAAATATCTGGGAGTCTGGTTGGATAACAAACTCAACTTCAGTGCACAACTAAGTGATTTAAAAAATGCTAAGACAGTGCCTCGGTATATTCTATCGCATAAGACACTAACTCACTCTTGAAGCTAGGAAGCAGCTGGTTCAAACAACCTTTCTACCCCTGCTTGACTATGCTGACTTCCTATACAGTCACTTATCCCAGTATGCACCCCAAAAACTTGATACACTCTATCATCACTGAGATTTATACTTGACATGCCCTTGCAGACTCACCACTGCCTGTTGTACCAAGCAGTATATATTGGCCTTCCCTCTTCATGAGGAGGCAAATAAATGCCCTCATGTGGCTTTTACGGGCTACATCTAACAAACTTCCACCTTATATCTGTGACCTGTTTGAATGTTCAGAAGGTACCTACTGTGTAAGGAACTCCTCCTTTGTCCTCCTCAAGCTACCACAGATAAGGACAAGTTTTGGCTCAACTGCCATTAGCTCCTTTCTACCAACGCTCTGGAATAATATGTAAAAAGCACTTAAACTCTCCCTCCTGCCCAGCCCCTACATATTCAGACAGCTGCTTTAGCAAAGCCTGAAAATAGCATGTGACTGCTTCAGGTAATCATTATTCATATGGACTGAACAGTTCCCTAGCTTTTGGACCTTCCTGGCCTTCTTACTCCCCCTGTCATCTGGCATCCCCTTAGGGTAATTACCTCCCTCCCAGCTCATTCCCTCCTTCCCTGAGATAACACACCTGTGGGCCCCCACCATAGTAGGCTGCCACCTCCACTCTCCCTTTATGTGTCTTGCCATCCTCTCTTCCCCCTGCCCTCCTCTGTGTCTTTCCATCCTCTCCTCCCTCTGTCCTATACAGACTTCTACCATTATATGTTGAATTGCCTATGCATGTATATTATTTATTTATTTGTTTGTTTTTGTTAACCGGGTAAGGCACACTAGACAGCCAAGTGCCTATTTTCAGGTGCGACCCGGGAGGTTACAACAGTAGAGGCATACATATAACAGTGAGGGAGTCAGTTGCATACAGATGGTGCAAAACAGCTTAACAGGAGTTGTTTAGGCAGCTGAACGGGCATACATATAACAGTGAGGGAGTCAGTTACATACAGGTGGTGGAAAAAAGCATTAACAGGAGTAGTTTAGGCAGCTGAACAGTACAGGTCATATTTAGCGAACACAGGAAAACAACAGACAATAACCTGGAAGGAAATAAGGAAGGAAGGCATTGTTAGAGTACTTTAGGACATGATACATACAAAAGTTGCAATAAGAGACAGTTGAAGGACATGTATTAGGTGGGCTAGGGAGAGGGCAGCTGGATACTTAACTGGAATGAGTAAGTGCAACAGAAGTAAGTGCAGGGGGGAGGGGCCGAGGACAGGAAGATGGGGGGCAGAGGGGTGAAGGGAGGGCAGATGGAAAAAAGAAATGGGAGAAACCAATTGAAAGATCAGGGGTAGAGAAGGAGAATAGAATAAGAAGAATAGAATAAGGAGCAGATGTCCACCACCAGTTCTGGAGGGTAAAGTGCAGTGGGCACTAAGAGCCCTCAATATACAGGGTGATCATGTATATTAGGAGGTACAGGGACATAAGGAGGACGAATTCAGGAAGTTCCAGAGAGAGGTTTTGAAGTGACAATGGGAGGGGGAGGACCGGGTAGGGACTGGAAGCGAGTTCCAGATTTTTGGGGCATAGGTGGTGAAGGCGCGGTCACCCGTGAGGGATCGAGTTCTGGGAACCAGACGATCTAGAGCCATCCTTGACCTGAGATGGTAGGATGGGGGGCCGGGATTGAGGGAAGGGGTGAGGGCACAGGGGGTGGCTGATCTGATAATGTTGTCAATGAAATTGCCAAGCACGAAGGTGCGGTGCTTTCCTGGAGGGAGCCACCCCAGATGAGTGTAGAGATCACAGTGGTGAGTGAGGGGGGAGAGGGCAAAGCGGCAGATGCTATTGTAGGCTGAGTCCCATTTGAGGAGACTGGATGTGGGTACAGGGGCAAAGGTAACCAGCCCATAGCAGAGAGTAGGGAGGAGAACCCCTCTGGCAAGGGCCATGCGAGCTGCTGGAGTTAGGCAGTTTTTGGTTCTGTAGGCGAGGCCGAGTTTACAGTTTTTAGCCTTGCAGACATTCCGAATTTGTAGGGTAAGATCAAGCTGTGGATCCAGGGTGACCCTCAGGTGCTTGACGGCAGTCACTGTCTGCAGAGGGGAGCCATCGGTACCAAGTATATGAAGGGGGAGTGAGGCAGGATTTGATCTTGCTGTGTGAGCCAAAGAGCATTGCTTGGGTTTTCTTTAGATTGATGGTGAGTCTATGCTCCACCAGCCAGGACTGAATGCGCTTGAAGTCCTCATTTAGCTGGGAGTTAATGGTGGCAGTGTCCCGGGCACTAGCCAGGATGACAAGGTCATCCGCAAACAGGGTGGTATGACCATGGACCGATATGGATGGGAGTTTGTTGATGAAGAGGGAGAAGAGGGTAGGGCCGAGGACAGAACCCTGGGGTACCCCGCAGCAGACAGGAGAGAGGGTGGAGAGGGTGCGATTAAAGTTTGTGTACTGCTGCCTGCCGGAGAGGTAGTTGAGAAACCATGCATGGGCGGGGGGGAGAAACCAAGGGATAGGAGAGTGGAGCTGAGAAGGGAGTGATCAACCCGATAGAAGGCTTTGGAAAGGTCCACAAAGATGGCTCCAGTGAGGTTGCCCTGGTCGGCTGCAGTTCTGATAGTAGAGGTGACTACAGTAAGGGCAGTGGATGTGCTATGCCCTTTTCTGAACCCATGTTGAGCCAGTGAGAGGAGGTTGTGGTTCTGTATGTACTGGGACAGTTGGGAGGCCACAATTTTCTCAAGGATTTTTGAGGTGGCAGACAGGATGGCAATGGGTTGGTAATTCAGGGAATCCTTGGGGTTGCCTTGTTTTAGAACTGGGACAACCTTCGCTACCTTCCAGATATCTGGGATTATCCCAGAACTAAGGGAGGCATTGAAAATGTGTGTGACAGGCCTGGCAAGGAGGTGGGCCCCTAGTCTGAGCAGTTTTGGCTCAAGGCTGTCATGCCCTGCCCCACTGTGGGGGGAGAGGCTGGCGAGTAGCTTCTGGGTCTCAGAAGCAGACACTTGCTGGAGGAAGAGTGGTGGTTGGGAGCTTGATACAGGAGGTGGGGAGTCAGGTGGCTTGGGGGCAGAGGACAGGGGGAGAGGGGCAGAGAGTTCAGAAAACAGGGAGTTGAAGGCATTGGAGATAGTAAGAGGGTTATTACAGCTGACCCCACCAATGAGTAGGTCAGAGGCTTGCACTCTGGCAGACCCACCTACTGTTCTTCTGATATGCTGCCAGAAACTTCTCGGGTTGCTTGCTGAGGAGAGCAGGGCGGATTGGCAGTACTCATTTTTTCGGCACGGATGGCTTTTTTGCATGAGTTTCTGAGGGTCCTGTAGGCAAGGAGATCTGTGGAGCTTTGGGAAGCCTTAAAGGTTGCCCAGCTTTTGTCCCTGAGTTTCATAAGGGAGAAAAGGCCCAGTGAAGCCATTTGGCGGTATTGCCACTGTTATCTAAGTTTTGTTCCAGATCTTGTTGATCTCATATTTTATAAACATTATGTCTTACTGCCTGCTGTATTATGAAATGCTGTGATTACTGTAAATAAATATGTCCTATGTGCCCAGGACCATCTTATAAATGAGCTTCCTCAATAATGTAACTGCCTGATTAAATAAAGTTTGATTGATTGATTGATTGAAAAATGATGTTTAAAAGTGATAGGAAACAGTTTTTATACCTCTAGAAGCCCTCCAGTTTTCCTGTTATTAGCTACCCAGTATTCTAATATGTTTGTGACATTTTTGTTAAACTAATAATCCAATTGTGTTACCTTTGTAACTACCCCTAACCCCTCTCTCCTCAGCAGTTGCTGCTCTCACTTTTCATACTGCCTGAACATTCTATGGCATCACAAACACTGTTCCAGGCCATTTGTATGAATAACATGGAATGGCAGTTATTAATGTCATAGAATGTCTTAGAAATATGAAAATCAAGAGCAGTAGCTGGTAAGGAGAGTGAAACTCAATGTAGATCTGAGGGCACCCCAGAGCTAGATTATTTATTTAATAAAAAATCTTCAAAACACATCAGAATACATAACTTGCATGGGCAGGAAGATGAAGAGGCAGTTAACTATGTAAAAATAATTTCCTATCGCCTTTAAAACTCTTACAGGGCTAAAATCAGGCTACTCTGCCTTGTAGATGTACCTGGACTAAAAAAGGGTAATTGCACTATCTCGGTGATAAAATGTTGTAGTTTCTGGGCTCCCAGATAAAACTGCAATGCCCATCCTCCTCCTGTGTAGTTGCCAAGACAACAGCACTATAATAGGAAAGCCTCCCAAAAATGAGCAAATATCTATTACTCAGAATAATAAACTCTGGTCAGAGCTGATATGGCTGTGGAGAGCTTTTAGGAGTGGCAAGAGCTTTGAGAAAAGAATATGTGATGCTCTCACTGCACCGGAGCCAGCCTGCCACGTACTGAAGGATGGGCTGTAGCATAACTGAAGCAGCTACAGCAAGAGAAGGTGGGGATGTAACTGATGTCTATATAAGACACTCATGAGATCGCACCTGGAACACTGCATCTTGATCTGGAGGCCCTAGCTGAGAAAAAAAAAAACATAGACATGGTATATGTGGTGCAGAGGAGGGCAACTACAATGGCACAGAGCATATGGGAAAAGACCTATGAGTCAGTGTCAGTGGCTCAGTAGGTAGCACACTCACCTCTGAGGCCAGGAGATCAGAGCATTGTGGGTTCAGTTCCCACATCTGGCACTTGAGTTAATATCCCAATACTGACACTGTAGTGTAGTGTGGTATGAGAGGGGTGCTGCACTTCTGAGGTGCCATCTTTCAGATGAGACATTAAACTGAGGTCCCTCCTGCCTGGATTGGTGGTAGTTCAGGTGGATGTTAAAGATCCCATGGTACTTATTGAAAAGAGTAGGGGTGATTTTATTAATATATAATAATGATGATGAAATACAAAGAAAACATAATACAGAAAGTTCATGAACTGTACAATTCCTAATACTTACATTTCAAAATTTATAAAATTGTAATGAGAGTAAGGGGGAAAAAAAACAATGACCTTTAAAGAAAAATGAAAAACAAAATTAGGATAAATAATCTTACAGACTCGTAATCAATAAACTTCCTATTTATACTTAATAATGTGTGAAAATCCTTTCCACCATACCGTAACTTTCTCTACATTATACAATTGCAAATCCTTCAGATATACTTTTTGTAGTTCAAGAGTGACATACTGACAATATGCTTCCTCTGAAGTTTTCTTTTGGTATAAAACCCATTGACATTGAACTTGCCACAGACAAAATCTTAAACAGGCTAAACACACCCATAAAGTACTTTTCTCATATTTTTTTAGGTTTTTAGGAACATTAGCAATTATCAACTAATCATAAGATGGATTTATCAACCAAGTTAATGACCATTTCTTTGCTAAATATGCCCATACTGTTGTTGAGAAGGAACAATTAAGAAAAAAATGTTCCATAGTTTCTTCTTTATTTATACATTTTAAATAAGGGCAGTTCCTCTCTTCTTTAGCTTTATATTTTGCTGTCCCCCTAATATTGAGACGCCTGCATGATTAGCCATTGAGTCTCCCACATATAGGGAGGAATCTAGGATTGTTTAACTGGTTAATTACATTTTGATTCAAAGCTGATGGACACTTTTTAAAGACAGGAAGCTTTGGGTAAATAAATGCCATTACTTCTGTATATAATCTTTGAGAGGAGCACCTACTAATTTGGTTTCTAACTATCTTCCATTTATAAAGTTTTTGGGCAGCAGGCCTAAAAAAGGCCGGAAGGGGAATGTAAGGGTTCAGTTTAGGTGCATAATGTCTCCAAACTGCTAAATAACGATCTATTCCTGACTTGAACCATAATTCCTCATATCTGGCTGGGAGACCTATAGTATTTTTAAATAATTGTGCAAAAAACAAAGTAAAGCAGAAAACCACCGGATCAATCATTCCTACACCTCCCTTATTTTTATCCAGATATGTATAACATCTCTTAATCGGATTAAGTCTATTGCCCCAAAATAACTGAAAACAGAGACTATATAGTTTTGTTTCTAGGTGAGTGGGTAAGGATAAATTACCGCTATGTATTGCAAACATGGTAATATAAATTGTTTTAATATTTGAACTCTTTTATTTTACTAAAGCGGAACTGCTTCCATCTATTAATTTTCCTTTGTACTTTATCCAATACTATATTCCAATTATCGGTTGGAAGATTCTGCGTTCCATAAATGACCCCCAGAATACTAATAGGTTCAGTTGTTATTTTAATAGTTCTATATTGTATGGGTGTCTGAAAGGTACACCCCATTAATAGACCTCTAGATTTTGAATAGTTAATTTTAGCATTAGAGAGGTTAGCGTATATTTGAAACTCTTTAAAAAAGATTTCCAGTTGTTCTACCTTTTTAAAAAATAAACACACATCGTCCGCATAAGCTTGGATTGTTAGAAAAGAATCAGTGTAGGGAACTTTAAAGCCCTCCCATTTCGGGATAAGACTTACAGCTCTAATCAGGGTTTCTAATGCAAAAATGTACAGTAATGGACTTAATGGGCAGCCTTGGCAAACCCCAGTTTTAATTACCAATGTTGTACCTATTGTCCCTTTTATGTAAGGATATACCGTGGTTGATGCATACAAACCTTTTATCAGCCTAAGTAAATCAAATGAAATTCCTAAATAATTTAAAGTTGTAAATAGAAATACATGGTTTACCCTATCAAATGCTTTTTCCAAATCCAATGAAATCAGACAGCCCATAGTACCCAATTCAGTGAAATGCTCAATCAAATCCCTTATTGTAGTTAATACAGATTGAATTCCCCTATCAGTTAATCCACAATGTTGTACTGGTGAAATGACTATGTTTGCCAGTTTTTTGAGTCGATTATTAATTAAGGTAGCTAAAATGTTGAATCTGAGTTTAGCAAGGTAATTGGTCTCCAATTATGTATATTCCCTTTATCCCCAGATTTAAAGATGTATATTTGCAGCCCTTCAGAAAAATTACTTGGAATGGCTTCTCCGATAAGGAAATTATTAAATAATACTATTAAGCAAGGTATTATTTCTGCATGAAAAACCTTGTAAAAAAGATTAGATAAACCATCCAAACCTGGGGAAATATTATCTTTAAGGTTTGAAATTACAGGCTTTATTTCCTGTGGTGTAAACAGATTTTTCATGTTGGCAACCATTTCTTTATCTAAACTTATTGGAGGGAAAAAGACCTAAATAATTATTAATTTTGTGAATATTGGGCTCATTTTGAGGTTGAAGTTCCTGAAAATGTGTTTGAATACAGGTGCTAATTAATTTCACATCGTTTACTCTACCTGACTTAGTTTCTAAGAAATCTGTTGAATCTCTAATTCTTTTGCATAAAATATAAGGGTCCCCGATAATGGACTTTCCTGTATGGATATTTAATAAGGCTTGTAAAGTTCTAGCCCTATCATATTGCAACTGTCTCATTTGTAATTTAATATTATTAATTTGTAAGGAATAATCCTGTTTTGAAGTGTTTGCAATCGAAATCAAATGTTGCAGATGAGCTCTGAGTTTCAAATATGTCAGGAATTTAGAGTCCCTCTGATGAATGCTGTATTTTCTAAACCATTTAATACAATCTTTTTTTGTTTCCTCCCACCAGACTCCTAACTCTGAATATAGAAAAACTACCGATAATCTGGCCGTTAAGATCAGTTTTATTGAGTTTGTTACCATTTGCTCCTGTAGAATGGAAGTATTTAATTTCCATCTGTTGTTCCATGGGTTCTGATTTTTATTAACTTCTATTCCCACTTGGAGTAACATGTGATCTGAAAATTCTACAGGTACTCTTTTAAATTATGAGACCTTAATGTTCTTAGAAATAACAAATAATCTATAATTGAACCTTTCTTCCCTTTAAAAAAGGTACAACCATAGCTCTCCCTTTCCATCTGGTTACAGTTAACTAAATCTGCAAGTTTAATGATTGTTTTTAAACAATTTGAATCACAATAAATTTTTTGGGTAGTTACCCCTTTCATCATAATATTACAATTAAAATCTCCTCCTCCCCATATAATAGGTAAGGAGGTAACCAAATAAGGCTGAATATCTTTTAAACATGAACTTCTAGATGATTTTGTTTGGGGGTTGTAGAGATTAATTAACCTATAGGTGTTAGACTGCCACTCACCGTCTATTATTAATACTCTCCCAGGAACTAAATCAATTAACTTATATAGTGTAAAATAGTAAGAATTAAAAAGAATCCCAATTCCGTCTGTTTTGTCTCTGCCAAAAGACCAATAGGAAGGTCCCATGGCTAATCATGCTTAAAAGAACAAATTTGTTCTTTGAAAACATCCAGGTCTCTTGCAAAACTGATTGAAATATTCATATCATGTATCAAATGGAAAATTGCTTTCGTTTAATATTGTTCAATATACTGTGAGTGTTTAATGAAGCCCAAAGAAATCCCATTGTCAAACCATATTAGTAACTTAAGCCTTATTTTTTTCTTCTTCTCTTTTTTTTTCCTTTGTAATTTTCTATAGGTACTCCCAAAATTCCCTGTACTGATTTTTGTGAGTCAGAATCTCCAATTTCCATTTCTGAATCTCCACAAGTAGGAAAAAGAGCTGCATATGAATTCTGTGATTCCACAGATTCTGTGGTTGGGGGTAGGACAGCATTAAAGTTCCTAGTGGACCTCCTTGGAGGCAATGGTACTTGCTGTGTCAAAGCCACTGATGTCTTATCCTTGGTTCCTTATAACAGACAGGTTCTAATAATTCTGTATTTTGGACAATCTTTTCCACTTTTAGTGATGTGGTTTTTATCTCTAAAGGTGGTGGGGGAAGGGAGAATCACCCTTTCTACTGGAAGAATATCAACTGATTTATGTGGTGGGGGGGTTCCGCAACCTTAAGCTCACTTACTGATCTATTCGCTGCCTCTTGGGCATGATGAATGATCAAATCAATGCTTCCGCTTGAGGCCTTGTTCTTTACCGCCCAGGGGCATTCTCTAAAAGCATGGCCATATTCCTCACAAAGATCACACTTTGTATTATTAACACACTGCATTGTGACATGGCCTACCTCTCCACAATTATCACATCTTGGCCGGTCGCAAGTGCTTGAGATGTGAGTTTTTGAACTGCATTTATAACAGTCTCTAGGCTGTCCGCTATAAAAACAAACCCCTCTATCTCTTCCCAGCAGGAAGGAGTTAGGAATATGTTCTACCCCTTTTTCAGATTGCCTTAATTTAACTTTAAATTTCCATCCACCAGTCCAGAACTGCTCTGTATCTAGAATTGGCTCAGGATCTCCTTGTATATCACATTTCAGGGATAACCAATAAGTGATGTCCTCAACGTGAACTCCCTCATTCCTAAACATAACAGTTACATGTTTTATTAAAGGTTTGGAGAGTGGAATAACTAAAAAAGGGGTCCATATGGGGGAAAACTTCACCTGCTCATACCTTTCCCAAAACTTATCTAGTAAATATGCTGAACGGAAACTAACATCATAATTATCTTCTCCTGAGATGTTAATAAAAGCAAATACCTCTTTGGGAGAGAACCGAAGAGAATCTTTAATAAGTAATTTCCCCACATAATACCTATCTGGTCTGTCGGCCAGCCCCCCTTTATATCTAATGCGTACAGCATTACGTCTAGGTGCTGCCTCTCTTTTTGCTTGATTAAATAATGAAGACATTAAGGGTTTATCTAAGGTATGCAGTTCACTAAGTGAGTCTGTTAGAACAGTCTTGGTAACATTTTCCTTTACATCCACATTAGCATCAGGATTGACTTTTTTGACTGTCTGAAGGGTAATCTTTTCAACATCCCCTCCTGTTTCACCCAAATCAAGTTCACCACCAGGTTTCCACTTAGGAGAGTCGCTAGGTAAATCCAATGTTGTGTCCCATGCTAAGTCTGGAGACCAGACTCCATTTACATTTTTCTCCCAACCAGCTGCTAACAGGGCCCCTTGAGGTGACCAAGTGATATCATGCGCTAGAGGAACAATTCTTGTGACAGTAGAAGAAACGGGTATTTCTGCATGTGACTCAGAAATATTTGTTCGGTTTTCTGAAGGTGTTAGCAGCTTCCCAATATCCACCTTTGTAGTTATCTTTGTCCCAAAACTAAATTTGTTACCCTCTTGATTGTGAGTATCCGTTGATATTTTACTGGGTATTGAAAAGAGGAACATATTGATCCCTTCTGCAGGTTTAAAACAAAACCTGTCTCCTTGTTTAAATTAACAGTTTTAGCTTCGGTGTTGGATTGGGATGTATTCACCGGTTGAGCCAGTATTACACTAGAGGGAACAGACTGCGTAATACTCATGGTCGACGAATCTTTCAAACCATCTGGAAACTGTATTATTCCCAGGTTCACAACGCTTTTCTCCGAAAGGATCTCTATCATTCACAGGCTGTCCTGCACTCGGTTGCAACTGCCTCTCTGTTGCGTTTAGTTCCGCATTCTGACTAGTGACCTGGATGTCTTGGGTGATCAGCGCATTTGCTTCTGAACTACACTCTGCAACATTCATAGTTGAAGTTATAGCAGGATCCTCCGCTGACATAGCAATTAAGGAACTCCTGTTGTCTTCTTCGACTTTAGTAGTTTCAGTTGTTAACTCAAACGGCTCTATAGTCGATATCGTTTCATGGTAGATTTCTTCCCCTTCACACTCCAAGAATGAAATTAGCTGTGAATCTGTCTCTGCAAGTTGTGCGATCTCCTTGCTTACCACTTCCACGACCTTCTCCTCACCAGCCACAGCATGTCCTCCTCCACTGTCCTCCTCCTCCGCCATCTCGGTCCCACCAGAAAACGGGTCCCCCCTGCTCACAGGAAGCAGGAAGTAGGGGAATTTCCCCAGTGTCCTGGCCAAATTTCCCTCATTCACTAAAAACAAAATACCACCAACAGCTTAATCTGGTTCAAATTCAATTGCTTACCATCTGTATCCCCCCAGTTGCCCCTGAAAAAGGGACTTCTAGACCCAGTGGGCTTACTGGGTCAACAAAATTCAACAAACAAACAAGACTATCCTCTTTAAATATTGAATTTTTACAAGATATGCTAGTTATTTTTTTAACATATAATACTTTATTGAATTTTTGTTTTCCTATACCAGAGTGCAATCTACAGTCATGGCGATGAACCAGCTACCTACATAGCCACCTATTGCCATTTAACACAGAGACAAGATATGCTAATTGAGATCTGATATATGATATACATGATATATCGAATCTCAACTGGCATAGCCTATAAAATATCACTTACAGTGTGGTCATGCTTTTACCCATTATTTCTGATGAATGTGCAGAATGCAGATCTGCTGAGAGGCAATTTCAATGCGGTCTTCCTTTTACAGATTTTTACAATGTGTTTTCCTAGAATATGCCTGCTGATTGTTATATATTTAGCCTGGATAGTTCACAGATGTGGTGTTTTATTTTCAGTGGAGCTCTATATCTACACATTATTATGCTGTATTGTGTAAAATCAGAACATGCTGAAAACAATATTTTACATCTGGACTAGGCTACCATGAAATAATACATTATAAAAATGGTAAAATCATGACCACACTGAAAACAAGATATTGCATTTAATTTGGGACATCCTGAGTAAATACAGTGCAAAAATGTGTAAAATGAAGATCTCTATGAGAATGAGATGTAGCATCTCCCCTGTGCTAGCCAGGATACAAAATATAGGATAAGAAATATTTAAAGGAAATCTACTGTAAACTGAACTTCATTGTGTTCCATATAACCAAGACTGACACAAACAGTTTCCGTATTGTTTTATAACACATTAGATTGCAGTATTTATTTTGAATGCTGTGGCCAGGAGGATGGTGCTCACAGTGTGTGTGTGTGTGTGTTTGCTGTATATAATAAACTATGCCTGAGACAGTGTTTATCAGATAGTATCTTAAGAAGTTAGAAAAACAGTATAACTCTTTTTTGGAGATTCCTTGCTGAAAAAGGATGACTTTTATGAGGTATGAATCTTTCTTGAAAGAGAATACCTGCCCAACTGAAGCTAGTAGCAAGAAAATGTTTAAGAGGGGTCACATGATGCATGCGACCTGGTAGCAGCAGTGACTTGGAGCTCCTGCTCTACTCCTGCCATCCTCGGCTATTTACCTAAGAATTCCTTCCTCCAGCTTTAAATAAATACTTGGGGATGGTGAGCCTGCCTACAGCGTCTAATTTCTTGAACAATCGGCATTTCTATTGGGGATTTACCATCCACGATGGAAGATGAAATGCAGCAGGCCTTGTTGAAGCATATGCTGCCACCCTCACTGGAGAAATTTCCCAGAAAATCGAAGCCCCAAAGTGGGCAAGCGGGCAAGAGCACCACAGCGAACCCTCACTCGATCCCCCTTAAGGAGGATTGTTTTCTGCAAGAGTTACTCCCTTTCAGGGAAACACTTCAAGAGATCTCCTCTGAAATTAAATCTTTAAGGAGTGATATGTCTGACCTTACCAAAAGGATGGGAGATGCAGAAGCTTGAACGTCCTCCATGGAAGAGGAAGGAGAGACTAGACCCTGAGATAATGCTTCTCAGACAGCAAGTTCACAAACTTCAGCTAAAAACTGAGGACTTAGAAGGGAGAAGCCGTTGGAATAACACTCATTATGGGGATACCAGAAATGGAAGAAGGCTCCAACATGGTCGTTTTCATACAAAAGCTCCTCCTGAAAATTGTGGGCCCCTCTTCGCTTAGCGCCAACTACCACATCGAGAGGGCCCACAGGTATCTCAGGCCTAAACTGCAACCAGGGGCACCTGCTCTCAAATTCCTGAGCTACATTGAGAAGCAACACATTAGACTTCGATAGACCATAAGGCCTAATCTGCTGGCAAATAGTATGTTAGTATGTTAGTATGTTATTACAAAAGTCAGAGAACTGCAATCGATTACCTGGGAGGGATCCAAGTTAAGAATAACCCAGGATCTGCCACTTGAAATCAAGCAAAAACATATCACCTTCCACACCACAGTAAGCAAGCTTTTTGCAGTTGGCATCCCTTTCAAGATGCTTTATATGGAAAAATTGCAGGTTTCCTTATCTGGTAACTTGATTTCCTTTGACTCGCCTGCTCAGACAACAGCTGAACTATCCACCAAGCTCCCGGAGTTGTTTAAAAATGGTTGACATTATCTACAGTAAGATTGGGATTGCTAATATTGGAGGAATTCATCCCTGTCTTTAATGCCTTATACATTTAATTGCAAAGCCTTCCAAAGGATTAAGCTGAATATGTATAATTGGTACCTGGGGTGAATTCTGGGTGGAGATCTGGCTGGGCCGTGAGGTTTCTTTGCTTGGTAATGTGCGGCCTTGACCACTGGGGGTATTTGGGAATTTCAGAGTCCCCTTTAAGACAGGAATCTTTAACATGATTGCAGTTCCCTGAGACCAAATTATAGAGAATCGGATCTCTGTCCTGCACTGTACTCATCCCCCAGACGTCTTCGCGGCCTACTAAACAGCATTGAGATTGCCATGGGCTGTGAAACATTATTTTTCTTCATCTATGGGTACCTTAAATGCAGTTAACAGTCCTAGCAGTCTGGATCATGGGAAGGAAATTGCTGTGGGTTTCAATGTTATCGTAGCTGTGTTGCTGGATGGTGAGAGGGGTGAGTAGGAGGGAGGGAAGCTATTACTTTATTAATCCAAGGATCAATTGAATAGCATTTAAAACACAAGTAAACCAATGAGTTGAAGGCTAGGTCATATATCACACAATACATCTAGTAGATATTTCTTGGACTGGCTTTGCTTTTCCAGTCAGGGATGGTGGGGGGGGGCTCCGGTCTACACAGGCTCCTAGAAGCTGCTCAGCGTTCCAGTCAATGGGTGTACAGCTCCTCAATGTGTCCTTAGACCCTCTTGTCTTGGGTTATTTTTCTGGGGTTAATTCACTGAGACAAACTAGCATTAAACCCTGGAAACTTGCATGTTGGTTATTTCATTATAGATAAGATTTCTTATGGGGAGCATTCAGGAGCTGGCAAGGGTGGGACCTTCACACCTTTTTGGGATCACTAGCTTCAGACAAGGTCCAATATAAATAGTTGCTGGGGTAAGAAAGGGGTGGGGATGAGGATGGGATGACAGGTATCAGATCCCTTTTCAGTTTAAGTATATTTCCTAAGGAAGACATCCCGTGGGTACTGACTTCGAGCAAGTTAGAGACGGTGGGGATCTCTATTAAGTGGAGGTTTTCGTTCATATTTCATGATTTATGGGTACTACCGGGAATTGGATTGGGAGGGGGGAGGGACGGAGTGTGCATCAAGGTTTTCATAATATTCCTAGACAGTACTGTAGTTGTATATATATTAAGTACCACATATGGTGAATGTAATGATTAAAATTATAACATGGAATATCAGGAGAGTTAGAGACCCTGTTAAAAGGCTTCAGATTCTAAAACACTGTGCCCTACTTAATGCAGGAATTATTTTGCTACAAGAAATGCACCTGTTGGAGGATGAAGCCAAATGGTTGAGCAGGCAAGGGGTATCACAAGTCTTCTCAGCAGGAGATTCCACCACAAGCAGGGGGGTAGCTGTGCTAATTAAACATAATGTTTATTTTCAGGCAGACTCTACTGTTGCAGATCCTAAAGGTAGATTTATACTGGTTATGGGCACTGTAATGGATAAGGAGGTTACTCTGAGTTCAATATATGGTCCAGTAGGAGGGGATCCTGCCTTTCTCATAGCCCTAGATAACACACTGGCTCCCAATTTATCGGCTCCTCTGATCTTAGGGGTAGACTGGAATATTCCCCCCACCCAAGACCTAGATAAATCTTATTCAGTCCTAAAAACCCCATCCCCGTCCCAAATGGCGCTGGTGGATTTCATGGACCTCCTGGGGATCTGTGATCCATGGCGTATCCTCAACCCCTCCAGCAAGCTCTTTTCATACTTCTCAACAATACACCAAACCTGGTCCAGATTAGACTATATCCTAATCAGTCTCCCTCTTCTTACGGGCCTCGATCAAGCAGGTCTGGAACCTATAGTTTTATCAGACCATTTAGTAGCCTGGGTGCTCCTAACCTTGGACCCACTAAATCAGAGAGACACAACATGGAAGCTAAATACCCAATTATTAAAGGAGAAGCCCATAGTTTCCAAAATTCACTCCCTTATCAAATTCTTCCTGGAAGACAACAAGGGCTCAGTTCAAAGGAAATACAGGTTTTAGGGAGCTCTAAAATGTACCTTCAGAGGTGAATTAATAAAAATTGCCTCATATTAGAAGAAGAGTAGAGAAAAAGAAGCCACTTCTCTTCTGGCTCAAATCAGGTCAGCAGAACTTTCCCTTTCTTCAAACTCCCCCCCCTCCAGATTCTCTTATGGCCTTACTCTCACTCAGGAATAAACATGTAGACTTGATGTGAGAAAAAGCTGAATATGCTCTATTAAAAACTAAATCCCAGTATGCGGATCAAGGTGAGAAAGCAGATAGGCTCCTTGCCTTAAGAATGCATAAAATAGGATCCTCTAGACTCATGCCCTCCATTATGGCTCCAGATGGTACCACCAAAGTTACCCCTCGGGAGATATCTGAAGTTTTTGAGAACTTCTACCGTTCTTTATATGGTAAACATCTCAATGCACTGATTATCCCAGATACAGAAGCATATATGAACTCATTGGGTCTACCTTCTCTTTCAGATCATCAGAGGGCTTATATCTTGTCTCCCTTGACCCTATCCAAAGTAGAAGCAGCTATCAAAGATCTAGTATCAAAAAAGGCCCCCAGATGGCTTTCCCTCCAATTTCTATAAAGTATTCTCCACTGATCTGGCTCCTCTTCTACTCAGGTTATACAAATATGTATTATCAGCAGATTCTCTTGACCCAACATTACTAGAAGCAATAGTAGTCCTTCTCTTTAAACCAGATAAATCTCATTCCCAATCATCTAGTTACTGTCTGATCTCTCTTATGAACTATGATATTAAGATACTAACTAAGATTCTCTTGTGGTGCATCAAATCAGTATGGACTGGTTTGTTAAGTCCCGAACAGGTTGGTTTCATCCCTGGACATTCTTCAGCAGACCATCTATGGAAACTGAGTCATATATTTCAGGCTGCCCAAATCTCTAATTCTCCCATGGCTCCAGTATCACTAGATGCTGAAAAAGCATTTGATAGAGTGGACCTAGAGTTTCTATGGTTGACCTTGAAGAAAATGGGTTTCCCCCTTCTTTTCATCCAATGGCTCCAATCTTCTGCCTGAGAACAGACAGAACATCAGGAGAAAGGAGCTACTGGTATAACTAAAACTTCTCTACTGGGACTAAGAACTAGAAATCTTGTACTGGGACCTTCAATTCAGGATAAAAAAAAGAGTTAGTGTGTTTGTCAGAGGTAGTTGAAGTAAATTGTTATCTGTTATCTGTTTTATCCATGTGTTTATCTAGGTGCTTGTCACAGGTGTCAGAAGGGAATTGTTATCTGTGAAATTAACTAAGTGTAGAAAGATTTGCAAAGTAGGGGGAGTGGCTTAGCTAGAAGGAGCCAGGTTAAAACCAGATTTAAGCACTGCCGTAGATAGCTTCTGCCAGAGAACAGACAGAACACCAGGAGGAAGGAGCTACTGGTATAACTAAAACTTTTCTACCAGGACTGAATTGCCTTTCTTCCTTCCCCTCCACCCTAAACCAGTTCTACTTTTATAGGCACAGGATTTAACTGACAACAGGAACTTCCTGTTTGGGAGCAGGAAGTGAGTGATCGCAGAGCCACCAAAGACTCACCATTCTAGAAGGGCAAGAGTAGCTCTCCATCCCCTCTAGCTGCTGGAGGTCTGACTCTGAGCAATTAAGGAGACTACTGAGAAATATAGGAACTTCTTGTCTCAGAACAGGAAGATCAGAAGCTAAAAGGGCACAGAGGCAGTAAGTTAGTAGGGGAAGAAAAAAAGAAAATAAATAAACAGAGGAAAGAATAAGTATTCCAAACAACAGTTAGGGGGGCCAGAAAAAAGACATGATGGGAGTGGTGCAGTGCAGTGGCTGTGGAGCAGCAGTCTTCTGGGAGACATTCTGGAGGATGCAGTGTTGTCCCATCTGCAGGCACTTCTCTGGGCTGAGGGAGGAGGTTGCTCATCTCCAGGATGAGTTGGCCAGGATTTGTGGGACCTCCTTGCCCACCCAGGGACCACCAGGGTCACTGTCGTTACCTCAGAGGTTGTCAAGAAAGAGGAGTGGTTGGACCACAGTGGGCTCAGGGAGGGTGAGGGTGGTGGAACAGAGGTGCATCTCTCCAGTTGTACCTCTCCACAATTTCTATGCCATTCTGGAAAAGTGTGGTTCCTCTATGGAAGCACCCACAGTGGAGACCAGGGGGGATGCTGGGAACCTCCACAAAGGAGACCAACAGGAGGGTGACATGGGACCCCACAGGGGAAGGAAACAACTCCTGGTGGGGGACTCTATTGTTAGGAAGGTAGAACTGGGGGAGGAAGGGGAGAGGGAGGTAAGGTGCCTGCCTGGTGCCATGGCTTGGAGGGACAGGGAGCGAATCCACAGGATCACAGCAGCAGCTGCACAGGTGAGGGAGCTGGATGTCATTGTCCACCTAGGGACAAATGACCTGGCTAAGAAAGGGATCACAGCAGTGCAAGAAGCATTTGTGGAGATGGGGAGGGGTCTTAGACAAATAGCACACATGGTAACCTTCTCAGAGGTGCTGTCTGTCTATGGCATGGATGAGGCTAGGGTGCTCCACACCATGGGATTCAATCAGTGGTTGAAAAACTGGTGCAGAGCTCAGGGATTTGGCTTCATTGGGGACTGGGGGGCCACCTGGACAGATGCAGGCCTATACTGGCATGATAGTCTGCATCTGTCCAGGAGGGGAACCAGGATCCTAGGTGATAGGTTTAAATATTTCATTGGCAAGCATTTAAACTAGCCAAGGGGAGGCACTGGAAAGGAGCAGGGAAATCCTAGCCCCCCCCAAAAAAAACTCAGGGTACTAAGTGAGGTAGACACCAACATAGAGATGTCAACAGGGAGAAATACAGGGGTAAATGGGGAAAGTGACAAACACAATAAGGAAAGGGATGGGGCAAAGAGGGGTAATGCCATCAAGAAATGGAGGGTAATGAGTACCAAAACCCATAGTCTGGGCAACAAGCTCCCTGAACTGGTGACCTTGATGGAAAAGGGATGCCTGGATATCATAGCAGTCACAGAAACATGGTACACAGAGAACCATAACTGGGATGTTAACATACCAGGGTACACAACCACAGGAGAGACAGGGAGGGCAGAAGAGGGGAAGAGTAGCTCTCTATGTAAGGGAAGGGATAAAAGCAACTGAACAAAAGAGTAAACAGGGAGGAGAGGAGGCACTGTGGGTCACCTTAGAGACTGGAAATGGCACCACAATCCGCACAGGGGTTGTATACAGACTCCCATGTCAGGGGGAGGGAATGGACAAGGATATGATAGAAGGCATACTTAGGATGGCAGAGAAAGGGGAGATACTGTTGATGGGGGACCTTAATGTGCTAGATGTTAACTGGAGCACCTTTGCTGCAGCCACATCCAAAAGCAGGGCCATTCTTGATGCCCTTCAGGTGGCATACCTCAGACAGCTAGTTTTGGAACCTACTCATGAGGGAGCAATCTTAGACCTCATACTCTCAAATGGGGATAGTGAGACGATCTCAGATCTAGAAGTGGGTAGCCATTTGGGAACAAGTGACCACCAAACAATGTGGTTCATGATAAACTCAGCTACAGAGTCAAGCCATACAAAAGTGAGGGTTCTGCACTACAGGAGGGCTGACTTTGGCAAGATGGGAGAGTGCCTTAGAAAAGCACTAGCAAACAGGCTAGAAGGAGGGATGGAGCAACAATGGGGAAATATCAAAACTGCCATCACAGAGGCAACAAGCCTTTGTGTGAAGCAAATAAACAAATCAAAACAAAGGAAAAAGCCACTATGGTTCTCAAAAGAAGTGGCGGTGAAGGTTAGGGAGAAAAAGATAGCATTTAGGAAGTATAAGGAAACACAGAAGGAGCAGGACAGAGAACTGTACCAGTTAAGGCAGAAGGAAGCAGGGAGGGTAGTCAGAATAGCAAAGGCACAAACTGAGGAAAAGATAGACAACTCGGTTAAGAAGGGGGATAAAACCTTTTATAGGTATATCAGGGAGTGTAGAAAGACAAAGGGAGGGATAGTGAGGCTGAGTAGAATGGATGGTGGGTGGGCAGAGAGTGACAGTGAAAAAGCAGGGATACTGAATGAATACTTCTGTTCAGTATTCACAAAAGAGGAATTGGGATTAATTAATATTATTAATTATTAATATAAAAATCAATTAATAGAAGCACTCTGGAGAGGGGGGGTTGATCCCTGTCCTTTCACAGAAGAAAGGGTTCTGAAAGAACTCCTAAAACTGAAGATGGACAGAGCAATGGGGCCAGATGGAATTCACCCCAGAATTCTAAAAGAATTAAGCAGAGAACTAGTGACACCACTGACTACCCTTTATAATAAATCATGGGATGATGGTGTGGTACCTGAGGACTGGAGGAAGGCTGATATGATTCCCCTTCACAAAAGTGGGAGCAAGACAGAGGCAGGAAACTACAGACCTGTCAGTTTGACCTCTGTGGTAGGGAAAGTGATGGAATCACTTCTGAAGGAAAGAATTGTTGAGTACCAAGAGGCCAGTGGGGAACAGGACCCAAGGCAGCATGGGTTCACAGTGGGAAGGTCATGTCAGATGAATCTAATTGATTTATTTGACTGGGTGACCAAAGTAGTAGACCTGGGAGGGGCTGTGAACATGGCCTACCTGGACTTTAGCAAGGCATTTGACACAGTCCCACACAAAAGATTAGTAGTCAGATTAACCAGCCTTGGAGTGGGTCCCAGGGTGGTAGCCTGGATAAAACATTGGCTGAACAACAGGACACAGAAGGTAATTGTAAATGGAGTCCACTCTGAAGAAAGAGGGGTTACTAGTGGGGTACCGCAGGGTTCAGTACTTGGTCCAGTCCTTTTTAATGTCTTTATAAGTGACATTGCAGATGGACTGGAAGGAAAAGTATGCTTCTTTGCAGATGACACAAAGATCTGCAACAGGGTTGATACACAAGGAGGTGTGGAAAGGATAAGAAGGGACTTGGCAAGGTTGGAGGAATGGTCAGAAGTATGGCAGCTTGGATTCAATGCAAAGAAGTGCAAAGTAATGCACCTGGGAAACAAAAACCCAGGGGAAGATTACACAATGGGGGGGAGGTAGTAACAACAACAAAAATGGAAGGGGACCTAGGGATAATCATATCAGATGACCTTAAGGTTGGCAAGCAATGTGAGAAGGAGGTAGGGAGGGAGGGCTGGGGGGATACTGGGATGTATAGGGAGAGGCATCTGGAGTACTGCGTCCAGTTCTGTAGACCTCATCTCTGCAAGGACATAAACAGGATAGGGCAGCCCAGAGGAGGGCAACTAAAATGGTGCAGGGTCTGCAAGAGAAGCCATATGAGGAGAGGCTAAAGGAGCTTAATATGTATACCCTTGAGGAAAGGAGGGAGAGGGGGGACATGATAGAAATGTTTAAGTACCTCAGTGGAATCAACAAAGTCCAAGAGGGTAGCATCTTTCAGAAAAAGAGATGTGCAAGAACAAGGGGACACAATTTGAAGATAGAGGGGGGACGGCTCATGGGCAACGTGAGAAAGTATTTATTTCACAGAGAGGGTGGTTGACGCATGGAACAGCCTTCCTGAGGAGGTTGTGGGGTCTAAAACTGTGGGAGAATTCAAGAATGCATGGGACAGACATAAGGCAATTTTTGTGGGGGGGGGTAGGAAGAAATAGGCTGTTGGTTAAATAGGATCTGCAGCTTATCCTCTAGGTAGGGAAATGGGCAGACTAGGTGGGCCAAGCGGTCCTTATCTGCCATCAAAGTCTATGTTTCTATGTTTCTATCTATTCTTCACCCTCAGCTAAAGTTTATTGTAATGGGGTCTTTTTCTCTCAGTTCCCCCTTTTTAAGGGTACCAGACAGGGCTGCCCACTTTCACCTTTTCTTTTTAACCTGTACTTGGAACCACTTCTTCATAGTATTAAATCACCACCTCAAATTCAGGGCATCCCTATTTTAAACCACAAGTTAACCATATCAGTTTATACTGACAACATTCTTCTTCACTTAGAGTCTCCAGTATCTTCTTTAGAGGGCACCTTAAAGGTAATAACCCAGTTTAGCCGATACTCTAATTACAAGCTTAATCAGTCTAAAACTGAAATATTTCTGTTTAACCACCTCACCCACAGACAAAGTTTCGATAGATTTGGCATGAAATGGTCTCCGCACTCCATCAAGTACCTAGGTATTTTTCTAACCACCGATCCCATAAAGACAAAGAAACTAAATCAGGATGACCTGGTCTCCATTATTCAACAAGACCTCCACAGATGGGAATCACTTCCGCTGTCACTATGGGCGAGGATCCACATTGTTAAAATGAATATTCTTCCCAGAATTTTTTATCCTCTCAATATGCTACACATCTGGCTTCCTCAGTCATTCTTCCACTGGTTGCACTCAATAATTTCCAGCTTTATCTGGCTCAATAAGCATCCTAGACACTCTTATCATAAGCTAAGCCTCCCTAAAGAACTTGGGGGTTTGCACTTACCTAACTTCCTCATGTATTGCTGGGCCAGCCACATGTCAAGGGTGGTTAGGAGGTCGGCCACAACAAATGGGGAACATATACCCAGCTGGCTTCAGATTGAAAACTGAAAATTTTAAGCTCACACCACCTAGATATCTCTACCATTTTCTTTTCCGCAGGGAAATGTCTTCCACCTGGGTTCTGTAAAACAGTGATTGGCACCTCTTTAAGGATCTTCTCCCAGTGCTGCTCATTTCTCAAACTGTCTCCACCCCATGATATGTCTCAACCACTCATCTCTAACCCCAACGTTAAAATTGGGGACAAAAATCTCACACCAGGTTGGCCACCCCAATTAAAAGACATCAGGGTAATAGATCTATACTCACCTGACTAAATACCCTGACCCTTCTCTCTTCCACTGATATTCTCTTAAAATATAATATACTCCATTTACATATCTTCAAGATTTTTCAGTTGCAACACTTACTAGGCCAGCTGTTTGGCACCACTCCTCAACCACCCAAGCTGGATATGTTACTAACACAGATGTGGTCCCTCTCTCCCTTACCTCACTATGTTTCTCTGATTTATAAGACTCTCATTGCTTTCAAATGTCCAGAGCCAGTAACCAGGGCCAAGGCATGGGCCTCCCTCCTACCAAATTTAACTATCAATTGGGCACTAACTTGGAAAGATCTATATATCTACAATACCCAGGACAAACTCAGGCTTACCCAATATAATATGCTAAATGATATGTATTATACCCCAGTCAAATTAGCTAGAATTGGACATTTTCTTAATCCTATTTGTTCTAGATGTGGCAAGATGGAGGGAGACTTGGTGCACATTTTCTGGTCTTGTGAAAAAGTAGTTCCCCTATGGCAGGCTCTCTGGTCCAAACTGGACCCCATGTTGGACCAAGAGGATCTGTTACAGAAGAGGTCTGTCTCTTGGGTAATTACCAGGCTACAGAGGTCAAGGAATGCAGATTCCATATGGCTTTAATTTCCATGGCGGTCAAGAAACTCGTACTTAAACATTGGTTAGACCAGCTGTGTATATCATATGTTGAATGGCTCAATGAGATCACAGTTTACCTTAGGATTGAACGTTTGACGGCAAATTCAGGTAAGAAGCTTCCCCTTTTTGATACATGATGAGGTAAGTTATATGTCCTATACTTACACTAAGTAGTTGTTTTGTATTGACTCCCCAGAGGAGGTTTTTCCTGATCATTACTATCTAATATCTTATAAAGGTCAGCACACTCCATGGGGTGGGAGTGGGTAATTAGGGAGGGGGGAAGATGGGAGGAGGGTGGGGACATGGGAAAAGGGAGGAGAGAGGAGCGGGCTTTAGGGGTAGTTAGTTTAATTTATCCAATGTTGTCTGATTGTTTGTAGCAAGGTTAATGGTTTTGTATGTAATGAAAATGTAATAAAGAACTTGAATTTCAAAAGAAAATGTTTAAATGCTAAGTATTTAAATGTGCAAGTTATTGCATTTAGAAGGGGGTAAACAAATTTCCAGTTTAATAGGCAACCAATTTTTAACAAGCTGTTTCAGTTTTCTAATGGCCATCTGATAAGCAGCTTGGTGTTATGGCTACAATATTCTGAACAGAAAGAAGGGAGTAATTAACTGTCATAGTGATTTACTGTTAAGGAAGGATACACTGAAAAGTATTAAAAAATGTGTTCCACAGTATGCCAGCCTTTCTTAGCTAAAAAAATATGACTGCAGGTTCCGCCCACAACCATAAAAATGAGTATCAGCACTCCTTGAGCACAATATATGTTGTTTAGTCTTCTAGCCACTGAATACAGTGTCTAAACTCTTTGGGTGTCCACTTCTAGTGGTGTGGACTTCTTTTGGCAGGAGGGGTCATACTGGAAGCCAAGGCAGTTGTTTCAGAGAAGGATGGGTTTCCTTCAGTCAGGATGGCTGTTCCAGTTTATTTCCAAATGTTAAACCAGCTGCACAAATGGCGACATGTGAAATGGCTGGAACACCAAAAGATGCACTTTTTCGCATTTGTTTCAGAGATCCAGCAGTTCAGGAGTTTACCATTTGTATGATTCTGGTGGTTCTGGCATTCCACAAATTACTAGTTCCAGCTATTACTAGCCTTATGTAGCTGAGCTGATCACATTGTCCAAAATGTTGACACCACAAATGCTCAGGGCTTCTAGATCTACAAGGATCCCAGCATTTTACAGGGAAATGATGCAGTGTACAGGGAAACTGTTCCCATACAGAACTGCATTAGTTAAAAGAGAAAATCAGCACTTCAGCTTTTATAGTAAATAATGTATTATTTGAAACAACACAGGGAAATTGTCATACAGCTACAGAAAAAAAATTAACCAATCAAGATAATTTATTTAGTCAGTTTTAGTCAATTTTATACGTAGTCAAAACGATTTTGATTGGACCTTTTACTTGGGATGGGATAACTTACAGTTCCATTGAAGTTCAGTCTTAAGTTACTGAAGGGAGGGGAGATGAGGGTTGACTTGCATTACTGCTGCTCTAGGAGAAGCAACGTTGTTTGGGGTGCAATAAATGTGCGAGCGAGCCCAAACAATGTGCAGAGGGTTGATAGAGAAGTAATTCAGGAGTCACCAGGAACATACTGGTGTTTGCAGTTGCACACATTCTGCCTTACTGACCTTAGTCACACTTAGTATACGGCACATCAACCAAGTGTCAACTGATGAGAGGCAGAAAGGAATAAGACAGGAGAGACACTCACATAAACACAGACTCAGATAGCTATTTCTGTCCTGCAGCTCGCTATTGCCACATACCTTCTTTTGCCTCAGAAGGTAGGTTTTTGTCTCCAGCCCCTCCAGAGCATTGTTGGGCTGGGTCTGATCCCTGGAAGAGACAGTGAGGCTGGGGCTTTGTCATCCCTGATCCCCACCTTGAGGCAACCAATTTAATTCCTCTTTAAGTGAGGGAATCAGACTTTCTGGCACTTTATGCCCCAGTTTGGTTTCTAGGTCCTTCAAATCTGGCATGGCACTATCCTCTATCTTTCCTCCCCAGTGGAAACAATCTTTTGGGAAGCATGACTGTTATTAAAAAAACGTTAAATTCAGGTCTGAAAGGAAGCCAGTGACAATGCAGTACATTTGTTTCTGCTGATCTGAACGCCATTCACACAGACCAAGAGAAATAGTCAGTCTCGAAGCAGGACTGTACAGTTTGCCCTGTTGGTCCCAGTATTATAATGAGGCTTACCCATAGAAGGCAGACCAGGTTGTTCTAAGGCTCCTCCAGAAATCCAGGTAAGGGGAGGGGGCAGGAATGGGGGGTGGGAGCCAGTGACATCACCTAGAGGTGGGTAGACCAGAACAGCATCGTATGACAGGTTGCCCAGGGCAGCTGGGGATCGGCTGAGGGGGTGGAGCCAACAGGGGTCCTGACTAGGGTCCTTAGGGGATATTTAAGGGCAGCTCACCCTCAATTAGACCTCTTTTGCTGGAAATTTTACTGAACAGTTTTCAGCACATCGCTGGCAGAAGTTGAGGTAAGGCACAAGAGTATAGTGAGGTAGAAACAGTGGCCGAGGGTTAGGAGGCTAGCTGTAGGATTGCAGTCTGTAGGAATGCTGGTGGATAAAAATGCTTTGATTCAAACAATCACTGTGAGGGCAATGTTTTTATTTTGCTAGTCTATCCTTGTTGGTATGGTTAATGCTGGGGCAGAGAAATGGACTTTGGTGAGCAACCAGGCTGTGAGTGCGGTTTCATTTATCAGGGAATGCAGATTTTAATGGATAATGCTGCCGTAGAGAAAGGTGTATTTTAAGCAAACAGCATGAGAACCTGGTTTTTCTTCTTTTTTTTTGTTTGTGTTTTTCTGTTGCTGGTCAAGCTGGGGGGATGCATTTGGGAAGGAAGAGCTGGGTGCGGGTTAAGAACAAGACTGTCAATCGCGGGCAGTAGCTTTGTGCTGGGTATCTAATTGAGCGCTTTTCCTTGTGTGAGAGAGAAAGAATAAGTGGCATACAGACTTGCCAGAGGTTTTGTTTGCTGGGATGGAGAGTGGGGGGGGTTGGCCACATGGCGCGGGGGCCGGTTGCAGATGAGGCTGCTATGGATGGCCGCAGCCAACACCCTCAGACAGGGAAAGAGTAAGGGTGTTGACAGGGGGAGGAGGCTTGTGGTTGTAACAGTGAAGATGCATCACATGGGTGGGCGGCCTCCGTGGTTGAGGAGAGGCTGACCCGGCGGGGGAGACCGCTGGACATGAAGGTTGTGTTTGGGCCTCTGGCTGGCCATGTGGTGCGAAGCATTGGTGGTGCATTTTGGTGAGTGGCAGGAGGCTTCTGTCAAGGGGTACTAGCACAGGGCCATGGTGGCCCAAAAAGAGGAGGATCCTCCATTGGAATGTAACCGCATGGGCTGCATTGGTGGTAATTGAGCAGCAGTGAATGATAGGCCTCGGCCCAGAGGGGCATGCAGGCCAAGAAGGGGCCCCTTTTTGTTTTGCGGGTTCAAATGTGGTGGCATGGATCAGAGGTGCAGGCCCATGGCCTTCCATTCTGTTATCACCCTACATTTTTGCGGCCAAAGCTTAGTATCGGTCCATAGGGACCTCACATGCAAGTTGGAGTAGGGTCTCAAAATAGGAATCAGAAAAGGGAAAAACACCGGACGTATGCTAAGGAAGTGTGATCAGGAGTTCATGGGCCTGCTGCCTGTTTTTGGCTTGAAGGTTGCTGTGTTGCCCAGTTAGTGGTCCATGGGGGTGGGGTCCCGCAGTGGTGGGTGATGGGACAATAAAGAAAGAAAAAATATAAAAGTGTATATATGTGTGTGTGTATATATATATATATATATATATATATATATATATATATATATATATATATATATATACATACACACACTACAAAAAGGTGAAGGAGAACAGGAATTGGTTTTGGTGGGTTTACAGACTGGGTGCTGGGGGCAGGAGGTGAAGGAAGGAGAGGGGCGAGCACGCAGCTCCCCTTTTTTGGGAAGAGGTCTTGGAGCAGTGTCAGACCAAGCAGCCCTGTGGGGCATGTGAATACTCCCAGGGGATTCGTGGCCAAGTGGGTCTGTGGTTTAAGTGGGCATCGAGCAAGGCTGTGATGCGTAGGGGGTGCATGGCATGGACACAGAAGCATGTCCCGGCAGCGTATCCAAAGGGGGGTAGACAAATCAGAAAATGGAAGGCCTGTTCGAGCAACAGGTGGCACGATATAGAGGGCTTATGGAAATGGTATGGGTTGCTGTTCAGGTTTGCAAAGGAATGCAAGCGGGCCAAGGACAGCAGACAGCTGGTGCTGGTAGGGGAGATGGAGGGATCCAGGCAAGCACCTGGGCTCCTGGTCATCACACCAGCACAAAGGAGTGAGCAAGGAGAGCAGCAAGTGGGACCTTTGGGCCAGCAGGCCAATCAGATACTGGGGGGGGGGCAGGGGGAAGGAGATGAGAGGAAGGGCCCGTGTGGGCCAGGTGGTATGATGGCTCAGAGAGGAGAGCACCAACGCAGGTGCTGGGGGTCATGAGGTTGTTTTGACTGGGCTAGTGGTGACTCCCCCAGTACCTCTGAAGGGGCAGAGATGTTGGACATACAGTCAATTCATAGGGTTAGGGCATCTGGGTGGGGAGAGGGCATCATCTGTCACAGGACACAAGCTTTGTTCTAGCCAGAGACATATCATGGTGGGGTGTGCCAACATAGAAGTTTTGTGAACGAGTGCTCTGACATGTGTTTTATTCTGTCCATAGTATCTTTACAGAGATGGCAACCCAAGAAGGCACAGATGACCAGCAAAAAGATGATGGAGGAGGTGGCGAAGCTGATGGGGCAGATGTCAGAGCTGATGGTGGCAGCAAAGCAGAGAGCAGAGGAGGAGGAGGTGCAGTGGAAATTGAAGGAGCGGGGGGAGCGTGCAGGGAAATGGAGGCTGAAAAGTAGGCCACGGTGGGTAGGTCCCAGTCCAGGGCCTGCCCTGGAGCCTCATCCAGAACTGGAGCCGGATAAAGATGTCCCTGATGGGGGTAAGGATGGAGTGGACATCTCCAACGAGTGCGACCTCAAGGAGTATTTGGAGGAACTTGTAGGAGATATGGGGGATGCAGGGATTGAGAAGATGGAGCAGGCCTTAAAAGTGATTATGGGAGAAGAAGGAGGGAGGGGAGCTGGATATGGAAAAGGAGAAGCCAGAGGGCAAAGATACGAGGGCCCCCGGTTTTCATGTTGGGAGATCACGTGATGGCTTCGCTCAAAGAGAGGATATGGAAGTGGGATTTCATGGACATATTCAGCTTGGTGGATGAGGACGCTGCCATGAAATATGAGCAGAAGGAGTCTGTCGGAAAATTTGAGATGGCAGTTCCACTTGCCACGGTAGGCCACAAGGCGGAGTATCAAAAATGGAAGGGAAAGAACTTTGATAACTGGCAGGCAGGTTTCACCATATACAGTGCCATAGTGTTCGAAAAGAAGCTTGAGCTGGCCATCCCGTTGCTGATATATATGGCGACCATCAGGGATGCCTATAAGGCCAAACTGGGCTACGAATGGCTTAGATACAATGAGGCTTTCCAGAGGAGAATGGCGGCAAAGGGTGAGCTAAGGTGGGACAGCACTCATTCAGAGCTCTGGGTGAAGACACTGTCCCTCTCAGGACAAGTGCTGACAATAGAGGTGGAGCAAGGGGAAAAGAGCTCATCGGCAACGGGATCTAAGACATGTTGGGGTTTAAACAAAGTGTCCTGCACATGGGCTAATTGCAAATTCAAGCATGTGTGCTCACAGTGTGGGGGTTGCACCCCTACTCAACTTGTAGAAAAGAGGGGGAACCAGGGGCAGGGCAGTGGGCAACAACATGACCACCCCTTTCGGGGTGGCAGGGAGGCTATGGCAGAGGAAGAAGGGGGTAGAAACTAACCAGGAGGTAGGGAAGGGGTGGTAGGGATACCCGCTGGTGAGTACACTCAGTCTGCTCAAGGTGGTGGAGGAATGAACACGGGGTACCTGGGTGAAGAGGGAGCAGCCCTCTTTTGGATGGGTTTCAGGTTGGTTCCCCACTGGGTTTCCAAAGAAAATGAGTGGGGATGACGGCCAAGAACCTCGGGTCAGTAAAAGGTAAAGAGACGGTGGTCATGGAGAAGATCCAGAAGAAAATAAGGGCAGGACAAGTGGAAGGCCCACTGACGGTGCCACCTTGCCCCAGGTTCCAAGAATCACCATTGGGGGTGGTCCCCCCCCCAAAAAAAGAGGAATTCCATTTGATCACCACTTGTCTTACCTGGACGGGCTGTCATTGAATGACAACATACCAGATCACCTCAGGGTTGTGTCCTATGCTTCACTGGAGCAAGTGGTAGCATTGATCAAGGATCTAGAGGGGGCATGGCTAGCAAAAATGGACATTGAGTTGGCATTTCAACTGCTACTGGTCAACCCGGCTGACTGGGACCTGCTGGGCTTCCAATTCGGAGGCGGGTTGTACATGGACAAGGCAATGCCCATGGGATGCTCTGTAGCTTGTTCCACCTTTGAGGTATTTAGCTCTTGGATACAGTGAGCATTTGGTGAATGATATGGCCACAAGAGAGTGGTGCATTACTTGGGTGATTTCCTCCTGATCGGGAAGAGTCAAGTGGAAACCAAGGCAATGTTAGGGAACTTCACGCAGATGTGTGGGAAGATTGGTATTCCTCTGGCGCACGGGAAAACAGAGGGTCCAGTGAACCAGCTGGAGTTCCTGGGGATTGAGGAGGACATGGAACAGGGATGCTTCAGGCTGCTGGGGGATAAGGTATCACGACTCAGGGGACTGCTTGTGCAAATAAGAGGGAGGAGGATGAGGGTGCTGCTGGTACAAGTGCAGCAACTGCTGGGGCACCTTAATTTTGCATGTAAACCAATCAGTCCAGGGAGAGCGTTCACTAGGAGACTGGGGAGGGTGACAGGAAAGACAAAGAAACCACACCATTGGGTGGACATTTTGAAGGGAGTACGGGAGGATCTCCAGGTATGGGAGGAGTTCCTTGGGAAGTACAATGGGGTGACATTTTGGCAGGAAGAATGGGAGTGCAACATGGACCTGGAGCTGTACATGGATGCCTCTGGGGTGCTTGGGATGGGGCATACTTTAGAGGGCAAATGATGGCAGAGGCTTGGCCAAAGCAGTGGGAGGATGTGGGTTCTTAAAAGACATCACCTTCCTGGAAATATTTCCAATCTTGGTAGCATTGGAGGTCTGAGGAGAGCAGATGAGGGAGAAGAGGATCATGTTCTGGTGTGACAATAAAGGAGTGGTGGCGGTCATTAATAGGCAAGGTGGGAACACTGAGTCGGTGGGTTGAGTAATGAGGTGGTTAGTACTTCTGGGCCTACAGCTGAACCTATCATTCATGGTGCAGCATATTGCAGGTATTAGGAATGAATTGGCTGACATTCTCTCCCATTTGCAGCTTGACAGGTTCTGGAGGCTGGTGCCACATGCAGCAACACACAGGACCAGTGTCCCGGATCGGATGTGGGAAATTGGAGGGCAACCACCAGGGCACTTTACCAGGGGTCCTGGTCAGCCAACACCTTGAAGGCTTACAACAGTGGGTGGGCTAGTTTTCAGGAGTTTAGGGCAAAATGGGGCTGGGATAGAAGCGAGCTGGTCAGGGATGAGCAGGTTCAGAGGTTTATAGTAGAGAAATGGGAGGAGGGGATTGCACATGCCACTGTAGTGGTCCAGTTAGTGGGTGTAAGCTGGATGTGCCAGGACAGGGGCTGGGCAGATGCCACAGTAGACAGAACAGTCAAGAGAATGCTGACCAGCTGGCACCAGGGCCAGGGGAGCAGGAAGGACAGCAGGCGCCCCATTGGGGGGCAGGTATTGGATAGGGTGTTGGGAGCAACGGGGGAGGTGTGCAGTTTGGTGCAGAAAGCATGCTTGTTCAGGGCAGTGTTCATGGTCATCACAGTGGGTGCATTCAGGGTAGGGGAAGTGGTGGCCCCACGCAAGGGGGCACCTGACCTTGCCTTGCAACATGAGAGGTTGAAGTGAGAAGGGAACAGAATTGCCACCAGACTTGCCAAGTCTAAGATGGACCAAGCAGGGCGGGGGTCCACAGTGACTTTGCATCACAAGTCTGGAGCCCTGAGCTGTGTGGTAACTGCATGGGAGGAATATGAGTGTATCAGGGGGAGACCTGGGAGGGTGATGTTTAGACATGGGGATTGGGCACCGGTCACAGCGTTCCAAGTGGAAGTGGTGCTGAGGAAGGCGCTGACATTCATTGGTGAAGAACTGATGAATTCACCCCCACTCCTTCAGGACAGGTGCGGCCTCAGAGGCGGTCAGGAAAGGGGTGCCTGTTTAACAAATAAAAAAGATAGGCAGAAGGTCAAGCAGCTTTAAGCATTATGTTAGGTGTTAACAACAGAACTTGACACTGTTTATTTTGTCTCCACGGCAGGTACCAGATAGAAAGTGTGGATTGTGGGGCATTCATTCATGTACTGGGTGGAGAGGTTTGCGGCCACCAGAGGCAGAGGGACACAACTGCACCCAGATTCCAACTGCACTAAGGTCCTCTGGAGAGGCATCAGGAGCATGAGATGGGCCTAGCTGTTGCCTCTCTTGGAAGAACTGAAGTGGCTATGGAGCAGACTGGATTGCATTGTCATCCATTTAGGGGCAATGACTTGGGAGGGTTACCTTGGGGGGAATTGGGGCAGTCTATAGTGGGGGACGTAAAGAGAATAAAAGGGTGGTGACTGGGCATGATCATTGGCTGGTCCGAGATCATATCCGGGAGGGTATGGAGGGGGGCCAGGGACATCAAGCTTAGAGAAAGTAAGGAAGCGCTTGAACAGAAGGGTGGCGTGGGCAGTCACTGAGATGGGGGGTGCACATCCAGCATGGAGATATGCATACAACCAAGCAGCAGTCTACAGGTCAGATGGGGTGCACTTATCAGAGTTTGGGATGTGCCTATTCCTGAGGCTGATTGGGGAGCTAGTGGGAAGGATAGCTCAGAGGGGTTTTCAGTTCTAACCTGCAAGGGGGGGGAGCCTCACTATCCAATCGCAAGTGGGAAGCGGGGCACTGGAAGAAGTAAGAAGGAGGAGGGGGGCTACAATTGGGGGTAGGGTAGGACCACAGGCTGGGAGCAAGGAGCCCAGGCATGGTGTAAAGGGGGGGGAGAGGGAATAGGTCTGGGTGCAGGATGCAGAGTGTCCAGGCCTGGTGAGGGATGCCCGGTTCAAACAGGGAACCGGCCTGGTTCTGGTGATGGAGGAGGGGGCCAGATTCAGTGGGTCTGGACCCGGAAGACCAGAAGGCAAAGAACCAACCAAGAAGAAGGCAAGACCCGAAGGAGAAGGCTATTGAATGATAAATTTGTGTTGCTACAATGAGCATGACTGTTTTGGGATGTAAATAGTATTTAGCATCAAAAATTAATTAAATAAATAAGTTTGCCAATGAACATCCAAAGATGACATATGGTGGTGATGTGTGGCTTATTTCTGGGGGGGATCAAGGGAAAAGTACTGCTTGTACCAGACAGAACAGCTGTGATTCATTCACAAAATCTGGCTACCACATGCCCTCATTGGAGCCCCACACCAGACAGGACTTTAATGGGGAGCAGTCAATTCTACAATATTTTTTCTTTGTTGGAGCTGTTTATCTGGAATGGTAGAAAAATGTAAGAGTAAAAAAGCACTATGTGGGATATCACTCACTGCTTTTGAGTTTCTTAATATTTAGAAAGTAACCATGGTAATAAGTTCCCATCTTCTGAGAAAAGGTACGTGTAGTAGTAATAAGTATGTACAAAAACAAAACAAAGTAGAAGCAAAAATGGCAGTATGAAAAGCAGTACTAACCATGAAAAGTTTTAACTCCTGACCGGTTTCGCTAAACAAGGCTTTCTCAAAGAGATCCCTTTGAGAAAGCCTTGTTAGGCGAAACCAGTCAAGAAGATTTCAAATCTACCACACCGCTGTTTTGGAACTGAATCCAATAAAGCTTTTCATGGTTAGTACTGCTTTTGGTGCTGGCGTTTTTGCTTCTACAGAGTTTTGTTTTTGGCCAGGCACAGAGACTGGATGTGGAATGGCTATGTTTGCTTGCTTTGTAAAAACAAAACAAAGCACTTTTTCTCCAGGACAGTAGTGTGGAACTTGTGACTTAAGGTAAATAAATAATATGCCTGTCTGCAATCCAAGTCATTTAATTATTACCTAATCACTCCACATTTTCCAGTTAAATCTGAATTCTTGATCTCTATTTCCTCCTGTTCCTAATTTTTTAAATCACACTCACCCCCAGTTGATACTCATGGCTCCCTTAATTTAACGAAGGACACATATGGCATTAGTCTGATGCCTACCCATAAAAAGCTGCGTTGACCACCCGAAACAAAATCTTGTGTTTAAACTAAAGACTTGAAGTAAAAACAATATTATCAGACTTTTTTTAACAACCATTGCAGAACTGGATAATTGTATACGAATCTAGCCAGCTTCCTCACTTTAAGTCACAGACTCCAAGCACAGTCATTTATGATGATTATGAATCACATAGTCTGGTATCACTTTCCATCCATTTACCATATAATAAGCACACTTATTTATTTGATGTTGGTCAGCAATGGTAAGATGACTCAGACACCTTGAAATTAGCACTCAGTACAGCAACAATCTCAATTCAAACACTGGCAATCTAGCATGCTGCAAGTTTCAAGCTCTGAAAGAACCCCAGACAAACCACTATGCCAGTGCAACCCAGTGACTCAAACCTGGTCAAAAGTTGTGACTGATTTCCTGCTGGGGTATCATTAGGAAATAGTTCCCTTCATGCCTGACCTCAGAAAATGTGAAACATAAAATAGTGACACTGATGACAGTAGGCTCCAAACTTCATTTGGTGCCTAAAAATGATTATCCCATCATTTCCTTCAGATGGAATTAGTATTCTGAAAGGCCTTTGTGTATTTATTGTAGGGACTGCCTTTGTAGCAAAAATACCACATTATCAGATGGAACACATTTCTTGTGTGCAAGCAAGCTTATTTACTGTGTGTCAGTGACTTACTATAGTTGGAAAAGAAACACAAAGCTGGTCTAGTCCCAGTAGATGGCCCACCTCTCTACTGAACGCCGATAGTAAGGTACTGGCCAATAGACTTAATTCACCGCTTCCCAATCTTATTCCCCCCTCACAGGTGGGGTTTGTCAAAGGTTGATACAGTGTGGATCTTATCAGATAATGGTTGAATTTAATACATAAGGCCAAGTCGCTCCCTACGCTGGTTGCAGCAATAGCAATAGATTTCAAGAAGGCCTTTGACTCCCTGAGGTGGGACTTTGTCCAACAGGTGCTTGGTACTATGGGGCTGGGGGAAGGGTTCAGAGCATGGACTAGGGTGATTTACTCCTCCCCTGTGGCCAAGGTGCTCACCAACTCCATGTTGTCTTCTCCGTTTCCACTAGGTAGGGGTACACACCAAGGCTGCCCGTTATCCCTGCTACATTTTGTTTTAGCGGTGGAACCACTCACAATGACTTTAAGGCTGAATCCCCTTATCCAGGGGGTTGCAGTGGGGGGACAAGGAATATCCCACTCTCATGTATGTGGATGACCTCCTGCTCCCTCTGGCTGACATTGTCAAAGCCCTCCCACCCCTTCTAAGTAACCTTTCAGACTTCGCCACCTTCTCGGGGCTCAGGCTCAATCAGACTAAGACTGAAGTCCTCCCCCTCAATGATAAATGTATCCCAAACATGGCCACACTACAAAGTCTTCACTGGTTGCCTGAGGGAATCACACATTTTGGTATAGGCATCATCTCTGACCATACCAAAATCTGGGAGGTGAACCTGAAGCTGCTTCTTGCCTCCATTCGTACCGAACTAGATAGACGGAGGATTCTCCAGCTTACCCTAGCTTGTAAAATCTCAGTCATAAAAATGGTCACTGCTCCCAAGACTATGTAACTATTGTCACATATCCCCCTGAAACTCCTGCAGTTTTGGTACACTAAGCTAGATGCCATGCTAGGAGCTTTGATATGGGAAAGGAAAAGACCTAGGTATAACAGGAATAAGTTGAGGTCCCACTGGTCAGAGGGTGGATGGGGTCTCCTGTGGTTTGAAGGCTACAGATGGTCTTTCCAGGCCTATCAGAAACTAAAATGGTTCACTGGTCAGGGCTGAGATGCCCCCCAATGGCTAGGTATGGAGAGAACAGCTTGTAAGATGGCACACCTGACCAGATGTTCTATAACCATCCCCCAAGAGGACTTCAGTGTCATCCGACAATAGACCCCTCCCTGGACTACTGGGGTGCTTTACATAAGAAACTCAGCACTAACCCCGCCCCATTGTGTCACCCCACTGTGGGATAATAATGACATCACAGTAAACAAGAAGCCCCTCTCCTGGGCCACCTAGGCTGCTCTGGGTTTAACACATCTCCAAGATTTATATGCCCCAGGTACCATTAACTTAGATTCCTTCAAGGGTCTGTGTGACTCCCACGGGATCCCCTCTAAGGACTTCTGGTACTTCCTTCAAATCAGAAGTGCTATTACTGAGTATGTCAGCAGGTGCCCCCCCCCATCGGGCCCGCCTCATCCATGGAGAAATGGCTACAACAGGATAGGGGCCAGACCAGCCATATATATGAGGCCCTCAAAGCCACTCTTCCCTCTCAATCCCTAGCCTCCAAACTTAAATGGGAACAGGCCCTGCAGACACAGATCTCAGCCCAGGAATGGAAGTCATGTCTGAGGTTAGCTCACACAGCCTATCCTGACACCAGAAGCTTATTAATATGGAAAAAGATCCTTCAGTCCTGGTACAGGATCCCTGTGGTCCTCAAGAAGGTCAAGCTGATTCAGAATGACCTCTGTTGAAGGTGTCAGGAGGAGCAAAGGGACTTGATCCGCATTTTATGGCACTGCAGATTAATTCGACCACTTTGGCTGGCAGTAAGTAATCTGGGGTCTGAAATACTACAGAAACCCCTACCCTGGACCCAGAGATGCTGATTTTAGGCATCCACACTTCAGTCCCCCTCCTTTACCCTCTGGACCAAAAACTGCAAGCAATTGTAAGTATGCAGGTCAAGACACTACTGCTGTATAGATGGGGAACATAGGAGATCCCCACAGTCACAGAGGTGCTAAATTCCCTCGCACATCACTAACATGTCCAGAATGACCCACATAATGGCCAACACCCTCCCTCAGTACATAAATCTATGGCAACCCTTCATCTTGTTTCTGAAGCCCAAGGAGGGAATTGGCTGACTCTAATCACTGCAGGTTTTAACTTTTACCTACTACCCACAGTGGCTAGCCCTTGCAGGAGGTTCACTCAGTCCCGACTGTCTCAGGAGTTAAGTACATTTGTAGGACATAAGCTTGATCAATATGTGTGCAATGCAGTATCCAGACTTGATGGAAAGTAGTTTGTTTGGGTTCTTTTTTGTTTTTGTTGCAGGTCTTATCCCGACATTAGTCAGCCCTAGATCTTTCTAGATCCTAAAGGGGCTCACATCCCAGAGAAGCCACCAAGGGAAGCACCAGGTAGGCCTGTTACATCATTATCTTGCTGGCTTGATTATCTAGGTAGGTCTCCCCATCATTAATTATTAGGCAGTTGTTGTAAGCCTAACTGGGGGAACTCAACCGGCACAGCTAATATTCTTCAGGTGAAGCTACCTCTGGCTAGAAGCTGCAATACTGAACATAGGATTTGCAAGAAAGTGAGTTGCGCTCACAACAGAGGGAGGTGAACCTTACAATTGTCTTTGGTTTGTAGCAGATATTCTGCAGGTGGAGGCTACTTGTAACTGAAAGGTGAAATGAAGAACTTAGAATTATCAGGAAAAGACAGTCTTTCAAGCAACAGAGGGAGGTGGATCTAGCTTTACTTTGTTCTAGTTCTTAAGATTTTCAGTGCAGGAAGAGTTTAAAACCCTGGGCTAAGAATTTATCATAAGTCCTGAAGTAAGTGCAGGTACAGGCTGTGTATTTGACCCAGACAGTGCCCTAGGGGGTGGAAACTGTTTTTTGTGTTTATCTGTGTGTGCCTTAAAAGGCCAGACCAGACTGTGTCAGGAAGTGCTTACATCATAGCTACTTATCAGTCAGTAGCTTTGGAAGAGTTTTACAGACCTAAGAACAATAGTATTATAAGCAAGTGTTTTATAGCAAACTCATCAGAACAGCTAATATTCTTCAGGTGAAGCTACCTCTGCCTGGAAGCTGTTATACTGAACATAGGATTTGCAAGAAAGCGAGTTGTTCTCACAACAGAGGGAGGTGAACCTTACAATTGTCTTTGGTTTATAGCAGATATTCTGCAGGTGGAGGCTACTTGTAACTGAAAGGTGAAATAAGGAACTTAGAATTATCAGGAAAAGAGTCTTTCAAGCAACAGAGGGAGGTGGATCTAGCTTTACTTTTGTTCCAATTCTTAAGATTTTCAGTGCAGGAAGAGTTTAAAGCACAGCTGACTTATTTTGGGTCTGACTGCTTTCAGAGCACAAACCACCAGGCTGTTTTGAGGCTGGGAGGTTTACCTGTGTCTGACTTAGATGTCTGGATTTTCTCTGTTTGATTAGCAGGGTATTTTCTCAGTCAAATTGTTGTGTAGGGCATCTTGCTGACAGCAAGGCACTAATCACAGCAGTGGGTCAGAGCTTTTACCTGATTGTTTCATGAGGGCACAGTTTAGGCCCAACCCCTGCCCACCCCTCACCCCACCACCCCTGGAAATAGTTCCTTTATACCTGTGGTTCTGACATCATTTCCTCAAAGTGCAAGGTGCATATCACTGTCATATCCTCTCTAGCACACTGCACTGACAATATAAGCATACACATTGTATAATATATATATTTCTATATAACAAACCAATCACACACACACACACAAAAAAAAAAGTAGATAGACATGTGGGGAGTAGTGCAATGTAATGGCTGTGGGGCAGCAGTCTTCCAGGAGTCTTTCTGGAGGCTGAGATGCTGCCCTATTTGCAGACAACTCTCTGCCCTGAGGGAAGAAGTTGCCAGTCTTCAGGCCACACTGGACAGTAGTAAGGGAACCTTTCCCCAGGCCACACTGGACAGTTGGAAGGGAATCTCCCCCATCCAGGGAGCACCACAGCCACCACCACTACCTCAGAGGTTGCGAAGAAAGCACAGCAGGTGGACCACAGTGGGCTCAGGGAGGGTCAGGATGGTGGAACAGAGGCACACCCAGTCAGTTGTTCCACTCCACAATCCATACACCATTCTGGGGGAGTGTAGCTCCCCTATGGATGCACCCGCAGAGGAGACTAAGGAGGCTGACGACAACTGTCACAAGGGAGGCCCACAGGAGGGAGGCAGAGGACACCACAGGGAAAGGAAGCAGCTCCTGGTGGGGGACTCAATTATTAGGGGGCTAGAACTGGGGAAAACTGAAGTAAGGTGCCTGCCTGGTGCCATGGCTTGGAGGGACAGGAAGCGCATCCTCAGGATCATGAGAACAGCTGCACGGGAGTCTGAGCTGGACATCATTGTCCACCTAGGGACAAATGACTTGGCTCATCGTGAGATTAGAGCAGTGCAGGAAGACTTTGTAGAGTTGGGGAGGGGCCTAAGACAAGTAGCACACACAGTATCCTTCTCAGAGGTGCTGACTGTCAATGGCATGGGTGAGGTGAGGGTACTTTGCACCATGCAGTTTAATGAATGGTTGAAAAAATGGTGTGGAACACAGGGGTTTGGCTTCATTGGGGACTGGGGTTCCACCTGGAGGGACACCAGCCTATACTGGCAGGATGGTCTGCATCTGTCCAGGAAGGGAACAAGTCTTTTGAGCAATCAGTTTAAATGCTTCATTGGCAAGCTTTTAAACTAGTCAAGGGGGGAGGCACTGATAAGCAGCAGGAAAATCCCAGCCTCTCCCTACAAAACAGGGTACTAAATGAGAAAAAGACTGAGGTAGAAAGGTCAGTGGGGAATGCTGCAACAGAAGGTAAAGCCATCAAAAAATGGAGAGCAATGAGTACCAATGCCCATACCCTGAGTAACAAGCTTCCTGAATTAGTGGCCTTGATGGAGGAGGAACATCTGGATATCGTGGCAGTCACAGAAACATGGTACACACAAAACCATGACTGGGACGTAAACATACCAGGATACACTATCAACAGAAGGGACAGGGAGGGTAAAAGAGGAGGAGGAATAGCTCTTTACATAAGGGAAGGAATCAAAGCAATAGAACAAAAGGGTAAACAGGAGGAGAAGAAGCACTGTGGTAAATATGGAGACCCGAATGGCACCAAATCCGCTTGGGGTTGTATAAAGACCCCTTCTCAGGGAAGGAAATAGACAAGGAAATGATAGAAAGTATACTTAGAATGGCAGAAAAAGGGAGATATTGCTGATGGGTGATCTGAATATGCCAGATGTTAACTGGAGTGCAGTTGCAGCAGCCACTTGAAGAGTGGGGTTATTCTAGATGCCCTACAGGGGCATGCCTTAGACAACTAGTATTGGAGCCCACTCAGAGGAGCAATCTTAGACCTGGTTCTCTCAAATGGAGATGGAGAGAGGATCACAGATGTAGAGTGGATAGCCATCTGGGAACTAGCGACCATCGAACAGTATGGTTCACAATAAACACAGCAATAGAGTCAAGCCATACAAAAGCAAAAGTACTGGACTTTAGGAGGGCTGACTTTGCCAAAATGGGTGAGTGCCTAAGGAATGCACTAGCAAATGGGCAGGAAGGAGTGGTGGAAGAACAATGGGGAATAATAAAAACTGCCGTCACAGAAGTAACAAGCCTTTATGTGAAGCAAATAAACAAAACAAAACGATGTAAGAAACCACTATGGTTCTCAAAGGAAGTGGCAGTGAAGGTTCAAGAGAAAAAGAAAGCATTCAGGAAGTACAAGGAATCACAGAAGGAGCAGGACAGAGAACTGTATCAGTTAAAGCAAAGGAAGCTGGGAAGGCAGTCAGAACAGCAAAGGCCCAAACCGAGGAAAGATAGCCAACTCAGTTAAGAAGGGATAAAACCTGTTATAGGTACATCAGGAGCGAAGAGAAGACCAAGGGAGGGATAGTGAGGCTTAATAAAGGGGAGGGAGGGTGGGCAGAGGGTGACTGTGAAAAGGCAGAGATACTAAACAAATATTTTTGCTCAGTATTTACAAATGAAGAGGGGGAGATACCTAAAACAAACAGAAACACTCTGGATACAGAAGTTGATACCAGCCCATTTACAGAAGAAAGGGTTCTGAAAGAACTCTTAAAACTGAAGGTGGACAAAGCAATGGGGCCTGATGGTATCCATCCCAGAATTCTAAAAGAACTAAGGGTAGAACTAGTGACACCACTGACTACCCTCTTTAACAAATCATGGGAGGATGGGGTGGTACCTGAGGACTGGAGGAGGGCAGATGTGATTCCCCTTCACAAAAGTGGGAGCAAGGCAGAAGCAGGAAACTACAGACCTGTTAGTTTAACCTCAGTGATAGGGAAAATTATGGAATCACTTCTGAAGGAAAGAATTGTCCAGTGTCTAGAGGCCAGAGGGCACAGGACCCAAGGCAGTATGGATTCACAGCAGGAAGGTCATGCGGACAGAATCTGATAGATTTCTTTGACTGGGTGACCAAAGTAGTAGATCAGGGAGGGGCTGTGGACATGGCCTACCTAGACTTTAGCAAGGCATTTGACACAGTCCTCACAAAGATTAATATACAAGTTAGCCAGCCTGGGAGTGGGTCCCAAGATGACAGCCTGGGTAAAGAATTGGCTGGAGAATAGGACACAGAGTAATAGTAAATGGAGTCCACTCTGAAGAAAGGGGGTTACTAGTGGGGTACCACAGGGTTCAGTATTAGGACCGGTCCTCTTCAATGTCTTTATAAGTGACATTGCAGAGGGACTGGAAGGAAAAGTATGTCTCTTTGCAGATGACACAAAGATCTGCAACAGAGTTGATGCACAAGGTGGGGTGGAAAGGAAGAGAAGGGACTTGGCAAGGTTAGAGGAATGGTTAAATGTATGGCAGCTTAGATTCAATGCTAAGAAGTGCAAGGTAATGCACCTTGGAAACAAAAACAGGGAAGAGTACACAATGGGGGGTGAGATACTAACAACAACAAATTTGGAAAGGGAATTGGGGGTAGTCATATCAGATGACCTAAAGGTGGGCAAGCAATGTGAGAGGGCAGCAAGGAGGGCTGGGGGGATACTGGGATGCATAGGGAGAGGCATCACCAGTAGAAAACAGGAAGTTATTATCCCTCTGTACAGACAGCTGGTGAGACTCCATCTGGAGTACTGCGTGCAGTTCTGGAGACCCAATCTCCGCAAAGACATAGACAGGATGGAAGCTGTCCAGAGAAGGGCAACTAAAATGGTGCAGGGTCTGCACCAGAAGACATATGAAGAGAGACTTAAGGAGCTTAATATGTATAGCCTCGAGGAAAGGAGGGAGAGGGGACATGATAGAAACTTTCAAGTACCTCAAGGGAATCAACAAAGTCCAAGAGGGTAGCATCTTTCAAAAAAAGAGGTGTGCAAGAACAAGGGGGCACAATTTAAAGATGGGGGCGGCTCAGAGGTAATTTAAGGAAGCATTTTTTCACACAGAGGGTTGTGGATGCATGGAACGGCCTTCTGGAGGAGGTTGTGGAGTCAAAAACAGTGGTGGAATTCAAGCATGCATGGGACAGTCATAAGGCAATTCTAGGGGGTGGGGGTAGGAAGAAGTAGGCTGCTGGTTAACTAGGATCTGCAGCTTATCCATTAGGTAGGAAAATGGGCAGACTGGGTGGGCCAAGCAGTCCTTATCTGCCGTCAAATTCTATGTTTCTATGTTTCTATAGGATCCTGTACTTTCTCTTAAAGTATTTACATTGCTAAAGTTTCCACAGGATCCATACAGTTTAATATAAGGTTTTTTGCTGTATTGTAACAGTCTGATTATCCACTATATCGTGTTATAAAGTTAAAACAATAAAAAACTTTTAACCACAAAAAAAGGGGATGTTGCAACCTCACCATGGTGTATGCCTTCTTGCGACTTGGTGCAGCCCAATGTAGGTCGCAAGGGTGGTACAGTGCCCGTTTGGCACAGCAGCTTTCCATTGTGATGCAGACCACATTTTGGAATTTGGAATTCTTCAATTTATGAAACAAGGTGCCAATTTTGTCATTGATGGTTAACGCAGGCACCTTGTGTCAGTCTACAGGCTTTTGGATGTGGGCCCATAGTCTTTAAACTCCTACACAAAGCAGGAGGTGACTCCTAACATAATTGTTACTTGGCCTTTTCTGGTCTGTGAAAATACAGAAGCAGCTCTGCTGATGAGAAAATCACCAGTCATTCCATGAACTGTTGTCTACTATGATACCCTGCTCCTGTAGGCCATGGGACCCTGTGTCTTTGAATTAAAAGTCAGTAGTGCAGCTGAGGTCCACCCTCCAAGGTGGCATTACACCTTGCACAGAAGTACAGAACTGCATATCAGTTTAATCTGGATAATGTATACCAGCCATGCTGTCCAGCTGGTAGTCAGTGCACAGCAGGCACCTGAACATTGATACACACCCTTTGTGGTGAATACCAAAGCCAGTGATGCATAGAACCCACTGTGTGTCTAGTTCTGCCTGTCCCTCACAAATATTAAAAGGTCATTCTTAAATATTTACTTTTCATATTTTTTCCAGCTACACTTTGGCTCCTTACATCCCCAGTCTCAGTGGTGTCTCCCAGCCCCACCACTGACCTGTCTCGAGGACTTACATGTTAACCACTTTGGTGCTTTTCTCTGTAGGGTTGTGTGGTGTCTAGAGGGGACACGAGCAAGCCAGAGCATTTTCATCCAGCATTTAGTCTTGTGGTTTCCTGATAACCTGCCCGTTCCTACTGCTCCCACCATCACTGCCATTTGGCCTCTACCAAGTGTTAGTCAAGTAGTGGGACACAGAAACACCTGACTCCGAGGGAGGAAAGCTGTCATTGGTTGCTCAGTCCTTCCTCTTCCAATCAGTCACCAAGTGATCCTGGTCTGCTCCTGAACCCAATATCAAAACATATTTAAAAAGTTATATTACTCTATGTTAAAGCTTTTGTTGATGAGTAATTAAAAACCTTCACACAGCACATATGTTTTCAAAATGCTGTAAGTATCTTTGTGCAGCACGTTATTTTGAAAACCATCAACCAGCACATATATTGTCAAAGTATTCCTGCAGCACACAGAGACATAGATTTTCAAAGGCTTTGTGCAGCACTTAGATTTTCAAAACTCTCATGAAGGATTTGTATGTGACTATTAAAAACCACTGAGCAGCATGCAGATTTTAAGAAACACAGAAACATTGAAGTTGATGGCAGAAGGAGACCACTAGGTACATCTAGTTTTTTTTGTGTTTGTGTGTCTTGCAGGAGGAACATTTTCACAAATATTTTGCACCTCACAAAGATTCTGAAAATGATCCCAAAGCACAAATGCAGCACGACTATTAAAAAAAAAACTACTTTATAACCTCATGAAGACTTTGAAATTCATCACAAAGGACAAAACCCATTGCGCAGTATGAATATTTTAAAAACTTATTTAAACTATACATAAAGTACTACACATAGATTTTACAGAAAAAAATTTAAATTAGAGAAGGATTCCTGTGCAAATTTTTTTTTTTTTTGTATTTCATTTTTGCTCCCTGAGCCAGTGGGGATTTCCCCCAGATTATACCTTGTGTGGCCTTCAGCCCCTGATCCCTCAGGAGACTGCTTTGATCCACATAGTGGGGCCCCCCTGAGGGGTGAGAGAAGAAGGGGTAGAATATGATAATCTGGGTAGGTCGAAGAGAGTGAAATCTGAGAGTTGAGAACCATGCTGCTCAACTGAGGGGATTTGCTGGCTTGGTTGATCCCAATGATGTGGATGTGCAGTGATGCCCATGGCAGACAGCATGCACTCCCACGTGCTGCATGCCAATGTCTGCCATATTACCAGTTTCTGCACTGCTTAGTCACCCTGGAGCACTGACTTCGGGCATCACCAGAAGTCAAGATTTCGCTGGGTGTCTGAACCCACACCCAGGGGGAGGAGAGCTGTCTGTTAGATGATCAGTCCCCCCCCCCCAAGCTAACACTGCAACAATTCAGGTTCACTCCCAAACCAGGTTCATTGGCCCTACAAGCACATGCAGTAGTGTTACCGCTATGCTGGTGGGCCTGACACCGTTTTTTTTATTTTTAATCAAATATAACTATTCTTAATTAATTGTAAAATAAAAAAATACATTGTGTGACTCATACTAACTTTCCTTCACAAACACAAAACTCTCACCTTTATCTTTTACCGATTTAAAAAGTTACCTTGACATAAAGTTTTTGTTTTTAACTTTAACTTGAAAGAAAAGTTCAAGTGTTATTTTAGCTATCCTTCTCGACAAATTTTTTAACGTGCCTGTGTGATGACTCAGTTGCAATTACTGCAACTTAAAAGCTAATTACTTTTTAAATAAACACCCAAAAAGAACCTAGTTACATTATATACCTACAAAACCTGGAAGTTTCATACCTCAGCTCTTTGTCAGTTTTTAACTGAGTGCAAAAACTGAGGTAGCTAATTGGCCAAACATACATAAATGTGGCACAATTACAGAAAAACCACAAAACTGAACTTTGTGAAATTTATAGGGCTGCTAGTATAGCCTAGAGGTTAGAGGAATGAGCTTTGTACATCCAGCAGACCAGACCTTGGTTTGATTCTCAAAATCTCCATGGGGATACCGTGAGCAAGTCACTTAACCGCCTAGTGCTTCCAGGTCACCCCTGAAAACAGGCACTTGTGCCTAATGGGCTTTACCCAGTTACCAAAGAATAAAAAAGGTATCCTAGGATGAGATGGTGCCTACACATTTTGCAGCCCTAAGGCCTACAATGGCTGATATCTCAGCCTTGAAAATGCAGTTTTTTTAATGAAACCCCAACACAACCATGATATAGAGGTGCTGCTATGTCTCTACAATTTAGCTTTCACAGTATGGTTACATTAACTACATGTCAGACAGGTAAACAGACTTTCCTTAGGTACAAAGATATGAAGGAGTGTTTCAGCTTAGCTAGGCACAGAGAGGTGATGACAGCTATTATTTCAAAACAGAAAAGTAAGTGGTAGAACATAGCAATTAAGGTCTATTAAAACACTACTGAGTAAATGTTGGAGTCTTTTTGAGTCTTTGTTGTAATACATTTATACCATCTGGATGGAATGTTTGAAGCTGATATATCCAACATTGTTCTACATGCAGATAGCAAGATTCCCCTGAGCTGAAGCACTCCCTCAGCAAACAGACCACACAGGCACTAGGAGGTAATAAACCACCTCCAACAGTAGCACCCTTGTGGGGGGGTATAGCCTGTCGGCACACTGTGCACATCGACTGCCCCACCCACCCTGGCTCAGCATTTCCTTTATAGGCAATGTCTGCTGCCATCATTTCCTGTTGCTCATTTAACTAAGTCCCCACTTTGCCATTTGCAGGTTATACCTGCCAGCCACCAGAGGGACCCACAGACTCCCACCTCAGGTTCCACTACCTGTCTTCCTCCCCAACAACTTCCTGGAACCCCTCTAACCTCCTGTGCCACTTCTCTCCTCTGCAACTCACACCTACCTCTGCCCACACCTCCCCAGCACCCAGCCCCACACTGCTCTGCTGAACCCCCACCCAGTGACCACTAGGAGTCGCTATTTCTCACCCTGTTTTCTGACCCAACCCAGCCTGCATCAGACCCCTCAGAACGTGGATCACTGTCCTCACCCAGGCACTTCACTAGCTGCCCTGGCAGAGACTTGAACCTTGTACCCTGTCCACCAGAGTCCATGTCACTACCACTAATCCAAAGTGGTAATCACACTTTCTAGAAGGCAACCTAAATACTTCTACCTTTCTACGCGACTACCACCATAAGAGCCATGTTAGTCCACCTCCTCCTAAAATGCCTCCCCCTCATTTACTTTCTAGAACCCTCATCCCACCAGCCAGCCATCTCCCCTGGATCACTGGTACCAGCACCAACAATTCTCCCAGACATAGCTCACACTCACCCAACACTTACCATGTACACTGGCCTACAACACCCATCCCCCGTGTACCACCCCACCACCTGCCCAGGCCCCCCCTTGGCAGCTAATCATTCTTGCCCTCCCAACCTGGCAATCTCTAGCCATCCCCTGTTCCCCGAAGGTCCCTCCTCCATCCCCTCATACCTGTAGGAAATATACATATCACCGCAGCCTGGCCAGAGCTGTGGTCCTCCTTCTACTCTTAACAGGCAATATCCATCCTAACCCAGGCCCCACCCAGATCAACCCACCAGGTGGGTCCCCCGGTCTGAGTGTTGCCTCCATGAATATATGCAGCATATTGAAAAAATGTGATACCCTCCCATGCTGGGTCATGCTGCACAAACCAGACGTCATTGCGCTGGTGGAAACCTGGCTATCAAAATGCACCCCTGACTCCTATGTCACCCTCCCTGGCTACACTCTATACCGGGATGATCGTGTAGGCAAACGCAGGGGTGGCTGTGTGATCTATACCAGGGATTCTCTCACTGGTCAAGCACTCCCTGCCCCGGCCCTTGCAAGTGGGGCACAGGCTCTTACCCTTAAACTTACTCCGGACCCTCCCAGGGGCCCCCTTTATCTCACCTCTGCCTACATTCCACCAAAGAACCAAAACCCGGCACTATTATCCTTAACTGATTATCTTGCCACCCTCCCTCACAGGGCTGAACAAGTCCTTGTGGGGGACCTTAACGTGAACTGGCTCAGCCCCACCTCCACCACCACCGACTCCTTTGCTGCCATAGATTTGACACAACTAATCTCCCAACTCACAAGAGTAAACCCTAAGAGAGGTACCAGCACCCTCCTAGATGTTATCATCACCAACCGCCCCCCAAAAATTCTGGACATCCAAGTCCTTCCTGACTCACTCAGTGACCACTCCCCTATCCTAGTCCACTGGGCGTCCACCTCACCATGACCCACAGCCCAGCATACGCTCCGCTGGCATTTCAGACCAGGTGGGCTGAAAAACCTCAGGCAATTTCTTGCCCAAACAAACTGGTCCCCCATTCACCATGCTCCTGATATAGACACTGCCCTTGCCTTCTTTTCCCAAACCTTTAACAAAGCCTGCGACCTCTTCGCACCCCTCACTGCTGCCCGAACCAAAAAACATAATGTGCCCTGGATTACTCCTGCCCTATTACAGTTGCTCAGGCTTAGGGATAACCTATGGCACCTTGCAACAGAAACAGACCGGCCAGCTGATAGACAGGCCTACAACGCTGCGCAGAATAAGTGCACTTGGGCCATCAGGAAAGCCAAGGCCGACCACTATCAAGCCACCCTCACCTCCTCCTGGGGGTGTGTCCAAACTTTTTTGGATAATGTCAAACAATTGAACGGGAGCGCACGCTCCCTTCCCCTGTCCCAGATCACCATTGACGGTACAACCGTTACGGACCCTACAAACATTGCAAACTACCTCAACACATCCTTTATGGACCTCAGCTCTATCCTCCCCAGTAATTTCTTTGACCCACCACCCTCCCTACCAGCCCCAGCCCTCCAACACCCTAGCTTCAACCTATGTAGGGTAACTGCCCAGGAAGCTAGACCCTACCTGATCAGTGCACTAAAAAGCAATAGTCCCGGCGACGACTCCCTGGACCCCAGCATTCTCCGGCTGGTACTGGATCAGGTCCTTGCCCCACTCACCAGCCTTCTCAACAAATCCCTCTGCCTGGGGCAATTCCCTACTGCATGGAAAACTGCCATTGTTACTCCCATTCACAAAGGGGGTGACAGGTCCTCAGCCGGGAACTACCGGCCTATCTCCATACTCCGGCCCCTCTCCAAAGCCCTTGAAAAACTAGTTGCCATGCAAATCACTGAGCACATGACCAAACACAGCATCCTCTGCCCTGAACAGCATGGTTTCCATGCTGGATACAGTGCCGGCACTGCACTAGAGGAATTTTCAACATTCCTACACTCCTCCCTGGACTCTGGCGCCCTAGCCGGGGCAGTGTTCATCGACATCTCAAAGGCTTTCTACACTGTCTCCTACCCCCTCTTGCTAGATGCCCTCTGCTGCACTGGCTTCACTACTGGGCCACTCACCTGGTGCACCAGCTACCTATCTGCCCGCTCCCAACTTGTCAAAATTAATGGGACACTCTCCAAAACTTGTCCCATCCGCTCAGGGGTTCCTCAGGGCTCAATCCTGGGACGCCTACTCTTCTCACGCTACCTTAACACCCTGCCCAGTGCTAAACCAAAACTGGTTTAAAGAGCACAGACTGGTCATAAATCTCAAAAGAACAAAAACAATGCTCTTTGCCCACCCCCAAACAAAGCCAGCAACTTCCCACTCCATATCCTCCCCTGCTCCAAACAACCACTAGAGCAAGTCCACTCCTACAAGTACCTTGGAATCACCTTTGACTCAGCCCTCACCTACCACACCCACATTGATGCACTTGCCTCAGCTACCAATGTGTGTCTAGGTATCTTATACCGGTACAAAAACTGTCTCCCCCCCACTGCCCTCCGGCATGCGGTGACATCCTCTATATTATCCCTGGTTGACTATGGACTACCAGTCTACGGTGTTGCCGACACAACTGCCCTCAATAAAATTCATCTCATCCTAAATAAGGCATGCAGGCTAATCACTGGGGCCCCTAGGCTCACACACTCATGCCAGCTCTATGATATGGCAACATTGCTGAACCTAGACGAACGACTGCGATATCAAACATGCCTAATATCAAAAAAAGCTCTTCTAGGGCTATCTCTGGCCAGGCTGACAGCCTCCCTCCACCTTGCCCAACCCTTGGTCTGTACACGGACCTCCTGCAAGGCCACTTTTCAGGTACCAAGATCTAGGACCTTCCATGGACAGAGGTCATTCCGCCATAGAGCCCCATCCTGGTACAACTCGCTCCCTCTCCCCATTTCGGATGCCCACACGATTTCCAAATTCAAAACTGCACTCAGAAGCAAATACTCAACATGTGTAGCTGCACCTGCCTATAATCTGAGACGCAACACTCTGTGTCCTGACAATGCCCGCTGGGCGGCATCCTTACCACACCGCTTTCAATCCTACCCCTTTTCTGTTTGTACTGCCATTATTCCTGTTGCTTGCCCATTCTCCGTGCAAGTATGTACCACTTCTGATTAAACTGCTATTACTCTGTTGCCTCCTCTTACTGTCATACTACTATGCGCCATTGTAACCATACTGGCTTATCTGTATAATTGTCTTTATCACATGTGCTTGCTATCTACGTAACCCATATCCTGGAAACCATAATGCTTGTATATATATTTGTCATGTTCATTATCACATGAGCCTGCAAACTATGTATCTTATATCCAACCGAGAGTGTTTGTATTTGTATTTGTCCTCTATGTGACGAAGTACCTTTGGAAATGAGCCTCTGGCTCAAAGGTTGTAAACTGATGTGCAAATAAATAAATAAATAAATAAAGGGTTGAATTTCCCGAAGGGCAGCCTGGATTTGGACACCATTTTAGGTCAACTGCTCAACTTGTATCAAAACAATAGACCACACAAAACATGGTCTAACTTTTTGCCACAGTTGCTGGAATCTGTGCATGTAAAATCATGTGTGCATCAAAACAGTGATATTTGCATAATGTTTCTTAACTCAAGCTGCTGTAAAGCTGGGAAACTGTCACAAGTGCCAAAAAAACATTTAAAAAATCACAGCAAAATCAGATGGTCTAAAGAATAAGGATGCAGTTTCCATACCCATTTCTTCAGTAATAAAGATCAAAGAGGAGATAGCTACGGAACGTCATGTAACATACGCATAACTGTGTATAAATATTGGGTTTTTGAAAAGTTTTCCCAGGGGTGTCATAGGCTCTAAAAGGGCACCATTCTTAGCACAGTGATAATACATAATCTAAGGAAAAAACCCATGAGGATAAATATATCTAAAAAAGAGAAACAGTGCTGTCTTCAGGTTTTTCCAGAAGAAGCCTTTAGATGGCACTGTGCAAACACACAAACCACAATGTTAGTAGCATCCAGTCGAACTGTTACAATTCAGATATCAGCCACGATGTAGAGAATTGTTTATAGCATATTGGGCCTTGTACAAAAAGATGAACATTTGATTTAACACCTTTTATTGGACCAGCAAGAAATTTACAGGACCCAAGCTTTCAGGCTACACAGAGCCCTTCTTCAGGTCATGGCAATTTCACTCTATGTAGCCTGAAAGCTTGTGCCCTGTAAATTTCTTGCTGGTCCAATAAAAGGTATCGAATCACTCACTTTGTTCATTAAAAAATCAATGCAGTGAAGTTCTGATCGTTTGGGGGTAAAAAGATGCTGACTAATGGGCAAAACTAGCTGAAGGTAGCAAATGCAGAAATAAATTCTTTGATTGAAAACTTTAATAAAAGGAAATGCATCAGATCGTGATAGGATAGTGGCACATCAATATACATTTAATCCTGGATGGTGGGCAGCATTACTGTTCATAGTATTTAACTGGATAAATAATACTCATAAAATACCATTTAAATTGATAGGCTACATATATATATATAATTTCAAATAATAGTTGATGGATTTTTCTGTTAAGTACAAGGTATGAAAAAACAAACAGAAAAATTAAAAGCAGCACAACTCTGTACAACCAAGCAACAGTAAAATACAGGATCCAGTGTAGACTGTATTTTTACAATACAACCATATTGTGCCACTCTTACTGTACCACTACTGTTTAAGAATAAAATCAAGCTATCCCTGTGGTACAACTTCAAGGGAAAGAATAATTCTATAGGCCAGCAATATTATTGTGACACTATTTTAAGAAGGGGGGCCAGATAGATCCAGGGTGCTGTAGGCCAATAATTTTATTTTATTTCGTAGTCAAAGTTTTTTATTGGGTAAAACATGTAACTGAATATAATCAAATACTTTATTCCTGGCCATTGCTTTTGTCCCTTGGAGGCACAACTCTATAAATGATTTGAGTGGAAACATACAAAGTAAACTTTGTAAAAAGTGAACTATCAAGTAATTGCTGTCTAAGAACTTTAGAAATAAGGGCCTTTATATTTGGCCATTAGCCCCTGCACTGCGATCATGCTGCATTAGAAAATGGGTAGGGAATAGGGAACTTTCCCAGCCTCTGATTGGCTAAGACCCCTGAAAAGGGGCACATTTATATGCCAACAGAGACCAGGAAATAACAAGTACCATTGCCAAGTGCCCCATTACCAGCTGGTATTATTGTGCCAGCTTCAAATTCAATTTTAAACACCCACTTTTATCTGTCACTTACTGATGGAGAAACTATTTCAGAGAAATAAACAGAAGTAAACAGTCACCAGTGTAAATAAAACAAAAGTTCCACATGTTTTTTTAATCTGGACCTCCTTAGTAGTGGTTATACTTAACATTCGTGCTGCTGTATAATAGTGCTCTGTACAGCCGCCCCAAATGAAACTGCAGTCTCAGAACTGCAGTGCCATCACACCAGCTCCCAACCGCACTTGCTGCCATCCTGAAATCACCACCCTCATGCCTGATCCCAACCACAGTCTCTGCCACCCGAAATCATACTCAGTAGCCCCTCCTGCTCCAGCTATAGTGTTAGGCAGCAGATAACCAGGCAGACACACTGGTGGATGAATGAGGAGGTGCAACTGCAGCTTCCTCAGAAATGCCCTCACTGCTATCAAGGTCAGGTCACTGAAACTTTCTCAAGTGCTATTTCCTTCAGTAAAATAATGGCTGCACCACTAGTAACATTGTCAGTTATCTGTGCCTTAGTATGGGAGTGCAATGGAATGGCACAGAAATAAAGCTATACATTGTGGAAAAATTAAGTGGAATTGGGTTTACTGTTTCAAATGCTTATAAACACAGCAGTGCCCACTTCTGGCATATATGTGTGCGTGTGTGTGTGTGTGTGTGTCTGTGTATATATATATATATATGTTATAGTGGCATGGTAGCACCACTATAATTAGGGTTGAGAAGCAGTTTCTATGTTAAACCTCAAATTTTGCACTTTAATAACTTTGCAACCATTCAATGTATTTGCACAAAGATTTGCATGCATTGTCTTGGGGTAGATCTTTTGACGTGCCAAGTTTTGTTCCAGTCGGATTCTGAGATCCGGATAGTGAAAAAACCCTAAATTTCACCACTTTAGTCAGTTTTTTATCGTCGTACTGCACAGAGATGATGTTGCATTTTGGTCTGAATTTTTATGGTAGAAAGAGATTTTTTCATAGAACAGACCAGCATTTATTTGGTGAAAAAATTTGAATCCGTTCAAAAGTTATGGCATTTTTAATGTACCATTATTTTCAAAAGGAGTTTTATTTTCCAGAATAGTTGCACGGTATGAACCAGGACCCTAGTTTGCCAGGGAGCATTCCTTACATGCCAGTTGCCAAGCCTGGCTCGCCAGAAACAATTCTTTGTTCTTGAGCCCCCATCTTGTTTTTTGTCCTCCCCCCAAACGACCTTGATTTCTCTGTCTAGGGATGTCTCTTTAACACATCGATGGATGTGTTTTGCTCATCAGGACTTGATGAGCTGTCCTGTGTGCTTTCCCCCATTTGTTTATCAGTATTTTGCTATTTTTGGGAGTTTTTTAAATCCTGGTCTGCCACTTGCTAAATTCCTTGTTCGCCATCCTGGTTCATCAATGGTGAGCAAGGAATTTGGGTGGTGGACAAGGATCCCCAGTTTGGACACCTAGTCATGAATTTTGCCAACCAGATGGCCAGACCTTGTCTGCCAGTGATGAATCAGGGTGGCAGACAAGGAATTCAGCTGGTGGAGAAGGATTCCTGTCTGACCATCTGGTCAACCAAATTTGGCAACCAGATGGCCAGACCGGGTATCCTTGCCAGTCAGTTGATTGACAAATCATGCTGGTAGTCAAGGAAAGGAGATGGCGAGCAAGGATTACTTCTGCCATCTCCTTATGTTAAAAAATGTCCCTGAACTGTTGCCCCATATAAATTTATTGTTTCCCCCACCTTAGCCCTGGTGTCTTGTGGCACCCCCAACACCCTGTATTACAATATATTTATATATATATATATATATATATATATATATATATATATATATAGAATCATACATTTCTTGTAGCCTTTTTGCCATGTCTTCCTGGTGTCCTGTGGTACCCCCACCCTCCATTGCCCCTGTAATCATTAGTGGCAGTGGGATCCCCCTGTTATTTGTATTTATTTATTTATTTTTCCCTTAAAAGAAGGAAAATGTCCCTTATTGTCTTTTACTCCCCACCCTCCATTGCCCCAGTTATCATTGGTGGCAGTGGGATCCCCTGATTTTCTATGTTTTCCTCCTGAAAAGAAGAAAACCATCCCTCGTTGTCTTTTACACATTTGCCACTGTAAAATAAAAAAAATATCCACCATCCATTATGCCCACCCCCCACCTGACCCCTCCACTGTGCAGCTTCCTCTCCAAACCCCCAACATCCCCCCAGAATGCCACTCACCTGAGGAAGACCCAGATTGGCAACCTGCTCCACCGATTAAAGACACGTCTTGCTACTGGAACCAGCGACTGCAATATGAACTAAGATAAATATGCTTCAATGTATTTCAATGGGGGTGTTTCAACTTATGGCCATAACTCAGCCATTTTTTAACATTTTGGCTCCAAATTTTCAACATGGACTTTTGGGGACCCCACCTCATGAACAATATGACTGTCATTAGGCAACTCTTGCTGGAAAGGTGATTTTGCAGTCAGTTGGCAAAATCACCTTTCCAGTGGGATTTGTGTAATGATAGTCATATTGTTCATGAGGTGGGTCATAAGAAGGGTATGTTAAAGATTTGGGTCAAATTTTTGAAAATGGCTCAGTAATGAGGATGATGTAGTCTCAGTAATGCATTGTGAACTGCTGAAATTTACAATATTTTCACCCCAAATTTTCAAGATACTTTTCTTATTACCCCACCTCATGTGTGTCTTGACTGTCATTTCTTAAATCCTACTCAAAATGTATTTTCACACCTGTGGCATAGAATGGCATTGTGGTTGCACAGAATTACGTTCTGGTGGAGATTTGATAATTTTCTTTGCTGCGTATATGTGGTGAGGTTATAAGAAAGCTATGTTGAAAATTTGAGGTCAAATAGGTATACTGTTATACTATCTCAATGGAGGGATGGGATCCACTGTAACATATGAATATTGTTGTACTATCTGAATGGAGAGATTGGAGTACAGGGTCCTTCAGACCCAGCACTCCCACTGTAACATATGCATACTTTTATACTAAGTCAATCGAGGGAAGGGGGTGGATCGTCTGCAGGACCCTCTGCTCCCACTGTAACATATGGATACTGTTATACTACGTCAATGGAGGGATGGGAGCACAGGGTCACCATAAAATAAGGATACTATTATAGTATCTCAAAAGTAACAAAATAAATTGCAAAAAGCTTTGTTAATGCATTAGTCAGAGTCAAAGTGACAAAAGTATGGAAATGTGGCATTAGCGTTCCCAACCCTAACACTCCCTTGCCCACCCTGCACAGACCCACAGGTGAGGGGAGGGTCTGTCTTGAGGACCATGAACCCTAACGATCACCCCATTCACCTATGCTGCATCCATGTCATCTAATTTTGTTATTGGATTAGGGTGAGCATTAGGGTTCACAGGCCTCAAGACAGACCCCCTCCACCTGTGGATCTGTGCAGGATGAGTAATGGGGTGTTAGGGTTGGAAACCCTAATGCCACATTTCCCTACTTTTGTTGATTTGACCCTAACTGATGCATTAACAAAGTTTTTTTCAATTTATAAATATTACATATATTATACTGACACAGTAGCATCAGTATAGTTAGGGCTGACGAGGCAGCTTAATGTCAAACCTCAAATTTTGCACTTTAATAACTTTGCAACTGTTCAACGGATTTGCATGAAATTTGGCATGCTTTGCCACTGGGGCAGATGTCTTGATCTGCCAAATTTTGTGTGAATTTTGTGGTTTTTGAGATACAGAGTGGTGAAAAATGCAAACTGTACACGGTTTTCTGAATTTCTTTCTAAGTCGTTTCTCGGAAACGGCTTTTGGTCGTGGTCTGAAATTTTCAGGGTTGAAAACTTTAGTCTCACAGATATGCCTTTTGAAAGTTTGGTGAAAAAATACTAATCCATTCAAAAGTTATTCAGTTTTTAATTTTCCATTGTTTCCTATGGGAAAAAATAGATGTCCTGTGTGAAAACTCTTTTGTTTTTGTGGGGCGGCATCTTGTTTTCGGGACTGGGTCACATGGTGTCACAGGGAGTATGGCATACTTTCACAGAGTTCCATTTTACCACGCTCCCATTTCCATTCATTGTTGTTAGAATATCTGACACTGGGGTGCCCTCCCCGGTGTCAGATGCCCCCCGCTCTCCTTCCCAGTCAACTGTATTTATTTGCTGACATCTGGGTGCCCAATCCGCATGTTGGCAGTACAAGATCCCCCCTCCCCAGAAGTGTGGGACTCTGGGGACCCCAACCCCAGTGTTTCCAGACAGATTCCTATCCCCAGCAGTGTGGGACATTGGGGAGACAACTCCCAATGTCCCCAAACATTTGTTATCCCTGTAAAAAAGAAAACAGTCCCCCAATATCTATTTTTTCAAACCCTGCCAACAAGTAATGGTCCCTTGTCATCTCCCCCATCCACATCCCCCATCCAAACCCTTCCACTGAGCACCCACCACCCAACACCCTCCCTTGTCCTATACCTACCAATGGAGGTTGTTGGGTGGCATTTTCTGTGGACTGGGATGCGTCTGTACTCTTCAATGCTGAACTGTGAAGTGAAGAATCAAGGTAAGTGCTGTATAATGGATGTCAATGGCATTTTCAACTTATGTTGATGTCTTGCCAATTTTAAGGTATTTCTGCACCAAATTTTCAACATGGGGTTTTTAGTACCCCTCCTCATGAACACTGTCACTGTCGTTCATAAGATGATTTCATGGATGCTGTATGAAATCACCGTTTGGGATCAAGTAATGAAATGATAGTGTATGTGTTCATGAGATGGGGTCCCAAAAAGCCCATGTTGAAAATTTAGCGCCAAAATACCAAAAAATGCCTGAGTTATGTGTGGCCATTGAAATTTTCATATGCACACATGTAACTTTGCCAATTTTTAATATTTTCACTCCATATGTTCAACATAGCCACTTTTTTATACCACCCCATGAACAGTGTAGCTGTCATTTCTGACATCCTGCTCAAAACATGTTTTCGCACCTGTGGCATGGAAAGGCACAGTCATTGCGTGAAATCACTTTTTGGGACTAAGTAACAAAATGCCTGTGCCAGTGTTTATGAGGTGGAGTCCCAAAAAGCCCATGTTAAAAATCTGGAGCAAAAATACAAAAAAGCCCGAGTTATGCACAGTCATTGGCATTTTCCTACACACGCACGTAACACTGCCAGTTTTTCATATTTTCACTCCAAATTTTCAACAGAGCCATTTTTCCACATCACCTCATGAACAATACAGTTGCCATTTCTCACATCCTGCCTGAAACAAGTTTCTGCACTTGTGCAGAATGGCATTTTGCCACGGATTAAGAAATTTTCACCTATGGGATTTATGAGGTGGGGTGATAAGAAGACTATGTTAAAAATTTGTGGTCAAAATGTGAAAAAATGACAAAGTTATCATGGCTACATACATACAGTATACACATCTCTAAAGGGATGGGAGCACAGTAACTGGAGGGCCCTGCACTCCTACAGAAGATAACAATATGATTACACTATCTGAAAAAGTAAGGAAATTCACTGCAGAAAACTTTGTTAATGCGTCAATTAGGGTTGTTACTAAAGTGACAAAAGCAGGGAAATGTAGTATTGGGGTTTCCAATGCTAACACCCTTCCCCCACCCTGCAGACACTGACAGCTGTCTGGGGTGTGCCTTGTGATCATCAGACCTAATGCTCACCCCATTCTTCTATACTGTATCCATCTCAGATTATTTACTTATGGAATGCGGTGAGTGTTAGGGCTTATGAACCCAAGGCACAACCCCAATGCCTGTCAGTGTTTGCATGGGAAGTAAGTGTTAAGGTTAGAAACCCCAATACCATTTCCTGCTTTGGTCACTAGTAACAACCCTAACTGATGATTAACAACATTTTGCAACTCTCTCTCTCTCTGTGTATATATATATATTTATAGATAGATATAAAACTTTAATACTTTCGCAACCGTTCAACTGATTTGCATGAAATTTTGCATGTGTCATCAGGGACAGAAGATCTTTTGACGTGTCAAGCTTTGTTCCAGTCAGCCTTGCTGCTGGAACCAGAGACTGCTGTATGACAAATAAGGTAACTGTGGTTCAATATATTTCAATGGGATTTTTCACTGCAGTTACCTTGTTTGTCATACAGCATTTGCTGGTTCCACCAGCAAGATGTGTCTTTGATCAGAGAGTGGATCTTCACAGTGGGAACATTTCAGGTGAGTGATGGTATATGGGAGGGTCTAGGGCAGTGTGAGGTGGTGGGTGCACAGTGAGAGGTCAGGTGGGGGTGCGGGTGTGATCAGCGGTGGACTTTTTGTTTTTACAGGTTTACCAAAAAAAAAAAAAAGATGTAATTGAGGGACTGTTTTCTTATTTTCAGGATAAGAGGGCCATGGGAGGGTGGGGGATACCACTGGACACTAATGAATTTTGTTTTCAGTGTATGGAAATTGGAGGGTAGGGGTGCTACTAGACACCAGGGCTATTATATACAAATTAATAGGGACCGGAGCACAATCGGAGCATGGGAAGTAATACTGGACACCAATGAAAATATAAGAAAAAAGTGTATGGAAATTGGAGGGTGGGGGGTGCCACTAGACACCAGAACTATTATATACAATTTAATGGGGACTGGGGCACAATTGGAGGGTGGGGGGATAACACTGGACACCAATGAAAATATAAGAAAAAAGTGTATGAAAATCAGAGGGTGGCGGGGTGCCACTAGACACAAGGGCTATTAACTACAAATGAATGGGGACACAAATGGAGGGTGGGTGGTACCACTAGACACCAGGGAGAAAAATAATTAACAGGGTCGGGCAGAGGAGGTTGGGGGTAGCAATGGACACCAGAGAAAATATATAAAAATTATATATATGTAAATGGGAGGGTGAGGGTGCCACTAGACACCAGGGATACATATAAAAGAGTAGTATACTGCAAGGATGGGAGTGCAGGGCCCAGAGGACACTGTGCTCCCACAGGAAAATAAGGGTATGATTATACTATCAGAAAAGTTATGTATGAATGAGAGCATAGGGTCCTCCACATCCAAATAAGGATATGATTATACTCTCTCAAAAAGTAAGGAAATAAACTGTAAAAAAAAATCGTTAATGCACTAGTTTATGTCAAAGCAACAAAAGCTGGAGAATGTGGCATTAGGGTTTCCAACCCTAACACCCCACCCCCTCCATGCAGCACAACAGGTGTGGGGAGTGTCTTGGGGTTCTCAAGCCTAATGCTTACACCATTCTCATACAGTGTACACATCTGACCTTATTTACAGATGGAATGGAGTTGGCATTAGGCTTGAGAACTCCAAGGCACACCCCACATCTGCTGTGCTGCCTGGATGGGGGGGTGGTGCGGTGTTAAGGTTGGAAACCATAATGCCACATTTCCCAACTTTTGTTACTTTGACCCTAACTAGTGTATTCACATATATATAGCTGTGTGAACAGTATTCAAGAGATAAAGTGTGACATTCATACACTCAAAAAAAAGTTTTATAATTGGGCATGACTCAACCTTAATTTTAATGTGTATGTGTGGTAGTTGCATAATACAAAATATAAAGATAGTTCTATATTTCTAAGTTTGGAAAAATGGCACAGTTATTTATGACATGTAAACTACTTTCGTGGGTAACTCGGTGTCCATTATGCATTATTTCCCATTTCTAGTAATAAATAAAATTTCAAATGCAGTGTCTCTGTCTTTATTTAATTGTATTCATTTGCAGCATCTAAAGATTTGATATTCTTCCATACCTATGTGTTGCTACCTATCCTCCAATGTATACAGCACTAAAAATACAAACAGGAGGTTACCGAAATTTCATTACTTTATGCTTATACTGTTTATGCCCAGTCTACATGCCTTTCACAGTTAAGCTGTACATTAAGTAGAAAGATAAACATGAACAAATCACTTGATTGTACTTGACTTATTATGTGACCATCTGTGTTGCATAAAACTACTGTGGGTAATGCGGACACCACAGTAGCAATATAACATGTGAAATACATGGTACAACTTTTATTAATGGTTTATTATCAACCAAACAGCCAACACACGTTGATAAGCACCATGCCACATCAGGGGCTATTTTGACATCATTGTAGGTCCACAGAGCCAGACTGAGGAGAGGCCCAACCACAGTTAACAACCAGAAAGCAGCCAGGCAAGCTGTTTGGTATGATAACTATACATGAAGGTGCCACCTGATGCTCCCTGACAACCCCGTGCCAGTCTTTGAGGGGAAAATGATGCCAAAATATCACACAGGCCCACCCTAAGCTCACCACCACATGCATCACAGGGATGCCACTGCAGTAGGGTTCTTGTTCTGCACATGGCATGCCACATCCAAACTACTATACAAGTCAAAACAATACACCAAAGTTCCCCATGAACAAGCAAAGGCAAGGCAAGATACAGCTGGATGTTACACTGTACGCCTGAGCCACATCTGGGTCATTTTGACATCACTGTACCTCCACAGAGTCAAACTGAGGACAGGCCCAACCACAGTTGCCAACCAGAAGGCACCCAGTTAATCTGTTGGTGTTGATAACTGTATATGCAGGCACTGCATGGCATTCCCTGGTAACCCAGTGCCAGCCATTATGGGACAATAATGCCAAAATATCACACAGGCCTACCCTGTGCTCACCACCATGTGCATCACAGGGATACCACTGCTGCAGGGTTCTTCTACTGCACATGGAATGCCACATCCAAACTGCTTGAGTCAGACCCAGGTGACATTTTTTTTATTTTCAAACAGTTCCAAGATATTATGCCAACACTTGACATTTAATTTATAGGCAGTCTAATTATAAATAAATCAGCTAAATGTTTTTGCCAGATGAATCCAAATCACTGATATTGCCCAATAGGCACTAGTACACCCAGGCAATGACCAGATTCCAGTACTACACATGGTATCCCTCCCATACCCCTGAATGTACTAAGCAATGCCATGAGCAGCCTTTCTGAGGTAAGTCCAAGTGCTGTATTTTTTTATTTTTAGACAGTTCCAACATATTGTGCCAGCTCTTGACATCTAATTTAGAAACAGTCTTATTATAAATAAATCAGGAAAATGTTTTTGCCAGATGAATCCAAAACAATGATGTTTCCTTACAGGCACTAGTACACCCAGGCAATGACCCAGTTATTACATATGGTAACCCCCATGCCATGAACAGCCATTTTGAGGTAGGCCCAAGTGCTGTATTCTTTTATTTTTAAACAGTTCCAACATATTATGCCACCACTTGATGTCTAGTTTAGAAGTAGTCTCATTCCTACTCATGGTAAGCCCCCATAACCTCGAATGAACTGACCAATGCCATAAAAAGCATTTTTGAGGTAGGCCTCATTGCTGTAGTTTTTTTTATTTCAAACAGTTCCAATATATTATGCCACCACCCACACCTGATCCCCTAGTTCAGTATGCCAATACAAAGATGCTCCTTTATAATCTTACATCAAGAAAGGCAACTTTATCATTTTAAAATAACACCACACGCGCGCGCGCACACACACACACACATACCTACATTAACCGGAGCCAGCATCACCCCTTCTTTCCAAAAATTACAAGCATCTCTCATTAATTGCATTTATTTTCATTTAAAACATTTTAAGAGTGCAGTTTTTATATTCATTCAGCATACACACTTCTAAATAGAGCCATCATCACATCAGCAGGTGCAGCATTCATTCGACAAATACACATTCTTAGAATTTACCAGTAGGAACCCCACAGGTGTTGTTTTTTTCCCCACTTAAACATGATTAAAGTCATCAGTAAGGGAAAGTTCTCCAATATTAGCAATATTCTGAAAAAATCAAATTATACAATGAAAACCCGCTGGATGGATTGTAAACAAAAAACTATAAATCTCAAACAAAACTCTATTTGATTAGACTGGTCACATATATGTACAGCCCCATTTTGAAGAGGGGCCCTTCATAAACAGCTGGGCCATGAGAGAACACACAAATTTAACTTTTCTGCCCCCAAAGATGATACACAACTGATGTACTATAGCCAGATAGTATTTAATATGCCCTATTTAAACAGTGCCAGCACCAGAGGAAAGTTCAGCTGATATATTTCCCAAACAAAACTTTAAAATATACTATTTAATATGCCCCATTTAAACACTAACCACACCAGAAGAAAGTTCTGCTGATATACTTCCCATACACAACTTTAAACTATACTATTTAATATGCCCCATTTACACAGTGCTAGAACCAGAGGAAATTTCTGCTGATATACTTCCCAAACAAAATTTTAAAATATACTCATTGTGCTGCACAGCCCACTAATCCAATCATCCTCTGTTTTGAAGAGGGGCCCTTCAAAAACAGCAGGATCATGAAGTCTTAAGGTGAATAGTTTACTTTTTCTGTCCCCAAAATGACACAGAATAACTGCTGTGCTTTAGCCAGTCACTATTTAATATGCCTGTCAGAATTTTAACTTGCTGTTTTGTAGCAGAATGCTGAAGATCATGTGTTCTAGTGACTGGAGACCTCTGAGATCCATCCAAACTCCTGTGCAGCACACCAGATTTAAAATGGATGACGCTTTATTCTACCTGTTTTTAAGAATGGTAAATGGGAGAAGCAGCGGGAAGAGAACAGTTTTGCTTAGAGCCAGAGTACCAAAACTGAATACCTGATGTCACCTTCGGGTCCCGGCTATTTGTACCAATACCAGCATCATCATCATCCACGTGGGTAACATGGACACAACAGCAAGAGCCACAGCTGTTGATGCTGCTGCTCCTAGCAGGCTCTATGTACCACTGCATTAGGATTGCATATTTTGTGTGGGGGAAACACATTAACCAATGTGACCTGACACTGAAAAAAAAACCTCAAAGCATAAAGGCAGAATACACAAAAGAAATTATGCAGCTACAGTATATAAGACGCCACAATAATGCACGAAAGTAATAAATTACATATGGTGTCATGTAAATGTAATTGCATCTGTATCAAATCAATAATCACTGGAGGACAGTTACACATCCACTCTATCCACTAAAAAAGAAAACTTTAGTATTGTGCTTTAAATACATTAGGCCAGATATAAAAAAGGGTTGCGCCATGCGCAATAGGGTTGCGCCTGCGCAAGTCCAAACTTGCTCCATTCTGCGATATTCAGTAGGAGGCAGTTGCACCACAGAAAACATGCTGAGCAACAGCGCAATGCAAATGAATGCATGCTGAACTGGAGGGGGAGGAACCATGCATAAACTGCACAGCCCGATATTCAGCCGGGCTGTGCAGAGTTGTGCAGGCGCAACCCCCAACCTGCGCCTGCAGGACTTTGAGCCAAAAAAGGCTTAAGTCGAGGGCCACCCACAGGTGAGCTGCTGTATTGCAGGGTGCAACACAGCAGCTGCCACCTGTGGCTGGCTAACCAGTCCTGTGCCCCCCCCCTCCTGCAGCCCGATTGCGGGCATGAGTTACTCCCCACAAGCCTGATCGGCATCAATGTGGCTCCCCCTCCCCCATACATATCCCTGGTGGTCCAGTGGACCAAAATGCCCGATCGCGCAGGCGGTATGTAATAATTCCTCCCTCCATTACATATCCCTGGTGGTCCAATGGACCGAAATGCCCGATCACGCAGGTATGTGTGATAAATCCCACCCCAAACATAGCCCTAGTGGCTAGTGTCTCACCCCACCCAGCACTCCATGAGTCTTCCCACTACCCCGCCTCCCTCGGCAGTCGGGCGGAAGTAGCATCCCACTCACTGTCGCCTCTGCTAGCTCGCCGAGCTGATTGCTCAGGGTTGCAAGCTTGACAGGCAGAGCAAGAGCCAATGGCATGAGCCCATAGCCAGAGATGACAGTTCAGATTTGTGAATGATGTTCATTCACAAATCTGGACTGTCATGTGACGGTATGGGCTGCACCCCATTGGCTCTTGCTCTGCACCAATGGGCGGCAGCCCTACTGGGCAGTCAGTCGGTGGGCGCGGGCAGCAGGCGGGTGGATGCTGCCACCACCGCCGCGGAGGGCGGGTGGTGGGGCTTGTGGGTGGGTGGGTGGGGACACTAACCACCAGGGCTATGTTCGTGGGGTGGGATTTATCACACATACCGTCCGCGATCGGGCATTTCGTCCACTGACCACCAGGATATGTACGGGAGGAGGGGAGCCACATTGCTGCCTGCGATCGGGCTGGTGGGGGGAGTACACTATAACCGCGATCGGGCTTAGGGGTCGGTCCTCGACGGCTGCTGCCTGGCAGGGCGCCTGGCGCAAGTCCTCGGGGATCGGCACACCTACATGCTAATGGCATGCAAATGGGGACATAATCACATGCAAATGGCCCCCCCTGTGCCTTGCATGAATTATAGCCCCATTTGCATGTCACCTTTTGAATATCGTGATTTTGCGCATGGCGCAATGGTACTTGCGCCACAGCAAGTTGAATGCTCCACTCTGTCAACTTGCAGTGGCGCAAGTTCCACTGCGCCATGCACAGTGGCTCTGGCTGGGGGGTGATATTCAAAGGAGTTGCTCAATAGCGCAACTCCTTTGAATATCACCCAGGACACACCCCTGCTCAACTATTTTGCGCAGCTCAAGGGCTTGCGCCTATGAATGGCGCAGTTTGAATATCCAGCCCAGTAAATGTAATGGTCACCAAGATGCGTAGCACAGCCATGTCACAAAATGGCTGCCTTTTTTAAGGCTAGTTTCTTTATCAAAATATTGCCACAATAAAATAAAAATACATACACCATTTTTTTGCACACTATCTCTTGACCATATTGGCAACACTACAGAGCACAAATTCTGTATTTTTAATAAATTATGAGTAAAATACAGACCTTATTTTAAGTGCACACCTAAGTCTCTCGAATACTGTCCACACACCTATATATATGTGTGTGTATATATATATGTATATATATATATATATATATATATATATATATATATATATATACACATATATAAATATATATATAGGTGTGTGGACAGTATTCGAGAGACTTAGGTGTGCACTTAAAATATGATATATATCATGGTTGTGCCCCTATAGTTAGGGTTAAATGTTCACTTCTATTTTAAACTCAAAATGTTGCACTTTAATAACTTCACAACCATTCAAGTGATTCACATGCAATTTTTTGTATGTCATCAGGGCCCCAAGATCTCTTGAAGTAGCTAGTTTTGTTCTGTTGGATGTGTGGGTGCGGAGATACAGAGTGTCAAACAAATGTGTAAATTACTGTGTTTTGTCCAATTCTGCGCAAAAGAGGTATGAAATTGTGGTCTGAAATTTTTAGGGTATATAGGTCTTGGGTCACAGTGGTGCCATTTGAAGATTTGGTGAAAAAATATTAATCCATCCAAAAGTTCCATTTTCAAATTTCTCATTATTTCCAATGGGAAAAGTTAAATGTTCACCTCAAAAAAGGATTCTTTGTTGCAAATGGGTAATCCTTTCTCACAAATGGGGAATCTTTTTTCTTGCATTTTGCATGTTAATAACTTTGCAACTGTTCAACCAATTTGCATAAATGTTTGCATGCCCCATTAGGGACCAAAGATCATGTGATGTGCCATGTTTCATTCTGGTCAGATATGTGGATGCAGAGATACGAAGTGTTAAATGTCACACCTCTATAGTTAGTGTTCAACCTTCACTTCTATATTAAATTTGAAATTTTGCACTTTAATATCTTCACAACCGTTCAACCGATTTCCATGACATTTTGCATGTGCCATAAAGCACCAAAGATCTCTTGATTTGCCATGTTTTATTCGAGTTGGATGTGTGGGTGCAGAAATACGGAGTGTAAATCATGTGAAAATTATCATTTTTTGAAAATTTCTTTGTCACACTGCTGTGCAAATATGGCTTGGGATTTTGGTCTGAAACTTTTAGGGTTGAAAAATCGTGGGTCACAGATGTGCCATTGAAGATTTAGTGAAAAATATTAAACTGTTCAAAAGTTATTACATTTAAAAATGTCCCATTATTTTCAATGGCAAAAGTTAGATGTGAGCCTCAAAACAGGATTCTGTTTTGCAAATAGGCAATCTGTGTTGCAAATAAGTAATCCTTTGTTGCAAATGGGGAATCTTTTTCCATACCGCTGCCATCTTGTTTTTTCTTAGCAAGGCAAACAAAGTTGTTTTTTGAAATAACCAACACATGTGTTCTGCTAACTGGGACCCATTCTGTCAGATTCTGGTATTAGTTTTTTCAGTCATCTGCAATTTGCAAAACAAGAATCACCAAACAGGATCCTGTTTTGCAATTTGCAAAAAAGGATTTTCCTTTTTTTGCAAATAGTGAGAAAAGTACACAAAACAGGATTCTGTTGCGCAATTTGCAAAAAAAGGATTTTTTTTTGCAAACTGTGAAAAAAAAGCTTGAAACAGGATCCTCTTTCACAATTTGTGAAAAAAAATTGTATACATTTTTTTTGTCACTTCACAGTGAAGAAATGGTTGGGAATTTTGGTCTGAAATATTCAAGGTACAAAGGGCTCGCTCCATGGATGTGCCTTTTGCTTGTTTGGTGAAAGCAGATTACTTTGCTCTGGAGTTCTGGGGTTTAACTGTTCCTTTGTTTACCATAGAATAACATTGAAATATGAGATGAATGCACTCATTTCTTTGTCACTCTGCTGTGAAGACATGGCTTCCAATTTTTGTATGACATCTTCAAGATATAAAGGGCTTGCCCTACAGATGTGTATTTTGTTGTTTGGTGAAAATATATTTATTTGTTGTGGAGTTATACAGGTTTCAAATTTTCCTATGTTTCCTGTAGGATAACATTATAATGTGAAGTCTTTCTTTGGTGCTGCACAGCATGGGATGGGAGAGGAACACAGTATCTTTAAAATTATGAATGAATGGGAGTGCTCTGGGCCCTGCACTCCCACATGCAAATATGGGTACTATTGTGGAATCCAGGCCATGTGCTCCCACATGGAAATAAGGATATGATTACAATATCTCAAAAATTATGGATGGATATTAGCACAGGGCCCAGAGAGCCCCCACCCTTCCACACTCAAATACAGATACTATTATGGACTGATGCGAGTGCAGGGCCCAGAGGGCCCTGCTCTCCCACATGGAAATATGGAAATCAGTATACTATCTCAAAAAGTAAGGAAATTATTTGCAAAGAAAATTTGTTAAAGCACTAGCTAGGGTCCCAGCATCAAAAGTAGGGGAATGTCATGTTAGAGTTTCCAACCCTAACACCCCAACCCCACCCTAGAGACATCAACAGTCATGGGGTGTACCTTGGGGTTGTCAACCCTAGCAGTCACCCCGTTCTCATTTGCTGTACCCATCTGAGCTTATTTACTCATGGAATGAGGTGAGCATTTGAGCTGACAACCCCAAGGCACACTCCATGCCTGTTGCTGCCTGCAAGTGGGGGGTGAGGTGTTAGGGTGGTTGATAACTAACCAACAAGTCAAGTACAGCAGACACTCAAATGGACAGACACAGAATACTCCACCTGCAGTCAAAGAAGTCAGACCGACAGAAAAAAACACACACACAGGGACAGAGAAAGACACATTGACAGAACTAACAAGTCAGACATAAAAAATCAGATACAGAAAGACACACAGAAAAGTATTCACTGACAAGGACAGATGAACAGAAATCAGCAGCAACAGGCATAAAACACAGTCAGAGACAAACATACCAAGAAAACAGACAGAAAGCATACCATATGGACAGACAAATATGTGCAGTACAGGCAGAGAAAAAACAAGCATTTGCCAATGCCAAATGTTTGCTTGTTGGTATTGGCATTGGTAGTGCAGGAGTTAGAGAGATGTATAATAGGAATGGCAGTGAAGTACTGAAGTAAAGCTAACCCCACCCCCACCCTGCAGAGACTGACAGGTTGTTGGGGTGTGCCTTTGGGTCATAAGCCATAACACTCCTGCCATTCCATCTCACCCTACCCTGCAGACACTGACAGGTGTTGCAGTGTGCCTTGAGGTCTTTGGCCTTATGCTCACCCCATTCCATAAGGAAACAAGCTGAGATGGGTGCAGTATAGGAGAATGGGATGAACGTTAGGGCTGAAGACCCCAAGGCACACCTCGATGCCTGTCAGTGGCTGCGGGGGGAGGGTGAGGGTGGAATGGGATGAGCATTATCACTGACGACCCCAAGTCACCCCCCAACACCTGTTGGTATGTACAGGGTGGGCGTTATGGTTGGAAACCCAAATGCCTTGGGCATTTGTTGGTATTTTTACTCCAAATTTTCAATATCAGCGTTTGGGGCCCCCACCTCATGAACAGTGGCAGTATCATTTCATTACTCCATCCCAAAAATGATTTTTCACAGCAAGAGTGTCATTCGGTGCAACATGTGCAAAAACACATTTTAAGCAGGATGTGAAAAATGACAGCTATACTGTTCATGAGGAGGTGTGAAGAAATGGGAATGTTAAAAATCTGGAGTGAAAATATGAAAAGTGGCGAAGTTACAAATGTGCATAGAAATTGTGCAATGCAGCTCATAACACAGTCATTTTTTTGAATGTTTGTACCAAATTTACAACATGGCCTTTTTGGGACCTCCACTCATGAACAGTGGCACTGTGATTTCAATACTCTATATTGAAAGATGATATCGCAAAGCAACCATGCCATTCTACGCCACAGGTGCAAAAACAATTTTTGGGAAGGATGCAAAAAATGACAGCCATACTGTTCATAAGGGGGTATGAAAAAATGGCAATGTTGGAAATTTGGAGTGAAAATATTAAAAATTAATGAAGTTACGAGAGTGCGTAGGAGCTGCTCAACGGACGCTCATAACACAGTCATTTTTTAGAGTTTTGTCACCAAATTTGCAACAACGGCTTTTTGGAAAGCCACCTCATGAACGGTGGCACTGTTGTTTTGTTAGTTGGTCCCAAAAGGTGATTTCATGCAGCAACCACAAAATTACATTTTTTGACCCAGAAAAAAAACAAACGACAGTGTCAGTGTTCACGAGGTGGGGTCCCAAGAACCCTATGTTGAAAGTTTCTGACAAAAACTCCAAAAAGTGGCTGAGATATCAACCTAAGTTGAACCCCCCCCCATTGACTGCCATTATAGGGCTTACTGTCATTTCTTCAGTTTCCGGTTGGTCTTTGAAGATTGTAGACGTGTTCCTGGTCCACAGAAGATCCCTGCTCCTAACCTTCAGAGATAAATATGGGTGAGGGGTGCGGGGAGGTGGGGTGCACAGAGGGAGGGCATGAGTTGGGAGATGGGGTCAATGAAGGACTGTTTTCTTTTTTTTTTCTGGTTTAAAAAAAGAAAGACGTGGGACTGTTTTCTTTTTTACAGGTTAAATATTAACAAAATGGATTTTGGCACACTGGGGTGGGCTTCCATTGTGGCAGAGTACTGGTGGGGGATCAATGCTGACCTGGGGATTGGGCACCCTGAGGTCAGTTGAGAACATAGGGGCATGGTTGTCGGCGGTGCATCTGATACCAGGAGTGGGCATCCTAGTGTCGGAAACATCAAAAAAGTATTTTTGGCACACTGGGGTGGGCTTCCAGTGTGGCAAATTAATGGAGGCAGGGGAATACATGCTGACACAGAGATTGAACACCCAAATGTCAGCAGGGGGTGGAGAATGGAGGGTGCAGTATGGGCAGCAGCAGTGGAAGGGAGCTAACATTTAAATTTGTTGTCCTGCTGTGTGCTTGGTTGGGAGGAGGGGGACTGCCACTGCAATGACAAAACTGCCCCTGATTGCAGTAGTAGATTTCTTCAAGTGTGAGGCTCGCTCTAAAACTGCCGTCATTGGCAGCTTCAGCATTAATTGGTTACCGAGGGATGCACCCATTAAAGTATCTGTTGCATTGGCCACAACACTGCCACACCTCTGCAGTGCTCTACTATCTCAATATGTTTCTTGTGCACTGCACACGCAAGCAAAAATAAAAATCAGTTGTTCTGCTGACAGTCTGATCAAGACATGATTATTTAAAAGTCTCCATACATAGTATCAAATCATGCTAGCTACTACTGCAAGATATCTATGTTAATGTATCTAATATTTACATAAAGTAATAATTCTTACAATGTCCATTATAGATCCCCATGTCTTTACATACCAGTTGTAAATAACAATGCAGTCTCAATTCAACTAATTAGAGAAAGATGAGGAAAAGAGAAGTGATGCATATATGATAAATGTCACCTGCTACAATCACCCATACTCCAGATCTGGCTCAAATAGTGTGAATGGGGAGTCATACTTCAAGCAACACCCTTATTCTACTGATGAGCCTTCCAAGGGTACAGCATTGGCTGTGTGCTGCAGATTACAAGATCATTATAGTGTACTGTATCTTGGGGATGGAAATGAATTCCTACAGGAATTAGCAGACTTCATAGCTAACCTGATGTTGGACTCCCCCCAGACATTTAATGCTGGGGTACTTCACTACCTGGATTGATGATGAATCCTCACAGTACGGACAGCAGTTCCTCCAACTGATGTCTTCACTGAGCTGAGCTCAAGCAGTTGACACCAGCACCCATCTACAAGGCCTTGGATCTGGTCTTTTCATTGGGTCTTGATGCTTGTGAGGTCAAAGTTGATCTTGTCAGTTTGTTGGATCATCATGCCATGTCATTCCTATGTAGGCCCCTTATTTTATTACCCATCTCCCTCACCAGGTGAAGATGGTATCATACTTTACATAATGGAGAAACTAGCAAACTCTTGAAAGTACTGGATGTCTGAATCATGTTGGCATCTAGTGCTGGGGAAGTCTGGGAAGCCATGGATGGTTATAATATGGCTCAAGCATTTGCTGGTGACTCACTAACACTCTACTGTATCCATCCCTTGACATCTCACTGCAGTTCTTTATGGTAGTGTAAGGAGTTGAGGTGGTTCAAGACAAAGGCACTGAGGATGACATATTTGGCAGAAGTCCAGCTCAGTAGGCAACAAGTTGATGCTGAGGATTCATTATGGTGAGTAGCACTGGGCAATCCCCATCAGAAAGGAAAGTTCCTGTTAATGATGACTGTAACAGGGTAGAACTGTCGGGCTAAACTCTTTCACACAGCAGACAGGTTAAGTCCCCCTTTTCTTTCTTTTTTTTTGCATTATGTGTTTATACCCTCCTCCCATGCTTCACTGTCCTCCACTCCTTCAGGCTCCACAAGTTCCCTTCATCCCCACTGACCTTAGCCAGCCCTCCTCAGGTCCTCAGATTGAGCCAACCCCCAGGATATCCCGGTGTATCCCTATCACCGGGCGGGTCCCCCTCCTCCAAGGGGGAAGGGCACCGAGAAGAGGGGAAGGACCCCAGCACACACTCCATTAGGGCTCAGGGATGCTGCTGAGGCCCTGGCCAGGTACTGGGGTGCTCTGGGAATGGAAAGCCATCATCTTGGCAGGCAGCGAGCAGATTTTCCACTTTTTCCTGTGGGGGAGTGATGTCTGACATCAAGGCGCACGCCGACGTCTGCCACCGCCCCCTTTAACACCGTGCCCCAGCTGTATGCTGCATTTCCAGCCTCTGCCAGGAGTCATCCACGTGGGTATGCATCCCTGCCCACCCCGGAGAAGGAGAGCTGTCCGGTCACTCTATCCTTCTTCCTCCGGCGGCCCTCCGAGCAAGTCCGTTCCGTACCGGGTGCGACGCATCGCAGGCAAGTCCCCCTTTTCTACAGTTTAAAAGGGTTTATTCTACAGAAGAATGTAATCAGTTTAATCAATTCATCTTCAACAAAGTGTTCTATTTACAGGGTGGTATCTCCTTAAATAGCCAGTTATGGGCAGTAGTTGCCTTCATGTGGCAAACGGAGGTGATCAACATTTCTGGGAGATGTTTCACCCAGTTTTGGAAATGAAGATGCTCAAAGTAATCTAGGGGCTGCATCCTAACCACTGCTTATTGGATCCAGGGCCTATCTGTCTGTTTTGTAACTGGGGTAGACCCAGGGACTGATTTTGTTCAGACATCATCAGTTCCTCTCTGAGGGAGGAAGTTCTTGGGTACACCCAGAGACTAATTTTTTCAGACATTGTCAGTTCCTTTCTGAGGGAGGAAATTCTTCCAGCCACCATTAAAGAGCTAGTGGGGAGACTCCTTCTAAAGAAGCCATCTTTGTATCCTGAACTCATACTGAGTTACAAACCTTCTCATACCTTCTTTTTTAGGGGAAGGGAGTGAGAAGGTAGTGGTGTCACAGCTAGAGATACATCTGGAAACATTTGACATTTATGACATTTGACATTTATGAACCACTCCAGCTGGAGTTTCAGCATGGGGCACAGAAATCCTCAAATCCTGATTGGCTGGAACCAACCACCTGACTGTGAATTAATGCAGAACTACAATACCCGTGGTCATTCGGGTATTTATCCTCATCTCAAATCCCTACATACGTATAGAATTAAAAAAAGAATGTGTCCACTATTGTTTTACTCAGTAAAGCCCAGATTCAGAGACAATTAGGTAACCACTGCTTTCTACCATCTCAAACAACTCCACTTACACTAGAAGTCAATAAAAAATTGAATGAATTGGCTCCATTTATAATCTGTGCTGTACAATATTAGTTATTATCTTTCTGTTAGGATGTAAAACTTTGAAAAATCTATACAGTAGATCACATTCACCCCCCCCCACTCCATCCTACCTAGCTGTGGCAAACGTAATGAATAATTCCGGGGAATTTCTATAGGTAAATTAACACTTTTACCAGAAATGTATGAACTTCATAAACAAAGTTTGTTTTGTTTTTGGTTGATAAACCCTCACAGAAACAATCTCACTGTCACACTGCTGCACGTGCTTGCCTGCCAGTGCATTTACTCCTGGATGTACTGGTTTGATAGCAATCTTATAAGGTGTTAACAATTTCCCACAAAAACAAAACACAGAAGTATTTATTTAGACCTGACTTAGAGTACCTGAAGTTGATCAGAGCCGCAAACTGGAGTGTGTAAACACTTTCTAGTTCTCTCAGTACCTTAAAAAAAAGAAACCCTTTCAAGCCTGAACTGCATGCCTGTGCTGCTTGTTTCTCCTCACTCTCTCTCTCTCTTTATCTCTCTCTCTCAGCCTCTTACTCACAAAGTTACACCTCTGATGCCTGTTAGTCTGTACAGGGTGGGACATTATGGTAGAAACCCTAACACCGCAGGCATGTGTTGGTATTTACACTACAAATTTTCACCATTGCCTTTTTGTGACCCCCACCTCATGAAAGCATTTGGGACCTCTTCTCATGAACAGTGGCAGTGTGATTTTGTTAATGTGTCCTGAACTTCAAGTTCCCACAGCAACCGTGCTATTCTGCACCAGATGTGTGAAAGCACAGATCAGGCAGGATATGAAGAATGACAGCTGTACCATTCATACGGAGTTGTGAAGAGATGGCAAAGTTGAAAATCTGTAGTGAAAATATTAAAAATGCTCAAAGTTCCGAGCGTACGTGGAAACTGTGCAACACATGCTTCTACCGCAGTCATTTAGTGGAATTATTCCACCAAATTTTCAACATAGGCATTTTGTGACCTCTGCTCATGAGTACTGTCACTATGATTTTCTTAATCTGTCCGAAACATTAATTTCCCATAGCAACCATGCCATTGTGCGTCAGATGTGCAAACACATATTTCATACAGGATATGAAAAATGACAGCTGTACTGTTCATGAGGAGGTGAGACAAAATGCCAATGTTGAAAATCTGGAGTGAAAATATTACAAATTTGCAAAGTTACGAGGGTGCATAGAAACTGCGCAATACACGCTTGTAACACAGTCATTTTATGGACTTCAATCACCAGATTTTCAACATAGGCATTTTAGGACCTCTGCTCACGAACAGTGTCACTGTAATTTTCTTAATCTGTCCCAAACACTGATTTCCCACAAGCGATCTCGCTATTCTGCACCGGGAGTATGAGAACACATTTCAGCCAGGATGTGACAAATTACAGCTCTACTGCTCATAAGGAGGTGTTGAAAAATGGCAACATTGAAAACCTGGAGTGAAAAATATTACAAATTTGTAAAGTTACGAGTATGTGCAGAAACTGCGCAATGCACGCTCATAACGCAGTCATTTTTTGAAGTTTATTTCACCAAATTTGCAACATAGGCTTTTTGAGAGCCCACCTCATGAACAGTGACATTGGCATTTCGTTAATCATTCCGGAAGGTGATTTTTCGTAGTGACTGCAAAATCACCTTTCGGGACTGAATAATGAAATGACAGTGATTGAATTCATGAGGTGGGGTCTCAATAACCCCATGTTGAAAATGTGGTGCCAAAATTCAAAAAAATGGCTGAGATATGCACCAAAGTTGAAAAAAAAACATTTGTGCCACTATACAGCTTACTGGCATTTCTTCAGTTTGCGGTCAGCTTTGAAGAGTGCAGACATGTTCCCGGTCCATCCAAGATCGTTGCACCAGGCTCCGGAGGTAAGTATGGGGTGTGGGGGGGTGTGGGGAGGTAGAGTACTCAGCGGATGGGATCGGGTTGGGGGAAGGGGCATGGGGTTAAATGAGGGACCATTTTCTTTTTTAATAGGATTTAATATAAGAAAAGACATCGCGGGACACTTTTGGCATGCTGGGGTGGGCAGCATGCAACCTGGCTGGGTGTTTGTTGGGGAGGTGGGTACTGGAGCAGATGGGGATTTGACACCCTCATCGGCTATACAGTGTGGTGGGGGGAGTGGGAGCGCATGAGCCAAGGGGGATTGGGCACCATCTCGATACATAACAAATGGGAGGGGCGCATCATGCCAACAGGGATTAGGCTACCCAGTCAGCAAATGAACTGGGAATGGGGGCATGCCGACAGGGGGAATGGGAATCCCCAAGTCAGCTGTCATGGGGAATTTGAGGTGGGTGGTGATAGCAGCAGCCCGCCACCATGTTACAGGAAATGTTTCACCAGGCAAGGCACTGCCCTGCAATGACGGGTTGCTCCCTCATTACAGCAGTGGATTTATTTCAAGGGGGTGGCATGCTGGGTGAACTAGTGTCAGCACCATCATGCCACCGTATTGGGAAAAGTGGGCCAAGCCTCAAAAGGCACTGGGGGCATTGGCTCCCACAGTGCCGCACCTCCAAAACCTTGATTCTCTCCTAAGCTGTGACAAAATGTTTCTTGTGCATGTGCACAAGCAAACATAACAAAAAGACAAAAATACAAAAGAGACTGACAAAATAGACTGCAACAGTGACAGACAGACAAGAAAACAATCAGACAGACAAGCAACATACAGACAGATTAAAATAGGGATAGATACAGACTACTGAAAATGCATACTGGAGACAGAAAGACATACAGAAAAAACAGCAACATTTCTACAGACAGACATCAAGACCCTCAGACAGAAACAGCTAATAACAGTCAAGCAAAAGAACACAGGACAAGCAGACACAAGCAGAAAACAGCATTAGAAAGAAAAGCAGATAACAGAGAGATTGATGTGGAAACAAAAGCATAGCAGAGACAGACAGACAATTAAGACAAAGATAGACTGACAGTTCGCTTGAGCTGGAGGCAGTGGGGAATAGGGTTCCCTGTCTTAACACTCCTCCTAGTTGCTATAAAAGGTTCAGTACAGCCCCCAAACATTTTGGATTCAGTATTGACTTCTTAGCCCAACCCCACGCTCAACCTTTGGGGGCCGGGACTGTGTTATAACAAAAGGAAATTGTATGAAATGTTATTTGACAAACTTTATTCCCACAAGGCAGAGTTTAGGATTAATTTGCTGGTCCTGCAGGGGATTAACTTGTAAAAGGAATACCCTACACATGAACTTTAGCAAAGAAAGAACACCTTATGGTTCTTTTAAAAAGTTTGTTAAAAACAGTACAATACTTAATATTCAAAGATGCCTCATGAATAGACCACATGAATATTATAAACTTGAGGTAATTAAAGTGTAAAGCATGTAGTATACAAACAGTTCAGACAGTGAATATTTCAACCCTGGATTTTGACCTTCCTGATCATTGGGTGGGATGGTGAGGGGGGACGCCTTACTTTTGGACCAATACAGCACTGATGGCAAGATCAGTGAAGGACATGCTTTATATGGTTGGTGATCCTCCCCCAGCTCCCACTTTCTGACCAACTCCAGGTCAGATGCAGCAAGGCAATATCACAGGAAGGCTGGTTCATGGTAGGATGAGGAATGCATTGGTTGTAATTTATATGCAGATTAGGAACCTCCTTCACCTTTTTTGGTTGGGAGATGCTGAGACCTGCAGGTTTAGCATGGCTGGGGAAGGGCAGATTAGCTGCAGGTATCCTTTTGCTGCCTCTCCCTGCAAATCCATCCTCCCTCATTTTAAAAATCAATTTAGGGCATGCATAGGCACACCGTGTCAAAAAGCACCCTGCCTGCACCAAGAGTCTCCCCACCAAACATACTTATTGATGCGTTCCCCTCAGGTTCAGACCTAGCTGCCTTCATGCCTCTTCCTTCCCTTCCTCTCTGCAGCTGCTCAGCTCTCCTGTGCTCACTGCCTGCCTGCTCCTGATGGGTGACACCTCACAGAGCAATGCCTGTGGCATATAGGTGCCAAGACAATCCCAGCCAGCCCCCGACTCGATAGCTCTGCATAAATAAAAACAATTATTATCCAAATTATTTTTTTCTTTATTCTCTGGTGTCTAGTGGCACCCCCCTGGCTCTGATTGCTGTCTCCATTATTTTTTATTTGATCCCTGGTGTCTAGTGGCACCCCCACCCTCCCATTTCAGGCATAACCCTAAAATAAAGAAAACAGTCCTTCAATAATATGTTTTTCAAAGCCTGTAAAAAAAGAAGATGGTTTCTCATCAATCAGCCCCCTCACCCCACCACCCACTCAGCATCCACTTCACCACATGCCCCAGTATACCTTCACACACCCTCACTCACCTGAACAGGTCCCAGGCTCAAAATCCACTCTCCAATCAAAGACGTGTCTTGCTGCTGCAACTGGCGATAGCAATATGAGTAACTAAGGTAAAAGCAGTTCAATGTATTTCAAAGGGGGTTTCAACTTTTATGCATAGATTAGCCATTGTTTTGAGATTCTGACCCCAAATTTTTAACATGGCCTTTTGAGGATCCCACCTCATGAACAATAGCACTGTGTCATTATGCAACTCCCGCCCAAAAAATGATTTTGCAGTCATTTGGCAAATTCATCTTTCAGGCAGGATTTGGAGGTTGTTTCTGTCCTTGTCTGTGAGGTGGGGTCATAAGAAGATTATGCTGAAAATATGGGGTTAAAATATGTAAAAATAGCAAAGTTATGACAACGTGCTGCAATTTTGCTACGCATGCTTGTAACTTTGGAACTTTGAAATATTTTGACCCTAGATTTTCAACATAGCCTTCTTATTACCCAACCTCATGTATGTCATAGCTGTCATTTTTCAAATCCTGGCCAAAATGTGTTTTCACACTTGTGGTGTGGAATGTTTTTGCAGTTCTTCAGAATTCTGTTTTGGTGGGGATTCGAAAATGTTCTGTGTCAGGTACATGAGGTAGGGTAATACGATGGCTATGCTGATAATTTGGTCACTGTTGTCCTATAAATGGAAGTGCAGGGCCAGGTCCACAGCTACATACATATATTTATCTGTGGAGGGATTGGAGCACAGGGCCTGGAGGGTCATGCACTCCCAAAGACAAATAATGATGCAATTATACTATCTCAAAAAGTAAGGAAATACATTGCAAAAACATCATTAATACATCAATTAAGGTTGTAGTGACAAAAAATAGGGAATTGTGGCATTAGGATTTCCTACCCTAATACCCCACCCCCACCCTTCACAAACCAACAGGTATCGGGGTGTTCCTTGGGGTCTTCGCCCATAGCTCTCACCCCTTTCTCCTATACTGTACCCATCTCAGCTTATTTACTGATGGAATGGGGTGAGTACTAGGGATGATGATCCCAAAGGTACACTCTTGATGCCTGTTAGTGTGTGCAGGGTGGGGTTGGGGTGTTAGGGTTAAAAACCCTAATGTCACATTTCCTACTTTTGTTGCTGCAACCTAACATATGCATTAAGGAAGTTTTTGCTATACACACACACACATATGCATATATATATATATATATATATATATATATATATATATATATATATAGACATACACACACACACACACACACACACACACACACACACACACACACATATATATCTTTTTCTATATGTATCTTTATACACAAACTAGTTGAAGGACTGCTTTGCCATAACAGAAAAAAATTACTCTCAATTCCTACTTAATTTTTTAATGTTAATTTTTAAACAATCTTTCACCTCTAACCCATTTTCTAAGCACAATAATACCCTCCAGGGTAGGCAGTACTGGACTAAAACAGACCTTCCAGGGGCTATAAGGCCCTCTGCCTGTGGCATTGGGTCTTATTATGCCCCTGGGCAGTCTGGACAATAATGCCTGTGCAGATGTGTGTTATGAGAATTTTTGACACACCCATGATGCATGATAATCCATTAATCCTGAAAGCGAAGCTTGAGGGTTTTTTGAGATTATCACACGCTGAGGATGTATGAAAAATCCTCCCAAAACAAACTTTGCACATGCATTATTTTTTTATAATAACTGTTGCACATTTTTGACAGACAGAACAACTGTAAGCTGTATTTGTACGAGTGAGTGTGTCCATGAGCAGCCGCTGTACTCACTCAAATACAGTGAAGTGAGAGCGCAAGGAGGAACATTCTGTAATAACCTGCTGCTGAGTTATTACCGAATTCAGTAGGTTATTAGGGCATTTTATCAGGAGAGGAAATCCAGTCATTTTAGGGGGTCACCACTTATAGCAGCCCAATACTGCCCTCCCTGCTGGGTATTATTGCATGCTTAGAGGCAGAGTCAGCAGATTGGTTATTACCTGTGCATGAAATCTGTTCTATGCACAGAAAATAACAAGTTCCTAAAATAGGTAAAAAACAAAGAAATCAATGTGTGTTAGAATGCTCATTTTTGAAATGACGCTTGGATATTGAAACAAATTGCCTCGGTCCTAACACCTTTGAATATTGTGTCATTCTGGTACTGCACAAATGCATTGTACAGGGGCAATGGGAATAGCACCAGCACAGTGCAATGCACTTGTGCAGCACTGAATATTTATTTATTATTTTATTTAGCTTTTGTTGACCGGGTAAGTGCACTAGACAAATCCTGCCTATTTTCAGGCACGACCCGGGGGAGGGGGATACAGATGAATGCCAACTGATCTTGAACCAGATTAAGCTGTTGGTGGTATTTTTAGTGAATGAGGGAAATTTGGCCAGGACACCAGGGAAATTCCCCTACTCTTTTCGATAAGTGCCATGGGATCTTTAACATCCACCTGAACTACCACCAATCCAGGCAGATGGGACCTCGGTTTTAACGTCTCATCCGAAAGATGGCACCTCAGAAGTGCAGCACCCCTCTCACGCTGCATTACAGTGTCAGTACTGGGATATTAACCCAAGTGCCAGATGTGGGAACTGAACCCACAGCCCTCTGATCTCCTGGCCTCAGAGGCGAGTGTACTACCTACTGAGCCACTGACACTGTTATATATAATATAGCATTGACTATGGTGCTGAACACAGGGGGCAGCTGCGATTGTGAGGAGGGCACTGGTGAAAGACACAAAACACAGCATCATAGGCATCAAAAATAAACTTTAGCACATAAAAAGACAACAGGCTGTAAAAAAAATAAAAACAATAATTTCAAAGCAAATTGGGCAACTGCTTGTATAAAGGGGGGAGGACAACTGCCCATGGGGGACAAAACAAAATGGGCAACTACCCATATAAAGAGGGGGGTGAAACAAAACAAAAAGGGCAACTGCCTGTATGGAGGGGGACAAAACTAAAAGGGAAATCACCCATGTAAGGGGGAACAAATCAAAATAGGCAATCGCTCATATAAAGTGGGGGACAAAACAAAAAGGGCAACTGCCCATATAAGGGGGAGAACAAGACAAAAAGGGAAACCACACACATAAAGGGGGGACAAAATAAAAAAAGGTAGTTGCTCATACTAAGTGGGGGACAAAATAAAAAGGGCAACTGCCCATATAAAGGGGGGAATGGAACAAAACAAAAGGGCAACTGCCAGTAAAAAGGGAGAAATTAAACTAAAAGAGCAACTGCCCATATAAGGAGGGTGGTGAAACAAAACAAAAAGGGCAACTTCCTGTATGGAGGGGGACAAAACTAAAAGGGAAATCACCCATGTAAGGGGGAACAAATCAAAATAGGCAAGTGTTCATATAAAGTGGGGGACAAAACAAAAAGGGCAACTGCCCATAAAAGGGGGAGAACAAGACAAAAAGGGAAACCACATACATAAAGGGGGAACAAAATAAAAAAGGTAGTTGCTCAAATAAAGTGGGGGACAAAATAAAATGGGCAACTGCCCATATAAAGGGGAGAATGGAACAAAACAAAAGGGCAACCGCCTGTAAAAAGGGAGAAATTAAACTAAAAGGGCAACTGCCCATATAAGGAGGGTGGTGAAACAAAACAAAAAGGGCAAGTGCTCAAAGGGGGAAACAAATCAAATGGGCAACCACCCATATAAAATGTGGATGGTGAAAAAAGATAAGCATTTGTCAATGCCAAGTGTTGCTTGCTGTCATTAGCAGTGGAAGTGCAGGAGCTAGACAGATGCAATATAGGAATGGCAGTGAAGTATTGAACTGAAGCCAATTCCACCCCCACCCTGCAGAGATGGACAGGCATTGGGTTGTATCTTTGGGTTGTTGCCCATAATGGTCACGACATTTCACCTCACCCTACCATGCAGACACTTACAATTGTTGAGGTGTGCTTTGAAGTGTTCGGGCTTTACACTCACCTCATTCCATAAGGAAATATACTGAAATGGGTGCAGTATAGGAGAATGGGGTGAACTCTGGGGCCAAAGGGTCCAAGGCACACCTTGATGCTTGCCACTGGCTGCAGGGTGGGGGTGGAATAGCATGAGCATTACTGTTGACAATCCCAAGTCACACCCCTGATGCCTGTCAGTCCCTACAGGGTAGGGCGTTATGGTCGAAAACCATAACACCCTGGGCATTTCTTGGTATTTTTACTCCAAGTTTTCAACATGGGCTTTTTGTGATCCCACCACATGAACAGTGACACTGTAAGTTCATTAGCTGAAAGGTGATTTTGCACAGCGACTGCGCCATTTGGCGCCCCAGGTGTGAAAACACATTTCAAACATGATGTGAAAAATGATAGCTGTACTGTTCATGAGGAGGTGTAAAAAATGGCAATGCTGAAACTCTGGAGTGAAAATATAAAAAACTGGTGAAGTCACGAGTGTGCGTAGAAACTGCACAACTCACACCCATAATGTAATTAGTTTTGGGATTTTTTACAGCAGATTTTCAATATAGGCATTTTGGGACCTTCTCTCATGAACAGTGTCACTGTGATTTTCTTAATCTATCCCGAACACTGATTTCTCACAGCGACCATGCTATTATGCGCCGGAAGTGCGAAAACACATTCCGGCCAGGGTGTGAAAAATGACAGCTGTACTGTTCATAAGGAGGTGTGGAAAAATGGCAATGTTGAAAATCTGGACTGAAAAGATTACGAATTCGTGAACTTACGAGGATGTGTGGAAATTGCACAATGTATGCCCGTAACACAGTCATTTTATGGACTTTTGTCACCAAATTTTTAACATAGCCAGCTTAAGACCTCTGCTCATGAACAGTGTCACTGTGATTTCTTAATCTGTCCCGAACATTGATTTCACACATTGACCACACCACTGTGCGCTACATGTGTGAAATCACATGTCAGGTGAGATGTGAAAAATGACAGTTTTACTGTTCATAAGGAAGTGTGGTAAAATGGCAATGTTGAAAATCTGGAGTGAACATATTAAAATGTTCGAGTTATAGTGCATAGGACCTGTGCAATGCAGCTCATTAAGAAGCGCATGATCATTTTGGGGGTTGTTCACCAGATTTACAACATAGGGTTTTGGGGCCTACCTCATGAACAGTGTCACTATAATATTCTTAATCTGTCCCGAACATTGATTTTGCTCACAGACTGCGCCAGTGTGCACTACATGTGCAAAAACACATTTCAGGCGAGATGTGAAAAATGAGAGCTGTACTGTTCATAAGAAAGTGTGGTAAAATGGCAATGTTGAAAATCTGGAGTGAAAATATTAAAAATGCTCGAAGTTACTAGCGGGCGTAGGAATCGAGCAATGCACACTCATAAAACAGTCATTTTTGGTAATTTTTTCACCAAATTTTCAACATAGGGTTTTTTGGGGCCTACCTCATGAACTGTGACATTGTTGTTCTGTTAATCAGCCCTGAAAGGTGGTTTCACACAGTGATCGAGAAATCACCTTTCGGGACTGAATAACAAAATGTCAGTGATTGATTTCATGAGGTGGGGTCCCAAGAACCCCATGTTGAAAATTTGGTGAAAAAAATCCCCAAAATGGCTGAGATGTGCACCAAAGTTGGAAAAAAAAAACATTTATGCCATTATACAGCTTACCAGCATTTCTTCAGTTCGCGGTCGGCTTTGAAGAGTCCAGACGTGTTCCCGGTCCACCGAAGATCATCGTGCTGGGCTCTGGAGGTAAGTATGGGGTGAGGTGGGGGTGTGGGGAGATGGGGTATGCAGAGGTGGGCTTGGGTTGGGAAGGGGGCAAGAGATTCAACGAGGGACTTTTCTTCTAGGTCCTTTTTTTTTTTAAAGATGATGAGGGACTTTTGCCACACTGGGGTGGGCTCCCAGCGTGGCACCAGGCAGTTTGTTTCGGGGGGGCAGTGGAGCTGATGGGGGATTGGGCATCCCCATTGACCAAGGAGACTTTTGCCACACTTGGGTGGGCTCCCAGCATGGCAGATGGAATTTTGTTTGGGGGGCCAGTGGAGCCGACGGGGGATTGGGCATCCCTGTGGGCCATACAGTGTGCTGGGGGGACGCCTGAGCCATGGGAAGTGCATTATGCTGATGGGGACTGGGCTACCCTATCGGCAAATGAACTGGGGAGGGGGTCATGCTGACAGGGGGATTGACACCCCATTGGCTTTTTTGTTTTTTTATTCATTGAAATGTTTCACCAGGAAGGCACACTGAACGGCAGGCAGCAGCTTTCCGTCAGCTTTCTGGGGACTGTGAGAGGCCAACAGAGAAGCTGTCACCGTGATGACACTGCACAATCAGCTGTTTTGGTAGCTTGTAATGCACCAAAACAGCTGATTGGGCGGTGACATGGCAGAATTTCTTGAAGCATTGTGGCCTGCTCCCTAACTGCTGACTGATGCAATGTGTTTCTTGCACATGCGTGCAAGCAACACAAAAAAGGACAAACACCCGTATAAAGTGGGGAAGCAAATCAAGAAGTGCAACCACCCATATAAGGAGGGTGGTGAAACCCAAGAAAAGGGCAACTGCCTGTATAAAGGGAGAGTGGAAAAAAAGGGCAACTGCTCATAAAGGGAAGGGGAACAAATCAAAATGGGCAAACACCCATATAAGGGGGTGAAACAAAACAAAAAGGGCAATTGCCCATGTAAAGGGGAAAATAAAGCAAAAAGGAAAACACTCACATAAAGGGAAGGGGAAACAAAACAAAAAGGGCAATCACTCGTATAAAGGGAAATAAAGCAAAATGGGAAACCACCCATATAAAGGTGAGAAACAAAACAAAAAGAGCAACTGCCTGTATAAAAAGGGAGGGTGGACAAAACAAAAATGGAAATCATTCATACGGGGGGGGGGGGATAAAGAAAAAGGTGCAGTCACACATATAAAGGGGGAAACAAAACAACATGGGCACCCGCTCATAAGTAATATGAAAAAAAAAAGAACACCTGCCCATTAATACTGTAAAAAAAAACAACAACAGGGCACCTGCTCATTAATAATATGAAAACAAAGCAGGGCACCCACCCACCAATAATATAAAAAACATGTCCATCAGTAAAATGAAAACAAAACAGGGCACCAGGCCATCAATAATAACAAATTAAAATGTCCAGTGCCCCATCAAGGGGCATCAGATGGTGGTGGTGGTGGCTGCTGGTAGCCCCTTGACTGCGCCGGTGCGGTCCCACACCTGTGGAACAAGTCTCTGCAGCATGCGGACCTGGTGCCTTAGCAGGTCATCCCATCCCTCCTGTGCATGGCATATCAGAGAAAGCACTGTGGACTCAAACAGTAGAGAAAAGTACATACAAGGAGTGTTCTGTGCTGCAATGGAGAATGACTGAGCCATGCGAGGGACACATCACACCGTCAGATATGCCAGGTGCAGAAAAACAGCATATGCCACTGCAGCATCAAGCCAGAGCACAATAGTTTGTGTCATGGCCTGAGGAGCTGTGAACTGAACCCATACACCCAGCATCCTGCACACCAGCCTTCCAGCATGCAGTCCAAACCAGGTGTCCAGGAAAACAGACATTCATGAGCCACCCTTGTCAGCTGCAGGGTCAGGTCAAGGCATACATGTGTTACCCACAGTACAGCTGTATATGGATGGCACCATCATGTAGCACTGTGTGCAGCAGCTGGTGTAACACATGAGTGTGGAGGTGTTGTATGTAGGTGGGCCTCTTGCACACAGTGTCTCATCAGCACAACACTGGTGTGGGATGCCGAGACACCTGTGGGCACCCCTCATCCCAACAGATGCTGGCCCCACCCTCAGTAGAGGGCTGCCACTCACACGAAGCTGTTGCAGGACAAATGCCCTGAAAAGACCTATTGTATGCATGACCTTGCCTGTGTACAGTGGAATAATCATACCTTGGACATTACTGTGTTGGTTAGACACTACCGACTATGCATCACAATGCCGATTGCATATGGCAAGGTACACTCAACAGCCACCAATGCCCCCCCTCTGCTGCTGACCCCATGCCACATACGATCAGCTGGTATACTGACAGCACAGTGATGGAAATACCACAAAGACCATCACAGCGACATTTTTGTCAGTTCGCTGTGATGGTCTCCACGTTTCCTGACACTGTTGCTACCGGCATGTTTGCCCCCCTCCCCGAACTAACTCCAACTGGAGTTAGCAATCTGTAGTGTGAGGGGTGCAGGGGGCACAGCCCCCCACGAAAAGGGTTGTGGGGCAAAGCCCACTACAGAAAACACTTGTTCCTCCAGTGATGGTACAATGTTCCCCCAGTGATGGCACAACACCAATTGGTGGTGTTGTGCTGTCGTTGTGCCAACAGTAGACAAATTTCTTGTTGCCGCTGCATAGTGGAACCTGCTCAGCTGTGTTACAGTGCACTGGTGGGACACCCTGTATATATGGCACTGGAGCTGGCACAGATGCGGTCAGACTGCCACAGGTGCTGTATGAGGCACATGGCATGTCTCAATGGTGCACTTGTACAACAGTGGCCTGTGACTACCTCTGCCAGATGTATACACACAACAGACCTGAATGACAGTTACAGGCATACCCGCTGGGGTTGTGCCTATAACCTCAAATGCCTTGGTGCACCAGTTCAGTGCACTGGGGCAATGTCACCTCACAGTGTAATGCATGCCAAGGCACAGTACACACACACACACACACACACACACACACACACACACACACACACACAGACACAGACACACAAACACAGAGCAGTGGTGCTGACACTGGTCACTGGTGCTGGTGATCCCCGTGTGGCATGTAAAGTGTCTGCCTACAGAGGCCCACACCTTGCATCTTGGACTGTCTGCATCAGTCCCCTCTCCAAGATGCTGGTCCTCGCTGGCCATCACCAGATACACCAGGTTGGCTAACTTGGTACAGACCACCTCGTGTCCCTCTGCAGGACTAGCCTCCTCTTCCTCCTGTCAGATATGGTAGTGGCAGCAGTGTACACAGTTCCAGCCTTTACACTAAGCTGCAGGTGACAGCTGCTTGGTTCTATGGGTGTGGCCCTCCTGTTGCGCAGTAGGTTTCAGCCTCTACACCGCACTAACATTGATTAGCACAGCATTATATATGTTTCCAGTTGGTGGCATTCCACATGTGGCAGGCATATAGTGACACATAAGTATGGTGTGCATGCACAGGACTGTGTAGCACATTGCAGTCATCCTAGCATGGAGGCAAGCCCTGTATCATGTTGTCTTTCCCTGCATGTGATGCCATGCCTGCACCAGATACAGACATAGCACTAGTACTATGTAAGCACTAGCACCAGTGCTATTGCTAATATGATAGCGCTACAGGCAAACCTGAAATATTCATCCAGGCTACGTAAATGAGCTTATTTCACAGTCAGAAGACAAGTTCAGCATTTACATGTCATTACTGGAATGTATTCATTCATTTGCATGCCTCACTGCAGCTGGAGCATGTAAAAGGAACAAAGTGCACCACCCAGATTCCACAGAGGAATTACAGGTGTCTAGAGGTAAGTGTATTATGGAATGGCCTACAGTAGGGACATGGGCATTCGTAGAACTTTGTTTATGCTGTGTCTGGAATAAACTATTGCTGATTCTACATATAGCCAAGGTCTGTGTTAGGCAGGCAGTTTGCAGTGTGTTTGGACCAGCAATGAAGGATCACATACGTTTCTCAGCAAGGAGGCAGTGAGGCCTGCACACCACTGTAACTTTTCTATGTGCTGTGCTATGTGTGTGTATGCACTGCTCAATGTTGTTGTTTCTCCACATTTCCAGCAGGGACAATGGATGATGCAGAGAGACACAGAAAACAAAAATTCAGTGAGGATGAGCTACTGATTCTGGCTCATGAATATGTGGCCTATGAGACTATCATATGTAAGAAGATGGGTCCAGGGCTGCAATAAAGCAGGCATGGCAAACAATAACAGAGTCCATCAATATGGTGGGGAGAGAGAGAGAGAGAGAGAGAGAGACCTTGAGGACATGAAAAACACCTTACAGACATAAACAGGTGGACCAAGAAGCTAGTCTTAAAGGCCAGGTGAGACTACAGGGCCACCCATGGGTGGTAGCCAGTGGGCAGCTGTCCTGCTACCTCCAGTTGGGGAGGTGATTGTGGCAACCCTCACTACTGTGGAGATGGCTGGTGTGCCACGGGGTGGATATGACTGGCCAAGCCATGTGAATAACCACATTTTCATCATCACATTAGGCGTGAGTGTGTGTGCATGTATACACTGGTGGTGCTAGGGTGTGCAGGGGAACACAGGTTCTATTTGTCCTGGACACACAGGGACAGTGTGAGGGAAAGGAATGTAAGGCACTGATCTGTTGTATGTATACCCATCCAGCTATAGCCATACTCATGCAACCTGCATGATCCCCAGGACAAGATACACTTGGGTCATTACTAGTCCATGCCCTGTCGGTAATGGTATACTGTGGAGCCTTCTTATAATGGACATGTTCATGTAGGCAGGTTTTGCCCAGTACAAGGGGTGCCCACTATATCCTAAAACCTTAAGATATGAATATCCTTTACCACAGTGCGCACACCAATGCTAAAATCTGAGCACACACCCCCTTCTGCTAACCAAGGGCAAGGGCAACTGCTGTTTGTGACCGACTGGGGACTGATCAGCAAACAAGATTGATAAGATTTTGTTGTCTAGCACTTTTAACGGTTCGGGGGTCAGAATAATAGGTGGCGGAGCCAGGGGATCAGGGGGATCAGCAGACCACTCATCTTGTAGCTGAAGGGTTAGACAATTAATTTTGACCCCCGGCCCCCCACATTTCAATCAGTGGAGCAGCATTAAAATGGGGCTGGTGAGAGTTCTCCAATGACAGCAGGGAGACTACTCTTAGACCTCTGGTACTCAACATACAGTGAAAATCCGGGCAACCAAAATTATGCTTTTTTGACAATCTCTATGGGATATTTTGTTTTACTCTTGCATGAGCTGCACTGTACAGTTATTTTTTGCTTCCTTTCTCCTCTCAAACCTCTTCAAACGCTACAGGTCCTGACCCTGTTCTAGTTTGATTATCGTGAATAACCCATGAATTTCTGTTAATAAATCATGAATTATTCGTCAGAATGCTGGGATTATTCAGGATTATAAAAAGATATGTAGGCTGATTAAAGTGTATTTAAGAAGAAAACTGTTTTCCCAGTGCCCTGGACAAAGGTGTTCTCTGCAATTCTGACTCCCCACTTTTTGGTACACTCATCTGCCACTGATCAGGGGGCTTAGCAGCAACCATCAAAGGGTTGGGGGAGGTAACGAGGAAAGGCAGCCTGTGTTGTGGAGTAATCCCCTGGAGTAAGGTGTCAGGAAACAGGCATCAGGTCAGGTGAGTGACATCTATAGTGCCAGACAAACCAGCTAAATGATCAGTTAATGATTTGCAGACATTTAACAGGCAGTTTGCAGCATGTAACACGCTGTTCTTCTTACAGGGGGTCACAAAGTATAGTATGAATGGGATTTTTAACATTACAGACATAGTTTTTGGCAGAGCGGATCCATCTGTTATATGCAGATATCTGCTATAACAGTATTCGCCATAAGTGGGTTGGACTGTACCTGTTTTCAGTGGTGGATAGGCCCAACAGGAGGCCTTGATCGCTCCATTGTAAGGGTAGAGTGAACACCAGGAGTTAGTGTATCATAATTACTTGTAATATTCACATGTGTGTGCCTCTCTAGACCTCCACTATTGACATTCTGGGTTGACCACTTTATCAGTTTGCTGTGGGGCACCCGGGCAGCCCATGACTGTTGGTTGCATTACTCAAGGGGTATGGCCATTTGCTGGAATCCTAGTGTGTTTGCTGTCTCTGGGGAAATCAACTACTGTGTCACATGTGCGTGGTTGCCTGAGTGATCAGTGATGGTAGGGTGTGTGGAGTATACAGTACCAGGGGTGTATGGCCACTACACTGCAAAGGCAGCATGGGTGTTGTCGATACGCATTACATTAGGCCTGTGTGCTGCAGTGGTCAGAACACAAGTGTGTATATTACTCTGCAATATCTCTTCCTTCTGATCTCTCAAGGGTTCACTCTATCATCGTGAACTCCATCCCTGCCAATGGCCCAGGACCATCTCAATGGTGACTGCCATTGGTGTCCACGTTTGATGTACCGGAGTCTGACTCCAGCAAGGAGGAGGAGGAAGAGAAGGACGAAGAAAATGTGATGAGGATGAGACCCTTATTGAAGATTGGAGAGGAGAGGGGTCAAGCTTGGACCAGGAGGGTTGCTTTCTCCTGCTGACCCACCAGATGAATGCAGTGTCCCTGCGCCTCCACCCCCAGCATTGGCCATTGCTGTTCCACTTCACCCATTGCCCTTCACACAGCCACTGCGGTGCCACCCCTAGACCCCACCAGAGGCACTGACAATGCCTTTCCTGCTATGGCCAATTCCACTAGCCCAGAAACTGCAGTGCCACCCCAGGACTACAGCATGGCCACAGCTGTGTCCCCCACCCAATCCCATTGGCCCAGCCACCGTTGTGATGTCCAGCCACCCAAACAGTGTGCAGCACTGACTGCCATGCAAACCCAAGCCAAACAACAGCCTCAGGTACAGTCTGACCCTGTTCCTCAGGAGAGTCCTCTGCAACAGCAGGAGGCCGCCAACAGGCAGCTGCTACAGTCAACTGCTGGAGCACAGGAGGCATGCAGTCAGAAATGACATGTGTACACCTCATGCTGTAGGACAAAGAGCAGCATACAGAGGCCTGTCATGTGGAGCCTATGGTGACCTTGGTGGATCTGCGGCAGTACCTGTCTACCACCTTGATGCTGGCTTCAACAGACTGGCTGCTGCTGTGCTGGAAGCTGCAGCCATACTCTTAAGTGCTGCAGGGGCCAGGCCAAGCCCCAGCCATTCATGTGGTGGTACTGTCTACACATGCCATACCACCACTTCCCATAGTGCAGGCATCTGGATGCCCAGCACACCCATTACGCCCAGGACACCTTGCATCCCTGACCATAAAATGATCTTTGGAGGGTTCAGTACCCCATGAGGTCATGGCTGTGGGTGGCTAACCCTGCCAGTCACAACATTCATGTAGCATCTGTCTCCGTAGAGGTAGTATTGGAGGCACCTAGGGTGCATTTTGGTCCCCCCAGCCATATACCACACGAGTCACCTCATGGCCCCACTCACAGCACCCATTTCCCAAACCCCGCCGCCTTGATGGCTTATTTATTTAATTTCAACCCCCACCTGGATGGCATATTATTTAATTTCATCCCCCTTTACACCCCTCCTGCCTAGATGGCTTATTATTTCATTTTATTCTCTTTATAACCTCCTGCCTGAATGTTTTTTATTTTGTTTATTTTTGTTTTCTGATCATCACGGTTATTCTTTCGTTAATACAATATTTGAACACATCATAGTCTCCCGTGTGTTTTTTCTAGCAGTAGGAAATCCTCACTGATGCTTTACAACAAGCATCATCCTCTAGGCATGTAGTGATGTCCTGGAGATAGAATAATATGCTAATTATGGAACTCAGAATGAAGGTTCAGACTCCGTACTGTGATCACACTCCCACTCTAGCCATAACATCAGATTTGTTTCTCTGCTGAAGAAAGCAGTCGCCCCAAAGTCAGTTCCTGACTCTAGATGGGTTTTTACTCATGTTGTTTATTTACAAAAGGTGGTCAGCTAGTTCTTCGTTAATTTTGCATTAGGTAGGTATATTTGCCAATTTTATATAGTTTATTGTTTTCTCCTGTGGTTTCTCTACTTTCCTATTGATTCCCAGGAACTCGAGAAGGATGCAAGTCAGCACAGTTCCCACCTTTTGGGAGCCACTAATACTGAGGAAATGTTTTTATAATTTGATAAAAAAAAAAAAGAGCTACCACTTTTCATTTTAAATGTGGGTTCTTCCTTTTAAAAGTCACAGTTCTTGCCTTCAGGGAACCAAACTGAAATCTGAAAAAGTTGCTTTTGGGATGCACGTAGAGGTTAAGCAACATTTTGTATATTTTCCCAGTTTTAATTTGCTGGGACTGAGCTGGCTGCAAGAATATGTCAAGGGGACTGGATTGGAGGATCTAGATTTGTACGAATACAGATTTCTAAAAAATGAATGTAAAAAAGAACTCCTCAGAGCCAAATTCCACTGCTTTAAAAATCAACAAATACACAACCTGAATAATCACAAATAGTTCTGGTAGTCAGTAAACTCTCTTATTAAAAACCAAGCCCAACCCTCTCCGCCCACCATTGACATCAATGGTACCAGGCACACTGACCCTTCTAAACTGTCAACTTCTTCAACAACTTTTTCTGCAATATGGACAGATACAGAGCCAATGCCTCCCCACACACACACACACATACACACATTAAGCCCCACCTTTACTAAGAGAGACCCAAACAACCCACAATTCTACTTAAAAAGAGTTACTTGTCATGATGTCTACAAGCTGCTTGCCACACTAAAAGTGGACAGACCCGACGACCCTGATGGCCTCTTATCCCAATTCCTTAAACTTGCTGCTCCTCAAATTGCTTTCCCCATCACTAAGCTATTTAATTTGTCCTTCTTAATCGGTACCATGTCCAACCTATAGAAATCATCCACAGTCATCCTACTGCAGAAGAAGGGTAGTAAAACCTCTACTGAGAACTATCGCCCCATCTCCCTTCTCTCTGCTCTTGCCAAAGTACAAGGAAAAATTGTACACAGACAACTAGTGCAGTACATGCAGCAACACAACCTGATATGCCCAGAGTAGCATGGCTTTTGTAAAGGGCACAGCACAGACATAGCCATGATCAAATTCATCGATGCCATATACCACTCTATGGACAAGGCCCAAGTGTCTTACAACTGGATCTGTGTTTGTAGACCTTAGCAAGACATCTGACCTTGTTGATCATAAACTGCTCACTGACAGATTACAAGACCTGGGCCTAGGACAACTTGCTCTCCAATGGTTCCTAGACTACCTGTACCAAAGAAAGCAGTCTGTAAAAACAGGAAATGTTCTGTCCACTGTAAAAAGTAACACTAGTGGGTTCCCCAGGGCTCAATACTGGACCTTGTTCTTTTCACCATATTCACAAATAACCTTACAGTCTGCAAACCCATACATACTCTCCTTGATGCAGATGATGCTGTTCTTTTTACACAAAGATATTAACATTTATAAATCATTCTCCTTCAAATACCTTGGTGTTCATCTCGATCCAGCACTGTCTTTTGAGTCTCATCTCCAGCACACTACATCACTTCTTCACCAGAAATTTGGCTCTCTCTACAGAATAAATAAATACCTAACATCTACTACCAACATTCGGATTGCAGTGGTAAACCTTATACCCTCCCTTAATTATGGCTCTGTCATCATCAACACCATCAATAAATCAACATTACAAAAAAAGTATGCCCTCTAACACAAAATCAGTAAATTTTGCCACTGGCACCAGATCAAATAGACACAACTGCCTAATCCATGGCTCCCTGAAGTGGGTTCCTCCCAACCTCAGAGAAAATCTGACATTGGCCACTCTCATCAAGAAAACTATGCAATGCAGCACACCTGCCTACCTAGAAAATTAACTCTCATTTGTTGAACTCCCTGCTTCCCAATCAACCACAAATAATAACCTTGTAGGCCCTATGTTCCATACAAATGAGAGGCAACAGTCTTCTGCATACTGTGCAGCATCCATCTAAAATTCATTTTCACCAGCCATCAAAAAATCTCCCATCACCTCTTCCTTTACAAAACTCCTGAAATCACACTACTTATAACCGACTAAATTCTGCCCTCTGCCTCTACTACCTTTCCTTCACCTCAACCCCCTTCCTACCCCCTTATCTTCCCCATCTCCCCACTAAGCACTTATCACCCCACTCCAACAAACTGGTCTTATCCTGTTTCCCCCTCATAATCTCTCATCATATCACTCCTTCCATAAAACTCCAACTCTCTCTCACCCTCCCTTGCCTTCACCCCTCTTCTCTCTCTATCTTTCTCCCTGCCCCTAAAACATATTGTCCATCCTTAACCATTTCTCCTGTTACCTTTATTCATTACTGTTACTTCTCTTCCCAACACTACACCAGTTATTTAGATTCTCATGTGACTTGTACATTTTTCTACTGTTACTTTATTGTACTCGAACATCAAATGTATTTTACTTATCAAATTGTACCATAACTTACCTAAATGTTGCATATATATGTTTTGTATATTGTATTGTTCCTTTGTTTTATTTTACATCATATCCTACCCATTGTATGTGCCACTGCACCTGGGTCATGACTGAAAAGGGCACTTGTGTCATTGCACCCACCCAGTCAACAAAGTTTATATAAAAAAAAATAAAATAAATATTGCTGCCCCAATATTAAATCTAGGTTGCGTCTTATTTGTAGGTATCACCAGTGATGCTGGCAGGTGAGGTCATATAACCTATGTATCTGTTGAAAGAGCTGTAGGTATCCACTATCTTTATCACATAGCTCTTGTGTGGTCAGTATCCCTTTATCTTGTCAGTCCTTCTAGTTCACTGGTTTGCCTCCTATGTGACATTTCTCATTATTCCAGAGGGGGGACCAGGGGGAGTCTCCAAATATCCAAGCTGTTAACTTTGCGCCAATTGCCCAGGTCATTTTGGGGTACTTCGTGCTAGAGTGGGATTTTAGGGTGTTTGGGTTTTCTCCAAAACAGATTGCTCTGGTTGGGGGGGTTCCCCAAGGGAGCTGTTTTGCAGTGCACCCATGTGGGTGTCCCCCTTTGAGGTGTTTGATCTCAAGCCCCTCCCAGTTGATGTATGACTTGAGCCACACATTTTGGGGAAAAGTCAGGTAGCTAGGACTAGCCCCCAGAGAACTCTTATGCTACAGTGGCAGCAATTAAGAAATTGTCTTTTATTGCAGGATAACGTAGGTAACTTGCGGTAACTGGATCAAATTACCACTGAAGATATTAGAATGGAGAAGGTACTCTCTTATTCTGAGATTGCTCCAACACCCAACCCTTTTGGCAGAAGATAATACAGACTCTAGATCCCATTCTGAGCTTGGACAAGGTTTTTACAAAGGAGGGATGTCTCCTGGGGCTGAACATACAAACCCTCATGGGTGCTCGGTGTTATCTCTTTATTCTGATCACCATGGTCATTAAGAAAATCACACTGAAACATTGGATGGATCAACTGATTTCATCATTTGCAGAATGGCACACAGAAATGCTAGAGTTTTTTGTGAATAGAGCACACTTTGGCCTTTATGAGAAAGTGCTACCAGTCATACATTAGGCATTGGGGCTTGCTGGATGCCTGATTGTCCACTCTGGGGTAACACTTATGCTACCCTTGCTATATGAATGTATCTGTCTTTGAAAAGTATATTCTATTCCTGTCCCTTATCAATTATCTGCGTACAGGTGGTGGGTTACTGGGGAGGGGGGAGGGATTAGTATAATACTTGAGTGTTTATCTGTTTTGTATTTTTGTATATTCCTGCATAACTCTGTATACCAACAATTTCTCAATTAAGTTTACTAGATTTTAAAACAAAAGATAATGGAGTTGCTGCAGCATAATTACTTCACTTGTTATAGCATTTTTATGGCAATGAGAAACGTTGGCGTTGTCACCACTGCAGTCTAGTCCTGTTGGGTCTCCTAGGGCCTTTCCTCCAAAAGAAGGAAAGCACTGCTTTGTGAAATTTCTGTATAGTTTAGATTCCAGTGGGATAGGAATGTTGTGTAGCACATACTAAATTTTTGGGAAGGCCATCATTTTATACACATGCACCCTCCACCAATGTGGCAGGTGCAACTGGCCCCATCTGGTTTGGTCTTTTTCCATGTCAGACACCTATTCCTGTCTCTTCCCTTCCCTTCCCCCTCAAGCTAACAACTATCTCCCCTGGGACTCACATGGTCTGGAGGTTCCCCCAAAAGTTCCCCCTCATGACAGGGCCAGAGATGGGTGATTGTCCTCCCCATACAAGTAATCCGGATCAGATCAGCAATGACTTCTGGGTGATACCAAGAACTTGGGGATGGGCAGGCAGGACTTCATGAACCCCTGACACAGTTTTCTGCCCTGCCCTCACACAGGACTTCAGTGTGTGTGTGTGTATGAAGGCCCACACTCATGATGCTCCTCTATCCCACTCCCTTTGTGCTGCCTGAGCTTCAGGACCACCATGCCACCACCTTGGAGCAGTCTAAGGTCAGGCCATCATCCCTCCCTTTCCATTGACAGGATCGAGCATCCAGTCCCTTGGCTGACCCCCAGTGACAGGAGTCCATTCCCAAACCCTGGTCAGTGGCATGGCAGGAGGTAAGGGACCAATGCCTATACCCTCCACACCACTGGGCTGGCTCTTGATGAATATTCTTATGGAATTATGATACATAGAAGGTTCTGCTCAGCCCAGTGATGTCCCTTGTGTGATCTTTCAACAATACACAAGAAATTAAATGCATAATTTAAAATAAATATGACACCTGAAAGACAGATTACCTGCACAACTTCTGTCTGGGGGCCCTCTTAAGTAGGGGGACATCAGTGATCTCTGATACCGAGGGTGCCTAAGGCCAGCTCTGAGCAAAACTACTGCAGAAAAACCAGAGAGAGGTGGAGGTCCGACTTCAGTGGGGCTCAGTGAAATTTTTGTTTTACTTGTACTGTCTGACCTGAATTTATTGTGGGCAAATCAATGATTTAAAATGTTTTTTAGTGCTGTGAGGGGACTGTGTGGTTAGGAGGAGGAGGGAAGGGGAAGACAAAGGGCGGGCTGAGGGCGGGACCATACGGGAGAAGCCAGCACCATTGGGAGGGGAACAGGGCCACATCACTGCAGTGAGCCAGTTGGGCCCAGGACTTCCCAGTAGTTCATAGACTCGGACCAAGAAGTAGAAGGACTCAGAGTGCAGCAGATGCAAGTGAGAGATGGAGGTCCGACTTCAGCAGGGCTAAGTGAAATGTTTGCTTTACTTGTACTGTCTGGCCTGAATTTGTGTTGGGCAAATTAATAATTTAAAACGTGTTTTAGAGCTTTGAGGGGACTGTGTGGCTGGGAAGAGGGGAGGGAAAGCTAGAGGGAGGGCTGAGGATGGGACCACACCGGAGAAGCCAGCGCCATTGGGAGGGGAGCAGGGCCACATGGCTGCAGTGAGCCAAACTGTGCCCAGGACTTCTTAGTAGTTCATAAACTCAGACTGAGAAAGAGAAGGCCTTAGAGCATGATGGATGCTAGTAAGAGCATGAGGTCTGACTTCAGCGGGGCTAAGTGAAATATTTATTTTACTTGTACTGTCTGGCCTGAATTTGTGGTTGATAAATCAATGATTTAAAACTTTTTTTGTGCTGTGAGGGAATTGTGTGGCTGGGAGGAGGGGAGTGGAAGCCAGAGGTAAGGCTGAGGGTAGGAGTGCACTGGAGAAGCCAGTGCCATTGGGAGGGGAGCAGGGCCACGTGGCTGCAGTGAGCCAATCTGGAGCCAGTTTTCCACCTTAAATCACCTCAGAAAACTAGGGACCTCTCGCGTGAGTGACCCTGAAGCATAAGTGCCACAAAGCAGGAGCATGGTGTCTGACTAGGTGGCATCTGCAGGGCATCCATAGTGAGGACCACAGGCCATGCTGAGGGAGTTTAGAAAGGGGGTGAATAGCGGGGGGGGGGAATCTAGGGTACCCAGGGCAGCATAAACACAAGGGAGGATGTGGCACCCAAGACGCTGGGGGGGCTGAGGGAAAAACATGGAGGAGGGCAGGTGGGGCAGGGACAGTAGGTGGAGGACACAGGGGGTACTGGGAGGATGGTAAGATGAAACGGGTGTGGAGTAACCATCCTTCTGAGTATAACATGGAATGCAGGGGGATGTCTAATATGTAGGCAACTTGGACAACTTAGGGAAAAAATATCGAAGCTGAGATGGGTACTGGGTAGGAGGACAGAGGTGGCAGAGGACATGAGCAGTGGGGGATGGGAAGGAGGATGTCACTGCCAGGCAGCACAGAAGGTGGAACTAGGGCAGAATCCAGAGGGGAGGCTCATGGTCCAGGAACACCAGGGCCATGGGGACCAGGTGTGAATGAAGTGGGGAGATCGCAGGTGGTGGGGTTGATGCAGGGAGGGGTAGGAGTTAAGGTAAGGTGGAGGGATGGGGGAGCAGGGAAGGGAAAGAGTGGGCATTTGAGCCAAAGGGAATCAGGCACCAAACAGGTTCCTGGTATTGCAGAGTATGGACAATCAAGAAGAGGGAGGGAGGGGACATTAGGGTGCAGGGAGGACCAGAGAACAAGTACAGTAATGTGGGCAGGAGGGAAGAGGAGGAACTAAGGGCAGGAAGGGAACCAGTGATAGGAGGGCAGGCGATCCAAGGGGAAGGGAGGACAAGAAAAGTGAGGGTAGGGGAAGTTACAGAGTGGGGGCAGCGAGTGCAAGGCAAAGGCATCTCCAGGAGGGGAGACAAGTGGGGGGTGAAGACTGGTCCAAGGGGAAAGGCAAAGCAGGAGAAAATCAGGGGGAAGGGGGAAACTGAGGTTAAGGGAAGAAGAGAGACAATGGGGGTTGAGCAAAAGGGAAAGAATCATGAGAAGATGGGGCAAAAGGGTGGGCATTATGGCAGAGTAAGGCAGGAAGGTAGGAGAAGATGGTTGTAATTGTGGGTGACTTAATACTGAAGGGGATAAGATGGGGAAACAAACACATGAGGAATAGCAACAGGAAGGCGGAGGGTATGTCAGGCATGATGGCAGGGAGGGTGGGTGCTATTTTACTAAAGTGTGAATGTGAAGGGCAGGAAAAGGGGAAGCCTCATATTGTGGTCCATTTGGGCACCAATGATCTGGCGGGATGTGAGGTAAAGGATGTGCAGGAAAGATTCAAGGAGCCGGATGAGATATGCAGTGGGGTAGGAAAATTGGTTGCTTTCTCGGAAGTACTGCCAGTCCCGAGGGCCAGCACTGTTAGAAAGCTGAGGATAGAAGAATTTAACTCATGGCTGGGGGGATGATGTGATGCAAATGGGTACGGGCTGATGAGAGGTTGGGGCAGGACCTGGGAGCACAAGGATCTATATGCCACAGACAGGCTACACCTAAATAGGGAAGGCAAAGGAGTCCTGAAAGACAAATTGGAGAGGTACTTGACAGAGGAGCTGGATTTGAACTGAGGAGGGGAGGACAGCAGCGGCCAAGGCACTTGGCACCAAGAGAGGGGAGCCTCTGAGCCTCCCCCCAGTGGAAATTCAAAAGGAAGGGAGGGGGCATGGAGAGAGGACAGTAGGGGTAGGGGAGAGGGATGGTCACCAAGGGATGGTGGGAAGCAGATGGAGTAAGTGGGCATGCTGGAAGGTAGTGTCCTTAAATGCAAGGAGTCTGGCCAATAAAGCAGCAGACCTGCAGGAGGTGATGGCAGAAGGGGAGGTAGACATAGCTGCCATCATGAAAACATGGGCAACCCAGTACCATGACTTGGACCTCGAGATCCCGAGGTACCAACTACTAAAAAAGGACAGAGGGAAAGGGAAAGGTGGAGTTGCATTGTACATAAAGGAAGGGATACTGTGCACCAGGGAGGAGGGGGAGGAGGGCTCGACAGAAGCCCTGCCTTTGGCTGTGTGTGCTTCTTCTGTCTTTGTTCCCTGTTTTGTGTTTGTGTGTCTCTGTTTGTTTTTTTTTGGTGGGGGGGGGGGGCTTTGTTTCTAAGCTCCTGGCATACTGCTGCTCCAGAGCTCATACTACTTGCTTTCAGTTACTCACAACTTGAATTGCTTTTGATGACAACACTCAACTGCCTTGCAGTGCAACTGCAAACATTATCTGTGTGTTTAGCTCAGCCATAGCTGTTTTAAATGTTACATACTTAACTGCTTTCTCCTGATTCCGGCTCACATGGAACCCTGGCTGTACAGCCGAATCATGCTCACCTCATGTTACTTGCCTCATTGCAACAGTCTCATTGCACTGCCTGGTGATAGTGCTTGCAGAGCATTGTGCCTCCTTTTATTTTGTTTATTGCAGTTACAACTCATTGTACTCAATTGTTTTCCCTACTGCTGCCAGGCCTAATTGCTTACTGCTACTGCTTTGTTTACTCCCATTGCTATTGTACCTTGTTCTACTCTGAGGGCAACTAAAGACCCTGCTAAGGCTATTTAATTAGCTTTAATATCTGCATGTGGTTCTTGGCCCTTCCATTACTTCCTTGTTTGTCCTATGGTGGGGACTGGGAGGTGTTTGGGAGGTCGTTGCCAATGTGGCTAATTATTTCTGTTCTAAATCCTGTCTTCGCCACCAAAACTCCTCAGAGTTTGTGACCTTGATTTGGCTTTGAAATGCCTGGCTGGCTTGCCTCACTATTCCGTGCTGTTTGCCCTATGTTATGCTGACCTATGTGCAGGTCCACTTATTACTACTCTGTTTACTGACCTACGTGCAAGTCCGCACTTGCTTACGCAGCCATTGCTCCTTGCATACGCAAACCATTGCTTCATGCCTACTGCCATCCCCTCAGGTTCCGCCACTGGGATTCTGCTGCACTCAATTCTGCATTTGGCCTTGCAAGGTCTCAGCACTCAGTGCTTATTACAATCTCAGCACGCTGTGCTCATTCAGCTCACCAGCTTTTCAGCTCTCAATCAATTTCTGGGGCATGCCAGCCATTCTATTCTGGCACAGGGTTCCTGCAGCCGACGGTCTTGTTCTGCATTTAGTCCACATCTCGAGTGTGTACAACTCGGGGCGGGATCCTTCCCATCTGGTCCATAGCTGGGAATGTCCTCGCCTCGGGCTTGGCTTTAGCTGCCTTCTATGCGACAGCAGCTCCTTGTGTAGAATTTAAGACTAGTGGTGAAGGGTGGAAAAAGTTACCTCCTTTGGCTCTAGAGTTCTACTATAATGGTTAGTCATTGACTTCAGTGGTTTCCCTAGCAAAGCACATTCATCACATTCTCCCTATGACTGCCTCTGGTTCACCTGGTTTGATTTTAGGGAGGGCAGGTGCGTGCCTCAGCAGTCGTTGCTCTCCTCCTGCGCCTTGGTTGCATGTACTGTTGCAGAGTTTTCTCGCAACCTTCCACGGCATTACCGCTAGGGGGTTTGAGTGAGAGCCTGCCTCCAAATTGGAATATTTTCCACCTCCTTTTAATTGGTTTTTCCAAACTGTAGCTGCAGAGCCGTCACTAAATAAACTATCCCAAGCCTGGAGGGAAGGTGATCTAGGCCTTGGATCCCCAGAGATTTCCTCCTCATAGGGTTTTTTTTTCTCTCCTCTGTTGCCTCCGGTCATAACTCTTAGTTAGCATAGTAGTGTCCCCTAGTTTCTTTAGGTAAGTTTCACTGTTGGATGGAGGTGGAGGATGTCCTGCCATTCCCTGTCTCCTTAGGGGATCCCCTAATCTCAACGCAAACCATTGCTTTCATGCTACTCAAACCTGGGCATTTCATTACATTATCAAACTGAGCATCTCATTACATTATCAAACTGTCTATGCTTCTCTACTACTGCATCACAGTTCCTGCTACTACATCACAATTACTGCTTGCTCATACTGTATGCTTCATGTTGCCTCCTTCTTTGGGGATGATTGTACTACATTTCTTTTGGGGATTCCTAAGGTATCTTTAGCCACAGGAATTGTCCAGTGGCACCTCTAGGGGTGGAACGTTCTCTGAGGGTTCCTTGCCTTTCTTACCCCTGCAGCATGTTAATTCCTATGGACTAGAGAGTGTGAACAGCCAAAACCAAACTAACACAGTTGTACAAGCATAACACTATACTGGCTGCGTAGGTCAGTGAACATATGTTATGGTATTGCACCTGTATATGACCCTTTTGGGACAGTATTTTATTAATATGCAACAAGGTCATTAAGTCCAATTTGTTATGCTCAGCCAAGTTTGCAGTTTTAGGGATTTGTTCTAGACGTAATGGGCTATCGGAAATTCAAAAGCCATGGTTAACAGCAGTCTTTATTACTGCAAAGAATGCAATCCTTAGACACTGGAATAACTCAGAAATCCCTTTGGTTAAAGAATGGCTGCAAGATTTAGCCACAAGAGCTAGCTATGAAAGGATTGCTTATGTGAATGCTAATGACTTAGATAAGTTTACTGACATCTGGGAACCATTTGTTAATAGTTCTCTGATATAATATTAGATGTTGATATACAGTGAATCTTTATTCTGTTAGTAGTTAATAGTTGTATAGCCTAGGAAGAACCTCTGCATTAGTCCTTAGTAACATTCACACTGCAATTTATTTACTGTCTTAGCCAATAATATGTATGATTAGTCAGTTTAAATGATTTATTATTAGCAAAGTGATTGTGATACTTAAGTCTTATTTGTAAAATCTTGTCTCTCTTTCTCTTTTTTCTTTTTCTGAATGACATTTGCTTGTATTTGTATTTGAAAATCTAATAAAATTTTAATTATAAAAAAAGAAATGGTCCATCATCAAGAGGGGACTAATTGAGGCTACGGACACATGGCGAAAGGCTCATGAAAAGAACTCTAAGGCCAAGAAACCTAGTTGGTTTAGCAGGAAGGTGGCAGAAAACGTGGGCTACCTTCTGGAGGTGCAAGTGGACCTTGATAGAGGAAGATAGAGAGGCTTACACAGGGAAAGCTAGTGAGGCAGAGAATGAAGTCTGGGCAGTCAAGGCTGTGAAAGAACTAAGACTGGCACAGGGAATTAAGGATTTGGGATAGGACTTCTTCTGTTACATTAAGGAGAGGAGATCCAGAATGGTCAGGATGGTATGGATAAAGAGGGAAGGGGGTGGGCAGAGAAGGGAGAGGAATAGGCGGAGGCACTAATTGAAAACTTCTGCCCTGTCTTCACCAGCAAAAAGGATGGGTTCATGCCAGGGGTGATGGTTGGGGTTTGCCCTAGGGGAAGGGAGGACTATAGTGGAGAGATTGAGGATGAGAGGTTCTTAAGAGGTCTGAGGGAACTGAGAGTGGACAATGCTCCTGGCCCAGATGGAGTGCACCAGAGAGTCCAGAGAGAGACTGTGGAGGTACTAGCAGTACCCCTGAGAGACCTGTTTAACACCTTGCTAGAAAAGGGGAGTGTACCGCAGGACTGGAGGACAGCATATGTGGTACCACTCCACAAGAGTAGTCCCAGAGACGAGCCAGGTAACTATAGGCTGGTCAGCCTTACCTCTATAGTGGCCAAGTTGATGGAGACCATTCCTAAGGAAAGGCTGGTGCCCTTCCTCAAGGTGAATGGTCTCCAGAATGATATGCAGCATGGGTTTGTCATGGGGAGATCCTGTCAAACAAACATAATAGACTTCTTCGACTGGGTTACAAGGTCACTGGACAGGGGGCAGGCAGTGGATATCCTGTACCTGGACATCAGTAAGGTGTTCAGTTCAGTGCCTCATGGCAGGCTGTTCAGCAAGCTGAGGGACCTGGGTATAGAAGACAACTGCTAGGGTGGGTCAAGAGCTGACTGCAGGAAAGGAACCAGAGAGTGGTGTTGGGGGGGGGGGACTATCCAAACCTAAGCCTGTAACCAGTGGAATCCCACAGGTCTCAGTACTTGGACCTGTACTATTCAACATCTTTATAGGGGACATAGCAGAGGGTATCAAAAGTAGGATCTGCCTTTTTGCAGATTATTCCAAGCTCTGTGGGAGGGTGGACACAGTGGAGGGGAGACAAGAATTAAAGGAAGATCTGGCTAGGCTGGAGAAATGGTTGGGTATCTAGCAGTTAGGATTCAATGCCAAGAAGTGCAAGGTCATGCACCTGGGAATCAGGAACCCAAGGGCCAGCTACTGGCTGGGGGGGGGGAGTGGCTCAGGTGATCACCTCGGAGGAGGAAAAGGACCTTGGAGTGTTAGTCAGGGGTGACATGAAGCATGTTGTACAATGCCACAAGGCAGCAGCCAAAGCTAATAAAATGCTGTGCTGCATCATCAGAGGAATCACCTCTAGGAGGGAGGAAGTTATTCTGCCACTGTACAGGTCTCGGGTGAGACCACACCTGGAGTACTGTGTACAGTTCTGGTGTCCTTATCTAAAGAAGGATGTCAGTCTACTGGAGGGGGTCCAGTGAAGGGCAATAAAGATGATCCAAGGCATGAAGGCATGAGAAGAAAAACATATGAGGAGAGACTGAGGGAGCTCAACATGTACTCCCTGGAGGACAGAAGAGAGAGAGAAAGGGGACATAATAGAAACCTTCAAGTACCTCAAAGGCATAAATAGGGTTAATTCAGAGGGTATGTTCAACCTGAGAAAGGAGGGTACTACAAGATGGCATAGCTTGAAGTTGGTGGGGGCAGATTTCAGAAGGAAATTATACACTTTTTCACAGAAAGGGTGGAAAAGGGGTTGAATGAGTTGCTGGAGGAGGTGGTAGTGGTGAATACAGTAGACAGCTTCAAGGGAGGGGACAGGGTGGACAATAAAATCAGAATGGGAGGAATCAGTTCTGGAAAGGGGGTACAGTGTATGGGGGTGTTGATGACTTCAGGTGGAGTGGGAGGGGGGTAGCTCCATGGATCTAAACTAGCTGCTCTCTCGAGCAGACTAGATAGACCATTATGGCCTGTTTCCGCTGACAATTTCATAAGTTCATATGTTTATATGTTCATAGGAAACAAAGGCTGTTTCTATTATTTTCACACTACTTGAAAGTGTTTATTCTTTTTAACAAAGCAAGGATTAAGTAAAAAATTCATTCAAAGTATATCGATACACTGAAAGTGTTTAGATATGATGTAACTATGTTGATCTGACTCCAAGTTTCATTTAGAAAGAAAATAAATTTTCTAGCCCTAATGGGTAACGTTAGTCCTTTTTTGAAGGAAACTGACTTCAAAAAGATTTACAGTAAATTTGGAACCATTAGGACTGGAAATGTAATTTTCTGTAAATGAAAGCTTGGAGTTACATTGATATGGTTACTCAATATTGTCATGCTTTTAGTGTATCAATGTACTGGACATGGATGATGCTTTGGAAATGCACAGTACAAAACACATTTAAGTCACTTTTTTAACATTTCCAGGATTTTGGTTCATGTAGAAGCAAAACAGATAATGGTGTGATTTTTGCTTTGAAAATGTGCAGTTAAAGCAGTTTAATCACATTACAACATTACTTCTCCAACTTTGACATATTAAGCCTGCCCCAAACCATGGAAAAGATCTTGAGCCTCCCCCAAATATTGACATAATTTTGGGCCTCCTCATAGAAAAACAGCATGCTTTGCACAGTACATGAGGAATAAAGTGAAACTGCTTTACGTACTTTATTGTAACCCCCCCTTGCAACCCACCCCAGGCCAGCCTATGTGCTCTGCTCTCTTGACTATTGAACCATTATTACTCATGATGCAATACCTTCATAGCTCAGACTGCATTCTTTGTTTTCCCTCTATCTGGAATAACCTTCCTACCCACCTCTGCCTCTCCCCTTATTACCCTGCTTTTATGTAACTTCTCACGGATCTCTTTGCTCCCTCCTGCTCTTGCTCCTAGTACTTCTCTGCTTAACCCTTGCATTTGAGCTGTTTTACCACCAGTCTAATTGATCAGTTATTAACTTTCATTATTTGTAATTGTTCCTCTTTGTTTGAACTACTGTTTATTTTGTACTGCATGACTATTTATATATATTAACAGCTCCATTAAAATCATTAAGATTATTGTTAAAGATAAAGGCTAGACTATGGAAAAAAGCCAACAGGACCCTGGATCATAACCTTTGGATTAAGTTCAAGGAGGTGAGAAACAGGGCAAAACAGTAAATCAAAAAGGTCAAGGGGCTTTATAATAGACAAAAAATAAAGAATACAACTGAGCCAAAAAATTATTGGAATTTAATAAAGAATTTAGTAAAACCTAGCCAGGGTCAAATGGAACTTCTCCTTATGGAAGAAGGCAAATTGATTTCACAGAGAAGAGCGGTGGAGCTTTTGAACCATTATTTTATAAATTTGCCGGATTTGTCTGACAGATTAACTTGCCAGGGGTGGTGTGGGAATATCATGGACCATGAAGAGGCTCAAGAATTAGATACCTATTCTCCAAAATTTAGGTTCAACATTATTAAACCAAGGGATGTCCTGGCTGAAATAAACAGACTTAAACATAATCAAGCCAGTGGTTTTGATAAAATTAAAGTTTGTTTTGTAAAAGATTCAGCTCAGGAAGTCTCTCAACCACTGGCACATCTATTCAATCTGAGTCTGACCCAGGGCACCGTTCTGGAGGTGTGGAAAAGGGCTAGAATTATGCCCATCTTTAAGGAGGTGATCCCTCCAATCCCTCAAATTATAGACTTATTGCACTGCTGTCTATCATATCCATACTACTGGAATATTTAGTTCATTCCCAACTGCTGGAATACTTAGAGCTGAATAAAAAATGAACAGATGTACAATATGGGCTTTGTAAGGGCAGGTCCACAGAATCTGTGCTCTCTGACTTTTATGATCAATTGGTCATTCTCTTGGGAAAGGCAAAGTCCGTGGGTGCAGTTTTCATGGACCTGTTCAAAGAATTTGATTTGGTGGAGCATAGGAGACTCCTGGCCTGTATGTCTGCAATAAGAGTACACGATGAACTATTAGCATGGTTTGCATCATATTTAGCTAATTGCTCTCAAATGGTAGTTATGGGAAATACAAATTCTAGCCTTGCTCCCATCACCCAGGGCATACCTCAGGGGTCCATATTGGGCCCCTTGATGTTTTTGAAGTATATGAATAATCTCCTTAGATACATCCTTTGCTCCGAAATAACATTATATGCTGATGACACCGTTATTGTCACTGAGGGTTCTGATCCTAAAGAAGGAGAACTTAAACTTCAAGCTGATTTTGAAAGAATTCAGCATTGGTTTGAGTCTAGGGCATTACTTATGAGTTTGAAAAAGCCCCAGTGCATGCTCTTTAGCCCAGATAATAAAAGTAATAAAACCCTTAAACAAACTTCCTTTGAAATTAGGTCTAGAACTGGTAAGGCATTGACCCAAGTAACAAGCTATAGATATTTGGGAGTACACTTTGACAAGCATTTAACCTTTAAGACCCATATTGACTCTCATTGTCAAGAAAGTAGGAAGCAAATTAAGAGCTATGAGATGAGTATCACATTGTCTAACTAGAGAAGATAGAATATTAGAAGCTAACCAACTATTAGTTCCTCTCTTGGACTATGGTAGCCACATTTTTAATAATGCCACTAAAAAACAACTAATGAGATTAGATGTAGTCTACCATCGGATTGCCAGAGTTGTACTCAGATGCTGTTTTGATGTCCGTCACTGTTCCTTATACAGTACTCTTAACTGGAGTTCTCGCCAAAACAAGAGAGATTACAAATGGGCTACTCTATTGTTTAGCAGTTTGAGATCTAAGGACAGCCCAGTAGAGTAGGTAAGTCAATTGAATGGCAAAACCACAATTATACTTTGAGGGATAATAGTATGCATTTAAAGCTACCTAAGGTAAAGAATAGCCTTGAGAAAACGTCCTTCAGATATCGAGCAGCAAGAATCTGGAATAACTTTCCCAACCATTGGAAGGACCTATCCTTATCTATTAATGTATTTAGGCAATTCAGTATGCCTAAATTACATGTTTGTAAATGTTAATGCATTAACACGTTGAACTGGAGTTCTGACTGTTTTGACGAAAGCCATGATTTGTAATTCATTGTGTGCTATTTTTCATGTTACCGAGGTGCTGTAATTGTTTTTGTAATTTTATATAGTAAATATTTTATTGCAACTGACTTTGTAATAACAGGATTGCCATGAAAACAGGACCCTTGGGCCCTATGGTAAAAAATTGCCTATATAAATGAAATTGTTTTACTACTACTGTACTGCTACTATTTTGCAGTTACCTTTTGAATTGTATTCACTCTCTACCTTTCCCTGGGTACAGGGATGAATCCAGGATTTTAAGGAGGGTACTGTGGTGGCAGGAATAAAAGGATGGAGCCAAAGGGGCATGGCTATTGGATGAAATAATGCTGATGGATTCATTATTGGGCACTCAATGCAATGGCTGTGGTGGGCCACAAGGAAGTACATTTTTTTTTAGTTGTTTAACCAGGAGTAGCACACTAAGCTGAAAGCTGTTTTACAGGTGCGACCTGGGAGCACAGGGAAGTTAAGTGACTTGCTCAGAGTCACACAGTATTCAAGTGGAAGTTGTGGAATTCAAACCCAGGTCTGGTCTGCTGGATGTCACCAGATTTGCAGCACAGAGCCTTAAAGCACTGTGCTATACTGACTCCCTTACATATTTAGATATGTTATACATATTCAAACACTAATGCTGCTTAGTGTAACATCAAATGAATGATTCTTCTGTAAGACACAACTTTTGTGCAAGATACAGTAACATTGACATGGATGCTTCATTTATTTAGTGGTTTATTAGACCTGTAATTTTTGGTTACATAATACAACTTCATGCAACCATAGATTTTGTGTGGCAAATATTGCTCCAGATTCAACATGCATAAACATAGAAGAAAACAGGGGTTCTGCCCAGATGATGAGCTGGCAAAAAAAGTGTTTTTCTCATGCCAGAGTATACCAAATGTCATTTAGCAGTCAAGCAGTCACTGGGATTATCTGCAACCAAATATTGTAGCACCATTTCTTGTCTTCAGTACATCTATATCTATATCTATATCTATATCTATATCTATATGCATACAGTATATATGTATATGTATATATGTGTGTGTGTGTGGACAATATTCAAGAGACTTGGGTGTGCACTTAAAATAAGGTCTGTATTTTACTCATAATTTTGTAAAAATACAGAATTTGTACTCTGTACTGTTGCCAATATGGGCAAGAGATAGTGTGCATAAAAAAGGGTGTATGTATTTTTATTTTATTGTGGCAACATTTTAATAATGAAAATAGCCTTAAAAAAAGCAGCCATTTTGTGACATGACTATGGTACACATCTTGGTGACCATTAAATTTACTGTATTTAAAGCACAATACTAAAAATTTTTTTTTAATGGACAGAGTGGATGTGTAACTGACCCCCAGTGATTATTGATTTTATACAGATGTAATTACATTTACATGACATCACATGAAATTTATTACTTCCATGCATTACTGTGGTGTCTTATAGCTGCATAATTTCTTTTGTGTATTCTACCTTTGTGCTTTGAGTTTTTTTTTTCAGTGTCAGTTCAGATTGCTTAATGTGTTTCCCCCACATAAGTCTGCAATCTTAATGCAGTGGTACATACAGCCTGCTAGCAGCAGCAGCATCAAAAGCTGCGGCTCTTGCTGTCATGTCCATGTTACCCACATGGCTGATGATACTGGTATTGGTACAAACAGCCGGGAACCGAAGGTGACATCAGTCATTCAGTTTTGGTACTCTTGCTCTAAGCAAAACTGTTCTCTTCTCACTACTTCTCCCATTTACCATTCTTAAAAATAGGGAGAATGAAACATCGTCCATTTTAAATCTGGCACAGGAGTTTGGATGGATCTCAGAGGTCTCCACTCACTAGAAAACATGATACTCAGCATTCTGCTACAAAACAGTAAGCTAAAATTCTGGAAGGCATATTAAATAGTGACTGGCCAAAGGGCAGCAGTCATTCTGTGTCATTTTGGGGACAGAAGAAGTAAAGTTTTCACCTTGGGACTTCATGGTCCTGCTGTTTGTGGAGGGCTCCTCTTCAAAACAGAGGATGACTGGATTAGTGAGCTGTGCAGCATAATGAGTATATTTTTTTGCTCCCTCCCAGCTCTGGGCCAGCCTCTCCTTCAGGCCACCTATGCCCTCCAAGTCACACTGTCTCGGATCAGCCACCTCTTACCTCCATATAGCAGCCCCCCCGGGTGACCCCCAGATGTAACCCTTTGCCAGGTGGGTCCCCCCGAGGGGGACAGCACTAGGGGAGGCAACCAGCAACAAGCCTGCTCCAGGGTGCTGCTGGGGATGGTGCATGCACTGTCCTCAGACTCATGGCTACGGGAGCTGGCGATCGTTATCCAGTCAGCTGTTGGGCTCTTTTTCCCATTTGCTGCCTGGGGGTGTGGTGTGCCACAATGTAAGGCTGACGCCAACATTCACCACACCTCCTTAGTGAGTGGGAACCCATACCTTGCCATGCCCCCAGCCTCTGCTAGGGGTCAGCAAGCGCTGGGTCACCTCCCCACTCTCCCCCTGAGAGAAGGCGCCATCAGTCGATGCTCAAGCATCTCTCCCTGGCCAACCCTCCAGCACCTGAGTCCATTCTTGAAACTGGGTAGCTGGCATCACAAATGGAAATCCAACCGCTGCATGGCGGGCCGGTTATGAGTATATTTTAAAGTTTTGTTTGGGAAGTATATCAGCAGAACTTTTCTCTGTTTCTAGCACTGTGTAAATGGGGTATATTAAATAGTATAGTTTAAAGTTGTGTTTTGGAAGTATATCAGCAGAGAGAGCGAAAGCAGCCAAAGCTTCCTTACATCAAGGAGGTTATTTACTAGACTACACTGAATTTAATTATCACTTTCTGGACCTGTGTAAGTAACTAGCATTGATTCTCTGTTTTTGGGATTGACATTTCTTAGTTTAACTTTAATTTGTCAGGGAGGAACTATATCTGGGAGATATTTGCAGTCATTTGTGACTAGACCTGTTACTTAAATTCTGTGAAATAGGTGTCTGAAAGGAAGGAAGGCACTCCCTGGGGTGGAGTGTCAGAGTTGTAGTTGATTGTTTCAGGAGGGCACAGGTTTACTCCCACCCACCCTGCCCCTCACCTCAACCTCATAACTTCCTTTATAGCAGGGGTTCTGACATCACTTCCCCAAAACTGCTAACAACATACACCTGTTCATATCCTTAAAGACACATCACACTGAATGGGGGTAGAGACACTCACAAACTTGCACACACTAAAACAAGAACAAAAAAAAAGAAAATCATCTGTAACAGGGAGGGACACAGACATGTGGGGAGTGGTGCAATGCACTGGCTTTGGGGCAGCACTCTTCTGGGAGACATTCTGGAGACTGCATTGCAACCCTATTTTAGGCACCTCTCTGGTCTGAGGGAGGAGGATGTTCATCTCCATGCTGACCTGGCAAGGATTCTGGAAACCTGCTCACCCACCCAGGGACCACTGAGGCCACCGACACTACCTCAGAGGTTGCCAATAAAAAGGAGTGGTTGGGCCATGGTGGGCTCAGGAAGGGTGAGGGTGGTGGAACAGAGGTGCATCCCTCCAGTTGTGCCTCTCCACAATTCATTCACCATTCTGGTAGAGCATGGTTCCTCTAAGGAGGCATCTGCAGTGGAGACCAAGGAGGATGCTGGGAACCTCCACAATGGAAACCCACAGGAGGGTGGTGCAGGACCCCACAGGGAAGGAAACAACTCCTGGTGGGGGACTCAGTTGTTAGGAGGGTAGAACTGGGGAAGGGGGATGGAGGTAAGGTGCCTTCCTGGTGCCATGGTTGGAGGTACAGGAAATGAATCCTCAGGATCACCAGAGCAGCTGCAAGGGGGAGTCAGCTGGATGTCATTATCCACCTAGGGACAAATGACCTGGCTGAGAATGGGATCAGAGCAGTGCAACAGGAGTTTTTGGAGTTGGGGAGTGGCCTTAGACAATTAGCACACATGGTAACTTTCTCGGAAATGCTACCTGTCTATGGCACAGATGAAGCTAGCATGCTCCACACCATGGGATTCAATGACTGGTTGGAAAACTATTGCACAGCTCAGGAATTTTACTTCATTAGGGACTGGGGCTCCACCTGGAGGGATGCAGGCCTATACTGGTGCAATGGTCTGCATCTATCCAGGAAGGGAACTAGGATCCTAGGTGATAGGTTTAAATGCTTCATTGACAAGCATTTAAACTAGCCAAGGGGTGAAGGCACTGAAAAGGAGAAGAGAAATCCTAGCTCCCCCCCAAAATCAGGGTAATTAGTGAGGTAAACACCAAGATAGAGCAGTCAGTAGGGAGAAGGGCAGGGGTTCATGGAGAAAAAGACAAAGGTAGTAAGGACAGGGATGGGGCAAAAAGAAATAAAGCCATACATAAATGGAGGGTAATGAGTACCAATGCCTGTAGTCTAGGTAAAAAGCTCCCTGAAATGGTGGCCTTGATGGAAGAGGGATGCCTGGATATCATGTCAGTCACAGAAACATGGTACACAGAGAACCATGACTGTGATGTCAACATACCAGGGTACTCAATCTACAGGAGGGACAGGGAGGGAAGACGCGGAGGAGGAGGAGTGGCTCTTGATGTAAGGGAAGAGATCAAAGCAACAGAACTAAAGAGTAAACAGGGAGGAGAAGAGGCACCGTGGGTCACCCTGGAGACTGGAAATGACTCCACAATCCACACAGGGGTTGTATACAGACCCCTGTCTCAGGGGGAGGAAATGGACAAGGAAATGATAGTAGGCATCCTTAGGATGGCAGAGAAAGGGGAGGTATTGCTGATGGAGGACCTAAATATGGCAGATGATAAATGGAGCACCTTTGCTGCAGCCACATCCAAGAGCAGGGCCATTCTCAATGCCCTACGGGGCATCCCTCAGACAGCTAGTTTCAGAACCCACTCAGGAGGGAGCAATCTTAGACCTCGTACTCTCAAATGGGTCTGGAGAGAGGATTTACGATCTTGAAGTGGGTAGCCATCTGGGAACAAGCGACCACCAAACAGACTGATTCATGATAAACTTAGCTGTAGAATCAAGCCATACAAAAGTGAAGGTACTGGACTTCAGGAGGGATGATTTTGTCAAAATGGGAGAGTGCCTCAGAAAAGCACTGGCAAACAGGCAAGAAGGTGGGGTGGAGCAACAATGAAGAATATCAAAACTGCCATCACAGAGGCAACAAGCCTTTGTGTGAAACAAATAAATCAGAATGAAAGGAAAAAAACACTATGGTTCTCAAAAGAAGTGGTGGGGAAGGATAGGGAGACAAAGATAGCATTCAGGAAGTATAAGGAAACACAAAAGGAGCAGGACAGAGAACTGTACTAGTTAAAGCAGAAGGAAGCGGGGAAGGCAGTCAGAATAGCAAAGGCCCAAACTGAGGAAAATATAGCCAACTCGGTTAAGAAGGGGGATAAAACCTTTTATAGGTACATTAGGGAGCAAAGAAAGACTAAGGCTGGGATACTGAGGCTGAATAAAGAGGAAGATGGTTGGGCAGAGAGTGACAGTGAAAAAGCAGGGATACTGAACGAATACTTCTGCTCAGTATTCACAATGGAAAAGCAGGGGGAGATACCTAATCCAGTCAATAGAAGCACTCTGGATAAGGGGGTTGATATTAGTCCTTTCACAGAAGAAAGGGTTCTGAAAGAACTCTTAAAACTGAAGGTGGATAAAGCAATGGGGCCTGATGGAATTCACCCCAGAATTCTAAAAGAATTAAGGGAAGAACTAGTAACACCACTGACTACCCTTTTTAATAAATCATTGGAGGATGGTGTGGTACCTGAGGACTGGAGGAGGGTGGATGTGATTCCCCTTCACAAAAGTGGGAGCAAGACAGAGGCAGGAAAGTATAGACCTGTCAGTTTGATCTCAGTGGTAGGGAAAATGATGGAATCACTTCTGAAGGAGAGAATTGGAGGTCAGTGGGGCACAGGACCCAAGGCAGCATGGATTCACAGCAGGAAGGTCATGTCAGACAAATCTAATTGATTTCTTTGACTGGGTGACCAAAGCAGTAGACCAGGGAGGGGATGTGGACATGGCCTACCTAGACTTTAGCAAGGCATTTGACACAGTCCCACACAAAAGATTAATAAACAAATTAGCCAGCCTGGGAGTGGGTCCCAGGGTGGTAGTCTGGGTAAAACACAGTCTGAACAACATGAAACAGAGGGTAATAATAAATAGAGTCCACAGTGAATAAAGGGGAGTTACTAGTGGGGTACTGCAGGGTTCAGTACTGGGGCCAGTCCTTTTTAATGTCTTTATAAGTAACATTGCAGAGGGAATGGAAGGAAAAGTATGTCTCTTTGCAGATGACACAATGATCTGCAACAGGATTGATATGCAAGGTGGAGTGGACAAGAGGAAAAGGGACTTGGCAAGGATGGAGGAATTGTCAAATGTATGGCAGCTTAGATTCAATGCAAAGAATTGCAAAGTAATGCACCTGGGAACCAAAAACCCAGGAAAAGTGTACACAATGGGGGGTGAGATACTGACAACAACAAAAATGGAAAGAGACCTGGGGGTAGTCATATCAGATGACCTAAAGGTGGGCCAGCAATGTGAGAAGGCAATAAGGAGGGCTGGGGCTATACTGGGATGCATAGGGAGAGGCATCACCAGTAGAAAACAGGAAGTTGTTGGCCCTCTGTACAGACAGTTGGTAAGACCACATCTGGAGTACTGTGTACAGTTCTGGAGATGCCCATCTCCACAAAGACATAGACAGGGTGGAGGCTATCCAGAGGAGGGCAACCAAAATTGTGCAGGTTCTGCACCAGAAGACATATGAAGAAAGACTAAAGGAGCTTAAGATGCATAGCCTCGAGGAAAGGAGGGAGAGGTGGGACATGATAGAAACTTTCAAATACCTGAAGGGAATCAACAAAGTCCAAGAGGGTAGCATATTTCAGAAAAAGAGATTTGCAAGAGCAAGGGGGCACAATTTAAAGATAGAAGGGGGACGGTTCAGCAGTAATGTGAGGAAATATTTCTTGACAGAGAGGGTTGTTGATGTATGGAACAGCCTTCTTGAGGAGGTTGTAGAGTCAAAAACAGTGGTGGAATTCAAGACATAAGGCAATTCTAGTGGGGGGTAGGAGGAAGTAGGCTGCTGGTTAACTAGGATCTGCAACTTCTCCATTAGGTAAAGAAATGGGCAGACTAGGTGGGCCAAGCGGTCCTTATCTGCTATCAAATTCTATGTTTCTATATTTCTTCTGGTGCTGGTAGTGTTTAAATGGGGCATTTTAAATAGTATATTTTAGCTGGCCCGGGGCATAGAGGGCTGAGGCGCGAGCGCCTTACCTCAAACCAAGCCGGCGACCCGGGTTTGGGAACGGACTTGGGTTGCTGGGGTCAGCAAGGGACAGGAGAGGACTGAGCATCCATGGACTACTCTCCTCAGCAGGGGGTGGGTTAGAACCATGCCTCACTGTGTGAGGCCCCAGTGGAACCCGAGGCACTACAAAAAAAATGTCACGACAGGAGAAAACCAGAAAGCAGAAAAAAGGTGTCCAAGCGACCGGATGATGGCCGCCTGGATCCCCCACCTCCATGGAACCCCCGATGAACCAGGGGAAGCCCGATCCCAGCATCATCAGGGCCAAGAGCAAGAATGCCTGAAGGCAATTTCCCTCCAGAAGGAGGGGACCCGTCCAATGAAGGGTTATGTCAGGCTACCCTGGTCAGCTGCGATCTTGGATCAGGGGGGAATCTGGCGTCGGGGAGGGTTCGGAATGGAGCCAATGGGGGTAGTCCTTGGCAGAAGGCCTGAAGGAGAGGCCGGTCGGACGCAGGGGGTGATAAATAAACAATGCAAAAAAAATAGTATATTTTAAAGTTTTGTTTGGGAAGTATATCAGCTGAACTTTCCTCTGGTGCTGGCACTGTTTAAATGGGGCATATTAAATAATATTTTGCTGTAGTGCGGCAGTTGTGTTCTATCATCTGTGGGGGTAGAAAAATTACATTTGTGTGTTCTCTCATGGTCCAGCTGTTTGTGAAGGGCCCCTCTTCAAAATGGGGCTGTGTATATATGTGACCAGTCTTATCAAATAGAGTTTTGTTTGTGATTTATAGTATTTTGTTTATAATCCATCCAGCGGGTTTTCATTATACAATTAGATTTTTTCAGAATATTGTGAATATTGGTGAACATTCCTTTGGTGATGACTTTAATCATGTTTAAAGGGGGAACACAACAGCTGTGGGGTTCCTACTGGTAAATTCTGAGGATGTGTGTTTGTCAAATGAATGTCGCACCTGTTGATGTAATGATGGCTCTATTTTAGAAGTGTGTATGTGCAATGAATATAAAAGCTGCACTCTTAAAATGTTTTAAATGAAAAAAATGCAATTTGTGTGAGATGCTTGTAATTTTTGGAAAGAAGGGATAATGCTAGCTCTAGTTAAGGTGTGTGTGTGTGTGTGTGTGTGTGTGTGTGTGTGTGTGTGTGTATGTGCCACTCAATAGCTCCACAAAAAATGTATTGTCTGACACCTAAACACCATAATTCACATCTACAGGAGATCCTGTCAACACCCTCCAACTTTCAAGTGAAAAGACCAAACCATTTCCAGATATTTAATTTAAAAAATTGTGAGAATTGGGCTATCTGGTCCCTCCAAATCTGGCCATTTAGTCCCTCCCTTGTAATCAAAGATTGCAATCAAAGAATCTCGTGATCAAAGAATTTGCAGGCTCGTGATCAAAACATTTGCATGCTCGTGATCAAAGAATAAAAAATGGTAAAAGTCAATTTTTACAGAAAAATAAATGAAACCACAGCCATGACTCAACAGAATGAAGCTCCCTGAGCAAAACCCACACTTATTTGTCTTAATAAGTCACCCAAGGGCTGAGAAATTTTATTTTTTCATGTGGCCATCTAATCGTGCCCTTGCAATCAAAGAATCTTGCGATCAAAGAATTTGCAGACTCATGATCACAGATCGTTAGTGAGCCATGATCAAAGATGTAAAAACTTCAAAACTCTATTTTTTGACCAATTTAAAAGAAACCATAGCCATGGCTCAATAGAGCGAAGTCCCCTGAGCAACACCCATCCAAGTTTTACTTTAGGAGTCACCCCTGAGCCAAGATATTTGAGTTTTTCCCAACCACAAACTTAAAACAAGATGGCTGCTGTCGTGATCAAAATTCTTTGATCGTGAAGAGGGACCAGATGGCCAAAACCCCATTCTTCTTTTGCAAAATAACCATATAAATTTTCCCATTGACTTATAATGGGAACTTAAAACTTTAATAACTTTTGAATGGATTAATATTTTTTCACCAAATTAAAAGTGCCATGTTCCTTCACCCAAGCTTTTTCAGATGAGCCAAGATGCAGATGGCATGCCAGACAACAGCCGCACAGTACCACAGACAAAATCCAAAAAACAGCCCATATAACTGGCGAAAAGTGCATTGTTCAGCATTTTGGTGTGTAAAAACCATAAGTCCTACCAGAATGAAATTTGGCAAATCAAGAGACCTACCATGCCCCACCATGCACACCAAATACCATGCAAATCTGTTGAATGGGTCCAAAGTTATTAATGCGCAAAATGTTGAATTTAACATAGAAGTGCCTACTCAACCCTAAATATAGGGGTGCAACCACTGCTATATATATATATATATATATATATACACATATATACATATATATATAATTAGAGGCAAAAAACTCCATTTAATCGTCAGGTAGGTTGTTCCACAGTGACAAAAGCAAGGAAATTAGGGGTTGGGGTTGAAAAGACCTCACAGCCCACCCTCCACTGCCCCTCAGGGTACGATTGGGGTCATTGGCCCTAACTCTCACCCCATCACATGTGTAAAGAAGCTGAGGTATAGAGAATGGGGTGAGAGTTAGGACCGATGCCCCAATGTGCACCCTGATGCCGGTTGGGTGGGCTGGGGTCCAAGGGGGGGGCTTTCAACCTTAACACCAAATTTCCTTACTTTTGTCACTGTGGAACAACCCTAACTGATGCATTAAACAGAGATTTTTGCCTCTAATTTTCCTTCTTTTTGAGAATGAGGACGATAAATAGTTAATGTAATGCGATGCTGGGAGCGTGGGACCCTTCTGGCCCCATGTTCCCACCATGTGATGTCTTGTCACATAATAATAGGAACAGCAATGGAAATGCAAGCACCAACAGTTACACACATGGTAATGCAAACGTAAATGGTAAAGTAAACGTTAGTAGAAACACAAGCGCAAAGTGATGCTGAAGCGAACAGAGACGCAAACGGACACACAAGCATGTACAAAAACACAACTGGCAATGTGCACAGTGATGGCAGTGGTATTTTAAATGCAAATGTTAAGTGTTACAGCAAAAAGAATGCCAAAGGGAACAGAGATGGAAATGCAAACGCAAGTGCGCACATAAACGCAAACCGTAACACGCATGGGCACAGTACCACAATTGTAAATGTCAATGGTAAAGTTAACATGAAGAATAACACCAAAGGAAACAGAAATGGAAACAGAAACAGAAGCACATATGGAAACGCAAACCGTAATGCGCACGAGCACAGTAAAGCAATTCTAAAAGCAAATGGTAATGGTAACAGCAACAATAATGGCAAAGGAAACAGAAACACTAAAGGAAATGCAAGTGCATATAGAAGCACAAACTGTAATGCGCATGGGCACAGTAATGCAATTGCAAATGCAAATGATAAGAGTAGCAGCAACGAAGAGGCAAAATGAAAGACAAACGCAAACACAAACGAAAGGGCTGCCGGAAATGCAAATGGCAATGCACATGGTGATGCAAACCAAAATGCAAAGACAAACAGTAGTGGAAACGCAGATGGTAACAGTAAACCAAATGCAAGCGCAAACAAGAATGCAAAAGGTGACGCACACGGTGGTGTACACGGGAACAGTAATGCAAACGGGTATGGAAACACAAGTGGTAACGCTAAGTGTAACAGTAACGCAAGCGCACACCCTGTTTTTGCCCAACAGCTGCATAGAGAAACACAGTGTGTACAAAGAATGTATGCATAATAATGTGCCTCAGAGCAGAAAATGAGCTGTTGGAAGACTAAATTGCTTATATCTCAGGAACCGTATGATGTAGAAAAAAAAAAATCACATGAATCATGATTTTTATGGCTACGTTTCCTGTCACTGTTTCCGTGATACGAGCCCCGAAAGGCGTGGCGGATGCCACCATGTTAGTCTATGTTGGAAAACACCAACTTCAGATTACTGTAACATGGCATCTGTGCAATGTTTTTTCACCAAACCACCAAAAGGCACATCTGTGAGATGCTGGCTGCCTTCCTTCCAAATTTCAGCTCAAAAGACAAACCGTTCTTTCGTAGCAGGGTGGCAAAGAATTCCTGTCATTTTGTCATAGTCTGAAAAAGTACTTTTGCAAATTACGGCACTTTTCGCAAAAATTTGGGAAAGTGTCACAAGTGCAAAACTACTTTGTGACACTACTGTTTCCAGAAATTTGAAAAACATACTTCTGGGGTGTTTAATCCCAAAATAAAGACATGGCTAGCATCCTCAGGGTCCGACTAGGTGAACACAGAAAGAATTGTGCCCCTAGAGGGTCCCAATTTTAAATGCCAAGCATTTTTCTGATCATTAACTGAAAACAAAATGGTGGATTTGCAACACTACTAGTGCCATTTGCGACACTAAAAAGTGCATTTGCGACACTTTCAAACTTTTTGTTAACTTTTCCTATTGACTTATAATGGGAACTTGTTTTTTGAATAACTTTTGAACCGTTCAATATTTTTTCTCAAAATTTTCAAAAGGCACATTGGGGACCCAGGCCATACGTTCCCTTAAGTTTTTGGACCAGTCGCACAAATTGTGCGACCTGTAGGCGAGAGCAAAGACTTCTCAAAAAAGCATAATTGTGCTTTTCGTTGTCGCTTAATAACTCCGCAGCCGTATATCTGACTGGTGTGAAAGTTGGCAGATCCCAAGATCTACAAAGCCCAACCATGCCTGCCAAATGTCTGGCAAATCTGTTGAACGGTGGCAAAGTTATTAAGGTGCAAAATTTCACCCTTTAACCTTAAAAGTGCTACTCAACCTAAACTATGGTAGCACTACTGTGCTTCCATTTTATATATATATATATATATATATATATATATATATATATGTATGTATATATATATGTATATACATATATATATGTGTGAGTGTATATATATATATATATATATATATATATGGATATATATAGTATGTATGGGCATATATATATATATATATATATAAATATATATATATTTATCTGTAATGCCAATGTGGATAAATTTCAGCACATATTTTTTAATATTTCCAGTGTGGTCTGACCTATAGTGTTGATATCACATTTATTCTAACTGTAGGTCATTTATCCAGACAGTAGGTCCAGCACGTCACTATCTGCATTTAACCACAGCATGGACACAAACTGCAGAGAACCATAGCTCAGTTTAACAGACAGCTCCCAATTCACCCACACATCGGTTCCAGGTCTGAACCTCTTCAGTGTGAAACTGGCATTCACACTGACAGGTTCCTTTTTTTTTTGAAAAAATAATATCTCCATCAGAAAGTCTCACAATCTGCTAAAACCCCAAAATGCAGCAACCAATAACTCTGTTCCTTCCCACCCATGACTTCCACTCATTTCTTTGATTATATGCACTATATTTTAAAACATTTCAATTGTAAAAATATTTAAAGATATATGGAACAGTCAAATACATGTAAACTTTGTGACTGCTTTTCACAATTACCTTTTTCTTGTCTATCATGTCCTTGCACAACCACAACACAATCAACTAAAAATCACAAAATCAGTTTCTTTCTGTGTGGCTGTAAGGCATAGCAAGCAATCAGTATATCAATAGTTTTCTTTATGCCTTCTGTGAATTTTCACTGAATATATAACAAAGCATAGCCTGCCAATCTGTTTTCTGTCATTGTTGACCAAAGCTAGCTCTTCAAAAACCTCATGATGGAAAAGGATCTTTCTCCACCAGCAGTAGATGCTGGGATTGTTGCGAAAACTTGAAGTGATAGATACTGCCTCCGCTTGCTGGTCCGCTGTGAGCTTATCAAAATTGTGCAACCAATTTTCAGCTATCAAAATATGATCTTCAGTTCAGCCCCCTCTGCTTCCCATGCCAGACTGGACATCCTCTGCAGGGCCTTTTAAGTTTGACAAACTCACCTCCTTGCACACACTGTTGCTCCCTTTACTCCTCCCTCTCCATTTCCCTCAGCACATCGTCAAATCAGCCGCACTGTTCCTCATTTATTTGCAAATACTGGTTTGGTTCCCTTCCCTCCTACCTCTCATCACTTCTCTCTCCAGTCATGCCTGCACCATATTCTCTTCATTCCAGGGACCAAGTGAACTTTATTGACTCCTCATTCTCACCCCTCTGCCAGCCAATCTGCCTTCTCTAATTGTCTCCTAACTGTCTGGAACCAGCTCCTCTCATCCCTCCACTGTGCCATCACTGCAGGCTCCTTCAGGCATCAGCTGAAATATGTGCTGGAATTATACTTCCAGAGCTAAGGGGTTCCTAAAATTGTTTGATCAGGAACCATCTGCAGCTGATTAAAATCCATGGGTAGCATACATCAATAGGAGGCAGTATAGCGCAGTGGTCTAAGGCTCTGAGCTGCAAATCTGGTGACATCCAGCAGACCAGACCTGGGTTTGAATCCCATAGCTTCCACTTGCATACTGTGTGACCCTGAGCAAATCACTTGTGCTCCCAGGTTGCTCCTGTAAAAAAGCTTTCAGCTTAGTGTGCTATACCTGGTTAAACAACTAAAAAAAAAAAAAATGGAAGGCACACTGAACTGAACAGTACTCACTGGTTTGTGTAGCCCATTGTTTCTTAGTAAAACTAAACATACAGTGCAGAGCCTTCTGTTACATTGCTTTTAATGCATTTTTTTAAAACTGTGTTTAACATGACATGCCATTTATTTGTAAACTATTGGTAACTAGGAAAGGCAGACTGAGCTAAAACTCATTTCTAGGTGCCATCCGTGAGAGGGAAACAAGAGGGTACAAAGTAAGGAAAAAACGCAACAAGACACACTTACTTATTCATATATTTATTTATTGGTGGGTAGGGAGGTGGGGGGGGACAGTATAATCCAGCAAGGTGCAATAAATGCAAAATAATAATTGTGCAAAAAGCATACACCAGATGCAGAGAAATACAGTACAATAAGGCGCATAAAGTTAAATAAATTTGCAAATGCGCAAAAGCAATACAAGTACAGAGTAGGAACAATACTGCAAATCGGTGATGGTGGATGGGTGGATGATTACACAGTGCAATGCTGGGCAAGGGAGAGCCATGGCTGAAGGGTGGTGGTCAGTAGCTTTTTACATGATAAATTATACTAAGATAAAACTCAGAAAATTCAGCTACAGATCGAGTACATTGCACTACACAGCAGCACAGCCATAGAACATATAATTGCCTAAATTATACAGCTGAGAGGCATCCCCTTTAACACCTCAGCTGACATCTGATATCAAGAAACCCAATTAGAAATAAAAAGGGAGTACAAAAGCAAAACATTTAAAGGAATTGCATGCTCTTTTAAGCAGCTGCAGACTCATGTCAAGGTTGTCTGTAAATCTGAGTGGAGATGAGCCCCCACTGTCACAGAACATAACTCCTTGCTGATTAATTGAGCAAGCAGACTATATATTTTGTTTTGACAATTTAACCCCTTCACACTTGAATTAAATAAAGTCAATGCAAAGTGAGTTTCAAAAGTGGCTCTTTCTTAGGTGTGAGGGGTTAAATTATTGCAGCAGTGTACATAATTTTTTTTTCTGTGGCCAGCCAAGAAGGGTAATGCTCCCACAGGACCCGCAGGATGGCTAGATCCCCCACTGCCTGGGCACACCTGCAATGAGCCTTGGCTCAGTGTGCCTTTAATGGTCACTGATCTGTAAATTAGTACATGAATTCACCCATTAATATACTCTTTAAGGTTGCTTGATCCCTTTACATAAATATCTGAAACTCAAAATGTCACTACGTTGCTCATTTTCGTTAGAGAGGACTGGCTTGTTCCCACTTTAATTTTTCTCTAAGGTTTAGCAGCCTGGTACTCAATACACCTCAATTGAATTAGAGAGGCTACACCTTAGCACTGTTCAGTGAATAACCAACCATCCATCTACTCTGCCACAGGTATTGTTCTCACAGCTTAGGTACTTGGTCCTCATTTAAGTTAGAGAGGCACCCAGACACAAGACAGACAATAAGGATATACTTATTATTTCAGACCCTGTTTAAGTTAGAGGGGTTCCTGTAATAGTTAGGCTGAATGTTAATGGTACCAGTTAGACAGAGCTCTGTTATGTGCTCATAGGGGTTGGGACCTATTTTTATCTCACTATGCACTTACCTATTTTTTTATAGCTTTCAATACTACTACCCTGATGTACACTTCCTTTCTGGCTTGTTCCTCCCCCCCCCACTCCGCTGCTGCCTGTTCGTTTTAAGGGAGGGTCAGTCTCTAGATTTTCATGTACCTCTTCTATTGAAGTTTATTCCCTCTCTTTGGTTTACTTTAGCACTCCCTCCCTTTTTTTTCTGCTTTTCTTTCTTCTTTTTCTCTTCTCTGCTGCTTCATTTATTTTTAGCCTGGTTTGGTGGGAGGGGGGCTACGTGGGGGGTGGTAATGGAAGAGGGTTACTAAATATGTAACATAGTGATGAACTTCTGGTTTGGTCTTATATTTTGGTTGCCACTCACCAGACTTATCTTCAGCTTTCTTTCATTTCTTTCAAAGCCAGTCCCTTGCTTAAGTTAGAGAGGAATGGTTTCATTTTCTTATACCTTCGTTATTGCCAAAGGAAACTGGGTAGCAGTTGGTCCTCATTTAAGTTAGAGAGGCTAACTGGGTACTGCTCCCCTGCTCGGTTTCTTAGGCACCCTTTTTCTTTTCATGGGCTCTTTCCTTATTTAAGTTAGAGAGCAAGAGAGCCTTACTATCTCACCTGACCTGCAGTTAATATAATAGCCTTGACTGAGTTAGAAGGGCTTTTTTCTTGAAACAGGGCTACTTGAATAGGACTCTGGATGAGTGGTGACTGGTAACATGTATGGCTCTACTCACCTTTTTCAGACATTTGTTTACACTACTTCTGTGACACCCCTGCCTCCCTTTTTTTTCTTTTGTTTTAATTTTTTCTGCTTGGATTCTGCATGTGGTCCACTGCCTTTCCCTAATTACTCCATACCCTATATCTGGTTCAGGAAGATGACGTATATTGATTCTTTATAGCCTTCCTTTCATTTGGAGATTTAATACAGTTATTAAGGCCTACATTTTTCTTTTTCTTTTTCCCTTCCTAGGGTTAACTAAGATGTCTGGAGGGGAAGACTGTGAAACACTTTGAGACGTGTCTATATTAAGGCCACTGCCAACCATTTTTTCTCCATTTCCCAGATTATTTTATATTTTTTCCTATTATACCTTTTTGTGGGGGACTCACAGGTCCCATTGGAGGTCCAGATCCATTTTAGTTCTAGCATTTCCTCCTACCCTCAAGTGGGTACCTCGATGTGGAACCCCACTCTAGGACCTCTGTGGTGGCAGCTGTTTCTCCCCCCAGGTTTGGGAGTCTTTCTGTATATAGTTTTGCCCTGTTGGTGGTTAGCAATAGTTTTTGGCTTGTTAGTGATTTTAAAGTTTTATGAGGTTACCTATTTGGATATTGGGTTTCCTTATAGTCCAGTGGCTGTATTATTTTTACCTAGAGTCATCCAATTTTTTTTCAGTGTGTTGATACCACTGTTGTTTTTGTTTTGTTTTTTTGACGCAAAAATCACACAGAGACGATTCTTTCTTTTGAGCAGATACTTTATTTTTATATACAATGTGTTATATACCATGATGATTCCATCATGTTGGAGGTTTATGCAGGGTCTCCCTTGGTGTACCTCTGCTCTGCATCAGATCCTTCAGGACGGGTGGCGGGGAGAGGCCTCTGGTGCTGTTCCCACTTTTCTATTATGCTGGTATACACGGGGGTGGGGGTCGCTCTGGCACAGGGCATCTGCAGTAATCCATTATTTTTTCCTTTTTCATTATGCAAGTAATCCCAGTTAAGATTTTTTTCCCAAAATATTAATGGGATAAATAATCCGTTAAAAAGGGCCAGAACCATGCAATATCTTAAGAAAAATCCTGCTGATCTCTATTTTCTTAAGGAAACACACTTATCTGCTGCAGAACATCTTAAGTTGCAGTGGGGTGAAATATATCAGGTGTACACCTCATCGTGCCCTTCCAGGAGAAAAGGGGGTAGCCATCTTGACCCCATCGATGACTCCCCCGATAGTAAACAAGACTTATGTTGCTCCCTAAGTTAGATATGCAATTCTATTTATTTATTTGTAAAATCAGTTTACAACCTTTGAGCCAGAGGCTTGTTTCCAAAGGTACTTCATCACATAAAGACATACATTGTGTTTTTGGTTACATAGCGTAGGTTTGCAAAACAATAGGCGTTCAACAGAGGAGCCACGTCACATTGTGGTCAGACAAATACATTTGGGTTACAGGGTACATGTAAGTTGAGAACAGGTTAACACAAGTTGGTATCAATAGTGAGCAATCTAGTAGGTAAACACTGAAACAGCTGGTACTGGCCAGGTTAAACATAAGCATGGTGTACAGGGAAGTGGTGGTGGGGATGGCTAGGTGGAGAGCCACCAGAGGGCATTGTCAAGAGAAGTAGAGGTGGAGGCAGCTTTTAGAGACAGAAGCAGTTACGAGTGTTGATGATGTGGTTTCGAAGGGTGGTTTTGAACTTAGAGATGGTGGTGGCATTGGAGATGGGGGCAGGGAGAGAGTTAAACCAGGTTGGGGCTCTATAGCAGAAGGACCTCTGGCCACGGCTGGTTCTTGATCTGGGGACCATTAGAGTGGTCTTGTTGGAAGACCGTGTTGCAATGGTGGGAGGGCTCTGGTGGATGGATGCTGTTACCCCGGGGAGAGCCCGAGTAGGGTTTTTTTTGTGAGAGACAGGTTTGGTATTGGAGCCGTTCATCCAGGGTAAGCAATTTGGCCTCAACATACAGCTGACAGGTGTGAGTGAGCCTGGGGGCACCAGTAATCAATCTGCAGGCTTTGTTCAGGGTTAAGTGAATTTTTTTGAGTGCAGTGGTGTCAGCAGCACCATACACTGGTAGGCCATAGTCTACAAGGGACAGAACGGATGATGTAACAGCGAGCCGGAGAGCATTTGGGGGAAGGCAGGTTCTATGGCGGAAGAGAATGCCCAGCCGTATGTTAGTGGTGGATGTTAGGGCATCGATGTGGTTGTGAAATGTGAGGGCTGAGTCGAAGGTAACCCCAAGGTATTTGTAGGAGCAGACTTGTTCCAGTGGCTGATTGGTACTTGGAAGGATATAGAGTGGATGGTTGCTAGCTTTGTTTTGGGAGTGGGAAAAGAGCATAGCTTTGGTCTTTTTAAGATTGATGACGAGTCTGCGCTCCTTAAACCAGACTTTGGCACTGTTGAAAGACTGCTGTAGGGTGTCCTGGAGGGAGATGGGATTGCGGTGGGTGGCAAAAAGGACAGTGTCATCTGCATACAGTAGAATTTTGCCAGGGCAAGCACTGGGCAGGGTGTTCAGATAGCGAGAGAGAAGGGGGCCCAGGATGGAGCCTTGGGGGACCCCAGAGTGAATGGGACGGGTATCGGAGAGTGTGTATGATTTTTACACACTGCGATCGAAGCCGCCAAGATAGCTTGTGCACCCATGCTAAGTGGCCAGCCGAGAGACCAGTGTGGCAGAGTGCATTCAGCAGAAGTGGATGGGAGATGGTGTCAAAGGCCTTTGAGATGTCTATGAACACTGCACCAGCTAGGGAGCTGGTATCCAAGGAGGAGTGTAGGAAGTTGGAGAATTCAATTAGGGCAGTGCTGGTACTGTGACCAGCATGGAAGCCATGTTGCTCTGGGCATAGAATGTTATGCTTAGCCAGATAATCAGTGATTTGAATGGCCACCACTTTCTCCAGGGCTTTAGAGATGGGGGGGAGGATGGAGATTGGCCGGTAGTTGTTGGCGATGACCTGTCGCCCCCTTTGTGAATTGGTGTGATAATGGCTGTTTTCCACGCTGTGTGAAATTGTCCCAGGCAGAGTGACTGGTTAATTAGGCTGGTGATTGGGGCAAGGACTTCATCTAGCACCAGCCTGAGGATACTGGGGTCCAGTGAGTCATTGCCGGGACTGTTGCCATTCAAAGCTTTGACTAGGATGGGTCTGGCTTCCCGGGTGGAAATCTTGCACAGGTGGAAGCTGGGGTGCTGGAGGATAGGGGGAGGTTGGTTGGTTCTCCAAGGGACACTGTTCCAACAAGATGTGACCCTATCAAATGTTTATTTTCAGCCTAATGCAGCGACACCGGTACTGTGCCGTTTTCTGGGAATTCTTTTGGATCACCTCAATGGCATGTTAATTATGGGTGGGGACCTGAATTTAGCTCTGCCTGTTGATCATGATACAGCTAACCCTTATAAACACTGATCTTCCATGGCACAAACATTTTTTCGTACAGATATTACCCACTTGGGTATTATAAATCTATGGTGTCGCATTTATCACTCGCAGTGTGCCTATACTTTTTTTCTTCCCAGCATCACAGTTATTCTAGAATTGATTAATTTTTGACTACATGTGAACATGTCTCCCTGGTGCAAGATTTGTCTCATGGGACTCAAATGATTACTGACCATCACCCATTACTTCTTAAGCTTAATTTGGGAAAGGGACCACCTCACTCCATTTGGTGTCTGAGCAATTTATTATTGCAAAACCATTTTGTTGATCTTATTAAGAATCATATACAGCAAATCATGGCAGACAATGACTCCCCCTCAGTTTTGGCCTCCACATTGTGGGATACTTTAAATGCCCTTTTAATGGGAGAAATTATTTCTTATGCTTCTTATAAAAAAACATCAACTGGAGTGGGACTATCTTGCACTGACAGACCAATTACATTCTCTATACACCCTTTATAGGGATGGCAATTCTGCCCTACTTGCATAGACTAACTTGGTGAAATGTTCAATTCAATCAATAATGGACTACAAGGTTCAACAGGCCCTAGAATACCATCACTTGACACATCATATTGGGGGGGCTAAAGGCTCCCAATTGCTGTCCCGTAAACTTTGGGCACAGTGCCAAGCAGTACAAATTTTGTAGATTAGGGACCCCGTTATTGGACAGATGACACATGAGAAATCTAAAATACAACACATTTTTCAAAATTACTATGCGGACTTATACAGTACTTCCACTTTGGCCGATCCTGATGCTATTAGATATTTTTTAAGTACTCTTCCTCTTCGTAAATTGACTACTGCTCAACAGGAGCATCTTATGAATCCTATTATGGATGAAGAACTTCTCACTCAATTAAAATCTTTGAAATCAAGAAAATGGCCTGGACCTCATAGTTATACCAATAAGTGGTATAAAACTTTTTCTGACTTTCTTTGCCCTTATTTACTTCATGTTTTTCATGCAGTAGCAAAAGCAGAAGCCCCTCCACCTTCCCGGCTTCTTGCAACTATTAGCCCCGTCCCTAAACCTGGTAATGAACCTTCTAACCCCGTATCCTATAGGCCCATCTCGGTTCTGAACACAGATTATAAGCGTTATATAGCCATTTGGGCCAAATGATTGGAAAGAATCCTCCCAACCATAATTCATCCTGACCAAGCCAGATTTATTTGTAAGGAAAGGGAAAGGGGAAATTGGTTAACCAGGAAAGGCACACTAAGCTGAAGCTTTTTTCCTGGTGTGACCTGGGAGCATAAAGAAGTTAAGTGACTTGCTCAGGATCAAACAGTATGCAAGCTGGAGCTGACAGGATTCAAATCCAGGTCTCCAGGTTTGCAACTCAGTGCTCTTAATCACTACACTATACTGCCTCAGATATGTGTAAGAGACATACCCCAGAAAACATCTGCCACACTCTTCTTATTGGGCATGTTGTTTCCCATTAAATTCTTATGGCTTTACTGAGTTTAGATGCTGAGAAGGCATTTAACAGGTTCTCCTGGGGTTTTCTTTGGGGTACTCTGTCTGCTTTTGCCTTTCCTGACTCTTTTTTGCTATGGCTTCAGCGGCTTTATTCCTGTCCTTCTGCCTACAACTGGATTAATGGAACCTGTTCTTCTTCTATTATCTTACAATGGGGTATGCAGCAGGGATGCCTGATGTCTCCACTGTTATTTGCTTTACTTTTAGAACCATTAGCCTTGGTCCTACCCATAAATTAACAGGTTGAAGGTGTCTCGCTGTGGGGTACAATTTATAAACATGTGTTATACGCAGATGACAGTCTTCTCACATTATTAGACCTGGATTGCTCCATCCCAGCTACATGGTCTCTTATCCAAACCTTTGGGGCCCTTTCAGGATTTAAACTTAACATACACAAGATGGAAACTTTACTGTATAATTAGTCCCCTTCACCTCAGGTCCATGCATCCTTTCCTTGGACTTTGCGGAAGACTAAACTTAAATATCTTGGGATTAATATTCCTTTAGACTTGCAAAATCTTGGCCTTTTAAATTATGAACCCCTTTAAGGAACAGATTAATGAAGACTTAAATACCTTGGGCAGATTAATTAATTATTTTTCCTCTAAAATTGAAATCACCTTTATGAATATTCTTCCCTGCTTACTATATTTTTTCCAAACTTTCACACTCTTCCCTGAACCATATTATTTCTCTTTTTGGAATAAGTGGATTTCCAGATTTACTGTATTTAGCAGTGGGGACTGTCTCGTCCTAGGCTCCACTACTCTATGCTCCAACTCCCTTTGGTGAAAGGAGGTCTGAATCTCTGAATCTTCTTTTTTATGCAAAGGCTGCTCATTTAAATATTATTCTTTTTTTTTTAAATTTTTTTTTCTCCCTCCTACGTCCCTACCAGAGTCGCCCCTTCGGGAGTCACCAATGGAACCCCTCCCTACCACCGACTTACCTGCTACCTAGGGTCCCTCATCCTGCCATGGATTACCCCTTGGGAGGGGTTCAAGGTGGGGTGAAACCTCTGTACCTTAGTGTCTTCTCCAGTCCCTATGGCAGTGGCAGTCGGTGGCACATCAGGACTGGGTTCGGCGCTCCATCTACTTGGCTCTGGAGGGTGGTTTTCCCTGTTCTGTAGGGACGTTGCTAGCCCATGTCATCAAGGTGCAGGCGCCGACATCTGCAACATCCTCCCCCTTAATGATGCAGCCCCTAGAGGTGATTGGTTCACCGGCCTCTGCTTGTGACCAATTGAACCCCCAAGGTGCCGATGAACTGTCAGGCCCCCAGCCTCTGCCGGAGGTCACCGTTCACAGAGGTGGATCCCCATCCTCCCCCCGGAGAAGGTGAACTGTCATCGGACACTCAGCCTTTCTTCCCCCGGCTAACCCCCAGCGACCCAAGTCCGTTCCCAAACCCAGGTCGCTGGTGTGGTGCAAGGTATGGCATCCAGCGCCTCAACCCTCAGTGCCACCGGGCAGGCTTCAATATTATTCTTACATGGCTTCTCCCCCAGGCCACACCTGCCTGGGAAAATATAGAACAGACCATAAATGACCTGTTTGATTTGGGTCCTCTTTTTTTTTTTTGCCCAGACCCTCACTCCTTCCCTTACTCCTTTAACCTTTTTTACTGCCCAAACTTTGAAGGTCTGATTTAGCATTAAGCATCACCCTTCTTTTGCTTTGTTTTTGTTTTTTTATTTTTGCAGAATTTTGGCTATGGATGAGGAATTTCTCCCCTCTGCTATGGATCTTACATTTTGTAGATGGAGACGTAATGGTCTTTCACAGGTATATCAATTTTTGTACAATCGTGTGGTGGTCCCTTTTGAAACACTTCAACAGAAATATGGTCTTACTAATGGAGAACATTATCGATACCTGCAGGTACGCACATATCTATTACACAAATGTAAAGAATATACTAAACGTTCCACAGTACTCTCTATATTATTAGCCTTAATAATTGATTTTTAGAATGACCACTCCTGGGGACATATGATTGGGAATGTATATAAGGGATAGCAAGAATTTACTACTGAATCAACCTGATCTATTTTAGACAAATGGAATCAAGAACTTCAAGATTCCATTGATTTCACTCAATGGGAAAATTTGGCTATTACAGCTTACAAGATTACCTCATCCCCCACATGGCATGAATTTGCCTGGAAATGTCAGTTTCAGTATTTCTGTACCCCTGCTATTTTTCATCACTTCCTTCTGCATAATTCTGGGGACTGTTGGCAGCTTTGTGGATGTAATCCAGCTGATCAGGCTCATATATTTTACTTTTGTCCCATTTTACATCCTTTTTGGGTGTCAGTGTTGACTCAGATATATCTTCTCACTGCCTGATCCTTTAAGGTGAACCCAGAACTTATTTTGATGTTGATATCCCCCTGTAATCAGTGTTTACCCCATAGGTCCTTACTTTGATATACATATTGGCTGCTAAGAAAGCAGTTACTCGCTTATGGATAAAACCTGCCCCATCAACATTGCAAATGAGGCATTCTATAATGTTAGAGATATATTTTATGGAAACATGTATTGCAGCTCAACAAAAATGCCTGGAATAGTTTGTGATATGATGGAGGCCTTGTTTTAATAGTTGTGGACAGAGCCTACAGCCATTTTACTATCTGTAGCTTGGAAATGGAGTTTTGTGGAACACATGTTTTGGACATTTCTGTGTATCCTTCCGTGCCAACTGAAATAAAATATTCCCTTTTTTCCTGTTAAGAATGTTGGAGACATAACTCTAAGCTGCTTATCAGATATCATTAGGAAACTGAAACAGCTTGTTAAATATTGGCTGCCTATGAAACTAGAGATTTGCACATTTAAATACCAAGCATTTAAACAGCTTCTTGACACTAGTTTAACTTGGGAACGTATTGTCTTTCAAGAAAGAGTCATACATCATAAATGTCACACTTTCCCCAGCAAATCTATGATTTACACTGTTTTTTTTAACCTGTGCTGGTCATAACTAGCAGGGTGTATTTTCACTTGTGAGTTGAGTTCAGAGCTTACAAAATACACAGAACATATAGCATAACATAAATTTAAGGTTCACATACAAGAATATTTAATAGTTGTGCTGTCTGACCTAAGATCAGTCTTACCAAATATGTTTAACACAGGCATTTTTATCGTAGGATATGAGGTCATTTCCATGGCAAACAATGTGTAGCCAGAGAAAAGAACAGCTGTTGATTCCTAGAATGAATGAAAAGCAAGAGGATGCCCAGAGGAAAGGGGCACTGAAGGGGGTGCCTGGGTGGAGAGCAATGGAAGAGTTCTATGGAAGATGCAGTAGAGGGTGCCATAAGAACTGACAGAATGAGGTGCTCAATGAAAACAACAAAGTACAGAAAGAGGGCTACAAGTAAAGACAAGGGCAGAGTGGATGAAGAGGGTCATATAGAAGCAGACCAGGAACATGGGGCACGGGGTCATAATGTCACAGACAAAACCGTGCACATCAAGATTGCACGCCACAATACAGCATGTGGCAACACCCAACTGTTTTTCTTGTGTTTTGTGGAGGTTTCACCCCCATGTCCCCTGCCCCCAGAACTATTATAATCAACTCTAAGGGGGTGTGGACACAGGGGCAAGAAATGAAATAGAAAAATTCCCTATCAGGGAATCAAACCACTTCCACTCAACCCCATCCACTACTGGGTCAGGTGCTCTAGCCACTCCACCATGGGAGTGGCTCGACTAAACACCTGACCAGCAGTGTCTATATCCACTTCCCTGTTGCTGGTGAGTGTCATGGGGTAGCAGTACTTTCATATTGCTGTAATTCCCCCGTCCCTGTAAAGCCACATGAGCTACTAGCAGCGCAGTCTTGTTGTGTGCGGTTTGATCCATGGTATTATGACTCGGTAGGGGAACATGGAGACAATGGAACCAAAAGAGACTGAAGGATGTTGAAATATGCTACTTCATAATAAAAATACCATTAAAGACTGATAACAATGGGATATGATAATAAATTAAAGTACAAAATCTCCATTTAAATCAGGGGTATCAAGCAACTTGGAGTCCTCCCTCAGATGTGTTCCTCTCTTTTTAGAATGGTTTAACTGAAAATATATTTTTCTGAATCTCAAAAGGCAGCAAGGTATGAGTAGGTGAGGAGAGTTATATAGAAGCAGACTAGGAACACTGGATCTTGCAGCAGCTGAAGCTATATTTGTTTCTGCACTTTGAACTCTGAATAAATAGAGCATTAGCTTTGGACTGTTGTACCTTGTCCTGTGAGTTACTTTTTTTGGTTGCCACTAAGTGCTGGATCTTTGGACTGTGATTGAGTCTGGGGCTGGCTGCCCTCTTTCAAGCCCCAACCCTGCACTGTGGATTGCATGGCATTTCTTCTTAGGTATCAAGCACCTTGGAGCCCCCCCCACCCTCTGCAGATGTTTTCTCTCTTTTCAGAAGGTAATACCTGAAAAGGTCTTGTCCTGAATCTCAAGAGAGCCCATTTAATTCTCCAATGAGATTCCCTAGGAAAGGCTTACATGATTACATGCTGCAATAAAAGCACATTACAGCTGGAGTTCTTTCAAAACCATCAGTGCCTCACACTGTGGCTGGTCCACACCAATCACCTCAGAATTTTTTTTTACAAATTTTATGTAAGAGCTAAACACTAGGACCCCAATTCTCAGTCACAAGGGACTGCTGGTTAATTGTTGTGCCATGGTTTAAAAACAATCCATTGGCTGCAACCGCCTGAGCTATGCTAAAGGGAGTTGCATAGCCCTTGAACACCAGCACATATCAAAGTGCACTGGTACACAAAAAAGGGGGGATCACCATGTAAATGGCTAACTGTGCCATTCACAAAGCATGGCAACATCTGGCATGGAGGCAGTTACATTTTGCTGACACCCCCAGGACCAGAACATTTAAAACTAGATGGTAGCAGTATTATAATGCTTTGACCATTGTGCAAAAATGGTTCTATGTCATAAGGGTGATTGCCAAACAGCGATCATCCTTATGGCAAGTGTACATCGCCGAAATTCAATTTTGGTGATGTGCAACTCCAGCAACAGTGAAAGCAGCACAGAAAACTTTTTTTTTTACTTTTATGCAGGGGCTGTGCCCCCACACCTGCCCCCATTGGGGGGATCACCCCTGCACCCCCCACTATAGAGTCTGAACTCCAGCAGGATGCATGTCGGGGGGGCAACAGTAGGGGAAAAAAATAAATCCCTGCTCAGCCGGGTGCAACAAAATATACCTGCACCCAGACCTGAACCCTGTACCACATCCACCCCAGGCCAGCGCCCACTCCACCATGCCACAGAGCCAGCTCAGTGGTGGTCTGTGGCACCACCCTTCACAAACCCTCCTGCCCCTTGGTCGACATGCTCTCCCCCCGTGCATGCATAGGTATAGCGACATCCCATTGCCATTCATGAACCCTCCCCATCCAGTTGCCCTCCTTCCTCCCTTGCCGTGTGGGTACTCACTGCAAGTGGGTCGCTGTTTCTGTAGGTGCCCACTTGCAACGTGCCCACATCACAAGATACCTGTAAAAACATTGGGGAACTGAAATTGGTAAGGGACTGGATTAGTTAAGAGATACATACAGGGAACCTGAGCTGAAGACAAGCATCCACTAAACTATCAAATACTGTTTGCTGTTGGGGGTTGGGGGGAAACAGCTCAAATGTCTAATTTGCATTTTAGTGTTTGTACTGGGGGTTCTTGGTCACCAAGGTGAAAAAGACTAGTTCTTAATATATCAATGTGTGGGGCCCACAAAGTGGGTTATACATTGCCCCCCCATTTTGTGGCCCATAAAATTGGAACTGTGAACCGAGGCCCAGACTTTTTTTATCAATATAATGAAATTCATAGAATGTGTCACATCTGATGATGACTGCTTGTTATTCAATAACTGGATGGGCCTCTGGGCCTTTTTCTGCCATCATTGTCTGTCTATCTATGTAATACCCCCTGTACCCAGCCCCAAAAAATGTATTTTCAAATCACATAATAACCCCCCAGAAAACAAGTTAAGCATTAAAACTAAGATCAAAAAATGATAAATGTAGGGCATTACATTGCCTGTGAGGGTCTTCTTTAACTGATACTAACTTTGCTCTGTGTACTTAGTTGAACACTTGATTATCAGTTTGTTGGTTATGACTATGTACACATTGTTCTAGGTGTCAGCAGGATGAGGGGTTTTGCTGCTGCTGGGACTGATAAGCAAGGCTTTGGTTCCAGTGCCAGTGGGAGAAATCCAGAGAAACTTGCCACTAGGAGGTAAAAAGTGGTAATAGTAGTAGATGTCACTTGTTGGACAAGTGAATAATCCAATTAATAGCTCAAGCTGATCCTTTGTAAGTTTAGTTTGAGAAAAGCAGATGTAATCAGTTTGCCAAGTTGTTGATGGTTGCGACCCCTGCTTTTTAGGCTCAAACAGGTTGAGGGTCCTGGATTGTTAAACTCTTGTTTGAATGGTTTGTTGCCAAGTTTTTATGGCTGTGGGTGGAACCTACAGCAATCTTGCTATCTGTAGCTGGAAAATGGAGTATTGTGGAACACATGTTTTGGACTTTTCAATGTATCCTTCCATGCCAACTGAAATAAAATACTCCCTCCTTTCTGTTAAGAATGTTGGAGACATAACTACAAGCTGCTTATCAGATGCCATTAGGAAACTGAAACAGCTTGTTAAATATGTATTAAATATTAGTTGCCTATTAAACTGGAGATTTATTTACCCCTTCAGAATGCAACAATTGCACATTTAAATACTTAGCATTTAAAGAGCTTCTTGATTCTAGTTTCACTTGGGAATGTATTGTCTTTCAAGAAAGATTCATACCTCATAAATGTCACCCCTTTCCCAGCAAATCTATAATTTACACTGTTTTTTTAACCTCTAAAGACACTATCTGATCAGAACTGTCTCAGACATATGCCAGGTTTTCAGTGAACTACCCAGACTAAATATGTAGCAATCAGCAGGCATTTTCTACTATGCTTTTTGGGAAAAAAATACATTGAGCTACAGCAAACACACGCACACTCTGTACACACCATTCAAAATAAATACTGCATTCTAATATGCTATAGAACAATAAAGAAACTGTTTGTTTATGTCAGTGAACACAGTGAAGTTCAATTTAGAGTAGATTTCCTTTAAATATTTCTTATCCTATATTTTGTATCCTGGATCTCTGATACAAATATACACAGAAGTGCAGAAATCTTTATTTAGAGGGGGGCAGAGTTGGCTATTGTGAAACTGGAGAGTCAGATGACATAAACTGTACTCACCACCCCTGCCGGGCTTCCCAACCTACTGCCATTTCAAGTGCTGCTGCTGTTAGATGGATGCTAGAATTTAAGTCTGCTGGCTACCATGTCAGACCAACACATCACATGCTGACGTCCAGTCCATGGTGTGCTGTGACAACCTGTACCTAGCACTGGTGCTGTCTGGGTAGCTCCCCAGACAGACAGTTGCTCTCTGTTACAGTGTAAATGTTGTAATGCAGCTAACATCTCTCTGAGTTCCTCAGAGAGTGGTTGGGGGACAGCTTACCCTCACTAACACCTTGTTGGACCCTCTTTGTGATGCAGTGCTCAACTCTTACCATGAGTGCATCTGTTGACTGAGGCTTCTGCTACCCAACGGGGTTGGCAGAATAGCTTAAATAAACCACCTTATCCACCACTTCCCATACCTTCCTTTGTCTTTCAGGCCACACAGTAGAAGTAGACCATTACCTCCACTTCTGTAGTTGCAGGAATTCTTCTGACTCTGGCAGACATATGGCCTGTCTTCTTTCTCTCCTTTAGCTTTATGGTCTGTCTCTTTCAATAGTTACATGCAGACTCCCTCAGTTCTAGAACAGACCCTGCTGTTGGAAATAAACCAACTTTCAGTTGGTTTACTGAGCTGTCAATCATTTGCAGCAAGGCTAGAGGTCCATCCCTCTGCATGTGTCTGACTGCTGCAGTTTCACTGGAATTAATGAAGCCTTTCTCAAGTTCATAAGCTCTTTGTGGCTCCTTCAGTAGGCTTTGGAGCATTGCCATGCCATGGTGGGTCAAAGGAGATGAAGGTGGCTGCTGAACTTTTAGCCCACTTATAGCCTTTCCCAAAATGTCTTTATTTATAACACTATAGCCTTTGGACAACATTCAGAGCCCCAGACATTTCTTGCACTGATGGGCTCCAGTGTCTCGTTCTGCCATAGCAATGATCAGGGAATTCCTGATTCAGTCAGGAGCAGCTATGCACTGACTTTGCGAGCAGTGGTCTAAGCCTTTGATGTGAGAACTGTGGATAGTCTTCAAGATAAGCCCCACATAGGAGGGGGTATTAAACTAATAATTCAAGATTCTTAGGATCTAGGACTTTGCAAGCAGTGGTCTAAACCTTTGATGTGTGAACTGTGGGTAGTCTTCAAGATAAGCCCCACATAGGAGGGGGGTATTAAACTAATAATTCAAGATTCTTAGGATCTAGTATTGATGCAAAGTCACCAGAAGAGAAAGAGTATAACCAGGAGGTTGTGTATACACATTTTTGCTGGGTTCTTCAAGCTGTCATTGCTGCCCCACCACAAACATATGCAAAAGTTTCTGTTTGACATAGTCTATGCATTAAGAGAGAGAATGAACACATCTTAAACAAAAAAGGTCAGGTTACTTGCTGTGTTGAGGTGAAAGACTAGATTTGCTGTCAGAAAGCACCTAGCTTTACCTGAGCTTGTCTTCTAGGTTTGCTTGAAAAGACAGAGCAAGGAGCAATGTTAACAGAGGAAGGAGAAATATTAAGGCTTCTTTTGGCTAAGCAGGGTTACTGTCTTGTTACTGTTTTGATTTGTGCTTACAGGTTCTGTTACTGTTTATTATTATTATTATTTTAATTTTATTGACCAGGTAAGCCCACTGAGACTAGATGTCCCTTTTTCAGGGGCGACCCGGGGTGGGGGTACATATGGTAACCAATTGAAACTGAACCAGATTAAGCTGCTGGTGGTGTTTCTAGTGAATTGTTTTGTTTTGTACTTCCAGTTTGTGCTTACAGGTTTTGCTACTGTTTTGTTGTCATGCTTGCAGGTTATACAGTTTGATCTCTCTTTAAGCTAAGCAGAGTTACTATTTTGTTTTGTGCTTACAGGTATTATTTTTGGCTTACAGGTTTTGCAATCCCTTTCTCACATTGAAGGAGCTAATTTATTTTTCTTCCACAGCTCATCCAGGAGAGTAGGAGTGTAACTGGTGGTAGGTGGGGGTGGGACTGACAAATGCTTAGTACCTTCCAACAGAAGGAAGATTTAAACTGTCCGGTTACTTGGTGTGTTGAGGTAGAAGACCAGGTTTGCTGACAGAAAACACCTAACATTTCCTGAGCTCTTTGTCTTCTAGGTTTGCTTGAAGAGACAGAGCAAGGAGCAACATCTCAGAGATCTGCTTGTACCTCACTGTTTTGCCTTTCAGGTTTAGGTTTTCCACTGCAGCTGGTTTTTAATTTTGACTTTGTGTGCATTGTTTACTGATTGTTTCTATCCACTACATGGAGGCTATGTGCTCTAGGCCAAAAATTCTACATCTTTGTCAACCATTTAAACTAGAAGAAGGGGGAGGGGAAGGGGCATCAGCATCAGCTTCCTCATATGAGCTTATGAATGCCCATCCCCCATCTAAGGAAAATCAATCAGAACCAAAACAGGGCATCCCAAGCACCACATGTGTCACAACGCCACATAGGTGTTCCAAACATGATAGGGATGTTCAAAACATTAGGGACACAAACTATAAATGGAGAAATCATGCAGCAAGCAGGACAAACCAAAACTGGAAGGCAATGTTTGTCAATGCCCCTAGCGTTCCAAACAAAATCACAGGTCTCACAGCAATAGTGGCCAAGGCCAGCCTCGACTGGGTTGCTGTCATGGAGACTTGGTTCACAGAGGACCATACCTGGGATGTCACCATCCCAGGTTACACTCTCTTCAGGACAGACTGCATAGGTAAGAAGGGAGGGGGCGGGTTGCTATTTATATCAGAGAAGGGATAAGTGCTTCTCCCAGGGAACACAAGGTGAGACAGAGGCTCTATGGATCACTCTGGGAGCTGGTAACAGGCACCCTATCAGGGTTGTAGTTATCTATAGACCCCCAAACCAAGAGATTGAAAAGGACAATGTTCTCCTGGAAGACATAATGAGGATAGACAACAAAGGCAAGCTATTGCTAGTCAGGGAGTTCAATCTGTCAGATGTAGAATGATCCACCTTCACAACCTCCTTAGAGAGGAAAGACTTCCTTATGGCTTTGAGGGGGTCAGGACTAAAGCAAATGGTTGTTTCTCCCACTAGAGAGTTAGCTATCCTGGACCAGGTACTCACTGATAGCGCCAGGGTATCAGATGTACAAGTAGGCATCAATCCGGGTACCAGTGATCACAGGTCAATCTGGTTCTCCATTTGCAAGACTGAGGATCCCTACCACTCCAAAATCAGGGTGCTTGATTTCAGGAATGCAGGTTTCCTGAAAATGAGGGAAAGGATCAAGCCCCTGCTGGCAAAAGATACCACATTGAATGTGGAGGACAAATGGACAAAACTGAAAGATGCTGCAACATCAGAGTCAGCGCTATGCATTAAACAAATCAGAAAGTCCAAAAGGGCAAGGAATCTCTTCTGGTTCTCAAAGAGGTAGCTACTATAGTTAGGGAAAAGAGAAAAGAGAAAAGCTTTTTGGAAGTACAAGGAGACCAAGTCTGAAACTGATAGAGAAGCCTACAGAGAGAAATTCAAGGAAGCCTGGAAAGCTATTGGAGTGGCAAAGGCCCATGCTGAAGAAAAACAGGCTCAAGAAATGAAAAAGGGGGACAAAACATTTTATCGATACATTTGAGAAAAAAAAAGAGCAAAGAAGGAATAACATAGCTGGCAACCAAGGAAGGACATCTGGTGGAAAATGACAAAGACAAAGCAGAAGTTCTCAATTAATTCTTCTGCTCAGTCTTCACACAGGAAGATGTTGGTAATGTTCCAGCACCAGCCAGGATACTTCCCCATACCAGGGGAGCTGACATATCCCTCTTTATGAAAGAAAGGTTCCTTCAGGAGTTGTCTAAAATAAGGGTGGACAAGGCAATGAGCCCTGACAGAATAAACCCAAGAGTTCTACCAGAACTTAGTGATTAACGTGCCCCCCTCCCCACTTGCTGAACTGTTTAACAGTTCACTGGAACAGGGAATGGTACCACAGGACTGGAAAATGCCATGGTTGTGCCATTGCATAAGAGTGGTAGCAGGGAGGAAGCAGGTAACTATTATCCAGTAAGTCTAACCTCAGTGGTGGGTAAACTAATGGAGACATTGCTTAAGGAAACGGTAATTAACTACCTGAAAGCAAGTGTGCAACTTGATCCAAAGCAGCATGGCTTCACATCATGATGCTCTTGCCAAACTCATTTGATAGAATTCTTTGACTGGGTTACAAGAGAAGTAGGCCAAGGGGCAGCAGTGGATGTGGAGTATCTGGACTTTAGTAAATCCTTTGATACAGTCCCACACAGAAGGCTAGCCAGCAAAGTGGAGCAAGCTGGCATCGGTCACAAAGTAGTTAAATGGATCACAAGTTGGCTACAAGGCAGGACACAGAGGGTTCTGGTAAATGGCACCTTGTCCCAAGAGGAGAAGGTGTCCAGTGGCATACCACAGGGACAGTACTAGGCCCCATGCTTTTCAACATATTCATCAGCGACATCGCTGATGAATTCAAGGGGAAAGTCTGCCTCTTTGCAGATGATATGAAGCTCTGCAGCAGGGTATACACACAGGAAAGGATCACAGAAATGGAGGCAGATTTCAGCATGCTAGAGGAATGGTCCAGGAACTGGCAGTTGAGATTCTGTGCCAAAAAATGTAAAGTCATGCACTTGGGTAGAAGGAACCCATGCATGAAGTATGTTTTGGAGGGGCAGCTACTAGATGAAACAAAGCTGGAACGGGACCTTGGTGTCATGATCTCAAATGATTTAAAGGTAGGGAAGCAATGAGAAAAAGCAGTAATAAAGGCAAGCAGCATCCTTGGATGTATTGATAGGGGTATTACCAGTAGGAAGTGTGATGTAATCCTCCCTCTGTACAGGTCTCTGATGAAACCTCACTTGGAGTACTGTGTGCAGCTCTGGAGACCTCACCTAAAAAGGACATAGACCATCTGAAAACCATGCAGAGACAGGCCACTGAAAAGGTGCAGGGTCTGCCCCATGAAACGTATGAAGCTAGACTCAGCCAGCTAAATTTATTCTCCCTCGAACAGAGGAGGAACAGAGGAGACATAATTGAGACATTTAAATTTGTTAAAGGGATCAACACAGTACAAACCAGGAATCTCTTCTGGGAAAACAGGGCTGTATGTACTAGAAGACAGAACATGTGCCTGATGGGAGGTAAATTCAAAACAAATTTTAGGAAGTACTTTTTCAGGGAGAGGGGGGAGGACCCTTTGAATAGCCTGCCTCCGGAGGTAATGGCAGCCATTATATTACATCAACTATTCGTGCAAATGGCAATGTGTATCACTTTATGAATGATGTGCTGTCATCTGTAAGTATGATCAAATAAAAAAGGTTGTAATTGGAGAACAGGTTCTAGCCATGGGGGAAAGGGGGTTATATCAATGAGGTAGCAGTAGAGTGCAGACTGGTCTTCTGGTGTCCTGCTTGGCCCTGTTTAAATTATTAATATCTGGCCATCCTTCTAATGCCCATTCTAGCTTAACTAAATTGACAGTAGCTGCCCCAAATCTCACTTGCAGTTCTTCTGCCCATCTGTACTACCGGGCACTACCCACACCCCAGTTGTATCAGCATATATACCATGGATTACACATGGGAACTCCCTGTACTTCACTAGGTGCCCAGCCATGGAAACAGTAGTAGGCCCATGTACAATGCACGTGATTGTCCAGCGCTGGTGCACTTAAAAAATGAAACAATATTTGCACAAACCCGAACTTGATACTAAAGTGGGTATTTGGATTCCTAGCTGAATGGTCTAGTCCAATTACTGGTCTAACAAATTAACTAACAGTATAAGGGGGTGGAGCTACAGCAACAAAGTGCTGAGTTACTTATGATTTAACCAGATCAGTGGGATCTCCCTCATTGTTTAGGGCGTAGTGCTGTGGTAGCTGTGAGTTCCTCCTTTTGCTGTATCAGAATCTCTCTTGGTCACAGGTCTCTAGTACTGCTTTTTAGAAAAATGGGCTTTTTATTTCTTGGGCTCTGATTGGCTGTTACCCATTCCAGAGGTGTACATTAATTTTCAGTAGATGCCCAGGAAATAAAAAGTTCCAGCTTTGCATGCCCCAATGTCAAACTGGTATCCTTGTGCCAGTTTGAAATTCAGAAGTCAGTAATCATCATTTTTTCCCCATTTGCTTAGCAAGACAGCAACTGAAAGGCCTCCACACAACTCACTCCTTAGACCAGACACAATCACTACATCCAGTAATGTAAAAAAAAATCACCAGTACACAAAGAAAATAAAAATGTTTTTTTTAAATTTCAGAACGTCATTTATTCTTCCGCTCACTTAATAAAGTAAGCAAGTGAGTGTGCCATTTCCCTGGTACAGTCCTCCTCAGCTGCACTATGCCCCCATTCTCCCTGGCTGTTAAAAAAAAAGAAAAGAAACAAGAACCTTCTCATCCTCCATAAATTTCCACAGCATGCAGATCTCCTGCCAGATACATCCCAGTACACTCCTTCTCCACTGTGTTACCCCGGGCTGTCATGCTTCTTTTTGACCATGCTGTTGTACCACCTGACCACCATAGTTTCACCAGACCCTGACAGTGGCAATGTCCCACTATCCCTCATTTACTTCATGATTTCCCCTGGTGACAAACCATAGTAAAACAAACCAGCTTCAATTTTTTTTTTTTGCAAAATGGTACCTCATCTCTGTTCCCTGATTGCATCTGACTCTGTTCCCTGACCGATTCTGATTCAGTCTTGTCAAGTTGACATCCCATGGAAATGAAGCTTGGGAAGGGGGTAACAGAGCAATGTTAGCAAATGGGGGGCACACAATGGACCACAGTCTGTCTGGCGAGGGTGAGCAGTACAGTCTCTCAAAGGCAACAACTAAGACACAGTCTGTGTGTATCTCTCTGTTGGGTAGGAGGAAAGTCTCACAAGGGAAGCAATTACAAAAGACTGCAGTGCCCTCTACTGGCAAATGTACCAGTGGAGGGACTATTTTACAGAAAAAGCAACTTTTCAATCATTTGCACAAATTTGTTTTATTCTTCTGACACTTTTTATTTCTTGCATAAGAATACAACATGTAGCCCATTTTCAAAGCACAATAATACCCTCCAGGGTGGGCAGTATTGGGCAATAACAGACCTTCCAGGGGCTATAAGGCCTCATTACATCCCTAGGTGGTCTGGTATTTCCCAATACCATCCACCTTGTTGGGTATTATTGCTTATGTGGAAACCACTTTCTGCAGTTTCAGTCAGGCCTCTTCTCCTTTCTCTGCATGTAGCAGATGATCCTTCTTCTGAAATCACAGGTACAGCTTCAGTCCATTAAGCTCTGCCATGGTAAATGGTAAAAGTTTATTTGTGTTTCATATGAATAGAAGACTCAGTTATGCATTACTCATTTTCAGTTAGGTCCTCTTTTGCTTTACAATAAATACAGTTGCATAAATTTGTTACAAAAGATAAACTACAAAAAAGAAAATGTTACAAGAAGACAAAGAAGCATATGTTACACAAAATGTACAAATTGTAAGAGCTTTTGAAGTATAAAAAGATGTATAGATTCTACATTAACCAGTATTCCAGTGGGAACAACAAACTTAATTTCTCTGTACCTGGCTGAGTAACCATTTACCAATCCTGCTTTTTATAATTTTACCTTTTTAGCGGTCTTATATAGGAAGGCAGGTTATTCCATAAGTTTGGGCCCATTGCAAAGAAATGGGATCTTCCCACTTCAAGATTATACTTTCTTGGGAGAAATTCTATTCCAGAGGCTGATTTTAAACTTGCCTTAATTTTTCTGCATTTAAGATTCATTGATAGTCAGCCTGTCACTAGGTTTTGTAACATTTATAGATAAACATGATTATGTTATAGTGCCTAATCTAAGAACATCATAGCTATGTGTCCACTGGGGGGGGGGGGGGGCATTGTGGATAAAGAGGGCAGATCTACTGTACATTATGTCAAGCTTTGCCAGCTTCATACTTGAGGCCCTTGCAAACACCAAGTCACCATAGTTGAAAAGAGGTAGTACCATGGTATTTACTATCTAGTTTCTAGTTTGTCCATCCATCCATTTTTATGTTTGCATAGGATTCCCAAGCATTTTTCTAGGTTTTTCAGTACAAATCTACCTGGACCTTCCATCTGAACTTGTCATCCAGCCACACCCCTAGATATTTATAACTCTGCACTTGATGCACTGTTTGATTCTCACAGTTAAAATATGTAATGTAAGGGAAGAAGAATTGGATCTCTTTTCCCTATGGAAAAGCATAATCTGGGTTTTTTGGCATTAAGGGCCAATCTACAACAACAAAAATAATATTTAAGTTGAGCAAAGGCTACTTGTAATTCAGATTCAATTTGTGACAGTATTGGTCCCTTTGTATATAGCACAGTATAATCTGCATAAAGATGACAGTGGATTTGGGAGGGCATCTTGGGAAAGTTCTTCATATAAATATTAAACAATTTAAAGCCTAAAATTGAGCCCTGGAGAACTCCTGACCAGATGGAAATTAAAAGCTGCTGGCATTCTTTTAAATAAGAGCCAAACCACTCCAGTGCTCCCTGAGACAGTCCCACTGATTACAGTCTAGACAGGAGGATGTTGTGGTCCAAGGTGTCAAAAGCTTTTGATAAATCAACAAAGAGAGCTTCAGTGTATATCCTCCTGTCCAGAGTGCACTGCAAATCAGATGTATGTTTGACTTATGCTGAGGTGCCACTGTGAAGAGAGCTAAACCCAGATTGAAAGTTATTAAATACATTATTTTTCTCTAGAAAATTCAGCAGTTGTTTTCTGATCAGTTTTTCAAAGATTTGTTAGGGCAACTGATAACAATGAAACTGGTTTTACATACTTTTTTCAAACCTTATTTAAATAGTGGGATGACTTTAGAAAGTTTAAAATCATAAGGCAAGTCAGCAATAGTCAAGGATAAGATGGATAAATCTGCCAAAGGAAAAACAATGATGGGGCAGCATACTTAAAAAGCCTTACCAGCATTTAGTCTAAGCCACTAGATTTTTGTACATCTAGTTTAAGAATCTTCACAAACTTCATCCCTTAAGATTTCCTGAAATACCAAGTTCATTTCTGAAACAGACTTATTTAATTCAGCAGCTATAATGGGAGAGGGACTTTGCTCCATTGCAACAGTGCTCATTTTAGTGAAGTAATCATTAAATATATTGGTTACAAATTCATTTAGAGGGGAATTCAGTCCATCTAACTCAGAATGGTTAGATAAGTCACAGTTGTTGTTTGCTTTTAAATTATGCATGGTTTTCCAAAATGGTCATGTGTTAGAGAACATATTCTGGTTAGGTTAGTTTAAAAAAAAAAAAAAACTTTCTTAGATTTCAGATTTTCAAAGGTGTAATGATTTCTAGCTAATTTGCAGTTTAACCAATTAATTTCACTATTAGGATATGTAGGCTTTTTCCACATTTTCTCTCTTATGTTATATATTTTATGTAAGTATGAGTTAAACCAGTGGGCATTCCCAAATTAAATTTTTCTCCATTTTAAGGGTGCATAGGAGTTACAAATCTCCATGAAGTTCTGGTAAAAAAAGACAAGGCTTCATTGACTGTGGGGATCAATTTTCTTCTATGCAAATCTTTACCCTCTAGGTCTCACATGAAACTTACACAGTCAAATTTACTGTAATTTTGATATTCAGCAGTTTTTCCTGGTCTTTCTTTTTACTTCGTATACAAAAAATTGACTGGTGGTCAGAGATGGAGTCTGGTAGAACTCCAGATAAGGTAATTTTCTCAGGATGGGAGATCAAAATTAAATCCAAAATAGCTAAGGCATGTACTATAAGTCTATAGGGTTTATTTTGGTTGCATCTTTAATAAGCTGGGTGAGGCTTAAACTATACATATAAGTGAAATCTATTAAAACATGTTTTCCATCAAGTTTATTCCTGCCTGTGTTCAGATCACCCAGTAAAAATATTTCATGACTCATTGTGCTTAAAAGTTGTGCTTACAGGTTCTGTTACTCTTTTGTTGTGCTTACAGGTTTTGGTTTTTGTATTTACAGGTTTTATAGTTTGATCTCTTTATAAGCTAAACACAGTTACTGTTTTGTTACTATTTTGTTTTGTGCTTACACATTTTATTTTTGGCTTAGAGGTTTTGCAATCTCTTTCTCACATTGAAGGAGCTAAATTGTGTTTCTTCCATAGCTCATCCAGGGGATTAGGAGTGTAACTGGGGGGGTGGGGGGTGGAGCTGACAAATGCTTACTACCTTCCAACAGAAGTAAGATTTAAAAGGGCAGATTACTTGGTGTGTTAAGGTGGAAAACTAGGTCTACTAACAGGAAGCAGCTAGCTTTACCTGAGCTCTTTGTTTTCCAGGTTTGCTTGAAAAGACAGAGCAAGGAGCAACATCTCAGAGATATGCCTGTACCTCACTGCTTTGCCTTGCAGGTTTAGGTTTTGCACTGTAGCTGGTTTTTAATTGTGATGTAGTCTACATAGTTTACTGATTGTTTCTGTCCACTACAAGGAGGCTACGTGCTCTCAACCAAAGATTCAATATCTTCATCAACCATTTAAACTAGAGGGAGGGAAAGGGGCATCAGCAACAGTTGCATCATATGAGCTTATGAATGCCCCTCCCCCATCTAAGGAAGCTTGACTGGAACAAAAACAGGGCATCACAAGCACCACATGCATCACAACTCCACATGGGTGTTCCAAACATGATAGGGATGTTCAAAACATTAAGGACACAACCACAAGTGGAGAAATCATGCATCAAGCAGACACACCAAGACTGGAATGCAATGTGTGTCAATTCCCATAGCCTTCCAAACAAAATCACAGTTCTCACATCAATGATGGCTGAGACCATCCTTGACTGGGTTGCTGTCATGGAGATTTGGCTCACAGAGAACCATACCAGGGATGTCACCATCCCTGGTTACAATCTTTTCAGGAGAGACTTCATAGGTAAGAGGGGGGTCACTATTTATATCAGGGAAGGGATAAATCTACTGAGACCCAGGGAACACAAGGTGAGACAGAGGACCTACAGGTCACTCTGGGAGTAGGTAACAGGAACCCTAACAGGGTTGTAATTATCTATAGACCCCCAAACCAGGAGATTGAAAAGGACAAGGTTCTCCTGGAAGACATAATGAGGATGGGTGACAAAGGTGAGCTATTGCTAGTTGCAGACTTTAATATACCAGATGTAAAATAGTCTACCTTCACAGCCTCCTCAGAGAGTAAAGACTACCTCATGGCTTTGAGGGGGCAGGACTGAATCAAATGGTGGTTTCTCCTACCAGAGAATCAGCTGTCCTGGACCTGGTACTCACTAACAGTGCCAGGGTATCAGACGTACACATAGGGATCAATCTGGGTACCAGTGACCATAGATCAATCTGGTTCTCCATTAGCAAGACTGAGGTCCCTTGCCACTCCAGAATCAGGGTGCTCAATTTCAGGAAAGCAGATTTTCTGAAAATGAGGGAAAGGATCAAGCCCCTGCCAGCAACAGATACCACATAGAATGTGAAGGACAAATGGACAAAGTTGAAAGATGCTGTAGCATCAGTCAGTGTTGTGCTATAAACAGATTAGTAAGTTCAAAAGGGCAAGCAATCCCATCTGGTTCTCCAAAGAGATAGCTACTATAGTTAGGGAAAAGAGAAAAGCTATTCTGAAGTACAAGGAGACCATGTCTAAAATTGATAGAGAAGCCTACAGAGAGAAACTCAAGGAAGTCGGGAAAGCTATTAGAGTGGCAAAGGCCCAGACTGAAGAAAAACTGACTCAAGAAGTAAAAAAGGGGAACAAAACATTTTATTGATACATTCAAAAAAAAGAAAGAGCAAAGGAGGAATAACACAGTTGGCAACCAAGGAAGGACACCTGGAGGAAAATGACAAAGACAACGCAGAAGTTCTCAATGAATTCTTCTTTTCAGTCTTCACACAGGAAGACATTGGTAATGGTCCAGCACCAGCCAGGACACTTCACCATACCAGGGGAGCTGACATATCCCCCTTTACAAAAGAAAGATTCCATGGGGAGTTGTCTAAAATAAGGGTGGACAAGGCAATTGGCCTTGACAGAATACACCCAAGAGTTCTAAAAGAACTTAGGGATGAACTTGCTGCCTCACTTGCTGAACTGTTTAACAGTTCACTGGAACAGGGGACAGTACCACAGGACTGGAAAAGGGCCATGGTTGTGCCATTGCACAAGAGTGGTAGCAGGGAGGTAGCAGAAAACCATTGCTTAAGGAAAGGTTAATGAACAACCTGAAAGCGAGTGGGCAACTTGACCCAAAGCAGTATGACTTCACATCAGGACACTCATGCCAAACAAATTTGATAGAATTCTTCAACTGGGTTGCAAGAGAAATGGACCAGGGAGCAGCAGTGGATGCGATGTATCTGGATTTTAGTAAAACTTTTGATACTGTCTCACACAGAAGGCTAGCCAGCAAACTGGAGCAAGCTGGCATTGGTGACAAAGTACTTAAATGAATCACAAGCTGGCTACAAGGCAGGACACAGAGGGTTCTGGTAAATGGCACCTTGTCCCAAGAGGGGAAGGAATCAAGTGCCCTGCCCCAGGCATCAGTACTAGGCCCCATCCTTTTCAACATATTCATCAGCGACATTGCTGAAGAACTGAAAGGGAAAGTCTGCCTCTTTGCTGATGATTTGAAGCTCTGCAACAGGGTGGGCACACAGGAAGGGATTGCAGAAATGTAGACAGACCTCAGGATGCTAGAGGAATGGTCCAGGATCTGTCAGTTGAGATTCAATGACAAAAAATGTAAAGTCATGCACTTGGGTAGAAGTAACCCATGCATGAGGTATGTCCTGGAAAGGCAGCTACTAGAAGAAACAAAGCTGGAATGGGATCTTGGTATCATGACTTCAGACAATTAATAGGTAGGGATACAATGCAAAAAAGCAGCACGAAAGGCAAGCAGCATCCTCAGATGTATTGGTAGGGGTATTGCCAGTAGGAATCATGATGTAATCCTTCCACTGTACAGGTTCCTGGTGAGACCTTACTTGGAGTATTGTGTGCAGTTCTGGAGAACTCACCTAAAAAAGGACATAGACCATCTGGAAATGATGCAGAGACGTGCTACCAAAAAGGTGCAGGGTGTGCACCATGAAACGTATGAAGCTAGGCTCAGCCAGCTAAATTTATTCTCCCACGAGCAGAGGAGGAACAAAGGAGACATGATTGAGACATTTAAATTTGTTAAAGGGATCAACACAGTACAAACCAGGAACCGCTTCTGGGAAAACAGGGCTACATGTACTAGAGAACACAACATGCCCCTGGTGGGAGGTAAGTTCAAAACAATTTTTAGGAAGTACTTTTTCACGGAGAAGGTGGTGGACCCTTGGAACAGCCTGCCACCAGAGGTAATGACAGCCAAGATGGTCAGTGAATTCAAACAGGCATGGGATAGACAGTATAGTCACCTTAACAAGACAAATTTATATTTGGGGGTAGAAAACCAGGGCAGATTAGGTGGACCACATGGTCTCCTTCTGCTAGCAAATTCTTATGCTCTTATATCTAGAATCCAGTAGTGTTGCCATGTCAAACTGCATGTCCAGTCTAATGCAATCAAAACTGTCAGTAAGTTGTCAGGATCTTTTTTGCCACTTCTTTAATAAGCATTGCATTTTGCTGCTGCAGCTGCCACTGTTGCTACAATGGCTCAGATGAAATAGCAGTGCCACCACCTCCTGCAGTGATGGAAACCAGTCTTATGGTACCATCCTACTGTACAGTGTGCAAGGAAAAAGGTGGTGTTACCCACCCACCACAGTAATGAATGACAAATACAATGTGACTCATGATAGAAGGAGGAGGAGGAGGAGGATGAAGGCGATGTGTTGTTTTTAGAAATAAGGACTCAAAATTAGTAGTCTCCAGAGCTGTCAGCATTTGAAGAAGAAAGAAGAAAGCTTGGCATGTGAGCATGTGAGAATGTGAGCATGTAATGACTCAGGCATCCATCTTTGTTTTTGACAACAAATTCAGCACCATCTGGGGTGTGTACACTGTGACAGGATCTGGCTTCCTATGATGAAGTACTAGTCTGGTACTAAGGGTCCATCATTTGGCTTAGGTTACTGCCACCCACGGTGGCTGAATTGCTTGAATGAGTCCCCTTATCCCAACACTTTCCATACCTATCCTGACTCTACTGTCCTTGCTGCTTCTGGTCCATCTGATATGAATGGGGATTTGGAGAGGACATGGTCGTGCAGCCATGTGCAACCGGCGGGAAGAAAAAAATACAAAAATAAAACCAAAAGTTTTTTTTTAATGTTTTTCTTTTGTGGTATCTGGGTTGGTGGGGGTTGGCAGATGGCAGAGAAATGTATTTATTTATTTTAATAAATGGCAGAGTGTTGTTTTTTTTTGGAAGGAAAGAACTGTGAGGCAGACCAGGTACACTGACAGCCTGAGTTCAGATCTACCTGAGTTCGACTGACATTGGGAGATCCGGGGGGGGGGGTCTTAATTTTGTCAGACTGGTCTACCTATCCCCAATTACTATGCACTTGCACTTTAAATTTGAGTGATCACATGTACTATTTCACAGTATAAAATGGATGGGTTTGTGAAGCACTGATGTCTTGAAAAAGCATCAACACGACATGAAACGTCAACAGGGTGGGCGTGCTACCCGCAGTTTAATTTGTTTGGCTAATTTATAAAAGCCTTGAACACATCCAAGGTTTTGGATATTTTGTCCAGTCTAACTGAGTAGCTGAGCTCATTCTCTTTCTTGGTGCTTCCATTTGGTTGCTTGGTTCATAGTGAGGACATTGAGCCACATTGTTTATCTGTTTGTGTCTTTCTATGTCTATGACTTCTACATTTGCTGTTGCCCAATGATTTTAGTGCAGGGGGAGTTTTGTATCAGGAAGCATGTAAAAATACTGCTTCAGTTAGTTTGCTACAAGTTTTGGATCTTAAGCAGTATTGTATTCCTTCATAAATGTTGCCACATTTTTACTGCCATCTGAACCCTGAAAGTTTTATATTTTCCATTACATGGAAGGGTTGGTTGTGGTTTTTATTTTGTTCTTAAAGTACCTGGCCTTTGCTCTTTAAATTTGTTTCATATAGTCATTCCTTAATTTTCTGAACCTATCCTAGTCTTCTTCTTTGGCTGTCATGCTCATCCTTCTCCATGCCCTATCCTTTAACCTAATTTGTTTAAATGATCTGTTTCCCCATGGCATATCATTTTTTTTCTAACCCTGATTATTTTGAACAGGACATGTTTGTTACAGGTTGCGACAAATGATTGTGTGAATTCCTCGATGACATTGTTAACATCTGGGATGAATTCTACCCTGTCCCACCTTTTGTTAGACACAATGGCCCAGATATTCAAACTGCGCCATATAGTGGAGCAAGCCCCTGCACCACTCAAAATAGTTGCGCAGGGGTGTGGCCAGGGCGATATTCAACGGAGTTGTGCTATGGCACAACTTCTTTGAATATCACCCCCTGGCCACACCCAGTGTGCATGGAGCAGTGGAACTGCGCCAGCACAAGTGGTCAGAATGGAGCATTGCGATGCGGTGGTTCAAGTTCCATTGTGCCATGCACAGCACCTGCGATATTCAAAGGGTGACATGCAAATGGGGCCATAATTTATGCAAGGTGCATGGGGGGACATTTGCATCTGATTACGGCCCCATTTTCATGCCATTAGCCTGCAGGTGCACCGATCTCCGACAACTTGCACCTGGCGCCCTGCCAGGCAGCAGCCGTCGGGGACCAATGCCCCCTGCAGTCCAATTGTGGGCATAACGTTGCCCCCCCAAGTAGCCCGATCATGGGCACAACAGTATCCCCAGTAGCCCAATCGTGGGCAAGTGTTCCTCCACCCCGGTAGCCCGATCGTGGGCAGCACAGTAGTCCACCCACCCCTCCAAAGTCCAATATCCCTGGTGGTCCAGTGGACTGCGAGTAGCCCGATGCAGGTGGCATTCCTCCACCCCAAGTATGATATCCTGGTGATCTGAGTGGCCCCCCACCCACCACCACGGGCCCCACCATCCTTCACCCCGTCAGCGGTGGGCAGCAGCACCCACCGCCTGACACCGCCATCCACCAACTGACAGCTTGGTAGGGCTGCACGCCCATTGGTTGAGGCATGAGCTAATGGGTGTGCAGTCCATCCTTAAGTCAGTCCAGATATGTGAATGAATTCATTTACATATCTGGACCGGACTTTAGATGTATAGCTGCATGCCCATTGGCTCATGCTCTGAACCAATGGGCATGCAGCCCTACTGAGCTGTCACTTGGCGGGCGGCGGGTGGCAGGCGGTGGTGTTGCCGCTCACCGCTGACGGGGAGCGGGGTGGTGGGGCACCATGGGCGGTGGGTGGGGCCACTAGAGCACCAGGGATATCATACTTGGGGGTGGAGAATGCCGCCACGATCGAAGCTATACTCAAGCGTCCACTGGACCACTAGGGATATTGGACCTTGGGGGTGGGGGACTACTGTGCTGCCCGTCGGATCGGGCTACTAGAGGGGATACAGTTATGCCCGCGATCAGGCTAATGGGGAGGTACAGTTATGCCTGCGATCGGGCTAATCTCGGTCCACTGGACCACCAGGAGATATTGGACTTGGGGGTTCACAGTGCCGCGATGGGGGCATGGGGGTGCCACCAGGTGCGGCAGGAACAAGTGGGGCCACTCACAGGTGGCAGCTGCTGTGTTGCACCCTGCAATCGGCAGCTCTCACCTGTGGGTGGCCTGGGCTGTTCCTTTTTTCGGCGTAACTTTGTGCAGGCGCAGGTAGGGGTTGCACCTGCATAACTCTGCCCGGCCCAAGCTGAATATCGGGCTGTGCAGTTTATGCATGGTTCCTCCTCCTTCAGTTGCGCATGCCTTCATTATCATTGCACTGTTACTCAGCATGATTTGGGGGGTGCAACTGCCTCCTGCTGAATATCGCAGAATGGCACATTTTGGACTTACGCAGGCGCAACCCTATTGCGCATGACTCAACTCTTTTGAATATCTGGCCCAATGAGATTAAAGCTTTCCTCACAAAAGTTTTTGTAACAATTACTCATTTTGTAGTTTTGCCTGGTTAATTTTATAATTACTCTTTCAAGGCTGAAAGTAACTAAACTGAGATCTCCCAATTTGAGACTTAGTACCCCTTGACCTAATACTTTTAAATGTGCAGTAATGAATATCAAGTCCATTACATTCCAACATTATTGCTCAGCAGAGCCAGCCAGGATACAGTACAGGAACTTGCAGTAAATGATATGTTACAAACTACTGCATGACAAAAGGGCTTAAAGAGCTAGTGGAATCAAAACAGGCAGACAGGAAAATAATACAAACTGTGGGACGTAGTCAGTTGTAACTTTTTATTTCTGAAGTGTTTTTCTTTTTCCTTTTGCTCATTAGACAGTCTTCTATGTGAAAATACAGTGCAGAATATGTGGAACAGCTCTCAGCCTGGCAGCTGACATATCTACAGTATCTCTAGTCCCCACACTACATCATCAGCATTGTGATCTCATTGAAAATGACATCACAGATGACTGGCCTGGCAGCTACTGAGTGACTGTTTCAAAGCAGTGGTAATGTCACAGTCAGTGAGGTCACAATGTTGATTATGTAATGAGGGAATACAGATACTGTAGTTATGTCAGCTCCCCGGCAGAGTACTGTCCCACACATCACACCTATTAACAGGTGAACAGTCTTCTAATTAACCAAAGGGAAAAGAAAAAGTACCTCAGATATAAAAGGTAATGGCTGACTGCTTTTAAAAACTAATATTAGTTTTAGGCAGTACAGTAGCTCTGTAATAGGTATTGAATTACACTGTTCCCTGCAGTATACTGCATCATTTTGTGATATACTGCAGCATTATGGTATTGCATCCTGGCTGGCACCACTCTACATACTTTTTCTCATTGAGCAGTCAATCAACTGGAGCATGCCCAAATGCCATGCTCTTTGTGAGCATATCCTCTCTCAGGCCACCCCACTGAAGTTCCCAATGAGGACCAGCTCCCTCTCTTTATAGTTTTCTGTAAGGTCTGGGCCAACAAGTCAAAGTGAAATGGCTTTACTTTGGGTAAGGAATGTACTGTACAACAGCAACATTCAGTGTTAAAGAGTTTATAGCTACAACAAAACATTCTATTCCTTCTAATGTGCCAGAACAAACTGTTTCCATATTGCCAAGCTTTTCCATTATCTAAAGCAGTGACCCCCACTCCGGGCCTGTCCAGTCTGATTTGATTGTAAGTTTCAAATCTAATTTCTTTGTCTGAAACATTTTTGTTTAACAAGCTTTCTGATTGTGCTATAATTTTCTAATCATCTTTCTGAACCCAGGCATTAAATAAGTCAATTTTATGTTAACAAAGCCGCTTGCATTTTGTGAACTATCTTAATTCCCTGACTTGCTGGTCCAGGATCTGAGTTTGCTTCTATGTCCCCACACATAATGAGTAGTACTGGATAAGATACTGTATCATGCTTGGCTTAATTTCTGCTGCTTTGCCAGGCACAAATTAACAATGTCAGTTGTGTTTATCAGTTTCATTTAACCATGCTATTTGTTGGAAAAACATTTTTCATTGAGTACTTACATATTGAGTTCTGTGGAAGTAAAATCAAGCCCCGCAAGCACAATAAATCCTCTTGTTTCACCTCTACATTGAGTTTCTAAACTATGTATGTTTGGTTAAAGTGACAGGCCAAAGGCAATAACAAAATAAACCAGAAGCATTGTGTAGTGTTAAGTGGAATTCACAGCAGTTAAGTTTGGAATTATCTTATGAAGATCTTCCAAACTTACAGGGATTCGGTCTAGCATGTGTATCAAAAGGCCTTTTGTCCTGATGCTTCTGCATAGGTCTTAATTAATCTTTATGGAAAGGCTACCTAGGCAGGATGTGACCTGGGTCAGAGTGAAAATGACTAGAACTGAGTTATAAAATATCAGCGCAAAGGCCACCCAGATAGGGTGTTGCTTGGTTCAGATTGATAAAAACTAGACCTGCATGTTTAGCAGCAATGCAAAACCTACCCAGATAGGGTGTTACAGTTACACTATCAGTGTTAGTTTCAATGTAACTAATCACTAATTACATGCAATAGGGTAATTACCTTGTAGTTATATGTATGTTGCATGCAACTACATGGCAGTTTCCATGCAGTTAAAGTGCAGTTACACTTTAATTACACTGTAATTAACTGACACTTAAAGTGTCAGTGGTATTGCTCAGATCAGATGATAGTTAGACCTAGTCATTAGGTAATGACACAAAGGCCATCTAAATAGGGTATTTCCTGGATCAGATTGATAATGACTAGACCTGGTTATTAAGTAGTAATGCAAAGGCCATCCAGATAGAGTGTTGCCATGATCAGATGGATAATGACAAGACCTGGATATTACATAGCAATGCAAAGGTCTCCCAGATAGGATCTTATCTGGATCACACTACTAAAATGAAACATGTTTCATTTACACAAAATGAAGGATCACCTGACTCAATCTAGGAATTATAGGGTATACATTTGACTGAGCTGGACAACATATTACAGGACCCCCTGACTCACAGTATAGATTGCAGGGCATATTTTTAACTGTGCTACACATCCAGCATAAAGAGAACTTACAATCTGCACAGTATATTTGACTACTGGCTGCCTTTCATGACCGATGCCCACAGCAGATGCCAGATTGTGATGCCTTTGTGCTGCTGCCCTTAGTGCTTCAGACTGCAGCATGGAGGGCTGCTAGAATTCAGTCCCTTTAGAGAAAAGAGGCTTTTATCATCCATATCCCTTATTATTTTGGTGATCCTACATTGTGCAATCTCTACTGCCAGAACTGCACACAGTACTCCAGTTGGAGCCTGACTAGGGCCTTGTAAAGTATTGTAATAGGATGACTGTCCCTGCTCTGCTAGTAACCCCATTTAATGCACCCATATTGTCTTCAAAACTTCTTTATAGCAGCTGTGCAACACTTGTGATGTGTAGCCCCCTGCCTGTTATGACACTGAGATCCTTTTCCTTCATTCACTGTAGCAAGAGGAGCCTGTATAGTATTTTGGTCCTGGCTCTGTTTTTCATCAGCAAGTGTAGCACCTTGAATTTGGTTACATTAATTCTAAGACTCAAAGTCCATTCAGTTCCCCAGCTTGTTCGTGTTCTTCTAGAGTTTGTTCCAATACTCAAGGGAGTCCACCACCCTGGCAAGCTTAGTGTCATCATCATCAAACTTAAAAAGCCTGCTGGGAAACTGGCCCAGTGGTGCTGAGGGTAGAGGCACTGGGCTCCAAACCTCATGCCATGCCAATGACCTGGGTTCAGGAGTGGACTTGGGTTGTTGGAGGTTGGAGGGGAAGGAAAGTATTGAGCATCTGTAAGACTGTTCTCCTTTCCTGGGAGGGAGGCGGGTACTAGATACCACTGTCTAGTGCCTCCCAATAGAGACTGGGAGTGCAGCAACAGTCAGGATCTCCAGCAAGGGGATTGGCTGTGGCAGCACTCCTGTGAGCATGAGAGTGCATGTCTCATGCTGGTGCACATTGCACAGCCAAGTCAATACAGGGGACAGAAAAAGCTGAAAAAGCCCTGGTTGCCTGGTCGGCAAAGGTGGGTCCAGTGGGATGGCCCCCTCACAAAATACTGGGTCCTGCCGGCTGACTCCTGGTTCTCACTCTGCTCCCTGGCTGCTCTGCTCTGCTTGATTCTAGATAGAGCACCAGCAGGAGTCAGCAGTTCCACCCCAGGGGGCTCAGAGCCAGGGGATTGTGTGGCCGGTGGAGCTGGAGTGGAGACGGCCCCAAGCCAGGAGTCAGTCAGGGAATTCAGGTGTGCAGGAACAGGTCATAGCCAAGAGACTACACAGAGGGAGGCCAGGCACCAGAGAGAAGGGGCATAAAGAAAGTTAAAAAACAAAGGTCTGCTGGAGGCTCCAGTGTGAAGTGTTGTCAATACACTAATTTAGAATACAATGTTCAAAACAGCAATGGAAGGTGGGATGGGACTATCTCCATAAATTGTAAAGAAACTCCTAAACTCGTCTTTTTAAATGGCATGTCCATAGTACAAGGTTTTTAGTCTTATGAACTGTAAGTTAGGCACATAACAGGTTTTTTCATTTAGAGTTAAGATGAGAACCCCCAAAGTGTGCATGGAAGAAAGTAAAGAAATAAACTGCATATTCCTAGATATTACTATTGTTTAAAGGATACCTTATCCCTCCAGAATAATTTTTTCAACAAGTGAGAAAAGAAACACATACAGCTTGGGAGTCATGCCAGCAGAAATTATTCTAATCATCTTTTACAATATTATTGTTTTACTACAGTTTTGTTAGAGTTAACAATTATAAAGAAAACTGGATCCAATCTGAATTTGCCAGTCTCAAATCTGCATGAAATGGTCACCAAAATTGGGACATGATGACTCCTGCTGCAGTATTATACCTAGTAGTACATTGCAGCTATTTATAGACCCATGACTGACTCCAATTTCTTCTTGATACAAAATCATAATTAGTCTTGTTTTGTAGTCTGGGTGCCTTTGAAGACCCCCCCCCAAAAAAAAATGACACATAAATGGGTGAGCCCCAGCTACAGCAGGTAATGGAAGGGCAGCACCAGACTTTAGGGCAAATGAAAGCCCCACCCATGGAAATATCAAACCTGAGTTCTTCGAAGAGGTTGGATGAGATCAAGGTAGTACAGAAAGGGTAAAAAGTGAAGCAACTGGTTGACACAAATCAATAAATCCAGTTGCTATGCCAACCCATCAAAACCAGAAGCTGACCTACACACTTCTATTTGTATTATGCTCTATGGCAGAATGGAAATGTTTATTTACATGGCATAATGTGGATGTTTTATTAACATGCAGGAAGCATGAACTACATGTGTTTTTCTGTTGCCTGCAATGGTGGGGGTAGGCTCTAAATAACCTTATAATTATTGTAATTTATGATCAAAATACAAACTGAGGCATATAAAACCATGAAGTCTTTTTGTTCTGCTCTAGGTTTATGTACTATAATATCTACTTAGATACACCACATAATGAAGTTTACCTCATTTACCATTAGGCACAGCACATTCTCAAGGCTGTGAATCATAAATATGCTGGGAAAATGGAAACACTAGAAATGAGTGAATGTGCTTTTCTCAAGGTTCACTTCTTCATCTTGTGGCTCAGGAGAACAAAACATGAAAAACATATGTGAATTGTTGCTGTATGACTGATAATTATCTTTCAGTATGAATTTCCACCGCTGCAGCTGCTAAACCAACATGGCAGGCCATTTAAGTATTACTACCTAATCTTTTGCTTTATCTTTGATCATATACTGCAAATACTGAAAGCAGCGGTCCATATAAAAAAAAAAATCCTTCACTTCATGAGGCACTGCTAGGCACTCCCCACCCTGTATTGATACCTACCTTCTTATTATTGCTTCCAGATCCATTTATATAGTTCTGCATTTGATTGTGTTTCCTCTTGCAACATCACCCTGTTTGAACTTTGATTTTTGTGGCCTGCAGTTAGCCTCAACACATCCCCAGAGGTCCATTGAGGTTACTGTGTGTTGCCTGCAAGTCTAGTCTAGTCACTAGAATAGTAACTCAAACCATGGGATTTCCTAAAACCGCTGAGAAGACTGCTGAAAACCTGGTGGGTGACACATTTAAGAAAACACTGCACAATATTTATTTAAAACCTCGCACAAGCATTAAGGCACAATTCAAAAGGCATCTTACATGAAAGCTGGAAAAAATCTGAAAATGAATAAAACGGTATCTGCACACATTTCAAGGTGTAACATGGGCTGCTGCTTTAACTGCTTTTATCAGTGGACAAGTGCACAACATATTAATATTCTAATTTATTTTATTTATTTATTTAGTTTTTGTTGATCGGGTAAGTGCACTTGACAAATCCTACCTATTTTCAGGCACTACCCGGGGGAGGAGGATACAGATGAATGCCAACTGACATTGAACCAGATTAAGCTGTTGGTGGTATTTTAAGTGAATGGGGGAAATTTGGCTAGGACACGGGGGAAATTCTCCTTCTCTTTTCGATAAGTGTCATGGGATCTTTAACATCCACCTGAACTACCACCAATCCAGGCAGATGGGACCCCGGTTTAATGTCTCATCTGAAAGACGGCACCTCAGAAGTGCAGCACCCCTCTCAGGCTGCACTACAGTGTCAGTACTGGGATATTAACCTAAGTGCCATAATGACCATAACTCAGGTGTTTATTTGTGTACGTCACTGTTTCACTGTTATTGTAACAATGTGGTGGATGGAAGGGGCCTGGGGTGTATCTTGTCTGTTACTCCTGCTGCATGACTGTGGCTATACCCAAGAATGGTGTTAGTTTCTGTTTTATGCGTGTTAACATACTGTTTAATTATAATTAGTTCCATTATTTTAGGAGAGTTTATCCATTCATATCATGATGAACACTGAATGTTCCCCATCAGGAATCTGTCAAGTCCCACTTTGATTCTCTCCAAACAATGGTCCCTATGCACGAACAGGTGGGAAATAAGCACCAGAGGCAGGTATCCCACCCACGTAGCTCCACACCCATGTACAGGTGTGCACAGGCCACTATTTATTACCAACAGCCATCACCTGTCTGTGGCCTCACCCCCTGGCATGCAGGTCTGTGCAGGGCAGCTGGAGGTGGAGTAGCAGACCCAGTCAGGCATCTAATCAGATGCCCATCCTGGGTTGAGGAGTAGATCACTGGTGCACTGATACATGGGTCTGGGTGTGGGAATAGCAAACACTGGCACCTGGACTCGTGTGGCCACATTGGCCATAGTCCCCCTGCCTGAGCCCCACAGGCATCACTACCCCCACTGTTGCACAGCCCCAACACAGGACTGCCCCAGCACAGTGCTGGCCAAACCCTGACCATGTCAGTCACCCCCCAAAGCACATCAGCCCTGATCTTGGTACTCCATGCTGGGCATCCTGCCTGCACCAACATGTGGCTACCTCAACCCAAGTTCTGCAGAGCAGTCCGCTCGACACATGTCAGCCCCAGCCCTTGTGCAGTACAAGACTCCTCCAACCAGCACCTCCCCATTCCTATCTGCTGTGACCCCCCTCACCGCACACTCTGGTGCCCTGAACACCACTATCCTGTTCCCCTGCCCTGGTAACACCACCCCATCATTGCTGGCCAGTGGTCTCCCACTCCTCACAACACCTATAACCCCCCCAAAAACTTATACTTGACTGCTGGTGCCATGGCTCTAGGCAGCCAGCAGCAGAGTCCTTTGCACACCTCCTCGGCCTTCAGCTGTCTAACAGAGGCTGGGAGCACACCGCTATACATAGACAGTGCACTCCCAGCATCAGTAGTGCCAGTGGATTGGAGATCTGCCAATGCAGTACCACTACACGGGGGGGGGTAGGGAGGATCCAGGCAATTACAGGCATGTCAGCCTTACTTTCATTTTAGGTAAGCTGATGGAAAGTATAGTCAAGGAAGTCTTTGTAGCTTACGTAGAGGATAACGAATTACATGACAACAAGCAGCATGTGTTTGGGTCAGGGAGGTCATGCCAAATCAACCTGATGCTATTTTTCAATTGGGGCACCAAAGCGATTAATGGAGGAGAGGGATAGATTTGCTCTACTTTGACTTCAGCAAGGCCTTCAATTTGGTACCACACAGGAGACTTCTGAAGATTTGGAGGACTTGGGAGTAGAGCAGGGTTTAGTTCAGTGGGCAGGAAGTTGGCTTGGGGGAGGCAACAGAGGGTAGTGTTGAATGGTGATAAATCAGAGAACAAGGGGTCACAAGTGGAGCACCCCAAAAATGGTTCCTGGGACCTGTCCTATTTAATATCTTTATAAGTGACATAGAGGAAGGTATCTAGGGAAGGTTGTGTCTCTTTGCTGATGATACAAAACTATGTGGCAGGGTAGATTGTAAGGAAAGAATGTGGTAGCTCCAAGAGGACTTAGGGAAACCTTACTAAAGAGATGATGTAAGATCTGGCAGCTGAGATTCAGTGCCAAGAAGTGCAAGGAAATGCCCTTTGGGAGACATAATCCATGCACAGAATACTAGATGAGCGTAATTAGAATGACCACTTCAACAGAGGAGAGGGATTCAGGGGTCTAATCAGTGGCTTCCTCAAGCAAATGAGTCAATTCAACAATGCATACAGCAAGGCATTGAGGATGCTGGGGTATATGGGTGGGGTTTGAGAGTAGGAGAAGCGATGTGATTCTGTCACTGTACAGATTCCAGGTGGGAGCTCATCTAGAGTACTATGTCCAGTTCTGGAGTCCTCACCTGAGGAAAGACATTGACAAACTGGAGTTGGTACAGCAAAGAATCACCAAGATGATCCAGGGTCAGCATGGCATATCCTACGATAATCTACTAGAGCCCCAAAATATGTACTTGCTGGAGCCCAGGTGGGGGGACATGACTGAAACATATACATTTTTCAGGGCATAAAGAAGAGGAATAGTGGTACCTATTTGTTAGAAATAGTGATGCAGTCACTAGGAGGCATAGCTGAAGGTTGGTGGGTAGAAGTTTAAAAAAGATGGACTTAACTGGAGCACCCAAGTAGTAAAAACCTCAAGAAGACAACTGTGCTGGAAACATTGCAGTACTGCCTGCTTACCTAACTGGTTAATGAACCAACTAGGCAGGAAGCCATCCTGGATGTGGTACTCACCAATGCGGAGGTGGTCAGGGCTGTCAAGGTAGGGGAACCACAAGTCAACAGTGACCATAACTCTGTATGGTTCAAATTATCCACAGAGGAAGCAAAATCCCAATCTTGGACTAAGACCCTGAACTTCAAAGGGGCTAACTTTGATGAGATGAAATGGATAGTCAGAGACAAACTGATTAACATCCAGGAACAGATATAATCGAAGACATCTGGGGTCTGGTTAAGCAATCCATTCAGGAGGCTACAAAACTGCATTAGGACAGTGCCAAAAATAAATAAGCTCAAGAGGCACAAGAGCTCACATCAACTTTTCCTCAAAGCCAAGAAAACAGTCTCCATGACCTTTGGCACTAGGCAGAGACTCTCTAGGCTGCCCTCCCTTCCCTCCTTCCATGTCCTTGACAGGACAACTCTAAAGAATTCTACCTCTTTTAAATACCTGGGTGTATGGCTTGACCAACACCTTAACTTTTCTGTTCATATTGATGCAATCCTGAAAAAACTCTACCTCAAGCTTTGCGCCTTGTACAGGAACCATAGTTCTCTACTGCTAACAGTTAGGTGTGAGCTTGTTCAGAAAATGATCCTCCCAATTTTTGACTATTGTGACATAGTCTACAGTGCTGCTCCCAAGCCTTCCCTTACCAGTTTGGATTCTCTTTTCAATGCTTTCTGTCGCTTTGCCCTTGATGCTTCTTCCTACACATATCACTGCACCTTGTACCATTCTCTCATTTTCCCCTCCCTTGAGTGCAGACGTCTCTCCCATGGTGCCAGATTCAGTTCTAAATTCTGGACTGTGACTGTCCCCTCCTACATCTCTTCCTCACTCACTTCACCACCACCCTCCTGCTAACCTCTCAGATCCACTGACACTCGCACTGTAGCTATTCCTCATCACTCTTCCTCCATAGGCCAGGAAGCCTTCTCCTGCCACGTCCCAAAGCTCTGGAAATCTCTTTCTCCTAGTCTCTCATCATCACCTTCCTAAATCTCTCTAGCTCCACACAATTTGTATTCCTATAACTGTACCTGTTTTAGCTCCCATACCTCTAAACTGCACTTATTCTCATTCCTTCCAACACTAAATTGCTGTCTACCCTTTAGCCCTCCCCTCCCATCTCTGTCCCCAGCCTGTCTGTTCCTCCCCACCCAACTCCCCTAGCCCCCTTGCAGGATGCTTTTGGGACCTAGACTGTCTCTCTCTCTCTGTAACCCCTCCCTTCCCTACTCTTTCACCCACCCCTCCCTACTATTACTTATCACTATCCTGCTCTCCAGCTTCCCTTCCATGCCTCTCAATCTTCCTGCACCCCCTTTCAGCCTGGTGGTGTCCCCCCAGCAGGGTTCACAGCATCCTGGAGGGGGATTAGACACTGGCTGAACCTCCTCGCTTCTCACTACCTTCCCTCCATCTTCCTCCTACCCATCACCTTCACTATGCCCTGAGTATATCAAAACTGCTCTATCTTGTATTCACACTAGCACTTCTGATTTTATGCTATGCCTACTTCCCTAGCACTTTCATCTGTGTCAGTCTTCCCTAATCTTATCCCCTACAGGGTCATTGATATTTTAGCCTGATACAACATGTGTAAATTCATTATTGGTTTGTACACTCCTACTGGTTGGTTTGGGTCTCTCAGATCTGTACCTGTACTCAGTGATTTGTTTTAGTATGTAATTGTGTTGCTTAAATGCACTCAATGATTTGTATTAGTATGTCCTTGTACTGCTCTTGTATGGTGTGTACTGCTGTTTCTCCCAACTGTCACTCAATGTACTTAATAGGTTTGTAATAGTATGTACTTGCGATGTTCTTGTTTTCCAACTATTGTACCCCCCCCCACACATACACAGGACATTTCTGGAAACAAGCAGTTTACAGCTCATGTTGTCTTTCCTGGTGATTTTCCAAATAAATAAATATGGTTCACAGCCCAGTTCAGAAAAGTGATCAGGAACAAAAGAGAAGCCTTCAATAAATACAAAAAGAACCAGAGGGAGGGAGACTGAGAAAACTACATTCAGAAAAATAAAGAAGCAAAGAAGTCAGTAAGGCAGGACAAGGCAACAAATGAGCTATGGATTGCTGCAGGAATCAAAACCCGGGATAAACACTTTTTCTGGTATATTCAGGAAAAGAGGAAGAAAGGGGGAGGAATAGTAAGGCTGATGGATGGTGACAAGGTTTCCACCAAGTCTCATCGGCAACAAAGTTGTTGATGGACATTACAGCAACACACATTTGCAGAAGGGGATCACATTGCCCAGCAAATGTGTCAACTGATCACCACAAGTGCTCCATGCACAGAGGCACATTTAGACTGTTTACAGGGGATTCACTGGACGAACCCCCCCATGTAGGGGGCTCTGCATCCCTCAACCTCCCATACTTATATATAATAAACTCCGTGGGGGGCCTTTTACTGGGGAGAGCGGCAAACACCTGGAGTCGCTGTATCCGTACAGTGCTCTGACAACCCTTTTGACACTGGATGTTGAACAGGTTGCTGTTGCTATGTTGGTTTCAGTGTTTTGGTTTCATTGATACAGCAGTATACCAGTGACAAGATAGTTAAGGATGATGTACAAAAGTCTGCTGTTCTGAATTATTTCTTCTGCTCAGTATTCACCAAGGAGAATACTAGTCCAATACTGGAAAGCAGCCTCAAAGTGGCCGGTAAAGGGAACCCTGAAATGGCATCACTGGAAATTACCACAGGTAGAGTCAGAGAGGCACTAGCACACCTCAAAGTAGATAAGGTGCCAGATCCTGATAGGTTGCTGCCAAGGGTGCTGAAAGAGCTTGCTGATGAACTTGAGGGCCCCTTGGCATATCTGTTTAGCCAATCACTACAGATGAGAGTCATGCCAGGAGACTGGAGAGAGGTAGATTTGGCACCACTACACAAGGGAGGAAATAGGGAGGTGGTGGGCAATTATAGACCAGTAAGCCTTACATCCATCATGGGAAAACTCATGGATGCCCTAATCAAGCAGGATCAGGTGGAATATCTGGATAAGAACAGCCTTCAAGATGTTAAAAACAGCATGGGTTCATGGTGGGAAGATCATGCCAGATGAAACTCTTTACCTTCTTTGATTGGGTAACCAAGGAGCTTGATGAGGATCATCCAGTGGAACTCCTCTACTTTGATTTCAGCAAGGATTTGACTCAGTGCCACATAATTGGCTGCTAAAGAAGTTAGAGGATCTAGGAAAAGCTAAAAACATAGTCAAGTGGGTGGGTAATTGGCTCAAGGATAGATGTCAGAGAGTGGTAATCAATGGATTGGGTCATTCAGTGGCAGCCAAGGACCAGTAAGACCAACTTATCCAATCCCGAAGAGGTGAGATGTCTGATGGCTGCTCGATCCTACTCCCAGCCATCACCCCAGCTGACCCATGGTGGCTCATTCCTGAACTCAGGTCACAGGCATGGGAGAGGTAAGGAACTTTAAGCTCCACAGTCCTCTGTATCACTTGACCAGCTATTCAGTAATACATTTGACTTATAATTTTCCTGAGAAATGCAAACAGGAAGGGTAAACTGCTCTGTCGAAGCAAGCCCAGCATCATGGTTATTGTAAAGAAAAGTCTTTAATAGAAAGCATTAAATACAGAAGCTGTATTTATACAGTTGTAACAGTGCTGTATATCTATCATTTTGCTGCTGTAAGTGGCTTGGTTATATGACAATGTTAAATAATCATAATATCGATGTGTATAGCTCAGATTGTTAATGTTATTATGTACTGTTTCTGCTTTTTTCATATTTATAACATGGGAGGTATGAATAACAGAGCTAAATAAAAAGTGTTTTTCAGTCATGTTATTCGCCTACTACAGTAAGTGGAGGGAAGTGAGAGACTTTTGCAAGGAGGATTACTTTGGTTGTGTAGTGGACTGGAGAAGAGTCTGGGATTAGAAATCCCTGTACTCACCAGAAAGGCTACATCTCAGTGGGAGAGATAGAGCGAGAGTGAGGGAGCTAAATAGAAAGTGTTTTCCAGTCATGTTATTCACCTACTAGGTGGCGAGAGGTGAGAGCCTTTTGCAAGGGAGGACTTTGGTTGTGTAGGGGTCTGGGGAACAGTCTGGGATTAGAAATTCCTGTACTCACCAGAAAGGCTACATCTCAGCAGGAGAGAACCAGGGAGCTTTGTGACAAGATAGGAGACTGCTTCAGAGACAGCATAAATTAAAACTGAGTAGGTGGAGTTACCTGGGGGCATGAAAGCCAGGGTTCACAACTGAAGGAGGGGGGAGAAGTATGGAGAACACAGCAGAGAGTGGAGGAAGGAAGGGGAAGAGGAAGAAAGAGAAGAAGGGTGAAGGAAGTCAGTGGGGGCAGTCAGAGGAAAGAGGGGGGACTGTGAAGGAAGTGGGGGCAAGAAACATGGTATACAGAAAGCAATAGTCATGAATACCAAGAGTCTGGGAACCAAAATGGATGACCTTCAGGCCATGATGATGGAGGAGTGAACAGATCTCGTGGCAGTCATTGAGATCTGGGCAACCCCAAACCATGACTGAGATCTGTCTGTTCCTGTGCACATCCTCAATAGGGAAGACAGAACGAAGAGAAAGGGAAGGGAGGGCAGTCTATCTCAGAAGCGGGATTAAGGTCACAAGGGAAGTTATGGGGGAGAGTACAGAGACACTTTGGGTGCAGCTACAATCAGGGGTGGGGAAGAAAATAAAAGTGGGTGTAGTATACTGGCTACTATGGCTGGGCAAAATTAGCAAACTCGAGTTTCAAAAAATGTTCTCAGAACTCTGTAAAGGTCCATGAAATTTATGAAATTTTGCAAAATGTTCTGGAAATTCTTTAATTGGTGATAACTCAGTTAATATTATAACTAGCGATCTGCACATTGGCATGAGTATTTTTGTGGATTCTGGCAAATTGTTGTTCATGTGCAAATGTTTGAAAATATTTCTGTATTTATAACTTAGTCAACTTTGGAGATAGATAACTGAAGATTTATATGCATACTTTCCTAGAAGCATCATAGGAACTGCTAAATAGCAAGGTAACTGGTTCTGCAAATTGTTAGTTAAAGAAGTTCAAAATTTCACAATTTTATTTTTTTAAATGTGTGAAAATGTTCAAAGTATTTGAATGTTTATAGCTCCCTTACTATTACATGCATACACATAAGATTTGTCATGCATACCGAACTACATATGTTCTGGAATCCAATTAAACTGGATAATGTGGTTAAGTAGTTTAAAATTTATTATGGACACATTAGAAATTACTAATTGGTAAAATGTCCTCAAAAAGTAATAGATGCATAATATACATTGCCACTATAATTCCACTTGTGAAATATAACTTTCACAAAGGACTTGCCACAAAAGAATCACCTTACCTGCGCCAGCATCACAGCACCTGCAACACCTCTCCAACTCTCCTGCAACAGTGATACCCAGCATTATGACTAAAGATACCCGATGCTCCTGTCACAATGGCATAAGTTGCTAGTAGTTGTAAGACTTGGTATCACTTGGTGCCACTGTTTTCAAACAGTAAAAATATACATTTTTATCTACAGGACTTTTAAAGAGTCAGCAGGTGGCATTGTACAGAAACAATGCTGTACATGCATGTGCTTTGGCAAGTCATGAAGTTAGTGAGCTCTAATAGTTACCTGGCATATTACAAGAATTCCGGCTGTACACAATGATGTCCATTACTGTTTTTCATTTTTAGTTACTCAAGATAGTGACCTGACAATTGGCAGCACCATAATTTTACTATGGAGCTTCCTATGAATGCTTCCTTATTGCCACTGTACCCAGGGTGGGATATTCAAAGGGGTTGTGCATGGCACAACAGCGTTGCACCATGCGCAACCCTCTGATGCACCCCGGTGCGATATTCAAATGGGTAGGTTGCTCTGCACAATTACTGATGCACCAGGGCGCACCAGTAAGGTATGCAGCACAAGTTCAGGGGGCGTGCCCATGCATATGCGGTGCATCCCGATATTCAACCCGTGATGTGCGGTGCATATGCAGGCACATACCTGCACAGGGGGTGCAAACATGTGCCTGTCAAAACCAGGAACAAGTTAGGGGACACTCGCAGGTGGGCTGCCTTATTGCTGGGTGCAATACAGTGGCCGCCTGCTGTGGGTGGCCACCTGCCCTCCTGGGGCACAGTCTGGGCATTGTGCCCCCCTTGCCTGATTGTGGGCATAGCTATATATAACCCTGGTGGTCCAGAGGTCCCCATCCCCTGCCCAATCATGGGCATAGACATAGTATAACCCTGGTGGTCCAGTGGACCACTATCCTCTGCCAGATCATGGGTCTGTAGTCAAATATACCCTGGTGGTCCAGCGGACCCACTCCCCTGCCTGATCACTGGCATATGAATATAATATCCCTGGTGGTCCAGTAGACCTGTTCTTCTGCCCAATCATGGGCAAATGTAAATAATAACCTTGGTGGTCCAGCGGTATTCCCCTCACCACCTGCCCACTGGGCCCTGCCACCCTGCACCCCCCGGTCAGCAGCATGCAGCAGCTCCCCTCCGCAAGTTTCCTGGCCGCCTGCCAACTGACAGTGTACAGTATGGCTGTATGCCTATTGGTCCACAGTGTGAGTCAATGAGCGTAGAGACTGTACTGTACTACATAGTCCTGAACTGTGAATGAACCATTGTTGTTTGAAGGATGGTATGTTTGATTTTATTAGAGTAGGTCCATTCCCAAGCCAATGTTATTAGTTGTGCTTCTAGGTATTTTACAGGATCTAGGTATCCTAACCCTCCCACAGATCTATGTTAGTTACATAATTCCATGCAATTATGGGCTTCTTGCTTCTCCCTAAACATTTTTGAAAGATTCTTTTAAAATCTTCAAACCATTGTTTGTCTGGGGTATCATATAAAAAGGCTGTAAAACAAAAATGAAATGTGGAAGAGTCATTACTTTAATAACCTCTATTCTTCCCCAGAGAGGTATAGATAGATTTTTCCAATTTGTTAGTTTATTCTTGAGTTTTCTCTTTTGTCCCATAGTTTAAATTTACATTAGTTTGATTATTGTGTTAGTATTATGCTCAAATATTTAATTATATCCTCTTTTTTAAAGTGGGTCAGAGTTTCAAACTGTGGTTCTCTATCTCCCTGAGAAATCTGCATTATCATAGATTTATTTCTGTTTAGTTTATATCCAACGAATGATGAAAATTCCTGTAACAGCTTAATTAATGCAGGTATTGAAGAGTCTAAATCTTTATAGAATACAAGTATATCATCTGCATAAATGCTCATTTAAGTATAAGTGGCATTGTAGAGGGACTGGAAGGAAAAGTATGCCTCTTTGCAGATGACACAAAGATATGCAACAGGGTTGATACACAAGGAGGTGTGGAAAGGATGAGAAGGGACTTGGCAAGGTTGGAAAAATGGTCAGAGGTATGGCAGCTTGGATTCAATGCAAAGAAGTGCAAAATAATGCAGCTGGGAAACAAAAACCCAGGGGAAGATTACACAATGGGGGGAGGTAGTAGCAACAACAAAAATGGAAAGGGACCTGGGGGTGATCATATCAGATGACCTTAAGGCTGGCAAGCAATGTGAGAAGGCAGTAGGGAGGGCTGGGGGGATACTGGGATGTATAGGGAGAGGCATCACCAGCAGAAAACAGGAAGTTGTTATCCCCCTGTACAGACAGTTGGTGAGACCCCATCTGGAGTACTGCATCCAGTTCTTTAGACCCCATCTCTGCAAGGACATAGACATGATGGAGACAGTTCAGAGGAGGGCAACTATAATGGTGCAGGGTCTGCAAGAGAAGCCATATGAGGGAGACTAAAGGAGCTTAATATGTATACCCTTGAGGAAAGGGGGGGGGCATAATAGAAATGTTTAAGTACCTCAGTGGAATCAATAAAGTCCAAGAAGGCAGCATCCTTCAGAAAAAGAGATGTGCAAGAACAAGGGGACACAATTTGAAGATAGAGGGGGGACGGCTCAGGGGCAATGTGAGGAAGTATTTTTTTCACAGAGAGGGTGGTGGATGCATGGAACAGACTTCCTGAGGAGGTTGTGGGGTCTAAAACTATGAGAGAATTCAAGAATGCATGGGACAGACATAAGGCCATTCTTGTGGGGGGGTAGGAAGAAATAGACTGTTGGTTAAATAGGATCTGCATCTTATCCTCTAGGTAGGGAAATGGGCAGACTAGGTGGGCCAAGCAGTCCTTATCTGCCATTGAAGTCTATGTTTCTATGTTTCATTCTAATTTCTATATCATTTATGCAGATTTCCTTAATCTGAATATTATTCCTAATTGCTTGGAGCAATGGTTCCAAATATAAAATAAAAATTATTGGAGACAAGACGTAACCTTGCTTTACTCCATTTTGCATATTATTATTATTAGTACAGTAATTTGTTGATTAAATGTGAAACAAACTCATGGATGTTAATATAATTGCAATATAATGTTGCATAGTGTTTCTGGAATGCCTACTGTTTCAAAACCTGCATCATATATCTTCTATTAATTAGATCAAATGCCTTACTCAAGTCTAGTGTGAGGACATAGCATTTTTCTGGTAATAATTTAATATATTCCCAGAGGGATTGCACTTTATGTCCTGCTTGCGCTATTGTTCTACACAGTACAAATCCATGCTGCTCTGGGTGTATCTTCCAATGTATGTGTAAAAGTTTACTAGAAACAACAAGTTTTTAAATAATTTTATAATTAACGCTGAAATGGGCTATTGACTTGTAATTTTCTATATTTTCTCTGGGCTTCCCTTCTTTATGTATTAAAACAACTTTTGCCTCATTCATAGCGCTAGGTACATCCACTTCTCCTTGCATCAGTTCTTGTATGAATTGTGATAACCAGGGGATCAGTTCTTTTTTAAAAATGAGATACAATTCAGCTGAAAAGCTATCCCTACCCAAAGCTTTATTCCTGGGAAATGATTCTAGGGTGTGATTCAACTCCTAGGTAGAAAAATAACTATTCTCTATTTGGAATTTTTCAAACTGAATTTGTTGGAGAAATTGATTTATATCCTCCGAGTCATCTTCTTCCAGAATTTGATATATACTTTTTTAATAATTAAAAACAATTCACTGCATCTCCTCCTGATCTGCTGTGTATACTCCGTTATTATCCTCTAACTGTAAAATTATATTTTGTTCTTTCTTTTTCTTTGGTAGATTTGCCAGTAACTTACCTGACTTATCTCCTTGAATATATCTAAAGCTTTTCACTCCTAGTATATTCTTTTTGATTTCCTTATTCAGAATAGCCTGTATGCTAAGTCTACAATCCAACTATTTGTCATAATATTTTTCTTTATCTTGTACTTTTAACTTGTGCAATTTTTTTTAATTGTTCTTATAACGGATTCACATGTTCTCTTAACTTTTTGGGTGCCACGATTGGTAAGAAATTATAGTTCCTCTCAGAACAGTTTTAAAAGGATCCCACAGTGTGGAAATATTTGTTTGTCCTGAATAATTATAATACCAGTATTCTTATATTACCTCCTTAATTTTTTCAGTGAATTCAGGTATTTTCAGAACATCATTATTAAATGCTCATTATCTGTCTTTTTTATATTGATTTTTAAGTAGTAGTATTGACTCAACCACAGCGTGGCCAGAAATTAATGTGGCTTGAATAGATGTAGTAAACATCTTTAAAAGAGATTTAGATATAAAGGTGTAATCTAATCTTGTGCATATTTTCATTTTCTGATCATAATGTGTATATTCTCTCAACTGTGGGGTTTAGGTTCTCCATGGATATATTAGTTCATGTTGCTCAAGAAAATGTTTCAATATTCTACATATGCTTTTATTAGAGTTTGTGCAAGGGGAGGATTTATCTGTATTTGAATCTAATAGGGCATTATAAGCCCCCAACAATATTATGTTGTCTGCTTCTGTTTCCATTAAAGCAGCTGTTATTTGAGGCAACTCAGAATATTTATCAAAGCGTGCATAAATAGAACCTATGGTGAAGATCTGGTAATTTACTTCCCCTTTAATTAAAATGTTCTTGCCTGTAACATTTGCCTATTTTTTTGTACTTTAAAGTATATTTATTTATTTATTTTCATTTTATTGAGTACTAGGATTACAATACATTTGAGTCAGAGGTTCATTTACAATGGTTCCATGTTGAGAGAAGGGGCGTACAGCAAAATGGGTACAAAGCAAGGTGGTTACAAGGTAGTTACAAACACTTGAATTATCCATATAATGGAGTAACAAACATTTGGGGGCAACAAAGTAAACAAACATGAGACAAGGATTACAATTTTAGTTAGGCAGTCTGAACAGGACCTAGTTAAAGTAAACTGTTGCGGAGGCAGCAAGTGCAGGTAGAGGTAATGTGGGGGTGGGTAGGAAGAAGGGTAAGGGTAGCGGGAGAGAGGGACAATGGAGAGGTAGAAATGAGGGGAGCAAGGGCATATATAGGGAAGGGAGGTGAGCTAGTGGAGGAAGGTGGGAAGGGTGAGGATGCAGAGCAGAGAGGTAAGGTGCGGGGGAAGCAGGATTGCAGACCCCATGATGAGCAGTAGGGTCTGTGAGACAGAGAAAATAGGTTTTAGAGGGCAGGAGGAGGTGGGGGCAGGGATAGGGAAGGAAAATAAGAGAACTGGAGGAGGGGGGAGAGGAGATAGGGAAGAAGAGGAGGATGTCAGGAACAGAGAAGTTGAGGGCTAGACAAAACAATAACATAGGCTCAGAGAAAGGAGGTGTTGCCAAAGCTTGAATCCATAGGCACTGAGTTTAGATTCACCATAGACATCCAAGGGAGACAGTTGAGGAGGGTGGGTGCTCTAACGGCAAAGGTGCACTGGGCATGGAAGGTCCTGTAGAAAGGGACTAAGAAGGATGTCTTAGAAGAACTACATGTACACATGGTAGAGCGCACCTGTGAGATTAGGGTTTTGGCAAAAGGGGGCAAGAGGCCAAGACTGATCTTTTTTGCAAGTAGGCCTGTGTGGTAGGAGACCCTAACCTTGAGAGGTAGCCAGTTGGACCTCTTGTGGAGATTTCAGGTGTGCATCCTCTTTTCAAGCCCAGAAACAAGCCTACAAGCTTTGTTTAGTGCAAGCGTAATATGCTTTAGGGATGTGTTAGAGGCAGCACCATAAATAACTAGACCATAGTCAACAAGGGTGAAGATAGTGCTGATGACTGAGAACCTCAGGGACTTAGTGGAAATATAGTGGTGGTAGCAATACAGGATCCCAATCCAGGAGTTGACAAACTTGGCAATTTGTTTAATGTGGAGATTCAAAGAGAGAGCAGTATCTAGTGTTATGCCAAGGTATTTAAAAGCTTAGACTTGCTCAAGAGGTTGGTTAAGGTGGTTGCAGATGGTCAGGCTGGCAGCTTTGTGCGTATTGTGAGAGCTTGAAAAGAGCATGACCTTAGTATTTTTGTAATTCATGAGCACTTTGTGTTGCTCAAACCAAGTCTCAACTAAGCAGAAGTTGTGCTGTAGGTCAGTCACCAATGTGAGAGGGTCTGGGCTGCAGGAGAAGAGGATTGCATAATCCGCATAGAGCACTATGTTACTTTCAGGGGCAGATAGAAGGCTGTTGATAAATAAGCTAAAGAGTAGGGGTCCAAGGATGGAGTCTTGTGGGACACCAGACCTGATGTGGAGACTGTGTGAAAGAGTGTTGCCTATCTTGACTTGCTGGGTATGACCACAAAAGTTAACTGCTGAACCAGCTAGTGATGACAGGGGATAGCCCAAGTGAAGGGAGTGGGTAGAGGAGTAGGGAGTGGTTAACTGTATCAAAGGCTTTAGTTGGGTCAGTGTAAATTGACCCAACTAGGTGGCCATTGCCTAAGGCCTTATGAATGTAGTTGGTGTAGGCAAGTAGGGCAGTAGTAGTACTGTGCAACTTTCTAAAGCCATGCTATTGTAGGCACTGTGTTATAGTTGGAGAGGTATTCCACAAGCTGGTCAGTGACAATGCACTAAAGGGCCTTGGAGAGGGGTGGAAATATGGATATGGGCCAGTAGTTATTGCTTGATGTCCTGTCACCACTTTTATGGACCAGCATAACTAAAGTGGCTTTCCAATGGCACATAGATTGAACAGTCTGGTGACAGGAGCAATAACAGCATCCAAGGAGAGGTTCAGAAGTTTAAGATCCAGGGAGTTGCCACTGAACCTGGATTTGCCGAGGACCATTTTTATGTATTTTTTGGATTCCAAGAGCATGACACACCTGAAGTAGAAGGGTGGGATGGAGGGAGAGTGGGTGGCAGAGGTGGTAACTTGGGTAGGGCAGAGAGTGTTGAAAAAGTCAGATGAGAGTATCCAACTAAGATCAGTAAAGGCTTCATTGAAAGCATCTGCTATGAGTTTGAGGTCTGGAGTGTTTGTACCATTGGCCTGGAGAAGGGTAGGAAAGGCCTTATTAGGCCTGCTGTAAGGTTTTTAAATTATACCTTATCAATAGTGTAACCCTGGAGCTTTTTGTAGTGAAAACTGAAAAATAATTTTGACCAATCCAATTTCTCTTTAGTTTATTTGCTTCTTTTGTTACTAAATGAGTCTCCTGTAGTGCTATGATGTCTGCTTTAATTTTTTAAGATAGTTTAGCACTGTAGCCCTTTTGACTGGTGAGTTCAGTCCATTTACATTAAAAGTGACACATTTTATTTGAGAGTTGTCATAAACCACCAATTAAAATAACAAAGAAAATAAAGACCTAGAAAACCCAATCCTACATTACTGGTTTTAACAGTTTTCCCCAAATTCATATATATATGACAGTTGCACAGGAGTCTGAACTGGACGTCATTGTACACATAGGGAAAAATGACTTGGCGTATCATGAGATTAGAGCAGTGCAGAAGGACTTTGTAGAGTTGGGAAGGGGCCTAAGACTAGTAGCACACACAGTATCCTTCTTAGAGGTGCTGCCTATCAGTGGCATGGGTGAGGTGAGGGTACTTGCACCATGCAGTTTAATGAATGGTTGAAAAAATCGTGTGGAGCACAGGGTTTGGCTTCATTGACATTGGGGTTCCACCTGAGGACACCAGCCTATACTGGCAGGATGGTCTGCATCTGTCCAGGAAGGGAACAAGTCTTTTGGGCAGTCGGTTTAAATGCTTCATTAGCAAGCTTTTAAACTAGTCAAGGGGGGAGGCACTGATAAGCAGCAGGAAAATCCCAGCCTCCCCCTACAAAACAGGGTACTAAATGAGAAAAAGATCAAGGTAGAAAGGTCAGTGGGGGATGCTGCTACAGAAGGTAAAGTCATCAAAAAATGGAGAGCAATGAGTACCAATGCCCATAGTCTGGATAACAAGCTTCCTGATTTAGTGGCCTTGATGGAGGAGGAACATCTGGATATTGTGGAAGTCACAGAAACATGGTGCATACAGAACCATGACTGGGATATAAACATACCAGGATACACTATCTACAGGAGGGACAGGCTGGGTAAAAGAGGAGGAGGAGTAGCTTTCTACATAAGGGAAGTAATCAAAGCAACAGAACAAAAGGGTAAACAGGGAGGAGGAGAAGAAGCACTGTGGGTCAATTTGGAGACAGGCAATGGCACCACAATCCGCACAGGGGTTGTATACAGACCCCCCCACAGGGGGAGGAAATGGACAAGGAAATGATAGGAGGTATACTTAGAATGGCAGAAAAAGGGGAGATATTGCTGATGGGTGATCTGAATATGCCAGATGTTAACTGGAGTGCAGTTGCAGCAGCCACTTCTAAGAATGGGGTTATTCTAGATACCCTAAAGGGAGCATGCCTTAGACAACTAGCATTGGAACCCACTCGAGAGGGAGCAATCTTAGACCTGGTTCTCTCAAATGGAGATGGAGAGAGGATCACACATGTAGAAGTGGGTAGCCATCTGGGAACTAGCGACCATCGAACAGTATGGTTCACAATAAACACAGCAATAGACTCAAGCCATACAAAGGCAAAAGTACTGGACTTCAGGAAGGCTGACTTTGCCAAAATGGGTGAGTGCCTAAGGAATGCACCAGCAAATGGGCAGGAAGGAGGGGTGGAAGAACAATGGGGAATAATAAAAACTGCCATCACAGAGGTAACAAGCCTTTGTGTGAAGCAAATAAACAAAACAAAATTATGTAAGAAACCACTATGGTTCTCAAAGGAGGTGGCAGTGAAAGTTCAAAAGAAAAACAAAGCATTCAGAAAGTACAAGGAATCACAGAAGGAGCAGGACAGAGAATTGTATCAGTTAAAGCAAAAGGAAGCTGGGAAGGCAGTCAGAACAGTAAAGGCTCGAACCGAGAAAAAGATAGCCAACTCAGTTAAGAATGGGGATAAAACCTATTTTAGGTACATCAGGGAGTGAAGAAAGACCAAGGAAGGGATAGTGAGGCTTAATAAAGGGGAGGAGGGGTGGGCAGATGGTGACGGTGAAAAGGCAGAGATACTAAACAAATATTTTTCCTCAGTATTTACAAATGAAGAGGGGGAGGTGCCTAAAACAAACAACAGAAACACTCTGGATACAGAAGTTGATACCAGCCCATTTACAGAAGAAAGGGTTCTGAAAGAACTCTTAAACTGAAGGTGGACAAAGCAATGGGGCTGATGGGATTCATCCCAGAATTCTAAAAGAACTAAGGTAGAACTAGTGACACCACTGACTACCCTCTTTAACAAATCATGGGAGTATGGGGTGGTACCTGAGGACTGGAGGAGGGCAGATGTGATTCCCCTTTACAAAAGTGGGAGCAGGGCAGAAGCAGGAAACCACAGACCTGTTAGTTTAACCTCAGTGATAGGGAAAATGATGGAATCACTTCTGAAGGAAAGAATTGTCGAGTACCTAGAGGCCAGAGGGGCACAGGACCCAAGGCAGCATGGATTCACAGTGGGAAGGTCATACCAGGCGAATCTATTAGATTTTTTTGACTGGGTGGCCAAAGTAGTAGATCAGGAAGGGGCTGTGGACATGGCCTACCTAGACTTTAGCAAGGCATTTGACACAGTCCCACACAAAAGATTAATATACAAGTTAGCCAGCATGGGAGTGGGTCCCAAGATGATAGCCTGGGCAAAGAATTGGCTGGAGAATAGGACACAGAGAGTAATAGTAAATGGAGTCCACTCTGAAGAAAGGGGTTACTAGTGGGGACCGCAGGGCATCAGTATTAGACCGGTCCTCTTCAATGTCTTTATAAGCAACATTGCAGAGGGACTGGAAGGAAAAGTATGTCTCTTTGCAGATGACACAAAGATCTGCAAAAGAGTTGATGCACAAGGTGGGGTGGAAAGGATGAGAAGGGACTTGGCAAAGTTAGAGGAATGGTCAAATGTATGGCAGCTTAGATTCAATGCTAAGAAGTGCAAGGTAATGCACCTGGGAAACAAAAACCCAGGGAAAGAGTACACAATGGGGGTGAGATACTAACAACAACAAAAATGGAAAGCGACCTGGGGGTAGTCATATCAGATCACTTAAAGGTAGGCAAGCAATATGAGAGGGCAGTAAGGAGGGCTCAGTGGATACTGGGATGCATAGGGAGAGGCATCACCAATAGAAAACAGGAAGTTGTTATCCCTCTGTATAGACAGCTGGTGAGACCCCACCTGGAGTACTGTGTGCAGTTCTGGAGACCCAGTCTCCGCAAGAACATAGACAGGATGGAAGCTTTCCAGAGGAGGGCAACTAAAATGGTGCAGGGTCTCCACCAGAAGACATATGAAGAGAGACTAAAGGAGCTTAATATGTACAGCCTCGAGGAAAGGAGGGAGAGGGGGGACATGATAGAAACTTTTAAGTACCTCAAGGGAATCAACAAAGTCCAAGAGGGTAACATCTTTCAAAAAAAGAGGTGTGCAAGAACAAGGGGGCACAATTTGAAGATGGGGGGTGGCTAAGAGGTAATGTAAGGAAGTATTTTTTCACAGAGAGGGTTGTGGATGCATGGAACGGCCTTTCAGAGGAGGTTGTGGAGTCAAAAACAGTAGTTGGATTCAAGCATGCATGGGACAGTCATAAGGCAATTCTGGGGGGGGGTAGAAAGAAGTAGGCTGCTGGTTAACTAGGATCTGCAGCTTTTCCATTAGGTAGGGAAATGGACAGACTGGGTGGGCCAAGTGGCCCTTATCTGCCATCAAATTCTATGTTTCTATATGCCTACCCCTACCCCTTTCCCTTTCACAACCGACTAGTGGTGGGTGAAGCGGGCAAAATTCGCTCTGCAAAGTGATTTGTGGAGTAATGTGGAATCCCCGAAGTACTTCACAATGCAAAGTGGAGTACTTTGTGTTGTAATGGGGAACGCAAAGCCCATTGAAGATAATGACTTTGCATTACTCTACCTTCCCCAAACACTTCTCCACCAGTTTTAAGGCAAAGTACATTGCAATCAATGTACTTTGCCTCACTTTGCATTGTTTTTGAGCTCCAAAGGTGAATTTTGCAGTGCTTCATGGGATTTCAGGTCACATGGGCTCTAGATTGTTCTGCACAGCCTCAGTTCTGTGTAGTGTGTTTGTAGTGGAAGATGGAAACAGTTTCCTCTCAGAGCTCTGCAATTCAAATCCTCTAAAAGATGTTAAAAGAGCCTTTTGAGCTATTTTTTTGCTCAAAATTTAGTACATTGATTGTACGAAACCCTCCTGTGTTGATATCATCGAGTGTTTATTGTTTATGTGTGGATTTTGAATGTTAATTTAGAACAGTCAGTCTGTGTACTGTGAAGTGTGCTTTGGGGAAGGGGTATATCTGTGGTGAAGGCAGATTAACTGGGAGAAAAAGGCAGTCTTTCTGTTTTGGTTATATTTTTCTTGTATAACTGTGTTAATGTACACACAGTAATATTTTCAGTAATTCTTGACATTTTTGGGCTGATTGTTGTGGTGCAGCAGTGTATAATTTCAGTTTGTTTAAAACATTTGGTTATATAACTAAATGTTTTCAATTTGCTACACATTACTTGTCATGTGTGAGTGTGTGTGTGCGATGCCATTAAATCAGACACCTTTATTGTGCCACAGAGTAACTGCAGCACTGTGAACCTGCTGTCTACTGCACTTGAGTGAATTTTTTATACTGCTTTGTGGTTTCTTTACTGGTAGTGGACTGTTACTGCCATGCACTACCCCCTCCCCCAAAACCAAGAAAAGGTATTCTTTTCCAGATTTAGATTTGCGACTTGTGAGCACTGGTTAGGTGTTGTTGTGCCTTTGCATCTACATCTTTGAGTGACCAACACAATCTTAATCTGTCTGTGCATTTGTAGTACACCATTAATTCTGGGAGACTTTGCATTTCTTTTTACCTACTCATTTCACTTCATCAGCACTGGGGAATTTTCCGGACACACGACAGTAGCATTTTGGGGATGCAAATTAATTCTGGTGACTGTGTGTGACCACTGTGCACATGACAGAGTGCGCCAATAATTCTGGGAGACTTTGCATTTCTTTTTAAGCTCTCGTTTCACTTCGACAGCACTGGGGAATTTTCTGGACACATAACAGTAGCATTTTGGGGATGCACATTAATTTTGGTGCCTGTGTGACCATTGTGCACATTATGGAGTGCACCATTAATTCTGGGAGACTTTGCATTTCTTGTGCTCTCATTACACTTTGTCATCACTGGGGAGTTTTCTGGACACAAGACATGAACATTTTGGGAATGTACATTAATTCTGGTGACTGTGTGTGTGAAGGGCTGCCAATATTGTTGTTATTTGCCTTAGTTAGCATTAAGGCGGAATGACAACATGAAGTAATAATCACAAGGCGAAGTGAGCCTTTTACATTGACCACTTGTCATAACGGAGTAACAATGTGAAGTGCCCACTTTGTGGGCACTTCGCTGGCAGAATTTAAATTTGCTGCATCTTTATAACCAACCCACAAAACCTGCCAGACCCTCCAAAAAACCCACAAGGACCAACATAATAAATACTCTTTCAAAGTGAGTTTCCAAACTTTTTCTAATCGTGAGTCCCCCCCTTTTTCCCAACTCATTGGAACAGGAAGCTTAATTTTTTATTTGCCCCCCCCTTTAGTTACCCAACATATGGGTCTTGAAAGCCTTATGTAAATACAATAGGCAGCTTCTGTTTAATTGCTTGTATTGCTTCTATTGGGGTTTCAAATACCAATCTTTCCCCATTGATAATCACGCTAAGCTTAGCAGGAAATAACATGAAAGTGTTCATTCCCTTGGCCCATAGTTTACTTGAAGAAGTCAAATTCATTTTTTATCATTGACAATGTCCAGTGGCAAATCATATATCACAATCTTATAGGTTCATAGGTGAGTACAAGTTTGTAGCCACTAAGCCATAGTGACTCATCCAACTAATTGAAAATATGATAATTTGTTATTATCCATGTGTCTATATAATGCAGCCTAAAATGTATCTAGGATTTTATTTAGTACTATCTCCTTTGGCGGGCTGTTCCAGACATTTATCACTCTCTGGTTTGACCAGTTTGCCCTACAGTTGGTCCAGTAGTTTTCTTCTTTTAGCTGGAGTGGGTGGAATCTACTTTCTCTACTAGTAACATTTTGTGATAAGCCTACACATTCCCAGATGTTACTATTTCCAAATGCCCTATGAGTTAGGCAAAGGTTCCCACTTAATCTCCTATACTGTAATTAGTAGAGATCTAGTTTCCTTAGTCTGTCTCCATATCTCATGCCCTTTGTCTGGTTTATCCACTTGGTAGCTCTTCTTTGTGTCTTTTCTGATATTCTAATATCTTTTTTTGCTGATGGCGCCCAGAACTGGACACAATACTCCATGTGCGGCCTCACCATTGATGTGCACAGTGGGAGTATCACCTGTCTCTCTTGACTTTTTATATTTCTAAAAATGCATTCCAGTATTCTAGTTCCAGTGCTTACTGCTTTTTTTTGCAATGTTCTGATGGGGAGAGATTGTTTGTTATTATTACTCCTAGATCACTTTCTAGATTCGTAACAGGTATGATGGTCCCATATAATGTATAATTACAAACATCTGTTTCCCTTTCCTATGTGCATTATTTTACATTTATCCAGGGTTAGTTGCAAATTGTTTTGTTCCACCCATGCACCCACCTGGTCTATTTTACTTTACTCTATTTTACTTTGAATGTTTATAATTGATTGTTTATTGTTTACAATTGTACCTATCTTAATATAATCTGTAAATTTACTACACCGATTATTTAGTGTCTTTACACCCATTGAAGTTATTCTCTTCTTTTTGTAGACTTGTGTCGTTAACTGATCTTTATCTTCAGATTTTAGGAATTTTAAAATGACTGCTCTCAGGGGACTCCATTTTCTGTTCGCACTCTTAAAGATCTATGTATTGTGTTTATCTCCATTACAATCTCATCTGGTGTGACTTCCATGTAAGCAGTGGTGATTTTTTCTTTAAAGTTTGTCTGATAGTTGCATCATTGTCCCAAGTTTCTGGTATCCCTAAAAGCTGTATATTCTTCCTTCATGCTCGAGATTTCTGATCCAGTAGTTTTATCTGCACTTCTTTCTGTAGCTTATTTAGCTGATTCACCTGTCTTTTTAATGGAATTTGTTGTTTCTCTATTTCTGTCATGTTGAACCTCTTTTACTTTAGTTTTTATTTTTTCATTTTCTTGTTTCATATGGTTAATTGTTTCTTGCAGCTGGTCAACTTTATGCTCTAACTTAGCTATTACTGATAGCTTTTCATTTATTGTCTGCATTTCTTGCAATAATGTTTTGGCCCATTTTGGCATTTCCAAGTCCTCATTAGATTATTCTCCTGAGGATGTCTGTTTCATCATCTGAGCTGTTCATTGATGTTCGCTCATTACTTTTATCATTCATGATCTCAATTGGGAGCTTTTCCTGGATTTCTGATGAGCTTGGAGACTGAACCTGAGTTAACAAGCCTTTTTCATTTTGACCATTTGAAGTCTGATGTGGTTTCTGGCTTGGAGAATGGCCGTGCCCTTTAAGTCTGGGTCACTACTCTTGGTGATTATTAATTGGTATGGTTCCTTTTTGTTAGTTTCATTATTTTTGTCTTCCTTTATACAATCATTTAGTGATTCTATAGACTTTTTTATTGTCTGCTTCCTTTGTGCATGTTTGAATGTTTGTTTTTGTTCTGTTGCCTGGGTCTTTTCCAATGGTTGCATCTGAGTTAGCTGCTTTTTCACTTTATAGGGCTTCTATTCATTTTTCCCCCATTTTTTCTGTTAGGTTAAGAGTGTTTGTTCAAAGAGAGAGATGAAATTTTCCTTGCTTTCTGGCTGTTCTTCGGCTACTTTTTTTTGCAAAGTTCAAGATCGTATATTTTGGGCCCCTCCTGGTGATCTCCTTTTCTATATTCCATCTGTTAACACCAGTCTCATTTTGTTCCTAGCTTTACTTTATCCCTACCTTGGTCCACTCTTTTTAAGGTAATTTCATTTCAGGTTGTAACAGTTTATAGCCACTTTCTGTTGCTGAACCTAAATCTGCTTTTTGGTCATTTGGTATGTGAGTTGATATCTGGGGTATGTTTTCTTAAATCAGAAATTTCCATTGTACATTCATGTTTGGGTTACTTACTTGTGCTTGATTCTACTTTTTTATACAGTTTTGAAGGTGTAAAAAGATATTTTACAATACTTGAAGTCTTCACATGGCTTTCTCCAGGTCTTGTAACTGCAACCAATGAATTTTCTTTCTTTTTGTGTTCAGCTTCCGTGGGTTCCAGAGCCGCCATCTTCATCTCAGTTAGGATGTCCACCAAATTCACCTTTTCTGCTGAGTTAAAACTTTTACTACTCCTGCTTTCTTTCAGGCTGTCCAAACATTTAAGTTTCTTCAGCTTAACCTTAGCTGCCTCAGTACTACTGGATCCAGTTTTGTTTATATCAGCTGCCATTGCTTGCCCTTTAAGTGAACTTACCAGCGTTTTCTTTGTAGTCTTACTGGTGAGTTTGGTGTGCTGTTTATTTTCCTCTTTTCTGAGTATCATAATGCCAACCACAGCTAGCATTTTTATATTCTTTTTTGTAGTGTAAGGGCATAAGAAGCAGCTTCAGATGAAGTCATGAATTAGCCAGGATAACTAATATTTTTAACATATCAAGGAGCAGTTCAGGGAGCTTCTGCTCAGCGTTTCCCTCCATCCTCCATCTTGATTCCACTACACCCCTTGATAGACATGTAACATTGATGTAGTGTACTATTCATGCAGCATACATGCGACATAGATGGGAAATACTATTGACATGGTCCTCTATCATGGTCAGAAAGGGTTAATGTATTTTAAAGTATTTTCTTAAAAGATGGGTGAGTTTAAGGAAGGATACAGGTATTCAGATCAATTACAAAGCACAACTGTGGTGAGCAGAGTTCTTTTTGGGAGTAAGAGCTCCTCTTTATCATGTGAAAAGGCCTGTCTAAAGAAATCCATGCTTCTGCAAGGCCCCCTACAGTGATGGTGCCTCATCCAGAGCACATCAGAAGCTTTTTTTTATTTTGGGTAGTACTGAATCCATATCTGCCTACATAGAAGATGTAGTTTTGTTTCAGACTGTTTTTAGCCAGTTTTTTTAGAACTTAAGAGGCTTCCTGAACAAAGAGTAGGCTGGAACTGGTGAGAGGCAGAGGTGGCTGATGATGTGATAGGCAGGTAGACCACTTGAGAGGTTTAACCTAAGAACATAAATCTTAGGCCCTAAGATTCAGTTTCATATCAGAGGCCCACAATAAGAAAAGGGTAAGTTCTGTGTCTGTTATATCTCAGACCTTCATGGTAATGTTGTTGCTTAGAGAGGAAGAGACCAAAATGTTATGTAAGATCTTTAAGATTTTAGCCTAGAGGCCAGATAGTTTTTTCTTTCTGTAATCTTTCTGTTTAAACTTATTATTTTGCATTCCCTAGAGTAGTAGTAATAGTAAAAGCTTTTTATATCCCATTCATGGAGCAGTTTAAACAGAGGTCAGATATTGACATGGGAACAATTTTCACATTGATATAGCATTCCAGGCTATTAACGGGCACAAGTAATTGCTAAATGACTGCAGTAGGCAAAATGGAAACTCTGTGTGGTTTGACAATTTTGTACCACTAGAGGAATGGCGTTCCATAATCCAGGGGCAAGATTAAAGCAAGTAGAGTTCCAAGCAATGATTCTTATTTTTAGAATATGGAGGAAGACCAGTTGAGAGGTCCGTAAAGCATAAATGATTTTGAAGCAGGAGAGAGAGATAAGGGACCTGAGCATCTGATTACAGGTTACATTATATAGAACAACACCCAGAGTGAGATCACCAAGAGATTGAGAATGTGCCAGTTTAGTCTAGTGCAGAGGGTGCAATGATGCTTTAAGTAGTTTGTGGCAATGGAAAATTGAAATATGTTCTTCAGATTAAAATTCCATTTCCTTACTACAGATTTTGCAGCAGAGGATTACATTGATAGCCCATACATAAGTTTGGGGAGAACCTTGGGCAATGTCTAATCATGCTTGAAGAGTAAGATTATGAATGAACTAATAAGATAAAACAGTTCTAGTATTTATTGGTTTTCATATGCTTGATTCCTGATGAGAGAAGTTGAGGGAAGGGTCCAAGGATACCATAAGGTAGTTGAACAAAGTTGCAGTGGCAATAACATTTCAACTGCCATAGAGGGGATGGGCAATTTGTTTTTATTTAGATGCCATACTAAAATGCAATGATTGAGTTTCTGAAGTGTTAAAGTAGCAGTGCAATAAAATTGGGCAAAAAAAGTTGAACCTGTCTTTTTTTCCCTGTAAAAGATTCCAAGCATCTTATAATTTTATTTAATGGTACATTTTTCCAATTCAATGAAAATGTAAGTATTTTATAAATGTTCTAATTTCATTTTTTCTCAAGAAAAAATATGGCCACCACATTTTTCATAGAAATAGTATTGTAGACCTAGAAAGGGTTAGGTCTGAAAAAAAAAGACTCATGCTGTGCAGCATAGGAGGCACCAAGGCAAGAACATTTGACAGGTATGTTAATATTTTTCTTAATCATAACTGAAACTAGATTTCTTGGAACAACATTTTTTATTGCACTGCTGCTTTAAAGGGTAGCTTGTTTGGTACCAGACAATTCTGGAAGACTCGGAGATCAAAGGTGAGATGGCTGATAGTACTGATGTTGTTAGAACATACAAGGAGTACTTAGTCATCAGCATAAAAAAAATCAGTGAGCTGTGTGTCAGGCAATGGTGGATGTCATATGTAGCAAAATGTGCAGGGGCCAAGAATTGACCCTAGTGGTACTCTGACAGAGATTACAGCATGATCAGAGAAGGAAACCCCAACTGTAATCTTCTGATACCTTTTACCTAAGTAGTTATTAAACTAAGGAAAGAAGGATGGAAAGATATCAATATTACAGAACTTCATTTAGAGCAGGGAGTGATTTATAGATAACAAGCTTCACAAGGTCTATGAAGATGGCACCAATAGCATCACTCCTGTCCATAGCAGTAGCTGTATTATTTGTAAAAGTAAGTAGGGCAGTTGAGATGCTATGGCCACTCTGAAAGACATGTTGGAAAGGGGATAACAGATCGTGCTGTTTGAAGTGACCTGGCAGTTGGCTAGAAACAATTTTCTCAAGCACCTTATTTAGCGCAGGTAATACTGCAATAGGCATGTAATTGCCTATGAGCTTGGGGTTGCTATTCTTGAACACAGGGACAATATGGGGCAATTTCCAAATGTCAGGGACAATTCCTGACACCAGGGATAGAATAATGTTTTTCTAAACTCTGGTGCTATTTCCTTGGCTGCTAAGCAAAGGAGCTTAGGCTCAATCCCACCAGAGCCTGTGGACATGAGTCTGGGAATGTGCTTAAGTAACTTGTACATCTTCCAACAACTTTGATACTTTGAGGAGGAAGGTGGGATGCAAAGCTGGGTTATGGGGGGGGGGGGACTTGCCCTGGCTGTTGTTGTGACTAAGAGATAGGGGAGGAGATGCTGAAAATATTCATATAAAATGAGAGATCACCAAAATGGTGTCTGAAAGTGTTAGCAGTAGTGTGAATAAATACTGTGATGGCATAGCCCTATTTACAATGGGGTCCTCTGTTGAATAACTTAAGAACAAAGCTTCATATGACTAAGACTATAATAAACAATGCATACAGTATTTAAATTAGTGGGTTTTATCCATTTTGGAGTATACTGCATATTCTGTAATTTTGTAGTGTAAATATTAAATATTTATATATTTCATATTCTCTAGGACTGTACAGTGTTTTCTGGTACAGGCAATATCCATTTGTATTGAGCAATCTGGTGTCCGCTAACAAACAGAATGACTATCAAGTATTAAAGTAACCTGTACCTGTCACAGAGAGGGTGAGCAGTTCATTGTAGTGACTAAAAGGTGTGGCATGTACCTAGAATAAGGCCTTGTACTGGGTGAGCAGTGACCAATGATGGAATTAGAACCAGAGAGAGATACCATAATAGTCAGCCATGTAGCAGCAACTTTGAACAAGAAGTAGCCACCCAGCCATTGAGGCACTATTGTGTGTGAGTTTGTGACAAACTGGTGACAGTGGTGTGGAACACTATCACAGTACTGCAAGAATTTGTTTATGGATATACAGTATGTAAAATCTGCAGCAATCAGCATTCAGGCACTATTGTGTGGGAGTCTGTGACAAACTGGTGATAGTGATGTAGAACGTTATCACAGTACTGCAGGAATTTGTTTATGGATTTATATAATATCTGCAGCCATTAGCTGGTTTTATGCAGTATATAAAATGTGCTGGATAGCAAAGTACACTATTTCTCTATCATTATATATGTCTTGCTGGTATTCTGTATGTTGAAGCTCTGGAGATTACAGATAACCAATAGTTATTAAGCTTGTTAGCTACTGTATGATAACAACATAAAACTAGCATGTGTAAATCTCTGTTACACCCACCTTTACATATGTACATGTGTAACAGAGATTATTACATGCTCCACCGCAGCTGTTTTGAGGTGCATGATAAGCCATTCACTCTTCACTGCGTGAAGAAACACAAAACCAGTATTTCTATGAAATAAAATATGGGAAGCACTCAAACTCATTTTTTACACATATTTAGTGCATGTTACTTAATTCAACCATTCAGTCTTCAGTCTTGTGGTATATGATATATCTCACACCTCTGGCAAGTAAAAAAAAGTTTTACACACTGACACTCATACATTATTCTCTACATAATTTTTACCCACTCTCTTTCTAACCCAGTGATACAAAATTGTCAACATGGTGGATCAGTGTAGCCACTTATTGTATCTAGTTTATATGAGGACTGAAGAAACTGAGGGATGACACTGAGGACAGATCAATTGGAAGCCCTCATTTAGGTCATAGTAGATCAACTTCATATTGAGACAATAATGCTTAACTCATGTCACAAGAAATTCTAGTTAGAGTTGCTACATTAGTTCATTAAACCCACTGTTCACCCTCTGGCAGATTTCTCAATTATCCACATGTTAACCATATCTCAGACAGAGTCATTCTGGGCCACATGTTCAAGATAATTATTGATCCATCCAGAATTCATTTGTAGTACCTGTTTTATCAGGATAAACTCCATTGAACTATGTTCATTTTCAAGGAGATCCTGAGATGGGACAATGAAGAACACATTTATAAAAATACAACAAATTATTAATTACGTAATAAAATAGTAATAAATGGAATTTTCCTTGTCAAATCGTTTTTGCTATTTTTGCTGAAGCACTAATTAGTGTGAAAATAAATGTGTGCTAATTAGCATTATTAACACCTTTTCCGTTATAGTGAATGTGATGCTAATGACATAGCACTAAATTAAATTAATGTGTGCAGTTAAGGTTTCATTTGTATTTGTGCTAAAATTATTTCATGTGACAATAACTAGTTTTACAGTAGTATTTTAAAAATACATTGCTGTACTAGTCAGCACCTGAGGTGACAAATTATCATAAGCCATAAAGTGGAGGAAATTATGAGAAAAATACAACTCCAGTGTGTGATAAACCTTCATGGAAACATTAAGCTACAGGATTTAGAATTATTTGTTGTCCTTGGTTTGTCTGTGTCAGCTATATGGGCCACACATAAACTTTAAGGGACACTGTCAGCTTTTAGTTGATTTTTTTACCCCATTTCAAAACTATACCTGCAGACACCTTTGTCATTTATAATTATACAGGCAGTACCTGATTGATATTTAAAAGAGCAGTTATAGATTTGTTTCTCATATTTTAAAGATTCATTGTCCTGACTGAATCTCCTGTGGTCTGCTCCCCCAGTGCATGCCCTGGTAACATGAACCAAAACACATGCATGTATGAGTTTGTATTTTCCCAGGCTGCATCAGCCAAAGGGATTTTCTGACAGAAGGCAATTCCTTGAGCACCACAAAGTGAGTGTTTTCTTAAAATGAGCACTCTATAATGCTTTATTTAATGTTTAAAAATAGTAAGCAGTGATTCTGACCATGCGCAGAAGCAGGCACTACTGTGCATGTTCAGAGTCATGGCTTACTATTTCAAACATTGTATCAAGCATTATAGAGTGCTTATTTTAAGAAAACCCTCACTTTGTGGCACTTAGGAACTGTCTCTGTCAAAAAATCACTTTGTCGTTGGACACAGTTTGGAACAATGCAAACTCATACATGCACGTGTTTCAGTGCCAGGTTACCAAGGGATCCACAAGAGATTTCAATGGGATGTTGGCTATTTCATATATGAGAAATAACTCTATAACTACTCTTTTAAATATCAGTCAGGCACTGTGTTCATAATTATCAATGATAAAGGTGTTTTCAGGTACAGTTTTGAAATGGGGTGAAAATCAGCCTAAAACTGTGTCCCTTTAATATATTAGTAGTGAGTTACTGTACATTTAGTGGTAAAATATCAAAAAAGGTATGTTCTATCAAACAATGGTGATGGCACAGACAAGGAAAGCAGAATGCCAAGGTAAGAGCAGTACCATAGCAGAGTAGCATGGATTTGTAGATTAGTAAAGTAAACTTACACATATTCCCAAAATACAAAGCATCATGGGAAATATATGCATGTCACCACAAAAGAGTTTAGATTGGTTACACTTTAACAAGAATCCATGATGCCAAATGGCCACTTACATTCACTGCAAAGGATGAAAACAGAAGATACAGATATGTGTTTTGTTGTACACAGAACTCATCAGTGTGCCTCCTCTGTGAGATCCCAGGGGAAGGATGGGCCAGTCATAAATTTTGATCTTACTGGTTTAGGTTATAGTGGAGCCCAAACACGAAAGTAATCTAAAAGTCAACGAACCTCGGCACAGAAGCACTGAGGCAAGGGTTAGGTCATTGGCAATAAAGACAGATTTCATAGAAATGTAAAATTATGCAAATCCCCAAAATGCAAAGCATCATGGAATGTATATGCAAATCACCATTAAAGAGTTTAGACTGGTTCTGCTTTAAGGAAGAGTGTGAGGTGCAAAATGGCCTCTCAGACACTCTGCAAAGGCTGAAAATAGGAGACACAGACACCTGTTCAGTCCAACACAAAACTCCTCAGTGTACCTCATTTGTAACAGTTCAGAGGAAGCTGAACTTTCCTGTATGTCATGCAATATGTAGATTTGTTTAAAGTTGAGGTCAGACAATGCAGCATGGAAGGATGAGTAATAGAGTTAACATGGAAAAGGCAGAAGAGTGCTTACTGGGCACAGTTATAGACGGTGATGCTCAGAGGCCTTGAAATATAAAGTCAATCAGTCTTTTCAGAAGTTAATGGAAACTTGGGAAATCAGATCATTGGGTCTGGGAAACTGGCAGGTAAGCAGGCAGGCTTTGTAATGCATGCAAACTTCTCTTTGTGAAAAACTATGCTCAGTGCTGCTACTTTCTTTAGCACAAAGTGACATTCTGTGTAGTTATCACATGGCAAAGTGATCATTTTGCCAGGCAAAGACTTCACATAGTGGACCGTCTCTGCAAAGTACCCATTATCTGCCGTGTTTCACCTGGTGAAGAGTGCTCTTTGCCCAGCAAGGAGTCACTTCACTAGTAGAGTGCCATTTCATGTGAAGTTTTCAAAAAAACATTTAATTAAAATTCACTTTCCCATTATCATAACACACTTTCCTACCCTCCTCTCCCCCAGTCACAGCGAAGTGAGTGAAACTACATAAACTAGTTAAAGTACCCTTTCCCCACTGCTTTAGCCAATCCCCTGTCCCATCCTTCTGCCAGAGCTCTGACCATTATGACCATTTATCCCACATTCCCCCAACCTTGCAGCCAATCCCGTCCCACATTCCACCCCCAATGCTACCCAAGATAGAAAAGGATACATTGCCAAGCAGTCATGGATGGTGACTGTCACAAACTCTCCTCATGCAACCGCCATCTAATGAATGCTATCTGAACATATAATAGTAAGAAACTAGGATGATGGCACTGGGCAATGGTGGTGGCAGTGGACAACAGGGACTACAAGGAACATACAATAGTTTAAATGTTTGCCAACACCCATTCACCTGCACTAACGAAACCACAGGCAAAGAAAATAAGCCTTATCTTGCAGTCTTTTATTTCTGTCCAAACCAACTTAAACTTCTCAGTCCTTTCTCAAAGGATGTGCCCCACCCATACCAAGTGTGTCTTATTTTTATACCAATATTTCTCAAGGGCACAGAACCCCATCCTTTGAGAAAGTGAATGACGATGGCCCATTTTCTTTGCCTGTGGTTTCTTTTGTGCAGTGTATGCAGTCTATTGTACCAGCTTCCTTTTAAACTTTTGTATACTGAGTCAAGAAATGGCACTATCATCTCTGCATGTAGTTTCTGCTTTCCTTTGATTAATCTACTTGGAACATGACTGGGGAGTGGCAGCACTAGAGATGAAAAAGTATAACAGGATTACGTGTTACATTGCTACACAGCACTGTATTTATGAACAATCACTGACGATGTCAGTGGGAGTTATGCCTGATAGTGCCTGTTAACATCGTGATTGGTGATTTTGCCTTGTGCTACAATCACAGACTAAGAAGCACCTCCATCCACGGTCAATATACACAGGAAGCTTGCATGAGTTTAAGGATAATTTAGACTGACACATGAGGGATCAATCTAAACAGGTATTACTTACTGCTGAGAGTAGGGAATTATCCCGATGTCACTTGTACCAGCTTCCATCTGATGTTTTTTAAATACTTGAGATGTGTATTGTTTTTGTTCTTCTTGCAGAGTACAGCCATACATAAAGGCAGAGAGTACATAAATGTGCAAACAAAGCAGAATTAATTATTACAGTAAGAAAGTAAAAAATAATAAAAATAATAATAACTTACAAAAAGGTTTCTGGTATACTAATTACTGTGTCCAGTACATCATATTTATACTTGATCGCAGTAATAATTTAAAAGAACATAAGAAGTATCAAGCTAATTCCTATATATGCAACAGGAGGTACAGTAAGTTGGGGTGTGGAGCAGGCCAAGAGTAATAAAGATCTCTACTCTGCCAACAGCCTGATTATGGAATTAAAGAGTGGTCATGGGCCATGATATATAAATAGGTTTGCCTCCTAAAAAGGCAGACTCAGTTGTCCCAGGTCCTGAACAATAGGGTGGATGCTCAGCATGGGACGAGTGGCAGGAATGGGGGGAGGGGTGGTTGTCCTGGGGGAGCTGAAGTGAGAGCAGGCCAATCGGGGAGGGAGATAGGCAGGGGGAATTCAGAAAATTCAGAGGGGGTGGCACCTCATGACATCATGCCAGGAGAGGGGAAGGGATTGGGTAAGGGAGAGAGAAAGAGAGAGAGAGAGAGAGGTGAGCAAAGGGGAGTTAAAAGGGTCAGGCAAGGCAGAGAGATCTCACAATTTGCTTCGGTAAAATTTCTTCACTATGAAGCACATCAGTCTGGCAATTAATGTGGGCGATTTCACATCAGGTGGCAACGGGTTTTAACTTTATGCTGCTTTAAATTTCGTTAAGATTTGAGCAAGTGGAGATATTCGCGGTAACTTTTTGGCCCAGGAGACTCTTACAGTATGGGTGTTGGTGAGTCAAGTGTTCTGGTCACAGGGAGATGAGAATTTCCATGCACAGGGATGAGCTATGGTTGGAGCGATACAGTACTAAGCAGGTACATCGGGTATGGAACAATTGACCATCCGGTTGTAAAGGTTATTGTTCAGCCAGGGCCGTGCAGCAGAGGGAGTAGTTTAAAGTTGTATGAGGAGGCAATGCAGGATAGCAAAGGATAGACCAGGTAGGCCTTGCAGTTTGTGAGTAGACAACGAGAGCCAAGTTTGAGGTAAGGACTTAATTCTAGAAAAAAACAGAGGGCTGCAGCTTGAGAACAGCAAGATTGGCAAAGCAGAGTTAACAGGCATCTGTGGAGGGGTTTTGGCTTCGTCGTATGCATCCTGTGTGCTCCCATCCACGGTTTGAGCAATCCACCTTAGTGCGCTACAGCAGTATTTTTGTAGTGTTACCCAGCAGTGGCCCCAGCGCTAGTGCAGCCAGTAAAAAGGTAAAGCAGGAGCAATCCAGATGAGTTAAAAAAATAATAATAATATGTATGCAGCGATAAGCTTTTCTCGCTGTTTCGGATGCTGTTTTGTTAGGCTAAGCTGTACTCGTGTTTGTGTATGCTGTTTTGGGCTGGATTTCCTAGCTAGGTTTTGGGTGTAATTGTGCCAGAAGCGTTCAGCGTGGGAGGAACTGTGTGGTGGTCTGAGGCTTGTTAGACTGGAAGAGCAGCCGCCCGTGTGGGGGTACACTGCATAGTTGTGTTTTTTAAATAAACACGAGCAAAGCCCCCGCTGCTGGTGTGATGTTGTCTCTTTCCTGCTGTTTGGTCAGGGAATTGAAGGGCTTGTGTAGCAGGGAGGAGAATGGAGAGAGACTGTAAGGGCTGACTACGTGGCATTGGAGTGTGACATCATCACCACGCGGGTCAGAAAGGGCTCCCAGCCGAAAAGTCAATAGGAGGCAAAAAAAGAAGGCAGCCTTACAGCGCCATTGGGAGAAAGTTTCAGGGAGCAAATTACCAGTAGGGGGTGATCCCCCAGGTCAGAACAGAAGCACGAATTACAGGAGCAAGCAACCGCTGTCACACTGGGAGCATTGTTGCAAATCCTAGGAGGAAATATGATGTGTTGGGGACAAGTTTAATGATCATGGGGGTAGGGCCAACGGTCGCCACATTTGGGACACCAACAGGCAATGGGAGATTCCAGAGTATCTGGAAGAGGTGTCGAATTAAAAAAAAAAAACTAGAAGCAGGGTTTTTTGGGGGGAGATCTTCCAGCTGTGAGCCAGCTGGTACAGCAATTCACAGAGGTTTACAGCCCTATGGCCACCAAGGGAGGGCAGGATGGACTCAATTGCATGGTCACTATTGGGGAATGGACATGCAGCAGCCATTTCGGGAACTTTGTTAGGGGGGAAGGGGACACCATTTTAATGGCGGTAGGTAGCCATGAGGGGGCTGCCATCTTAGAACCGGGAGACTGAGCTCCTGGAGATAAGTGGAAGGCATGAGGGGAGAGGCGTGATGGAGGATAGGAAGCCGATTGTGCATGGGATGGGGGCATTAGGCATTGGGTGTCAAGGTGCAGGGGCATTCCTGGCCAGAAAAAATGTGGTTAGGAGTGTGTAATGGAGACTGTGTTTGGATTGCCCATACAGTGGATGGATAGATGGTATGAGGTTCAGTGATGGTGTGTTGAAACAGAGGGTGCCTGTGTTGCATGCAGCAGGGAAGAGATTGTAGGTACGGGGGGCTGGCGTGTTTCCCACTTAGGCAAAAACTGAGTAAAAGGACACAAGTGATGATCCAAAGGACAGCAATTCCATGGGGGACTTAGACCACGCAGCTCACATAGACAAGGGTTCTGAAGGCAGAGGGACATGAAGCATACTAACCCAAAAAAAAAGTGGGGGGGTGAGGAATAGGATATGAACACGAGGTGCCCCAGTTAGTGCAGCAGGGGGTGAGAACCCAGGGTGGGTAGGCCATGATCCTTTGGCCCAGCTGCCATTTTAGCGAAGGAGTCAGCCACCATTTGAAGATAAGCATGTGGCTGGGGGGGGGGTTGATGGGGAGGGGTCAGGCTTAGGGCATATGAACTATAACAGATGGGAATAATAAGAGCAAACAGATTGATCCTGTATGAAACCTTATGAAGTGGGAAAGGTGGGCCAACATGGCGCAGTGGTATGTGTTTTGGGGGGTAAATAGACAAGAGGGGTAACTTGTTCAAGGTGGAAGACAGGCTGGCAGTGGGTTTTTATGGGGTTTTAAGGTAATGGAAGAGCGCCTTGAGTAGGACAGTATTTCTTTCAGCGGACCGGTCTGGTTGTTAGGAAGGGGGTGAATAGCACTCTACAGGACCTGGGGGGGGCAACACACAGCGATGGGGCCCAGCACAAAGGGATAATAAAGGGTATTCTACATAGAAGTAGATGAGTAAATTAATGAGAACATAAGACAGGGGGAAGAGAAGTGTCAACCAAGGAACTAGTTGGACAGTAAGGGATTTACCTGGCCATAATTCCCAAAAAATATATATATATATATAAATGAATAAAATACGAAGCAAGAAGACAGTTTACTTAAGAATTTTCATTGGGGGACAGAGTAAGTGCCCTGAAAAGTAACCCGGGGGAGGGAGTATGGGGGGGCTACTTGAAAAAGAAAATACGTTGATCAGTACTAACAGTTTCTGCAATTCTTTTCAGCTTCCAGTGCAGCAGCACACAGCAGGGTGCCCAAGAAAGACCACCAGTAACAAGGAGGATGGCAGAGTCTTTATGTTCCATGGGGGGAGGGGGCAACCAAGGCACTGGTCAAGTGGGAGGAATGCCGGGGGGGGGCTGAAAAGGGCCCTGTAGGTTAGCAGGGGGCCTGTAAGGCAGCTGCAGCCAGGGGGCCAGCTGGTCCGGTGCCACCACCGACATCAGTCGCAGAACCAGTGCCTGGTCCGGACCCAACACCTTTACCACCCTGCTGATACCCCCAGGCCTCAGGACAGTGGCCTCAATGAGCCCTTCAAACTCAGAACAAGGATGGGTCTGCCCCCTCCCCACAGGTAGAAGGGACTTCACACCAGAGGGTACTGCGTGGTGGTGGGGGGGAACAATTGTTAAGGGCCTGGGGGGGGTCGGGGGGGTTAGACTCAGGGCATGGGGAAAGAGAGTTAAGCCAGGGAAAGCATAGGGCCAGGAAGGAGCTGGTCTTTGTGGGGATTCAGAAGTAAGGATAAGGGGAAGTGCTGGGTAGTAGACAAAGCAGAGGAGCCTTCTCCAGGGCACCAGTCCCTAGAGGAGTACCACATGGATCAGTACTTGTCCCTATTTTTGTTTAGTCTAGGTATTGCTCTTACACAAACATAGAAGACCTGCTGGAGGTCAAAGCTGGCATGTTGGAAAAATAGGGAGCATTATAAGTAGTTATACTGATGCAGTTAATACACAAACTAAAATAAATATTATGTGGTTGGAATAGAAGAAATTATCTGACTCTAAACCTGGAAAAGCGCAGGTTTGGGCATTGAAATATATGGATCTATATACCTGTGGCAAAGAGTGAGAAAGACTTTGGAGTGTCAGTTAATTCTACCATAACAGCACATGAGCAAGGTAGTTGGCAGTCAGTAAAGCAAAGCGAAGATGAAACTTCTTACTGAGGAACACAGTAAGTAGGGACAAAAAATGGCATTCTTACAGTATTTACCTCGCTTGGGTGACCACATGTGGAATACAGTACCCAATCTTGGGATCCGTACCATTTGAAGGAATAAGGAGGATAGAGAAGGTACAGAAAAGGGCCACAAGGTGTATAACACAGGTTAAAAGCATAAAATATACTGATAGACTAATTACACTTAAACTTTTTGTCTGGCAATACAGAAGAATCAGAGCAGTCTATGCCTTGTATACAATGCAATAAACAAACCTGACCTTAGGGAGCTTCTTGGCCTAAATCTAGTCACTACTAGAAGTACAAGACTGCATAGAGACCAGTTAAAGGGGAACATTTGAAAATCAACATTAAAAAAAACAAGGGGGATTTTGTTTACCCACTAGCCAGAGCGGCTAGGGGTTGACAGGACAACCTAACGGAGAGCAACCATCTGGGCTACCTGCAAGACACAAGAACATGACAGAAGCTACCCAGTACATGGAGCAGATTGGCAGAATGAATTTAGTTACTCCTTCTACACCCCGTGATAGGCCATTTCAAATCTGTCAATTTAAAAAAAAAATATATATATATATATATATATCGGCCCATGTAGGTCAGAATAATTGGCTGCGGGGTGGCAGAAGGTGGTTGCAGTGGGAAGCCCCACGGTAGGGCCGGAGTTGCATCAAATTTGCCCCTGTGGTGTTACACATGCGGCCGCAGTTTGGCAGTTAGGTGGGTTTTTGAGCCACATGCACTTCCAGTTTAATGAAGGCCGAGTACTGGCTCGCTGTTTCTGGTATAAGAGGCTATGTGCACCATGAAATGTTATAACGTATGGGGAAAGCATAACTGCCAAAGCGGGAGCGCAGGCAATCATTTATGGGGGTTTCCATGAAATTGGAAAAGAGAAGCGGTTTCATCCATTTAGCAGACTGTAAGCAGTAATTAGCTGACAAATGTACAAGGGGAAAGGGTTTTGTTGGTATCAGAGTACCACGAGGACTGACAGCTGCTTTGGGGGTGGTGAGATACGACGGTCGCCGAGGGCGGACTTAAAAGTAGCAGCCTGATGCATAAAATGGCAGAAGAGCACAGGGGAGCAAGGGGCAGTACTGTAGGCCAAATAGCAAATGGATGGCACGGGCTTGGCAGATGGAGGGCAGGGGCTGGCGTTGGGGCAACCGGTGAACAGGGACACAGTCCCAGTGGGTAGGGGGAAAGGGCAAAGGGTTATACAGCAGACAGCGGTTTCTTACTTGGAAGAGGAGGGGTGGAACTCAGGGGCCCCTATTCCCATACCTTCCCAACGATGTTTGGGGGATAGGGGCCAAGATGGGGAACAGGGCCCCACAGAAAAACTGAGGAGGTGGGACCCGCTTGACTTGGGGAATCCTAGTTTCTTTAGGAATATAAGTTTTCATATTACAGGGGAAGTCCCTATGGTAACTCCTATCTCCCCATTGATAAGGCAATGACAGAGGTTGCAGAGGAAAGGGGGGAGCAAAATAACATGGAAGGGGCCAGTAGTTACTATAAATGGGTATGACGAATGGGAAATAGGTCATTGGACCACAGTGCGGAAGAGGAGAGCAGATGTTTGACCTGAGGGGGATGCTCTTTCTCTTCTTATGCAAAACCAACAGATAGGAGCCGGTAGAACCAGGATGGGCAGAACTGTCAGACACAGATCAAGGCTACCTGGTAGGGGGTAGTGGATAAAGGTGAGCAGGGCAGTTGTGCCCCTAGAGCAAGTGACATTGGAAATAGGAATGAGGGACATCAGCCCAAGACAAGGGTGAGGGGAATTGAAGGGCCCGGTTCTAAAAAAAAAAAAAAAAAAAAGAGGAGAGGAGTGCACCAACTTGGGGGGAAGCCCACCATCCATTGCAAGCTGGAGGTGGACTAGTGGAAAAAGAATGGGGTAGGTGCACAGCAAAGGGGCAGACTGCTGAAGGTGGACAGCAGGTTTGCCAGGACTGCCAAAGGTGGATGGCAGAGAAGAAGAAAAAGGGGCAAAGAAAAAGGGGAGGGGGAAGAGAAGGGCGTGGGATAATCTGACTCAGAGCTCTTCAGAACAGCACCAGACAGAGAAGTAGTATGTGTGTACATGCATACCTCTCAACTGTCCCTGATTTTCAGGGACGTTCCTGATTTTGACTCAAAATTTTCCTCTGTCCCTCGTAAAATTTGTGTTTTTGTGACAGAACAGTGGGGATTGAAAGTACAAAATAATGCCAAACATTAAAGTTACAGACTTGTTCTTCTTCAGAAAATGCATCTTACTCTAATCCACTTATTCTATCAGCTTTCTAAGTGAATAGTACAAATTTTTAAGATGTGTCCCTGATTTTGGGTCTTTGTCCCTGATTTTTTTAAGCTTTGTCCCTGATTTACGAGTAAAGAGGTTGAGAGGTATGTGTACATGCATACCCAACAAGAGAGAAGAAAAGGAAGAGAGCAGACCCCAGATGTACGTCTGGGGGGACGAGAAGAGAAACAAGAATAAAAAGGTTGTTTCTGAATAGTGTGGCAGCCTCCGGGTTTATGCCCGGGGGGCAAGAAGGGAAAACAATGAGGAAAAATGTGGTTTGAGGAAATTGTGTATAATGAAGATATGATGAACATAAGTTTGTAAGATATGAGGATGAAAATATTGTGGAAGTGGACATTTGGAAGAAATTATAATAAATTAATTGCTGACTGAGCACCCACAAAATAGTAGTCTGTGTTTTATTGGGCAGGGCTCTGGGGACAATACCCACTGCTGCCACTTTTCCTTAAACTTTCAGAGTCCCCCGTAGGGTTGAGACAAGATGCTCCATAGTGTATATAGAGCTTACAGAAGCCCACCATTGTGGCTTGGTAGTGGTGGGGACTGCGAGAGACACAGACAGGTAATAGATTTTTTTGGCTGACAAAATGTAAGTCAGTAACAGGGTGCAGGGAGAGATGCGGACATTCTCAGCCACAATAGAAAGTCATACCAGCTGTGGGTTCAGCAGACGTGAGGTATTAAACATTTCTGATAGCACCAGACCTATGGCCTTCCAGATGTTCCAGAGGAATGGACACTTCAAAAATATGGGTGCTATGCAGGAAGGTGTTTGGTATTGCATGGCAAACTGTCGGATCTGCCATGCGCACCCTACGCAGCCCTGGTCAGGTGAAGGGTGTGCAGATTCATGACTGCAAGCACCTGTAGGACATCAGTCTGTGGCCCCATTCCCCATTGCACAGCCATGCAGTGCTGTATCAGGGCTGCACTGGAATGGGGTGTGGAATGCAGGTGGGCATCCAATAGGATGCCCAGCCAGGGTCCCAAAGTGGATCCCCTGCTGCGCCAGGGCAGGGGATCTTGGGAGGCATGAATTATATCCTTTAGGAAAAGACAGGTGAGTGCCAAATGGCAGCCCTCAGTCCTCCCTGGTAGCCCAGTGGGCTGGGCAGCAGTATGGCTGGGGTCTGGTTGTCCACACTGTCAGGTGTCTTTTGGGGGGTGCGTAATGTTTGTTGCTGGGTTTCTGTTGTATACCTCCCCGCCTGGCACTCCATGCCTTTGTGAATGGCACAGAGTGAGACACACCACTGTCATGCCCCAGGCCACCCCTGGCATGGAGCTGTGAGATTTGGTTGGGGGAATCATGTGTCCAAGGGGTTGCACACCTGTAATGCATGCTGTCAAGGGTTTGCTGGTACACTGCTATGTGGCATTCCGTCATAGGCATGCCAACGAACTGCACATATGCAGTGCGTAAGCTTCATGCATAGGGCCTTATATGAGTATAATGAGCCATTTTCTCCCCACATTGACTCCAACAGGTCCAATATTGCAACACCACAAAATGGCCCTGGACATTAGGAGCAAACAGAGTGGATCCTCTATATCAGACCTGTGTCCTTGCTAGAGCACAGTCAGTAAAAAGCAGAGAAACCAGGAACCAGGAAAACCACCAACAAGAAGCACTCATAGAGCTCTTATGAGTGTAAAAAAATATTTATTGAGACATACCATGGAGACATAAGAACCCCTCCACGAAGAGGTTCTTGTATCCCCATGGTATGTTTCAATAAACAATTTTTTTACACTCATAAAAGCTCTATGTGTGCTTCTTGTTTGTGGTTTTCCTGATGCCTGTTTTTCTGCTTTTAGTGGACCTTAGGAGTGCAAATGTACCAGTTCTGGTGCTTCCAAGTGAATTCCCACCAGGGGAATAAATATGTAATTTCTAGTGAGGGGATTGCAGGCTTCAACCAGTGATCAGTAGAAGTAGACCCATTTGATGTTTTTATGTTGTTAGGTTCAGTGGTGTGTTGCCTGCATTGTGCATCACAATTTTGGGTGCTGTAGTAATGAAGTAAGAAATGAGACACAACACAACTGGGTATAGGTTCATAGGGTTAAATGCATGTTCTAGGTATGTAGTAAGGCTCGAAGTGTCTGCCTCCAAGTATCTTCAGCATCTGGGTGGTGTATTTAAACCAGATAACCAACACCAAGGAGTGTCTCTTTGGACTTATAAAATGGGTTCTAACAAGCAAATATTTAAAAATAATAATGTTGAAATTTAAAAAAATGAAGACAATCTTTTTATGGTTGGAGAAGAAAAGAAAGTAGTTCCCTCATTGTATGTAACAGATAGGAGTTTAGAATCTATTGCGGCCTGCCACTACAGGGCACTTGGTAAGCACTGTAATAGCTCCCTCCCTCCCTTCACCCACTACTACTGTTTAATACTGTTTCTCATTGGATTGCCAGCTTGTGTTGCGCAGGTGAGGAGGTTTTGTTAAGAGGCTTTGGTGTGAGTGTCTGTTGACAGTCTGATGCCATGATTTTTGTTTTAACCAAGAAAATTGGAAGACTGAAGTGCACATGAATAACCAGAGAAAAAACATTTTTACTTCATTGCAGACTACAGAGAAATGTTGGCTTGCACGAGAATTGATTTTTTTTTTTTATTTAAAAAAAATGTTCTCTCAATTTTATCACAGGAACAGGGATTTCATTCAGGAGCTGCAGTGCGAAGCTACTGTTGGGGGTTGCAGGTGGAGAGGACAATGACAAATGCAAGGGGGAGTTGTGGCCTGCAGATAGAGGTTTTGTAAGACTGAGTGGCAGCAGACAATGTGTGGAGCTGGAGATGGAGAAGGAACCAGTGGTAGGGTTTTTAAGGCCTTGTTTTTAAGTTTAATGTTTTAAAAAAGAAAAAAAGGTAGTAAGTAGTGTTTAATGTTCATTTGATATGCTGAGTGTATGTGTGGGGGTTGAGGCTGAATGTGGGGTAGTTATTAAAATGTGAAAAATAATGTTGTTTTGTAAAGAAATTCTATGTTAGAGGAGCTAGGTATTTTGTCTATACAAACACGGTTGCTAGAATTTCTTTTTAATTCCTGGGAGACATAGATATCTGGGTGTGCTGCATCCCAGTTGCCAGAATAGTGCCTGGCTCATGAGTTCTCACCCCGTAAGGACACGAGTCAGGCACTCTTTTTTTAAATCTTAGTTTATTAGATTTTTACATTTTATAGTACCAAAAGAAAACAGCAGAGTGGAATATAAAATTCCACCAACAGAATACACATAGAATTACCATTCTGATTCTGAGGAATTTCATGTAGTTTGCAAGAAAATTCTGTGGAATTTCACCAAATTTTAAATTTAAGTTATTTTGGTCTAGTTTTTAAAGCACATATCAAAATGATACCAAATTTGGCAGGTGTACAGCTACTGCTGGCTTGTGTAAGTGTACAGAGTCCTAGATTGAAGGGGAGCCGAGTCATGTGTGGACAAATATTTAATCAAAATGTAATTTTCATTTTCTTCCATATAATTTTAACATTTCTTTATCCAAATGTCTCCACAGTTTCAAGATGTAGAGAAACAAGAAGCATGGTTATGTGGACCAAGTTTAAAGCCTCAAGCTATAAAGGGGAGTTTTCTAAAGGCAGCCAAACATTTTGCCAACATTTAGGTTTTAGTTTAGTATAATTTTAAAAAATATTTTTGGAAACTTTAAAAGATTTTGCAGGTATATGGATTATACGTACATTTACATATGTACCCAGTTTCAGATTTCTAGCTCTAAAGGTGCCTGGGTTATATGCAGATGACAATTTTCATTAAATTTCCCACAAAAAATAAAAATACAGACTTTGAGCACCTATCATTTTGGGACATTGCATCCTAAGGTCATAATATTTAGCACACCATTAGAAGTCCTATCAGCACATAATACTGCCAAATTGCAGTCCTCTAGCACAACAGAAGGCTGCGTTATGACCATATTAATGCATTTCAAATATTCCACAGAATTTTGTCAGATTTTAAATTTCAGTTATTTTGGTCTAGTTTTTCAAGTACATATCCAAATGTTATCAAATTTTGCAGGTATAGAGTTACTTACAACTTTCATAAGTGTAACAAATTTCAAACTTCTAGTGTGGAAGGGGGAGTTGTGGTATCTAAATATTTAACCAAAATGTCACTTTCATTTATTTACATCTCATTTTAAAATTCTTATCCAGATTTTCCCACAGTATCAGGATGTAGTGAAACATGCAACATGGGTATGTACATGAAGTTTTAAGTATTAAGCATTAAAGGGGGCTGTGCTATATAGTAGATAGCCAACCATTTTGCCAACATTTTGAATCTGTGTCTAATCATGCTTGTCAGTGTTTTGTCAAAGGCCTTTGACAAAATGCTGAAAAGCATGAAATGTGCCAGATCATGTGAACCCTAGCTTGAGAGGAGGGGGTTAGAAGATTTTGTAGCATCCTGGAAGTTTGTATCTGCTTTTATGGTCTGTATGCACTTCAATAAAATTACGCACTGTTTTCGAAGAACTATTAGGTATGCTCTCTTCTTTCCATTTAAAGATTGATGGAGTGACCGCCTACTTTGAGAGTCACATCTTAAGTTAAAAGAACTGTTTTTCACCAACAACAAACCCAGGTTACAGCATATGCCAGTATCCACCAATTTTGCCTGCCTATAGTTCTTACACGTGGAATGTGGTACAGGAGTAAGTGGCTCACATGCCATGCAACAGCAGTTTAAATTTACAGCCAAGACGTTGCTTTGTGTATTGTATTACATAGAAACATAGACTTTGACGGCAGATAAGGACCACTTGGCCCACCCAGTCTGCCCATTTCCCTACCTACTGGATAAGCTGCAGATTCTAGTTAACCAACAGCCTACTTCCTGCAACCCCCCACTATAATTGCCTTGCGTCTGTCCCATGCATGTTTGAAATCCCCACTGTTTTAGACCCAACGACCTCCTCAGGAAGGCTGTTCCATGTATCCACCACTCTCTCCATGAACAAAAATTTCCTCACATTACCCCTGAGCCGTCCCTCCTCTATCTTTAAATTGTACTCCCTTGTTCTTACACATCTCTTTTTCTGAAAGATGCTACCCTCCTGGACTTTGTTGATTCCCTTGAGGTACTTGAACATTTCTATCATGTCCCCGCTGTCCCTCCTTTCATCAAGAGTATACATATTAAGCTCTCTCAGTCTCTCTTCATATGGTTTCTGCTGCAGACCCTGCACCATTTTAGTTGCCCTCCTCTGGACTGCTTCCATCCTGTCTATGTCCTTGCGTAGATGAGGTCTCCAAAACTGCACACAGTACTCCAGATGGGATCTCACCAACTGTCTGTATAGAGGGATAACCACTTCCCTTTTTCTACTTGTGATGCCCCTTCCTATGCATCCCAGTATCCCCATGGCTTTCCTTACCAACTTTTCACATTGCTTACCCACCTTTAGGTCATCTGATATGGCTACCCCCAGGTTCTTTTCCATTTTTGTTGTTGTTAGTACCTCCCCTGCTACTGTGTACTCTTCTCCTGGGTTTTTGTTTCCCAGGTGCATTACTTTACACTTCTTTGCATTGAACCTAAGTTGCCATATGTCTGACCATTCCTCCAACCTTGCCAAGTCCCTTCTCATCTTCTCTACCCCCTCTTGTGTATCAACTCTGTTACAGATATTTGTGTCATCTGCAAAGAGGCATACCTTTCCCTCCAAACCCTCTGCAGTGTCACCTATGAAGACGTTAAAGAGAACTGGACCCAGTACTGAGCCCTGAGGTACTCCACTAGTAACCCCCCTTTCTTCAGAATGTGTTCCATTCACTATTACCTTCTATGTTCTGTTGTGCAGCCAGTTTGCTACCCAGGCTACCACCCTAGAACCCACTCCCAGGCTGGCTAACTTGATTATTAATCTTTTGTGTGGGACTGTGTCAAATGCCTTGCTAAAGTCTAGGTAGGCCATATCCACAGCCCCTCCCTGGTCTATTACTTTGGCCACCCAGTCAAATAAATCAATTAGATTCATCTGACATGACCTTCCTGCTGTAAATCCATGCTGCTTTGGGTCCTGTACCCCACTGGCCTCTAGGTACTCAACAATTCTTTCTTTCAGAAGTGATTCCATCATTTTCCCTACCACTGAGGTCAAACTTACAGGTCTGTAGTTTCCTGCTTCTGCCTTGCTCCCACTTTTGTGAAGGGGAATCACATCTGCCCTCCTCCAGTCCTCAGGTACCGCCCCATCCTGCCATGATTTGTTAAAAAGCATGGTCAGTGGTGTCACTAGGTCCTCCCTTAGTTCTTTTAGGATTCTGGGGTGAATCCCATCAGGCTCCATTGCTTTGTCCACCTTGAGTTTTAGGAGTTCTTTCAGGACTCTTTCTTCTGTGAATGGACCAGTGTCAACCCCCCCACCCAGAGTGCTTCTATTGTCTGGTTTAGGTAACTCCTCCTCCTCCTCCTCTTCTTTTGTGAATACTGAGCAAAAGTATTCATTTAGTATCTCTGCATTTTCACTGTGTCCCTCTGCCCACCTCCCCTCTCCTTTATTAATCTTCACTATCCCTCCCTTAACCTTTCTATGCTCCCTAATGTACCTATAAAAGGTTTTATCCCCCTTCTTAACTGAGCTGGCTATTTTTTCCTCGGTTTGGGCCTTTGCTAGTCTGACTGCCTTCCCCACTTCTTTCTGCTTTAATTGATACAGTTCCCTGTCGTGCTCCTTCTGTGATTCCTTATACTTTTTGAATGCAGCCTTTTTCTCCTTAACCTTCCTGCCACCTCTTTTGAGAACCATAGTGGTTTTTTACTGCGCTTTGTTTTCTTTATTTGTTTCACACAAAGGCTTGTTGCCTCTATGATGTCAGTTTTGATTTTTCTCCATTGTTCTTCCACCCCTCCTTTTTGGTCATTTGCGAGTGCATTCTTCAGGTATTCACCCATTTTGCCAAAGTCAGCCCTTCTAAAGTCCAGTATCCTTGTTTTTGCATGGCTTATCTCCATGGTTGTGCTCATTGTGAAGCACACTGTGCAGTGGTCGCTTGTTCCCAGATGTCCACTGACTTCTAAATTTGTGATCATCTCTCCATTTGAGAGTACCAGGTCTAGTATTGCTCCCTCCTGAGTGGGTTCCAACACTAGCTGTCTAAGGCCTGCCCTCTGCAGGGCATCGAGAATGACCCTGCTCTTGGATGTGGCTGTAGTACATGTTATCCACTTAACATCTGACATATTCAGGTCCCCCATCAACAGTATCTCCCCTTTTTTAGCCATTTTGAAAATGTCCTCTATCATTTTGTTGTCCATTTCCTCCCCTTGAGATGGGGGTCTGTATACAACCCCTGTGTGGATTGTGATGCCATTCCCTGTCTCCAAGGTGACCCAGAGTGCCTCTTGTCCTCCCCCTTTACTTTTTAGTTCTGTAGCTTTGATCCCTTCCCTTATGTACAGAGCTACTCCACCTCCTCTTTTACCTTCCCTGTCCCTTCTGCAGATTGTGTACCCTGGTATGTTGACATCCTAGTCATGGTTCTCAGTGTACCATGTTATGTTAGTGTTATATCTCCAAGGGGCTTTGCCCTAGCTAGAATATAACTTATGTAATGACTATAATTGTTTCCTTCTCTGCTAATAAAATATAAATAAAAAAAAAGAAAACTGCAAGAGAAAGCCTTCAGGAGGAAACTCAATGCCTTGTTATAGGGCATCGGAAGCTCTAAAAAGCTGCAGAGATGCAAATATAAGAACCTCAGCATCAGCTTGTCCTCATGCCAGATGTAGTACAGGTGAACACAGCCTGAGTGACTTTCAATCATCTCAGTTCTTTTCTTCTGGGGCCAGATGCCCCGTTTACCCCTATTTTATTCCCCAGTCCCTCTGTCCCTCTCCCTAGCAGTCCTAGAATATGTTGCAACATGAAGCCATGAGGGTAACAGGTGGCAGCCTTTTCTGAGACCCTGCAAGGTCTGATTCATTGTTTAAGTTCAGGGAGGCTGCAGGGAAAAGTGTTCCAGCCTGCCCACCCCAGAGACTGATCATACTACTGCTGTGGCATACCCATCCTGTGTTGGCCCCATAAAGTACACATCTGAGGCTGGTCTTGAAAGCAGCCCCCACCGATGGCAGACCCTACCTTCAGGGTAACCCATGCGTCTCAGCTGAAAACAGGAGAGTCAACTGGGTTAACTCAAATTTTCATGCAAATTTGGTTTTCTACAATAAGAACTGTTTTTTTGTGCATGGCAGTGTATGAATTTCATTTTTGGATAGTTGTCATTGAGACTACTTCATACAGTATGTTTGCTTTACCCTGGATCTGGATCTCAACAGATAAAAAAATACTATTTCTTGTCCCCAGTCTTACACTAGAATGGGAAGGATGCAAACTACTGTTAGCATTTTGAAAGGTGCTTTTAACAGCAGAAATGGTCCTGCTGAAAGTTGTACAAATATGGTATTGTTATGGCAATGGCAGAGTTAGGTAGAAATGTTTGTATAGATTAATTCTCATTCTGGAATATTACAGACCACTGGAATTGCTGTTACTTTGTTACCTACTCAAGGCAGGTAAGCCAGGCAGGCTCAGGTCTGGCTCGAGTACTGTGTCTGTTTCTTGCTCAACTCAATCTCCGTAAGCAATTGAGAGTCAATGTCCGGCCAGTTACACTCAAAGCAAACATTTTTGTCAGCCTGAGCAATCAATATAATGGTGAGAAAGTCCATCTCCGCTAGTGCAACTCATGAGGGAGACAGTCAGTATCCTGGAAGATAACCTGCAGCAGTTGTAGCTTGGCTTGTGCTTTGGCTTAAATAGTTATTAGCCCAGCTGTGGCTTTGCTTGCGGTGAAACATTCTTGACTTTTTGTCCTCTCTTTCTTATCTATTTTCAAGTATTCAGGATTTTTGATGGGACTCTTTTTTTTCCTCCATCTATGGTAGCCACAAGGTCAAGGTTGTGTACCATATGCCAGGAAACTTGACAACATTTGTCTTCAAAATGAGACACGGTGCAGGACTTTCAATTGAAGGCACAAGATATGTGGATGCAGGAGAGATCATGAACTTAGACTCTGCTGGCACACATAGTCTATTTAATATACCTGCACCTCATTTTCAAAAGGTGACCAATTTCTTTGTTACTGGGACATGCTTTGGAGCAGTATGTATCTAAAGTTTGACAAAAGTGGCCCAAAGTGCAAGTGGCAATTGTCATGAAGAAGAGGTCCAGCAGGTATCCCGGTAGTACAAAGATGGAAAATTTTAAGGTTGTGCTACAGTGCCTGTGTATCAAAGGTCTGATGCAATAGGGATCTACATCGGAGAAATCCATTCACAAATCCAGCTCATGGGGTTCAGATGAAAAGGCCTGAAGGGGTGGGTTATGGGTAAGGGCAAAGGTCCAGTGGAGTGGAACTTTGGGGGGATCACTTTTTTGACCACAGTTTAATACACCCACAATACATTTTTTAAATTTCTGCTAAAACAAGCTATAGACTAAAATAAAAATATGCATGGATTTTTAGTGTGAATGCAGCTTCTTTCTTTTAAAGCAGTAAGCAACCTGGCTGCTAAGATAGGGTTATCAAGAATTAATTTAGAGTTGCCAATCTAAAACCTGGTTTCCAGCCAAGGGGAGATCTGAGTGCTGCTTTTAGAAATCTGCTAAGCAAGCAATAATACCCAACTGGGTGGGTGGCATTGGGCAATACCAGACCACCCAGGGGCATAATGAGGACCCACGCTACAGGCAGAGGTACTTACAGCCCCTGGAAGGTCTGGTATTGCCCATACCACCCACCCTGGAGGATATTGTTATGTTTAGAACATGTGCTTTTCAGGTTATATTTAAAAAAAAATAGTTCATAAAATTTAAAAAAAATAGTGTAAATACTTAATTTTTATTGATAAATTAATTTTGTGTAAAGTAGTCCCTTTGATGCTGTCTTTGTCACTAGATAGCATTGCTGCATTTTGTGTTGAGGTGTTGGGTTGCATGTCATGCTCTCCCACCTAATGCCTACCTTCAGCATCTGCCAGCAGTTTGTTTTAGTCCTCCCCCTGTGGAGTAGCAGTATTTTTTTTATTCTTTTCAGGTTGTTCAAATATAGTCAATCAGGTGTATATGTGTGTGTGCATCTGGGGGGTGTGATTCCTGAGTTCACGACATGCAGGAACAGACAGGAACAGAACGGAGCAGACTGCAGTGAATATGGCTGGGTGACAGATGGAGCATGATCGGGATCTACACTGTTCAAGAAAGTGATTTTTATTTAAAAAAAGATGAAGTATTCTGTTTCTGGTGTTTTTGTGTTTTGAGCTAGTGGGGGTGCAATCAATATGAGCTAGGCTGTTTCAGAGTAGCGCTGAGCACGCAACATGCTAGCGCTACTACTTTCATTTACAAAAGCTGTTTTTTTCCATTACAGAGGAAAATATTCTAAAACTCATTCACTTTCTGTGCGAAATTTAAAGGGGAAGTCTCCCATAGTTTCCCACCAATATTTTCCCAACTCCTTATGTGTAACTGTTGTGTGCCTCCTCCAGTTGCCAGAAGTCCTATTGCTGTCCAAATCTAGATTATAAATAAAAATATACAGCCTCCAGAAGTTATCAATGTGTTTGTCCTCCACTTTACCACCAATGTTGCTGGAGGTTGATGTCATCAAAACAACAGACAATGGTGCTACACTAAATGCAGTTCCACCAGTAAACCAAACCCACAATGTTTAGTTCCCCACTTGAGTAATGGAGGAACCCTTTAAGTGTTGTGCACATCCTGAAGTGCAGGTCTAATAGGGACTAGGACCATGTGAGTGTGATGCAGCACTGATCTGGGGTATATACAGTATTCATATAAGGAAGTGCCTGTATGTGTTGTGTTACTGTTTCTGTTATCGAAAACAGTTTACCCAATAATGACTTTGGGTGCAACAAGAGTTTTAAGTGGTATTATACAGCTGTTGTATTATGTTCTGTATGTGTTAGCATTCTCTGTTTTGATTGACACCAGCAGTGAGAAACAAACTTGCAAATATGCCCCTTTCCCTTTGTAACTAGGCAGTCAGTGATTGGATGGCTGCTGTAAGGCAATAAAGGGTTCAGCTATAACAAGGAATAGGTTACCAGGAAAGCATCAGTTGTAGCATATGGAAGAAGGATAATCTAATGGTTAAAGCACAGGCACAAGAACTGGGAGACTCTGGTTCAAATCCTACTAGAGTCCCTTATTCTCTAACCCTTAACAAGTTCCCCTAACCTCCTTGGGAACTGTGATGGCCCCTCATGTCCATGACTTTTAAAGTGCCCCCCATTCCCATTATAAATCATCGGCAGTGATGTGAAAGTTACAGCACTTCACTTTGAAGGTACTGAGGACAATCTGTGGCACCCCCCCCACTTTGTAATGCCATCATTTGAAGTAGGATGTCCCTCACATATCAGATGCTACATTTCAGCTGTTGTAGGTAAAGAAACTAATCAGTCTCAGTGTTTGTAGTGCTCTGTATTTGCTTAGCTCATTCCTGCCATGTCATATGCATTCTGTGTCTTGGTATTTCCAGTCAGCAACTAAGATTTAAGGAGCATTTGAAATGTAAAATAAAACACTTTATAAAGTAAGTGATCTAGCTCTCCACTTTCAGGCTGCAGAAAGGGTGTGGGTATAACTTGTGCTAAGGAGGAATTCAGTCTTGTGTGATCATTTGGGGAAACTGCCCAGGCCCACCTTGTAAATAAATCTTCTCAAGGGTGTTCACCTGGTTCAATACAGATTGACTGATTGACTGCTTGATTGACTGACTGATTGACTGATTCAGTTTACTGCTGTCCATAACAATACAACTGTCTCACAGAGAGAAATGAGCAGTACAAAGAAACACATTTTGTATCATGTGAATGAAATACTATTAAATGTATTATTTGCTCTATACATACAGTATTAAGACTACAAGTACTACTCCCTGTGTGAGTTGCATGACAGAACTGTCTTAAGTCATTGCAAACTTAAACTAAAATCAGGATAGACAGCATTGATACCCTTATGTTTTCTTTTGCACTGTTGCTGCAGTGACACCAAGGAATGGGAGGGGCTGTATTACAAGTTACTCATTTGCATGTAAATGGAGGCTTGCTTGACACTTTACTACCTTATGTCAGAGCCTCAGGCTCTAGATATGTGTTGCAACAGAAGAAATGACTTCTCTCTTATTGACATATGTACAGTACTTGATGTAATGTATAATAAATACATCAGACATATCCAAATCATAAATATACAGGAGTCTTCTCCTTGAAGTGCTTGGACAATAGTACCGAGCAGGGCTTAGGAGATCACATCCCTCACTAAACAAGTGAGAAAAAATGGTGGTTACTGAACTTTGAACTGGAAACTGGCACCAAGATACAAGTTTGGGCATGGTAGGCTAGAATATTTTATTTCCTGGGCATTTTTTGCAAGTTAATGTATCCCCTGGCAAGGGTACCAGCCAATCAAATGCCAGGAAATAAAAAGCCCATTTTCTAAGAATAAATTATCTGGTTTTGGGGGGACATCAGATCCATTGTGACACACATTTATGTACCGTACAATGGAAGCTGGCTGCTTGTCTTAAACTGTTGAAGTGGCTCGTAGAGATTAAAATGAAAAGGAAAGTACTTTACATAATCCTCCTTTAGTAGCTTTAGTAGTAGCACCAACTGCTGTCAGAAGTTGGTAGATACAGTCGGATCTTACATAGGGACATCTTGAATGGAACTGCTAGAGGAATACACTGCAAGACTAAGGACATGTGGCCATACAGCACCATGTGGTGCTACAGTATATCAATGGTGGTCATATAGGTAGAAACTGTAAGCTTTACCACTGCAGGATTGCATGGAGTGGTGAGTCATTCGAACACTGTACTAGGTCACAGAGTCATCTCTGGACCATCTCTGAGAAAGTGAAACTGTTGGCAACATAGTCTGGCCATGCCTAGACCAAACAGTAACTCAGGATTTTAAGCCTTATTATATATAGATTAGGGGCCCAATTCCAAGACTGCTTATGCATGGCGCAAGCAGAGTTACACCAAACCCCATGGTGTAAATCACAACTTGTGCCATGCGATATGCCGTTGGCTATTCCAAAAGGCACCTTGTGCCATGCTGTATGTGGGTTGTGCCAAATGTGGGTTACACCACCCGCTGCACCCTCAAATTGCAATGACATGGTGCTAGGGTGGGTTACGGCAGCAACTGTGCCCTATTCCAAAAGGGCGGCTGCCATAACCCTTACACTATTCCAAAAGCTGCAATGGTGCAACAGAGTTAGACCATCATGAAGATGGTCTAAGGGGCATCCATCCATGTCAATTAATGGATGCCCACTCTACAGTGCCATGGCAAAGGTACTGCAGTGCTTCCCATACCACCCGAACACATTCAGGCCCCTCACCCCTCCGAATGTCGGGGATCCCTGGGGTCCAATAAGCAATGTGCCCCCTCAAATGCCAGTGCCACCTGGCCAGACCCCCAAAGCCCTTGGTGCATGTGGCACTGTTCTGGGATGGGGGCTCCAGGGGGTCATTTCGCAGCAGGCTACGACTCACAGCATGCAGAGCCATTGCACCATGCTTGTGGCACTAGCCTATGCCTGCCACAGGTCACAGGATATAAGTGCTGGGGACCCTGCCTGTCTTGGAATATGATGCAGTGTTCCCAGCATAATGCCACATGGTACAACTCGCATACATCCATGAGTTGCACCATGTGTCTTGGAATTCGGCCCTAGGTTTCCCCAGTCCTTACCCCTTCATGACAAAAGCTGTCTTCCTTCATTTTATTCAGTGTCTATCCCACTAATCAAGACAGTCCAGAGTGTGACTGTTTCCCCTCCAGACTCAACTGCTGGTCCTTGAATTGCTGGCACGTGATGCTCACGAGGCAGGCTAATGGCACTTGCCTTCACCAGAACCTAAATGCATCTAGTTGAATTTTCAGAAGCCTTAAATCAACATACAGCACACAGTGTCATCCTCCATACATAGAAACACAGACTTTGATGGCAGATAAGGACAGCTTTGCCCACCCAGTCTGCCCATTTCCCTACCTTTTGGATAAGCTGCAGATCCTAGTTAACCATTAGCCTACAGTACTTCCTCCTACCCCCCCCACTAGAATTGCCTTATGTCTGCCCCATGAATTCTTGAATTCCTCCAATGTTTTTGACCCTACTACCTCCTCTGGAAGTCTGTTCCATGTGTCCACCACCCTCTCTATGAAAAAATACTTCCTCATGTTACCCTTGAGCTGTCCCCCCGATCTTCAAATTGTGCCTTCTTATTTTTGTACATCTCTTTCTCTAAAAGATGCTACCCTCTTGGACTTTGTTGATTCCCTTGAGGTACTTGAATGTTTCTATCATGTCCCCCCCCTCGCCCTCCTTTCCTTGAGGGTATACATATGAAGCTCCTTTAGTTTCTCTTCATATGGCTTCTGGTGCAGACCCTTCACCATTTTAGTTGCCCTCCTCTGGACTGCCTCCATCCTGTCTATGTCCTTGTGGAGATGGGGTCTCCAGAACTGCACTCAGTACTCCAGGTGGGGTGTCACCAACTGTCTGTACAGAGGGATAACAACTTCCTGTTTTCTACTGGTGATGCCTCTTCCTATGCATCCCCGTAACCCCCCAGCCCTCCTTACTGCCTTCTCACATTGCCTGCCTACCTTTAGGTCATCTGATATGACTACTCCCGGGTCCATTTCCGTTTTTGTTGCTGTTAGTACCTCCCCCCATTGTGTACCAGGACTGATTACCCTACCCACATTTTTCTTTGATGTCTACCAATATATCACAGTTAAATACATACTGTATATGAAGTGCTGCAAGAAAGATTTTGTAATACCTCATTTTTAGTTATGATTGAACAAAAGTGTAATAGTAACAAAAAGACTATTCACACTTTTATTTTTTGAAAGGCGTTTTATTGCATAAAATTGCACAGGAGCAGGTGAGCAACAAACCTCCCCTACATATGTTCACATATAATGGTACTATAGCATTTTAAAAGGATGTTTGTACCAAAAACAACATCTCTATTTGATATAAATAATCTACACCATTTGTATGAGATATATGTGAACTGCTTAATGTTGCATTTTTGAACTGAAATGGCATAATATCAGCAACACAGGGAACTAGGGCTTTATGAATATGCATGTCTGTGGCCTAGAAACAGACTTGAATTACTAATAAATATTCGTGAGGTGTATTAGCACCGATGCTTTTTATGGCAGCTGTAAACATCTTTTTAAACAAAATAGGGCATTATGAATGGCAACACAAGGACAATATCATTTTAAATCTTATATTCTTTGCAAAAATATTTTTGTGAATGCATCAGTTAGGGCAACTTAACACCAAAAAGGTAGGAAAGTGTGATGTTATGATTTCCAGCCCTAACTCCCCACCCCTACTCCATACACAGCAAAGGGAAAAAAAAAACATTAGGGTCTTGGTTCTCCAGAGTCTTGGCAAACCAATGGTGGTGTCTTCCTTGTGGTTGTCAACCCTAATGCTTACCCCATTCTGTGAGCAAACAATGTCATACAAGATCTCCTGTGGGCCCTGCATGAAGAAAGCTACAACACATTGTGCTGGCAACATTTGGCAAGACATACTCCTCTACTTTTGAAGAGCATACCACTATGAGACAGTGGCTGCACCTTGTGCTTCAGATTGGAGGCTATGGGTTGGGGGGGTTGAGCATTAGGGCTGACAACCCCAAAGAAGATCCCACCACTGACTCGCAAAGATTTTGGAGATGCAACACTCTAATGTTTATCACCTTCGCTGCTGGGGGTAGTGGAGAGTTAGGGATGGAAACCCTAATGCCACATTTCCCTACTTTTATAGCGATAAGTTACTCTAACTGGTGCATAAAAGTTTTTTCAAAGAATTTCCATTCTCTTGAGGTAGTGGAATTTTATCCTCATTCACACAGGTCCCTTTGGGACTTGCATGAAAGAGATGCAGATGAGCATAGCCATCTGGCCATGTGCCAAGGGAAGACTCCATCCTCCTACAGAAGTGCAAGGCCTTGCTGACCTTGCCCTTCTATGTAGTGTTGGATGTAACAAATTACCAAAGTTATGAACATGAGTAGGAAAATGTCAGTGTACATTCATAACTGCATTGTTTTTTAATATTTTCAACATAGCCTTGATATGAACCTACCTCAAGAACCCGGTAGGTGAAAATGCTCAAATCTCAGGTGAAATGTCATTCTGCAACATAGATATGAAAACAAATTTTGGTCAGGTTTTGAAAAGTGATAGTTGTCATGTTCATGAGGTGATGTGAAAAAAATGGCTATTTTGAAAATTTGGGATCAAGATGTTTAAAATTACCAAAATTATGAGTGCGTGTTGCAAAATTTCAATGTACACTAATAACTTTGTTGCTTTGTAATATTACCACAAATTTTAAACATAGCCTTCTTATCACCCCTCTTCATGACAAGGGGCTGAGAAAACTTTCAAAATGAGCCCAAAAGGTAATTTTGTGTAGTGACATCATCATTCGACTGCACAGATACAGAAACACATTTTGGCCAAGATTTGAAAAATGACAGTTGTCACATTCATGAGGTGATGTGAAAAAATGGCTATGTTAAAAATTTGAGGTCAAAATATTTAACATTACTAAAATTATGAGTATGTGTTGCACAATGTCAATGTATGCTCATAACTTTGACATTTTTAATTATTTTCACCACAGATATTCAACATATCCTTCTTATGACCCCACCTCATGAACAAGGATGGTAAAATTTTTCAAATCCTACATGAAAGGTGATTTTGTCAAGTGACTGAAAAATGCAATTTGGGCCTTATTTGCATAATTCCACTGCCATTGGTTGTGAAGTGGGGTCCCAAAAAGGCCAAGTTGAAAATTTGGGCTCACAATATTCAAAAATGGCAAAGTTACGCATCAGAGTTGAAAACCCCATTGAAATACATTGGACCACACTTACCATACTTTCTCATATTGTAGTCACAGGTTCCAGCAGCAAGACAAGTCTTCAATCAGAGAGTGGATCTATTCTGCACTTTGGGACATGTTCAGGTGAGTAAAGGTGTGTGGGGTGGTGGGTGCTAAGTGGGAGGTTGGGGTGGCTGGGTCAGAACAGCAAGGGACCGTTTCTGTTTTTTGCAGATTTAAAAACAAAATCACTGAAGGACATTTTTCTTCATTTCAGGTTAAAGAGGGCAGAAAATGTGTGCTAATTGGAAGCAGTTGGTAATGCTCCTAGTAACAGAAATGAACTGGCTTACCTCCAACTGAGCCAAAGGTAAAAGTATCAAAATAAACACTGATAAAAAAACTGTGTTTTCAATTGTTTTCTTTTTATGGACAACATTCTGCACAGTTCTCTTTATGGAATCAGTAATTTGGAGTTTTTACTGCATCATAGTTTGTGTACAGAATGCTAAGCATATGCCATTGTCCTATTAGAACCATGCTCAGACTTCTGTGCACAAACCATGACATAGTTACAGCTCCAAATCACTGGTTCCATGAAGAGAACTGCAACAGAAAGCTGCCCATAAAAAGGAAACAATGCAAAATCCAGTTTCTCACATTAGTTTTTTTCAGGTAAATCTGCATATTGATCAGTTAGGCTTATGTATATCATAATCTAGAAATAGGAACACTAGAAACAGCTGCCAATTAGAAATAATTTCCTGTCACCTTTAAAGCCCAAACACAGAGATTGGCACTCCAGTGTCAGGGCACCCCAGTGTCAGAACATTGTACAGAAATGGGGTTGGGTGACCTGGACAGAAGGGGGGTTCAGAGAAGCAGTACCTTGGGTGGGCACACTGGTCAGCTTACATAATTTTATTAAGAAAAAATATAAATAATCATTAAGTTTGGGAAGTGATATCACTATATCCAGACAACTCTCTTTACTTTGTCTCAGACCTCGAAACTTCAGTCCTGGCACTTTTAGAAACCCTACAATCATATCGGAAACTAGCGGATTATAAAATTAACCTCACTGAATCTGAAGCATTGATCCTGAGTGGCAACCCTTTCAGATCATTTAAAACTAACTTCCCCTTCACCTGGTCCACTAAAAACACGATTAGATACCTGGGTATCGAAATAGCAGGAGACATAGCTTAGCTTTATAAGAATAACTGTATGATATTATTTCAAGAAATACAGGTGGACGTAGCCAGATGGCTTCTATTACCTTTGTCCTTATATGGTAGGACACAAACTATAAAAATGACTGTCCTACCCAGACTATTTTTCCTCTTTCAAACTTTACTAGTCCATCCCCCCAGAAACTTCTGGACTAAACTATAAAAAGAAATAAACTGGTTTATTTGGGTTAAGAAACACCCAAGACTTTCTAAAACTATACTACAGGCACCTAGGGAGAAAGGAGGCTTAGCCCTCCTGAACATTTATCATTATTACCTCGTGGCAAGGGGAGCTCAATTATGTAATTGGGCCAAATGTCGAGAGGAGTCAGGCTGGTATCGCCTTGAAGAAGCAGCTCTTACTGGATGGGCTCTTTGGGCTATCCTCACAAATACCATACCACAACATATTCATGATGAAATGGACAACCCTTGGATAGCTCACTCCCTCTCAGTCCTGAAAAGACTTAGGAGACTCACACACACCCTGGAGAACCCAGGACCCCTAATCCTTATCAGACATGAACCCTCATTTACCCCTCCTAGGACAGACTCAGGCTTCAGTTTCTGGGCAGCACAAAAGCTGGCAACTTTTGTACACTGCATGGATGACAGGGGATGCTTATCATTTGCCCAACTGAGCACTAAATTATCCCTTAGCAGTGAAGATCACTATAGATATTTCCAGGTGCGCATTTAATTCTAACACCAGGGGTGAGGCAACAGTTAAGGAGAGATGAAACCGACCTAGAAAATTATTTTTATTTTGCAGTCACACTCAGTGGAAATACCCACCCCCTCTCACAGCTCTATAAAATTGTAAATACACAAGATTCTACAACTTTAGCTAAAGTAAAGAGAAAGCGGGAGAGCGAGCTCAACATCTCCATATTACAGATTCACCGGGACAGGAGATTCACAACGGGTTGGAGTGTTATGAGCTCACCAACCTGGAGAGAATTCCACTGGAAGATCATTCAAAGATTTTTCCTTACCCCCACAACCACAAAGTATTTGAGCAAGCATCTTTCAGAGTTATGCTGGAGGAGGTGTGGCAGTATAGGGATCCACACACATGTCTTCTGGAGTTGTCCAGAGATACATCAATTCTAGATACTGCTACATAATCAAATACAGGTCATTACAGGCCTCCTTATACCTTACACAGGAAAGGATTTAGTACTGAGTCTATCCACATTATTATATGGAGACAAGATATCAAATGCTCTAGCCCAAATATGAAATGAGAAGGGACTTGGCAAGGTTGGAGGAATGGTCAAATGTATGACAGCTTGGATTCAATGCAAAGAAGTGCAAGGTAATGCACCTGGGAAACAAAAACCCAGGGGAAGAGTACACAATGGGGGGTGAGATACTGACAACAGTAAAAATGGAAAGGGACCTGGGGGTAATTATGTCAGATAACCTAAAGGTGGGCAAGCAATGTGAGAAGGCAGTAAGGAAGGCTGGGGGGATACTGGGATGCACAGAGAGAGGCATCAATAGTAGAAAACAAGAAGTTGTTATCCCTCTGTACAGACGGTTGGTGAGACCCCAACTGGAGTACTGTGTGCAGTTCTGGAGACCCCATCTCCTCAAAGACATAGACAGAGTGGAGGCTGTCCAGAGGAGGGCAACCAAAATGGTGCAGGGTCTGCACCAGATGACATACAAAGAAAGATTAAAGGAGCTTAACATGTATACCCTTGAGGAAAGAAGGGAGAGAGGGGACATGACAGAAACTTTCAAATACCTCAAGGGAATCAACAAAGTCCAAGAGGGTATCATCTTTTAGAAGAAGAGATATGCAAGAACAAGGGGCACAATTTGAAGATAGAGGGGGACGGCTCAGAGGTAATGTGAGGAAGTTTTTTCACAGAGAGGGTTGTGGATGCATGAAACAGCCTCCCTGAGGAGGTTGTGGAATCAAGAACAGTGGGGGAATTCAAGAATGCATGGGACAGACATAAGGCAGTCCTAGTGGAGGGTAGGAGGAAGTAAGCAGTTGGTTAACTAGGATCTGCAGCTTATCTGTTAGGTAGGAAAATGGGAAGACTAGGCAGGCCAAGTGGTCCTTATCTGCCATCAAATTCTATGTTTCTATGCTTCTAAATAATGAGAGTGGGTGCATTAAAATGTATTACTTCCTGGTGGTTATCACCAACCCCCACCCACTACAAGATTGGAAGCTCAGGGTCACAGAGTTGGAAAGAATGGAAAATATAACCAGCAAGTTGAGATTGCAGCAAGACAGATTCTTACAAATTTGGTCCCGCTGGCATCAACATACAGGACTATCATTGTATTAAACCCCAAAAGATTGTACTATATAAGCTACTGGAGAGTTGTATTTTATTTTATTTTAAGTTACAATTGTCTCATGTATGTTCTGTTTTTATGTCTCCTTCTATTAGAGACTCTTATAATGTATGTATGGACAAGAAGACAGAATATATATCATTACCTTAACATTAACAAAATTAAGTTATCTATAAGGTTGTTAGATTATGGTTCTTACATATGTACGCTTATCTACTAGAAATGTTCAACACAACAATAGAACAAAGTTTATTGTATATGATAAATTGTTGGAAACCAATGTATGTTGAGTATCACAGCTGATCAATAAAAAGAAGTTTTGAAAAAAAAAGATTGGGAAGTGCGGGCAGGACACCTGGAGGGGAGTGGCGAAGAAAGAAGTGGTACCAGGGGTGGGCACTCTGGGCTGCTTAAGAAAAAGATAGATAGATTGATAGATAGATAGATAGATAGATAGATAGATAGATAGATAGATGGATAGATAGATGGATAGATGGATGGATGGATGGATGGATGAATGGATGGATGGAGACAGACAGACAGAATGGTGGATTGGCAGCTAACTCCTCTCACAGCTGCGTAACTCAACAGAACCCCACTGTTCTCATACAGAAACACTGGTGAATGGATTCTTTCGCTAAGCTGAGCACCCTGGATTTTGGGATGCCCAGTAAAGATATTTCTGACAATTTTTTTTTTAAACAAACACCAGGATCTATCAAGACTGGTCCAGTTTTGCTACTGTAAGTTCAGATGATTGTTTTTTTAAATTACACCATTTTACATATTTTCCATGCTTTTTAATTTTGAGGGGAAAAGACACAAGATGGCATCTCTCAAAGTACAAAAAAAGTTTTGTGCTGTAAGAAGCAAGTGGTGAGAAACAAGAAATAGTCTTGTGACACAGACATTTTGATGTCATATCAGAAAATTATCCCAAGAACCCTACTGATCATGTTCATAGAAGAAAAGCACTAAAGTTTAAAGCCTTATAACTCTGGAACAATTTAATGTTTTTTCATGAAACCTTTCAAAGGCACTACCTTAGAACATAATGCCTGTACCTTGAAAGTTTGGGGAAAAATTCCATTCCATGTAGCTGATAGGTGAGAGCAAAAAGCATGTCAAGTATAAGCAAAAATAGACATCTACAGAAAAATGGCATAAGTGGATCTCAGAAACTGCACAAGCTGCTGTCACAAAACGTTGGGCAGATTTAGATCCTGCCTCCTAGACGACACATGCAAAATTTAAGCTGATTTCATCAAACGCTGCCAGAGCTATTAAGATGTAAATTTAAGGATTTAACATTGGGTGCCCTGCTCAACCATAACTATGGGGGCACTGCCATACCTCTATAATAAGAATATCCTGTATATTGCTGGAAATTGCTTAATTTATTTTGGAACCGCAATGGCGAAAACTGCATTAGTAACACATGGAACTAGGGCTTTATGAATATTCATGTTTGGTGCCTAGAAATTGACTTTTATATTTTAATAACTATTCATGAGGTGCTAAAGCACTGACACTCTTTATGGCAGTTGAAAATGTATTTTTAAATAATTCTAAGTATTTTTTATAGCAATACAAGGACAATATCCTTTTTTTTTCTATTTTTATTTTTTTCTATTTATTTTGTGTGCCACACCTCTCTCTGCCGGGACATCCACCCAGTCATGGACCCCTCTGCTGCAGCATCTCCACATGAGCCGCTCTCCTGGGATCCCTTGGATTATCCTCCCAGGGTGGAGACATGACACCCAGCCTGTAAGGTGCCATGAACAATGGGATAGGGCAGGAGTCAGCCTGGGGAGTTGATTGCAGCTGAGGGGAGGGCATCATTTAGGCAGAGAAGAGGCAGGCTTGGTTTTTCTCCACCTGGTTGGGTGGAAACATGCAATGGCACCAGCGTCCATCCCGTCCCCTTGTAGCCTGGCTGGCGCCATATGCTGTGGCACTTCTGGCTTCCACCAGGGGTCCTCATTGCACTGGTGACATCCCTCCCCCTCCCACCGGAGAAGGAGATCAGTCATGGGATGCTCGAGCCTTCTCCCCCCAGCCAGCCCTCCAACGACCCGAGTCCATTCCCAAATCCAGGTCACCAGTGTCTCAAACTGAAATCCAACCACTGCACTGGTGGGCCGGCAGACAATGTCACTTTAAATCATATGTAAGACTATCCTGTGTTTGGAAAAAAATAACTTACAAACTGCAATTGCTTCTACCGCACTTAGGCTATATGGAACAATTGACTTATAAATATTCAGGAGAAGTAATTGAACTAACGTTTCTTTATACATGTGATTTCAAGTATTTCTAAATTAGTGCATAAGAATATGACTATTACAAAGTAAATTGACCTTGAACTTGTGTCCTATAATGAAATGAGCTTAAATACGATATTTGTTTAGCATGGAACCAAACTAACGATTTATGAAAAGTCATTAGTCAACATATTTAAAATGAGGCTGTTCTTTCTGTAAGCCGTGTCCCCTGAGGAAGACTCCAAGAGAGTTGGAGTGCTGGGTTGAGTGGCAAGTGGCTCATACTGCACCAGTCCAATTTGTGAGCAATAGACTCTTTTAATACAGTGGTGATCGTATAAAAGTTTGGAAGTGCTGAGGTATACCTCAAGGTACCAGGTACCTCCTCAGCGCTGTCAAACTTTTATACAATCACCACGTGGACTTGAGTGCCTCAGTGGTACCTTGAGGTACCTCAAGGTATACCTCAGCACTTACAAACTTTTATATGATCACCACTGCATATCAAGTTTGTTTAAATAAAATGTAAGTAACAGCTTACTGACTTTGGGACTGTTTCTTTTTACTTTCCGTCATGTGCCACTGTACTCTCCAGTTATTATTTGTAATACACAGACTCTATAAATCACTAATATCAAGCTACTGGATGCCAGAGAGGCACAAAGTGGTTGTAGGCCAATGAAATGTTTGAAACTCAGTACAAAGGGGAAGACTACATTTAAAGTACAGTATAAAGTAGGGAATACAAATGATTATAGCAAACCAACCCCACCCCACCAAACCCCCAGTTTTTCTCAATGAGGGAAACCACTAAAAGCTTTCACATTGGCCAATGTACGTATCTGTCTCCACCACTAATTCCAACACTGACTTTCTCCATACTAATATTGGGGTGGATAGGTGACTGAATCAACAGAATCTCTAATTGTTCTTGGGCATGTATAAATCATTCTCAGATCATCTCCTGTTTGGTCTCTTAGTTTCTGGTCTGTACTCAAAGTACTCTGATGTCTCTGGATAATGTTATGTATTTTGAAAGATCGTGTACTAAAAGTAGTAACAAAGTTCCATTCCTTACCAAAAGAATCTTCATTCCTATCTGATCATGGTGTAAGAGAGTCCTGTCTTGGTATGCCAGTAACATGTTGCAAGGCACAATCAATCGCTGCAGAGACCCCCTGTCCTTGAATCTAACAATTAGTTCACATTTCCTAATTTCATAATCCTACAACCTTGTAGAGTACATCAAAGAGCATCCTCATTATAAAGAACCCCCTTTGTAACAAATTCTCTCATATAGTGATCAACTGTGATGGCTCCCGTTGTTCCCAAAGTAATGATATTAAAGCAGCAGTGCAATGAATAGATATTTATGGTCATGAATGTAGTTCCACTGCTTTGACGTTTTTATGACTATCGGCTATACTTTCAGTTTTGTTAAACATGTTTTTATTTTGTTTTCAGGTTCTACTTGCATTTAGATTTGCACAGACCCCCGCCAGGATTGCCATATTTAAACAGGGTGCATCATGGACATTTTTTCAGTTTGTTAGGGTAATCATGATGCAACAATGCATTGATTTGTTATCATTTCTGCTACAGTGCATGGTCACGTTCATTCCTTACTGTACAGTACCTGTCTCATCTAACTTTCTTTTATAGTTTAAAACTTATACAAATGCTGGCACTTGTTTCTGTTCATTAAACAGCCATTTCCACAATACTTCAAATAAACTGTCATGTGTCCCGCTGCAAGCTCACCCCGATATTGTCAACCAGCCACAAATATTTTGCTTAGTATTAGTTTAATACGCTCACTAAGAGTTTAGAGGACATCTCTAATTATATGTGTTTCTGTAACAAGGGAACCATACAAGCCATTTTTCAAGTGGGGCTAGCGCTATTCACAAAATTCATGCAAACATTAAGCAGGCATCACCCCAGAACCACACCACTCATGTCATCACTTATTTTCAAAAATTATAAAACTATGTATTTGTCAGATGACATTATTATGCTTCTGCACCAATGATGGGTTGAAAGTTTCTGTGGCATGCACGTCAAGAATGGCATTGAGGAAAGGCAGAAAGCATACCCAGAAAGACACACATTTGCTGCCCAAATGTAACAGTGCAGCTGATCCTGCTTGACACCCAAGCTGAATAATCATTTCTTTTAAATGTACCTTTTTAAATATAATTGCCTTACTCCTCTAATATGCTGCTGGATCTGCAAGGGAAAGAAAAAGGCAGCTGCAGTTTTAAGTGGTATGTGTTACTGAATATCAGTGCTGCAGCCTGCACGGTTACAAATACAAAAGATGCAAGACGGCCTGAGATACACAGACCGAGTGTGGATTGTTGTTTGCCATAATTTTCTAATGTTGAGGCTTGCTGTGAGTTCTGTTTCAGTTTGCTGGGCTCAGGATTTCTATCCAGTTCATTGTTCCCACAGTCAGGGGTGCCAGAACACATGGTGGGGGGGGGGGGCTCATTAACCTTGCTAGGGCTCTCAAAACTCAGCTTTATAACGTTTTTTTTTTTTTTTTACAACTGGTGTAAGGTCCCACTCGCACATCCACAACCGCCCCCATCATTAAATACTTCAGCTAGCTAACGTAATGCCATGAGTGCTGTGAGGGAGTTAACACACATTTGCTGAGTTATAAAATATGTAGTAAAACCTGAATTCCTGACACACAAGACTTCATTCTGACAGATGAGCTCTTGTATGCAGCCTTTCGTTTTGTGAGAACTCTGTTAGGACACATACCCTGACCTAACTGCCATTTCCTTATGTTCCAGCATGATACAGACACCAAAACTAATTTGAGAGGGTAGAAAAGGTATGCAAACAACATTCCTATTTTCTCATAGTAAGTTACAAATATACCACTTTGGAAAGCTCTAGGATGAAAGAATTATCTTTTTCTCACATGCTACATGGGAATGCGCATTGCTGAACTACATTGCAAACACATACATGCATCATGGGAATTAGGTTAGGAAAACAAACATGTCGGGCAGAAATTTAGTTCACATGACTTAATATAACTATTTTATAAATAGCTATTTATTTAGTACTTTATATGAAAAAGTATTAATATAGATAGTAATCGGAAGTCTGAATAAATCAAAGGCACAGGAAAAGACAAAACTTTTATTTTTGAAGACTGTTCATTGCACTGCTGCTTTAACACCTCGCTGTGGTGAACACCTAGCTATAGGGAACACCTCAACTGGCTCCAGGAGTGTTCATTACAGAGAGGGGCCACCGTAATTGTCTCTTAACACTAGTCTTTGCCACATGCAGAGGGTGAAAACTGCTTGCCAGTAATAAACTATTAGGAGCAGTACGCTTTTTGAATAAATAAGAACCAACATTCCTCCACACCCATTTTGAAAATGATAAAATCCAGAAAGGAAATATTATTTCTCTGGATCTGACCCTTAAATCAGACATTGTTGTTGGTGGATTCAAGTTATAGTACAAAGCATCCAAACTCTTTCTCATCCCTACACAATATAATGAAGATGGGCCCAATTCCAAGAGGGGCTACGCTGGTGTAAGCCAAGATAAGCCAAACCCAATGGCTTATCTCATGACTTACACCATGCATTATGCCAGCCCCTATTCCAAGTTGCGACTTGTGCCATGGTGGCTGCAGGCTATGACAATCATGGGTTATGCCACCCACTACACCGCAGCCCGCAACGCCATGACACAAAAGTGGGTTATGACAGCAACATCACCCAGTTTCACGTGGGCGACTGTCATAACCCACAGTTATGATTCTGAAGGCTGCAGTGGCATAGCATACTTATGGCAGCTCGGAGCTGTCCTAAGTGGCATCTGATAGCTGGCACCATTGGATGCCACCATGCAGCACCACAGGCCCCCACAAGCATGCTCATGCCCCTCAACCCCCCAATTGATGTTGGTCCCTGTTAGTCCAATCCATGGTGCACCCACCTGGATGCCTGATCCATCAGTCCTGCCCCCCCATACCCCCTGGTGTGTGCCATGGTGGTCCAGGGAAGGGGGGGCTTTGGGGGGGTTGCCTGTCACTGGCCACGATGTGCGACATGCGGGCATATACTCTATGTGCATGGCATTAGCCTACACATGGTGTATCCCACATGTCACAAGTGCCAGAACCCTGCCACTCTTGGAATGCAGCATAGGGTCCCTGGCATAGCGGCGAATGGCCATTCATCTTGGAATTGGCCCCGATGTCATCAATATAACAACACCACATATCCAAGAAATGAAAATATGGATTTTTGCATCACTGTATACAAACGTCTACACCAATTTTACCAAAAAGAGTTTAGCAAAACTGGGGCCATTGTAGCTCCCTTGCGGTTTACTTATTTTTTTTGTGATATAGCTGTATTGTCCACGATCGCCTTCACACCTGCTTCAGGCCATTTCATGGTCCTCCCAGTCCCCTCTGCTACTCTCCATACTGCCATACTGGTGGGGATCTGAATGGGGTGGGTCCTGAGGGAAGCTGTGCCATGATATACAGTGATCAATGCACATAATTGTTTCTGGATTTTCTCTCCTGTCCTTCTTCCACAATGCTCAGCACAGGACATGTGCCTCTATGTACACCCCTTGAATGCAGGTAGCAATGCCCTGTGGAGAAGACACTCTCCCTTGGCCTACCACAAGGGGTTGCTACTGTACCAGAACTGAAGCACCTTCCTCCCCTGGCTGGGAGTTCTGCCTCACAACAGCTCTACCCAATCCCACCAGCCATGCAACCTGGATCCTGAGCCTTCTCTTGAACCCAGGGTTGCCAGCAAGGGTATGTTTGCACATTATAGTTCACCACTTGCTATTACTTCATTACTTTTTGTACATATAAGCCCTTGCACTTTATGGTAATGTCCCTTTAAGGATGGTCCTTATGATAAGAATATGTCATACTTTTGTTGTTCTGGTGTTTTTGGTTTTTTTGGCCATTAATGCTCAGCTCTTTGCACCTAAAAAGCCATAACAAAAAAATATATTTCTTGGTGAAAATTCCAGGTTCCAAATCTTTATCATTTTTCTAATGTGAGAGCAACAGAAGCATTTTAAAATTGATCATTTTGAGAGATTTGTCGTTCCTCTACATTTATTGCTATTTAATGAAATGTCAGCACATTAGCAGTATGTGGAGATCCTGCCACAGTGGGTCACTGTGTCAAGTTTCAGGCTACTAGGTAAAATGATGGCCTATTTATTAGCATGCAAAAATCATAATTAAAACGTCTTGCTCCACCGGAACTACAGTACAGTGGTAATACTGTGCAATTGTAATTTCTCTACTTCAAATTCAAATAACTTTATTGGCATACCAAGACATAAAGATATTGCCAAAAGTTTATACATCAAACTATTCATGAGACATAAACATACCACAATGTACTTTAATACACTGGGATCCATTTGTTTGGCTGAAGTGCATTGGTCTGAGTTTCACAATCCTGACCCCGAGTGCCCGAAACACAGTTGCCCGATATTGGGATTTCACCCCCTACAGAGTTAGGATCCTTAAGTATGGGGGTGGGTGCTCCCCCACATTGGGGGGGTGTGGGGGGCAAAGTCCCCCAAAACACTTGTTGAATGTGAAATCCTAATGTCAGGCAACCATGTTTCGGGCACTCGGGGTTGGGATTGTGAAAATCTTGGGCTGATAAATTTCGGCCGAACATAGTATGTCCCATACATCTATGTTGTATTTCAGGGGTCCACAACGTGTGGCCTGGGGGCCAGAATTGCCCCAACAACAGCTGTCTGTGGCACCCGAGGGCCTAGCAGCTTCCACTTGCAGTCTCTGTTTTTTTGTTGTTGTTTTTAGTTTCAGTAACATGTTTATAAATAAATAAATAAACAAAAAATAGATAAATGTATGTTTTGATTTGTTTTATGTGTACATTTAATAATGTCTTGCTGAACATTTGTCACCTCGGGCCATTTTACAGTGGCCCTCAGCCAGTGGCCCTTGGACCTCGGCCTTGACTCAAGTCTTCAGTCTGGCCCACCACAAAAAAGATTGTGCACCACTGTTGTATTTGGAAGCTGGTGGCAGGATGCTGTATTGTTTGCAGCTATTTCTGCTACATGATTTCTTCCCCCAACAGTATACAAAGTTTGGTTTTGTTATTCATTACCAGGAAATCTGCTATCCTTTTTGATAGCTCTAGAAAACATTGTTCTTGCAAACAATTATATTTTGTATAATGGAGAATGGAATGCATTTGTTTCAATGTCACTGCTTTCATCCTGGTTACAGCGTCTGGCGTCTTTAGGTTTCCAGGATTATTTGTGTCTGCTGGTTTCTATTTTTAAACTGTGGTAACTGATTCAGTTACCACATTCAGTTACTACAGGCAATGGCACCACAATCCGCACAGGGGTTGTATACAGACCCTCCTCTCAGTGGGAGGAAATGGACAAGGAAATGATAGAAAGTATACTTAGAATGGCAGAAAAAGGGGAGATATTGCTGATGGGTGATCTGAATATGCCAGATGTTAACTGGAGTGCAGTTGCTGCAGCCACTTCTAAGAGTGGGGTTATTCTAGATGCCCTACAGGGGGCATGCCTTAGACAACTAGTATTGGAACCCACTCGAGAGGGAGCAATCTTAGACCTAGTTCTCTCAAATGGAGATGGAGAGAGGATCATAGATGTAGAAGTGGGTAGCCATCTGGGAACTAGCAACCATCGAACAGTATGGTTCACAATAAACACAGCTGTAGAGTCAAGCCATACAAAGGCAAAAGTACTGGACTTTAGGAGGGCTGACTTTGCCAAAATGGGTGAGTGCCTAAGGAATGTACTAGCAAATGGGCAGGAAGGAGGGGTGGAAGAACAATGGGGAATAATAAAAACTGCCATCACAGAGGTAACAAGCCTTTGTGTGAAGCAAATAAACAAAACAAAACGATGCAAGAAACCACTATGGTTCTCAAAGGAGGTGGCAGTGAAGGTTCACGAGAAAAAGAAAGCATTCAGGAAGTACAAGGATTCACAGAAGGAGCAGGACAAAGAATTGTATCAGTTAAAGCAAAAGGAAGCTGGGAAGGCAGTCAGAACAGCAAAGGCCCAAACCGAGGAAAAGATAGCCAACTCAGTTAAGAAGGGGGATAAAACCTTTTATAGGTACATCAGGGAATGTAGAAAGACCAAGGAAGGGACAGTGAGGCTTAATAAAGGGGAGAGGGGGTGGGAAGAGGGTGACGGTGAAAAGGCAGAGATACTAAACAAATATTTGTGCTTAGTATTTACAAATGAAGAGGGGGAGGTACCTAAAACAAACAACAGAAACACTCTGGATACAGAAGTTGATACCAGCCCATTTACAGAAGAAAGGGTTCTGAAAGAACTCTTAAAACTGAAGGTGGACAAAGCAATGGGGCCTGATGGGATTCATCCCAGAATTCTAAAAGAACTGAGGGTAGAACTAGTGACACCACTGACTACCCTCTTTAACAAATCATCGGAGGATGGGGTGGTACCTGAGAACTGGAGGAGGGCAGATGTGATTCCACTTCACAAAAGTGGGAGCAGGGCAGAAGCGGGAAACTACAGACGTGTTAGTTTAACCTCAGTGACAGGGAAAATGATGGAATCACTTCTGAAGGAAAGAATTGTCGAGTACCTAGAGGCTAGAGGGGCACAGAACCCAAGGCAACATGGACTCACAGCGGGAAGGTCATGCCAGACGAATCTAATAGATTTCTTTGACTGGGTGACCAAAGTAGTAGATCAGGGAGGGGCTGTGGACATGGCCTACCTAGACTTTAGCAAAGCATTTGACACAGTCCCACACAAAAGATTAATATACAAGTTAGCCAGCCTGGGAGTGGGTCCCAAGGGGATAGCCTGGGTAAAGAATTAGCTGGAGAATAGGACACAACGGGTAATAGTAAATGGAGTCCACTCTGAAGAAAGGGGGGTAACCAGTGGAGTACCGCAGGGTTCAGTATTAGGACTGGTCCTCTTCAATGTCTTTATAAGCGACATTGCAGAGGGACTTGAAGGAAAAGTATGCCTCTTTGCAGATGACACAAAGATCTGCAACAGACTTAATGCACAAGGTGGGGTGGAAAGGATGAGAAGGGACTTGGCAAGGTTAGAGGAATTGTCAAATGTATGTCAGCTTAGATTCAATGCTAAGAAGTGCAAGGTAATGCACCTGGGAAACAAAAACCCAGGGGAAGAGTACACAATGGGGGGTGAGATACTAACAACAACAAAAATTGAAAGGGACCTGGGGTAGTCATATCAGATGACCTAAAGATGGGCAAGCAATGTGAGAGAGCAGTAAGAAGGGCTGGGGGGATACTGGGATGCATAGGGAGAGGCATCACCAGTAGAAAACAGGAAGTTGTTATCCCACTGTACAGACAGCTGGTGAGACCCCATCTGGAGTACTGTGTGCAGTTCCGGAGACCCAATCTCCATAAAGACATAGACAGGATGGAAGCTGTCCAGAGGAGGGCAACTAAAATGGTGCAGGGTCTGCACCTGAAACATATGAAGAGAGACTTAAGGAGCTTAATATGTATAGCCTCGAGAAAAGGAGGGAGAAGGGGGACATGATAGAAACTTTCAAGTACCTCAAGGGAATCAACAAAGTCCAAGAGGGTAGCATCTTTCAGAAAAAGAGGTGTGCAAGAACAAGGGGGCACAATTTGAAGATGGGGGGTTCAGAGGTAATGTAAGTAAGTATTTTTTCACAGAGAGGGTTGTGGATGCATGGAATGGCCTTCCGGAGGAGGTTGTGGAATCAAAAACAGTGGTGGAATTCAAGCATGCATGGGACAGTCATAAGGCAATTCTAGGGGTTGGGGGTAGGAAAAAGTAGGCTGCTGGTTAACTAGCATCTGTAGCTTATCCATTAGGTAGGGAAATAGGCTGACTGGGTGGGCCAAGTGGTCCTTATCTGCCATCAAATTCTATGTTTCTATGTTTCTGTTTGGTAAGAATTTGTCTGTGTTAAGCATTTTTATCTGTATGCAGATAAGCAGATACGGTGAGGTTTTTGTAGGGGGATCTGTAGCACCCTAGTTTCATGTGAGTTTTGTTTTGCTGTTCCCAGTACAGCATATATTTGTTTTTTTAGGGCTGTCTCTAGTGCTCTGGACAAGATACAATGATGTTTAAGTTTACTTATGGCATAGTCTGTGATGTCAATATTACTGTGGCCTAAGAGTGTTGACACAAAAGAGCATACAGTAAAACCCTGTTTATCCGAATGTACTTGTGGACATGAGAAATGTTCAGATAGACTGGGTTTTGAATAATTGGGAGGCCTGCTGAGCAAACAATAGATTTCAGTCAGCATTGCTGTCCAATGTCAGGTATCTTTATTAAAGTTAAAAGTTTGACTTTAAAAGTTTAATAATAAGCTTACAAATACATAAAATACTGCACATTTCATTACAGTATTAGTGCATCTTACTAAAATACTTTTTCAAGGTTTTGTTTTTTCTCATTCTGTTGCCTGTCTGCTTTCATTCTAAGCTGATAAAGAAGCAGCAGTTGTACTCCATCAGTGTCCTGCTGGCTTTTGTCCCAGCTGATTCATTTAGCAAAACAATCATCATCTTCAGCATCATAGGGAATTGTCTGGGTGTCTGAGACAGCCTCAGTAGCCTCCTCATCCTCCTGTTCTGTTGATTTATTTCTGACCATTCTATGACCTCTGCATTGATCATCTCACCATAACCCGTTTCATCATCTGTTTACGCCCATTCCTCCACGAGGTCCTCTGTGAGATGCATGTGCTCTGCAGCTGAATAGAGTGCCGCCATGACCTAGGCAGATGTTTTGAGTGGCCGAGAATTTAAACTGCATTTTTTTGCCTCAGGTTGAATCTTCTTCCATGCCTCCACCATCATTCAAAGTGCATTCTTAATTGTGATTGACTTAATGATGTCAACAAATGAGATCTGATCATTTTTTTCAAGGAGCACTGTTGTAAGCAACTTAGTTCTGTAAATTCTTTTGACAGTTGCCAGGATTCCTTGGTCCATTGGCTGAATGGTAGCTGTAGTATTTGTAGGTAAATATCTGCAACAGATTGCACCATCCTCAGTTTGGGAGTGTCTCTGAGCTGGGGTGCACTCCTGCATTGTCGATTAGGAGTATGGCTTTAACTGCAGAGTCCAAGACTGAAGATGACTTTTGACAGCAGGTACAACATTTATAAAAAAAACAGTCTTTAAAAATCTCTGAGTTTATCCACATGCTCCATTGTGAGAGATAAAGAGTAGGTAGACTATTCAAATTCATATACTTCAAACACTATGGTGACTGTGATTTCCCAATGATTAATAAAGGGAGCTTATGACACCCAATAGAATTGCTGGCAGCAAAAACTGTTAGGAGTTCTTTATTTTTTTAAAGCTCAGAGCATTTTTTCTACTGATGAGTCAAGTATCTTTTCAAGAAGTAGCTGCCAGTAACTGCCTGTTTTGTCAGCATTATACAGGGCTTCGTCTGACAGCCCTCCCCCATGCATAATGTCCTGAAGTTTTCTACAAAAGGGCTCTGTGCATTCAGTGTTTGTGGACATTATCTCACTGGTCACTGCTAGTTGGCAAATCCTGTGTCTCTGCTTAAATTGATCAAGCCATCTTCACTGGCTGAAAATGAGTTATCAACATTCAGCTGCAGGTGAAAATGAAGTGCCTTTTCTTTTAAAATTGTTCTAGAGATTGGCCTCCCCTTGCATCTGTTTTGCACGAACCACATAAAAACAGCTTTGTAAAGAGCATCAGCATGGCAAGAATGCAGAGGCTGCATTTGTCATAGTTTATGCTGCAGTCCATTGAGGATGCAAAGTCACACATTTTATATGTAATATTTGCAATGTTATTGCTTGTTGTTGTATACTGAAATGTTTGTATGTCTATTCCAATTTCCCTTTCCCCCAGGACACTCTGTGAGATAAGCAACTTGTTGTTCAGTGTGTCCTTCCTGGTGAAACTCTTACATAAATAAATAAATAAAATCTTTAGCTTTTTTTTGTATTGCAGACTGTAGCATTGCCTAGCCCAAACTGTCTGGCAACATCAGTGATTTTAATCATTTCCTAGACACTCCAGGATCTTTAACTTCTGTCTGATATCCAGCATGGTCCTTTTGCATTTTACCATCAGGATTACAAGCATATCACACAGCAGGAAGGTAGGTGAAACCTGAGCTGCTTAACAGCCATTAAATAGAATGTGACACATTGTCAACAGCTGAGGCAGCCTTGCCATTGTTACCCAAGGGAATTTTAATTAGCTGCAAATTGCTTAATGGGGGATTACAGACAACACATGCAGAGACAGCAGAAAGGCTGGGGGACACAAGGCTGTTTTGGATAACTAAGCGATTCAGTTAAATAGGGTTCAGATAAATGGAGTTTTACTATATTGTGTTTTTGTCTATTCTCCACTTTTAAGTGATTTGGGGTCAGATATTCAAAACTTTGCACTGGGCAAAAACCGTTTGCACAGGTTTAGCGCGGGATTAGTGCAGGTCTGCTATATTCAAAAGGCCAAATAGTGTGGGCAAACAGCATTAGCGCTGGGCAAAATTATAATGTATGCAAGAGGCAAACTGACATGAATACAGGCGCAATGCTATATTCAGCGACTAGCGCTGTGCTAACTGGTTTTGCGTGACTTAGTGCGACACTTAACGCGGTGCATATTACCACCCAGGAAAAGCTTGTCTTAGCCCTGGGCAATCAGCTTTGCACGACACTATGGCTTTGCGTGGTGTTTGCATGGGTTTAGCACGGGTTTTGCCCGACCCTAACAAATAAATATGACACATAGATAAAGCCAAACATAGAGGAAGCATGCTGCTAACTGATGGCATCACAATGATGCCATCATCTGCCACCAGTCCCAGCCATGCCAGGCAGTAAGTGGTGACCCTGCTGCCAGTGGACAGATGGCAGTGTGGCCATACAGCACACACCTGTGGACCACACTTCTGTGGACACCAACAGATGCCAGCACACACATGCAGCACTGTGGGTATGGAGGATGTTGAGGGGAGCATGTATGGATGGTGAGGCTGTGCCACAGACCAGGTGTGGCCACAAGGCTGGGACACATCATGCAGTGCACATGGGCCAGTATTGTGAATACCCCAACACCAGTGTGCCTTTTGGATAATATATGCCCCCCTGGCCACATACCGCACAGCTGTACAACTGCCACAGCACACAAAGCCAGAAATGTACATGTCACTCTGAGCATCCCATGCCACAGGTGCAGCATCTGTGGGTCACACAACAGTGTACCAGTAGTGTCCACTGTCAGTGAACACCTGCAGGTTGGGCCTCTCACTGTGTATAGTGCAGTCATCATCACTGCCCTACATACCATAGGCATTGCTGTGTCCACACACTACTGGCCTCCTTGGTACTGCAGTGTCTGCTGTGCACTGTAGTGTGACCGACAATGTGAGAGTTGCATGCAGCACCACCACCATCTGTGCCTATGCTGTGTTGTCCCAGTACAGCTGCAGGCAGCAGTGCATGTGGAAGTAGTGTTCAAAACTGTATAATATTCCCCAAGCTGTTTGCGCAGCGCTAACACATTTGCGCGGGTTTAGTGCAGGGCTAAACAGTTATCCTGGGTGCAAACTGCATGCAAATCAGGGCATAATGAGATGCTAATCTGGATGTTTGCCCACAGACTACCTAAGTAGGCTCATTTGCATGTCACTTTTGAATATGGAAAAGTTTGGCGCCGGGCAAATGTGTTTGCACTGGGCCTAGCGGTTTAACCTGCGCTAAACACGCATAAGCGTGTTAGGCGCTGCGCTAACAGTTTGGGGAATATTTTACAGTTTGCACACTGTACTTTCACATACACTGCTGCCTGCAGCTGTACTGGGTCCACGCATTTGCTGGCACACACATTGGCCACGTAGTTCATCTCTACCTACCTTCACATCGCTGTGCACTGTGTTGCTGTTGTGGTTTGCACTTCCTGGTTGCCATATTCAGAGCTGTCTTATTCCATGGCTAAGTTTGCCCTGCACTCCCAGCCCAGTTTGCCCGGCCTCATTCCCATGCTATATTCAGAAGCTGTTTGCCCCGGGCTATTCCTTTTGAATATGGCTTGTTTTGTGCTCCGGGATAAGTTTGCCTGCCGGGCAGTGCTAATTTAGCCCCAGGGCAAAGTTTTGAATATCTGGCCCTTAGTGTTTGGAAATGGTATAAATATTCCTTGTTTTTTTGTAGATGCGACCAAAATGTAACTGTTTCTGTATGTTTAGCAATGGGAGGAAATGTTCTAATTTTGTCCTGCAACCATTACTGGGTGCATTTCTGTGAGTCTTTAGTGTACAGTATGTGCTTACAAAATAGTAACTCCAGCATAAAGTGATTGGCTGGCTTATGCTGTCAAATAATTGTAACCATAGTTTTATAGGAGGATTGAATGGTTCAAGTTGTTTCTGTATAACATAGAAGCAAGGATGGCTTTTTACTGTAATGTTTTAGTAGCCAGATTAAAGCTATTTGATGCACTTATTGTCAGGTCAAGGTAACTATACAGCAGGGTGGGATCTATTTAATTTACTATTACTATGGAATTTAATTGTTTTTGTTGTTGCTATTGTTTTGGTGCTTTTTCTGGAAAACCGTAATTTTAGTCTATTTAGGTTTACCCGGAGAGCCCATTTGCTACAGTATGCCTTTAAAAGATTTAGGTGTTCTTGGAGGCCATTATTAGTAGGTGATAATATGACTAGGTCATCTGCATAAAGCAAACTTGTTATCTCAGTGCCATTCAGTGTTCATCCTGGCACTTGAGATTCATCTGACAGAAAAGGCACATCATTGATATAAACATTAAAGGGAGGAAAGCTCAGGCAACATCCCTATCACACCCCTCATTCCTGATTAAATAATTCTGCTTGCATGTCATTAATCTAAACTTAACATTTTATGGATGCGTACACTACTTTAAGGATGTAATCTCTCCCTTTTCCTCTTTCTCTCCTTCCCCTTTTATCTATCTATCTATCCTATCCTATCTATATGTCTGTCTATTTCCTACAGAGATAGCTAGAACAATAATAGCTAGGTAGATAGATAGATAGGTAGATAGACAGATACTGTAGATAGATAACATGAGCAGTATAAATACTGCCTTCTGACAGACTAAAATTTGTTCATACCATTTAGATTGGGGCAGCACTACCAATGGGTATGAACAAGCTCTGACACATAACATTTACATGTCATTATTCCACTCACTTGTGCCAGACACTAACATCAAAAACATAATTACTTTATCTCACAAACTTAAGACAAAAAATATCAAAACCATTTCCTCACCTATTCAACCTTTTTCTCACTCACTGTATTACTAAACTACTCAGTCACCCACTTACCAACCAGAACCCACCTGCTTCCTTGCTTCTCTTCTTGCTTGCTCAACAGCTCAACAATATTTACAATCTGCCTCAGTGGGGATCTAACACTAAAACCACTGACATTCTGCAGTTCAATTGCCCATTCCAGAAGTCACTGACTCACTAAACTGCCACCAAGGAAGTGCTGTCTCAGATGCTCTATCAGTGTATAACCTTTAGGACTGGCACACATGAGCAGTCACAAGACAATTCTTCTTTACAACACCAGTGAACCACAACATTGATCCAGACAGAAAATAAACTCATTTCTACTAAACAAAACAAACATAAAACTGGAAACAATAAAATACTTCAGCACATCCCCTACTTTGACTCCCACTCTATAGCTCACTACAGTATGCCGTAGTGGGAGCCCATCAGTGGACAACTATTCCTGAGATTTTATGAGTGGTTCATGACCCCATGACTTCAGGAATGGTGAAACCATGAGATGTGAAGTACTCAGTAGATTTGGAGGGTTATGGTAACTCTGTGTACTCATAATGGCTTTAGTTATTTATCATACTGTGGAAGTTTATCTGTGAATCTAGATGCTCTGATATTGATTACTAGTGATGAAATAACTGTATCAATATATCTTACCTTATACATCATTTTTGTATTTTACAATTTGTATGTTTAAATGCACTTCTGGTTGGTATAAATTTGTACTAATTCAGCCTTTGTTTGGGTCTGCAATAAAAATTCACTACTACTTCTACAGTACTATTACTACCTACTACTATGTCATAGGGGTCACAGATCACAAGTAAAAACAAGAGGCATATTTTTATTACAACTATGCCGTATTTGATTTATGCAATGGAATTGGTTTGTACAGAAAAACAGTTTTATGTTCTGCTGTTTCATTTAAGTTACAGTTAAAGTTCCATAAACAAATATTTTAGTAAAATCAAGCACTGGAACGGACTGATGTCAGACTGCCATTGTGCAAATAGGGAATGTGACATGGCTTTATTTAAGGTTAATTTTTTTCAGTTTATGATTATTGAAGGTCTTGTTAATCAACACGGATCACATCAAAGAACAAAACAATTTTTTTGGAAATAATATATATGAAACCTAACTACAGCATAGTAATTCAAATCTAGGAAGGGTTTGTGTCACTTTGGAAGTACATTTTAACAAGTCATATAGGATTACCATGACGTCTTGCCACAGTTTCACCATAGTAGACTGTCTGATAACCAATTTTTAGTTATAGCTTTTTTGGCCACAAGAACACAGATAGACAATAATTTTCTGGCATCGGGTTGATGACAGCCTTCTGCCAAGCCTAGGAATAATAGGAGTTATATGCTGAGACAGAGCCACACAGAGTGGGCTAGGGGTGCTCTGTGACACAAGTGAGGCAAAAACAAGAGCAGTCACAGCACTCTCCTCAGCACAACACAAATATAAAAAACAATGTAACCGACCTTAAAGTCCTGAAAACCATTTTTTTTATTGTTGGAGTCCAGCAAACAAACAAACACCACGCAGGGTATGGCGTAAAGTGCACTCTGACGTTTCACCTGCAAGAGGCTTTCTCAAAGATAGTGCACCCTAGTAGTTCTACCATATTTATAGCACCATAAAACAATCACATGATCATAACTGATAAATAGACATTTAAAGTACAGTAATAATACCTTTGCAAAACATTAATTTACTTAAAAACAAAGTGCCAATAGTGAATAAATATTGCATAATTGAAAGAACAACATACTAAAGGTACACTATACTAAATAAAAAATCTCCCTCAAAGATGCCCTTATTTGTATATATTTCTTATACTATTTTTTACTTCAATATACATCTAAATACAATATACTGAATGTATGGAATATACAATATTCCGGGTCGCTCCTGAAAAAGGGACCTCTGGTCTCAGTGAGCTTACCCAGTTATCAAAATCTAAATAAATAAATATGTACATATCAATTTGGTGTTCAAAGCAGCAGTACATCAAAGAGCATTTTGTTGTTATGCCCATTAGTTTTGCTAAAGATGGTAAAGGGTTGCGAGTTGCCTCCAATATGCTCAGTTCTGCCAGGGTACGCTGTCTGATTCTTATCCTTTTTGATAGTTATACAAATAAAAAACATGCATCTTTTATTAGCCAAGATCCACATTGTTTTCACGTTCATCAGCACTCACATCAGTCATTCACTTCAAGGCATGCCGACTGATTGGTTCCTCTTGGGTGCATTCCAGTGCACATGTATCAGCATTGCCTTCAGTAGCAATTTCCAATATGGCGATCCTATTAGAGGTTCATAATAACCTCCATGCCAAATAGATCAGTGACGCTGCCTTGGGCTACATGCTGCCCAAAATAAATGTACATACTTTAATTCTTCCGGACTGGTTACTGGGGTTTGGAAATGGTTGGGGCATTTGTATGTGGTGCACATAGACTACACTGCTGCTTTAACATGTTTAATTTTACAGAATTTTTAATAAAAAAAAACAAGAGTAGAACAGCTGTGAAACTTTGGCGCTAAGCTGTTCCAGGTGTGTGGGGTAACAGCGATGGTGTACTTCATGTAAAGTGTACATGCAGGAAGGTGCCATCAAGCCATCAGACAAGTAAGGAGCAGTAGATAAGTAAGGAGCAGTTTGATTGTTAACGGCCTTATAAATCAAGGAAAGCCAATGTAGTTCTGTCCTAGAGGCAGGGGGAAGACAGTTTAACTTTTGAAGGAGCAAACAATGGTGTGTCCCCTTCCTTCTTTCAGTATAAAATGTTACGGTTGATTACATACTGTGTTTAAGGGTGTTAAAATGGCTTTAGAAGCATGATGATAAATGGTGTCCCCATAATCTAAAATAGGAAAAATTGCCTGAGCCACTAAGTGCCATAGAAACATAGAAAATGATGGCAGATGGGGCCCAAAGATCCATCTAGTCTGCCCTGAGTTCTGCCCCACTTAGAATTTAAAGAACTTACACATATTACCCTGAAACATCCCTCCCCCTTAATTTCATTTTATGACCCCTTGTCCTTGTGGAGCTATTGATTAGAAAGAGTTCCTGGGTAGGGACTCTGTTTATGCCCTTCAGGAACTTGAATGTCTCTGTCATGTCACCCCTATCTTCACGCTGCTCCAGTGAGTACATATTGAGCTGCCGTAATCTGCTTTCATATGGCAATTCATGGAGCCCTTGTACCATTTTTGTTGCCCTCCTCTTTGCCGTCACTAATATATCTATGACCTTCCTGAGATAAGGCCTCCAGAACTGTATGCAGTACTCAAGGTGGGACCTTGCCAGGGATTTGTATAGTGGCATGATAACTTCTTTCTACTTGTGATGCCTCTTCCTATGCATCCCAGCATTTTGCTGGCTTTTTGCACTGCTTTTTCACATCATCTGCCCACTTTTAAGTCATCAGAGATGATGACCCCAAGATATAGAAACATGTCTTCTGTCTTCTACAGTTAAACAGTGCATGGTACACATTAAGCAGTCTAAGCAGGCTTGAATTTTAGAAGACGTTTTTTCAAAGTGAGTTTTGAAAGTAACTGAAGAATCAAAATAGAGTCTAAGGTACTTAAATTTAGAGACTCTCTCCAGTTGAAAATTGTTTAATGTGATAATGAAAGGACAATCTAAATTAAGCAAAGTGTACTGTGAGCTGAATAACGTTGAGTTATTTTACAATTTAAAATTGCAACATTGTTTGAGCATGCAGGTGGTAGCACTCCAGATTTGAAAGGGCTAACCCCTACTTTGATTTTGGGAGTTGCAGTGTGGAATATTTGGTGCAAGGTCTATGGGTTGCCCATAAAAATTGTGAAATCAGTTTATTCCATTGCCAGAATTGTGTTTTGGAAGAGGAGATGGGCCATGTGTTTGGCCAGATACAGAAGCCAAGGCAAAGAGACCATTCTGACACAGTCTACAGGCTATATCAGGAGAACATTAATAGACTGCCTTTGGATTAGGTCCTCCTTGAATGGTTGCTGAAGTGGTGAATAGTTAGCCCTCAATAGAGCATCAGGGGTGTTTGTAAGAAAGACACCCAACTATTCTAATGATTGAAGCCCCCATTTGAAATTAAACTGTTGCTCAATGGTATTAGATGGGTAATAATAAAATTGTAGAACTTCAGTTTTAGAAATGTTCGGCTTATGTATTGCACAGTCTCCAAATTTCTGTTATAATTTCCACAATGGTGGTAAGGAGGTTTCAGGTGATGTAAGTTAAAGTAGCAGGTCATTGGCATACAATGCAAATTTGTAATGTCTCTCTCCCAGCTGCAGGCCTTTGATGTTCTGCTCCTGGTAGATAGCCTGAGCCAAAGGCTCTAAGTGTGAAACAAGCACAAAGTGCCTGTTTTGCCTTCCCAATTTGTGATTCAGAATTAAGTGCATAGTACTTCAGCACTCAGATTTTGGATCTCTGTACAGCCCTATAATATTTACAGGTAAGGAGGCAGTATAGCGCAGTGGTCTAAGGCTCTGAGCTGCAAATCTGGTGACATCCAGCAGACCAGACTGGGTTTGAATCCCATAGCTTCCACTTGCATACTGTGTGACCCTGAGTAAGTCACTTAACCTCCTTGTGCTCCCAGGTCGCTCCTGTAAAAAAGCTTTCAGCTTAGTGTGCTATACCTGGTTAAACAACTAAATAAAAAAAAAAGGTGTTGAAACTACCTAAACAAAGCTACAGTATTGTAATTTTTGTCTTGTTTTGCTTGCAAACCTGTTATCAGTTATCATTGTATTTTGATGTACAGTAACAACACCTTGTGATCTGTATATTTTTTTTATTACCAAGTTTACACAAATTGAAGCAAAATGCTCAACAATCAAAAAATTCAAATAGCACTATTCATAATAAGTAAGCAATGTATTTATATCTCTGAACAGAACTGCAATGGTTGCATAGCCTTGAAATCACATTGGAGCTCCAGCAATGTTAACAGAACACCAACAATAGATGTCAGAGGGACTTTGGTGACAGAGAATTTAGAAAAAATTTCAACTTAACTTAAACCCATGAAACTAACATTTCTTAGTGATTAAGTTATTTGCTCTAGTCTTCATGTCTGCACACCTCTTTCACACAGCATGTAGGCATAGTGTGCAGCATGTATAGATATTTGCTACTTAGATGTTAGAACAAGAAGAAGAAGAATGAATGAATGAATGAATAATAATAATAATGAAGTCTCCTGAGAACCCTTGGAACCCTACCATTTAGATGTTTCTCCAACCTTTGTTCCACAGGCAACTGCAAGCTGGACTTTATACTTCTCCAACCTGATGGGGTCACCCAGCGAGCATGCCTCCCAGATCACTGCCTCCTCCTCCCAGTTGATCTGCATCACCTCCCACAGAGGCTGACCTCATGGCCTCTTTTGCTATCGATATACCTACCCGGTCTGACTTGACCGGAACTTTTAAAATGTCGGATCTTTTTTCTCTGTCCACAGAACTCATCCAGAAATGAAATGTGGTCTGGATTCAATACAGAGGGTGTCTGGACTTGCCTCCAGATCAGACATATGTGAATCCACAAGCTGCTGAAACACTCACTGGAGTACGTAGCAGCTGACCTATACACCATCATTCACATCGCTGGAGAAGAGACATTCAATGTCAGCTTTTGTATGTCTCTTTCCCAGGGCCTCTTTTGGTTCAAATATGAAAAACTCAAGGACTCTTCCATATGGTTCCCCTTCTTGTCCATCCCATGGCCCAAACCCACTTATAAAACTATCACCCTTTTGTTTCGTAAGCAAATGTGTCAAAATCACGGATGTTCTTTATTGGTGACAGAAAAGTTGCAGTGTGTTAGACACCCCCATCCTGATAATAGACAGTGAACAAGTTTGGACAGGGGGCTGGAGGATGGAAGTGTAGCTCTGCCAGATTGCCTCTAGCATTACCCATTTGACTGGAAATATATATATCGGCCGCAATAATGGCATCTGTTTTTACTCTGGGCAGCCCAGAATGTGTCACAAGTGCGGGTCTAGAACCCACCTGAGTTCAATATGTGATACTGCCCACTGCAATGGCCGCCTCAAGTACAGCCATGCCATCTCCTCCTGCCCAACCCCCAACAAATGCAATTTGTGCAAGGAACAGGTGCATTCTTTTGCACACTGTCCCTGGGCCTCCCATAACTGCACTGACAGCTTAAACCAGGATGCCTTACTCGCCAAGGGGCAAGGTCTTGCAGCCTCTGAGGATGAAGTCCTTCACCCTTCTTCTGTGGTTGACCCTATCCCAGAACCTCTTGTCGAGGCTGCCCCGCTCCTTCTGCCCAAGACTGCTGTCTTGGATACCTTGCGAGGTGCCCCGGAACCCCCTGGTTCCTTGCAGCCTTGCTCATCACCCCTCTGCCTGCTGACACCTCTCTGGTTCCTGCTGCCCCACCTCTTCCTCCTGCACCACCTACCCCCATGGTTGTTGATGGGTTCCATCCCCCTGCCCACAAGAAGCATGGATGGAAAGCTGGTGGCAAGACTAAACCTGTGAAAAAGTCTAATATTACCCTCCACAATGCTTATGCTGCTCTGGCCTCTTCCTCCCATTGGGGTAACACTGAGGATGAAGGTGAAGGCTCCAAAATACCCTTATGGTTTGCTGAGGCTCATTATCCTGACACTGACCTGCCTAGGCAGTATTGTCTGACTGGTTCAGTATCCTGATAGTGAGCATCCCAGCAGTAGGAAACCTGATGGATGTTTACAGGACAAGGTAGCAGATGCAATGGCTTGCTACCTTACACCTGCTGATAGGATATAGCTATTGGAGGAATTGGGAGGCTGGCTAAGCAACCCTGGTGGTGTTGAGGGTGAAACCACAGGCAGCTCGGCCAGTGTGCTCTGGGAGGTGAGGGTTCTATCCCTTGCTGCGTCTGGTAATATTTTATACTTTTATACCCCTGTAACTAATTTTTTGTAACTCGAGGTCCGCTCCCCTCAGAGTTAGTTATTTTAGTTACAGGGGTGTGAGGGGTGGAGCCCCACATGGTGGTGGCGGAGGGGGATGCCTCGAATTGCCATTAGAGTTTGAAATCAGATCCAAATCATATTGTCGGCATCTGATTGAATCAGAGCATGGATTTTGGGCCAGTGGGGTCAGTATCCCGAGACTCGGGATACTGAGTTTAGGGATACCATAGTATATCCAGCTCCAATGTCTCCTTCCACCCCTCCATAAAGGACATGTCCTCAGGGGTAGATGACCCACCTCGAAGAGGCATCCTTGAAGAGGATTCATAATAGGACCTGCTCCCAAGTGGATAGAGGTCAGGATGGCCCTCTGTAATTTCTCATGCTTCTACTCCAGGGGCAGACTGCAATATTGATACTCAGTGTCAATAACATTATGTTCCACTGGAAATGGTTAATTACTTTATCCATCCTTGACACACTCCCGGGGATATCTTGCTCCTGCAAGACATTCACCTTAAAAACATGAGTTATCTACTTCTAAGGCTTTGTGGTCCCTGCACCCTTCCTTCTGGTACCAAGGCTTAGATACCTATGATGGGGTGGGCATCCTATTTCAGGGTTTTGAATTCCACCTTCACAGGTTCATCAACATCTCTCCTGGTAGAACTCTGCTCCTGGATGTGCAATATGGACCTCACTGTTTTAGGGTCATTAATGTGTATGCACCCCATGGGTTAAATTGTTTACCAATATATAGCTTTTTCTTTACACTACTAGTCATATTACATTGGGAGGTGATTTCAGTTGTGTATTTGATATTTATGACTGGGGCGGCTTGACCTCTGTGGTCTATTGTGATTCCCATTTTCTGTCTACCATGATTTCTACTGCTCTGTTACAGGATAGCCAGCGTGCCTCCCCGTCCCCCCATGTTCTATGTTCTCAAAAGAACCCCTCAATACTTAGATTCCTTAACTATTCCAATCATGTACACTCTGGATATTCCACTCTCAACTCCTGGAGGAATCTTCTCACCACCTGGCAGTGTTTCGTTCTTATGCCTTGAGTTCCTTGACCCCTCCACCTGAATGGCCCTGGTGCCTCATTGTCTCCACCTTATTGGATGCTTCTATCAGGGATGCCCGGCTTCAGGTTTTCTTTAACAGATGGTCGGTCCTTGCAGCTTATGATGACTTCTGTACTTGGTGGGATGACTCTAAATGGGAATTTCGAGCTTTCATTCAACGATGAGCCAGATTCCTTAATAAATCCTGTTATTTCTAATATTTGTCGCTTTGGCCACACCTATAGAGTTTAATTTCTTACATGCACATGACATGGACCGATTTTATGGCCAATATTTTGTGAGTTATGTCCCAAATGCTAGAGTACCAATATGACAGAGCTAAGTCTTTAGCATCGGAATGCAAATTTGGCACTCAGGGCTTGCGCAATCCCTTGATCTTTTAAAAGCTTGCTTAAAGCCATTTAAAAATGATAAGAGTCTGTTAAGTCCATAATGAGTGGATTACTCCAGAGTTAATACACCTTTTAAAGGAAAGGAAAAAAAAAGGGGGAAGAAGTATAAAAAATCAAAAACATAGGTAGATTTACAAAAGTACGAAACAGTGAAAAACAATTGCACTATATTAACTAGGAAGGAAGACACATTTTTACGCTGACTACTGGGATTCAACAAAAAAATAACAAGAAGTTCTTGGAAGGTTTTAGCAAGTAAAAAGTGGCAACTTTTGTACTACTAGTGTAACTACTAGGCAACTACTGTACCCCCTTCCTAAAAGGAAGCCTCTTTATGTCTCTTTCTAGAGCACTGCTACTACCTTCCACTGCACAACTCCTTCCCCCCAGTCCCAGTACAGAATGTAGCTGCAGGACCCAGAACTGGACTGGACATTATTTGTTCTGAAAGCTTGTTCAGTACCCTTCTCACTGCAGCTGGTGCACCACCAATTCTCTTCACTCAACCAGCCCCTAGACTGACTTCAGTATCAGGGAGCCCAGAACAAGGAGGTTGCTCAGTTTCAAGCAGCTCTCAAAGTTCCTCAAAGTGCAAAACAACTAAATTAATACATTCTAGCTCTGTGAAACTGACATTCATTGGGAGCACAGCTCTGCAAAACAGCTCTTAACTGCAAGGTGGTTCAGGACTTGTATCCATACTTTTCCCATGGAACTGACAGTCACTGAGATCCGGGGGTTTAGTACAATGAATAATGTATGAGATGCAAGCCACTGATATTTAATCCTGGATTTCTGCACAAGGCAGAGGCATGTGCAAATGGAGCAGATTTGTTGGAAACAAAATGTTTGAGGAGAGGAGAACATTTGTGAATAGCTCTCACTTGCTATCCCTGTCTGACTAAAATGTTTGTCCAAAACAAACTTGATACCCCTGGAAAAGGGGACTGATGCAGCTAGAGTACCAAGCCTGGTCTCTAGCACTTAATTAGAGCAGGGGTTGCCCTGAAAGCTGGTGTGCATCTGGGAAGGTGGTAAGCCACTGCCTTCTACTGCTGTTAGGTATTTATACTGCCAGGGGATTGAACCGCTGAAGTCCTGAGTGATGGCTCTCCTGTCAGGGTAGGTAAAGGTAAGCCCCATTGTATGATGAATAGGATCACCATTGTCTGGAGCATCATGGCCCCCACCACTCACTACCAGAAGCATGGTGGGTCCACTGCACCTGCAACCAGCTTAGAGAACACAGCTCTCATCATCCAAAGTCATCATGGCCCGCACCTTTACCACCAGGAAAGCACTGGTTCCACCGCATCTGTATCCACCATATGGAAAAGACCATCCAGCCATCATCTGCCTAAGTAGGGGAGACATCCCCATTGAAACAGCATCAGCCTGTCATCTAAAGGTTATGAGTACTGGGTTTTAGCTACAGAACTTCTCATTCCTAGTATTTGGCTAGCTAGCTAAATATGTTCTGGGCATTCCTGTACAACCTTAGGATCAAACTCACAGCTATAATGTACAGCCAGGAGCCACTGTTTTATTATCCGTCCAACTGTGTAATTTGCCACTCAGCTGCTGCAGCTAACAACTGAATTTACATGGCACCACACCGAGGTCAAAGCATCACAGGCCTGTAATTCTGTGTCCAGACTCGAACTGTAATTGGGAACTAGCAGAAGGATTGTGGGGTTAGTTAGTACACCAGTGGAGGAAGAGATGCTGAAACATATGTTGGGGGTGAATGCAAACTGCTGTCTTTATTTATTTCTACCTTTGCTTCCCTTGTCCCCTACCTTGTTATCCAACCTCAAAATAAACCCTTTGGATATTTATCTGCAACTGCTAAAATACTTTGCCATTGTTGCTTTGCTATTTATTTGCATGCTTAGAGTGATAAGTGGGAAGGGGAATGTGTTATTGTGTCCCCTGTCACAGAGGGTGGAGGTTCTATTTATCTACTGTGGGGAAACACCCTGGCAGTGCTCTGTCATAAGGATCCCCATAGGTGGAGGCATCACACCAGTTTCCAAGCCCATTTCTAACCACAAACCTAGGTAGCATTCACCTGAAGGCATAACAGACTTTGCCCTTTTCCATCTCCAGGCTTAGTCAGCACACCTTATGGGTGGGAGTGGTTACATTACAAATATAATGGATAGTAGGTATGGGAGAACCACAAAATCTTCTGAGGTTCTAAGAGGTTCTGCTAAGCTATAAAAGGTGCTGATAGTTATCCAAGCCCTATCAGAATTTTCAGAACCATTCAGTTTACAGTACAAAAACTGTTTTATCCACCATGGTCCATCTTTTAGCTACTCTTACTGAAGGGAAAGGAATCTAAAAACAATCTATAGTGATACTACACTATGTCCAGACTCTTTTAGGGTCTTTCTTTCACCACTACCACCATTCTTACTATAGAAAGACCTGCTGGCAGAGTATATTAAGCTCAAACGTCATGTTTTAAAACTGATTAGAACCTTTACAAATATTCTGTTAAGGTTCTTTTACAGAAATTGACATTAGTTCTGGGTGGTTCTGAGCTTATGCAAATCAGTTCTCCCAGCCCTAGTGGATAGTGGTGAAACAGTAGCTGATATATTGTTTATGTCAGACAAATTTGATAACTGTGTTATAAATGTTAATTATACAATGGCAAGGAAATTTCTTGTATTCTGATTGGTCAATGTGTGCCCTGAGACTGTGATGTTATTACACAATAACATCACTGTATTGATGATATTCTCTTTTTCACATCTTCTCTTAAGAAACAAAGATATACTGCCTCACTAAAAATCTACAAAAACATTTTACATTTTTTTTTATTTTGTATAACATCGAGCCATTGTATAATTGCAATAAGGCACTCCGAGGTGTGTGTTATTGTGTAATAACGTCACTCCTGGGGTGGTGAAAGCACTCTGCTTCGTCTCATGCTTCAACCCAACCCAGGAGTGACGTTATTATACGATAACACACACCTTGTCGTGCCTTATTGCTTAATTATATCCTTTGGACTGATACCACAAATGAGGCTAATATTAATCCTAAACAAAAGCAGGATAATGAACCAACTCATAACATCAGTGGCACTGTGAGGACTAAATTTATTTTGAAACCACTCCAAGAGCTTGATGTTTTAGACAAATTATAAGAACTGGATGCAAACAGAAAGGGGAGAGAGACTATATAGACTGGATCTTAAATGTTAAAACATAGGGTATCTGAACATTTATAAACTTCTAATGAAAATGATGTGTACTCCAGCAGGATGTTGGGATGTACATATAGAAGGAGATTTAATAATAGGAGGAAGAAGGTGATGCTGTCCCTGTACAGTTCTCAGCTAAAGCTGCACCTGGAGTACTAGATGCAGTTTTGGAGTCTACACCTCAAGAAAGACCAGGATCACATATAGAACATACAAAGATGGGCCATGAAGAAGATCCAAATGCAGCAGGAGAAGGTTATATGAGGAATGGTCGGAAAGTCTTAACTTGTATACACTGGAGTGCAGGAGGGAAAGGGGAATATGACTGAGACACACAAGTTTTTGCAAGAAATCAGAGGGTGGATTGCAAGGACTTGTTCATTAGGAATGAGGGCATTGTAACTAAATTACTCGGATGGAAACTGGTGGGAGAGATTCAGAAGGGACATGATGATGTTCTTCACAAAGTGGGTGGGGGACAAATGGAATAGATTACCTAGAGAGATGGTTGCAGCTAAGACTGTGTTGGGTTTAAATTTGGGTGGACAGATACTGTATAAGGGAATATTGGGACCCATGGGTAGAAAAGGGGATAGGCTATCTTGAGAAGGGGGTAACAGTCAACCACAAGGGCTACCAAATCTCTAAATCCAGTCCAGTGTTTATTTATTTTGTTTTTGGTAACCGGGAAGGTGCTCTAGACATAGGAAATGCCTATTTTCAGGTATGACCCGGGAGGTTACAATAGAAGAAATACAAGACAAAATAGTGGTATACAGAACCAAACTTGGGTGGTAGAATACAAAGCAATACCAGTTAACAATCAGTGCAAATTTAGATAATCATTAAAGAATAGTAAGCAAGTTCAGGAAACTAACACAACTAGGGTAAGCAAACATAAGGAAATAATTAAAACAAATGTTATAGGTGCAGTTAGATTAAGATGGTACAAAAGTTTAAATCCAGTAGTCCTGGTAACAGGTAAAAGTATAGGGGTGGAAGTAGAGAGGAGAGGGCAGTAGTAGTAGGCAGAGGAGGGGGGCAGTGTCGGATAGAGTAGGGACAGTGAAAGAAGTGGAGGGGAGACAATAGCAGTAGGAATGGATGAAAACGAGGATGGGGGTGGGTTAAGGTGGAGTGAAGCAAGTGCAAAGGGCTAGCATAGTAAGATAACCAGGATGTGCCTTTTTGAAGTGGTAGTGACCAGTTGCTTGTCGGATAGCTAAAGGAAGTGAGTTCCAGTACTGAGGGGCAGCATAGGAGAAGGCATGAGTGCTGCTCCACACTAATACTCCCACTAAGTGACTGGGTCCAATTCGGGCCACCTTACAGATTTATCACTTGGCAATAAAAGTTTATTTGCAACATTATTTTGGCTCCAAGTTTCAGCTTGGTGTGAGTGGCTGCGTGGTTGTCTCTGGAACTGTGGCAGAATTTAACAGGGGTGAGCCCCCCTCTAACCCTATACCTATTTTCACACTGTCACATGGTGAACACTACCTTGAAACCTGGCTGCTCTCCACCCCAGCTCCACCATCTGTGCTATTTCTCCTGGGATGCTACCTCTGATCTAGAGATACTGTTTTTGATTATATGAGTTCAGCACTTAAAATGGCGGCTGCCACTTGCTCAGTGCATCTTGCATCCAGATCCATCACTGCCAGTGAGCCTTTTTGAAGAGGCGGTGACTAGGTGCTTGTCAGATAGCTTAGGGAAGTGCATTCCAGTACTGAGGGGCAGCATGGGAGAAGATATGTGTGCTGCTCCACACTAGTACTCCCAGTAGGTGAATGGGCCCAACTCGGGCCACCTTACAGATTTATCACTTGGCAATAAAATGTGTTAGGCCATGCATGGAGCAAGACAGTGAAATGGGCAAGATGGATGGACCTCTGGGTCTTTTCCTGCTGACACAGTCTATATTTATTTGTAAAAAACATCACTTCTAAGACTAGAAACATTCCTGTATATAAAAACTGTGTAGATATACCATTAACTGTAGACTAGATACACATCACTATAATATAGCTGCTTGAATATAAGAAATAAGGCATGGGTGACCATACACAAAAAGCCTGTGTTTCCATCAAGGATAGAGATAAAAACATATGGCCCTCAAAAGTAAAGGTCTAGAGGTCCATGCTGTTATCTCAATTCTGAGATAGAAACACAGGAGAAGTTGTGTATGGTCACCCACATTGTATTTTTATAGTATATAGTTTTGTGTAGGTGATATCGTTGTGTGTGTGCAATTGCAGCTGAGCAAGTGAATGAAAGTGAAAGCAGGAGCTGGGAAGCAGTGGCAGTCGGCGCAAGAGGGAAAGTCAGGTGCACTGATTATAGAGTGTGCACAACAACTTTTTAACTGCACAACAAGCTTTTTGATCTGGCTGAATTCCATACACAATATGCCTAAACTATATACTATAAATGTGTTTCAAATGCAGTAGTAAATAAACAACAATAACCATGTGCTCAGCTGACAGAAGAAATTGTGGGCAGGTTCACAAAAGGGATGCGCCCAATGCATCCAAGATGTGCCAGCGCATCCTCGACTTGTGCCTAAAGGCGATTCAGAAAGGGGTCCACTGCACTGGTGCAACCCTGATGCACCAATGCATGGCAGATGTGCTGCACAATTCCAGTAATGAAATGCAGTACATCTGGGGGGTCTGTGAAGGGGGCGTGCCCATGCATACTGGGCGCAGCCCCATTCACAGCCCAATTTGGAGGTGCATCCCCGGGGCATGTCTGGGGATGTGCCACCGAAAGATAAGTATGAAAAAAATAGACTTATGTGGGTGGCCACCCACAGGCAGACTGCCATACTGCGGACAGCAACACAGAAGCCTGCATTCCCTGTCAGTCCAATCACCCCCACAACCAACCCATAGCACTATACCACCTGTCACCCATTACGGCCCCAAATGGTATATTGGAACCCCCCCCACCCATAGCAGCAACCCTGGTGCGGTATATAACAATGCTCTGGTGGCATAGTGTATCCCCTTCCCTGGCGTCCCCACCCATAGCACCACATCCCCGAACAATCAGCAGGCAGACCCTCTGTCATTATAGTAACCCCCCATCCCAGGCCAGACTGCTGTGTAAGTGGCACTGTACCAAGTACCCTTGTGGTCCCATGGTCCCCCCACCCTCTCAACCACTTAGGCACCCCCCTGCCCAACCCAAGGTCCAGTTCCGTAATGGGCTGGCGGGCAGCACAACCCACCCACACACCACCATGGCTGCCCATCAGCTATGCTGTCTGAGCATGACAGTGTACAGTACCACTCGCAGCCCATTGGTAGACCATGTCAACCAATGGGCTTGCAGCATGTAATGTAGGCTGTCATTCACAAAGCTGTGAATGACAGCCTACAGCAAAGCTTTTGATACTGTTCCACATAGAAGATTGATAAATAAGCTGGGTAGGCTTGGGGTGGGTCAGAAGTTGGTCAACTGGGTGGCAAACTGGTTGACGGGTAGAAAACAGAGAGTGGTGGTAAATAGTATACAGTCAGAAGAGATGCAAGTCACAAGCGGAGTACCTCAGGGATCAGTCCTGGGGCCAGTCCTCTTCAACATCTTCATTAGTGACCTTGCAGATGGACTAGGGGGTAAGGCTTGTCTGTTTGCAGATGGCACCAAGATCTGCAACAGAGTAGATGATCCAGATGGGGCGGCAGAATGAGAAGAGAACTGGATAAACTAGCAAAATGGTCAGAAGAGTGGCAACTGGGATTTAATGCAAAGAAGTGCAAATCATGCACATAGGGAAGAGAAACCTGAAGCCACCTATAGGCTGGGAGGGAGTTGCTAGCAGTCACAAAGGAAGAAAGAGACTTGGGCATCATCATCACTGATGACCTGAAATCATCCAAGCAGACCTCTAAAGCAGTAGGTAGGAAGCTAGGGCAATGTTAGGGTGTATTAGTAGGAGTATCACAAGTCGTAGAGGAGGTAATAATCCCTCTTCACAAGACACTGGTTAGGCCCCATCTGAGTACCTGCAGTATTGAGGCCACATCTTCACAAGGACATTAACAAATTTAGGCAGTCCAGAGAAGGGCAACCAAAATGGTGCAGGGACTGCATCAGAAGACATATGAGGACAGATTAACAGAGCTCAATATGTATACCCTTGAGCAAAGGAGGAGAGAGTGATATGATTGAGGCATTCAAACACCTTAAGGGCATTAACAAGGTGAAAAGAGTCTAACATGTTTAAATATAAGAAAAATAGCAGGACAAGAGGACACAGCATGAGATTAGAGGGGGGCCGATTAAGGGGGAATATGAGGAAATTCTTTTTCACAGAAAGGGTGGTGAATGCATGGAATGGCTTACCACAAGAAGTGGTGGCTATGAATACAGTGCAGGGCTTCAAACAGGCATGGGATAGACATAAGGGAGCAATACAAATGACTATGAATAGATAGGCCACTGACAGAGCAAAGGCCGATGGCACATTTATAAGGTAGAAAAAGAAATGGGCAGACTGGATGGGCCTTGCGGTCCTTATCTGCCGTCAACTTCTATGTTTCTATATAGAGCACTGGAGTTGCTGTTATGGGTGGGGGGGTCCATTATGCCACTAGGGTGGGTACTGTGCTATGGTTGCACTGTCAGCCCTGCAGGACACCAGGCACATTCCGCCAGGTGCATCCCTGTGGCATGCATGCATGCAAATGGGGCCATAATGACATGCAAATGGACCCATTGCACCTTACATGCCTAATGGACCCATTTGCATGTTCATGGCTGTGAATCATGATTGGTTTCCCAGCCTGGCACAGCCTGGGCTGTGCACAACTGTGGTATTCACAGAGGGGATGCACCAGGGGCAATCCCCTGCCCATCTTCTGTGAATACCACTGTCTGCGCTCAGTACATCTCCTCTGTGCTGGGGTACCTGAGAAGCACCAAGCACATCTCCTTTGTGAATCCTGCCCTGTATGTTTTATATAGTTATAAAGATATGTTTTTGCATCACAGCACAGTACTTGAAATCTGATTAAAGTTGTGCAGTCAAAACAAGATAGGAGAAAAGAGTAAACCCTGAGACAACTTCAGAGACATTCTTTCAGCAGGCTAGCACTTGAGCAAGAAAAGAAGTGCTCTGGCAAGCCATTGCTGGGGGTGGGCTAATATGTATGTGTAGGGATGCAGTGAATTTTTAATATGCTGACGAAGTTGCCACATAGTCAGGAACTTCACATTTCTAGATATACTGTATATCATAACAATAGGGGAACACTAGTTCCCTTTTATTAGGGATGAGTGTATAAGTCTATGTTAACACACAATTTTTGCACCTTACAGAAGTAACATGACCATCCCCAGATGGAATAGTCACATTTGGCATATGAATAACTGGAGCCAGTATCTCTGGTACATATAAATGTGGTAATGATTGGTTTAGCAGTTGAAAATTCTTGAGCATGCTATACAGTATACACAAAAATATAGTTTTTTGGAGTTAGAGACCAAGTTGATCACTGAGCAGTCCCCTTAGATCATAAGCTTTGTTGCTGCTTCTTGTATTTTGATTGACCGTAATTGGCACACTCTTCCAAAGTCATTTCTATTACCCACTGGCAGTGATGGAGCTGGATTCAAGAGGCACTGAGCAAGTTTAGGTGGCAACCGCCATTTTAAGTTGTGAACTCACATCACCAAAAACAGTATCTCTAGATCAGAGGTAGCATCTCAAGAGGACTGGCATGGATGGTGGAACTGGGGTGGGGAGCAGCCAGACTTCAGGGTCGTGTTCATCATGTGACAGTGTGAAAACAAGTGTGGGGTTAGAGGGGGCTCACCCCTGCTAAATTCTGTCACAGTTCCAAAGAGAACCATGCAGCCACTCACACCAAGCTGAAACTCGGAGCCAAAATAATGTTGCAAATAAACATTTATTGCCAAATACTAAATCTGTAAGAAGGCACACATTGGACCCAGTCACCTAGTGGGAGTACTAGTGTGGAGCAGCACAGGAACCCCTTCCACTCATGGAAACAACAATTAATGTTTCTAGTGGAAAGGTTACAGTGCCTACAACTTCCACACCAATGCCACAGTTTCAGCAAATTAAACAGCAGCCCTCCATGAAAATGCATGCTGAAAGGAAGAAAGAGCATACCCAGAATTCTCTTAGATGGTTGATAGAGAGCACATGGTAATTAAATAGATTGACAAATATGACTGCTGGTTTGAGGCACTGAATGCTAAGGTGGAATGTTTGTAAAAAGAAGTTAAAGGAACAAATGAGTTGTTAACTGAAACTGGGAAGGTGTTAAATGAACACTCTGTAAGTTAACCTGAGACTCAAAAATTTCAGACAGGGAGGCTACTACAAATACCCTTGTAAAAGATAACTGTCATTTAAATAGCAAATTGGGCAGTGTGAAAATGAAAACCTATACTGGAATTTTTAAATTGCGGGTGTTCCTGAAAACATAGATGGCAATTTTCTAGCTTTTAGAGACCTGGTTAAGGACTTCTTAATAACAACTTGATCTATCTTCTGACAATCCTCTGTTGTTGGCAAAGATTTTTCGGGTAAGGAAGATGTCCCAGGCCATAACATCAACTGGGAGATTTACTATTTTAGTGACCCTAATCTTTCAGTCAGAACGCAAGTTTGTTTCTAAACTCACAAAAATTAAAAGAGTACTTGAATATAAACAAAATCAATATTGCCTCTCAACAATGCAGGTGTAAAATTTTTTTCACACAAGCAGGAGTTGCTGGAAACTGGTGCTCAGTTCTTTTTACTACCACCAGCTAAAGTTAGGATTGTGAAGGCTGGCAAGGTGAAGATTATTTAAAGAGTCCAGTATGCCCACACACAGAATGAATTTGACACTCCAACTGGCTCAGCAGAGGACATGATTGCATCCTTAGAAAATGTGGACTTATAAATCTGGGTGTTGCATCTCTACTTACTTCTGGTATAATGGATTTATCTAATTTAGACATGTGGAGCCCAATTCGCAAAAGGTTTAGACTGGCACAAGCCCCAGGTGAACCGAACCCATGGGCCCAGATATTCAAACTGCGCCAGGCTGTGGTGCAAGCTTGGGCGCAGCTCAACTTGGCTGCACAGGGGTGTGGACTGGGCGATATTCAACAGAGCTGCGCCATGGCTCAGCAGCATTGAATATCGCACCCTGGCCACCTGCAGTGTGCATGGCGCAGTACCACTGCGCCAGTGCAAGTGGCCAGAGTGGAGCATGGGGATGCGCTAGCGCAAGTTCCATTTCACTATGCACAGCAACCATGATATTCAAAACTTGATATGCAAATGGGGCCATAATGTATGCAAGGCGCAAATGGGGCCATTTGCATGTCATTATGACCCCATTTGCATGCAGGTGCGCCGATCCCCGACGACTTGCGCCTGGTGCCCTGCCGGGCAGCAGCCATTGGGGACCGATGCCCCCTGCAGCCAGCAATGTGCTCCACAGCCCAATCATGGGCATTTGTAAAAAATAAATACATATGTGTCCTATCTCTGGTGGTCCAGTGGACCGCTATCTGCCTGATCGTGGGCATTTGTTAAAACAAAATAACTATGTCCAATATCCCTGGTGGTCCAGTGGACAGCTGTCTGCCTGATTGCGGGCATTTGTGATAAAAAAAAATAAATAATCGCAATATCCTTGGCGGTGTAGGTACCCCTCCCCACCCGCCCACGAACCCCACCGCCCCACTCCCCCCATCACACAGCTGACTACTGGTCTCAGTTAACTGTTCATTGGTCTTCTTTTTCTTTTTACCTGGGATTGCACCAGGAACCAAATGTGATATTCTTTTACATCCAGGCAGAGACCCATTAGTGATATCCAGTGAAGTCATCTCATAACGAAAATCGAGAACCACATATGACACTGCTTTTTTTCCCCTCCTGTCCTGACTGATACACGCTAGTGAACTATACAAACTCATTCTGTTTATACCACAATACTTTGTCCTTGGGCTAAAGATGCACAGTGATGTTATCTTTTGTTGTGTTACCACAAACTCCAACGATACATTTCTTAGGCACCCTTTCCGTTATTTTTCTTTTTTAATACAGTGAAGGAATGTACATAAGTGCAATACATTATTTTATGCTTAATACATTAACCAGAAATCCTGTCAGATAAAAGTACATATTACTGAGATGTTATGTTGTAAAACAAATTCCCATTGTATATAGCAAAAGGTCAGATACTGACGTTGATTGATCAGACCTCATACAATACTATGTGCATGATGCCTTCAATGCACATCCCTCTCATGAACTTGACATGCAGAAGCCTAATGTGAATTTGACACTGACAAATGTAAATGTAGCTGTTATTACAAGCACCCTGACTCAATTTTGTAGAAACAATGAACAGGATACCGTCATAATTGCAAACACACAAATAAAAGGATGACATACGAATTTAAAAAAAAAGAAAGACATACAAATACACTGAAATATTACTGTTTAGGAACCACAAATGTTGGCTAATCATATCAGAGAATGGCAGCATGACAAGTTTAAATAAAAATGACTAAAAAAGTTTTCATTTTAAGCCTGCAACATGCACAGGACATTTAACATTAGTTACTTAAATTGCAGCTTACATGCGCATCTGAACGTGACAAAATATGTCACATTCATGACTGCTCACTTTTACAACAGAGGTGGTATTTTGATATTTAATTGCTTATTTAGGACAATATTAAAGAGATGTATAATTAGATCTGGTTAATGCTGCATATTTTGGTGGCTTCCTTGTACAAATGGCTATCCAGTATCTCAATAAAAACATAAAAATGCCTGCATGTAAGACCAAGACGTATTTGTTCACCATGTTCATGATTCCTGTATTTAGTGCAAGTAGTGACATTTTGATAAATATAATAGACTGGCCATTTATTAAAATCACTACGACTATTCAAATTATCAATATGTCACACACTCAGTTAAATAAATATGAATACTCCTTCATCTAGATGGCAAAACAAATTCAGCCAAGCACACTGTGAACAGTTTTTCACTTATTTATTCAACAACTGTAAGATACATTGTTACAATAGTTATTTTGAAATATGTGATATCATTGTTTCTGCTATTTATGCTGACTGTTGAAAAAAAATAGAAATGGCAGCATAATCAAACTTCTTAAAACTGATGACAAGCACCAATAAAAATGCTAAAAGTGAACTGTATGTTGGTGTAATTCGTTTCACTTTTCACATGCGGTGTGTGGGTTTGATCCATTAGGTGGTATTCTGACGCAACAAACTACACATTCTGCATCAGTACGTGAGTTATCTTATTGATGTGGACAGTGTTCCTTTTGACAGAGAAAGCTGTATGTGACTTCCAGTGATCTGAATGATGCTTCTCTCAGAGGGCAAGTTTAAGCATACTGTCTAGACACTGACACAGTAAAACTATCACTTCCCAATACATAATACACATTCCAGATATGTGAATGATTCATTTACATATCTGGAATGTGTAGTACGGTACAGGCTGCACGCCCATTGGCTCACGCTGTGTACCAATGGGCATACAGCCCTACCGACGGTGTCAGTCGGCGGGCGGTGGGGCGGCAGGTGGGTGGGGTGCTGCTGCCTGCTGTCTGACTGGGGGGGGAGCGGGGCAGTGGGGCTGAGTGGGCGGATGGGGAGGGGGGTACTGCTAGACCACCAGGGATATTGGTATTATTAATTATTATTATTACAAATGCCTGTGATCAGGCAGTCAGCGGTCCACTGGACCACCATGGATACTGGACATGGTTCTATATTTTAATACAAATGCCCGCGATCGGGCAGTCAGCGGTCCACTGGACCACCAGGGATATTGGACAGGATTCTTCTTTCTTACATACAAATGCCTGCAATCGAGCATGGGGGGCGCTGCCAGGTGCAGTCGGAGCTCGGGTGGCCACCCACAGGTGGCAGCTGCCATGTTGCACCCTGCAATGCGGCAGCTCACCTGTGGGTGGCCATCAGTTGTTCCTTTTTTTGGATCAACTTTGTGCTGATGCAGGTAGGGGTTGCGCATGCATGGCTCTGCACATCCCGGGCTGAGTATCGGGCTGTGCAGGGTATGCATGGGCACGCCCCCCCACCTGTGCCTGCATACATTACTGATGCGCTCCGGTGCATCGGGATTTGTGCCGCGCACTTTTCCCTTTTGAATATCACACCCACCTGGGGTGCCTGCATCAGTGGGTTGTGCATGGTGCAACAATGTTGCGCCATGTGCAACCCTTTTGAATATCTGGGCCACAGTGTATGGGGCTTGCAGCAGTTCCCAATCAGCAATTGGGATTCTTTATTCTGTGCACCACTTGCCCCAAGTTAGACCAGCTTTGCTGGTCTAACGTGTGCTGCTGCGAGTTCGCGCGACAAATATTTGGCACAAGCCACTGTAAAAAGGGTAAAGTGTTGCAAGTGCGTGCAACCTTTCATAATCGGGTGCATAGTGTGCCAATGTGTCTGTCACATCACAGGGCAAGCCCTGCATCAACCTTTGAGTAAAAATGATTTAGTGCTTTTATCCGTGGAAGTGTTTGAATGTCTAAATGTTCTATATTACGTTGGTTAAGGTTCTTTTGTTTCCACAGAAACTAATGTTTATGAAAAAAAATGAACAAAAATGCAAAAATTGCAGACTGCTAAGTTTATATTTAATGCTATCTAAATAATACACTATTATTATTGATCTCCAATAATATGGTTCTGTTGTCCTATATCATTATAACAAATTTTTTATTTCTAAGTTCATCTTGAGATTTGGAGGTGGAGAAAGATGATTTACTGAATTTTATTTTCTATAATGCAATTTTAAAATCCATAAATAAAAGAGTTAAACAATGTTTTCTAAGACTTACCTTTTTGCTCAGCTGTACCACAAACATGGTTGCATATTGAAACCTGAAACCTGTCTAAGCTGCTGGACTATACCTCCGCTTTCCTCCAGCTGGCCCTAATACTCCCTAAAACTTCCCGATTCCTGCCATCAAGCACTTATACTTGCACTTCTCTCTGACCCCCTCACCCCCCTGCTCTTGCGTCAACCCTTCCCAGTTGCTTAGCTCCCTTTTTATTCAAATGGAAATGTTATTGTCAATGTACTTGTAACTTTGCACAGTCTGTATTTGTATCATTAACTGTTACCCAACTCTACAATTTTCTCTCTGCTGCCCCTACTGTGGTAATGCAGAAAGCAGGAGATTTGTCTAGAAATATCACAGAAATTTCGGGAAATAGCTGGCAATGCCTGTGGCTACTGTATGTATACTGCTTGATTCATGATCTGTATCCCACTTCCCTTTCCCCCAGAACGTACCGTGAGATGAACATATTGTTGCTCCGTGTAATTTTCCTGGTGAAACATTTCAATAAATAAAGACATTTTTTTTTTAGTTAGTACTTTTTACCTTGTGTCTTTCTTGGTCTGCCTCTTCACATCCCAGCATCCGCCCATCTCTGGCCACAGTCCGGCCCCACCACCATCTACCCCCACAACTTGCCCCTTGCCATGGGGCAGCAGGGAGTCACCTCCTTACTCCCCACTGACAGAGGATCCAGTATCTGGGCAGTGATGCCCCCAAGGCCAGCCAGCTCCTCAGATGGCCATCAAGCCGCTGTGACCGAGTGCTACACTTTCCCTTTTTCTCGACGTGGGCTGGGGCATGCAATGACGCCAATGGAAGGGGGCGTGCACATGTCTGCAATTCACTCCTTCCTGGCATCATGCCCCAAGCTCACCCCTGTCTTACAGTGCTAGAGCACCACCCTCCGGTCTCCACCAGAGGTCACTGGAGTGCCGACAACTGGGAACCCCCTCTCCCCTGAAGAGGGAGAGCAGTCTACAGACGTTCAATCCCCCCTCCTTCCCTGCTGGCCCCTGGCAACCTGAGTCCATTCCCGAACCCGGGTCACCAGCGTGGAGCAAGGTGTGGCGTCCAGCACCTCAACCCTCAGTGCCACTGGGCCAGCTACATAAATACATAAATTTGTCAGAGCACTAGATATAAGATGTACTCTGACCTCTGTTTCTATATTTTTTATATTATACTTGTGCTTTAACTTGTTTTAAACCACTCACTATCGTGAGTCCTCTGAGCCCTTGTCTCTGCATCAAGAAGAGGAGCTGTAGTTCGTAAAGACTGCTTCTGCACTACAGCTCAATATTTCACTGATTTCTTTTAAATTATATACCAGGAAGGGGACAACTTGTGACTGTGAAAGCCCTTTCGGATGCTTTTAAATTTAATATACCTAAAAACTGAATGTTTGACTTCTGAGTTGCACATGACCTCCATGAGCACTTCTGGGTTATCATAGTGCTTTAAAATTGGCCATGTGGTGAGCAGGATGAGTGCATGGTGACGCACGCGGTGACACATGCAAAGACACGCACATCTGCACGTGTTAGGAGGGTTCAGGAGGGTATAAGGACTGTGAATTTCATAGGACTAGAAGGTGAGAGGTGGTACCTAAGTTGTATACATTTCGTTCTGCAACCCAGTAGCCTTGCTACATATTAACTAGGCTTTGAATTTTATTTATTTGTTCGGTCGCAGACCATTACAAACATTTATAGATAAAAATACAAAAATGCACAACATTCTTTTCATTCTTTAAAAAAAAAAAACTAGGCAGTGATTATCACTACCAGTAATGGGAAGAAAAGTGCTAGCTCTAGCATAGGAGGCTACTTTGGATCATGTTCTTCTGTGATATCTCTGTAAGCTCCACTAAATTATGTAGTGTATCCTTCGGAATTTCTGTATTGAGTGTTCTATCTGTGGCCGCTAGTATAAATAGAAGGTGAGGAAGTGGTTTGTGGCACATACTAAAAAATAATCTGTGTCTTGTCTATGATAAATAATAAAGAGCAGCTTTACTCTTTACAGTAATCTAACTATATTACTGTTCACATTAATAAGAGGAGTTACACCTGGTATCTATACCTTCTTAAGGGTATTTTATTCTACCAGTAACATTGGAATATATTTCCTGCCTATAGCAAGTAGGACAGGCTCAATAAGAGTGAGCACTCATAGCAACATAGACAGGATAGTAAGACATAAATGGGAAAAGCAGCTTAAATCTCTAGCTATGTGCCCCTTCCCCCATCATATTAAGTCACTCTTCTTTTACACAGAGTCTCACAATGGCTGAACATTTGGTTTTACTGACAGGACAAGTTAACATAAGATGATCCACCTGCCTCATGTACTTAATAACCATAGATGCCCCACCAGACCCCTTTAAATGTGAAAAATGTATTCATAATGAAGAGTTGTTGCTTGAACTTAATGCCTTCACTGATAGACTACTACAAATAGAGGTAAGTCCGAAATAAATGGCCATTAGACTGGCACCAAACTATCTCCACAAGCTAATGTGCCAACTAGTCCTCCTGCCTGTATAGCACACATAAATGGTGATGCTCTTAAGATTATTACAGCATATAAAACCTTACATACGACTTTGAGAATGGATGAGCCATATAATGAAACTTACAAAAAAAAAGGACTAGGGAAGAAGATCCTTCTTCTGAAACAGATGATTTATGGTATAATGTTCAATATGCTAAACCCCCAAAAGGGAATGCATGCAACTAATTTTAGTATTCCCTTTAGTAATAGATTTAATACTGTAACAGAACCAGATAATGACTGCAATTCTACTTCATTACAAGAGCTGATATCATTTGATACTCCTGCTGAACCTACACCTTTCAACACATTTTATGGCAACTGCCCATTGCCCACACTAAATAACTCAGAACCTGTTACAATAGTGAATGGTCCAAATCCGGATCCTGTTATCAATCATCCCCCAAGAAACTTATTGGTCATGGGAGATTCCATGATAAAAAATCTGGACAGAGATGTGTGTAACCCAGATAAAGCTCACAGGATACTGTCTTCATATAGAGGGGCTAGAATAGCGAATCTAACATTTATGAGCAAATCCAATATTAAACACATGGGTAGCAACCTACTAGTACTAATTCATGCAGGAACCAATAACATGTTTAGGGATCCTATTGATGTGAGATTGCTATTTCTGAAGTTTTTCCCATACCAAGGGCCACACCAAGGAATCCAGTGTTTAACTCACTGGGAAGAGTTTTACCATCATGATGACCAGTATTGTTCAGATGGCTTGCACCTAAGTAGAAAAGGGAACATACTTTTGGGTAAACATTCTACCAATTTCATTAATAAACATTTAAACTAATAAACGGGGGAGGGGCATGGTTAAGTAATGACCACAGTGAATATCAGAACTCTATCTTAGCAACAAAAATAATAATAAATATATCTCCTACTATTACGGACACCACCAAACCAGAAAATAATACAATAAATATATCACTACTTAATGCTTGCTGCCTTGTAAACAAAATGAATGAATTGAGATACATTATACAAAAAGGGTCTATCGCAATCTGTGGGGTTACTGAAACTTGGTTTCAGGAGGATAGATGGAATACAGATATACTAGGATACAATAAAATTATAAAAAATAGAAATGATAAAGGGGGGGACAGCACTCTACATATCTAAGGACTATACCTCAAACTCTATTACCCCTAAACATACTTCAGACAATGATAACAACATAATTTGGGCAGAGATTAAGTTATCTGATATAAAACTATGTGTTGGCTTGGCCTATAGAACCCCTAATCTTAAGAAAGACCAGAATATATATATTTGCTAAACTTAATAGATAAATTTGATCCTAGTAATAACTATATTCTTATGGGAGATTTCAACTTCCCCCAAATGAACTGTGAAACATCCCACTGTATGGGAACTATTGAAAGGGAGTTTTTTGAAATTACGGTCAATCAAAATTTGGAGCAAATCATTAAAGTTGGAACCATAAATAATAATATTCTAGATATTATACTTACCAATATGGGGGGAAAAGTTTTAAAACCTAGTATACTTTCACCACTAGGCAATAGTGATCACAGTATGATCATATTTCAAATCCAGACTGAAATAAAAGTTACAAAAGGCAATACACTGGTTAGGGATTATTCTCAAGCAAACTATCATGAAATGAAGAATTATCTTAACTCATGGGACTGGGAGACAGAATTTATTAACCTTAATGTCCAGCAGGTTTTGTCACTTATTTTGTCCAAAATGAACCACTGCCTTGATAATTGGGCCTCAAAAAAAATATTTAAATGGATATAGAACTCCAGTTTGGTGGAACAATAAAATTAAGAGATCTGTTAATCAAAAAACGTAGAAGCTATAGAAAATATAAAAAAAAAACTCCATAAGTAACCAACTGGAATATCTATAATGTCTAATAAAGTAAAGCAATACATTAAGAAAGCAAAGAACAAAATAGAAAATAGACTAGTCACTGATACAGTTGACAATACAAAAAAGTTTTACAATTATATAGGTTCCCTTAGAGGCACCAAATCCACAAAAGGACCAATCCAATCCAAACCTGGGTTTATCAGCAATGAAATTCAAATGGCCACTGAACTTCACAACTATTTCGTTACCATCTTTACCCCAAAGGATAAACAAAAAATATTGATGATAATATATCTACTTCCAACAACTCAAAAGCTGTTCAAATTACTAGTGAGGAAACTATGAGAGTGCTACAGAACTTAAATATCAATTCCTCAGTGTGTCCCAATGGAATACACCCCAGGTTTCTCAAAAAAATTGCTACTCAAATCTCTTGGCCAATGAGTAAATTGTTTAATTTATCCTTAGAAAAAGGTGAGTGTATCTTAGCATGAAAAGATGCTTTAGTTATCCCTATATTTAAATCAGGAAATAAGACAGATGTTTCAAACTACAGACAGATAAGTCTGACCTCTGTTATAGGGAAAACTTTTGAAAGGCTCATCTTGCACAGAGTAGAAGAACATATAAAACTTAACAGCCTTCAAGATATTACATAGCATGGCTTTACCAGAGATAGAGCGTGTTTAACCAATCACCTACACATCTTTGAAAATGTTAGTTCACCTTTGGATGCAGGCCTACCTGTGGATATTGTCTTTCTAGATTTTGCCAAAGCTTTCGACAGAGTTTCCCATGAGATTCTATTACAGTAAATGAAAAATCCAGCATTCCCTCAATATTTAACAAACTGGATAGAATCATGGTTAAATAATCACAGGCTATGCGCCTCCATTAAAGGGTATTCATCTGCATGGGCTGAGGTTACAAGTGGGGTCCCCCAGGGCTCGGTATTAGGCCCTGTTTTGTTTAACATCTTGATTTCCTCAATGCAGTCATCAAATAACACCTGGATGACTACGTATGCAGGTGACTGCAAGGCTGGATGTATAGTTAACTCTCCTGAGGCAGCTGCTAACTTCCAGAAAGAGATATCCTCACTGAAATTATGGATGAAAATGAATAAAGTGATGTTTAACATACAAAAATGTAAAGTAATGCACCTGGGTCACAATCATTTAAAATACAATTATACACTAAATCAAGTGCTGTTACAAGAAACTGGCAATGAAACAGACTTGGTAGTAGTAGCAGATAACAAAATTAATTTAGATAACAACACATTATCAAAAGTTAAAAAATCTCACCGCACCCTGGGATGCATTTTTAAGCATATTAAGAGCAGACAGCCAAAAGGTATTATACCATTATACAGAGCCTAGTTAGGTCAAATTTGGATTACTGTGCACCTTTTTGTGCTTCCTATACAAACAGAGGTAAGAGACTAGTTGAGAGAGTTCCAAGAAAAATGACAAAAACAATTACAGGCATGTCAAATAGGACCTATGGAGAAAGATTACAAGAATTAGATTTACACTCTATGAATTACCATCAACTTAGAGGTGACCTCTGCCTAACATATAACGCTATTAAAGATCCTGTTTTCATAGAGACACTCGGCCTAGAAACAAATTGTAATAATACTCAGACTAGATGTCATGATCTTAAATTAAGAGGGCCCACTGTAAAACAAAAAAGAGAAGTCAGTGATACACACAACGAATAGTTAACAAGTGGAATATGCTTCCAGGATCAATTATTGAGAGCAATATTATGGATGCATTTAGATACCAGCTAGACCAACATATGGACAATACAAAATCTGAATACTTATAAAAACAATTCTAGCTTCGGGTGGCGAGCTCACATAAAGGTAATACCTCCTGAACTTGTAACACCCTATGATACATAAAATAAAGATTCATTATAGTTTGGCATGATGACAATTCTTGGCTGGGCGACATTGTTGAGAAATTAGTAGATTATAAATTATTTGTAAAAGTAAATCCCATTTCTCACACATACACAGCTCATTTATACACAAACTGTTCATATTTGGATTTTTGCAAAAATTATGCAAGCAGCTCTATGCCACTTTTCTGGGCAGCTTACGCCATTTTGTAAAGGTTTCCTCTGTTTTTCGTGACTCCTAGAGGTTGTGAAAAAGGTGAAACTCCCCTTACAACCTGTATGTAAAATATGCAGCTCCTCAGTGTCCAACCCTAGTGACATGCTACACCCCCCCTTTGGGTTCTTGACATTGGGTGCCTGGTACTGGTGTCAGGCAATCAATAAAACAACAGTCCCACACCTACTCAGAACGCTGCCGACCGTGGCAGGGAAGGAAGATAGCTGCTCCTACCAGGAGCCCTCTCTGGAGCCAAACGCTGCATTTCCAGGTGGACACCCCCCCCCATGCTCAGAACGTTGCCGACCGCGGCAGGGAAGGACGATAGCTTCTCCTACCAGGGGCCCTCTCTGGAGCCAAAGGCTGCATTTTCAGGCGGACCCCGCCCCCACGCTCAGAACGCTGCCGCATCATGCAGGGAAGGACGATAGCTGCCCTACCAGGGAGCCCTCTGGAGCCAAACGCTGCATTTCCAGGCGGACCCCCCACCCATACCAGAACGCTGCCGACCGCAGGGAAGGGACGATAGCTGCTCCTACCAGGAGCCCTCTCTGGAGCCAAACGCTGCATTTCCAGGTGGACCCCCCCACGCTCAGAACGCTGCCGACCGCGGCAGGGAAGGACGATAGCTGCTCCTACCAGGAGCCCTCTCTGGAGCCAAATGCTGCATTTCCAGGTGGACCCCCACACGCTCAGAACGCTGCCGACCGGGCAGGGAAGGACGATAGCTGCTCCTACCAGGAGCCCTCTCTGGAGCCAAACGCTGCATTTCCAGGTAAAGAAAAGAGACGAAATACGGCATAATCACCTGCCATAGATGATCGGGCAACAGAAGGACTCTTTGGCATGCTTCTCTACCCACAGCCCACTGATTGTTTCAGCAGACAGCTGCTGTGGGGTGCTACCTGTGTAGCTGGTCTTGGACTCGGGTTGGGTTGGGCGTAGACATATTAATGGGAGTGTAGTGTCTGTTTACTGTGAAAAGTCGCCTGGTGTGCTGTTGTGTTCTGCAATCAGCCTCTCCCTGTCCACTGCTGGGTTATTTTTAAGCAGAATGTTTTGTACTTTAAATGTGCTGACTTATGTAATACAGAAAGACGTCAGCAGTGCTTGCAGTTTTATTTTTATTCTGTGGACCCCAGTTATACTGCTCTGATTAATTTAAGCAATAGGCACTCAGCTTTACAGGGCAGATGAATTAGATGCATACTGAATATAGCTTTGTAAAAATGTTTAATGGGGCTTTATTGTGTGTATGACTGGCGTTGCACCGTATCTGCGTCATGCGCAGTCTGTAACCTTAGTGTTGTGGTTCAAATCCTCCCGCTGCATACTAATTTTCCTTGCTCCTACCTTTTTCAGGTGGCCCCCCCCCCCATGCTCAGAACGCTGCCTACCGCAGCAGGGAAGGACGATAGCTGCTCCTACCAGGATCCCTCTCTGGAGCCAAACGCTGCATTTCCAGGTAAAGAAAAGAGACAAAATAAGGCATAATCACCTGCCATAGATGATCGGGCAACAGAAGGACTCTTTGGCGTGCTTCTCTACCCACAGCCCACTGATTGTTTCAGCGGACAGCTGCTGTGGGGTGCTAGCCCGACGATGCTTCGCGTCATCTGCCCTGCCCGCCCCAGCCACCCACCCACCCAGGGGCGGCTGTATCTTTATTGGCTCATGTTGCTGACGTCACTTCCTGTGACCTCACGCCCTGTTGTGCCAGAACCTAAGTACCCACTTTCCCATTAGCAGGTTATACCAGCTGACCACCTGGGGGCACTGTTCCCCACCTAACAACCCTACTGCCATACCACCTTCCTCGATCCCAACTAGGCTCTCCCTTCTGTGTCCCTCTATCCTCCAACTATCACTATACCCACTACTCTCCTAGCCTGTTAGTTCCCAAAAAAAAAAATGCCCAACACTCATGCCTTGGCCCTCCTCTCCTTCAGATAATCATTACCTCCCCATGGGAGCTATATCCCCAGCATTCTGCTCCTATGCCCCTAATGATCTGCCTGCAATCCACCCCTTCCCCCGATCCACCTCCCCTGCTGCTTACACTCACCCAGCATTTTCCCCTACCTATCTCCATACATATTGTCACCCTCTCTCTTACCCCCACTGCCCCCTCATACATCTCATCGTGCTTGCTTCTCCTGTCTGTTCTACTCTGCCTATCCCCTGCACTATGTCATCCCCTCATCCCCCCTTCTCCAACCGTCGAAAACTTTATCGCAGTCGCTCACTCGCAAGAGCAGCCCTCCTCCTCCTGCTCCTGTCAGGCAACATCCACCCCAATCCTGGGCCTGGCAGCACTGGTCCTCCCCTGAAATCTTCTGGACTGTGTATTGCATCTATGAACATCTGTAGCCTCCTGAAAAAACTGGACTCACTACACTGCTGGGTGATGCTTCATAAACCGGATGTGGTTGCCCTGGTTGAAACCTGGCTGTCTGACTCCACTCCCAACTCTCATGTCTCTCTCCCCGGCTACACCCTCCACCTGTGTTGACCATGTCGGTAGGAGAGGTGGGGTTGTGCCTCTATTTGAAGGATTCTCTCATGGGCTACCCCTCCCCTCCTGACCTCGACCATAAGGCCCAGGCCCTTACTCTAAAGCTGTCCCCTGACCCTTCTAGAGGCCCTATCTTCCTAACCACAGCCTACATACCTCCCAAGAACCAATCCCAGGCACTGGGCCCACTAATTGACTACCTTACCTCCCTACCCAACCCCTCTGACCAAATCCTGGTGGGCGACTTGAACATTAACTGGCTTTGCCTCTCGTCCTCCTTCTTCCGTGAGGCTTTCGATTCAATTGACCTAACCCAACTGGTCACACAGCCAACTAGAATCAACCCCAGAAGGGGCACAAGCACCCTCTTGGATGTGGTCCTCTCTAACAGGCCAAGCCGCATCCATAACATCCAAATCCTCCCTGACTGCCTCAGTGACCACTCCCCTGTTCTCTTCAACTGGGTAACCCCTCAGCCCACATCCTCTGTCAAAACCACCTCTCTGAGGCGGCTTAGACCTGGGGGACTCAAAGACCTAAAGCACTACCTTGCCCATACTGATTGGTCTCCACTGACAAACACAACTAACATTGACTCAGCCCTGGCCTTCTTTGTAAACACCTTCAACTCTGCCTGTGACATCTTTGCTCCTATAACTGCTCGGAGGTCCAAAGTGAGACATGCCCCTTGGATCACCCCTGCCCTACTGTGGCATCTTAAGCAACGAGACAACCTTTGGCACCTTGCTGTCGCTACTGGCCGACCAGCAGACAGGCAGTCCTATGCAGCTCCTCGCAACCAGTGCACCTGGGCCATCCGCAAAGCAAAGGCGGAATACTACCAAGCCTCCCTTACCTCCTCTTGGGGGAACCCTAGGTGCTTCTGGGACAACATCAAGCAACTGAATGGTCACTCCAGGTCCCCCTCTCCTTCGCTTCTTAACATCAATGGTGCTGTCTCCACTGACCCTGCCCAAATTGCCACTCACCTCAATGACTCCTTTACCGACCTTAGCTCAGTACTCCCTGGTAACTTCTTCAGTCTGCCACCTCCTTTTTGTCCCACCACCCATCGCACGCCCCTCCTTCCACCTGCATTGTGTCACCATACAAGAAACCAGGCCATACCTGCTTAAAGCCCTAAGAGGTAACACCGTCGGTAATGACTCACTTGATCCCTGCCTCCTTCGTCAGGTCCTGGATCAGGTCCTCTCCCCTATCACATGCATTTTCAACAAATCACTCTGTCTCAGACAATTCCCTGCGGTCTGGAAGGTTGCCACGGTTACCCCTGTCCACAAAGGTGGTGACAGGACTCTTCCGGGTAACTACCGACCATCTCGATCCTCTCCCCTCTCTAAGGCCTTGGAGAAAATTGTGGCATCCCAAGTCTCTGACTACCTTTGTAGTACAATGTTCTCTGCCCTGAACAACAGGTTCAGAGCTGGTCATAGTACCAATACAGCACTCCTGGAATTTTCCAACTTCCTCCACGCCTCCTTGGACTCTGGCGCACTAGCTGGTGCAATATTCATTGACCTGTCTAAAGCTTTTGATACCGTATCACATCCTCTCCTGCTATCCACCCTCGACCTAATAGGCTTTGCCACTGGACCTGTTTCCTGGTGCACCAGCTATCTCTCAGCCCGCTTCCAACATGTGAAAGTTAGTGGAACTCTCTCCGATACCTGCCCTATTCACTCTGGAGTTCCCCAGGGCTCTATTCTTGGACCCCTAATATTCTCCCTCTTTCTCAACTCCCTACCCAGCAGTTGTGCGGGTAAGATCCTTCTCTATGCTGATGATGCTGTACTCATTGCCTCTCACAGTAACCCCTTGTTGCTTCAGAACTCTCTCCAACTAGCTTTTGACTCTGCAGCGACCTGGTTCACTGAGCACTGACTTGTTATCAATCTAAAGAAAATGAAAACAATGCTCTTCTCCCACTCCCAAAATAAGTACAGCAAGTTTCCCCTCGCCGTCCACTCCACCCCCAATATCCACATCGAACCTGTGCAGTCCTATAAATATCTTGGAATAACCTTTGACTCTGCACTCTCATTCCATGGACATATATCTGCCCTAAATTCTGCCGCCAACTCGTGGCTGAGCATTCTCTACCGGCACAAGAAATGCCTCCCTCCAGATGCCCTCCGCCTGGCTGTCACCTCCTCTGCCATATCTCTCATCGACTATGGCCTTCCAGTCTATGGTTCAGCTGATCAGACAGCCCTCAGCAAGGTTCGCCTTACGCTTAACAAGGCCTGCAGACTTATCACCAGTGCACCCAGACTCACTCACACATGTCTGCTGTACACCCTGGCAACCCGACTCAACCTGGATGAGCGGCTCATGTATCAGACCTGCCAGCTCACCCTTAAAGCCCTTCATGGCCTATCCCCCACGGGCCTATCCGACTCAATTCGCCGAACTACACCGACCCTGATCACTCACAGCTCATCAAAAAACAACTTTAGTCATACCAAGAGCCAGGACTTCTCAAGGGCAGAGGGCGTTCCCCTACCGTGCACCCTCCTGGTATAACTCCCTCCCTGCCGGTATCTCAGACTCACCAACCTTAGCAAGCTTTAAGCTCAGGCTCAGAAACCACCTGCTCATCTCACGCAAATGCAACTGCCACTAAAAAAAAAAACACCCTTGACAATGCTCACTGAGCGGCCCTCCCCTTTCCTTCTACTAATCCTCCTCCCCTGTCCCTCTCCCTTCTACCTCTACCTCCTCTACCTGCACCCCCACCCCAACCCCAAGTCTTTGCATTCTCTGCCATGTTGTTCATTGGTATTGAAACTTACTGTAACCCTGAATTGTAACTTTCTTGTTTCTGTAATTTCTGTTGTCCCTTGTACTGCTGTTCTGATGTCCTCTATGTGACGAGGTACCTTTGTAAATGAGCCTCTGGCTCAAAGGTTTCTAAACTGATGTTTAACTAAATAAATAAATAAATACTAGCATCTGTGCCACCCTGTTTCTTCCAATACAAGCAATATTACCCCATCCCTCAGCATACATGGTGTAGCACCCATACCCACCCCCTTTCACCCAGCACACACACCTTTGGAAATGGGATCCAACACAGGGTTACCAGCATATCCCTCCATCCACCTGAACTGGTCACCGTATGCAAAAGATAAAAATACAGCAACAAAAATAAATACATCCCAAAATGTGTACATGAGGCTTGAATAAGGACATATTTTTTTTTTCTTTTAAGGATAACATGGCCATTTTTTTCTATTTTGGGCCAAATTTTTGGAATACCCAAGTCACCATTCCCTCATTGCAACTATATAGATACCACCTTGTAAACTGTACCCAAAATGCATTTTTGAGGTTCGACCAGCACAACCCTCCCTGTGGGCTATTTGTGAAACAGTTGCATCATCACGCCATTTGTGCAAACCTGTTGCAGAGTTTGCAAATGACCCAAACAGCTGTATCATCACACCCTTTGCACTGAACCTGTAGCAGACCACAGGGCCACAGTCAAAGCAGCTGCATCATTTGTAGCCAGTGTGTCCCCTACTTTGGTGGCTTGCTTGCCCCTTCTGATGCTGCTACTTGCATGTGTTGCTACCCTGATGAAAATTAAACATGTTTAAGGCACTAACAATGTGCTCCAAACTTATTTGCAAGGAGCAAACTGCGACTTTTGAATATGGGGCCCATGAGATTCCTTAGTCGAAAGGTAAAGATTCAAAAATAATCTTCCTCCTCCTCCTTTGGAGTTTGTTGGCACTGTACACATGTGAAACATTCTGATGGAAACTTGCTTTCATGATTCATGTTTAATGAAATGAAGCTCTGTGGTATAGGGGTAAAGTTCATGCTTCTAGAAAATGTTCTTGTACTTGACATCTACTTTTTCTGGGAAGCTGAACTGCTGACTAGCAAATCTCCCCAGTGCTACTGTGTATAAAACAGGATATCCTTCAGCAACTACTACAGAATAAAACATTCTTGTTCCTAGCCCTGAATCCACACTATAAGTGATGCAATGTGGCTCCAGGAAGTTGTGAAGGGCTATTGTTTTATTGAAAATTGTTTGAGATTTATTTGACAGTTTCATTTCATGGGACCTTTGTATCTTATATTTTATATTTTAAATCTAAAAAGAAAGCAGCTCCAGCTTCTGTTGTGCCAGTGTTAAAGACAACAAGACAGCAGAAAAAACATAGCACCAACACTTCTGCAGTATAAGCTATATTTTACTCACATGTATGCAGAACAAAGTAAAATACAGTGGCACCATGCAAGGTGATAACAGCTCCCAAACACACAAACTGTCTGACCGGTTTCATGCTAAAGCGCCTCCTTAGGGACTAATGTGATAATCACAATCAAACATTTAAATAGAAAAAACCTTTTAAAGTGACAGTACAACACTTATGCCGCTAATATATGCAATTGTGATAAATAAATTTAGTATAATAATACACCACCCATACAAAATAAACAATTAAAGCAAAATTAGTATGAATGCAATGACCTAAAGTTTATTTATTTATTTATTTAGACAGCAGTTTGGAAAGCCTTTGAGCCATAGGCTCCTTTACAAAGGTACCTTGTCACAGTAAGACAAACGAAAATACACAGTATAGCAGTATAACAGTAACTTAAGACATAGATACAAACAAGCTGGTACAGGTAGGATTGATGCAAACAATACCAGAGTTATGTTGTCCTTAGCAGCTTAGTAGTAAGCTTTGTCATTAGTATTGAGTACGGCTTTGACTAGTGGCAATTACAGCTTCGGGTGTTAACAAGGTGGTTCCGTAAGGACGTTTTGAAGCACGATATAGTTGGAGCTTCGGAGATGGGGGGGCAGTGTGTTGAACCAGGAGGGGGCCCTAAAGCTGAAGCTTCTTTGACCGTGAGAGGTCCTAGCTCTAGGGATAACAAGAGATGTTTTCCCAGAGGTCCGAGTATGAACTAGTGGGACAGAGCGGTGGATGGTGGTGGTCAATCCAGGCGGGGATAGCCCAAGGAGGGTCTTTTTTGTAAGGGTACAGGTCAGATATTTGAGGTGCTCATCAAGATCAAGTACCAGTGCTTTAGCGTACAGTAGACAGATGAGTGTTAGCCTAGGTGCCCCAGTAATTAACCTGCAGGCCTTATTCAGAGTAGTGCGAATTTTATGGAGTGCGGTCTGATCTGCAGCACCATACACCGGCAGTCCATAGACCACTAGGGACAGAATAGAGGAGGTGATCATGAAGTCGAGGAGGCTCCGGGGAGGCAGTGTTTATACCGATGTAAGATGCCCAATCGGATATTAGTGGCAGTGGCTAGGGCAGCGATGTCCATGGAAGGAGAGGGAGGGGTCAAAATGGATCCCTAGGTATTTATAGGAGCAAACTTGTTCGAGTGGGAAAGAGGACCCAGAGTGAATGAGGAGTTTGAAGTTGCAGGACTTGTTTTGAGGATGAGTGAAGAACATGGTTTTGGTTTTTTTAAGATTTATCACCAATCTATGTTCCTTGAACCAGCCCTCGGCTTCAACGAAGGACTTCTGCAGCGAGTCCTGGAGGACAATAGGGTTACGACTTGAGGCAAAGATGACTGCATCATCAGCGTACAATAGAATGTTCCCTGAGCAAGGGCATGACAGGGTGTTAAGGTAAAGGGAGAATAGTAAGGGGCCCAGAATGGAGCCCTGGGGAACCCCAGAAAAGATGGGACAGATGTCTGAGTAGGTCCCATTAATTTTTACACGCTGTGAGCGGTCAGACAGATAACTGGTGCACCAGGAGATAGGCCAAGCAGCAAAACCAGAGAGACTAAGGGCATCATGAAGGAGGGGGTGGGAGACAGTGTCGAAAGCTTTAGAGAGGTCAATGAAGACAAAATAAATGTCCATAATCTAAATTTAAAAATGATAAATGGACTTATTGCTATCAGTCAAAGTACTACAGTACTATTACAAGTAATGTTTACTTTTAACAGGTGAAATAAAGTTGAGATTGCAGGTACATTATGTATATACCAGGGCTGCTGAAGTAAATTCAACCTGAAAAAGAGGAACACATGGAAGAGGTAGACAATACATATCAGTGTATAAAATATTTAGACCTTAAAAAAGGTGCAATATCAAAATTATCATTTAATCCTGGGTGTTCTAAAGCACCCAGAGTGTAAATCCAAAATGATTCTCTACAAAGAATTCTATTCTCCAAATCATCACCTCTTGGGCCTGTACTGACCCTTTCTATCCCACAAAATGAAAATTTATGTTCAGTACCATCATGACACTGTTGCAAATGTTGTGCCAAGGCATTTTTCTCATTGTGACATCTAATATCACTCAGATGTTCACAAACTCTTAGTCTAAGTGCACTTGAAGTTTTGCCCACATAAAATGCATGGCAAGTACAGGTAGCCAAATATAACACCCCTGTAGTTGAGCAGTTAATAAACTGTCTCACTTCAAACTGTTTTTTAGTGTTAACAGATGTAAAGTTCTTTTTCCGATCTATGACATTGCAAAATTTACAATGACCACAATTAAAACAGCCTTGTGGTGGTGGGGATATCCAATTTGTGTGCTTAAGGGCAGCTGTAATTTGTCACAGGAACACCTTCATTACAAGGTGGACCATTCAGAACATTGGACAATGCATGTGGAGGAGGAGCCAGATTCAGTGCATATACATAAAGCATCATAATCAACAGTAAAACAATAATTCACTGTAAAGTGTTCAATGTGCTTCTTTATTTACATACCCTCACTGGTTATTTTTCAGTCTAATGTTTTTTGGAATGCCCTGATCAGTGTGTTAGAGTGGTAGCCCGTATATTTCCAGCTTTGCAAGCTGTTAAACAGCTTCAGATGCTCTGCAGGGCAGACAGTTCACTGTCAGAGACTGCCAGAGAGACGTAGTCACAGGCACATTTGAACAACAACACTGTGGACTGTAACCCCCCCCCCCCTTTGGGATATTTGTAAAGGTAAAGTATAGGACTAATTAATATGCATTTCCATTCAGGCATGCTGTGGCTTTTCATTGGGCATGAATACTTGCCATCACCTAGAATCATAATAATTACGCCTGGAATGAGGCACCTGAGTAAGTAGCTCACTGGCCAAGTAATATCAGTTTAAATTTATATCCAAGATGTGGCTTTATGTATTAGTGTTGTATCTTCAAGAGTTTTGCTCTAGCTAGGATGTAACCTATTTAACAACTCTGATAGTTTACTGTTTGTTTCCTTTTCTGCTAATAAAATAGAAATTAAAAAAAAGAATGGTTAGTTAGTGAGTGAGAACACTGGTCCTAATGCCTTCCACATGTGCTACATCAGGGTCTTTTATAGTCCAGTCAATAAACAATCAGCACCAAATCTCTTCCATCTGATCCCTGCAAAATAAAGAAACAGTGCCCTCTCCATCCCCAAACAAAACAGCACCCTGACACCAGGTGTGCGAAGATTTAAAAACAAATCCAGTGGGTCCAGATGACAGTGACTAGCACACACCCTCCTCTCTCTACCTCAGCTGGCCACTGCATAAATGAATGGAAGCACAGGAATTCATGTAGAGCAGGGAGTGAAGGCATTTTAGGAGTGGGTAGGGGAAAATATAATTCATAAGTTCAATATTAAGCAACTACTGGTAAAATACTCTCCAATAATTCTCTGGCAGACATGATTTTAAAAGTCTACAAGACTTATTGATTTGCAGTTAGTGCTAAGGCTATCTGCTTTCTTTGTCTTTATGGAACTAAAATACTTACAGCTGCCTGACCATACTGTTTCCTCCAGCAACGTTTATTTTACAAGTGTGAACATTAAAAGAAAGTGAAATGTTTAGAATGTTGTGATTTGCAATGCCCATTCTCATAAACAATAGATTGTTTAAGTGTAGGGCCCAATTTTCAAAAGTGTTAGAACAATGCAAGGGACTTGCGTTAAAAGATTTTGACACAAGGGGTGACTTGTGTCTTAACTTGTGTCAGTCATGATTTTGTAATGCAGCTGCACCAAAGCCCCCTTGCACCAAGGCTGCATCATGCAATCTAGGGCACCAGGTCACAAGGCTTGCACCATGGCAGGGCTGCAACGTTCCTTTTTTTTTTTTTGATTTTGCAACCCCTGCCATGAATGCAGCAAAGGGCATCACTTAGATCAGCGAGAAGGTGATCGAACTGGTTTGTGCCAGTGGGTCAGGGTCTGACAATGGGCTTCTGGGGGCAGAAGGAGCATGAGAAGTGACATGGAGGAGTTGGGGGGACAGCTGGGAATGAAAGAGGGTGATGTGGCACCCGGTGGGGTGCATTTGCTGTTGTATTAATTTGTTAATGTCTATCAATATTTAGTAGATAGTAGAAAGGCACACCCTTGGGCTAGGCCCCTTCAACCCTGAAAATTTCATGAAAAAATTCAACACTATCTAGGCTGTAGGTGAGAACAAAACATATGCAATGTTAAGTATAAGGAAACCAAATGTGTTTTTTTTTTCCTGTTTTTTTGGTGCTCTGTATCTTGAAAACTAAACAGGATCCCATCACAAAACATTTCAGGTCTAGAGACTATGATAGCTTGACTACACATACAAAACATTGGGCTATTTCATCAAAGGATGTCAAAGTTATTAAGATGCAAAAGTTAGGGTTTAACATTAAACAGCCTACTCAACCCTAATTACAGGGCACAACCATACGCCTTAAATATATGCTTGAATGGTTCAGGTTGAGTAGGGTGTTTTTATTTTATTTTTATTTTTTGTTTTAGATTTTGATGACCAGGTAAGCCCACTGAGACCATAGATCCCTTTTGCAGGGGTGACCTGGAATTAGTTACACATATAATATTCCATACAGTAAGTACATACATTGGATGGAATGAATGAACAGCAGTCCTAGAACAAGCAAAGTAAGCAACTGAGACTGGATAAGATAAAAAAATACACCACCAAATACAGAAAACCAATACCACGAGGGAAACCAACTACAGGTTTATTATTCACCCCTGCTGTTTATTTCTTTATTAGCAATTTTTGTAATTTATTGTATTTTTTTAACTACCATATGTTTTTGCTTCAATATATTTATATTTTCTATGTGTAACTCAAACCAATTGTACCATCTGTATCAAAAAAAGGCCATATTTTATTATTTGGGATGTGTTTTATATAACTTTACGTATACAATTCATCGAAGATGCCCATAGTAGCCACTGTAAGTGCAGGGGATCATGGGTACAGGTACATGGGCCCTAGAATACTGTTGGAACTCTTGTTGCTGGGCAGGAAAACTGTTTTGCTGCTAGCAGAGGATAGAGTTAATTAAATTATCTGAAAGGAGACAAAAGAACAGTTCAACCTAGCTGGGAGGCCAGGTAGGCCCATTTGCTTGTGAAAGGGCAGGACCTCATGAGGAGTCAGGATGTCTGTGCATCCTTTATGTTGAGAGGGCTGCAGTGACTTAATCTTGTTACCAGATGAATAGGCCACCATTTAGTTAATTGACTGTATTTAAGTGTAGTTTAACTAGAGTTATCTCCCAGCAGCGAGGCTGGACTATCCACCAGAAATCTGGTTTGAGTTGGCGGACCTCATCTTTTGTTTTTTCTATATTCAGAAAACTGCATATCTGTGTTATTGTAATAAAATACTGAACTTTGATTGGTTGGATAACCATAGAAATTGAAATGCCCACCAATCACAGGCAGCCACTATCCACTGGACCTGCCCTTTTGAACCGTAATGCTGTGCAGAATTTTCAAATTGCAGTGGAATGAAATTCTGCAGAATTTGACACAGTCCCACACAAAAGATTAATAATCAAATTAACCAGCCTGGGAGTGGGTCTCAGGGTGGTAGCCTGGGCAAAACATTGGCTGGACAACAGGACACAGAAGGTAATTGTAAATGGAGTCCACTCTGAAGAAAGAGGGGTTACTAGTGGGCTACCGCAGGGTTCAGTACTGGGTCCAATCCTTTTTAATGTCTTTATAAGTCACATTGAAGAGGGACTAGAAGGAAAAGTATGCCTCTTTGCAGATGACAGAAAGATCTGCCACAGAGTTGATACACAAGGAGGTGTGGAAAGGATGAGAATGGACTTGGCAAGGTTGGAGGAATGGTCAGAAGTATGGCAGCTTGGATTCAGTGCAAAGAAGTGCAAAATAGTGCACCTGGGAAACAAAAACTCAGGGGAAGATTACACAATGGGGGGAGGTAGTAACAACAACAAAAATGGAAAGGGACCTAGGGTAATCATATCAGATGACCTTAAGGTTAGCAAGCAATGTGAGAAGGCAGTAGGGAGGGCTGGGGGGATACTGGGATGTATAGGTAGAGGCATCACCAGCAGAAAACAGGAAGTTGTTATCCCTCTACAGACAGTTGGAGAGACCCCATCTGGAGTACTGCATCCAGTTTTGAAGATCCCATCTCTGCAAGAACATAGACAGGATGGAGGCAGTGCAGAGGAGGGCGACTAAAATGGTGCAGGGACTGCAAGAGAAGCTATATGAGGAGAGACTGAAGGAGCTTAATATGTATACTCTTGAGAAAAGGGGGGGGACATGATAGAAACTTTTAAGTACCTCAGTGGAATCAACAAAGTCCAAGAGGGTAGCATCTTTCTGAAAAAGAGATGTGCAAGAACAAGGGGACACAATTTGAAGATAGAGGGGGGACAGCTTAGGCGCAATGTGAGGAAGTATTTTTTCACAGAGAGGGTGGTGGACTCATGGAACAGACTTCCTGAGGAGGTTGTGGAATCTAAAACTGTGGAAGAATTCAAGAATGCTTGGGACAGACATAAGGCAAGTCTTGTTGGGGTAGGAAGAAATAGGCTGTTGGTTAACTAGGATCTGCAGCTTATCTTGTAGGTAGGGAAATGGGCAGACTAGGTGGGCAAAGTGGTCCTTGTCTGCCGTCAAAGTCTATGTTTCTATGTTTCTATTTTCAAAATTCTGCTGAAATTCCACCAGGAAAGAAATGGTGCAGTTCCGCAGGAGAAAATAGTTGCAGAATGATTTTCTGCTGAAAATAAATGATGTTCTGCAGAACATTATTCCACAGATCTCCATATTTTCAGTGAAAATTCTTGCGGAGTAATTTTCCGCAGAATAAAATGCTGTTCCATGGAATATTATTCCGTGGATCACAGTAGGCGGAATTCCACAGAAGAACCGGTGAAATTCTGGCAGATATTCCACCAGTGGAATGGTCATTCCATGTTAATTCCACCGGCGGAATTCTGCATTCCGCACAGCACTATTGATCCCCTTTAAAACCAGGATGCAGAGGAGTATCTGAGCCTTTTGTTGCCTTTTTGCTTGAAGCCTGTGGGACCCTCTCTGCCTGTCTGTTGGGAGGACAGAGACAATTTCTCCTGGATCACTGAGAGCCAAGACTTCAACTACTACACTTCTGAGGACACTTTTGCACTTCAAAATTCCTACTAAGGACTCAAGATAGATTTTTAACCTCAGAGTTTAAAGTGTAGGTTTTTAAGTATACTTTCCTTTTATTTTCAATACCCTTTAACCAATCTCCAAATTATTTTGCCTTTATGTTATTTATTGTTTTCTAATTAATTTAATTAGTAAAGCCTTTGGCTTATTTTAAAATAATTCTGCCTATGTCATTTCTGTGTGCTGCCTGAGTAAGAGTTGTTCAGACTATACTACATCTGTGGGATCGCTTAAGGGTCAAAACACTACCAAAAGTGAAGTACCATTAGGAACTTTGTGATGAAAGAAGGGGAGGAAATACAAAGGGTCTCAAGAGGAGCCTGTGGGGGGCTGGGGTTGAACCAAATGCTGCATTTCTGGGGAAAGACACAGTAATAGGGTTTATAGGGCCCCCCCGAAGCCTATACACATCTGTGGCTTTCTGTTGTGTTGTGCAGTGGCTGAGGGAGTTCTACCTCAGGAACACAGACTCAAGACTGTATTTGTATCCCCCTTCATGAAGAAAGGGTATCTCTGACCCCATTCTCCCCCCCGTCACAAGAGGAATTTGCTGTGATGCAGAAAATCCCGCCCCACGGGGGTGGACTTGTGACACTATCCCGCAGGAAACACCTTGTAAACAGGATATTTATAGCCACAATGGTGGAAAATATTTTTCTTAAAAAATCCTGTATGAATAAAGATTTTACTACTACTACTGTCAAGCTAACAACATTAAACATTATTAGTTACAACAGGCTATTGAGCACAAATCACAGTTATTAAGTATGCATATCATAAGAATCAATAATGTAAACTGCTGCAGAATGAAAGCAAAGAAGAGATTAGTACAGGATTAACAAGGGTTGCTATTTACTCTAAGACCACAGTACAGTGCTAACATGTACAGGGGGCATGGACCAGAGAAGGGATTTTAGTCATTTCTTAAAGAGTGCATAAGTGGGGCTTTTGAGCACCTCAAATGGTAAGGCATTCCACAAATATGGGGCAGCAGAGCAAAGTTATCTTCTCCCAGATGCGAATTGTACTTTAGGTATAATCAGCAATTGGACAGCTATGGATCTTAGGGGGTGAGTAAACTGCCTTCACTGAATGATACCAATTAGGTTAGGCAGGGGCAAGGGTTGAAGTAACTTGTAAGTAAGACAGAATAAAGAATATCTCATTCAATTTTTGAATGGAGACCAGTCCAGGAACCCTCATACTCCGCAATGATGGGCTCTAGAATGGGCACCAGCTTGCTAAGTGCTCAGTCCTATGGTATATCATTCTTAGCCTCCAAAGGGTAGTGTCACAAGTGGCCTGAACCACTAGGGCCCCATACATGAGAAGAAGAAGAAGAGAGGACCTAGAGATGACAAGGCGAGCATCCCTTGAGAGGTAGAGAGAGAGAGAGAGACGATAAAGTAGACCGATTTTTTTGATTTAAGGTTTTGACTAAGGATTCCTCATGTAATTCAAATGACATGGTTTGGTCCAGCACCACTCCCAGATATTTAAAAGATTGAACCATCTCTAATTTGTAGCCGGTTGCAGTGCAGATGTTGATGGGGTGTGTTCTGTCTGAAACCAGATTATTTTGCCTGAAGAGCATTGCTTTAGTTTTCTTTGTATTAGGAACCAATTTATTTTCCAGGAGCCAGTATTTTAATGCCCAGAAGTCATTAACCAGCTGGGAGTTCATTGTGATTAAGTCCGATGAGGGCCTGTTGATTATAGCATTGTTGGCATATGGCTGGATAAATGGATGCACCACTGCAATTGAGGGGCAGATCATTTATAAACAAGGAGAAGAGCAGAGGGACAAGTAACAAACCTTGTGGCACCACATCAGTGATAGGCTTTGGGTAGGAGACACTACTTTGCCACTTGATGCACTGCTGCCCCCCCCCCTTACAGGTAGTTGTGAAACCAATGAAAGGCAAGGTCATCTAGACCTAGGTCCTGAATCTTTAACAGTTTATGATCTACAAAATCCAATGCTTTCATGAGGTCGATGAAAATAGCACCTGTGGCCATACACCAATCCATTGCAGTAAGAATATTAGAGATGACATGAACAAGGGCTGTATCAGTCCCATGATTTTTCCGAAAACCATGTTGGGCATTAGTAAGGGATCAGTTAGGCTCAAGGAAGCCAATCAGTTGATTGTATAACAGTCTCTCCTGAATTTTGTGAACCGCACTAAGAAGGGAGCTAGTCTATAATATAAACCACTAAAGTTTCACCTTAATAGCTTCACCCCATTCAATGAAATTGCACCACAGCTTGCATACATGGTATGGGGGGGGGGGGATCCCTTGATCTGGCAAGTTTTGTGATGTTTGGATGTGCCAGTTTCAAGATAGGACCTGATCATTTATCTTTCCAAGCAAAACACTTGTAAAAGGGAAATTCAAGCAGCTGAAAGTTTGTACTATAGGGACCTACTCACTGCCATGTCCAGGGAACAAAAAAAGTCTGGTCACAAATAAATGGTATCCTGGGTAAAAACAAGGGACAAACCCCTTGGGAAATGGAAATCAATAAGACAGACTGTTAACAACTCTACCACCATTGCAAATGCCTTCAATTCTATCTTCTCAGTTCTACCTAGCTTTGAATCTCTCATGTCCGGCTCCATCTCTCTCCTCCCCCAGCTGCTTCTCCTATGGCTGATTCTCCTCTGGTCCTTGTCTCTGTCACTTGCCATGAGGTCTTGTGACTTTTCAATGCCATTTCTCCCATGGTAGCATGAGACTAGTTGAGATTGAACCCCAAATTCTCAAACTGGCCACCTCTCTCCTCACTAGTGTTGTGCAAAATTTAAATATTTCTCCTGGCGAAATGTTTTGTATAATTCTGCAATTACGTGAAATTTGTCACCTGTGTGAAACAAAATGTTACCTGTTTTCTTGATTTAACATAATGGCAAAATTTCACTTACCATGACAATTTCGCCCATTGATGATCCAAATTTCACCTTGTGTCGGAATTTCACCAGCGAAACTTTTGATTTTTCGGATAAAATTTTGGTACAAAGGTGTTCCAGCTCATTCTGCTGCATGTTGAGTCAGAGAGCAATGTGTTGTAGTGTATTAGAGCCAATAAAGCCTTTGAAAACAAAGCTAAAACTTGTTTTTGAAAGCTAATTGCTTCAGAATATAAAGTTTTTTTCCTAGTGCTGCTGTGCTGGTAGTGCCTGGTACTAGGGAACATTTTCTAATTTTGTGAATTTTTGTATAATACATAGTTTGAATTAGGTTTACTTTTCTCAGCTTTCTTTGAAAGAGTTGTGTGGGGTAGGGTAGGAGTGTAAAGCAGTGCAGGCTATTTCTAGCCAAGCAGATTGGTATATTTACTTATAATTGTGAGTTATCTATGTACTGTTATTTCTTATTAATTTTGTTATATCTTGCAATTTATTTTCTCTGAAAAGTTTCTCTGTCCTGTTTGAGAGAGTTTCTGCTGCTGTTAGCTGTGTTATACTGTATATACCATTCTTCTGCTTTTAGTTGTGAATTGATTTTGAATTCTAAAGTTTTAAACACACAGAGCTGATCCTTTCTTTTATTTTTTTGTGGTTAGTTCTGTTAGCTGGAGTGTTAACTTATGTGTTACTAAAATTGTGAAAATCAACAGTTGTAAAGTACTTCTGCTCGATCACTTGAACTTGTCTATTACAGTCACACTGCATTGTTGAATTGTTCCCCTGTATGTTATTGCTGGAGTTTAACTCTGCACACTGCACAGTGTTCATGTTTTAGATAACTTACATGCATTACCCTTTCTCTGTTATAGCATTGTTTGTGTCTCACTTGACGCACGCATTATAAAACAGTATATATTAAAATAGTCATTTTCAAGACATTTCTTGTTGATCCCTCCCATCCAGATCACTAACATACTGTGTGGTACTAATTTCCTTTGTTGCTGTTTTATGGTTGTCTCTGCCCACATATAAAAAACAAATTGTGGTACTGAGTAACATAACACATTACAGTACTTTATTTGTCCAGAGACTGAGAGACACAGGTGATCTGTATTTAAAGTATACCACTTGTGCCCTTTCTCCCTGTGTGTGTTTCTTTAATTCCTTCCTGTCTGGGGAAAAAAGTTACCTTTTTGTGTTTTACTACACTAGGCTGCCTACCATATATGGTATTAGTTCTACTGTAAGTGCTGGCACCTGTCCTGTTTGTTTTAGGACTTCTAAGGAAGCCAGTACTGTAGGTATGTGACAGTGTGATGTCATCATTCACATGTGAGGTATTATTCATACATTTAGTAGTAGTAATAAATCCTTTCTTCAAATACTCCGAGAGAAAGGCAAAGCTTTGAAGCAGCAGTCAGCAAAAATGCCTGATAAGAAGCGACCAAGTACAGGCAGGGGGGAAACATGGCAGTGGGGATGAGGGAGCTAAGAAGTCTGCTGAAAAAAAGTGCAATTAGAAACATAGAAACATAGAATTTGATAGCAGATAAGGACCATTTGGCCCACCTTGTCTGCCCATTTTCCTACCTAACAGATAAGCTGCAGATCCTAGTTAAATGACAGCTTACTTCCTCCTACCCCCCACTAGTACTGCCTTATGTCTGTCCTATGCATTCTTGAATTCCTCCACTGTTTTTGACTCCACAACCTCCTCAGGGAGGCTGTTCCATGCATCCACAACCCTCTCCATGAAAAAATACTTCCTCACATTACCTCTGAGCCGTCCTCCCTCTATCTTCAAATTGTGCCCCCTTGTTCTTGCACATCTCTTTTTCTGAAAGATGCTACCCTCTTGGACTTTGTTGATTCCCTTGAGGTACTTGAAAGTTTCTATAATTTCCCCCCACTCTCCTTTCTTTCCTCAAGGGTATACATATTAAGCTGCTTTAGTCTTTCTTCGTATGTCTTCTGGTGCAGACCCTGCACCATTTTGGTTGCTCTCCTCTGGACAGCCTCCACTCTATTTCTTTTCGGAGATGGGGTCTCCAGAACTGCACACAGTACTCCAGATGGGATCTCACCAACTGTCTGCACAGAGGGATAACAACTTCCTGTTTTCTACTATTGATGCCTCTCCCTATGCATCCCAGCATCCCCCCAGCCTTCCTTACTGCCTTCTCACATTGCTTGCCCACCTTTAGGTCATCTGATATAATTACCCTCAGGTCCCTTTCCATTTTTACTGTTGTCAGTATCTCACCCCCCATGGTATACTCTTCCTCTGGGTTTTTGTTTCCCAGGTGCATTACGTTGCACTTCTTTGCATTGAATCTGAGCTGCCATACATTTGACCATTACTCCAACCTTGCCAAGTCCCTTCTCATCCTTTCCACTCCATCTTGTGTATCAACCCTGTTGCAGATCTTTGTGTTGTCTGCAAAGAGACATACTTTTCCTTCCAGTTCCTCTGCAACGTCACTTATAAAGACATTAAAAAGGACCAGTTCCAGTACTGAACCCTGCGGTACCCCACTAGTAACCCTCCTTTCTTCACTGTGGACTCCATTTACTACTACCCTTTGAGTTCTGTTGTCTAGCCAATTTTTTAACCCAGGCTACCACCTTGGGAACCACTCCAAAGCTGACTAACTTGTGTATTAATCTTTTGTGTGGGACTGTATCAAATGCCTTGCTAAAATCTAGGTAGGCCATGTCCACAGCCCCTCCCTGGTCTACTACTTTGGTCACCCAGTCAAAGAAATCTATTTGATTCATCTGACATGACCTTCCCATCATGAATCCATGCTGCCTTGGGTCCTGTGCCCTACTGGCCTCTACGTGCTCAACAATTCTTTCCTTCAGAAGTGATTCCATCATTTTCCCTACCACTGAGGTCAAACTAACTGGTCTGTAGTTTCCTGCTTCTGTCCTGTTCCCACTTTTGTGAAGAGGAATCACATCCACCCTCCTCCAGTCCTCAGGTACCACCCCATCCTCCCATGACTTGTTAAAGAGAGTAGTCAGCGATATCACTAGTTCTACCCTTAGCTCTTTTAGAATTCTTGGGTGAATCCCATCAGGCCACATTGCTTTGTCCACTTTCAATTTTATTAGTTCTTTCAGAACCCTTTCTTCTGTAAATGGACTGGTATCAACCCCCATCTTCAGAGTGTTTCTCTTGTTTGGTTTAGGTACCTCCCCCTCTTCTTCCTTTGTGAATACTGAGCAGAAATATTGATTCAGTATCCCTGCTTTTTCACTGTCACCCTCTATCCACATTCACTCCCCTTTATTAAGCCTCAGTATCCCTCCTTTGGTCTTTCTTCGCTCCCTAATGTACCTATAAAAGGTCTTATCCCGCTTCTTAACAGAGTTGACTATCCTTTCCTCGGTTTGGACCTTTGCTATTCTGACTGCCTTCCCAGCCTCTTTCTGCTTTAACTGATAAAGTCCTCTGTCCTGCTCCTTCTGTGTTTCCTTATATTTCCTGAATGCTATCCTTTTCTCCTTAACCTTCCCTGCCACCTCTTTTGAGAACTATAGCCATTTTTTCCTTCATTGTGTTTTGTTGATTTGCTTTACACAAAGGCTTGTTGCCTCTGTGATGGCTGTTTTGATTACTCCCCATTGTTCCTCCACCCCTCCTTCTTGCCTGTTTGCTAGTGCTTTTCTGAGGCACTCTCTCTTTTTCCCAAAGTCAGCCCTCCTAATGTCCAATACTCTTGCTTTTGTATGGCTTGATTGTATGGCTGTGTTTATTGTGAACCACACTGTTTGGTGGTCACTTGTTCCCAGATAGCTACCCACTTCTAAATCTGAGATTCTTTCTCTGTCCCCATTTGAGAGTACCAGATCTAAGATTGCTTCCTCCAGAGTGGGTTCCAATACTAGCTGTCTGAGGCATGCCCCTTGTAGGGCATCAAGAATGATCCTGCTCTTGGATGTGCCTGCAGCAAAGGTGCTCCAGTTAACATCTGGCATATTCAGGTCCCCCATCAACAATAACTCCCCTTTTTCTGCCATTCTAAGGATGTCTTCTATCATTTCCTCATCCATTCACTCCCCCTGAGATGGGGGTCTGAATACAACTCCCATGCGGATTGTAGTGCCATTTCCTGTCTCCAGGATGATCCAGAGTGCCTCATCCGCTTCCTGTTTACTCTTTAGTTCTGTTGCTTTGATCCCTTCCTTTACATAGAGAGGTACTCCTCCTCCTCTTTTACCCTCCCTGTCCCTCCTGTAGATTGTGTATCCTGGCATGTTGACATCACAGTCATGGTTCTCTGTGTACCATGTTTCTGTGACTGCCTCAATATCCAGGCAACCCTCTTCCATCAAGGCCACTAGTTCAGGGAGCTTGTTACACAAATTATGGGCATTGGTACTCATCACCCTCCACCTTTTGATGGCCTTACCCCTTTTAGCCTCATTCATCTCCTTACTGCCTTTGCCTTTTTTGACATTTACCTCTGTCCTGCTTCCTAATGACTTCTCTACCTTGGTGCTTACCTCTCTAATTACCGTGTTTTGTGGGGGGAGGCTGGGATTTCCCTCCTCCTTTTCAGTGCCTCCCCCCTTAGCTAGTTTAAATTCTTGCCAATGAAGCTTTTAAACCTCTCACCTAGGATCCTGGTCCCCCGGACAGATGCAGACCATCGCACCAGTATAGGTCTGCATCCTTCCAGGTGGCTCCCCAGTCCCCAATGAAGCCAAAACCCTGAGCTCCACACCAATGTTTTGACCATTCATTGAATTCCCTGGTGAAGAGAACCCTAGCATCACCCTTGCCATAGACAGGCAGCACCTCCAAGAAGGTTACCGTATGAGCTACCTGTCTAAGGCCCCTCCCCAGCTCTACAAACTCCTCTTGCACTGCTTTGATCCTATTCTAGCCAGGTCATTTGTCCCTAGGTGAACAATGACATCCAGCTCCCTCCTTGTGCAGCTGCTCCCAAATCCTGAGGTTTGCTTCCTGTCCTCAAGCCATGGCGCCAGGTAGGCACCCTTCGCCCTCTCCCCTTCCTCCCCATTTCTACCCCCCAATGATTGAGTCCCCCACCAGGAGTTGTTTCCTTCTTCTGTGGGGTCCCATGCCACCCTCCTGTGGGTCTCCTTTGTGAAGGTTACCAGCATCCTCCTTGGACTCCACTGCAGGTGCCTCCATAGAGGTACCACTATCCACCAGAAGAGCATATGAATTGTGGAGAGGTACAGCTGGAGGGATGTAACTCTGTTCCACCACCCTCTCCATCCCTGAGCCCACCCTGGTCCAGCCTCTCCTCTTTCTTGGCAACCTAGTGGCATTGGCCCTGATGGTCCCTGGGTGGGGGAGGAGGTTTCACGAATCCTAGCCAGGTCAGCCTGGAGACGGGCAACCTCTTCCCTCAGACCAGAGAGATGCCTGCAAATAGGGCAGCATCACAGCCTCCAGAATGTCTCCCGGAACACTGCCACCCCACAGCCATTGCACTGCATCACTCCTATCATGTCTTATTTTGTGTCCCCTCTCCTGTTTCTCTGTATGCTTACTGTCTCCTCTCCTTACAACTCTCATCCTTCCTGTTCTGGGACAGCAACTTCCTATATTCTTCAGTAGCCTCCTTCTTCCTTGCTCAGAGTTAGACCACCAGCAGCTGGGGTAGGGAGCAAGCTACTTTTTACTTTACAGTTGACAAAACCAATGTTTCTCTATGATCCTTCCCTTCCTACTGCCAAAGAGGAAGTTTCTGTTGTCAGTCAAATCCAGTGGCTATAAAAGTAGAACTGGCTTAGGGTGGGTGAGTGGAGGGGTGGGATGGAGGGCAATTAGTAAGAAAAAAGGCTAGCAACAGAAAGTTGTAATTTGAGTTACCTGCTTTTATGTTGTCTAAGCCACACCCCCAATTAAGCTCTCTCTCCTCCTACTGATTTAGCAAAGTAAGTTGACACAGTACCCTTCCCAGCACAGAACACACACTGACTTTCTTTCTTTCCTTTTTTTAACCCTAAATAAGACCCCTTCTACTTCTAATAAAGTATCTATCTGCTTAATCTCAACAGACACTGAGTCCTGCTGAGATAGAAGTGTTAAATTATTAAGGAAATGGTAGCTTCTTTTAGTTAGCTGCTTTCTGCTCTACAAGCAAGGCTAGCAACAGGAAGTTGTAATTTGAGTCACCTGCTTTTATATTGTCTAAGCCACACCCCCAATTAAGCTCTCGCTCCTCCTACTGATTTAGCAAAGTAAGTTGATACAGTACCCTTCCCAGCACAGAACACACACTGACTTTCTTTCTTTTCTTTTTTAACCCTAAATAAGACCCCTTCTACTTCTAATAAAGTATCTATCTGCTTAATCTCAACAGACGCTGAGTCCTGCTGAGATAGAAGTGATAAATTATTAAGAAAATGGCAGCTTCTTTTAGTTAGCTGCTTTCTGCTCTACAAGCAAGGATAGCAACAGTATGCAAATGGTAGCTGTGAGATTCAAACTCAGTTCTCCAGGTTTGCAGCTCACTCTTAAATACTACACTATAGTACTTGTTTGTGTGGTCAGTGGAGGAGATGTCATCAAAAGAATATGGCTTTGTTACTTACTGTAACAGTAGATCTTCAAGAGACTCTCCTTCATTGAGATGCAGCTCAACTTCCCACCTTCCCCCTTCTCTAATATATAGTTCAGTTCCAGTTCCAGTTCCAGTTCCCAATGGCAGTAAAAGCACAGGTATGCCCGCATCACTGTCTTCAATTCTGATGTGGGCCCTGGTGGTGCGGCAGGAACCAGCAAAGGAGTTGGTGGCTGAACTGGGTCAGGCATACCTGTATCTTACTTTTTTAAAGCTCAGACTGTTGCAGCCATGCTAGTGGAGGATGCTGACAGTGAGAAGAAGGGTGGCACTGACACCAGCACAAGAACAGTGGTCCAGGACTTGGAGGAGGGTGATAATAAGTCTGTCAGTGTGACTGTCCATGTTCCTGCAGGAGTTGGTGATGATAGTGTTCAACAAGAGTCTGATAGTCCTGGAAATAAGGATAGTCAGCCCACTGAGATAGTTGTAGAGAAAGAAAAAGGTACCGTCCTCCAAGAAGACAATGATGGGGGGGAGGAGGAAGAAGGCAAGGACATCATCGCTGTTGGTGGTGATGATGATGATGATGACTGGGATGATCCCACATTGGAGCCTGAGTTAAAAAAGGTCAAGGGTGATATAGGCCATTTACGTGTACAGCCCGTGGTGGGTCAGTCTGTCACCAAACCTATAAACACAGCTCCAAGCAGTCAAGTAACCACCCCTCCCAAAAGTAGTGTTATGGAAGTCATGTTAGCAGCTCAGAAATACACACTTCCACACCTGTTTCTTAATCATCCCAGTCCCAGAAGCATCTGAAGTCCAGAGGTCAAAAGTCCCTAGTTTGGAATTTTAATGCGCTTGATCCTACTGATGAGACCACAGCAATATACCAACTTTGTCAAGCCCGTGTTAGTTGGAGGAAAAAGGGAAGCCACATAGGCACTGGTGGCCAACACGCCCACCTGAAAAACAAGCACCTGCTGATATGGCATCAACACCAGAAGGATGCCAGAGCTGTTGGTAGCAAGGTGCATGTAGTAGAGCAAGAACATGAGGAAGGAGGGCAGAGTGGGTCAGTGGTGGAGGCCGAGAGTGAATAACCCTTTGCTCTCTCTAATAGTGCGCATAGCAGTGGTGGTGGTGCGAGTCCCAGTCCCAGTCCCATGAGTCTTAAAAGTACACCACCCCCACACCCACAAGCAACCAAAATAACTGGTTTCATGCAGTCCCCACCTCCCGGCCAAGAGTCAATTGTTATTCCTAAAAGATAATCATTGCTGACACAAGTACAGTGTTCTGGTCAGACAGCCCCAAAGATGCAGCCCACTCTGAAGACCATTCTTGAGTGACAGACAAAGTACCCACCCAATCATGCTGCTGCACGAGAGTTAAATGCTGCTACTGCTGAAATGCTGGCCATTGATCTGTTGCCATTCTCATTCATAGAGTATGCTGGTTTCCACAGGTTGATAGCCCGTGCCTGTCCCAAATGGCAAGTTCCATCTCAAACCTAATTTAGTAAGAGTGCCATGCTGGAGCTGAACAGTAGAGTTGCTGATTACATTAGACATGCATTGAAGCATTGTGCATCACACTGTATCCATCTTAGCATGGATATGTGGACCAGTGGATAAACAGCAGCAAGCTCGTATCTGTGCATAACAGCACACTGGGCACAGTCGCCTGGTGCAGTTATTGATTTTTGGGCCTGGTAAAACATGCATGGTAGCAATACACCTGGTATTTGGCAGCATGCAGCCCTGACTATGACAAGTGTCACAGGTTCACACATGGCTGCAAAAATGCTTAATGTTCTGCTGGACAAGATTGATTGGTGGCTACACATACAGTCACTCATAGCAGGATTCATTGCAAGTGATAATGGCTCCAATGTAGTGAAGTGCATTAGCGATGGTGTTTTTCTCAGAGTGCCCTGCCTGGCACACTCCTTAATCTTGTTGTTCAGCAGTTTCTCAACCATGCACACATAAAGGAAATGGTTGCTGTTGCCCGTCGCATCTCTGTCCACTTTGCCCATTCTGCAAAGGCTCATGACCATCTATGTGAACTACAGTGCAATAACAATCTGCCTCAGCACTGGATGAAGCTTGATGTTGTCACCAGGTGGAACTCCACACTGTTCATGCTTGACCAGCTGTATGAGCAGTATAAGGCTGTGTCAGAATACCTGTTGCTGCACACCACCCGTGACAGTGCTGAAGTGTCCATCGCTCTAACAACAGAGAAGTGGCACCAAATTGATGGGCTAATACACATTCACCATCCATTCAAGCATGCTACACAGGCAGTGAGTGGGGACACTGCTTGTGTAAGTCAGTCCATACCTCTCATACGTGTGCTGAGGCAGACACTAGTGAATGTGCGACACCAGACAGAGGCAAGTGGGGATCATGGCACTTGTGATCTAATGGATCACATGCTCCATGTGCTGGACACAAATACCCATGTATCTGGCATTTTACAGTCAGCTGAGTTTGCAATCACCACTATACTGGATCCACAGTACAGACATGGCCTACCCTCTATAATTGAAACAGGTCATCAGCAAGTACAGCAGTTGACAGAGAACCTCATTAGATTGGTACATGCTGCACAAATGAAAAATGCACGCACTGCAACAAAAACAGGTGTTGCTACCACCACCAGTGGCTCACAGGGAACACAATCAGAGAAAATGGGCAAGGCAGAGCAGAAAACAGCAAGCAGTCCCATTTAGGATGTTCTCCTTCAGGTGGGAGTGGAAGATATGGAGGAAAAGGAGGAAGAGACAGATGAGGCAGCTGGACTCCAGGCAGAAGAACAAATGGTGGAGGCCTACATGGGTGATCCAAAGCACCTTGCCATTAATGATGAGCCACTGCTGTACTGGAGCAGTAATATGAATGAATGGCCAGCCCTAACATCGGTTGCTGTGAAATACCTGAGCTGCCCACCATCCAGTGTCACTGTGGAATAAGTGTTTAGTGCGGCTGGGGCAATTGTGAGTGACCGTAGGACCAATTTGTCACCCAAGAATGTGTCCATGCTAACATTCATCAAAATGAATGAAAGGCACATTCCACACAACACAGTGATGTCAGTGGTGTTGCCACAGGAACTGTGTCTGAGTGATGAGGATGATGACAATCCCTTGAGTAAGGCAGCCACCGGCAGCAAGGTGGATGAGGCAGCAATGTTGATAGAATTCCCACCTGATGAGAACTCCATTCTTGAAGACCGGGAAGGGTGCTTCTTGGATGATGTGGAATTGGAAGTTGAAAAAGGACAATTTTTACTCCAAGGCCCTCCCACAAACAACAACTTTCAACTCAGTATGGTTGCTGGGGTGTGTATGTTACACCTTATTTTGAGCTATGTACCACTGGATTGGTTATGGAAATATGTTATGTGCTGCAGCCTGCAGTGTGTATAAGTTTCATGTCATCACCCTTTACCATAACCCATTGATTGGTCATCTCACCACCTCCATCATTCCCCAAGGCCACAAGCCTATATAAAGCAGCAGCAATGTAATTACCATAACCGTAAATATTTAGCAATTGCATGATTAATGTTTTTCTTCAAAAAATATATAACTTTTCATGCTGACTATAGCAACACATCATCATCTTACAGCAAGATATGTTGTCTTAATGTCCTTTAAAGTGCCCAGGATGGCAAATTTCACACTGCCCCACCGCCCCCTCTCCTCACCTGATCTGACCTGACACACCCATGCACTCCATGCGACTGGAAAAAAATGTTTCTGCCACTTAGTATTGGTAACATATACAAGAACCCTGGCTCTTAGACAAGTGTACAAGTAGCATATGAATGTAACATGCTAATTCAACAGTTAACACCAAGTTGAACACATTTTGAAAAATGATGAATGGTGGCAATCTTTAATATGCGAGTCATTAATTACAAAAGTAATCATGAAGAGGCTTAACAACTTACAACATCAAATCCCCCCAAAAAGGTTACTTCTACAGTAATAGGTTAAGGTAGACAAAAATCGCAATGGTTCCGGGGGGAGGGTCAACTCAGGGCAGGGTGAGTGTCCTGCTGTCCTCACTTTTGAATGGATTCAAAATGTTCATGATTACTGCAGCTATGCAATCCCCACTGATTAGACAAGATATTAACCCCCTCCACCTAATTATTTACTAAACACCATATCAACCATCTGTGTTTGCGTCTAGTTCCTCCCTGTATGTGGGTGGCAGTGGTGATTACTCACTAATGATAATGGTATGGAAACATTGCAGTTCAAGCAACCCCCTGTCTTCCAACAACACAACACAGCTCCTGCTCCTGCATGGCCTGGATTGATCATGTGTCATCAAGTTACAACATACTGAAACCTCAACAGAGGAAAATGACCTAAGCAAGAGCAAAGATAAGAAAAAATGTTGGATACTAATCAATCTGCATACCTGCTTTTACCTAACAAGTTGGAAGAAGAAGCAGAGAGAAAAAAATGTATACTTACTATACCCCGTGATGTGATGTCATTCAACTGAGGACATTCCCCACAGGAACATGCTATGTGGTGCACATAATTCCAATCCAGACAAGGTCCAACGAACCACAATAGCACTAGCAGGCATTCCCCATTCCCCTATCAGCACTGTGTACCTTGACATAAGAAAAAAATTAAGAACACATTTTCGTGATTGTTGAAAATTCCCCCCTCACCACCCATGAGTCTGACCATCCACCCCCCTCCCCGCCCTAGAGAACCATAAAAAATGAAGACATACTTACCTCAAGAACTGTGAAAGTGTCACCATTGCGCAAGGGTGCAATTAAATAAATCCCCCAGATCTGGTTCAGCAGCCAACAGCAGCAGCAGGATGGAAAAATACTTAACTTTGCCTGAATTTCTGATGTTGAAAAAGCATAAAATAACACAATTACTATCAAGCTCAGACAACCATATGGCAGTAACAGACATGCCACACTTGCACGAAAATTCCAATACTTGCCATCTGCGTTGGGAAATTGGGACGATCCACACAACTGACATCTCCCTCCCTCACGGCCCGGCATGATGATGTCATCCACAGCACACTGAAAAATAATATAAGAGCAGTAAAACATATTAGAACTCAGAATGCCATAATACCAACCCACCAACATCCTTACCTTGCACAGGAAAAACAATGAAGACAGATACTTACGTGTTCAGCAGCAGCAGTACGGACTATGTGAGGATAACCCACCAGGCATCAACCATCCAGAATAGTAGTTCCTGTGGCTCCTTGGAAAGTAGAAGTTATAGACAGCAGCAGACAGCAAGCTACAGTGCCCCAAAATTTCATTCACTACCCCACCACCAGGCAAGGTACTACCACAGAGACAGTCAGTCAACATAACTAGACAATCAGTACAGCAGCACAGGGATAGGGAAATGATACTTCTGCATTTCTGTGTCAATCAATTGAAACACAGCAGCAGCAGGAAAGAACTGAAAGTAGCAGCAGCATTTTGCAGGAGGAATTCATTTTCTCTGTATGTTGACACCCCTTTTCAGGTCCCTGAGGTGGTGGGCACCATAAAACATCAGGATTGACAGCACATTTCAGTCTCAATTTGATGTCACATTTTTGAGAAAACATTTCTGGATTTGTAGGCCCTATTTGGCACCAGCAGCAGTGAGTTTCAGGCAGAAATATTGTGTAAACAAGCCCTAAAACAGCTACCTAATGTTTGGGTGGTGGTGGAGGGGCACCCTAAAACATAATGGCTGAAACCATATTCCACTTCCAATTTAATGCACCATTTTTTCTGCAACATTTCTGGACATTTACTGCCTGTGCTGCAGTGGTAGAAACAAGCTAGGGCCTAAAGACAATTGTAAAAGTGGACCAAAGACCATCGTTTGGTCCAGGTGATGGTGGGGCGCCATAAAACATCATGGCTGAGACCTGATTTTACTCGTAATGTACTGTACACTTTTTTTGGCAACATTTCTGGACATGTGGGACATGATTTGAATGTGCAGCCACACACTTAGGCCCAAAAAGCATTTAAAACATGCAGAAAACAACACATTTGGGCCAGCAGGGTGGGTGTGAGCCTGAAACTGCGTGTCTCAGACCTGATTTCACTCTCAATGTACTGTGCAAATTTTTGGCAACATTTCTGGACATGTTTTGAGCCAGCAGCAGTGAGTTTCAGGTAGAAATAGTGTGTAAACAGGCCCTAAAACAGCTACCTAATGTCTGGGTGGTGGTGGTGGGGGCACCCTAAAACATAATGTCTGAGATCAGATTCCACTTTCAATTTAACGTACCATTTTTTATGCAACATTTCTGGACATTTACTGCCTGTGCTGCAGTGGCAGAAACAAGATGGGGCCTAAAGACAATTGTAAACGGTGGCCAAAACAACATTTTAATGTCTGGCTGATGGTGGGGCACCATAAACATCAGGACTGACAGCGCATTTCAGTCTCAGTTTGATGTCACATTTTTTGGGAAGCATTTCATTATCTGAGGGCCCTGTTTTGCATGAGCAGAGCCAAGATTCACTTTCACATAGCTTTAGAAAAAATGTTTGTCATAGTAAAGTGCTTATACTTGACGTGTGGATAGGATAGAAGGAGCAAGAAGGAAACATGTAAAGAAAAATGGAGTAAGATAAAAGTAGGAAGGTACATGATTTATGGGCATGGTACTATAAGTACAACAGGGGGATGGGGAGGCGGGAACAAGGGACTGGGGACCTGCATGGTCAGGAGGAGGACAAACTTACTCATATTCATATATGAAAGGGGATGGGAAATGGAGGGAGCATAAACCAACTGGAAAAGATAAAATGAACAAGAGGATATAGATCAGAAGACAAAGAGGACAGAAACACGTGAAAGGATATAGAAGAAGAGGACAGAAAAAAAAATATATACTGTACTGTATATATTTTGATTTTTGTTATTTTTAGAGGGTGCAGATGAGGGAAGAGTGACAGTAACAAAGCAAGGATAAGAAAAAGAAAAAAAAAGGTTGTTGCCAGTGCAGCGCTGATTGGTCTAGAGGCTGACCATTACATTGCACCAGTGCCAGGTACTCTTTCTGATGTGCCACCACTACGCAGCTCCTTCAGAAGCTCAAACATTTTGTCTTGCTGCTGAAGGAGTTTCCTGAGTTCCCCCCTGACCTCCTCTCAGAAATTATTGAATGCACTGCGTAGAGCTCCCACCTCACTGTGCAGTGCTCTCAGGTCATCACTCACTGCTGCTGGTGCTGGCGCTGGGGCTGGGGCAGCTGCAGGCTGTGATGGATACCCACCATGAACCCGGCGACTCCTCTGTCTCTGGGGTGAGGGTGATGGGGGCTCTGCACCTGTCTGCTGCTGCTGCTGTCTCTTGCTGCAGAGCCTATGCCCACCACTGTCCCCTGCCTCCTGCTGGCCCCCTTCACCTTCTACTACCAGCTCAGCAGCACCCCAGGCCCCCTCTACCTGCTGCAACCTCTTTTTGTTTTTCAAGCCAATCTGCAGCATGGTTGTACTGCAGATGGCTCCTTTTCCCACCAGTCCCAAAATGACCCCCAGTCTTGCCCCTTCTCACTGATCTGCCGCACAAGGTGCAGATCATGATGGAGCTGTCATTTGGGTTTTTCCAAAAAAAAAACACACAACTGATGATCCTGTCTGTGTGGGGGGGAGGGCAGCAGCTGTTGCCCCAGGGCCAGCGGGCACATCATGCTCCTGCTCAGAGGAGGTGAGGGGGTGCATGTTCCAGCTGGGGGGATGGCATCTGGAGTGCCTGCTGCTGCTGCCTGGGGGTGGGGGCCACAGAAGGATCCTGCTGCTGCTGAGATGGGGCAAAGGGCTCATGCTGCTCCTGGGGAGTGGGGGCTACATTCTCCTGCTGGGGGGTGGGGGGCAAATGCTTCTGCTGCTGTCCAGGAGGGGCACAGACATAAAGGCCCGCCTATTAATATGGATACTGGGTCAGGGGCAGGGTGGTCCAGCTGCCTTCTTCCCATTCCAGCTAGTTTCCATAATTTTTACCTCTATCTCCTTCTCCTCCCTCCCAAAAAAGAAAAAAATAAAAGGGAGTTTTAAACACACACACGCACACACACCACAAAAGACAGATAACTATAAAAATGAAGAAAAACCACTAACTGAAAATATTTTTAAACTATTGGGGAACAGAGATCTGAAATCAAATAAGCTTCAAATGCAAACACACACACACACACACACACACACAAACACACACACACACACGCACACACAATCCACTAATTTTTCACTGAAGTTAGCTCTCCTAGTCTCTCTCCTCTCCTACTTCCTAGCTGAAACAGCTCTAAAGGAAGTAGATTTAGTCTGGCTTCCTGCCTAAGTGCAGTCACCATGTGACCAGCAGTCTGCTAGACAGAAAGTCACGTGATAAGCTTTTTTCCCCCAAATTTTCCTGACACTTACATGTGGCAAATGTGCAGTCGAAAGGCAAAATTGACAGCGAAAATTTCACAGAAGTTTACAGGCGAAATTTCTCCATAAGGGCACAATTACACGAAATGTTTTGTGCAGCAAAATTGGCGATTTCGCTGGAATTTCGCTGGCTAAATTAAATTTCACTACATCTCTACTCCTCACCACTCTGGTTATGTGTTTGTTTAACATATCCCTAAGCACCTCCACCATGTCCCAACTATGGAAGAATGCGAGGGCCATCCTGTTTTTTAAGAAAGGAGATCCCAAATTGATTACTAACTACTGCCTGATAGCTTTACTACTTATCCTCAGTAAGCTTCTTGAAAAACTTGTTCACCACCAGGTCTTTGACTTTTTGCTCATATTTAATCTTTAATCTCCAGCTTAGCACGGGTTCAGGACAGCACACAGTACTACTACGGCCCTCGCACAGTTCACGAGTGAGGTTAAAACTAACATGGATAAAGGTCTGTTCACAGGGACAGTCTTTATTGACCTCACTAAAGTGTTCGACTTGGTCAATCACTCCCTCCTCTTACACAAACTAGAAATCCTTGGGGCGTACCAATCAACTTTATTATGATTCTTGAGTTACCTTCACAACTGCTCTCAGTTGTTTTCTTTCAATAAGGTCCTCTCCACCCCTGCCTCGATAACACTAGGAGTTCCCCAAGGCTCCATACCTGGATCCCTACCTACCTCTCATTCACACTGCTAGACCCTTCTGAATGCTGATGACCTTGTACTCAATACTGCCTCCAGGTCTATGGATGTTATTAATTCTCAACTTACCTCTGACCTTCTTAGCATCCAAACCTGTCACACCTCAAATCATCTGGTCCTATATGTCAGCAAGACTTAAGCTATGCTTTTTGGGTCCCTCAAAAGGTCTCTCACCTCATCTCAAGAATTACACATCCAATGCCTTGAGGGTTCTCAGGTCTCTGTAACCTTCTCTTTCGGATACCTTGGTGTCACGCTTGACCCAGCCCTGTATTTTTCCCTCCAAATATACAATATATTCAAATCCATCAATTCCAAACTTGGGATGGCTTATTGTGTCCACCACTCCCTCACCCCAGCAGCCAAGGTTACAATGGCCCAGAGTGTATTACTTCCAAGGCTGTTATGTACTCCCTGTCTTTTCCCAGGCCAATGCCAGTTTCTTTCATAAATGGGATGTTGCATATAATAATGTCTGCAGGTTTGCTTTGTCTGCCTCTTGCCTCACCCATCACTGCAAGCTTTACCTAGCCTTACACTGGCTATCTCTCCCCTCATGGAGAATTTATATCCTCGGATGCCTAACTGAAAATATTATCAGATCCTCTTAACCTGCCTCTTTAGCCGTGATGTTTGCCCCTGTTGAACATTCTCACCAACTTCAGTCCTCTACTCAGGCCCTCCTTGTAGTTGCAGTTGCTCAACCAAGCTGGAAGAACAGCTGTTTGCCTACCTTGCCCCCAAAACTTGAAACTTCCTACCTCACCACCTTAGGGTCTCAAAGTCCCACAACTCATTTAAAAAAGCTATTTTCTTACCTGAAAGCCTTAGGCATTTGCTCATGACCTTTACCCTATCTTTCTTACCATGCACTGTTCCCTCCTGCTGCTCAACACTGTTTCCCTAGAACTATTCTGCTCTAACACAAAAATTGGTCATTGTGGCACTTACTCTCCATCCTTACTCATTCTTACTCCTCTGTAGGTTTCCTAGACTTTCTCTTTCTCTCAGTTAGTCACAAGCCACTTCTGAACTTCACTCAAACTTAACTAGCCTATACTCATTTTCTTAACCTTGCCCCTACTGGTGGTTGTAATCTAATGCAATTTATACACTATTTGTCCTGATCTTAGCCTGCAATGTTCTGTAAATACTGTAACTGCCTGCATGGTACCATAGTCCTAATTTCAGTATTCCTGATTATCTGTAAGTATTGTTGTTGCACTATTGTCTTAATATCTGCCTTCACTGATCTTGCATACCGAAACTGTATGTAGTGTACCAAAGTTATACCTTTGTCAACGTCTATTGCAATTGTTGCTGATGCCCCACTGTATTTAATCTCTTACCACTGAAACTGCCTGCAATGTACAAAATCCTGATTACTGTAATGTTCTTGTTGCCTCTAATGTACTCTCCCAGGCTGTGCCTGAAAATAGGCAGGATTCTGTCTAGTGCACTTACCTGGTTACCAAAAAGGAAATAAATAAATAGGGCAGAAAATGGGAATTTTTTTTTGCTGTTTTCTTGCTGTCACCTACAGCCCAGATAGTTTGGAATTTTGTTCTGAAATTTTCAGTAGAAGGGTCTTGCCCTAGAATAGCACCTTGTGTTGGTTTGGTGAAACAATATTAATCCATTCCTGAGTTATAATGATTTGAAATTTTAGTTCTGAGCAAGCTCGGTAGGGTTTCTCATATATATGTTTGATATGAAAGAAAACATTTTAGCTCATGAAAGAAGAATCTTCTTTTGCGAGCCAAAATTCTTCTTTCAGGATGAAACAATCTTCTTTGGTATGGCAGCCATCTTGTTTCTGTCCCCCCTCATTTAAAAAAAAAAAACATAACAATGATGCCCTGTAGGAAAACAGACACATGAATCTAGCTAAATGGGACCTGCTTAACATGATTCTAGAGTCTGTTTCTTGAAAAAGAGTCACAAAATATAGTTGTCTTTTCATGAGTCTCATGAAAGAAGATTGCCATCTCATGAACAAAGAATCTCTACTCACGAAAGAAGATGGTGGGACTTAATTTTTTTTCATATTTTTTTTTGTGAGCTGACCTTCTTTTGTGAGTCATGAAAGAAATCGTAAAAGAAGGTCAGCTCATGAAAGAAATATGAAAAAAAGGTAAGTCACACCATTTTCATTCGTAAGTTGAGATTCTTCGTTCTTGAGTTCTTTTATGACTCACAAAAGAAGGGAAAAGGCTCACAAAAGAACTATAAAAATTAAAATTAAGTCCCACCATCTTCTTTCATGAGCTTGGATTCTTTTGTTGTGAGTTCATTCATGACTCACACAAGAAGAAGGTTGTGTCAGGAAAGAAGAGGTTGGGTCTTAGTTTTTTTCACGGCACTGTCATGAGGTCACACTAAAGAACCATTGTTCTTTTCCCCACAACCAGTACTGCTTCTCTTGCGCTCCTCCCCTCCAGGTCACCCACTTCATTTGTTTAATATGTGTGGTGGCACCAGGATACCCATCCCCAATGCTGATGAAGATCAACCCAACACTGGGGTGCCCCATTCCCAGTGTTGGCTTCTGCCCCTACACATGAAAGAAAACTGTCCCTTATTGGTCTTTTTTTTTTAACCTGAAAAACAAAGTCCATCGATGATCTACCCCAAGACACCCACCAACCCAGACCCCCACTCAGCACCCACCAACACCCCCACACACCCTCACTTACCTGAACATGTCCCACAACACATTCATCCACGTTCTCAATATGAGAATGACAGGACTTTCTTGAAATCTGAAGCCACAGCTTCAATTACAGCAGTGAGCTGCTGATCCCCTGCTCTGTCTGTCTGTCTGGGTGTGTCTCTGTCTGTCTCCCACTCTATCTGTCTGTCTGTTTCTCTGTCTAGATAGCTAGAGAGATACTGTAGACAGATAGATAGATAGATAGATAGATAGATAGATAGATAGATAGAGAGAGATAGACAGACAGACAGATAGACAGATAGATATAGATTCAATTAGAGCAGTGAGCCACTCATGTCCTGATCTCTCTCACTGTCTACATTCATCTATCTATCTATCTATCTATCTATCTATCTATCTATCTATCTATCTATCTATCTATCTATCTTTATCTATCAGTGTCAGTGGCTCAGCAGGTCGCACACTTGCCTCTGAGGCTGGAAGATCAGAAGGCTGTGGGTTCTATCCCCACTCCAGGCACTTGGGTTAAATACTGACACTGTAGTGCAGCATGATGGGGTGCTGCACTCCTGAGGTGCCGTCTTTCAAATGAGACATTAAACCAAGGTCCCATCTGTCTTTTCTGCTGGTAGTTCAGGTGGATGTTAAAGATCCCTTGGCACTTCTTGAAGAAAGTAGGAGAATTCCCCGGTGTCCTGGCCAGATTTCCCCCATTCACTAAAAATATCACCAACAGCTTAAAAAATCTGGTTCAGTTTCAGCTGGCATTCATCTGTGTCCCCCACTCCTGGGACAAGGCTAAAAATAGTAAAAAATTGTCTAGTCCTCCTATCTGGTCAACAAAAACAAAATAAATATCTATCTTTTTCTTTAGTGGACAGTGGTGCCCACCCACAGTACTACTTCTTTCTCCCCCTCCCCTCCCCTCTAGGTCACTGCCCCCCCAAAAATGTTTTAACTAGTACTGTAAGTGGACCAGGGTGCCCAACCCTGGTACCACTTCTCTTCCCCTTCCTTCCAGGTCACCCGCTACCTCTTCTTAATATAATAAAATAGTAGTGGACCAGACCCCACCCTGGTATTGATTCTTTCAACCCCCTCCCCTCCAGGTCATCCCCCCAAATAAGTAGGTGGTGACAGCAAGGTGCCTACCTCATTATCACTGAATATAATATCAACACTGGGGTGCCTAATCTGGCTTTTGAATTTTTGGCACTCTCCAGCTCCATTCCTTCCCCCCCTCAATCCCTCCACAAGCAAAATAGCTGCTGCAGCCAACAGCATAAATTGCAGCACAGAAAAAAGGCAGTAATACTCAAGCAGTTAGTCAGTGAAAAGTGTGTTTATTGCACCCATGGCATTCCTGGGGCTTCGAAGGAACAATCCCTCTTCATCGTGGCTGCAATAAATGCTCTTTTCACTGCCTAACTACATGAGTATTGTTGCTTTTTTTCTGTGTTCCTTATTGTCATCCCCATTTACATCAGTTTTGCACCTCCCAGCCCCCATTTAAGCCCCCTCTGTTCTCTCCTAGCCATCTCTGGACCACTGCTGCTCTGCTGTGACCAGCTTTTTGCTGCCCCCACCCCCCTTCACCTTGCCCACTTAGCTACCGCTACCCCTGCCTGCTCAATATAATTAATCTCCTGCTTTTCCTATTCCTACAGCTGAGCCCTTGATCGAGCGGTTCTCCCAGAGGTGGCACGGCCAATTCCTCACTGCCACCCGCTGCACCGAACAGCTGCTCAGGATTCCCTCACCACAGGTATCATTCCAGCGCCAACCCAGCTTTCTTGAATTCTCAGCACTCTCCAGCTCCTTATTCCTGCTTGACTGCCTCCATGGCTAAGTGGCACTCGATTAGTGCACCTTCTAGCCAGGACTCTACAGATCTCTCAGCTTCATGGCCGGCCTGTATTTTCTTTATTTCTAATAACTGCAGGTCACTTGGCTTCATAGCCAGCCTGTATTCTCTTTATTTCTAATAATTTTTCTAGTCCACCCTCCCCAGCCCTGACCTCTATTAAATATGCACAAGCTCCGCCCTGTACATCCCTCCCTTCCCTCTATTGGCCACCAATTGTCCTCAGTTTGTCTCTTGCTGTTTTTACACTTGCTCTCTCTCTCTCTTTCAATCCATTCCCCTTAGCTACCTAATATACTACTAGTGCTAAAAGGATTGGCCACCATTAGAATCTCATTCTGCCAGGCTATCGACAGACCTCAGTCTGTCTCTTGTTGTTTAACACACTCTTTCTCCCTCTCCCTCTCCCTCTCCATTCCCCCTAGCTCCTTTACTACTAGTGTTATAAAGATCACATCTGCTGGGTCTGCCCTCCCAGCCGAGCTGAACGCTCTACTCTATCCAGGAAGCATGACTTCTTTCCTCATCTCTCCTCTGCACTTCTTCCCCCTACTCTATGCCCTACACTCTCTCCCACCCCTTCTATTGCTAAGTACTTCCTCTCCCCCTCACGCAAACCCTTCTACCCTGCTTACCTCCAGCATTAACGCAGTGGCAGCTCCCTCGCCAGTCCATCATAACTGGACCCACATCTCCACATGGCCTTCCCCCTCACTCACGTCCATTCCTTACTCCTACGCATTACTACACCTTCTTAAATTTCAGTTCTCCACTCCCTGCCACTCTCCCTGCTCTCCTATTCCTACTAACATGCCTTGGATCAAGAGCACCAACTTGCACTTCATCATTATCACTCTACTACTCCTCTCTCCAGGTGACATAAATCCCAACCCTGGCCAGTCACTCAGTAAAACATCTACACCCTCCACTCCTCCCCCACCACCTCCGCTACCACACCAGTTTCACTCCCCCATACCCTAAAACTCCTTCACCTCAACATTTGTAGTCTCCTACCAAAGTTAGACCTGCTTCTCCCTTTAGTAGAATCCCTTATTCCTGACTGACATTCTCATAGTATTAAAGACCTGGCTAACTAACAAAATCCTTGACACATCCATCACAATCCCTGGATATGCCAGGACCACACTGGTAGGGGTGGGGGAGTAGCTAGCTATTCCTTCTCTTCTCTTCATAATATTACTGTTTTTTCATTCACAGATCCCAATGCTTATGAAGCCCTTGTCGTAAGACTTTCTCTCCCCTTCTCCACACCAACATATATTGCAGGAACCTGTTGTCACCCTGGCCTTCACCACTTTGTAGCCACTGATCTAATCACCATCATTGGGTCACATACCTCTTTGGGTGAGCTCTACTTGGTAGGAGATCTAAACCTGAACTGGTTGTTACCCGACCTTGACAAAACTCGCACTGACATAGCTGCCCTTAACCTGTCCCAATTAATCAAGGAACCTACTCGCCTAAACCACAAAACCCATAATCACACTGTTAGTGACTGGGCCCTTACCTGCTAGCCTACTGCTGGATGCTGTTAGCGACCATCATATAATCTACCAAGGTAGAAAAGTTCACAGACCTAAGGCCCCCCCACAAACTAAATAACTATCCGCTATTACAAAACACTAGACATGCTCCTCTATGTCACGGCATAACTCAAGTTGACTAGACTCCTATATCCTCATCCAATTCTATAGATAATGCCCTGGCATATTTTGCCACAAATTTTACCAACATCTGGGACAAGCATGCCCCTCTAAAGCAAGTTAGAGTGCATGGTAGCCATCTCTCCTGAGTTACCCCTGAACTCCTGGCCTGTTAACAAGCACATGACAATGCATGGAAAACTCATAAATCCACCAGACCCCCTTATGACTATGCTACCTACCAAACACTCCGTAATGCTTGTACCAAAGCCATTCACTTGGCTAAGGCAGAATATTTCTGGTCCTCCTTTAATACTGACATAAGCAATCCGTCAACATTTTAGAAAGTAGTCAACTCTCTTTTCTCTCCCCAATCCAAACCTCCATCCCCGATGTCAAAATAAACAACCAGTTCACTGCAGACTGTCTTACAGTAGCTGCAGAATTTAATTCCTATTTTACTTCCTGTGCATCCACCCTGCTAGCCTCCCTTCCATTCCACCCTACTACCTCCCCACCCCCCCATTCTTACCAATATCACCATTTATCAGAGAGCTATGCCTTCTCACCGATCTCTTCCAACAATACCTTAAAGGCACTCTTATCTCTCAAACCATTAAAGGGCCACTCCCACAATGGCCTGGACTCTAAGCTGCTTTACCTCTCTGCATCTGTTATTTCCTGCCCTCTCTCTGATCTCCTCAATCTGTCTTTCCACACTGCGACTATCCCTGCAGCCTGGAAACATGCCTCAGTTCTCCCTCTAACAAAGGGAGGAGATCTTTCATCTCCAGGGAACTACCACCCTATCTCGCTCCTTCCCACCCTGGCTAAACTTCAGGAATGCCTTGCTGTCTCCCAGCTCTCCTTCTTTCTTGTTGACTCTTTCTTCACTCCTTTCCAATCTGGTTTTTAGAAGAATTACTCCACAACCACCTCTCTACTTAGACTCACTGACTGTATCCATACAGCCATGGATAGAGGTCACATCACTTCTGCTATCTTTGTTGACCTTGCCAAGGCTTTCAACACAGTCTCCCACTCCCTCCTCCTTGAAACCTTCTCATCAGCTGGCTTGTCTCAGATGATCTGCAACTGGTTGAGGGCCTACCTGGTAGGTAGAACTCAGTCAGTTAAAACAGCTGACTACACATCCCCACTGTTATCCATCTCTACTGGTGTGCCTCAAGGCTCCGTACTTGGCCCGCTCTTATTCTGAATTTTTCTAAACAACCTACCATCAGCATGCTCCTCATCCTCTATCCATATGTATGCTGATGGCAAGGTCTTGTTCACCTCTGGCCAATCTCCCTCCGGAGTGACTTCCAGACTACAGCTTGACTTCAATAATGCTGAACGCTGGCTAAGCTTGCATCAACTCTTCCTCAAAACCAAGAAGACCATCTCCTTGACCTTTTACAATAGGCAGAGACTCTCTAGGCTGCCCTCCTTCCCTTCCTTCCACATCCTTGATGGGACAACTCTAGAGGACACCTCCTCTTTTAAATACCTGGGTGTTTGGCTGGACCAACACCTTAACTTTTCTATAAATATCAACGCCATCCTGAAAAATCTGTGCCCTAAGATTGACACCTTTTGCAGGAACCGCAGTTCCTTAACACTACTGGTTCAGTGCGATCTTGTTCAGAAAATGATACTCCCTATTTTTGACTATTATGACATAGTCTACAGTGCTGCTCCCAAGTCTTCCCTCACCATACTGGATACTCTTTTCAATGCCTTCTGTTGCTTTGTTCTCAATGCCCCCTTCTGCACTCATCACTGCTCTTTGTACCATTATCTCTCATTCCCCTTCCTGGAACACAGGTGTCTCTCCCACTGCACCAAGTTCATGTCCAAACACTAGTTTAGGACTCTCCCCTCCTACCTCTTCACCTATGTCTCAGTCTTCTCCCACCCTCTCCTCCCGTCCCTCAGATCACTGATGCTTGCACTCTAGCTATTCCTCATCACTCCACCTCTGCTGGACAGGTAGTCTTCTCCTACTGCTTCTCAAAGCTTTGGAACTCCCTGCCACCTCCTATCCAGCTTTCTCCATCCTCATTCACTATCTCTTTAGCCCTTCACAGTTTCTATTCCCCTAACTGCACTTGTCCTTAGCCCCTCCTCTACCATCCCTCCAAGCCTCTCCTTCCTTAGGCCCTACCTAATGCCTTTCCCCTAACTATACCTGTTCCTAGACCCCCTTCTTGATCCCCCCAACCTTTGTACCAATAGCCTACTCCTCTCACTGCACTCGTCTATCCCTGACACTCCTCCTAGGCTTCTAATTTGCAGTCTCTGTCTCTCATCCTCCTGCCCCCCTTCCTCCCTGTTCTTTCTGCCTGTGTCTTGGCCCTTCTTGCAGGGTTCCTCACATCCTGAAGGGGTGCAGATCCTGGCCCCTTCTGTCATCTCCCTTCATCCTCTCCTCCAACTCCCTAATCACAAGCCCTTTGCAGGGTTCATTGTATCCTGAAAGGGTTTACATTAGCTTAGACAGGATCTCACTTCTACCCCTCTCCCCCCACTTTCTAATCCTTGCCTGCCCACTCCCCATCTCCTAATGCCCTTCTCACCCTACTGTCCTCCAACCTCTTCTTCTCTTTCCCCCCTCCCCTTCTGCTGGTCCTGACCCCCTTGCAGGGTTCTCAGCATCCTGAAGTGGAATTGTTCTAGGCTACCCCCTTCCCTACCTCTTCCCCCCCACCCTCTAACCATTGCCCTCCTTATTTCCCCAATTTTGCCTAAAATATGCCCTTCCAAGGACCTACTTAAGCACTTCCCATTGTATACTCAGCCTACTTGCATAGCACTTCAGCTGTGTCTGCCTCTTCTTACCAATACCATGCTGGTTTACATTATATTTGGCTGCTACAATGTATGTTATATCTAAACATGGCTTGTTCCCTGGCCAGTTGGTCTGGGTCATTCCACTCTGTGCTGTTACCACACTGTTATGTTTTGATAATGGTGCTTGTATTGCTCCTCTATTGTTATGTGATTGTTTGTTCTCCCAACTTTGTAACCCACCAGGATGCTTCTGGAAATGAGCTGTTTATAGCCATGTTGTCTTTCCTGGTGAAACATTTTCCAAATAAAAAAATAAAACAATCCCCAGTGTTGGCTTCTGTTGCTCTATAATAATAAAACTCTCCCTTGATCTTTTTTTTCCTAACCTGAAAAAGAAAACAGTCCATTGGTGATCTGCCCCACCCACCCCACCCAAACTCCTCACTCAGCACCCACAATCCCTCCTCCACTCATCCACACCCATCTGAATATTTTCCACAAAGTAGATTCACTCTCTAATTGAAAAAACATCTTGCTGCTTGAACTGATGACTACGATATAAGAACATAAGGTAAGTGTGGTTTAATGTATTTAAATGGTATTTGAGCTTTTATTCATAGCTTTACCATTTTTGAACATTTTTACACCATATTTTCAACGTGTACTTTTGAGACCCCACCTCATGAAAAAGGGCTGTGAAATTATGCAAATCCATCCCAAAAGGTGATTTTGCAATTGCTATGCAAAATCACCTATCAGGCAGGATTTGTAAATTTTTTCTGTCCTTGTTCATGAAGTGGGGTCATACGAAGGCTATGCTGAAATCTGAGGTAAAAATATTAAAGAACAGAAAAATTATGAGTGTACATTGAAACTTTTCAACACTTGCTCATAACTTTGGTAATTTTCAATGTTTTGACCCCAAACTTTCAACATAGCCATTTTTTTCACATCATCTCATGAATGTGACAGTTGTTATTTTTCTAATCCTGGCTGAAATGTGTTTTCACTTATGTTTTGTTTGGGATTTGAGAATTTTCACCTTCTGGGTTCATGAGGTGGGATAATAACAAGCCCACATTGAAAACTTAGGGATCAAAATATTAAAAAACAACAACATTATGATAATTCATTGGGATTTTTCTATGCTTGCTCATAAGACTGCATCTGTAGCCACATAAAAATACAGGGCTCCTTCCATAGCCAGATGAGCTCCTCACTTGGTGGAGGGCTGAGAGGGCTCTGTGCATCTGTAGGCACATGGAAGTGCAGAGCCCAGAAGATTCTGTGCTTCTGCAGCTAGATGGACTCCTCACTTGGCATGGAAGTGCATGGCCCACAGAGCCCTATGCTTCCACACACAAACAGGCTCCTCACTTCGTACAGAGCCCAGAGGTCCCTGTGCTTCTGGATCTGTAGCCACACAGAAGTGCAGGGCCCAGAGGGTCCTGTGCTACCACAGCCTGATGTACTCCACATTTGACATAGGGCACTTTGGGCCCTATAGATCTGCATCTGTAGATGCATGGAAGTACAGGGACCAGAGGACCCTGTGCTTCCGCAGACAGCTCTATTCATGCAAGTCCAAAAGGAACCTGCATGAATGAGGATACAATTCCACAATTTCAAAAAGAAAGGAAATTCATTGAAAAACTGTGTTAATGCACCAGACAGGGTTCAATTTACAGTGACAAAATTAGGGAAATGTGGGGTTAGGGTTTCCAACCCTAACTCCCCATCCCCCAAGCAGCAAAAGGACAAGCACACATCACCAACCACAGACAGTCATCATCAGGTAAGGCAAACAACTTACAACTGTTTCTTGATTATTCAAATGCAGTAGCACTGATATACTACCTTCATGAAGTTCTGTCTATGGCTGCATGAGAACAGTGCCACAGAGGCATCTGATTATGCAGCCACACCTGCAGGTGTATGTCAAACAGAATGTTCTGCAGACAGAAAGCCCCTTAAGTTCTGTTCCTCTGCAGAAAGAGATACTCATGCACACTGCTAGATAGCATGATCTGCTGCTTCATGGTTTTCTATATGCAACTGCTTAACTGAAAACCTGCTACCACCTTGAACAATTTGTAAATCTGCTGCTAAAACTATGATACCCACATTATAACAGTGCTTCTGTCTGTGTAGAGCAGGTCACATAGGGATCTGTGCTTCTGCAGGCACAAGTCGGTGTGTATATCTTTCACATGGGGCTGAAGAGGTGCAGGCCCCTCAGGGGTCTGCATTTCTGCAGACAGAAGTACTGTTGCAATTTTTGTATAAGAAAACCTGCTATCCCCTTAAACAATATCTAGGTCAACTGCTGAAACCATGATACCCACACTGCAACAATACTTCTGTCTGGGTAATGGCAGGCTCCACAAGGGCCTTCCCTTTTGAAGTCAGAAGTCAGTGTGTATGTCTTACACCTTTGGCAGAAGAAGTGCATGCCACTCAAGGGCCTGCACTTCTGCAGACATAAGTAATTTAGCAACGTTGGTATCAAGGATTTTATGGCTCCCATGCTTCTGCAGCCAGAGGCTGGTGTGTATATCTCACCTGCATTTGCAGAAGCACAGGGCCATCAAGCGTGTGTATGTTTTATAGTGTGCATAAGTACCTGAGGCCAGAGAAGCACTTGCCCCTTATAGATCTGCATTTCTGCAGACAAAAGAACTTGAGCAATTTGGTTATCATGGATTTATATCTGTGGTTGCAAGAACCTGTTCCTCTGTACACAGAACCACTGTTGTGATTTGAGTATACTGGATTTCTATCTGCCGTGACCGTATCATGACAGAACAGTGAAATTCCGACAGTGAAAGCCAATACAGTGACAAGTTTGGTAAAATTCAAAATTATCACTGTATTGATCCCAATGGTGACACTTTGTTGTTTCCCAGTGTGTTGTCCCAATTCTGAGTGAACTCTGACTTGGAGTTAGATATCTAGAGATTGGGGGCTATGGGGGGAGTAGGCCCCCTCAAAAAAAGGTCAAATTCTGGCAGGCAAAATTTTGTCTCGTCGACATTGGGATTTCAAGCAGCCACACTGACAATGAAGGTGTCTATGCAGCTTGGAACCTGCAGTGACAAGTGAGTGTGTATGTCTTAAGGTGCACGCTTGCATATACAATCCAAAAGATAGCACATCAGTGCTACTGCATTTGTGTCATCAAAGAACAGTTGCATGTTGTTTGTGTTACCTGATGATGGCTGTCTGTGGTTGATTGTGTGGGCTTGTCCTTTTGCTGCTTTGGGGGGATGGGGAGTTAGGTTTGGATACACACAACAGCACCAGTCAGGATGCAGCACTGTAATGCTGCAGTGTATCACAAAGGAGAAGTGGGGCTAGATAAGTTATCCCTGACATGGATCTCAGCTATCTGAGTCACAGGTCCCAAGTTACAAAACTTAATGATAGTGAATCCTCCCCTTTAGAAGTCCTGAGTGGGGCTCAACAAGTGTCCATTCTGAGTCCCCTCTTATTCCCTATATTTATTAATCCCATTTGATCTCACTCTGCAAAATCCTTTTTAATTCTCTATATTGATGATACTGTTCATCATAAGAGTGCCCAAAATAGGTAGGCTATTTTCAGGTTATTAGAAACTTGCCTTACTTGGAACAAACTACTGCCAAGCAAGCAGAAAATAAAAGCTGTGCTCTTTGACACTGAATCTATAATGACTACCTTATTTGTTTATTTTTCTAGTTTATTTATTTATTTGTTAACTAGGTGGGTACACTGATCTCAGGGACCATTTTTATGCACTACCTTACAGGTGAAATGCAATAAAAAAGTGTTGTTGCAAATACATAAGCTGCTGTAGCCACTTAGATGATGTCTAATTTACCATTCTTAGTGATAATTTAAACACTTTACTTTATACCTTTGCTAATTGACTGACCTTTGCAATCTCATACCCTTTACTATCATTTTTACCTTTCTACGGTGGCTCACAGTAGTAAACGACAGCTGTGACATTTCTTCCCCTGTGAGAGATGGCAGTCAGCTCAGAGCTGCATTGCATGAGTTGGGAGCTGTGTCTCTGAGAACCACTATATATCAAAAAAAGGAAATATCTGTCTATTTATTATTTGTAGGATGCTTCTTACATGGGCATTTGTCAGAACATGATGAGGCAAAGTGATAAAGTACATGCCACTATCTGTTTGCTGTATACTTTCATACTGATTGCATAGGTTTCTGCATTTTACTTTAATTTTCCTGCCTTTTAAATCACATGCTTACTTTGCAAATAGGCAAGTGTGTATTCACATCATCTGAAAATAAGCTTAATGGGCTCTATTTTCTATGGTGCGGATTGCCTATGCGCCACATATTTGAGATCTGTAAGCAACCCTAAGTTTGAATGCTGCACTGCAGCGGTCCAGCAGGTCCCCAGTAGCATTTACAGCTGGTGCACAAGCCCAGTGCACATTTGATCTCATGGCTACTGGCAAAGCTATGCGCATGGGGGGTGTGGGTGTATCCTAATGGACATGCCCACACTCTGCACCATGCACAAAGGCATGGAATTAGGAGTGCTGAGTGAGGGGGCATGAGTTATGTGAGGGTGGGCCCCATCATAACCACTGCATGCCCCCCATGGAAGCCCACCAGCAGTGGCAGATCAGGACCCCCCTCCACAGTGCTGCCCAAGCTCACTAGACTAATGGGGAGGACTGGGGGCAACCAGTTGGGCACACGCCCATGATGTTGGAATAGTTAGGTCCTGCACCTTCCAAGAATCCCCTGCATATGCGCAGCAGGGGATCCACTACAGAACCCAGGATGGGCATCCCATTAGATGCCCACCTGTGGCTGGCCCAGTGGCACTGAGGGTTGAGGCACTGGACACTACACCTCATGTCATGCCAGTGACCTGGGTTTGGGAATGAGCCCGGGCTGCTGGGGGTCAGCAGGAAGGGGGAGAGAGAGAATAGAGCATCTGGAGGACTGCTCTCCTCTCTCGGGTAGGAATCCAGGGATAGCCCAGTACTGCAGCAGCCCCCGGTGGAGACCAGAGGCACTGCAATGCTTAGGGCTAAGTAGTGGGACTCAGAGCTGCAACAGACGTTCTTGGACATCTTTGCACATTCGGACTCTAAGGGGGGAGGGAAGGGCATAACAAAGGAAAAAACCCTCCACTCCTGATAGGCAATGGCTCCCTACAGGGCTGGCTGCCACACATCCATGACTGGGTCCTCTCTGCACCCCTTCAGTCTCTCGTTGGCTCAGCCAGGGGATTTAAATTGTAGATAGAGCACCAGGAGTGGTTGGCGGCCCTGCCCCAAGGGGCTCAGAGTCAGGGGGCTTGTCTGGTGTGGGTCCGTTGAGAGGCAGTAATATATATGAGGAAGAGAGGATCACGGTTGGGGGTAGAGCATTTTAGTGTGCTAGGGCAGTCTGAGAGAATTCAGGGGAGGAGGAGATAAAAAGAGTTTAAAAAAAAATAGATGCCCACCTGTGTCCTATGATCTGCCCCCCATGGAGCTGCGATCCATTTCTGTGCTGCTGTGTGCCAGGAGATGGGGCCACAGACAGGTACCCTGCAGGTGTTTGCGGTTGTGAATATCGCATATCCTGTGAACGTCTGGGGTGTTATACATGCATTTCATGCATATAACCTGTACCTTAATGAATAGGTCCCATTGTTTATAAAATGCATTGGTGAGATTACATACTTTACTGACTATAAATGATAGTATTTAGTTATGAATTTACCAAAATGGATGTTGTGCACTTCCATTTTTTTATTAATTTGCAGGAGTCATGTGCCAGTTGCCATCTTTGCTGTATTCAATATATAAATACTGACTCTAAAATAGAGTCCCTGGTAAGTGAATTGGGGATTAATACTGGTGAAATGAAATAGTGACATTCACTCTGTTAAGCAAATTGTTTTGACTGCAGGCTATTGCTGCCCATAAATAACAGCATTAGGCAGTGCGGTTACTCAGACTGCTAGATTTTCCTTTTTTTATTTTTATTTTTTTTTGCTTGTAACATACAAATGATGAATTGCCATCTTCTCTGCTGAATGCTGTCTCTGTAGTTTCTGAGGTTGAGAATATTCAAAGCAGAAGTAGACACTGAGAAGTAAATAAGTGATCAATAGTATACAGGAAAAAGCATTCAGCTTGCTCAGCCTTAACTCTGTCTAGCAACCTGTTTCATACATCATGGTATTAGTTACATCTTACATGTAGACAGCATAAACATTAACAAGAAAATCAACCTCAAAAATGACAAAGACAGCATTCAACAGAGAAGATGACAATTTGTCTTGTGTATATTACCAACAAAAAAAAAAAAGGCAATTTGACAAGATCTGAAAAATTGCTGTTCATAGGTGTCCCTGGTGCCAGTGGCTCCTCACTACCATTGCCAAGTGCCAGCCCAAATAACAAAAAAGAAGTTCCCCTTGGGCTGATGGTCCCCCGTTTTCAATCATTGACCCAAGCACAAAAACAATCTTTCTGGTGCTAGTGAAATCCCCCATGATTGCGACCCCAGTATAGTAAATATTCCCTGGTGGCTGGTGGGCTCCTCTCCAGTGATAAGCTGCACCGAGTGAAAAAAAAAAAGTGTCCCTGGTGCCAATGGTCCCCCCCCACCACCACCATCACTGATCGCCAACCCAAGTTATAGAAAAGAAGTTGCCTTGCTGCTAGTGGTCCCCCCTCCCCCCCTTGATTTCCAACTGCCAGCCCAAGAACAAAAACATTCTCCCTGGTACTAGTGGTACTTATTCATTAGGACCAGTACTTGTCCATTAGGCATGGGAGTGGGTGGGTGCGGGGAGGGACACTGGACCCAGGGAAACTTCTTTTTTTCTACTTGGGGCCAGTGATCAGTGGTCCGGGGGGGGGGTTACCACTAGCACCTGGGACAACATTTTTGTTTTTGGGCCAGCAATCAGAGATCATGGGAGAGAGGTGACCACTAGTACCAAGGTAACTTATTTTTTGTTACTTGGGCCAGTGATCAGTGATAGTGGGGGGGGGGCACTGGCACCAGGAACACCTTTTTTTTTAACTTGGATTGGCAATCGTGGGAGAGGGGGCCACTAGCCACCAGGGAAATACTTTGTTACACTGGGGCTGGTATTCAGTGATCACTGGGGAGAACACTAGCACTAAGGACATAACTGTACTATACTGGGGCCAGGGATCAGTGATCATGGAGGGGGGGAACACTAGCACAAGGGATATAAATGCACTATACTGGGGCCAGGGATCAGCAATCATGGAGGGGAGTGCATTAGCACCAGAGAAATTACTATACTATACTGGGGCCAGGGATCAGTGATCATGGAGGGGGGGAACACTAGCACAAGGGATATAAATGCACTATACTGGGGCCAGGGATCAGCAATCATGGAGGGGAGTGCATTAGCACCAGAGAAATTACTGTACTATACTGGGGCCAGCGATCAGTGATCATGGAGGGGAGTACATTAGCACCAGAGAAATTACTGTACTATACTGGGGCCAGGGATCAGTGATCATGGAGGGGAGTACATTAGCACCAGAGAAATTACTGTACTATACTGGGGCCAGCGATCAGTGATCATGGAGGCGAGTACATTAGCACCAGAGAAATTACTGTACTATACTGGGGCCAGGGATCAGTGATCATGGAGGGGGGAACACTAGCACTAAGGACATAACTGTACTATACTGGGGCCAGGGATCAGCAATCATGGAGGGGAGTGCATTAGCACCAGAGAAATTACTATACTATACTGGGGCCAGCGATCAGTGATCATGGAGGGGGGAACACTAGCACAAGGGATATAAATGCACTATACTTGGCCCGACAATCGGCAATCATGGGGGGTGAGGGGACTACTAGCACCAGGAAATTACTATACTATACTGGGGCCAGCGATCAGTGATCATGGAGGGGGAACACTAGCACAAGGGATATAAATGCACTATACTTGGCCCGACAATCGGCAATCATGGGGGGTGAGGGGGGGACCACTAGCACCAGGGAAATTACTATACTATACTGGGGCCTGGAATCAGCAATCATGGGGGGGGGTGCCACAGTATCTCTACCAGCCACTAGGGTTGCAAGAGATTAAAGCAAGGTCTCAGTCAGTGGGATTTGCTTCACACAAGGGGAACCCGTAAAAGGCCCTTGCATGGAGCAAATGCTTTGTGTATCAGACTGTGTTGATATGCAGGTCCCCTCTCCCACATTTGAATTGTGGCCTGCTCCATACTTTGTCCTGGTGCAAATCTGGTTTGAGCATGCAAACTTGGCATTTGTGAAAGGCAACTCAGCACTAAACCCAGTTTGCTCATGCAAAACCAGGTTTGTGCCAGGGCAGAGTTCTATGAATCTACTCATTGATTTTTGACTGGAGCTCGCCTAATGAAACATTACTTCAGAGAAGTACAAAAACAATTTGAATATATAGTATTAATAAATCATGATAAGGGCAACATTATTCACCAGGAGTTTATGTAAAACCCAATAAAGACAAATTACAATGTTTAAAGAGATCTTATAAAAAATAGCAGCAAGTATTAGATATAGATGAAAATCAGTAAACTTCTGACAGATTGATAATCACGGATTACGTGCTGTCAGAATAAACTGATATTCAAACTGATATAAAATACCAAATACAAAAAAAAAGACATTACAAGTGGGCTAAACCAGTATTTCTATAAAAAAAAAACTCTGAAGAAGCCCCACCCAGCCGTGGCAAAACATAAGGTTCTCCTCACCACTCCTGTGGTGTGTCTGTTGCAGCATTTTTTGCAACTGTCATATGCTGCTTAGTGTGCCTATGTACTACTTTTTCTATTTGACAATTGTTTGCATGGGATGTTTATGCTACCTACAAGAAGTTTATAATAAATGATGGTGTAAGTACAACAAACCCTTTTGCTTTGGTTCTTTGGTACTAGTATGTTTAGAATGAACAGCTGAGTGCTAATTGGTCTGAAGATGACACAAAGATCTGCCACAGGGTTGATACACAAGATGGAGTGGAAAGAATGAAAAGGGACTTGGCAAGGTTGGAGGAATGGTCAAATATGTGACATCTTGGATTCAGTGCAAAGAAGTGCAAGGTAATGGATCCGGGAAACAAAAACCCAGGGGAAGAGTACACAATGGGGGGTGAGTTAATAACAACAACAAAAATCGAAAGAGACCTATGAGTAATTATATCAGATGACCTAAAGGTGGGCAAGCAATGGGAGAAGGCAGGAGGGCTGGGGGGGATACTGGGATGCATAGGGAGAGGCATCAACAGTAGAAAACAGAAAGTTGTTATCCTTCTCTACAGACAGTTAGTGAGACCCCATCTGGAGTACTGCTTGCAACTCTGGAGACCCCATCTCCACAAAGACATAGACAGAGTGGAGGCTGTTCAGAGGAAGGCAACCAAAATGGTGCAGGGTCTGCACCAGAAAACATACGAGGAGAGACTAAAGCAGCTTAATATGTATACCCTTGAGGAAAGGAGGGAGAGGGGGGATAAGATAGAAACTTTCAAGTATCTCAAGGGAATTAACAAGGTATGAGAGGGTACTGTAGTATCTTTCAGAAGAAGAGATGTGCAAAAACAAGGGGGCACAATTTGAAGATAGAGGGGGGGGACAGCTCAGAGGTAATGTTAGAAAGTATTTTTTCACAGAGAGAGTTTTGGGTGCATGGAACAGCCTTACTGAGGAAGTTGTGGAGTCAGGAACAGTGGGAGAATTCAAGAATGCATGGGACAGGCATAAGGCAATTCTAATGGGGGGCAGGAGGAAGTAAGCTGTTGATTAACTAGAATCTGCAGCTTATCCATAAGGTAGGGAAATAGTCAGACTGGGTGGGCCAAGCGGTCCTTATCTGCCATCAAATTCTATATTTCTATGTTTCTATGAAGAAAGGTGGGTGCTCCTAATCTGGTTTTTCATTTGATGTTTTGATTTTTTTGGAGCACCACTTTAAAAATATCTTTATGTAATGGAGCACCAGTTCTAGTTCCCCTATAGAAAAGGCTAAAAACTTTACTGATCCTCTTCAGGAGCCAAGCAGCTTTTAGGCAGAAAGCTTAGATTCCCGGTTGCTAAAATGCTCTTAAATGTGGAAGCTGATGTAAGAATGAGCCGCGCGCATATAAACCAATCAACCTTACCGAAAACTACAAAATTTGTGCAAGTATATTTTACTAAAGCACTCGTGGCAGATACTAGATTAATCTAAGGGAGTTTGGCTTTGTACTACCACAGTGCTACATAGTGAGTCTCTGAGGACATGAGGACTGAGACAAGCTGTCAATGTTCGTGTCACTGATGGTGGAAGGTGTGTCACCACTAACAGGGGGAGAGACATGGAAGTCACGTGATCAAGCCTCTGTACTTCTCTGCTGCAGTCTGTCACTCTGTCATGATCAAGGGTTAGAAACAATCAGACATAAAGTGACATAGAACAGCACCCACAGATTAATTTTTAATTGCAAAGTGAAAAAAATAATAAATACAGTGCCACACAACAGTCTATTGCAATACAGAGTGATTAAAAGGCACCAAATTACTTAATGTTTCACTCTTAAGGCACCTTTTCAAGAAATGGGGGGGGTCAACAAACTCCAGAGTAGTTGCAGGGGTCAGATCAGTCTGTGTATGCGCTATTGGGCTAGCGCCTCACCTACACTCAGCTATTTTCAAAGGATGGGAGCATTTTAAGATAGTTGGATATGAGTTGTGAGACTTGCATTTCCTTGCATTATCAACTAACATAAGTGCATGCAGCTTGACATCTAACGTTTGGATGCAGGTCAGACACACACATAGACCTGGTCTACCAGTGCAAACATTATTTCTTTATTTATTTAAAATTTGGCAACTGGGAAAGGCACACTGAGCTGAGGCTCATTTCCAGGTGCGACTCGGAGAAGGGGGAGATGGATCAAAACAGTAGTAGACAACAGCAAAACAATATCTAAACAGGCAGACTAGCAATGTGCTACAATAAATAGAATAATAGATAGATAAGTGTGTATTACAAGGCAGTAATACCATTGAGGTGTTGGGGACATGGAACCTCGAGTGCGAAGCTCGAGAGGTCCTAAAGTCCCCAAAACCTCGAGATGGTATTACTGCCTTGTAAAACACTTATCTTTCTGTTATTTTTTGTAATATATGGATGCATTGATAATTCTACAGTTGGAGAGGACCTTTGAACTGTAGTATTATCAGCAAAAATGATAGTATTATCACGTTTCAGGATAGTATTATTGAGAGTAGTGATGTATTACTTGGAAATTTTTGTATAACTTAGTATAGTATTATTGAGGCTTATCCATATATTACAACAGAATAAATAAAGATAATTTGCATGTACTGTACCACAATTAAACAAAGTACAGTGAACTTTAGCAGGGCTTAGAATCACAACCAAAAACTTGTATGGGTTAAAATCAAGACTTCAAGGGTAACTGGAAGCAGGAGGAAGTGGTGGTGGTGGTGGGGGGGGGGTTGAAGTTTCACCAGGTGCTTAAAGGAGTTAAAGAATGGGAAGAGATAGAAGGAGGAGGGGAGTTTGTTCCAGACAGAGGGAAGCCTGTAGAAAAACGCAGATTGTCCAGCAGAGGAGCGTGGGTGAGGAATGGCAAAAGTGCGATGTTCCCTAGAGTGGCGGGAACAGGAGGCAGAGGGGATTTGGGACTGAAATGAGGAGAAGTAGGAGGAAAGGGTATTGAATCAATATTTGGAGATCGACATAATGAAATGGACCTGTCAGCGAGATGGCAGAGGAAGGATGGAAAGGGAGGAGTAATGTGATCAATAATATGCGTGTGGACTTGGACTACGGTCTAATATATACAGAATATTTGGGCTACTGACCATGATACACCCCAACAAATTGCTAAACCAATCAGACAGCTACTTTCACAATGCTGATAACTTTACAGTAGCCCTATGCAACACTGAATCCAGTAATTCAAATTAAAGAGAAACAGTTCATTTAAAAGTTATACCTGGACAACTAAGATTGTATAAACTGAATACACAATGGCCTGATTCACAATAAGCAGTTTTTCATTACTTGGGGGGGGTTAAGACTTTTATAACACACTTATGGATCCCTTAATTGTGAGTTATCGTCCTGCCCCCTCACAGTTGAAGATACATAATTATTTTGAGTCAGGCCATTGCATATCTCCTTGTATTTTTATGTATTTGTCATTTATGACCAATGAAGGCACACTAAACTGTGGCAGCTCATTTCTAAGTATGTTCTGTGGGTGGTTACAAGGGTCTATTGATGATGACTGACAGGGTAAATGCTGCCCCAGACACTGAGGAAATTACTCTACTCTTCTACAATAAATGCCATGGGATATTTCACTTACATCTGGACAGCAACCAGAAATGGACAGAAGGGATCTTGATTTCAGGTCACTTCCAAAGGAAGGCACGTCAGCAGTGAAGAACCCCTTCATGCTGCACTACTGTGGCAGTAATGAGTATGAGCCAAAGCTCCAGGTGTGAGACTAAAACCCAAAGCCTTCCAATCTTTTGACACCAGAGGTTAATGTGCAACCTGCTGAGCTACTGACACTGATTTAGCTTGCAGTTTCCATTTACCACCTCTGGCATACCTGTACCATGTGTGATAAATGTCACCAGATAAAAACATTTGCTCTCAGAAAATGCTTTTTAATCTCCAGTTTTTTACAAGAACTATGCTCAGTTGTTTTGAATTAATAATATACCACCCTTTTTCATAAAAATGATATACCCATTCATTTTTTTTACAAATGCTTCCAAATACTAAAATTCTCATTCAAACCAGACAGGCTCCAAATTCTTAATCTAAACATTCAACAAGTCTCTCTGTATGCGGGAGATTTGTCCCAATGGTCAGCTCCCTGCTTTTCTGTATCAGTTCAGTGCTAATAAATTTTAGTTTACTTGTTGTTAAGGAAATGTTCCACCACAGAATACTGAACACCCTTTCTTTTAATAGAAGAATTCAGATTTGAAAGCCCTCTTTTGTTTGCAGTACCTATGTAATGCATAACATATGGGAATATAGTGCATAAATTACTCTTACAGCAGAGCATCATGTGATTCTTAATGTCAAAGACTGCATTAGTATGGTGGTGTGTAAATGTAGTTCTCTTACTGTATTATCTATACAGTTGGGCAGAGTTGCAACAGAGATAGTTGCCATGGCGAGATAGTAGATGGAATATAATGCCTCCTTTTCCTAAACATTATGTACAATGTTGCTTGTCATGTTTTGTAGATGCAATGTGAAAACTAACCAGCGGTCTTTACTTCGAGATCTTAAAGCTTGTATAATTGATCTAGTAATAAGAGATTTGGTAGACTAAAAAGGGCAGTGCCCAAGAACTCTTTCAAAAGAAGACTTTCCAGTACAGCCAAAACTTAAAAATAAAAAAAGAGAAATTTAGAGACAAATGTATCAGTAGATGTAATGGGGAGCGGATGATAACCAGTATAGGCTTAAGCTCAAACAATACAAAAGTATACTCTAACTTCACCCCACTCACCCTGAAGTAAATCAACAAACTATGTAGTCTTAGACATTTCAGTTAATTGTTTAATAATGTTACATCCAAATCAGCTTTCTCAGCTTTCTACATTTCAGGTAAAATATCCTTAATCAGGAATTGGTTTCTAAAGTAAAAGATATATAAATACAATCATTTCCATATTTCACTCAACAAATTTTTTTTTTTCATTAAATGTTTGTTAAATAACATTTATATTGCAGAAGAGACATTATATTGTTATAGTGTATGGTAGAATGCTGTAATCAGTATAAATCCAGCATTTACCAATGTTGTTGTACCATCGATGTGATGACAGATGTTGTTATACCATCAATGAGATGTCACATCGATAGAACAAGATGGAATCTGCCCGCGCATCAACCTAGTGAGCACCTCGAATGATCGAGCTGGCAGAATTCAAAGCTGAGTGATTGTAACGGCAACCGGGAAACGCAATTCAAGCCAAGCCAGCCATGACAGTATCCCAGTAACAAACAATAATGGCAGCACTCCCACTATGTAGCCCTGACACCCTGGACCGCAAGTCATTTATCCAACAGCAGCAGAACAAGCGTACATTAAAGAAGACAGACTCTGATGTCCCCTGTCTCCCCCCCATCATGCTTGGTCTCAAATATTCGATTGTAATGTTAATTGTACCCCTATTTTGTTTCCTTGTGGCTCTTGTCTGTGTTTCTTCCAGGTGACTGAATGAAAATCTCTCTTGTAGGATCCCAGGAGCGTACACTGCTTTACGGCAACTTCAGTTGGACGCCCAAGTCACCTGACATAACAAAATTTGCAGCCTAACATAATATTTACTTCATTTGGCAGTTGGTGTACAATGAATTAAAATGCATGTCTTTTGCTTTGCCAGTGGGCTCTTGTATATTTTTAAAATAAACTGTTCATTTCAATACGTGCCTCCTTTGAATATGTCCTGTTACAAGTTCATCACGCAAGGTAAGAAAGAATGATACAATGTGTTAAAGTTTTGTGCACTGGTGTAAGTTGACAGTGATACCCATACACTATAAAAGACATTGAATGGGCATCGCTGAACAACAAAGCTGCACTGCCATCTTGTGTCTTCCTTGGAAGCCACTGAAAACCTCTCTAGCTTCGCTCTCTAGGTTTACACGGGTTGCCAAAGAAGCCACTCGATGGCAACTTAGCTTTGTTGTTCATCGATGCCCATTCCTTATCCTCTATATTCCATATGTAAAATAGATTATCACCTTATTATAAGGATCATTCTTGTAATTTTAAATATGTTGTCAGATTCGACTCCCACCACTACTGAGCTGAAAATTAATCATAAAAACCAAAAAACATAATATAAGTATGACTTCATTTCTAGTGTGTTCCAAATGTCAAGTTAATGCAAAGAAATAATAATGCTGACCTTTTCCACACTACTTCTCAAATACTGTCTTAACTTATAATGTTCCACATTGACGCTTCACTCAACATGCTGCCTGTAGCAAATTCAAATACTTACTAATTAGTATCCCAATTATTTCCATCCTAGGCTAATCACCAGATAAAACTTCCACATTCTAACTTAAATTACCTAAATTTATCAACGTAGTTAACTCTTCAGTTAAATTTCAGTCTAACTTAAGTCATCACGCTTTTAACTTTACTACGCATAGTGCTGTCTCTCCAAATGTTCATACTATCCTCATTTAAACAAAACAAAAGACATTAGCTTCACTCCTTCTTCAGTAACATTCATTATTTAAACAAAAATCTAACCTGTAAATACCATTTACTTTTTCTCCAAAGAAGCCGCACTTGTCGGTGTGGTCTTTTCTATCTTTATTTCTTTATCTATACAGACAGAGGACAGGCTCTAACTTATATTTCACAATCTTTCTCTTACTCAAACAGATAGGATTCAGTACTTACATATAAGTGCCTCTTACAGCTCCTAGGTGGGAATGAGAGTGTGGGGGCTTTTCAGGCTAGTCTTATAGCAATAGCCCTTCCCCTGAATCTGACAATGACGAGTTACGTCAATTAACAGGTTAATTCAGCCTGTTCTATGTGCCAGATCTGCCTCTCTGCAGCACCTAATTACCACAATACTAGGTGTCAGGGGAGCTACTAATTTTTACTGTTCCTCCAAGATATGTAAATCAACACCAACAAATATTATTCTGGATTTTAGATTATATTTCACAACATCCTCACAGTTTTTAAAAGGAAAGTACTACACTGAAGGCTGGTCCATATTAAATAAAAAGGTATTATTTAACCAGTTTTGCTTATTTGTGTTATATTAGAATTTTCAAAGAATTGGTTGTCATTCTATTACCTCATTCAGTCCAAATTTGGGATTATTAGTTTTAAAGTAATCAATATACATTGCTTCTCTTAACAGAAGTTTATTATTATAATTCCCTCCTCTTTTATTTCTTTGAACTTTTTCTATACCAAAGTACCGTAGTGCGGTCACGAGGGCGAGCTGCTCAGCCCTCCCCACAGCCACCGAATTTCCCCTGTGGACAACGGAGCTGCTCAGAGCACCAGTGCGGTCACGAGGGCAAGCTGTTCAGCCCTTCCCACAGCCACCGAATTTCTCCCGCGGACAACGGAGCTGCTCAGAGCACCAGTGCGGTCACGAGGGCAAGCTGTTCGGCCCTCCCCACAGCCACCGAATTTCTCCTGCGGACAATGGAGCTGCTCAAAGCACCAGGTAGTGATCCCAGCTTACAGCTGCTTAAGGGAGCTGCACCACAGAATTTCAAACTTAGCGTCTTTTTTTCTCTCGCAGAAAGACTGACTGCGCCTTTGAATTTGTATCGGTGGAGCAGTGCTGATAGTTTTTATTCACAGCACTCTGCCTCCTAAACCGACTGAATTTGTACCTGAGAAACAGTATTGTTAAAGGGGATTAGGGCCATACAGCTTAGTACTTTAAGGAGAACCTAGCCGTACAGCCTTTACTGAAATTAAGAACCGAAACACCAAGGGGAATCAGAGCTATACTGCCGTGCACCTTAATTTGTTAAGAACAAAAGCACTAAGGGATAGAGCTGTACTGCCATTTCGCTTTAAATTAGGCACAAAATCACCTAGGGGAACTGAGCTGTACTGCTTCTACGCTATTTGGAAAGTGAAATCTGCATGTATAAGATCTCCTACCCGGCTAAGCTGCTGTGCACCAGACTGTTTTAATGCAAACCTGAATCCCATGTACTGTTTCTGTAAACTACAGCCTGTATCACTGCTTTTGAGATAAAACTGCATAATTATAAATTGCTGCATAGAAGTAATTAGCTCCTCCTCCCTACCTACCTACCTCTATTTAAAGCTGCCTTTTTTGTCCCTTCCTGCAGTGTGGTCATGAGGGTGAGTTGTTCAGCCCTCCCCACAGCCACCAAATTTCCCCCGCGGACAACAGAGCTGCTCAGAGCACCAGGTAGCAATACCAGCTTACAGTTGCTTCAGGGAGCTGCGCCACAGAATTTCAAACTTGGCGCCTTTTTTTCTCCCGCAGAAAGACTTACAGCTGCTTCAAGGAGCTCTAGCCCCGCTCCCCACCACCCCCACCACCACCACCCTTGGTGGGCTCCTCCTTATATAGCGTTGACCTCGTGAGCTGCTAAACCAATCAGCCCACTTTCGCATTAGCTCCTTATATTATTCAGCCACTAGTGGCCACTGCAGAGCAGGTTTCTATCTACTACAGTGAAAAGGAAAAAAAAATGCAGCTCCTCACATTAACAATCATTATGCTTTGCCTAACCTCATTTTCCCTTCCGCCTTCATCCCATCTGATTCTACCTGATTCATTGCCACTTCTCTCTACAGTTACCAAGCCACCCCTCCACTCCTCCTCAGCACTAGTGGACCACAACCAGTACCATTGGCATAATTGGTCCCTGGGGGCCTCTATCCTCCCTCCCTCTTTCCATGCTGAGAAGCCTGCCCTATATTTCCCCTCTACTCAGACCCTAAGACTAACTTACTAACTCCCAGCCACTCCACTCGACACGGGTCATCACCAAAGACCATGCACTTATTAAGGCACACCCTGGCTGTCCTTCTCCTTATAGCCAGGGACATTGAATGTAACCCAGGGCCACCTGCAACCATAGTTGCTCAACCCCCCACATCAGCTACGCACCTCCCTAAAGGTCTTAAGATTGTCCACCTAAACATATGCAGCATCCTAAACAAAATAGCAGCCCTACAAACCACTGTCCTTGCCCTTCGCCCTGATATTGTAATCATCACTGAATCTTGGCTGAAGCCATACAACTGGGATGTAGAATTCTCAATACCTGGTTTCTCCCTAATCCGCCAAGACAGACAGGGAAAAAAGAAGGGTGGTGGCACTGCCATATATATCTTCTCCAATCTCCAGTTTTCCATAATCACCCCGACGACCCCCATACAATCTATAGATTCCCTTCTAATCAAAATCCCCCTGCCCCACTCCATCCCAGTATATGTAGCAGGGTCATACTGCACACCAGATGCACCACTGGGTTGCATTCTTGACCACCTTGGCAACCTGAGGTCCCATACAGAAGGCGGTGAACTTCACATCCTTGGTGATTTCAATCAGAACTGGCTAGGCAGTGCAGCCTCCAAATCGTGAAACCAAATAAATGCCCTAAATTTGTCCCAGCAAATAGTAGAACCCACTCGCCTAAACCACAGATCCAACAAACACACACTCCTGGATTGGGCACTAACTACCCACCCTCATCGGATTGTTAAAGCTGGCCTACTACGTGACTCCCTTAGTGACCACCATATGATTTACACGGTGCGTAAAATCTTCCGACCCATGGCCCCCCCACCCCGCACACTTCACAACAGAGTTTATAAATCCCTTGATCTGACAGCTCTCCTAAACAACCTCACCAGCATTGACTGGTCTTTCATCCCTAGGGCCACCTCCATGGATGAGACCCTGAAATTTTTTTCTACAAACTTTCTAGCCATCTGGGACCTCCATGCTCCACTCAGGAGATCCCGAGTAAGAGGATCCCACTTACCATGGGTAACAACTAACCTCATGGAACACCCATGAGCCAGAGACCATGCCTGGAAATCTTTCAAGGCCACAGGTGGACAAACGGCTCAGCAATACTACCAGTAGCTAAGAAATGCCTGTACAAGACTCATACGACAGGCCAAATCAAATTACTTTAAAACTGCGTTCAACAATAACTTCGCTCACCCTACTCAATTCTGGAAGTCAATAAAATCCCTTCTTTCCCCACCTGCCCAACCGCCCCCACTCCCACTCTCAACCTAGAAGGGAAAATCATCACGGATCCTAGCTTGGTAGCCACTGAGTTTAATTCATATTTCTCCTCACTGCTTCTTCCCTACTCTCCTCCCATGCTCATCCCCTGTCCATTGTTCCCCTACTGTACCCCCCCGGCCTCCTTCTCTCTCTGCCCAGTCTCACCTGGCCATGTGCTAAAAATACTGCAGTCACTCAACCCAACCAAAGGTAAATGTCCATCGGGCCTTGATTCCAAAATGCTCCTGCTCTCAGCACCTGCCATAGCCCACCTGCTAACCTTGCTCTATAACCTGTCTTTTAAACTCGGGGAAGTCCCCAACTTATGGAAACAAGCCACAGTCATTCCCCTACCCAAAGGAGGGGACCTCTTCTCACCATCCAACTACCATCATATATCCCTGCTCCTAATCCTAGCCAAAATTCAAGAGCACCCTGTACTCTCCCAGCTCCACCACTATCTAGATACCATATCATTTTTCACCCCCTACCAGGCCGGCTTCAGAAAAAATCACTCCACCACCACCTCCCTCCTTCGTCTCACTAACGCCATCCTTACAGGCATGGATGAAGGGGAAATAACAGCAGCCATATTTATTGACCTGGCGAAAGCCTTCGACACGGTCTCCCAGCCCCTGTTGCTGGCTAAACTCACTCAAGCTGGACTGTCTGAGAATGCAACTAATTGGTTCCACTCATACCTGACAGGTAGGTCCCAATCAGTCCGCATTGGCTCAGCTAGATCCACCTCACTCCCTGTCACACGTGGAGTCACCCAAGGGTCTGTACTCGGCCCACTGTTGTTCTCTATTTTTCTCAATGACCTGCCTGCTGCCTGCCCACAAACAGCTATCCATATGCACGCAGACGATACGGTGCTGTTTGCCTCTGGCCCATCCACTAGTGCCATGATAGCCTGCCTACAGAAGGATTTCGACTCCATCCAAAGTCGGTTCATCTCTAACCAACTATTTCTAAACTCAAAAAAAACAGTCTCCCTCACCTTCGGCTCTTGGTCCAAACTAACCCGGCTTATGGCACCACCCACGTTCTACACTCTGGATAGCTCCCCACTAGAGGCCTGCACCTCATATCGCTATCTCGGTGTCTGGTTAGATCAGCACCTTGACTTTTTGGCGCATATTGAAGCTCTACACAAAAAATTGCATCTCATGTTGGGGGCCCTCTACCAGAACAAAAATTGCATACCTCTACCAACCAGACAAGCAATAGTCCAAAAAATGATCCTCCCTATTATTGATTATGGTGGTGTTGTCTACTGTGCCACCCCCCCCAAACTTCCTTAGCTAGGCTAGATCCCCTTTTTAACTCCTTCTGCAGGTTCTCATTGGACCGTCCTCCCAACACCCATCACTGTGTCCTCTACCAATCCTTGGACCTCCCCTCTCAACACAACTGACGATTGCTTCACTGCGCTAGAAACTTTGCTAAATTCTGGTAGCAGACACTCCCTTCCTACCTGTCATCCTCCCTAACCACCCTCTCCCCACCTGTCTATGCTCTCAGAAACATAGACGCTAGGCTCCTGCACATTCCACACAGATCCACCCGGTCCGGCCAAGCTGCTTTCAGCTTCAGGTTGCCCAAATTATGGAATTCCCTGGCAGCCAATATTAGACACCCCACAAGTAGTCCACAACGAAATACCCTTCTCAAAATGCACTTCTCTACCAACTGCTCCTGTAACCCCCTTAGCACCCTCACTTCATAACTTTCCAGCTGTTAGCACCAGTCTGGTTCTCCATTTTCGGTCTGTACCTTATGTATTGTAATGAAATAAGATATTGTACCTACGCAACTGTATTATAACTGCTTCATCCATTGCTCATCCTAAACACATTATGTATGTTTTGTTTCCTGCTGTATTACTGTACCATTGTAATTCCCTACCCCCAGGGCGCATCTGGAATCGAGCAGTACTCTGCTCAGCATGTCTTCCTGGTAAATCTCTTAAATAAATAAACAAATAAATAAATCTGGTGCCCCCTTTCAATAAAATGTCTAGCTATGGGAGATGTTAAATCTTAATTTCTTATGTAGCCTTTATGTTCCCCTATTCTCTGTTTCAGTTGCCTTTTTGTTTTTCCAATATACACAAGGTCACATGGGCATTTAATGCCATATATGACTCCTTCTGTCTGACAATTAATAAAGTCTTTCATTTTAAAATCCTTATTTTTACTGATGTTTCTTATGCCCCCCTGAAATGATTTTTCTCCCACATTCATGGGCTTCAGTACACTCCGATGTTTATTAACCACATTTATAATTGGTCCAAAAATATCACTGTATTTGAGTGACAGAACAATTTTATTATCCATAAATTCCATCGTATTTCTTGTATTCAATAACAAATCTTTCCTTTTTTTCCCTAAAGCTCTAGTTCTTGCTTTCCCTAATGATTTTACCCTATACCCTATGGCCTCAAATCTCTGGGTCATTTCTTCCATTGATGTTATTACATCTATTTCTTCAGAACAGTTCCGTTTCACTCTTAAAAATTGACTATACGGGATTGATTCCACCAAATTTTTGGGGTGGAAATTATCCGCTCTCAAAATTGTATTTCTGTCTGTTGTTTTTTTTTGTACATTTTTGTTAAAAGCTGTCCCTCTTTCTGATAGATCAGTAGGTCCAGAAACGGAATTTCATTAGGGTCATAATTTAATGTAAACTTCAAATATTTTGTACACTCATTCAGAAATGTATAAAATTCCAATAATTCCATCTCTGTGCCATGCCATATAACAAATATACTGTCAATAAAGCAGTTCCATTGTACAATATTATTCAAAAAGGGGTTGTCTTTATAAACAAAATTTTCCTCAAACCAGTTCATATACAAATTGGCATACGAAGGGGCCATGCTTGACCCCATCACTGTGCTCTTAATTTGAGCATAAAACTGTTTTTCAAATTTAAAGTAGTTCTGTGTGAGAACCAAATTTGCTAAGTTTAACAAGAATTCATTAGGAGGTTTTTCCTCCATCCTTAGTTTTTGTAAAGCATCATTTAATGCTTCACAACCCTCTCTGTGTGGTATTGATGTATATAGATCCTTTACATCAAATGTAACCAAAAACATATTTTTCTTTTAGCCAAACGTCCTTGTAAATGAATATTTTCCACAATATTAATCATTTGTGTACTATCCTTGACATGAGATTTCATTTTCATTACCAAATCTCTTATGTGAAAATCCACGTGGACTGATAAAGGCTCTAAAATGGAACCAATGCCTGATACTATAGGTCTTCCTGGAGGATGCAAGGGGTCCTTATGTATCTTTGGGAGAGTATAGAAAATTGGGATTAATGGGAAATTGTTATATAATGCATTCTGTTCCCATTCAGTGATCCATCCTATATCAAATGCTCTTAATAGCACTTCCTAAATCAAACTTGCTATTTTTTCTGTTGGATCCTCTGTAAGTCGTAAGTAGTTCTCTTGTTTGTCCAACATTTGCAAACATTTTTCCTTATAAATCTGATAATCTTCTATTACTATGCCACCACCTTTATCAGCCTTCTTAATTACTATATTTTGATTATTCTCAAGACTCCTCAGGGCTCCAAATTCCCTTGATGTCAAGTTGAATTTGGTTCTCCTATCACTATTCTTTTCCTTTTTTAGAAGTATTACCACATCTTTACTTACAAGACAGATATAAGTTTCAAATATATGAGGGATTGGGTCAGGGGGAAGGTATTGTGACTTAATTTGTAATTTCTGACTAAGCTTAAATTTCTTATTTTGTGCCTCCAGATTGGTTGGTTCCATAGGATTATTTTCAAAAAAGTAGCGAAGTCTTAATTTTCTAAAAAAATTTATTCAAATCTAACTTAACCTCAAATTCATTCGCCTTCTCATGAGGATAGAATGAGAACTTAAAAACAGAAAAGACCGCACTGACAAGTGCTGCTTCTTTGGAGAAAAAGTAAATGACATTTACAGGTTAGATATTTGTTTAAATAATGAATGTTACTGAAGAAGGAGTGAAGCTAATCTCTTTTGTTTAAATGAGGATAGCATGAGCATTTGGAGAGACAGCACTATGCGTAGTAAAGTTAAAAGCGTAATGACTTAAGTTAGACTGAAATTTAACTGAAGAGTTAACTAAGTTGATAAATTTAGGTAATTTAAGTTAGAATGTGGAAGTTTTATCTGGTGATTAGCTTAAGATGTATATGGAAATAACTTGCATACTAATTAGTATGTATTTGAATTTGCTACAGGCAGCATGTTGAGTGAAGCATCAATGTGGAACATTATAAGTTAAGACAGTATTTGAGAAGTAGTGTGGAAAAGGTCAGCATTATTATTTCTTTGAGTTAACTTGATATTTGGAACACACTAGAAATGAAGTAATACTTGTATTATGTGTTTTGGTTTTTATGATTAATTTTCAGCTCAGTAGTGGTAGAAGTTGAATCTGACAACATATTTAAAATTACAAGAACGATCCTTATAATAAGGTGATACCCTATCTTACATATGGAATAATAATATAATGTCTCTTCTGCAGTATAAATGCTATTTAACAAACATTTAATAATAAAACAAAACATTTTTGTAGAGTGAAATATGGAAATAATTGTATTTATATATTTTTTACTTTAGAAACCAATTCCTGATGAAGGGTATTTTACCCGAAACCTAGAAAGCTGAGAAAGCTGATTTGGATGTAACATTATTAAACAATTAACTGAAATGTCTAAGACAACATAGTTTGTTGATTTACTTCAGGGTGAGTGGGGTGAAGTTCCAGTATACTTTTGTATTGTTTGAGAATAAGCCTATACTGGTTATCATCCTCTCCCCATTACAGCTACTGATACATTTCTCTCTAAATTTCCCTTTTTTTGAGGTTTTGGCTGTACTGGAAAGTCTTCTTTCGAAAGAGTTCTTAGGCACTGCGCTTTGGTGCTGTTACCAGAGGGCCTATCCAGGAGATACCAAGAAGAACATTTATTTTATGTCCTGCTGATAGCGGGTGGCTATATAAGAACTTTGACTTTGGACTTTTAATTTAATGGAAAGTGTAAGAAGATACAAAATATGAATTATAGCATCATAAGAAGAACCCCACGGCTTGAGAAAGGAAACTTCACTGAGGGAAAGCTAAATTGACTTTATTTTTTACCTATAGCTTTTTGGAATTATTGGACTTGGTAAAATCTTTATGGGAAACTGATAATCTCAGGGATATATTTTCTGTTGTATGTGAAAGGTTAAAAAATGAGTAGTTTTGTGGAAATAGGGTCTATTACAGATAAAAGATCCTTACCTAGAATTATAGCTGAGAGTGAGGAACATTCAATATTAGATAAATTTAAATCTAAAAGACAGTTTCTAGCCCCAGTAACATCTAAAACAGTCCTACATGAATATGAACTTAATAGACAAAAACAGTTATGTTGGGACTGGCATGCACAAACATTAACAGAATATTTAAAACAAAAAAGAATGCCTAGGGGATTAAGAGTCTTGGTAGAACCAAATTTAGGCTTTTCCACAGAAGAACTTATGGAAAAGTGGGATGGAGCTAGAAACAGATGTTCTAGAGACTTTATGCTTATTTTGGTGGAGGCACTTACTAAAGAACTAGATAAAATAGATAAGGACATTTTATTATTGGAAGAAGTGAAAAAACAGGTTGCTGTGGAAGAATTAAGTACTTTATTGGATAGAGTGAATACACAGACAGACGAATATGAAAATGAAATTCAAGCCTTAAAGATAACAAAATTTAAAAGGGATCTAAATGACTATAGGGACAGTAAGGTCTATTCCTGGTTTAAAAATAAGGAGACTAAAATGAGAATGCAATATATATATCATCCTGATTCAGAGGGAAATATACTTCAAGTAGTGATATGAATTTAGAACAAGGAAGAGGAGCTAGAGGGGAATGTTTTTAGGGAGAAGAGGATTCAGAGGGAGAGGAAGAAGGCAATGGGGGAAACAGTCTCAGGGATACCAGTTTACAAAGAAGAATATGAGTACAGGAGAAGATCCAGATGAAGGGGTCTCAGGTTCAGGAAAAACAGACACCGCTGCAGGGCAAGAAGGAAGAAGGAGAGAAAAACCAAAATAACCACAATTACAGGTAGTAACCAGATCACAGGTGAAGTAGCAGTATTTAATTTATCAAAAAGAGAATTAACCAGTGAGGAAGTAACACTGTTAAAGGTTTGACATTCTGTCCTCATTAGAAGGTGAATGAATTTGAGGTTAAGTTAGATTTGAATAGTTTTTTTTAGAAAATTAAGACTTTGTTACTTTTTTGAAAATAATCCTATGGAACCAACCAACCTGGAGGCACAAAAAAATAAATTTAAACTTAGTCAAAAATTACAAATTAAGTCACAATACCTTCGTCCTGGCCCAATCCCTCATATAATTGAAACTTATATCTGTCTCACAAGTAAAGATGTGGAAATACTTCTAAAAAAGGAAAAGAATAGTGATAGGAGAACCAAATTCAACTTGACGTCAAGGGAATTTGGAGCCCTGAGGAGTCTTGAGAATAATCAAAGTATAGTAATTAAGAAGGCTGATAAAGGTGGTGGCATAGTAATAGAAGATTATCAGATTTATAAGGAAAAATGTTTGCAAATGTTGGACAAACAAGAGAACTACTTACGACTTACAGAGGATCCAACAGAAAAAATAGCAAGTTTGATTCAGGAAGTGCTATTAAGAGCATTTGATATAGGATGGATCACTGAATGGGAACAGAATGCATTATATAACAATTTCCCATTAATCCCAATTTTCTATACTCTCCCAAAGATACATAAGGACCCCTTGCATCCTCCAGGAAGACCAATAGTACCAGGTATTGATTTCATTTTAGAGCCTTTATCAGTCTATGTGGATTTTCACATAAGAGATTTGGTAATGAAAATGAAATCTTATGTCAAAGATAGTACACAAATGATTAATATTGTGGAAAATATTAATTTACAAGGACTTTTGGCTAAAAAACTTTTTTTGGTTACACTTGATGTAAAGGATCTATATACATCAATACCACACAGAGAGGGCTGTGAGGCATTAAATGATGCTTTACAAAAATTAAGGATGGAGGAAAAACTTCCTAATGAATTCATGTTAAACTTAGCAAATTTGGTTCTCACACAGAACTACTTTAAATTTGAAAAACAGTTTTATGCTCAGATTAAGGGCACAGCAATGGGGTCAAGCATGGCCCCTTCATATGCCAATTTGTATATGAACTGGTTTGAGGAAAATGTTGTTTATAAAGACAACCCCTTTTTGAATAATATTGCACAATGGAACTGCTTTATTGATGATATTTTTGTTATATGGCATGGCACAGAGATGGAATTATTGGAATTTTATAAATTTCTGAATGAGTGAACACAATATTTGAAGTTTATACTAAATTATGACCCTAATGAAATTCCATTTCTGGACCTACTGATCTATCAGAAAGAGGGACATCTGTTAACAAAAATGTACAGAAAAACAACAGACAGAAATACAATTTTGAGAGCGGATAGTTTCCACCCCAAAAATTTGGTGGAATCAATCCCATATAGTCAGTTTTGAAGAGTGAAACAGAACTGTTCTGAAGAAATAGATGTAATGTCATCAACAGAAGAAATGACTCAGAGATTTGAGGCCAGCGGGTATAGGGTAAAAACATTAGAGAAAGCAAGAGCTAGAGCTTTCGGAAAAGAAAGGAAAGATTTGTTATTGAATACAAGAAATACGATGGAACTTATGGATAATAAAATTGTTCTGTCACTCAAATACAGTGATGTTTTTGGACCAATTAAAAATGTGGTTAATAAACATTGAAGTGTACTGAAGTCCACGAATATGGGAGAAAAATCATTTCAGAGGGGCGCTCAAGTAGTGGCTAAAAAGGAAAAAATCTTTATCTGACCGTTTGGTGCATGCCGAACATAAAATACAATAAAAAAGAAATCAGCAGGTGTTGTTTATAAAAGAAGAGCTAAGAGGGAATTTTAGTTGTGGAAGATGTGTTCACTGTTACAATACTTATAAAGTCAAAAACATAAGAAATATCAGTAAAAATTAGGATTTTAAAATTAAAGACTTTATTAATTGTCAGACAGAAGGAGTCATATATGGCATTAAATGCCCATGTGACCTTATGTATATTGGAAAACCAAAAAGACAACTGAAACAGAGAATAGGGGAACATAAAGGTTACATAAGAAATATAGATTTAACATCTCCCATAGCTAGACATTTTATTGAAAGGGGGCACCAGATACCAACATTACGGTCATTGGTACAGAAAAAGTTCAAAGAAATAAAAGAAGAGGGAATTATAATAATAAACTTCTGTTAAGAGAAGTAATGTATATTGATTACTTTCAAACTAATAATCCCAAATTTGGACTGAATGAGGTAATAGAATGGCAACCAATTCTTTGAAAATTCTAATATAGCACAAATAAGCAAAACTGGTTAAATAATACCTTTTTATTTAATATGGACCAGCCTTCAGTGTACTACTTTCCTTTTAAAAACTGTGAGGATGTTGTAAACTACAATCTACAACCTAGAATAATATTTGTTGGAGCTGATTTACATATCTTGGAGAAACAGTAAAAATTAGTAGCTCCCCTGACACCTAGTATTGTGGTAATTAGGTGCTGCAGAGAGGCAGGTCTGGCACACAGAACAGGCTGAATTAGCCTGTTAATTGACGTAACTCATCATTGCCAGGGGAGGGGCTGTTGCTATAAGACGAGCCTGAAAAGCCCCCGCGCTGTCATTCCCACCTAGGAGCTTTAAGAGGCACTTATATGTAAGTACTGAATCCTATCTGTTTGAGTAAGAGAAAGATTGTGAAATAAAAGTTAGAGCCTGTCCTCTGTCTATATAGGTAAAGAAATAAAGATAGAAAAGACCGCACCAAGTGCTGCTTCTTTGGAGAAAAAGTAAATAGCATTTACAGGTTAGATTTTTGTTTAAATAATGAATGTTACTGAAGAAGGAGTGAAGCTAATCTCTTTTGTTTTGTTTAAATGAGAATAGTATGAACATTTGGAGAGACAGCACTATGCGTAGTAAAGTTAAAAGCGTAATGACTTAAGTTAGACTGAAATTTAACTGAAGAGTTAACAAAGTTGATCAATTTAGGTAATTTAAGTTAGAATGTGGAAGTTTTATCTGGTGATTAGCTTAAAATGTTAATGGAAATAATTGGGATACTAATTAGTATGTATTTGAATTTGCTACAGGCAGCATGTTGAGCGAAGCGTTAATGTGGAACACTGTAAGTTAAGACAGTATTTGAGAAGTAGTGTGGAAAAGGTCGGCATTATTATTTCTTTGAGTTAACTTGATATTTGGAACACACTAGAAATGAAGTAATACTTATATTATGTTTTTTTGTTTTTTATGATTAATTTTCAGCTCAGTAGTGGTTGGAGTCGAATCTGACAACATATTTAAAATTACAAAAACGATCCTTATAATAAGGTGATAATCTATTTTACATATGGAATAATAATATAATGTCTCTTCTGCAATATAAATGTTATTTAACAAACATTTAATTAAAAAAAAACATTTTTGTAGAGTGAAACATGGAAATGATTATATTAATATATTTTTTACTTTAGAAACCAATTCCTGATGAAGGGTATTTTACCCGAAATGTAGAAAGCTGAGAAAGCTGATTTGGATGTAACATTACTAAACAATTAACTGAAAAGTCTAAGACTAGATAGTTTGTTGATTTACTTCAGGGTGAATGGGGTGAAGTTCCAGTATACTTTTGTATACACTAAAAAGGGCCAGGTATGCACAGCAGCACTACCTCTTGTGAAACTAACACTGGTACAATAACTCAGATATAGCATTGGTGTGTGTGGGGGATTAATTTGGATTTGGCAGAGACAGGTAATGCAACTTTCACCTTGGCTTCCCTCTACTTTGCAAAATGTGACCATTTTGTGAAAGTTTTCTGCATTTGCAAATACTCCCAACTTCTGCTCATGAATTAGCCCCTTAATCAGGGCCCCAGGCCCCTGTCAGTTTACCCAGCCTGGGAAAGCATGCATCTTCTTAAAGGAGCAAGGGAGCCTCTTAATGGGTAAGACCTTGTAAGTGGGCATTTTTGTGCCCACTGTTGCACTTCTTTTTTCCTCATCCTATTCAGACAATGAGTGGGCATATGTCCTGCTCCCCCTGAGCATGTAAGTCCTGGTAAGTGAGCATGTGCCCTGCTGTGCATTCATCCTCACCACTGAATAATCAGTTTAAATGGATGTATGCCTGCTCTTGATGAAATGGAATCAGGCAGAATGCAATACTACTGCTGTTAACAGTAAGTGTACTAAACATCCTCACTGCTGTACAATCCCTTTAAATGGATGTGTGCTTGTTCCTGACAAAATGGAATCAAAGTACCAAAAAGCAGCACTGCTGTTGTAAACAGTAAATGTACTAAAGAAGATACTGCCATCAAAGAAAAAGAAACACAAAGAGGCAAATTGTCTGCTGTTGATATTGCTATTGCAATTACTTATCTGAATTCATCACATCCTGTGTGAATCACAGAAACAGTACTGTATCAGTGAATCTTGAAATCCAATCTAAAACTAGCAGATATGTTGTCTCTGTAATTGCTACTTCACTTGTTATGTTGTCTTGTGTGCATGCGCAAGCAACATCTTGCAATAGTACTAGCGGTGAGAGGTGTGTCAGTGTTGGTGAATGCAGGGCATGGTTTAGAAGGTGCATCCCTCATTCCCAATTAGCCAACATGCTAGTACTGATGCAAAACTTGTGTAAAGTGGACACAACTTGTAAGAAATGTGCTGCTTCAATCAGAGACAAGCTCATCATGCAGCGACACAGATGACACGCCTCCCATACCCGCCTTTCCTGGTGAAACATTTCAATAAACATGGTGTCAGCACCCGGCCCCACTGTACAGCACAGTTCAGAACATATAGCAGATCCAGTGGTGAGCAAGCACAGCAGCAAACCGTCTCACTCCTTGGATCACCAGCCAGGTGCACAGTATTTTCCCACACACTCCCTGGCTGGCTCCCTGCCCTGATCAACAACACATACTGTCTCAGTCTGTCTGACATGGCTCCCTGAGTGAGCAAAGCAGCATCATACCTTAGTAATCTTCCTTGTTCTCCCCATGTCTGTTGTTTTCAACTTCTGTTGGAGTATGACTTGCCGTTTTGTTTGTGGTTTGCAGCCACCTGATTTTTTGACCCTGAATGCCGTCTCCAAACCTTGCTTTCCACACCATCTTAAAAAGCTTTGTTTGCAGTTCCCCTATTCTGCTGCACCGTTAATATGTGCTGACATTGGATGTTGTGTGCTGGAACCAATCAGTGGGCTCCACTCAATCTGTTGCTATTTTTGTACCTCCTAAGACTCATACCTGAAAATTTCTGTCCCCTCACAGGTCCGTAGCCACAGCATAAAAGCAGTCTCTCTGTCGCATGAGTGCCATAGCACAGGAGAGAAATTTGATATTGTGAACACCGGTGCCAACAGCTGAGTTAAAGGAAGAGATTGCAGAGTACCACCTGCCCACCTTAGACAGAAGCATGACAGATCTTCCAGATCCTCCACAGTATTGCTGCCCTGCTAGCTACTGCTGCTAAATTTGCTAAGTAGGGTTCCAGTCATGGAGTTTGCTGGAGGACCCCAAAGTACTAAAACCGGTTCCTTCCCATGCCCATTTTGTGGCACACTGGGAGCCCACCCCAGTGTGGCCAACATCCCCACCCAAAAGTCATGGGGCACACTGAGAGCCCACCACAGTGTGCCCAACATTTGTTTTTTTTTACCTGTAAAGAAAGAAAACTGTCCTGCAATGTTCTTTTTTTTCTGGTACTTGGAAAAAAAAAGAAAACAGTCCCTCAACTTGTCTGTAGTGCCCCCCTACCCCAACCTACACCCACCCTCTGTGCTCCCCACTTCCCCACACCCCCATCACCCCATACTTACATCCAGAGGTCCGGTGCTGCGATCTTCAGTGGAGCGGGAACACGTCTGGACTCTGCAAAGCTGAACTGCAAAATGAAGAAATGCCAGTAAGCTATATAATGCCATCAATAGTGGGGTTTCAATTTAATGGGATATCTCTGCCATTTTTTTGAATTTTGCCTTCAAATTTTCAACATGAACACATGCACTGTCATCTCGTTATTCAGTCGTCCCGAAAGGTCATTTCACGGTCACTGTGCAGAATCATCTTTCAGGACCGAATAATGAAGTGACAGTGCCACTGTTCATAAGGAGTAGTTCCAAAATGCCTATGCTGCAAATTTGGTGAAAAAATTCCAAAAAGTTACTGTGTTACGAGCATGCATTGCACAGTTTCCTTGCATGCTTGTAACTTCGACAGTTTTTAATATTTTCACTCCAGATTTTCAGCATTGCAATTTATTCACACCTCCTTATGAACAGCATAGCTGTCATTTTTCACATCCTGCCCAAAATGTGTTTTCGCACATCTGGCGCACAATGGTGCAGTTGCTGTGGGAAATCAATGTTCAGGACAGATTAACAAAATGACAGTGCCACTTTTCATGAGCAGAGGTCCCAAAATGCCTCTGTTGAAAATGTGGTTAACAAAATCCCCAAAATAATTGCGTTATGGGCATGCGTTGCACAGTTTCTACACACGCGCATGACTTCACCAATTTTTCATATTTTCACTCCAGATTTTCAACTTTGCCACTTTTTTATACCACCTCATGAACAGTACAGAAGTCATTTTTCACATCCTGTCCAAAATGTGTTTTTGCACCTGTGGCGCACAATGGCACAGGCGCTGTGCAAAATCACCTTTCGGCTAATGAACTGATAGTGCCACTGTTCATGAGGTAGGGTCACAAAAAGCTCATGCTGAAAATTTGGAGTGAACATGCCAACAAACGCCCAGGGTGTTAGGGTTTCCAACCATAATGCCGCACCCTGTCGAGACTGACAAGTGTCATGGGTGTGACTTGGGATTGTCGGCTGTCATGCTCAAGCCATTCCACCCCCACCCTGCACTCAGTGACAGACATCGAGGTGTGCCTTGGACTCTTCAGCCCCAAAGTTCACCCCATTCTCCTATACTGCACACATCTTAGTGTATTTCTTTATGGAATGGGGTGAGCATAAGGCCCAAAGACCCCAAGGCACGTTGCAATGCTTGTTGGTGTCTGCAGGGTAGCGTGAGGTGAAATGCCATGAGCGTTATGGCCGATGACCGAAAGGCACACCCCAATGCCTGGCAGTCTCTGCAGGGTGGGAATGGGGTTGGTGTCAGTTCAATGCTTCACTGCCATTCATATTATGCATCTCTCTAACTCCTGCACTACCAATGCCAAAGCCAGCAAGACGACATTCAGCATTGACAAATACTTGTTTCTCCTCCTGACCCAGTACCAGAGAACAGAAAAAGGAGAGATCAAAAAGAAATGTTGACAAAACCCAAAGTATATTTTCAAAACCAAGGAAATTAAGAACAAAGTACTGTCTGGGATGACTAGACGTGGCATGCCATAATACGCCTCTTATCCCACTCCTACATTGTTCAGGAGTAATATGTTTGAGAACTCTGCAGACATATTCCAGGAACTTTTAAAGCAATTATGATTCACTAGTGGTGAAGATAAATGTGACACTAATGAGGCTGATGAACCTACAGTGTCTGGATACCCAGTCAAGAGAAAATGAAAAACAGCAGTAAGTGCAAAAAGTCATAGATGCACAACTGAAAAGTAAAGTAAAAAAAAAACCTTCAAAAACATGAAGCCCAAGCAGTTACAAATCAAAACAAAATGTAGTAGTTAATGTGGCCTTTTTAAAAAAAGACCTGCATGCCTCCCTGGCCATTGAAATCCAATGCAACTGCTATCCGTGATATGCTGGTTACCCTTCCCCTGCCTATATATCCTCCCCCCTCACACATGCTGTCATCCTAGTGCCCTCCTTTGCCACAATCCTTTCTTTTCAGCCCCCTGGTACAGCTCCAGCAACCTATTACTGCTCAGCCATCACTCTAACTCTATCCATTGCCCCGCCTTCTTTTCTTTTTTGCCAGCTGTTGACAAAGCCTCCTGGCTGCTTCCTTCACAGTAACCAAGTTCTTAGTAACAAAACTGCACCAAATTTGTAACTTTACTAGATGTTTCTCTGTAGTCAGTGTATATTTGTATTAGAATAGCACTGAATACCCTCTGACGTTTTAATTTTGTGTATCCACTGATCACCGTGTATCTGCTATTATGTAATAGGTATTATGCTTCTTTTCTGTATTGTCTTGTATTGTGTTTCACTGACATGGAACCATTGTAAAAGAGTCATTCCAGCTCAAAGGTATTAATTCTGAAACTATAAATAAATAAATAAAAATAAGTAAACACATCAGTTTCAAAACCCAATGAAAAAAGTGTCGAGGGAGATACATTCTGTAGCTCAGGGGATACTACTAGCGATTATGTTGATGCTGAGCCTGAATCAGAAGAAACACCTAGCTCAACATCAGAAAGTGCTAAACTTTTGGGCATGTCTTCTAAGCATTCCACCTCTGTTACATGGAATTATAAAATGGGTTTCAGGTTACTTCAGATTACTAGCAACTTCATTGGTCTAAACACATCACCTGACCATTTATTAATCTCTGTTATACAAACAGTTTGTAACTAATCTACCCCAGACTTCCTAGCAGCAACCTAAGAAAAGGAAAATAAAACCTTTTTTCCAGTAAAATAAAAATGTAAAATTTTTTATACACAGGGCATAGGTCTCTTAAAAATAAATTCACTTCCCGATCACATACAAAGGCTATCAGCCTTTATTGTGAAACTCATATATTCTGACTAGCAACAACCTAACTAAAGTAAAAATTTAAACAGGTTTCCATGAAGAGAAAACTTTTTCTATTTTATAAGCACAATAACCCACCCCAGAGCACTACCTCAGGGCTTTGAAAGTCATTCAGCTGTTTTCTCCTTGTGTCTTTCAATTCATCCAGGGTGTGCATCAATTCTCTAGAAATACATGCCGTGTTGTGGGTTAATACTTATGTATTTTTTATGTTTCTTATATGTCCCAAAATGAATGTTTATCTGCATGCACCTTTTGTCAAATGAAATTTAGTAGGTGGAAAGTTAAGGAACAGTTCGGTATTTCAGAGCTCACTAGATACTGTAGTTCCTCTGTGGAGCAATGTAGAAACAAATCTGGGCTATACTGCTTTATACCGTACATACAGTACAATACAGTACGAGTGTAAAAAAAAAAACATGACAATGAAATCAGCAGTAGTATCACATGGTGTATGCACCCCTTAATGTACCATGCAGCAGGCTACCACTCTTGTAGTTAATCACATCATGTAATATTATAAATCACTCTGCTAATTTCTGAATTTTTTGCCAAGGACCTGCAGCCATTTTTTCATTATTAACAATAAGGTAACTAATCATTAATTGTATGCAACAGGGAAATTACCTTGTAGATGCCTGTGTGTTGTATGCAACTACATTGCAATTGCAATGCAGTTAGAGTGTATTTACACTATAACTACAGTGTAGTTAAAATGTAACCATTAAAAATGCTGGTCTCACTGGCCCGGTGGCTCTGAGGGCTGAGGCACTGGAGGTCTGTGGGTCCCACTGGGTAGTTCCTGATTGGAGTGATTGGTGTTGCCTGATATTTTCTATTCATTATATACTGTAATAAACTCACTTTGTAGAGACCGTATTGGCTCATTTTTTCTGCAGTAGATAGTGCTTGTGTTTTTTGTTTCTGCCTGAGGCACTGGATATCTTATCTCACATCATGCTGGCAACCCAGGTTCGGGATCCAGCTCAGGTCATCAAGGGTTGGCCAGGAAGGAGACAATTGAGCATCCAGAGGACTGCTATCCTCTCTTGGGAAGGGGGTAGGATGTGGATCTTCAGCAACACGTACCTCCCAGTGGGGACTGGGAGTGCTTCAACTGGAGTAGAGCTGATGGGAGACGTCCTGCAGGCAGGTGTGGGAGCATGCCCATCATGTGCTGGACATTATTGCACATCCACACCTCTGGGGGGTTTAAACAAGAAAACCCTTCTGTGTGAGCAATAAGGATGCCCCCGATGGACTTCTGCTCTCTCCGGCCCAAACAAAAAGCCCAGCCTAAGCTTGGGCAGGGGCTCAAGGGTGATCTCAGTCTCTCCCCTCATTCCCCTCTGGGGGGTCCTCCATGGGGAGCAAGCCATGGTCCTCCCGACCTAGCAGCCAAAGCAATGGCTGAGTCAGGAGAGCATTGAGGGTCTGTGTACCAGGGCAGATTAGGTGACAAGGTGCCATCCCCACCAAACATTTCATTTTCATTTCATTTTATTTTGTGAACCTGGTTGGAACACTGAGACTAGCCCTTTTTCAGGATCGACCTGACACAGGGACACATAAAGAAAATTGAAAAAAATGCTGATCTCAGGGGTATTTTAAGTAAGCAATATGACACTCCAGTGTGTAGGTTTTTATTTGTAAATTAATGCCCAGAAGTGTTGTGTGGCTTTAGGCACTCGGGATAAGTGCCTTCAATAATCTGGAAGTTTGGTTTACAAATAGAAACCAACATCCTGGAGTATCTTATTGTGCTTATAAAATGGGTAACAGGTTAAAACAAGCATTTGTCAATGCTGAATGTTGATTGCATTGGTCTGTTGAGCTTGCTCACTGCCCCTCTGTTACTCACTCAGTCTGTTTCTCCCGGTACTACAGGCTGCTGTTTTGTTCTGGGCTCCTGCCTGCACTGGCAGCTTTTTCTGCCCACTAAGAAATCCGCAGCTGTCCCGACAGAGCTCCATTGAGGTGGCTCACTTCCCCTCTCTCACTCGCTCATTCTGTTTCTCCTGGCACTGCAGGCTGCCCTTTTGTACTGGTCTTCTGCCTCTGTTGTTGGCTTTTTCTGTCCACAAAGAAATCTGCAGCAGTTCTGACACAGGTCTGTTGAGCCTGCTCACTCCCCCTGTCTCACTCACTTGTTCAGTTTCTGCCGGTGCTGAAGGCTGGCCTTTTGTAGTGGGCTCCTACCTTCGTTGCCACCCTTTTCTGCCAACAAAGAAGTCTACAGCAGTCACGATAGAGCTCCATTGAGCTCGCTCACTCCCCTCATCTCACTCGCTCATTGTGTTTCTCCTGGCGTTGCAGGCTGCCCTTTCATACTGGGTTCCTGCCTTTGTTGGCACCTTTTTCTACCCACAAAGAAATCCGCAGCAGTCTCGACAGAGCTCCGTTGCAGTCTCACACTCCTCCAGTCTCACTCACTCATTCTGTTTCTCCTGGCGCTGCAGGCTACCCTTTTGTAGTGGGCTCCTGCATCTGTTGGCACCTTTTTCTGCCCACAAAGAAATCTGCTGCAGTCCCAACAAAGTTCCGTTGAGCTCGCTCACTCCCCTTCTCTCACTCACTCATTCCAGTTCTGCTGGCGATGCAGGCTGCCATTTTCTACTGGCTCCTACCTGCATTGCCATATTCTTCTGCCCACAAAGACATTTGCAGCAGTTACAATAGAGCTCCGTTGAGCTCGCTCACTCCCCCTCTCTCACTCACTCATTCTGGTTTTCCCACCACTGCAGGCTGCCCTTTTGTACTGGGGCCCTGTATGCATTGCTGCCCTTTTCTGCCCACAAACAAATCTGCAGCAGTCCCAACAGAGCTCCGTTGAGTTCACACACTCCCCCTCCATCACTCGCTCATTCTGTGTCTCCTGCCGCTGCAGGCTGCCCTTTTGTACTGGGCTCCTGCCTGTGTTGGTGGCTTTTTCTGGCCACAAAGAAATCTGAAGTAGTCCTAAGACAGCTCCATTGAGCTTGCTTCACTCCCCCTCTCTCAGTCACTCATTCTGTTTCTCTTGGCAGGCTGCGTTTTTGTACGGGGCTTCTGGCTGCATTGGCACCTTTGTCTGTCCACAAAGAAATCCGCAGCTGTCCTGACAGCGCTCCATTGAGGTCGCTCAGTCTCTCTCTCTCTCTCTCCCTCACACGCAACAGTCCTGATAGAGCTTTGTTGAGCTCACTCAGTCCCCCTGTCTCACTTGCTCATACTGTTTCTCCCACTGCTGCAGGCTGCCCTTTTGTACTAGGCTCCTGCCTGCATTGATGCCTTTTTCTGCCCACAAAGAAATCCACAGCAGTTCTGACAGCGCCCCGGTGAGTTCGCTCACTCCCCCTCCCTTACTTACCCTCTCATTCTGTTTCTCCTAGTGCTGCAGGCTGCCCTTTTGTACTGGGCTCTTGCACTTGGGCCTTTTTCTGCCCACAGACAAATCCGCAGCAGTCCTGACAGAGCTCAGTTGAGCTCGGTCACTGCCCCCTCTCACTCTCTCGATCTTAATCTGTTCCAAACACTGATTTCCCACAGTGACCATGCTATTCTCTGGCAGGAGTGCAAAAACATATTTTAGCCAGGATGTGGAAGATGACAGCTGTACTGTTCATAAGGAGGTGTGAAAAAGTGCTATTGTCAAAAATGTGGCATGAAAATATTACACATTTGCGAAGTTACAAGGGTGCATGGAAACAGTTCAATGCACGCTTGTAACAGTCAGGTTATGGAGTTTTGTCACCAAATTTTCAACATTGAGATTTTAGGACCTCTGCTCATGAACACTGCCACTGTCATTGTCTTAATGTGTCCCGAACACTGATTTCCCACAGTGACCGCGTTATTCTATGCCGGAACTGTGAAAGCACATTTCAGTCAGGATGTGAAAAATGACAGCTGTACTGCTCATAAGGAGGTGTGAAAAAATGCCACTGTTGAAAATCTAGCATGACAGTATTACAAATCTGCGAAGTTACAAGGATGCGTGGAAAGTGCGCAACGCACACTTGTAATACAGTCATTTGATGGGCTATCATCACCAAATTTTCAACATAGGCATTTCAGGACCTCTGCTCATTAACAGTATCACTGTCATTTTCTTAATCTGTCCCGAACAGTGATTTTCCACAGCGACAGCTCTATTCTGTGCCGGGAGTGTGAAAACACATTTCGGTCAGGATGGGGAAAAATGACAGCTGTACTGTTCATAAGTAGGTGTGGGAAAATGGCAATGTCAAAAATCTGGAGTGAAGATATTACAAATTTGCAAATTTACTAGCATGCGTGCAAACTGCACAACACACGCTCATAAAACAGTCATTTTATGGAGTATTGTTACCAAATTTTCAACATAGGCATTTTAGGACTTTTACTCATGAACAGTGTCATTGTCATTTTCTTAATCTGTCTCGAACACTGATTTCCCACAGTGACTGCGCTATTCTGTGCCAGAAGTGCAAAAACACATTTTGGCCAGGATGTGAACAATGACAGCTGTACTGTTCACAAGGAGGTGTGAAAAAATGCCAGTGTTGAAAATCTGGTGTGAAAATATTGCAAATTCTTTAATTTACAAGCGGCGTAGCAACTTCACAATGTACGCTCGTAAAACAGTAATTTTTGGGATTTTTTCCACCAAATTTGCAACATAGGCTATTTGAGAGCCCACCTCATGAACACTCACACTGTCATTTCGTTAATCAGGGCCGAAAGGTGATTCCACGCAGTGACCGTGAAATCACCTTCCGGGGCTGATTAATGCCATGATAGTTTGAGAATTCACGAAGAGGGGTCCCAAAAACCCCATGTTGAAAATTTGGTGCCAAAATTCAAAAAAACGACTGAGATATGCATTAAAGTTGGGAAAACTCTGTTTATTCCATTACACAGCTTACCAGCATTTCCTCAGTTCGCAATCGGCTTTGAAGAGTGCAGATGTGTTCCCAGTCCACTGAAGATCGTCAAGCCAGACTCTGAAGGTAAGTATGGGGTGGGGTGTGGGGAGGCAGGGTGAACAGTGGGTGGGTGCAGGTTGTGGGTGGGGGGCAGAGAGACCATTGAAGGACAGTTTCCTGTTTTACAGGGTAAAAAAAAAAGACGTTACGGGACCATTTTTATTTTACAGGGGCATGTGGCATGCTGGGGTGGGCTCCCAGCGAGCCACCAGATCCTTTCTTTTGGGGGGGCAGCAGTAGCCGATGGGGGATTGGGTACCCCTATCGGCACACAACAAAAGGGGGTATCATTATGCTGACGAGGACTGGGCACCCTGTCGGCAGACAATAAAAGTGGGAAGGGGGGTTTACGTAATGCCTACAGGGTGTGGGATCCCCCCTCGGCAACAGAAACACTGGGGCACTGAAGCTGATGGGGATTGGGGCCTCTGTCGGCAAGCAAACATGGTGTGGGGGGTAATATTGTTTGTGAAGATCCCGCCCTGCAATGACAGGTCGCTCCCTCATTGCAGCAAATGGCTTATGCTGCAATGACGAGGTGGCCCCTGATTGCAGCAGCTGTTTTTTTACAAGTTGGTGGTATGTAAGTTGAACTAGTGTCAGCAGCAGTGTGCCACAGCATTGGGGGATGCTGGATAAGCTTTTAAAGGCTGTGAGGGCATTGGCCACAAAATGCCCCCAACAGTGCTGTGCCTCCACAACCTGCTTGTGGAGAAAGCTGCAGCAATATGTTTCTTGTGCATGCATGCATTCAACATAAAAAACTAGAAAAGGACATTTTAAAATCAGTAATTAAAATACACTTAAAAAGCTTTTTGTTTTTAAAGGAAAAAAGTAATTGCTTTCTTATGTTCTAGTAGGTGTTGTTTTAGGTGTGTACCAATAGATGGCACTGCATGCTGTGCTTTTTTTTTAAAGTAGTTTCTGTTTTTTTCTTGTTACTTTCTATTAGTATACTGACATCTTTTTTGTGTGGCACTGCAGTGGGTGTATGTGGTCCTCTCTAAAGAAACATTTTTTAAAGACTGCTTTCTGTTGAGATTCATCCAAACAAAAGGTGGCAGGGCACTCAAGGACCTCGAGTTGGTGCTATGCATTGGTCACCAACCACAAATTAGACCTGGAAACACAAAAGCAAGCACTCATGGGGATATAGACTCAAAACCTTGAACTTAAATTAAGTAATTACTTAATTCAGAGCCAAAAGAAGACACGGACTCAAATGCTGTGGTGCTTCGACCTCAGGGGTCAAGAAACTCAAGAGTTTCTTCTTTTTCTCACAGAGAGAGATTCAAATCGTGAGAGGTGCTGAGAGAACTTGCCTAGTATCTTTGTAGGGACCAGTCAGTTCTGTGTTTCCTTTCTGTTAAGGAACCAGCAATGGCATAAAATGTTTTAAAGAGCTACTTCAGCTGGTCTGTTTGGTGTAACATGACTCAGGGACTCTGAAGAGAGGCATGTCCAGGAAGGAGTATCTGTGAGGTGGGTGATCTGATAGAGCCAGCAGGAAAAACAGTGATCTCATTCATCACATCACAGCAAAAATTTCACTTGTCCCCACCAGTTTTTTTAAACACCTCCAGTGTGGAGCATTGTGTTATAATGACTATGCCTGAATGAAACAAATCTTCTGTTCCAGTGACCTGGAGTACATTTTCTATTTTAGTGGCCCAGAGTAATGGCTGGGTGGATTGAAACATTCTCATGGCCTGGCTGGTTAAATATATAGCCAATTTTCCTGTGGCATATAGACACAGAACACATTCCCATGTGGTGAAGTGAAGAAAGAACTGTACCAATCACAGAGGATGAGTGGTTGGCCATATGGAAGGTGCCTTTCTGATCCCTCAGAGAAGTAAGGTCTTACCTAACACAGTTCAAAATTCTGTACTGGATATACCATACCACACTCTAGCTATGTTGTATTAGTGGGGTATTCTCCCACATAGTTGCTTCTGGTAGATGCTTAACTGTCTCCCAGCAGGAAGGGGCAGGGATCAGAACTCCTTTAAAGGAGTTGGTTCTACTCCTACCTCGAGGGTAGATCATAAGCTGTCTAGACTGGAGGCAACATATTCACCCTCTCTTCCCATTTGTTCGGTAGTATCCCAAGGATCCTTCCTTGGCCCCATTTTCTTTTCCATCTTCCTGAAAGACGTACTTGCTGTCTGCTCTTCTGTGGCCATCCACATATTTGCAGGTGATTCAGTACTCTTTACCTCTGGCTCATCTACACCTGACTTCACTGCCTGGCTCCAGTGAAACTCTGACAATAACCAGGACTAAATTTCAGTAAAACAAGCTGTCACTCAGTGCCAAAAGGCATTTGACGTTTTGACTCGTGGCAGAGAATAGCCAAGCTCACCCCCCCTCCCCCTCTTCCTTCCCTTGAAGTTACTCAAGTTGACTATGTCTCCTCCTTCAAGTACCTAGGGATCTGCCTGGATCACCACCTTGATTTCTAAGTGCATGTGGATGCCATCCACCTCAAACTCCACCCCAAACTTGGTGAGCTATACAGGAACAAAGCAAGTGTACCGATTCCCACCCATCAAGAGATCGTCTCTAATATGAGTCTCCCTATCTTCAGCTATGGCAACATTGTCTACAATACTGTTTCCAAGTCCACACTAGCCCAGACCTGACCCTCTCTGTCATTTTGCCTTGGACTGCCCCTTCATACCCACCACTACTTTCTTTGCTCCTCCTTTTCCCTCTCGTCCCTTGATGCCAGGAACTTTAATCACTGTGCTTCCTTCGTATTGAAATTCTGGCTTGGCTCCCTCCTCCCTGCCATTCCTCTCTCCTCCCTTACCTCCTATCCACTATACAGTATAACACTGTCTCCCACTTTTCTATCTGTCAAGGAAATCTTTTGCTGGCCATGCCGCCTTCTCATATTTATTCATTTATTTAAAGGTTTTACAAGGAAGGCATGCTGAGTAGAGTGTGACTCGATTCCACATGCACCCTGGGGGCAGGGTGGAGGGAAGTACATACATATTATATAAGTTCTTACAACTTTACAAGACAATTTTTACACTTTGAAAGTGTGGTACTGCAGGCAGTAGCACAAGTCACTTTGACATTAAAATATCATAACGGCTTACAGTGCCGAGGCAAGTGCCAAAGAAATATAGTGAAAGTTACGTAGTATAATAACAAAGCCTGTGTCTAGAAGTACTGTTTACAGAGCCAGGTGCTAACCTTGGTGTATGTGCAGATGGGGGAGAAATGCTTTTTGAGAAGTGAGTTAAGGTTCTCGAGTGCCCTGCCACTTTTGTTTGAATAATATATATTGCTTCCTTAAAGGTGAAATGCAATAAAATATATATAAAAACCTTGCCTGTGTGAAGTGTCTTATTTGTAACCTGTTCTACTGATTGTTTTAGATGTACATACTGCCATGTCATTCAGGGTAAAGGTTTGTGTTTGTTCAGGTTCCCAGCCCAATGGAAAACCACCACTTCTGAGGACTGTCCTGTCAGCGGCTTCTCCTTTGACTGTCCAGCCACATCACAGCCTCCCTGCTGAGTTATCGGAATAGCTCAGTTGTTAGATGGGAGTACTGTACACTTTGGCAGAAAATGCTGTCATGTTTCCAGTGCATTATAATCATTTACAAATATACATCTGATGCAACATTAGGTTTTTACTGAAATTTAAAGACACACAGCAGAGTGGAGAAACCAGGGAAAATGGTATCAGGAAAACATACAAGTGAACCTGTGGTTGCAGACCGAGCAGGTGCTGAAACTGAATATTTAATACAAAAAGAAAACAAAGGCAGCACTCACATAAGTACAAACTAAGAAAAAGACTTATAACATCAAGTCATCCAGTGTGCAAAGCCATCCATAGCACTATAAATACTGGAATGACTACTGTCAACTGCCAAACTTGGTTTTCCTACTCAGCAAACAACTTTCAGATCACAAGAAAAGCCTCATATCAGAATGACATTCAGTCAACTGCTATCTACAGATATGCTTTATGGCTGAACTACCATTTGTGAATGGGCTCTTTTGTCTGGATATATTTCTTTTTCCCCTCTGTATGCATCCAGAAGACTGGAAGAGGGCACATGTAGTCCCTCTTCACAAAAGTAGTAGTAGGAAGGAAGCAGGGAACTATAGACTGGACAGCCTCACTTCAGTAGTAGGTAAGATCTTGGAGGCACTGCTTAAAGAATGAATAGTGGCATACTTAGAAGCCATCAATGACCAGGATCCAAAACAGCATGGATTCACTGCAGGAAGGTCGTGTCAGATGAATCTGATAGATTTCTTTGACTAGGTGACAAGGGAGGAGGAATGGAGGGGCAATGGACGTCGCCTACCTCGAGTTCAGCAAGATCTTCAACACTGTCCCACAAAGAAGACTGGTTAACAAAATGGGTAGTTTGGGCATGAGGCAAATGATTGTAAACTGGGTGAGAAACTGGCTAACAGACAGGACACAGAGGGTGGTGGTATACAGGATTCAGTCGGGGAGAGGGGAGTGACCAGCGGGGTACCTCAAGGATCAGTCCTGGTGCCAGTCTTATTCAGTATCTTCATTAGTGAAATTGCAGAAGGGCTGTAGGAAAAGGTTTGCCTGTTTGCAGATGACACCAAGATTTGCAACAGGCTGGATATACCAAACAGGGTGGAGACAATGAGGAGGAACCCAGGGAAGCTTGAAAAATGGTCAGAAGTGTGGCAACTAAGGTTCAGTTCAAACAATTGCAAAATAATGCACTTGGGAAGAGGGAAACCTGGGGAGAGCTACAGGATGGGAAGGGCGTTTTGTTGACTGTCACCAAGGAGGAAAGGGACCTGGGGGTTATCATTTCAGATGATCTAAAGGTGTCCAAACAGAGTGCAAAGGCATCAGGGAAGGCCAGTGGCATTCTGGGGTGCATCACAAGCAGAAGCCGGGGCATCACAAGCAGAAGGTGGGAGGTGGCGATGCCGTTGAACAAAACACTGGTAAGACCTCACCTGGAGTACTGTGAGCAGTTCTGGAGGCCACACCTTCATAAGGACATCGACAGAGTGGAGGCAGTTCAGAGAAGGGTGACAAAGATGGTGCAGGGCTTGCACCAGAAAACATATGAGGAGAGAGAAAAGGACCTCAACATGTACTCGCTGGAGGAGAGGAGGGACTGAGGTGACATAATAGAAACATTCAATTACCTCAAGGATATAAACAAGGTGCAAGGGGAGGCATCTTCCGGTAAAAGAAGAGTACAAGAACAAGGTGGCATGATATGAAATTAGAAGGGGGCAGGTTGAGGGGAAATGTGAGTAAGTTTTTCTTCATAGGAAGAGTAGTGGATGCATAGAATAGTCTGCCACAGGAGGTGGTGCGAGCAAGGACAGTGGAAAGATTTAAATATGCCTGGGATAGGCATTGGGGAACCTTAGAGGTGGGGAAGAGTGAGAAGAGGCCAGTGACCAGGTAGGTTCCGTAGCCGCACAAGTGGAAGGTTACAGGTAGACTGGATGGACCTAGCAGTCCTTATCTGCCGACAATGTCTATTTTTTCTATGTTTCTATATGAGTGTTTGGCTGTGTGGTTTATCCTGGGATTTTCTCCTTGTTGTGAATGCCATCTGTTTGCTGCAGTGCTGTATCTTTGCATGCATACTGCTGAGAGCTGACAAACCAGCCTGAGAGGGGTTCAGTGAGAAAAATCTAATTTGGCAGTTGACAGCAGTCATTCCAGTGTTTCCAGTGCTTTGGATCAGCTTTGCACACTGGATGACTTGATGTTATAAATATTTTTCTCACTTTTTAGTTATGTGAGTGCTGCCTTTGGTTTCTTTTTGTATTAAATATTCAGTCTCGGCATCCACTCGTTCCGTGAACATAGGTTCACTTGTGCGTTTTTCTGGTTGCGTTTTCCCCAGTTTCTCCATTCCGCTGTGTGTCTTTAAATTTCAGTAAAAACCTAATGTTGCATCAGATTTATATTTTTAAATGATTGCAATGCATTGGAAACATAACAGTGTTTCCCGCCAGAGCTTACAGTGCTGCAGTCTAACAACTAAGCCACTCTGACAGCTCAGCAGGGAGGCTACGATGTGGGTGCAGTCTTGTTGCTGAATAGTCAAAGGAGGAGCCGCCAACAGGACCGTCCTCAGAAGTGGTGGTTTTTCATTGGGCTCAGATCTGGTCTAAACCTGAACACAAACGTTTACACTGAATGAAATGGCAGCATGTACATCTAAAACAGTCAGTACAGCAGGTTACAAATAAGACACTTCACACAGGCAAGGATTTGATATATGTTTTATTACAATTCGCCTTTAAGCTCTAATCCTCCCTTCCACTGTCCATCCAGTCTGCCTCTTCCTCCTTCTGCCTGAAATCCTTTCTTCTCTAATTCAACACTCCCTTCTGCAGCTGACCCCTTTTCCTAGTGGTTGCCCTCCTTTCCCTGTGCAAAGTTTACACTAGTCCTGTTGCTCTGGAAGTCTATTCCCAGCAGGGGATATTAAATGACAAGTTCAGGGGCATTTTGTATTTACCTTAGGCCTCAACCTTAGACACTATGTTGTCCTGTACCCTCCTAGTACAGTATTTAGCTTGTTTATTTGTAATGTTTCATACTATTGCACCTTATTTTGTTTACACTAAGTTTATGCTGCTACTGTGTATGTATTCTTTACTATGCACCTTATTGTATTGTCCATCTTACCCCAACCCCCCCAACCCCAGAATGCATCTAGAAACAAGCTGTTACCAGCTCTGCAAGTCTGTCCTGGTAAAACTTCTGAAATCAATAACTAAATACATGAACAAATAAGCAAATAAATCAATAACTAAACAAACAAATAAGCCATGGTGACAAGGGACTTGATCGTCAGGGGCACAGGTGAGATGGTACTTTCCATACTAAAATTTGAGAGGTAGGCCCACAGTTGCCCAGGGACAATGGCAGATACCCTCTGAAAGAAGGTGCTGGAACTCACTTGGAGAGATGGAGTGAGACAAGATATGATAGTACATGTAGGTGAAAATGATCTGACCAAGAGAGGTGTAGATGTGGTGAAGAAGAGCTTCTACATCCTGGGTTGGAATCTCAGAGACAGAGCAGGTGTTGTGAACTTTCCAGAGATGCTAATGCAGCCTTGCTTTAGTCACAGCAAGCAACATAAAATAGAACAGTTTAATACATGACTAATGGGCTGGTGTCAGGGGGTGAGTTTTCAGTTTCTAAATGACTGGGACCACACCTGCTGGTGTTGGAAGCTGTTCAAAAGGGGGGACCTGCATTCAAATGGGGAGGGAACCAGGCTACTGGGGACTAGATTTGTACACCTAGAAAGGAATTTAAACTAGGAGAGGGGGGAGGTGACACAGTTGTGGATATGATATTCTATACAACCAAAGGAGGCCAGGAGGGCCTCCTCCAGAACTAATGTGGGCAGGCAGAATAAGTTTGGAGAGGATGAGGGAGGAAGAAATGCATGTAGGAAAAGTATGGGACAAATGTCCTGTTACTATCATATTACCTCTTACTGAGGAGTCATTTGATGCCTGTTCTCTGATCAGACACAGTTGGCTCGACTCTGGCTTTAGTGGCTCTGAAATGCAGCTTTTTTCTAGTTAGTCTGAGCTTATTCTCATTTATAAGTGTGTGGTGTGGTTCTCTAACTGTTCAGAGGGGGTAATTGTGTTTGAAATTGTCTGAAGTTGAAGCTACACAGATGGAATTGGCCGAATCTACATCTTCCGCACAGCAACTCCTGCTGCAGCTGCCCCCTGTTAAATGTCGACTGACACCAGACTCTCCCGAAGATTCAGAGAATAAAAGTCTTTACACCCAGCTGGATAAATTCTTTGTGAAGCTCACTTCTATCAAGCTTACCTTATTTGAAGAAGCAGACAATGTCAAAGCTATCAAGCCTTCTCTGGAGCAGCTGGCACTCTGGATGGGTGATGCAGAGTCTAGAATATCTTTGTACAAGGATTAGCACAGTCAGGAAGAGAAGGAGAGTATTGAGCTCCACCGAAAAGTTACAAAATTGGAGGACAGGATCAAAGACCAGGAGAACAGGAAATTGACAAAATAACCTGGTCTTCATTGGTATTGCTGAGAAGGTGGAGGGTGTAGACATGCTCAAATTTGTACAAGGCTTACTAATGGATATTGCAGGCCCCCCTCCTCTTGATGAACACTATTATGTGAAGCGGACCCATTGATCACTTAAACTGCCCCCCGATGATCTCTTAAAGTGGGCCCCACCCCCGATGGCAAGCCTCGGGCCATGATTATTAGGTGCCTGGATTATTAGCATATCAGCAGAAACTCTATATTCAATGGAAAGCCAGGGAGCGGGGCTCCTTATTTTGGAATAATCACCATTACTACATCTTTGGGAATGTCACTCCTTGGGTCCGGGACTAACAGATGTCATACAAAGACAGTAAGTAAGCCCTGCATGTGGCCAGAGTTTGGTTCTGAATGTGTTTTCCTGCTCAACTTATTGTGCATGGCCCCTCTGGAGCAACCGAATTTCAGTCAGCCTCTGCTGCACAACAAAGCTTGCCCAAGCCTATTTCTGGCTTTCAACTGCCTGCTGTGAAGTAACTTACTCAGGGGCTGGTCATTGATGTTTACTTGGTAGTACAGTGGTAAGACCTTTGGATTGTAATACTAAAAGATCTGTTGTTATGGCTGTGGGTGGAGCCTACAGCTATATCGCTTTAGCTTGAAAAGGGGTTTCCATGGAACACATTTGTTTTTTACTTTCTATTTTTCTTGCCCCCTCACACCAGCTCCAATGTCATCAGGAGAACCTAGGAGTCATCCCTTTGCAAGCCGACTTACCTGGTCTGCCTCTGTCACCCATGAAGCCACGGTTTTACACCCTAGGGACAAGGTGGGGCCCAAACACCCCAAAACATCTGGTTTCATTGGTCGAGGGGTGCCAGGAAGGTGGCTGCACATCAAGGGCAAGGTCCATCAGAGCTGGAAAGTATTTTCCCTGTTATGTAGGGGAATGTCCAGTGCCCCAATGTCAAAGAATTTCTACCAATGTCTGCCACTCCAAACCCCTCTCTATGCTCCAACACTTGCTATGCCTCCGACTTCTGCCAGAGGCCAGCCAAGAACCAAGCAGGAACACCCCCCTCCCTGTAGAGGACAGCTGTCCTTCGGAGGCACAGTCTTCTCCCTCCCCTGTTGACCCCCAACAACCTGGGATCATTCCTGAACTCAGGTTGCCTGCGTGGCACAAGATGTGGCATTCAGCATCTCAGCCCTCAGCACTACCAGGCCGGTCCACGGAACACATGTTTTAGTAGTTTTCAGTATATCCTTCCATAACACTGCAAATCCCTATGGCAGCTAAAAAATACTCCTTTCTTTCTGTTTAAAATGATGGACACTGAAGCTGCTTTTCTCTGAGAACAAATGTGCACACCTTCCAAACAAATCTAAATATCTTTAAAACTATTCAAGGTGCACAAAAACAATCAGTGTGAAAGTTGTTCAGGGCAAAAAGACCTTTCATATGAGGATAGTCACTAATCTGAATTCTTTATATTTTGTAAAATATGGTCTTCCAAACAACCTCATTTTTTTTCTCTCTGAGTGAACACAGTAGGAGTCATGCCAAATAAATGTAAATATCTCAGAAAGTATACAAGTTGCCAATATACAACCTACATGAAAGTTGTTCCAGACAAAATGACCTTTCAAATGAGGGCAGTCACTAATCTGAATTCATTAGATTTTTTTAAATATAGCCATCCAAAAGGTGAACATTTTAAAGAAAAATGAAAATTCAGGAAATCAGATGACCATAGGTTAAAATATATAATTTTTATTTATTTAGTTTTTGTTGACCGAGTAAGTGCACTAGAAAAATCCTACCTATTTTCAGGCATGACCCGGGGAGAGAGGGATACAGATGAATGCCAACTGACCTTGAACCAGATTAAGCTGTTGGTGGTATTTTTTTAGTGAATGAGGGAAATTTGGCCAGGACACCAGGGAAATTCCCCTGCTCTTCCAGCAGGGGGCTTAACTTCCTGAGACCAGAGTGGAGGAGCACAGTTTGGAGCCGGACAGCAGAGGAGGAGGAAGTGCTGATGTGGCAGGGGAGAGGGCCTCCTCCCCTGTCTTGTATACCACTAGAGGCCTGAAAATGAGTTCAGACACTTTGATGGATCAAGAAGATCGAAGTGTGGAGCTGGAAAGGATAAAGAAGGAATTAAGAGAGAAAACTTCTTCCGTGGAGATGGAGGAAGGAGATGTTGCAAGCGTGAGTAAAAAAAAATGTTTTGGAAAATAATCAGCAAAAGAGTAAAGAAACAGGAGGTCTTACAGAGCCAGATATTTCTGTTGTGGAAAGCAAAGAAAATAGGCCGGACACCTATCAGGCTAAATTGAGAAGCAATGATGTGGCAGTATCAAAGCAAGCTGCACCCGCTGAGACAGGGAAAAAACAAGTGAAACCGTCAGCACAGAAAGGAAAGGCGAAAGTAAGTCGGAAACTGCTTGGCCTGAAAAGGATTGTAGAAAGCAAGACAGAAAGTAAAGAAAGAGCTAAAACAAATAAAGAAAACACAGATTTTGAAGATATTGAAGAAGTCACAGAAAAAAAGGGCCCATTAGGAAACAGTAAAGGAGAAAAAAAGGAGGTTTCAGATTCAGAAGAGATAACTTTTAAAGACTTTGCAGACACACCTGAATGGGTAACAGAAGCCTTATTACAAGCAGGTTGGAAAAGAAAGGATGATCGGTCTGGGTGGGATCTTAACAGGTCTCGTACATCAGGGATTAGTTAAAAACAAAAAGAAGACACAAGGGATGTAGAAAGTAAATTTGGGGAAAAAGTGGATGAAGCCAAAAAACAGAAAGATGTAGCATCAGAGGCAGATAAAACAAAAGAGATAATTTTTGATGGACTTGATAGCAATAATGAAGAGTCATCTATGGAGCTTGAGCAGAAAACAATATTAACAAATAAAGAAACGCAGGAGGAAGGGGAAGGCCAGAAGGAGAAACCCTGGGGTGGGAATACTAAAGAAAGATTATTTCCTAAAGATATAAAATCACAGCAAGCTAAAAGAAGAAATGCAGTACACCTGAGATTTAGAGGGCCCTCTGAGGATGTGACCAACAGAATTTTTATTGGGAAAGAACTCTTAATGAACAAAATTAAGTTTTATCCATATTAAATATATGCCCTTATTCATGTACCAGGAAGTACAGAATTTGACATAAGTTTTAAACATGGAGGAGGGTTGGACCACTTTTGGAAATTGTATCAGCAAATTAAATACACAGACTTATGGAAGGATTTCTCAGTTATTCCCTTATCAAAATCTGCTTTTAAGATAGTGACTGTGTTATTTCGAAATGAAGGCGTCAATGTGTCGACATTAATTTCTGGATCAAGCAGAGGGATGTTATGCATGGGCCGCCGGAACCGATATTGGATAAAAATGGTCTGTGGACAGGTGGATGGAAATATAAGCTAATACTTTAGCAAGTAGATGGGGAAATTCAACATTTGCCAAACTGTTTCTTTCTAGGTCAAGACAGAGGCATTGTTTTTTATGCAGACCAAGTGCAGGCCTGCTACAAATGTGGAGAGCGAGGTCACTTAAGTAATGTCTGTGGTAAAGTCAAGTGTGGCCTATGTGGGGTTGTTGGGCATTTTGGGGCAGAATGCACAAACCAAGCTAAATGTAGTTTGTGTGAAGAGGAAGGGCACACCTTTGCAAAATGTCCCTGGGCTTCCCATAACAGCCCAGAAACTGGAGAAAAGGCAGATCAAGATGTCTACCTTGCTGTAGCACAGAAGGAGAAAGAGAAGTAAGATAAGGTAATAAGGGAAGCCATTATCAGAGAGGACATGGAAAAAGGAATAAAGGTACAGCCTCAGACTAAAGGGTTGGTACTACCAGAGCAAAAGGAATCAAAAGAAAAAAACAGGGACTTTTAAAATGGAAGGGAAGACAAAAAAATAAACTGGATTTACTATGGCTACAAGATCTAAAAACAAAAAGAAGAGTACAGCAAAACAGATAATTTCATTGGAAAAAGATCGTGATGGTGTAGAGTTAACAAATAAATACACCTTATTACAAGACAAGGAATGGTCCACTATGGAGGAGGGCTCTGATCGGTCCAACACAGATCTTTCTGAAGGTGCAGGAGAGGAAGATGGAGACACAACAGACACGCAGATGTCAAAGAAAAGGAAAAAATCTAAAAAGGCAGGGTAAAAGTGAAGGAAAAACAAAACAGGAAGTTAAAAAAGCCTCACTCATAATACAAATAGTATTAAAATAGAAGGAAGAGGCTGGTAACTTTTACAATACTATATGACTTGAAAAGTGACTTATATGTATTCCAAGACACAAGATTACACACTATAGATGAAATTCAACAAACTCAGAAAGACTGGACATGGGGACCATCCTTATGGTCCTTTGGGATAGATAGGTGTATGGGTTGGGGGTAGCTTTCTCTTCTCATGATGTTCAAATTTTAAAAATAATAGATTTGGTACCTGAAAGAGCTATGATTATTGATGTTATCTTAAAAAAGAATTATGTGAGAATTATTGTAATTTATAATCCACAAAGGAAAAAAAGAAAGGAATATGCTAATAGATCAAATAGAGGCTTATTTACATACTTCAAAACTTGTGGTGTGGTGAGGAGACTTTAACTGTGTGTTATCGAGAGCAGATTGGGAAGGGCAACATTAAAAAAATTTTTGTGATACGACACTTAAAAAGAATGTTAGATAAAGCTGGGGATGGAGGATGGATATAAGTTAAAAGAGCAAAAAAGGAGAACACACATATTTCAAGGGTTCACCTTCTACTCGTATAGAATTCTGGATGATACAAAAAAAAGTGGAGGTAGTTGATATTAGGAGTATACCGACTGAGACATCAGATCATATGGCAGTAGAAGTTGAAATTAACTTGGGGAATAGGATAAGAATAGGAAACAGCAATTGGAGGATGAATACAGCTAAGCTACAAGAAGATACTTGTATAGAAAAGATTAAAATAATACTGGAAGATAAGTTAACATTTATGGAATTATATGATAGTGGAACAGAATGGTGGGAAGATACTAAAAATTAAATCAAACAATATATGATAGAAGAAGGACAGAAAGTAGAGGCAACAAATTATGGGAAGTATTTAAAATTAATGGCTAGATTATATAAACTTATGACAAGACAGGTTAAAGATAAGGTGGATGAATCTAAACAAATTGAAGAAATTAAGGTTAAAATGAAAGAATGCCAATATAATAGGTCACATCTTTAAATATGGAACAAAAATGTGGTACCCAGGGAACAAAATATCATACAAATCCTTATGACAGTACTAAAGAAAGACTAGAAAATCAAGTTATGTGCAAATTACAAGATGGAAAAGAGAGGATACATACAGATGTAGAAAATATTCAATGTACAGTACAAGAGTTTTTGAAGGAAAAATATCAGCAACAAAGAAATAGGAAAAGTGAGGATTTTTTTCTGACAATTGAGATGCCAGAGTTGGAGGAAGTTGAGGCAGAGGTGATAACGGGGGGAATTAAAGAAGAAGAAGAAGTGAAAGAGGCAATAATATCTTGGGGTGGATGGGATTCCGAATATGTTCTATAAAATTTTGGAAAAACAAATCGCTCCCATTTTAACAAGAATATACAATGGTATAATGAATGGAGACAATTTGGCAGAAAGCATGAAAAAAGGAATAATGATTTTTATGCATAAAAAAGGAGAAAAACACGACTTAAAAATTGGAGGCCCATTAGTTTATTAACTTCAGATTACAAACTTTTAGCTAAGGTAATAAATAATAGGTTAAGGACTTTTTCAGAGAAATTGATAATGCAGTCTCAAACGTGTGCTATTCCTGGATGGAGCATACAACAAAATGTAATTTATATTAGAGAAATCATAAATAAAGGACAGGAGGATTCTTTGCAAGGGTATTTGTATGACTTGGATCAATAAATGGCATTTGATGTTGTAAAGCATCAGTATGTATGGGATACCTTAGAAAAGTTTAAAATTCCAACAGAATTAATTAGTTTAATAAAAGCAATATATAAGGAAGTGCAAATTTGTCCTCTAGTTAATGGGCATCTAGGGACTTCAATGTATATAAGTAATGGGGTTCGGCAGGGGTGCCCATTAAGTCCCCTACTATATGTATTTTGTCCAGACCCACTTCTGAGGAGAATAGAGGTGGAAAAAGAGATTAAAAGTATTGTATGGCAAAATAGGGAACTGAGTAAAACAAGTGCTAATGCAGATGATTGCTTAGTTTTAGTAAAAGATCAGTGTTCAGGGGATAAGTTAATAGAGTCAGTAGAGAAGTACAGCCAATATACAGGGATTAAGATAAATAAAGGGAATAGTAGAATTTATCATATGGGGGCAGTGGAGAAAAAGAAAAGAGAAAATTTGGAGATAGCAGAAGGAAGCATTAAGGTGCTGGGAATAAGATTTGGAGGGGATGATGCAATACAACAAAACTGGGAAGAAAAGTATCAAATAGCCCAAATAAAAGTACATAAATGGAAACAATGGAGTATGACACGAGAGAAAATAATTTACTTATTATAAACGTTTATTGTCCCAGTATTTTTATTTTTAGCATACATTTTTCCAGTACCATTTCAAATGCAATCCAAAATTCAAAGTCTTTTTTCCAGTTATTGTGGGGTAGCAAGTTAAATCCTATTAAAAGGGGGATAACATATAGAACCATAGAAGATGGGGCTTTAAACATGATAAATCCAATTATTTTTTATATTAATATTTTTGTGTTTTCAAATATTGTACCATTAGTAAAAGGTGAGAACAAAGCTTGGTCTTGGTTAACACAGCAATGGAATGTACCTTTCATTAAATGTATTGGGAAGAAAGGGAATATAGTAGAAGGTAAAGTGTGGCCAATATATATATGGAAATTGCAAGGAAATATTTAACCCGGGGGGGCGGGTAACAGTGGATACTTTAAGTAGGGGCAACAGAAAACAGATGTATAATGAAATTATGGAGAGGAATTTCTAGGAAAAACAAGTTTTTAGGGTAGAAAAAGGAATACAAGAGCAGGAAATTTTAGCTGTTACATTAGAAAAAAGAATTCCGGGAAATATGAAAGATGTAGTATGGATGTGTAGTCATGGGAAGTTAAATATCAGAGGTAACCATAAACATAAAAGAATGGAGGAAAGAATATGTGGAGAAAGAGATTGTGGGACAAAAGAGGAAAGCATGCAGCATTTATTTTTTGATTGTGATTTTATTAAACCTTTTTGGGGTATGGTAGCCAGCTTTTGGGGGATGCAAGCTTTTAAAAATATGACATACGAGATTTTGATCTATGGCTAGTTAACAAAAGAATGGGAAAAAGTTAATAAAAATACAGTCTGTTATATTGGCAGTTTTGAAATGGTCTATATGGCAAAACAGATGCTCAAGATTTTTGCAGAATAAGGATTTGACTGTACAGGATTTTTTTTTAAGTTTCAAGATGAAGTAGATAACATTTTTCAAGACGAATGTAAATTATGGGGAGAAGAGAAAGCAAGAGAGCTGTGGAAAAATGTTACTGGAACTGGGTAGATAATATGGATATCATAATGACTGTGTGATTTGTTTTTGTTTTGAAAAAAAAAAGTGTGTTTTTGTTTTAATAAAAACTTCCTCTACTCTTTTCGATAAGTGCCATGGGATCTTTAACATCCACCTGAACTACAGGCAGGTGGGACCTCGGTTTAACATCTTATCCAAAAGACAGCACCTCAGAAGTGCAGCACCCCACTCATGCTGCACTACAGGGTCAGTATTGGGATATGAACCCGAGTGCCAGATTTGGGAACTGAACCCACAGACCTCTGATCTCCTGGCCTCAGAGGTGAGTGTGCTACCTACTGAGCCACTGACTCTGACAATAATCAGTGTAACTTAATGAACAGGCTCATTTGAAAGGTATTTTTGTCATGGAAAACTTTTGTACTAATGGGTTATGAGTAACTCCTATACGTTTAGAGATATTTACATTTGTTTGGCTTAACTCTTATTGCATTTTTGACAGCCTGATATCAGGAACCACTACGCTGAGACCAGAACATATGGGGGCCGATACTAGTAGAAAGGTGCAAGTCACCACCAAAGGTGACTTGCACCAAACTCAGTGGCAGCACGGACTCTGCACCTGATTCTAGATGGGACAGGACCCCTGCGGCTAAGTCCTGTGACTTGTGATGTTCAGTCAGGTACGCTGTACAGAAGGCATACCTGATGAGTTTGCCACAAGCTGCAACCACTGTTTGGCAGGGCACAAGTGCCACCCCCATGTCCCAATCCCCCCCATAAAATGCAGACAGAGCCCCACAGGGTTAGTGGACCCCAACCCTCACCAATGCCCCAAACACATGCCCTATGCTCATCAGGCCTAGCACCCTCTGCCCACCATACCTGTTCCATGCAGTACAATTTAAAGCCCTGCAGGGCTTGCACCTCCACTCAGCAATCCCCAGAATTGTGTAATGCCATGAATAATAAATTAGAAAGCCCCCAATCTCCCTGGTAGTCTATTGGCCCCCCACACCCACATCCAGCACCATGAACAAGATGAAATTGAGGGAAGCATGCTCTTCATATTCAAGTTTATTGTGAAGGGATAACATCCATTGAGCAAGCTCATTTGCAAGGAGGTTCCTTGTACAAGCAATGATAACAATACATGGTGTGAGATACAAAATGTAAGTACACATAATAAAAATTAAAATAGAGCAATTTTCTTTCCATTAGTATATACAATAGATAGATATGATGGATAGATACTGTATTTAAAAAATCACCCATTTCCTGGGACTCAGGGTGCTGTACAATACAAACAGCAAGCAACAATATAAAATCATATGCCAAAAATATATGTAAAATTCAACTAGGAGCAGATTTACGATGCATCTGTCTAACCCACTAACATCAAACAATTAATCAATAAAAGCTTTCTGGAACACAGAAGTTTTTAGGCCTTTCTTACAGGCTTCTACCGAGGAAGCTTCCTTTAAATAGACAGGAAAGGAGTTCCACAGGGTAGGCATGGCCACCGACGTTGTTCTGTCCCTGGAATAACCCTGGCAACTCCAAGGAGGTCTCCCCTGGCAGAATATGTATAATGTTAAATTCAACAAGGACTGAGACCAAACATGATTACATAAGACATAATGTCCACCACGTAGAAGAGGGCTGGAGAAGGAGAATTTCTCCCCATATGCAAAAAAGACATGGATGGGGAGGCGTGCTCTCTATGAGCAAATGTGTAATGGAAGGGGAGGAGTGTTCCACATGTGTGGATGTGGGATGAAAGGGGGAGAACAGTCACTTAGGGCCCACCATCCTAGACCCAACTCCAGCCTGTGTGTGAAACTGTTTGAAATGTGGACAGTTTATGATGGTGCAGATGTGCAACCCACATCTCTTCTCTGGCTGTTATAAAGTATTGGGTTGATAGATGGGGGGGTGCAAGAGGGGGCACCAGTCATGCAGGAGCACCTACTGTATCCTGCCTCCCCTCACCCACCCAGCAGACTGGAAACAGTTGTGGAAGGGCAGATACAGGATCCACATTTTTATATCACAGTACCTCAGAGTGCTGTCCATGGGCAGAGCACATTAGGTGGGAGAGCCTCTGGCTGAAGCAGTGTTCTGCAAGTGTAGATGTTTGGCATAGGGTGAAGAAGAGCCAGACACCCAAAGCCCACTTCAACCTTCATGTTTGCCCTGGTGGAGCAGGGATGGATATGAAAGGGCAGATGAGCAACTTGCATCTCAATCCATGGCTGCTGCAGGGTGCTACCCTTGTGTGGAGGTGAGATGGGGAATGGGGCATCATTCTCCCAGATCCACCTGCCAGGAGCTCACCCAATGCCAGTTCCAGCTTTCATGGAACTCAGATGGGTGAAGATGAACAGATATGTGAACCACGTCTGTCATTGGCTCCTGCAGAGTGCTCCTCATGTGCAGGAGCTGGAATGGAAGGAGAAAACACTTCACATGTGCAGAGATGCAGAATGGTGTGTAGGGTGCCAATGGCCTCAGTCCACCCAGTGGATCTGGACTGCATCCCCATTTCCACCCACCTGGTGCCCACCAGACTAGACAGAAACAGATGTGGTATGGCAAAATGTGCAACTCACATTTCTGTCTCTGGCTGGGGAAGCGAATGTGCAGTGCTAGGACAGTTGTGGAAGAGGCACCAATCATCAACTTCTGCCAGGCCACAGTCTACTATTTGACTTGGGCTGCCCACCTGGAGGTCACCTTGCCACTGTGCCAACCTGTGTGGAATGGGATGGGTGTGGAGGGGAAGATGAGTAACCTTTATCAGTCTCTACTGCAGATTGTTCCATATGTGCTGATGTGAGCTGGATGTGTAGGGGGCAGCAACTGCCCAGGAGTGCCCATCTAGTGTCCACCCTATACTGTTCTAGTCAATGTGAAGGGGCAGATATATGACCCACATATTTGTCTCTGTCTGGGTGCTGCTTTTGTGCAGTGGTGGAATAGATGCACCATGTTTGTTTTAGACTGTGTCTCTCCTGGTCTCTCTTTCTCTCTGTCTGAGCTCCACTCTCCCATGGTGAAGGGAAAACTCTGCAGCACTGCTCTCTGACCTGGTCATGGCACTCTTGCTGTCACCTTCTCTGCCTCTCTGTATGTGCTGTCCTCTTCCACTGGACTTCAGAAAGACAAAAAGTGAGTCAGACGGACAGCAAGGTGCCGGAAGAGTGAGTGGCAATAAAATTGATGGCAACCGAGTACAGGCGCACACTGTACTCCACTTCTTTGTTTTAAGTTGGGGTTGACACCATGTCTGATTGGAACATATTGGACCTGCACATATGTGCCACACTGGAAGCAGCTCTCACTGCTTCTGTGTCTGTCTCAGGGGTTGGGGGGAGGGAGTAGACACTGCTAGGGGAAGGGCCACCCACTGAAATGAACTGTCTGGGAGCTACTGGTCATCGCGGTAATTGTCACTACATTGCACTACCACCAATTTAACACTGCCAAGATGGTGTTACAATAGTGCCAGCCTGACACCTGATGATCACTCTCATTCTGCTTACTCGCCACATTTCAACATGTTGCTGTCACTGTTTGGGGGCTCTCTCTCTCCTCTGTCCCTGACACTGGTGCCACTCACCACCTCTTTCAATCCTGAGCTCTCTTTTGTGGGGGGCACTGCTGCCTCTCCTTTTCAGTGTTTGTCCCTGCAGCCTGTATCTCTCTCTCTCTCTCTCTCTCTCTCTCTCCCCACAGTCCAGGTTTAAGCTACAGCTCTGCAGGCAACACTGCCTCACTTCTCAGCACTCTCGCTCTGATCAGCGGGGTGAGCCAGTGGGTACCATCAAAGAGAGCAATGCTCAGGCTGGGCATCATGGCACAGATGAAGCACTGGAGAAAGAGGAGTTCAGGGACAAGAACACAAACTCTCATTCACACAGAGACACAAGCAAGTTCAACGCGGATGTCTGTCAGGGGAAGAATAAATTATATTTATTTGTTCTTTAGTGCTAGGACTGTTTACTGCTTATGGCACAGGAGAGGGGGATGCAGTGTATGGCTGGATACCCAGACATCTGCAGAGTGGGTGGGGAGACAAACGGTAATGATCAATAAGTGCATGAATGAAAGGAATAAAGCGCTCTCATTGGAGTGCTTCATTTCTTCCAACTAGAAAATGGCTTCCAGCTGTGAAACTGTGACTAGTGTCACAGTCTGGTTGCATGCTCATTGGTCTGTCAGGGACAAGCCCACTGTAGATTGCTGTGCATTGGACTTGTTACTGACACACCTCTGAAATGTCATTCTACTACAAGATGTTTCTTGCACACATACAAGGAAACATAAAAAACTATAAAGAATTTAGATTAGTGACTTGCCTGATTTGAAAGGCCTTTTTGTCCTAAACACAAAAATGTAAAATAATGCACTTGGAGCACAGAAATCCAGGGCAGAGTACAAATGGGTGAAGTGGTATTGACAACATTAAGAAAGCACACATTAAAAAAAATAACTTTTACATACAATTGATTACTGTTTAACAATACTATGCATCTATGGCTGCCACTGTACATCTGATGCAAATCCATAATCACGTTCCTTACTTGAAGCGAAAGGGGAGGTAGAAGCCATAACCAACTCCTTGTTTTTGTGTTAAAGGGGTCAGTTTCTTTACAGCAAAAACAAGGAAAGGCATCATTTCTAAAATGCGCAGACAAGCATGGGGACCACTTTTTTCTAGAGCATGCCACCACCGGCAGGTACCACTTGAAGACTGCTACTACCCCTGCCTAATATAATCAGGGTAAAACCAGAAGTAGTCTACCAGCACTGAGATCAATATGGATAAGACAGATTTGCCAGAAATTACTGCTTAGAAAAGAATGAGAAAGTGACTGTGATGACGAGCACGTCTCAGACCAGAGCTCTAGTTTGTTAATAGACTCCTCCTGAGTCTGACTTGTATGGCTGTGTGGGACAAGCTCCACGGATGTTACGCCATCATCAGATTTGCATAAGAGCACTGTGAAAGCATGTAATGGGACCACTGTCTGATGAGCTGCCATAATGCTTTGACATACTTTCCAGTGATTCTGTTTATGCAGCCCTTGCTCTTCATGGGCTGCATAAACATACCCACTTCTCGGTGCACTATGTTTCTATTTCATAGCAGCAGCAGTGAAAGCCACTGTGTGCAACATGGTGACACTGACTTATACTGTGCATGCATGACTATTGTGCATCATAGTTATGTCAGCACCACCATGTTGAGCAAGGATGACTACAGGGCAAACTGCACGTGAGTATCATGCATGGGCAGTAGTGTAATTGCTGTGGTATGACTTACGACTGCAGCAAAAGCACCGTATATTCTTTTCCATACTCTTGCCACTCCTAAAAGCTCTCCACAGCCATATTGGCTGTGACCAGAATTTGTTTCCTTCTGGTGCTTCTCAGAGGTATGTTCTGTATTATAGCTTTGGCAGAGGTTACAATATGCAGCAGCACTTTTTATTAGTTGCTGTCTTGGCCTGGGAATTTTGTGAATTGAGTCACTGCATGCCTACAGATTGTGCATTTTGTTTAACCTGATTATGCAACCTTGCTGCTATGGAACATTCTGGACAGAAGAAGCTGCCTGTTTATTTCATTTCTCTACATTGGCTGAGAGCACTCAGTTTCTTCAGTTTGTTTTTTGATTCTTTCTGGGGCTCTGCACGGACATGGACTGACAGAGCCAGAGCATTCTTTAATGTTTACATTCTCCTGTAGCACTGGATGATTATAAAATGTACATTTTACAGTTTAACTCCCTCACTGTGATTTCTGCATTGCTGATTGTTCATTATTTGGAGTCTGTTTTATATTACTCTGCATTTACTTTCTTTTTTGTTTCGTTTATTTATGACTTAAGATTCAAGAGTTTGTTTTGGTACTCGTAATTCCTCCTTCTTTTTCTCCTTCTCTCCCCCCCCCCTTTTTTTTGTTGTTATTCTGAGGCATACTGATTAAGCCGGTCGGCATTTCCAGCTGGTTCCCAGATGCATGCCTCATGGACCAGAATACTACTGAGGTGTTTTGACACATTATGGTTTGTGCCAGACCAGTTCCCCATTTTTTTATGGGGGAGCAAACTGTGCATATTGGATGTGGCAGTTTTTCTGTTCTTGGTTACCCAGCTGGTTCTCCCTCTGGGAATGGGCTGTGCCTTTTCCCACTTGGAGAGTTTTCTGAATATAGTTACTCAATTAATAGTTCACAGTTCTATGGTTTATACTGCTACAGTGAGTTAAAGAGCAAGGAGGCTGGAGACCAGACCGCTCTTATACTAAGCCAAAGAATAATAGAAAAGATCATAACCTGTATTTATTAAATTGTCTAGTCATTACTTAACGATGCTTTTAGTCTCACTTATAACAACATTTGGGGTAGTCTATTCCAAGGTCCAATGGTTCTAAGGGTGAAAAAAGTATTTATGGCTGATATGGTTAAATGGTTTGCTTCTGTGAGTTTTTGAGAGAGGAAAATCTTGCTTTCAGAGCAAGTAACAGCTGACCAGTACTACAGCTTTCTTACTGGTAAATCACTTCTATCTCAGCATGAGTCAGTGCCTGTTTAGATTAAGCAAAGATATACTGTACTTTATTAGAAGCAGGGGGGTCTCATTTAAGTAAAAAAAAAGCCACTGTGTGTTTCTCTGTTTGAGGAAGGGGGCTGTATCAACTTAATTTGTTGCTGAGTCAGAAGCAGAGTGGAGAAGCTAATTGGGGTGTGGCTTAGGAGCTTAGGAGTACAAAAGCAAGTGTCTCTAATTACAGCTTCCTGCTGTGAGTTTTTGACAAAGGCAAATCTTGCTTTCAGAGCAAGTAAAAGCTGACTAGAACTGCAGCTTTCTTACTGATAAATCACTTCTATCTCAGTAGGAGTCAGTGCCTGTTTGGATTAAGAAAACAAATACTTTATTAGAAGCAGGTGGTCTCATTTAAGTAAAAAAAAGTCACTGTGTGTTTCTCTGTTTGAGGAAGGGTGCTGTATCAACTTAATTTGCTGAGTCAGAAGCAGAGTGGAGAAGCTAATTGGGGTTGTGGCTTAGGATCTTAGGAGTATGAAAGCAGATGGCTCCAAATACAACTTCCTGCTGTGAGTTTTTAACATAGGAAAATCTTGCTTTCAGAGCAAGTTACAGCTGACTAGAACTACAGCTTTCTTACTAATTTCCCTCCTTCCCACCCTAAGCCAGTTCTACTTTTATAGCCACTGGAATTGACTGACAACAGGAATGTCCTGTTTGACATTAGGAAAGGAAGGATCACTGAGACACATAGGTTTCATCATCCTTGAAGGAAAAGAGTAGCTCTCCCTCTAGCTGATGGAGGTCTGCCTCTGGACAAGAAAGAATGAGACTACAGAAGAATACAAGAAGTTTCTGTCCCAGAACAGGCAGGGTGAGAGCTGTAAGAGCACATAGGCAGTAGGATGAAAAAAACAGGGAGGAGAGAGTAAGCATACAAAGCAACAGGAGAGGGGCCACTAAATAAAACATGATGAGAGTGGTGCAGTGCAATGGCTGTGGTGCAGCAGTGTTCTGGGACACATTCTGGAAGCTACAATGCTGCCCTATTTGCAGACACCTCTCTGGTCTGGAGGTTGCCCATCTCCAGGCTGACCTGGCTAGGATTCGTGAAACCTCTTCCCCCACCCAAGTACCACCAGGGCCACCACCGCTACCTCAGAGGTTTCCAGGAAAGAGAGTGGATGGACCAAGGTGGGCTCAGGGAGGGAGAGGGTGGTGGAACAAAGATGCATCACTCCTGTTGTACCTCTCCACAATTTATATGCTGTTCTGGTGAAGAGTGGTTCCTCTATGGAGGCACCTGCAGTGGAGACCAAGGAGGATGCTGGGAACCTCCACAAAGGAGACCCACAGGAGGGTGGCATGAGACCCCTCAGGGGATGGAAACAACTCCTGGTGGGGGACTCAATCATTAGGGGGATAGAAGTGGTGGAGGAAGGGGATAGGGAGGTAAGGTGCCTGCCTGGTGCCATGGCTCGGAGGGACAGGAAGCGAATCCTCAGGAACATTGGAGCAGCTGCACAAGGGAGGTAGCTAGATGTCATTGCCCACCTAGGGATAAATGACCTGGCTGTGAATGGGATCAGAGCAGTGCAAGAGGAGTTTGTAGAGTTGGGGAGAGGCCTTAGACAAGTAGCATGTACGGTAATCTTCTTGGAGATGCTGCCTGTCTATGGCAAGGATTATGTTAGGGTATTCCACAACATGGGATTCAACGAATGGTTGAAAAAACTGGTGTGGAGCTCAGGGTTTTGGCTTCATTGGGGACTGGGCAGCTACCTGGAGGGATGCAGGTCTATACTGGCGCAATGGTCTGCATCTGTCCGGGGGGAACCAGGATCCTAGGTGATAGGTTTAAATGCTTCATTGGCAAGCATTTAAACTAGCCAAGGGGAGAGGCACTGAAATCTGTGCAAGGCCCATAGATGTCATCAACTGGAGGAAGTGCTGGCCAAATTGTGAGAGTTCGTCATCGACCCAGGTGTTAAAGTTACCCAGAACCATCAGTCTGGGTGATTCAAATGCCATGTCAATCACAAAATCTACTTCCTGTAGGAATTGCTTCTCATCCCTGGGTGGACAGTAGATGAGAGCTTTCCTACAACCTACACCTGCTACCCCAGTACTCTCAAATGATTTGGCCTCCTCAACTGGTACATTCATGATGCCCAACTTGGTCTTGAAACAGACTGCAACCCCCCCACGTGGTCCAATCTCGAGCGGTGTATCACTGAGTATCCCGATGGAATTGCAGCCTCCAATGTGGGGCCAGAATTTTCATCCAGCCAGGTCTCAATGATGCAAGCCAGATCAGTTGTTCCCACAAGATCTGCACTAATTGCATTGCATAACACAGCTTGAGTTGGATTGGTTTCCGGGGCTGCCCCAGCTACTTGCCCACCAGAAATAATGGTGGTGCCCTTGGGTATGGAGACTAGGCATGGTGAACCACGTTCCAGACTCCATTTCACCACAGGGTGCCTTCTGGGCCTAACTATCCTGATGCCAAGAGACCCATTAGTTCATCTTCTGGTGTCTGCACCCCATCCCCACCCACCCCTCCTATGAACAATACCCAGCACTCGACAACACTGGTAGGTTGACCACATCATTGGGGGAATGGGCAGAAGGGCAAGGAGGCAGGGGACGAATGGCGCATGACTGGAGTGGAAGGCCTACACATTCCACAGGCTTAACAGGATCAGAATACAACAATGCACCAAGCCCAAAAGGAAAACTCCTAACAAACCTGGGATAAAATACCTAACCCAAAAATTCACACTCACAAAACTATAAAGAATAACATAAAAAATACTAAATATCTAAATAAACACCTATTTAAAACTCTCCCACTCTCTCTCACAGAGGAGAGGTACAGAAATATAAAATTAAGCAAAATAACTATCCAATTTAACTCATTGCCTCCTAGAAACGTCTGTAGGCATCAGCAAATCTAACTACACTGTGTCCCAGAACACCTGCAGAAGTCAGCTACAGACTCCTGTGTGCCCTAGAAACGTCTGGAGAAGTCACTCACGTATTTTAATATTACTTGCCAGCCAGAATTGATTAGAATTGACTGCATAGTACCATTAGAAAGGTAATGTTGTGCTGAACAACCTTGCCACGGACACTTTGCGGGTATCATGTTCACTTTAGGAGTTATTCATATTTGTTCATGACATTTTGTCAATCTAGAACCACCTAAGCACTTTGAAAAAAAAGCACATTCTGGGTATCTTAGCCAGTATAAAACAAAAACCAAACTGAGTACAGCTGATTGCATAGAACCGTTGGAAAGGCAATTATGTGTGAACAAGTGTGCCACTGATACGGTGTGTGTGTGTCATGTATACTTTAGAAGTTAAATGTATTTGTTTATGGTATGGTGTGTATGGCTGACATTTTTTCCATCAAGACTCACCTAAGCAGCTTGAATAAGATGCACTTTTTTGACACTTCAGCAGGCATAAAGTAACTATTGATTACAATTGATCACATAGCATCGTTGGAAAGCCAATTTTGTGCTAATCATCTTTCATGCTGATACTTTGTGTGTATCATGTATACTTTTGGAGTTATATGCATTTGTTTATGATATGGTGTGTATGGTTGAGATTCATCCCTCAAATCTCACCAAAGCACCTTGACTAAAATAGGGAAAAATTATGTTTCATAGTAAAAATATATATTTTTTTAACAAACATAATAGTAAAACACCATCTAATGTCTGTATGCTTAATTTGGTGTTGATATTTGACATATTTTCCAATAAAAAATGGCTTATGTTGCCTTTTTTTAGTGAAAAAAATATTTTTTTTCCGGTTTCGACCAGCATAGAAAAAAACCTAAATTACTTATTATTACATGCATACCACCACTGGAAAGGCAATTTTGTGCTGAATAACTGCCACTCATACTTTGTGTCTAGCATGTACGGTTATTGAGCTAGTAGCATTTGTTTGCAACATGCTGACTATGGCTTGATTTGTTTAGAAAGGCCCAGGATTCACTGTTAAAAGTATACAGGAGATTCAGCAGACAAGTGGTGTAATCTCAGAGTGAGCCTATGGAGGCAATGAGTTAAACAATAAACTATAAAATAATATCCCTACCATATCAATGCACTAAAATAAAATAAAATACCTCCCCAATACGAATAGTAAAAGAAACTTAAAAATTAGCCCCTTTTAACCCTGCAGTCCAGCACTCGGCTCACAAAGAAACACAGTCTATCTAAAATGGGAAAAGGAAAAAACAAAAAGTAGAAGTCTCCTGCGACCCCTCACACTGGGTATACAGAGAATGAGAGATAGTCTAATGGTGTTCAGACCCTCAGGCCCTCTCACAGTCTGAGAGTGCTAGGAGTCAAGGCACTCTCACTGCCTATGATTGAAAATTCAATAGTTCTCTCACATTGAGCATAAAAGAAACAGTAAATAAAGTTTGGACACCCAGGCACTCTCTCCGCCAGAGAGTACCAGAATGAAGACACTCTCATTGTCTCAAATAGAAAAAAATCAAAGTCAAGCCATCCCTATATGGCTTAGTTATACTTCATTGACACAAGCCCTGCGTTACCCTTTGAAAATTGAGGCCAGGATTTCATTTGATGGCTACAGATAGAAACTAAACAAATAACACACATGATGGGACTAACGCAGGAATCTGGGAGGCTTCTAAATGTTACATTAGAGGGAGAATGATTGGCTACTCAGCAAATTTAAACAAGAAAAGAAAACTTGGTATAGATAAAAAAATGTATAATCTTCTTAAAATTCACAAATATCAACTCCACACCTGGAACTCACCTGCAAAATCACAAAATTGAAATTCAAAATAAACACATTTAGTCAGGTGGATAGAACATGTGCTTACTAAAACTACACCACAATGTTGGGAAGAAGGAGAAAAATCTTCAAAGCTGCTGGCATATCATCTAAAGAAGTTAGTAACACAAAACTTAAGACAAGCAGGGTAAACTGCCTATAATAGCAAATGATACTAATAAGACTTTTAAAGCTTTTTATCAAGATCTGTACAAAAGCTGGACTAAACTAGACAAGTTCAAACTTACATAATTTCAGACTAAACTTAATTTATCATGTCTTTCTGAAAAATAAAAAGCAGAAGTTAGCAAGCACCTGGCAGTTGCAGCAATACACACTACAATTTCATCTTTCCACTTGATAAAAACCCTGGTCCGGTTGGGCTACCAGGAGTATTTTGAACTGGTAACTGCCCCTTCCCCAACACACACACATACTTATTGAAAATGCTAAATAAAACATAGTTAGGTACACCTACCAGAATAATAACAAGAAGACATAATTGTACTGATCCCCCCAAAAAGATAACGATAATCAGGAATGTGCAAACTACCTTCCAATATCCCCCCTCAGCAGTGACTACAACATCATTGTAAAAACCCTGAGTATTCACATAAAAAAAAATCTAATGCCTAATTTAATTGGAAAAGACCAGGAGGGGCTCATAGAAGAGAGAATCAGGGCAAGTAATGTGCACAGATTCATTTCCATTTTATGGTCAGCACATAACTCAAATGAGTCAACGGCAATGACCTCACTAAATAACCCAGAAATACAGAAACATAGAATCTGATGGCAGGTAAGGGTTGCTTGGCTCACCCTGTCTGCCCAATTTGTTTACATAGAAACAGAGACTTTGATGGCAGATAAGGACTGCTTGGCCCACCTAGTCTGCCCATTTCCCTCCCTATTGGATAAGCTCAGATCCTAGTTGACCAATAACTTACTTCTTCCTAAACCCCACAAGAATTGCCTTATGTCTGTCCAATGCATTCTTGAATTTCCCCACTGTTTTTGACCCCACAACCTCCTCAGAAAGGCTGTTCCATGGTTCCACCACCTTCTCTGTGAAAAAGGTCTTCCTCATATTGCCCCTGAGCCATCCCCCCATCTTCAAATTGTGTCCCCTTGTTCTTGCACATCTCTTTTTCTGAAAAATGCTACCATCTTGGACTTTGTTGATTCCCTTGGGGTACTTAAAAGTTTCTCTCATGCCACCCTTTTCCCTCCTTTCCTCAAGGGTATACATATTAAGCTCCTTTAGTCTGTCTTTGTATGGCTTCTGTTGCAGACCCTGCACCATTTTACTTGTCCTCCCCTGGACTGTCTCCATCCTGTCTATGTTCTTGTGGAAATGGGGTCTCCAGAACTGCTCACAGTACTCCAGATGCGGTCTCACCAACTGTCTGTACAGGGGGATAACAACTTCCTGTTTTCTACTGGTGATGCCTCTCCCTATACTTCCCAGTATCCCTCCAGCCATCCCTACTGCTTTCCCACATTGCTTGCTTACCTTTAGGTCATCTGATATGACTACCCCAGGTCCCTTTCCCATTTTTGTTGTTGTTGGTTTCTCACCCCCCATTGTGTACTCTTCCCCTGGGTTTTTGTTTCGCAGGTGCATTACTTTGCACTTCTTTGCATTGAATCTAAGCTGCCATACTTTTGACCATTCCTCCAACCTTGCCAAATCCCTTCTCATCCTTTCCACCACCCCCCCTTATGTATCAACCCTGTTGCATATCTTTGTGTTGTCTACAAAGAGGCATACTTTTCCTTCCAGTCCTCTCCCAATGTCACTTATAAAAACATTAAAAGGGACCGGACCCAATACCGAACCCTGTAGTACCCCATTAGTAACCCCCCCTTTCTTCAAAGTGGACTCCATTTACTATTACCCTCTGTGTCCTGTTGTCCAGCCAATGTTTTACCCAGGCTACCATCCTGGGACCCACTCCCAGGCTGGCTAATATGTTTATTAATCTTTTGTGTGGGGCTGTGTCAAATGCCTTGCTAAAGTCTAGGTAGGCCATGTCCACAGCCCCCTCCCTGATTTACTACTTTGGTCACCCAGTCAAATAAATCTATTAGATTTGTCTGACATAACCTTCCCACTGTGAATCTGTGCTGCCTTGAGTCCTGTGCCCCGCTGGCCTCTAGGTACTCAACAGTTCTTTCTTTCAGAAGTGATTCCATCATTTTCCCTACCACTGAGGTCAAGCTCACAGGTCTGTAGCTTCTTGCCTCTGCTTTTCTCCCACTTTTGTGAAGGGGAATCACATCTGCCTTCCTCCAGTCCTTAGGTACTACACCATCCTCCCATGATTTGTTAAAAAGGGTAGTCAGTGGTATTGCTAGCTCTCCCCTTAGTTTTTTTAGAATTCTGTGGTGAATCCTGTTAGGCCCCATTGCTTTGTCCATCTTCAGTTTTAGGAGTTCTTTCAGAATCCTTTCTTCTCTGAAAGGACTGGTATTGACCCTCCTATCCAGAGTGCTTCTTTTGATTGGATTAGGTACCTCCCCCTCCTCTTCTTTTGTGAATACTGAGCAGAAATATTCATTCAGTATACCTGTTTTTCACTGCCCCTCTCTGCCAAGCCAACCTCCCCTTTATTAAGCCTCACTATCCCTCCCTTGGTCTTTCTTTGCTCCCTAATGTAACTTTAAAAGGTTTGATCCCCTCTCTTAACTGAGTTGGCTATCTTTTTCTCAGTTTGGGCTTTTGCCATTCTGACTGCCTTCCCTGCTTCCTTCTGCTTTAATTAGTTCAGTTCTCTGTCCTGCTCCTTTTGTGTTTCCTTATATTTCCTGAATACTATTTTTTTCTCCCTAACCTTCCCTGCCACTTCTTTTGAGAACTATAGTATTTTTTTCTTTCATTTTGATTTGTTTATTTGCTTCACACAAAGGATTGTTGCCTCTGTGATGGCAGTTCTGAAGCTTTCCCATTGTTTCTCCACCTCTCCTTCTTGCCTGTATGCTAGTGCTTTTCTGAGGCACTCTCCCATTTTGACAAAGTCAGCCCTGCTAAAGTCCAGTACCCTCACTTTTGTATGGCTTGAGTCTGCGGCTGTGTTTATCGTGAACCACACTATTTGGTAGTCACTTTTTCCCAAATGGCCACCTACTTTCTTTTTCTTTTTTTCTACTTTAATTTTTTGCTGTAGACCCACTTGATCTACAGTGCTGTCTCTTTCCCCCTTCCTTACCCCTATTATTTCCATGTGCCTATCCCAGGCATTTTTGAACCCCACCACTGTTTCTTCCCCCACTGCCTCAGCTGGAAGGCTGTTCCAGGAATCCACTATTCTTTCTGTGAAGAAATATTTCCTCACATCTCTTCTGAACCTACCCCCTCCAGCTTCATAGCATGTCCCTTTGTACAAGAGCACATCTTTTCTAAAGAAATACTCCCCTCCTGTACCTTATTAACTCCCATGAGGTATTTAAAAGTCTCCATCATATCCCCTGTCACCCTCTTCTCCTCTAGTGCATACATGTTGAGCTCCTTTAGTCTCTTCTCATAGCACTTTTGATTCAGACCCTGCACCATTTTGGTAGCCCTCCTCTGCACCACCTCCACTTTGTCTGTGTTCTTTCTGAGATGTGGTTTCTGGAACTGGACACAGTACTCAAGGTGGGGTCTTGCTAGTAATCTAAACAGGGCAAAACCACCTTCTTTTTAGGGCTGCAGTGGGCAGAGCCCTGCAGACTTCGTTCAATCAAAAAAGGAGTCCAGTCATCCAAATAACATATAGTAGTTGCATAACTGTTGCCTCCACATCTGTGAAGCACTCCAGGTTGTCTAAATAGTTCTCCTTAAACCAAACACAAGAACTCCCCATATTTCTTTACAAAAGAAAAATAGATAATGAAATCATTATGGCAGAGCTGCAAGTAAATAAATCACAGATTTACCTTAGCTACAGCTTTGATCTCTTGCTCACAGGTTGACCTATTGTTGTGACTCTGCCTCATCCCTGCTGATCTACACTAACTGATTGATTCAGTGGGCAGCTGGGAGCAAAGGAAAAGGTTATTTTCACTTCTTGCCAGCAGCCAGTCACATTTCCTCTCGCCTGGCCGCTACGCTTGTCTACCTTGCTTTCAGCAGCACTAAGCCCCAGAGGAGAGAATTCTCTCGCCTGCTGCCCAGATCAGTTGAGCATGCAGGGAGAGAGTAAAAACTAACAGGCTGTCTTGTTTTTTTTTCCTTTTATTAAAGCAAAGCAGTCCCCTTTCTGCATTCTGGCCATCTGACTCTTCAGTTGGCAGTCAGAAGGGAGGAAGCACATTATACGTGGATGAGTCGGCTTGGGTTCAAGCCAAGCTCGAGCCAAAGATGTGCTTTGGCAGTTCTACAAAACTTAGAACCAACTGCAAGCTGCAGCATAACAAAATATAAAAAACTCTAGTATTTTCAATCTGTGGTGCAAAACAGAAATGACAATCATTTCTTCAGTCTGATGCTGCATTGGTCAGTTGTTGCCCTAGCAACAGTATCTAGTGCCTAATTGGTTATTGGGGGGCATGCTGGTGTGCCGTACATTGCAAGACAGTGAACATGTCTTCACATTCCCTCAGAGAGATGAGTTGACCTTTAGATGACTAGTGTGGCCAGAGAGTCCTTTGCCAGGTTGGACGCTACTTCAAAAGTAGGCAATCTTTTGCATGCTATAGACTATCAAGTATTTACAGTAATTTAAAGTTATTTGGCAGTCAGTGACTGATTGAATGATTAAGCTGCATGTGGTTCAGTTGCTAGGAAAACAACAACAGCAACAACAAAACAGGAAAGGGACCGGGGGGTAATCATATCAGATGACCTTAAGGTTAGCAAGCAATGTGAGAAGGCAGTAGGGAGGGCCGGGGGTATACTGGGATGTATAGGGAGAGGCATCAGCAGCAGAAAACAGGAAGTTGTTATCCCTCTGTACAGACAGTTGGTGAGACCCCATCTGGAATACTGTGTCCAGTTCTGGAGACCCCATCTCCGCAAGGACATAGACAGGATAGAGGCAGTCCAGAGGAGGGCAACTAAAATGGTGCAGGGTCTGCAAGAGAAGCCATAAGAGGAGAGACTAAAGGAGCTTAATATGTATACCCTTGAGGAAAGGAGGGAGAGGGGACATGATAGAAACTTTCAAGTACCTCAAGGAATCAACAAAGTCCAAGAGGGTAGCATCTTTCAGAAAAAGAGACTTGCAAGAACAAGGGGACACAATTTAAAGATAGAAGGAGGGCGGTTCAGGGGCAATGTGAGGAAGTATTATTTCACAGAGAGGGTAGTGATGCATGGAACAGCCTTTCTGAGGAAGTTGTGGAGTCTAAAACTGTGGGAGAATTCAAGAATGCATGGGACAGACATAAGGCAATTCTTGTGGGGGGCAGGAAGATATAGGCTGTTGGTCAAATAGGATCTGCGGCCTATCCTGTAGGTAGGGAAATGGGCAGACTAGATGGGCCTAGCGGTCCTTATCTGCCGTCAAAGTCTATGTTTCTATGTTTCTATGAAAACACATCCAACCTCTGACAAAAATCAGATGACATGGAACAGTAGTTGGTGGAGGCTAGGCTGCCAGTGAATGAGTGTGATTTACATAAATAGATAATAGACTTTATTGTGTAAATGTAAAAAAAATTGAATAAGCATTTTGTTCAGTAATGGCAAATTCTGCTTTGTTGAGGGAGGCAGCAGTATTGCAGTGGTTTGATGTCAGAGATTGTGCGGGCTCTGTTTTACTTACATAGCTAGGCATGCACTTGTGGGAGAAACAGTCTGAGTGAAACTGGAAAAAAAAAGAAGGGGGGGCAAGTCAAGTGACTTAAACATTGCTGATGCTGGGCCCTTCAGCATTTGTTTTTCATCTTGCCACAGCACCACCAGTTAGACTCAGATAAGTGCTTCTAATGATAATGACCTGTCTCATAGTAGACATGTTACCTACCAGAAAAACTGAGACTAGTAGTCTACCATGCAAAACATGATCAACAGATTCAACACTGTGAAGGTGCCGGCGTTCAAAGTAATGGAGTTCCTAACATTTACCTCATCATGGTATAGCCACTGCTTCTGGGATGTGTGGGGGCTCCGGCGGCAACTGCAGCCAGACCTGAAGTTAACTTTGTTTTGTGTCACAGTGGCCAAATTCAGCAGCTGGCTTGTCTCTCGGTGTAAAAATTAAATGGCCACTCAGCGAGAGTCCTAACCCCTCATCAGAAAAAAAAAATAGTATTTCACACTTGTGTACCTGTGCATGTCTCAACTTTTACATTGCAGCCATCCTAAATAGTGGTCCCATTACACATATTGTCACCTGTGGACCAAATACTATAATCTCGTATATGTTTACATTCACCCTACTGACACTGTAAATTAAATCAAAAGTTCTTCAGAAGGGTCGGCTACCTGGATATGCTGTAATGGTCATGCCAATTGTCTCTTATCTTCATACTCATTATTCACTCAGGGGTTCCCCAATTTTTCTCCCTAAAATTGTGTCCCTCCACAGCCAGTAGACCCACTCAAAGTTCAGCAATATTTTTGGTGAAAACTGCAGACACCATCCTTTAACACACTGTGTGACATAACTGTGACAATACTAATGGCTGCATCTGTCTTTTATCTCTACTTTCCTGACTGTAAAGACATTGCTGACCCACCGCTTTGCTGTTGCCATGCCATACCATACCAGTCGTGGCTCTCACAGTGAGAAAACTAGATGCTGCCCTTCCATATATACTGCTACCGATGCAGAACTTGAAAGTCAGACTAGGATGGAAGCAGAAAACAAACTACTTGCTGGAAAAGTTGAAACAAGTTGATACTGTCACCTGGAAAGTTTAGCTTGTTCTTGATAATATATTTTCCATACGCATATGTTGAATTTTGCAAATGCAGGCTTATATGTTTGGTATTATTCAATATTTTTACCCCAAAATTTCAACATAGCCATTTCTTTATAGCACCTCATGAATGTGATAGCTTTCATTTTTCATCTCCTGCCCCAAATATGTTTTTTGCATCCCAAAAGTTGATTTTGCAGTCCCTGCGTGAAATCACGTTTAGGTCAGAAGTTGAACATTTTGTCTGCCGTTCTTCATGAGGCAGGGCCCCAACAAGGCTATGTTCACAATCTGCTGCAAAAATATTACAAAACAACAAATTTATGAGCCTATGTTATATTTTGTGAACACAGGCTTGTAACTTTTGTAATTGTCAATATGTTTGCCCCAAATTCCTCAGCTGTAACCCTATTGGCTCTGGCCAGAGTTTGTTTCTGTTGGTGATACTCTTTCCTATGCACCTCAGCATCCCACTAACCCTACCGACTACCTTGTCACACACCCTGGCCACCTTTAGGTCATCCGGTATGATTACCCCCAGGTCTCTTTCAAGTTTGGTCTTTGCCAGTATCACATCACCCATTTTGTACTTGGCCCCTGGGTTTCTGTGGCCTAATTGTGTTATTTTGCACTTTTTTGCATTATAACCTTGCTACCATACCTTCACTACACCTTCAGATGTCTCTCCATCCTTTCAACCCTCTCCTCACCCCCAAAAAAGAATGGTGTAAGTATTTTGCATTAGTCCAATTTCCAGGTGTATGACTAAAACCCAAGACCTTCCAGTCTTCCACCCATAGAGGCAAGTGTGCAACCTACTCAGCCAGTGACACAAAGTCACACAATGTGCATATGGTTGTTGTGGGATTCATACTAATATCTGTTCCATATTCTGGTTCACAGCTTCCCTAGCCTGAGACTGTATTGACTGGCCAGATATAAGAGAAGTAATTATTACATTTGGCTGAGGGCAAGCTTTCTGAACGTGGCACCATAGCCACAGTGTTAACTAATGGCATAAAGTCTAGTAAATTTTCACTAGAGAGTGGCACTGGACAAGGATGATTATTTTCCCCTAGTCTATTTCTGCTGGAATTACAACCATTAATAGCTAAAACAAGAGAATGTACCAACATTAAAAATATTACAGTTTAAACTAATTCTAGTAACATTCTGGTCTTTGTGGACAGTCTCCTAATAACTCTGGAAAACCCAAGGGAATCCATAAAGGCATGACCAGAAATTCTTGAGACTTTCTTATTATTTGTGCTTTCCATTAATTGGAAGAAATCCAAATTACTCCCAAGTAATAGATACTATACTAAACAATCTTTATCACCTATTGTAGATGGTATGAAATGGACTGATGGATTTATTACTTAGGAATTAAAATATGAACCGGTATTGCAGAATTGGTAACACTGAATCTAGTACCTATTTTACAAGTAATCAAGTCAAAAACTGAAGGATGGAAACATTTAAATTTGTCATTGTGGGGGAAGTGAATGCCATCAAAAAAATTATTTGTCCCATAATATTATATGCTCTCTCAGTAATTTATGCAAAGAAATTAAGGAAAAATGTATTCCAGAAAATCAATAGCATAATATCAAATGTACTGTGGCATGGAAAACAACCTAAAATAAGCATTAATAAAACTATACTGAAAAAAGAAATAGGTAGGATGGGTCTCCTAAACTTTAAAAATGACCATAAAACTTTTGCCCTGAGACAAACACTAATTAATTGATTCTTCTCAAAGTTAAAATACAGTCACCAATCTGGTTGACATGAAGCTGATGTTTTTCTGCCCCACATCATTTTAGACTTCATGTGCATTCCCCCTTGTAATAAACATAACAGTCACACAACCATCATTTTAGCAATACAGGTATTTAAATAGATCAGGAAACATGTCTAAAACAAAATACCCTCAGTATAACATATGCCCATATGGGAAAACCCACATCTTCTGTTTGAAGCAAATATACCTAGTCATAAGGGTTGGAAAAGGAAGGGCATATGTCATCTCTCTCTCAAGCCACTGATTCCAGTTTAAAACACAGTATAATCACTGATAGATCTCTGAGGAATTTATGGAATGGGCAGATGGGACCACTGAATATTTCTCCAACTGAGGAAAGCAATTGAAGATGTATTAATCCTAGAGACTAATGTCCCAGAACAGCTGAATGGGACAAAATGTTAATCTCTGTCAGGTCCACAGAAGGGACAGAAAATGCATATAAACTGTTGACAACATCAGAAGTAGGCATAACAGATAACTCAGGAATCAAATGGGAGCACAAACCTAATTGTTCAGTTCCCGGAAGACACATGGGAAGGATTTTGGATGTGTGCATACCAGTCCAGTAGGGAAGTAAGGGACAGGTTAATTCAATTAAACATTTTACACACTGTTTACTATACCCCAGACCATTTTAAGAAGATATGATATGATAATGAGGGAAACTGCTGGAATATAAATTTGTCCTGCATAATATGGTCCTGTCCCAAAATCAGACTGATTTGGAAGGAAATATCTTTTTGCAAAACAAAACTAAAATATGAGTTTCCAGATGATCCACTGTTACTACTTCTGAGAGATTGTTCAAAGATAAAGCATATACCAATCTTATACTGCATATGGTTTATGTCCACTATCTTCTGTCTCAAAAGAATGATTTTATCCAGCTGGATGACTTTTCTGTCCCATCCCTAAATGAATAGCTACAGTTTATGGGCAGACTCGCCAGCAATGAGTGTATAAGTTACATAGCGATTGAGGAATTCTCTATGTTTGAAGGTATCCAGAACCCTTTCCAAGAAATCATTAGGTTAAATAGGTTTAAGTATCACTTACAATACTTTACCCAATAAAATAGGGCTAATGTAGGTAAAAAAATGAATGAAATTTGTCATAAACCAATAAGATCAAGGGGCAGATATCCAAATGTTAGCACAGGTGATAAGGGGGAGGGGTTGCCTGTGCTATCTGGATTTTGCACCCAATTTTTGGGTGGAGTCTACATTCAGAGAGCCTGTAGCATGAGATAAATCTGTTAGTGCTCAAGCAAAAACATAACACTCTGCCCATGAGAATGAGGGGATCCCTGCCTGCATACAGGTGCAGCAGCAATTTCAAAGGTCTGTGTCAGCCATAAATGGCACCCAAAGTGGCACTGTTTACCATCTCTGAAAACCAAGTCTTAACTGGCCACAAAGCCCATACCCCACCAACTGATGGCAGGATTGCTTTATGGCAGCTGCCTACTACTCTACCCTCTGATTCATTGTCATGGTAATACATAGTATTCTCTGGTGTCTAGTGGCACCCCCCGCACGCCTGTCTGGATGATAGGAATATTTCCCTGGTATTGAGTGTCACCCACACCCTTCAATCCCCCATCCCAGTACAAGAAATTGTGTCCTGGTATCTAGTGGCACCCCCACCCTCCAATCCTTCATCCTGGTACAACACAGTATTCCCTGTTGTCTAGTGGTAACCCCAACCCCCTGATCCCCATCCTGATGAAACTAAGTATGCTCTGGTTTCTAGTGTCACCCCCAACCTCTGAGCACCTGTCCCCTATCCCTAACATAATCCCTGGTGTCCAGTGGTATCCCAACCCTCTGACTGCCAGTCAACACATGAACTAGTGAACAGAGGTGGTTCAGTAGCCACACACCTACACCTTGAACACCACCCATCCACTACCCCTTACCAACATGGTTGGGGATGACTGATGCATCCCCAGATGGTGACCAGCACAGCCCTCCTCTAACCTTCTCAGATGGCCACCATATGAGTTGTAGGGAACACACATACAGTATTCTGTATACTGTACACATGTTCCCTGCTGCTCATCTGGTGGTTGGCCGAGGTGAGAGGAGGGCCATGCTGGTAAGGGGTGGGGTGGATGGATGATGTTCTGAATGGGTCAGGTGTGGCAGCAGGGGTACCACTGGACATGAGGGATAATGTAAAGGACAGGGGCTGGGTGATCGGAGGTTGGGGGGTGCCCAGGAGACACTAGGGAAACCATTTACATTTCTGGGATTGTGGATCAGAGGATGGGATGCAACTAGACACCAGGGCATACTTTGGTTTACTGGAATAGGTTCTGAGAGGGTGGGAGGTGCCACCAGACACCAGGGTAGTGGTATGATACTGGGACGGGTGATCGGGGGGTACCTCTAGATGCCAGGGAATACACTGTATTATCGAGATGGGGGATTGGGGGAAGGGGTGCTACTAGATACCTCAATATGTATTCTCTGAAAATGAGGAGACAGAGGGGGAACATTATAGATCCATTCAAGTACCTCAAAGGGATAAATAAGGTACAAGATTGAAGCACCTTTCAGAGAAAGGATGCAATAGAACTAGGGGACATAACCTGAAGTTGGAAGGAGGATGGATCAGGGGAAATGTGAGGATGTATTTCTTTACAGAGAGAATGGTGGACAAATGGAACAGCCTCCCAGCTGGGGTTGGGCGAAAATGCTGGAGGAATTCAAAATTTGTGGGACAGACACTTGGGATTAATTGGAGCATGAAGAGGGGGCAACCGCAGATCAGCTAAATCTATAGCATAAGGGAGGGTAGGTCAAATGGGCAGACTAGATGGGCCAGGTGGTCCTTATCCCTGCCATATTCCAAAATTGTGCATCCATGCCACATTCCAAATGTGTGCATCCCTGTCAAATACCAAAATTGCACATTCACCCACGTTCTGAAGTTGTGTTTCGATGCAACATTCTGAAATTGTGTCACTGCCACATTTCCAACTTGTGCATCACTACCAGATTCTGAAATTGTGTCACCACCTCATTATAAAACTGCGTCACCACCACATTTTGAAACTGTACATCACTGCCACATTCCACAACTGTTCATTACTGCCACATTCCAACACTGTGTGTCACTGCCACATTTGGAAACTACATCACTGCCACATTCCTAAACTATGTCACTGCCACTTCCAAAACTGTGCATCATGGCCACATTCTGAAATTGTGCGTCACTGCTACCTTCCAAATTTGTGCTTCACCACCACATTTTAATATTGTGCATCACCACCACATTCTGAAATTGTGTATCACTGGCACATTCTGAAACCATGTGTCACTGCCACATTCCAGAACTGTGTCCCAGACACATTCCAAAACCGTGTGTCACCACTACATTCCAGAACTGTGTGTAACTGCCACATTTCGAAACTGTCATCACCACATTCTGAAATCGTGCATCACTGCCACATTCCAAGATTGAGTATCATTCCCACATTCTAAGATTGTACCTTCCTGCCACATTCTGAAATTGAGCGTAATCTTTCACATTCCAAAATTGCCTGTCATTGTCACATTCTGAAAATGAGCATTCCACCATATTCTAAAACTGTATGTACCCACCACATTCTGAAAATGAATGTCACTGCCACATTCTGATATTGCATGTCCAAAGTCACATTCTAAAATGATGCATCCCTGCCTCATTCTGAAATTGCGTGTGACTACCACATTCTGAAACTACGTCACCGCCACATCCTGGCATTCTTTGTCCACGCTTTATTGTGAAACTGTATGTTGCCACCACAATCTGAAATCAAGCATCCCAGCCACATTTTGAAAACTGCATCACTACAACATGGCAAATTGTTGTATCCATTTCCCTGCCATCTTCTGCAACTATGTGTCCCCAAACATTTCAAAATTGGGCATCTCTGCCACATTCTAAACAAATTTATGACACCACCACATTATGAATTTTAGCATCCCTGCCACATTCCAAAACTGTGTCCCAGCTACTTTCCGAGATTGTGTCAATTGCCACACTCCACTATTGCAACCTGGTTATATTTCAAAATCTCATACATGTAGTACTATAAAAATTGCACACAACTTTGTCATTCTAAATCCATGTTTGCTGCAGCATTCCACCCCCCTCCTCTATCACATTCTGAAGTTCTGTACCTTGCATCTGCACATAATGGAAATGCATGTACTGACCCACCCAGTGTCAGTTTTCATTTTTCAGATATTTACTACAACTGTAGTTTTATGTAACACGGGAGAAATATGTTCTAAGGTAGTTTGCAGGGAGGACTAGGCTGCAAGTTTAGGTTATGACATCATCTGAAACTGACCTTTTTGAACAGGCAGTGAATTTAGGGTTACAAAATGACCTGTAACTTTTAAATAAAGTAACTTAGAGGTCTAATTTTTGGCGAGAGGCTGATTAAAGATATGCTAATCCAAATTCTGAATTTATTGATGCCAGAAATTTTGGCCAAACTCCCTCTTTAAAGGACATAAAGGTGAAATGTAGTGCTAGTTCTTCCAATGGGTATGGTGTTACTGGAGACATATACAGTATGTTAAATATAGAACTGTGGTAATATATTACACTGAGAATTGTAAGAGAGGAATGTCCATGTCCAGTTTTTAGATAATAAATGTATGTCAATATACTTGTTTGGTTCCTGCCTCACTGCAGAGCAGTTTATACACATGTGACATGTACTGTTTAAGGAGAGCTTCCACTTCCTGCTTGATGATGAACATTTCACTATGTGTATATTTGTTGCTTATTGTCTGTTTTCTAGGGACGCAGCAAAATAAAATGTCATCAGTGAAACTGCAGTGAAATTGGCAATTTTGCCACGTGAAAAATGTTATGAAATTGCGGTGAAATTTTGCCCACTGCAAATCCCACCAAATTTATCCTTCCCTGATCCCTGGTTTCTAGTCGGCTGCCCCCCCACCTGGCCATTCACTGGCCCACATGTTGAAAATATTCTCCCTGGTGTCTAGTGGCCCCCTGCCAATCACTAGCCCAAATTAGTGTAGTAGTAACCCCCCAACACATTTCTCCCCGCCCCCATCCCCCTGGATCCCTGATCCTTACTTTAAAAAAAACACTCCCTGATATCTAGTGGACCCCACCTCCCCACCCTCTTATCAGCACCACCCAGTCCCCCATACCCCAGTCAAGCCACTGGCACAGCCCTCCACTCACCTTCATGGCCGGTGACCTGACTGAATGCCAAAATGAATGAGTACATGTTCGTACAAGCACACGCTCATTCACTGACATGCACAAGCACAGTAACACTTCAATGAATGAGCATGTGCTTATAAAAGCATGCACTCATTCATTGGAGCTAAGTCGGGCTGCCCGGCCATGGAGGTGGGTGGAGGCTATGCCAGTGGGATTTGGGGTACATGGGGGAGCAGGATGGGGCTGATAGGGTCCACTAGACACCAGGGAGTGTTTTTTCAGTAAGAGATTGGTGAATCAAGGGGCAAGGGGTGGGGAGAAATGTTGTGGTGTTACTATGTGGGCTGGTACTCATTGGGGGCACTAGACACCAGGGAAGATTTTATTTTTGGGCTGGTGAGTGACCGGGGGGGATGACAGTCACCAACAGGGGCAGCCAGTCTACCACCTCCGTTTTCTTCAACCTGCAGCTTTTGAGTTCGTTGAGCTCTTTGAGGACATTGGGGAACATCCACAGCTCAGAGGAGCTGCAAATATTGTTTATTTCTGCTGCTTCTATACAGGAGCTCCACAGAGCTCATTTCTTAAAAAGGACTGTGCCAGTTGGGTCTGAAAGCTCAGCTGAATTTCCCGACTAGTGACTCTGTGCTGGACTTGTAAAATGTCTATAAAGCAAAATTTTGTCCACGGGTGGCAAAATTTCTCCTGCGAGCAAAATTTCACGCTTGGAGGCATATCACTTCACAACTCGGGTGAAATTTTGCCTTTCACCCAGCAAAATATTTCATGAAATGTGCAAATTACGCAAAATATTTCAGTGGGCGAAATATTCCAATTTCGGACAACTCAGCTGTTTTCTTGTCTTTTGTATTCTTTTGCTTAGTTCTATGCATTTTGCTTTCAGTATGTTGCCATGGCATCTCTGCTTCACACCTCTTATTTATTTCTATAACAAACTCTGGCAAGAGCTGATAGGGCAGCAGGAGAGGAATTTGGTGTAAATATATTGGAAATTACCAAAGTTATGAGTCTTTATTAGCAAAATGTAACATAGGCTCCCAAATTTGCTGTTTTGTAGTATTTGTGCACAGCATTTTCAACATAGCCTTCGTATGACCCCACCTCACGAACAAGGGAAGAGAAAATGTTCAACTCCTGTCTGAAAGGCAGTTTCATGCAGGGACCATGAAATCACCTTTCAGGACAGATTTGCCTAATGACAGTTCAATTGTTCATGAGGTAGAGTCCCAAAGAAGGCATGTTGAAAATGTGGGCCAAAAATATGAAAGAATGCCCAAGTTATGCCACTAAGTTCAAAACCTCATTGAAATACATTGAACAGCATACCTGTTTTTTCAGTTCACGGTCCAGCGTTGAAGCATGAAGACATGTCAGTGGCTCAAAGAGGATCATGGCATTGGACCCTGATGGGTAAGTAAGAGCCTGGGGGAGCGAGGTGGTGGATGCTGAGTGGGAGGTTGGGTGGGATAAGGAATGATGCAAAAGACATTGATGGATAGTTTTCTTTGTACAGATTAATAAAAACAAAACAAAATATGGGGATTCCTGATCACGACACTGGGGAATTGAACACCTCCCAGTGTCACTGCTGTGTTCGGGGTGAGGTGGTGGCTGCTAGAGGGAGGGTCAGGTGGGTGGAAGAAAAGTAAAGAAAGGTTCACTTAGAACATGATTGTGACATTGAGGATTGGGCATTCCCAGTGTAATTGTTATATTTCTGGAAATTGGTTGCTGAGAGGAGAGTTGAGTGGGGGATATTAATATTTTTTAAAAGGAAATCGGTGGTCATGGCAGAGTGCATCACACTCCACCATGACTAAGATGGCCACTGCACAGTATTGCGCATGTGTGAGTGGTCTGGCATGTGCAGTCGAGTACCATCAGCCATTTTGAACATGGTGGAGCGTGCCATGTTCTGCCATGACCGCCACTTGTTTTTTTCTGTAAAATTAGAGATATCCCAACCCGACCTCCCTCTCAGCACCCACCCACCGACCCACCCCCAGAAACATGAGTGACACTGGGAGTACCCAACCACCCAGTGTCTTGATTAGATGGCCCAATTTTTTTTTTCAAGAAAAAATAGTGTAGTGTGACCAGAGTGTTCCACAGATGTGGAGGTGACTGTGGTGGAACTCCAACATGTTGTTCAGTTGCAAAGAATGTAAGGAATACAGAGTCCTTTTTTGAAAGCAATTGGTCTGCAGGGCTCTGCCCACTGCAGCCCTAAAAAGAGCCTGCACTGTGGCAATAGCCACCTTTCTCAGGTAAGCCATTCTCTTGTGACAGAGTTTTTAGGGCAGAAAATAACACTGCCAAGCCTGATAGCAAATGAGGCATTTGCATATTTCCTGCTCAGAAAAGGAGTCAGAACAGTGTTGTAATTGATATGTGAGTCTACACTGCTCGCTGCTGTACTTATATTTTGTTGTATGCTACTATATGTTGTGTGTCTGCTGTGTAAGCACCAAAATATTATAAAGCCAATAAAAAACAGAAAGAAAGAAAGAAAGAAAGAAAGAAAGATGTGCAATGCAGGAGGTTGAAGTTTATCCTTCAGTACCCTGTGTGGCCTGTATCTAAATACAACACAACCCTGGTGGTCCTGTGGGCTGGCATGAACCTCTGATACCAGGGATGCCTTCCCTATGGATTTTGGTTTACAGCAAAACTCACCAAGACTCTGCCCTCATAGCTATAAAGTGTTAAAAATGTCTAATGACAAAATGCAGAGCTTGTTTAAGAGACTAACAGCTAAACCACAAACTGAAAAAGGAAGTCAGCTAGCCACAGAGCACCTATTATATTCTATTCTAGTCAGCACTATTCTGGTATGAGAAAACACAATTGCACATACCCCAATAATGCAAAGCATCATGGGAAACATATGCAAACCTCACAAGAGAATTTAGACTGGCTGAACTTTAAGCAGAATTGCATGGTGCTGGAAGGCCTCACAGTGCAATCAGCAAATGCTAAGAACAGCAGACACATACACATGTTTCATTCTCATTTGGACTCAATAGTGTGCCATATCTGTATCTTAGCCCAGGGAGAGAGAGACAGCCATCCCTTAAGGGGGATGTTATTTGTATGGGCCATAGGGAGCCCAAAATAGAGGGAAAAAAAACTACAAAAGAACTACAAAAAAACTACAGTTCTTTTGTAGTACTATTCTGGTATGATGCTTTCTACAGTATTTTTTTATTTGGGCAAATACCATTTTGTTGTGATTCTGACAGCCCCAAACTTTCTGGCCCAATGGTTGTTCTTTCCAAGCAAATCACTCCAATAAAATATAAATATTCTAGTCTCTTTGGAGGCAGTATAATGCATTGGGTTAAGGCTCTGAGCTGCAGATCTGGAGACCTGGGTTTGAATCCCACAGCTGCCTAGGTGCATACTGTGTGTGATCCTGAGCAAGTCACTTAACTTCCTTGTGCTCCCAGGTCACATCTGGAAACAAGCTTTGGCTTAGTGTTCTACTCCTAGTTAAAAGGTACCTAAACAAACAGTTTTTAAAACTGCAAACTCCAACATTTGGCTCCATAGCCAGGTAAAGTAAAGGCTGCTGTTTACATTTATGCTTAAACTACATTTACCTAAATAACATAAATGCAGTTTCATCGCTTTTGAAAAATGTAAACATCAGGCGTTCACTTTCAAAAAACAGCCTTGTTTGCTCCCTAAAATGTCTGCCAACTGTGTTAAGTGATGAGGCAGAAATCCACATGGCTTCCTATAGTGCTAACTAGGTCTTCTTTCTCCCTTTGTTTTGAATTGTTGCACTAGACACATGTTGGGCTATGGTTTTGTTCATTTTGTTTATTTTAACTTGCTGAAAATGTTTTGTAATCCAGCTGACATTCTCTTTGGCAAGCCACAATACCATACAACACTTCAAATTCCTGATGATCTAGTGGTTATTTAGAAAATGGGCTTTTTATTTCCTGGCATCTGATTGGCTAGTACCCTTGCCGGGGGGTACATTAACTTTCAATAGATGCCCAGGAAATAAAAAGTGCCAGCCTACAGTGCCCTTTCACCCACTGAAATATCCTACTGCCCATCCCTGATTGCTAATTGGCTGTAACCACCACATTAGAAAATGAAATCACTGCCATTTTTTGTTTCTCACTTAGCGAGAGATAGAGCTCCCTATCGTTCAGAGCTTGCTGCCTAAGGAAATCACACAGAACCTCTCATTGCATTAGCTATTGTCTTCTTTTTCTATAAAATACACTCTTGTGACATATCATGTAAATCTCTACACCTTTACTCTGAGAGAACCAACAATAATCTTGCTCCTCTCGCCTCCACAGCACTCCCTAAAATAACGGTGCTTCAGATCTGTACCATGGGCAGTAGAATGGTTTTGGATAATCGCCAACAAGCTCCCGATGTCCCTCTACCTATTCACTTTCAGTGTGCCCGAGGTCTTCCCACGACAGCTCTAACTTTGGCAGGCAAAAAAAACAGGAAAACACAACGAACAGAAGACACCTTCAGTACACTGGGTACTAAGTGCAACTGTGAGTGAAAAAAAACATGTTTTTCAGTTTGAAGAATAGCATTAGCACGTCAGGTGGTAAGCGCTACTGTGCCAGTGCCCACATTGCCGAAAGCCCATGGCCACAATTATTGTACTGATCTACCATCTGTACTTCTCTTTCCACAACATGGCCACCTGCCCACCTCCTCCGTTAATCTCCCGATTTAAAAAAAATAAGTTAACCTGCTCCAAAACCGTGGACGCTTACCTGCCTGCCATCTCTGCTTTTCTTCAGACTTCCAGTCCATTCACTCGCTCCACAGCATGGCCGCCCACCCGCCACCTTCACATTAATGTTGTAAAGCAGGCATTTTTTGTTTTATTCGCCACTCACCCATATATATAAAAAAGAACAAAATGTAAAGCAAGATCAATTTTACTGTGTGTGTGTGTGTGTGACCATAACAACCAAAATTCAGTGCAGGTGGAGGAACTATTTAATTTCAAACTAAGCAAGCAGCATAGTGTTTAACCAATTAAAAATAAAAATAATTAAAAAATTCATTGTTTAATATAGTTGCCCATTTTCTAAGCGCAATAATACCCTCCAGGGTGGGCGGTATTGGGCAATACTGGACCTTCCAGGGGCTATAAGGCCCTCCGCCTGCAGTGTCGGGCCTCATTACACCCCTGGGTGGTGTGGTATTGCCCAATACAGCCCACTGTCAGGTATTATTGCTTGCATGATGCCCTGAAATTTGTAACAAAGTACTGGTCTGGTCCAATTACAAAGCTCATGCTTTCTTGGTAATCCAAACTTCTCTTATAGTCTTTTTCCATGTGAACCCCCTGCACCTAGCCTGTTGAATACCCCGCCATCCACATTCTGTCCTTAGTATTGCCTGGGGCTGCATATGAGCTTGCAGTCACATGAAGAGAATTATCACAACTCAGATTGTAATCTTGTACCTCAGAGAGTTGTGCACACCTATACTGATATGAATCACCAGCTGGCACTGTTAAAAAATGCCTCCCAAATCACTTTCCAGTGCACTTTCTCAATGTTTGACTTCTGCTCCCACAGTAAACATTGAGTGCATCACCACCCTTCTGCACAGTGAAGGCAGTATGCACAGTCCTCTTTTGTGTTTTTTCCTGCCTCATTAATCAACAACTAGGTCTTCCTGGAGCGCCAAGCAATAAGCGTCAGGACACACCAGAAAAAATGCTTTTCATGCTCTCATAAGGGCTGCACTTACTATGGATAACAATATTATCAAAAGAAGAGGCATACTAATGCCTTAAGCGAATCCACCCAACTTCCGGTGTCGGTCTACTCCTTTACCTGTGATCTGCAGAATCCTGCAGGACAGTTCCCAACAATTCTTCTCCAGTACTTTTCTGCACCCTACTCCACAATGCGAGTTGGCTGACTACCACCCTTCTAAATCTTGAATAAGCTATACACAGCTCCCTCAATACTGTCCTAACAAACATCAACATCTCCCACTAGAGGGTACTCTCTCTACACTGAATTCACGTAACAGTTTCGGTGCAGCCCTGCCAGTCTGAGTATTTTATCATTGCTGGCTGCTTTGATCCACAATCAGGTAGTGATCATGGTGCTGGCAGCCCCATATCTCAGATCTCACAATGATCTGCTCAGCGTCCCCCTTCCTGTCTTCCCCTAACCTGAATATAGCTGAATAGAGCTGCTGGAATGGCCTCTTCAGTCCCTCTCTGACATTCATTCTTCTCTCCTGCTCCCCACAACAAAAACTGGTGAGCTCACTACCCTTCTGCATCATGAATGTGGTTAGAACAGTCTCCCATGATATTTTCACATAATAATAAACATGATCTTCTGGTAAGCCAGGCTAATAGCAGCAGGGCACAAGAGGAAAAATAGGCTTTTCCTACCCATATAAGATCTAAGCCACCTATGATTAGGCACTATTAAATGTGCATAATGATGTGCACATCCGTCATTTAATAGTGACTGATCAAAGGTAGCCTAAATTTTTTAAGAATAGGAAAGCCCATCATGCCCCTTGTTCCCTGCTGCTAACAGCCTGACTTACTGGAAAGATTTGTTTATTTCTATTGTGTAAAAAAATCTCTGTGACTATACTACCTTCATTCATGATGCAGAAGGGTAATGAGCTCACCAGTTTTTGGTGTGGGGAGAAGGAGTGAAGAATTAATACCAGAGGGGGACTGAGAAGGCTACTCTTGCAAGGTACTGCTATCATCAGGGAAGGGAGAAGACAGAAGTTGAAAAATATGACCAGATCACTGTGAGATCTAAGATGTGGGTCTGCCAGCATCATGATCACTGCCTGACCCCATTGTTCTGGCCAGCATTCCCCTTCCCATAAAACCAGTTCATGCAATTGTCCAAGGCTGTGTGTGGGTATTAAGGTGTGAAATGGCTGCCACTACATATTCAGTCGCTTTACTACCTGCCTAGCATTGCTTGTAAAGCACTTTAGGATGCAATGTGTATGAAAAGCACTATATAATGATTATTCTTATTATTATTATTTCCCATGGAAAAAGAAGACAAGACAAGCATATTTTTTGATTTCTGGGAAAGTATGAAGTCTGCCATTGGGCTACACAAGAACTTTGCTACAAACAAGTGGTGGATCTAGGGAATGGTGAATGCAGCTGCACCTACTTGTAACTTACTTACGTGCTGCTGCTGCATTTCAGCTTTGTTGAAGAAATCTGATTTACTGATTGTACAAATGTTTACATTCAAAACTATGGATGGCATTTTTAGGTTCTGTCAAAAGTGTACTGAAAAAGAATACTTGTAGAAAATATAAAGGTTTAATAAAAATGTTAAAAAGTGCATATCAGGTATGCACATCAACCCAGCACCCCTATTGTAATATCCTGGATCCACCATAACCACTAAACCGCCAGGTTATTTAAGATTTGTACTGCACTGTGGTTTGCCTGAGAGAAAGTCAGTTGGATTAAAACACAATTTCAGCATGTTAAAGTAAATAAAATGAACAGAACCATAGCCCAACGTGTATTGATCAAAATAATGCACATGGTTTTCACTACTTTGGAGCAACAATTCTATACAAAGGGAAAAAGAACTAGTTATCACTATAGAGAGCCATATAGCTCTCTGACTCTAGCTCCAATGAAGTCATCACTTAACACATCTGGCGGCCATTTTAGGAAGCAGATAAGGCAGTTTTTTTTAAATTGGAAAGCTGACTTTACATTTTTCAAATGCTTTGGAACTGCATTTAGGTAAGTTATATAAATGTAGTTTTAGCATTAATGAATACAGCAGCCTTTCCTTTAGTCCCTTTTGAAGTCAGATTTTTGAATAGTTTGTTGTCAAAATGTTACTTAGGTATCCTTTAAACAATGTTCCCTTTCCCTTCCCTTTTTGCAAAGGGTAAGACACTCTGTGGTATGCTCTTGGAACATGGTTGCCAAGTGAGATAGTCTCAGCGGGTATTGACTGGACTTGCTGATGAGTCACAGAGGGGTAAGAAACAAAATCACCTCTTTACTTCTAGTATTTGACAGTCCTCTCATGTAAAATTGAGTAGCTGGTCATTAAGGACTACTGGGGATACTGTAAAACTAATTATTTTCATGCAAAGTAATTTTAGCACAAAGACAAATGGAACATAATTGTGTAAATTAAATTTAGCACTATGTAATTAGCATTGCATTCAATACAATGGAAAAACCACTCATTAGCACAAATGAATTTTAGCGCAAATAACTACTTTAGCGAAAATAGTGAAAATGATTTGACAGTGAAAATTTCAAGTTCTACAGTAGTTGTTTATAATATATACACAAACACTGTGGCAGTTGTTCTATGTGTATGCGTAATATATGTGTATGTAGCATACTTAGCGAAGGTTCTTCTGGCACCCTAGATCCAAAAGTTTGATTTGCAATGAAGACAGCTGGGCATATGCCCTTGGCCCCATTGTTGATAGCATCATGAGATCCAACATTCCTATCTCGCTTACTTCCTCACTAATCTCCTTGTCCTCCTCCTCCTATGACCTTAGATCAGTTGATCAAACCTTGCTATATATACCAAGGTGTAAAACCGCCAAGGATGCCGGTGCCTTCTCGCATGCTGCCCCTAAATACTGGAACAAACTTCCTGTTGTACTATGGCTAGCATCCTCCCATGCCCATTTGAGGAAAAAACATTTTTCTTTTCTCACCATCAGTACCCAACGCAAATGTTTCAATCCCCCCCCCGAGTTCTATCTTCCCACGACCTGCGCTGCAGAACTCTCCTTCCCATCTATTAACCGCTCCACCTATTTCTCATTGCTGATCTCTCACGCTCTCGCTACCTACCTCTACCTTCACTTGCCTAATTCCCCCCCTCTTTCTACCTTGTCTGCCTGTTCAAATGATTTCCCTGTCATTTCCTTGTGGACCCTATGCAGTTTCCCTGCAGGTAATTAACTACCCACCTTGTCACTATTGCTCTACCTGCTTTGTACTGAAGATCCCCGAGATGTTGTATTCAAAATGTTACGATAGCACTTTTATTGTATAACATGTATCTCATGTGTGCTGCCAAGCTTGTCACCTTTCATATTGTTTTTACTTTGCCCACTGTATTATGCATTACTTCTTCTATTTTCTGACTTTACCGATTGTATCATGCATTTACCCCATTTGCTGAGCATTGTCAGTGTTTTGTATTGTACTGATTCCTCGCTTGTATTTCTGTTCCACAGCTTGGTAACCTCCTGGGTCGTGCCTGAAAATAGTCACTTCTGTGGCTAGTGCACCTAACCAGGTTAACAAAAACAAATAAATAAATATGAAATAGTTATGTTGCTTATTGCTTTTTGGGGTAAGGAAAAGAATAATTGTGTCATGGCATTCCTAATGAATCTTTCTAATATGAAATTATAAACATGTGCTCTTGTCTAGTTTGATGATATAATAATAAAATCACTTGAATTAGGTCAACATGCTCTAGATCTGTTCTAGAACTATAACAAGAGGTACTCATGTTATGTCACACAAACCCTGACACTGACACTAATGCTGGTACTGGTTCTGGTTCTCTTTCTAGTTCTTGTGGCACCTCCTTTGGGCTATGGGATGTTTTTTGTATTTCTGAATATTCATGTGATCCAGTGGCACTGCTGCTGCTGCTTCTGTCCCCCCATGTCTCTTTGCCTAGAGGAGGAGGGGGATGAGGAAGGGAGGAAGTGCGGTGGCTCTGGTGTGGAGCGTGATGAGGGATTGTGCAGCCAGCAGCAAGAAAAGAAATGCAGCAAGAGCTGCAACAGAAGAGTCACTCCTGTGGCTTACTGCCAATACCCTGAAGGCAGAAAATGTTGCAGGGAGCCAGGAGAAGGAGCAGAGCAATGGATAATGTCATCTAGCAGAGGTGGTAAGCACAGCTGGTGGAAACTACTCTTATGATCAGTGCTGCTGGTACTGATGCCAAAAATGCAGAGCTGCACAGTGGCATTACAGATGAGCTGCTGGCACTGGATGAAGTGCCAGAAAAACAGAACCACACATTGGCATTACAAATCACTAGAGCAGTCGGCAAAGAAATATAAAAAGAAGTATTTCTCCCAGTTCCATTCCTTTGGGCGTAGCAAGAGAGGCAGCCTGCTCCTGTGCTGCGCCACTGACATCTCATTGGCCTAAGGGGTTGGGGGAGAGCAAGCTGTCATGCTCCATGAAGAACTATGTGTGTGTTTTTTATGCTCCCTGCCTAGACTGATGACACTTTACTTTGGTGCATACAATAGCCAAGTGTAGGAGAAGGATGAGTGCTTTACTTGATGGATCAATGAGAAGCTTTGGCTGGCACTGATGCTACATTCTTCTCATTGACCTGGTAGCTGACAATTAGAAATACTCTGCTCCTCAAAGTTTATTTAATTGTGAAAGAAAAGGCATCTTTCCCACTCAGACCTTCAGTGCCAAGGGCAGTGTGCTAGGCAGCTGACAGAAAAGTAAATACCTCATTTGGAGCAGAATTCAGTAGGCATCTGGTGTCACTGTCTCTTTTCCTAGCTGTGCAGGAGAAGTGGCCCTTTGGTAACTGAACTTCTGTAGCCACTAATCCAGGCAAGCATGTCACAGACTCAGCCCAGGGAGCTTAAATAAAATAAGAAAGTTATTCCTTTGGCCAGCATGGGAAACATTAGGCCCAGAGCCCAACTGGCCACCAACCAGTGGGATGGACCCTTTACAGCTGGCTTTGGGGGTCTGTTCCAGAGGTGTGTGGGTCTGGTATTCAGAAAGACTTCCAGTCAGTGGTGCTGGTAGTTTGTTTGGGAGGTGGGTGGGTCTGGCAGTGGAAAGGATTCTCAGTCAGGGCTCAGGGGAACTGTTTATGATTTTAGTGGATCTGGTAGTGGGAGAAACTCTGATGACTGACACAAGGGGTCTGCACCTGGCAAGAGGAGATAAGTCAGCTGTAATGGCTCCCCATATTGGCCTCACAGGAGAATTGACACCTCAACCAGTGAATCACTAGCCGGCCCGGTGGCACTAAGGGTTGAGGCACTGGATGCCATACCTCGCACCACGCTGGCGACCCGAGTTTGGGAGCGATCTCAGGTGCCGGGGGTCGGCAGGGGAGGGACTGGATTGAGCACCCATAGTGCTACTCTCCTGTCCCAGGGGGAGGGCATCAGGGAGCTCGGAGCTCCGGCGGTCCCTGGTGGAGATGGGGGGTGCTGCAGTTGCACAGAGCAGCACGTAATAGCGTGCCTGATGCTGGCAGGGTAGCCATGCACCACTGTGTCAGGGAGTGCACATGCAGGGGAAGGGGGCGGGTTGAACAGAACACAGAAAAACCCCAGTTCTATGGGTAGGCGATGGTACCAATCCCCATGCCCATGAACGGGTCCAACTCAGCCAACCTTCATAGATCCTCCACCCAGGGACCACATCTGCAGCTGGAGTCTACAAGTTAAGAGTGCCCAAGGTAGGAGGGGTGGCCCCACCCTGGAGGGGTTAAGCTGGGGGTGCCAGCTGTGAGGTGGGGGCAGAGAAGAGGAAGGTTTGGTCGGGGGGACTTCAGATAGGGCAGGATTGGATGCCTGAGAAAAACTCCTAGAACCATGACTGGAGGGAAAAAGAAAAGTAAAAAAAAAACATTGAATCACAGCCAGACTGACCCCTCAGCTGATGAATCACATTTAAGTAGAATATGGCTTTCAACAGGAAACTTGTCAGGTGGCGATGTGGATAATTGTGCCATTTGACATGCTACAGCTCCCTGCAGAAATGGCACAGGTATGCACGGAAATGAACCCAGAGTATCACTGCACTATTGTCTGGCAAGAGGGAGAGGCTGCTTTCTTCATAGCTCACCATCTAAAATCCTGGCATGCATAAAGACCCCCAGTATGTTTGCTCCACAATTTGCAAGTAAACATCAAAAAATTTTATAAAGGAAATTGTTATGCTTAGTTGGTGATGGAGGATAAATTAAACTAAGAACATAGCCTGCTGATAAAGGTTTGCTAGGATGGATAGATGGGGAGATAACTACAGAAGAGTAATTAGAGGTAGATCAAGTTTCTTGACAATTCAGGAGGGAGGAAGGAAGCATGTTGAGGGAACACCCATACTAGTAGAGTCAGTTTTCTGATTATTGACCAGGGGAGGTAGCTGCAGGAGTGGCTGTACCAACAGAGCTAGTTTTGTGATTATTCAGCTGGTGGGTGAAGGTGGACAGCAGAGATGAGTGAAGTGGATTGAAACAGTAAATATACAGCGGTTCAGGATGGCTGGCAACTACCCATTTGACCACATACAGTAGCTGACTCATAGGCAGACTGACAGCTCTTCCAATGTATCACAACCTTACAAGCAGGCTGACACTTCAACTGATGAATTCAATCCAATTAACATATGACTTCCAACTAGAAGACATTGGCAGGGGGTGATGTGAATGATTCTGCTGTACAACGGGCTACTGTACGGCTCCCTATAATAACATTCACGTGTATGCACTCAAAATTGATTTACAGTAGAGACCCAAGGCAACATTGACCTGGAAGGGGGAGAGGCTACTTTCTGCATTGCTCATTGGCTAACAGGCTGTCATGCCTACAGACAACAATGCTATTCCAGTATGTTTGCTTTGCAATTTGTAAACAAACAAAACAAGACAGAAAAGAAACTCCCACAACATTAATGCTAACACTTTGTACCATCTTTTGGAGCTGGAAGTTTTGCTGTTCCATCTGTTGGGTGTATTTTTAATAACGTTTATTAACTTGGACTGTGAATTGTGGTGTCTGCTTATAGCACTGAAGTAGCAGCCAGTCATTCAACTTTGGGAGCCAGGAGAGAGAGAGCAGGTGGTGGCTGAGGTTGACTCCAGGAGCGACTACAGAATGAGGGTCTGGACTGTACCCGAGGGGGTGAAGGCAGCAGACTGGTTGAGTTGGTGGGATCTGCCCAGCCTCTCAAACACTAAGCACTGGCCTGGAGTGAAGTGGGAGGCAGCAGCATGAACCGGGTTGTCGTGCTGCCTCTGAAGTGAAACTTACTGGTTTGGAGATGAGTTGTGAAGGGTCCCTGTGTGAAGCTCAGTGGACGAGGACTAACTTGCCTTGAGGTAGGTGCAGAGTGTGACTATTTTCCCCTGGGGAGTTGGGCTGCCAGCTGGAGGGTGGGCATTTACCTGAGCTCCTGGAGCTGTGAAGATCTGCCTGACGGGGATCGGGTAGCTCCAGCGGCTTAGGTGGGGGATTGGGTTGCGCTCTGGTGCCTGCCTGGGGGTGAGTTCTGGGCCTGGCATTTGGACCATCAAGATGATATTACAGGACCTGTTTTTTCGGGACTGGTTCCAACTTTTAATTGAGCATTTAAATGACTGCTAACTGATAACACTCTTGCCTAGTATTTCCATCTGTCGGACGCCTGACTTCCCTGTTACCAGCTGGAGTTCTTCCATGAATGGATTTGTTCTGTCTTTTGCAGCTGGGAGTTTTGCTGTTGCTGGACTGGCTGGAATTGTGTGGACCTGCTGGGTTTTGGGGTGACCATCTGGTTAGCAAACCACATGAGGGTCTGGAACAGGGCTTGCTGGAGGGTTAGCCCTTTGTTTCTGTTACTCCCAGGCTTCCCAGAAAGTCAGCCAGTGGGCTGATTTGAATGGAGTCGAGGTAGTGGGCTGCTGGTAAATCTGAGGGGCTGCCATCTCTAGAACACTGGTGGGATCCTGCGGCCTACTAATCATCTATTCCTGGTGCCTGGGCTGGAGATTTGAAGCTGGAAGCCCATACAGAAGAATCTGAACTGGTGTACTGCATGGTTTGATTCCTTTTGTTTCATTTTTCTATTTTGGCCCGGAATATGTTTTATGGGCAGTGAGAGTGCCCTGTGACTGCTTACATTTTTAGAATAACCTTGCAATTTCTTCACAGGGATATGTGAGAGATATCACTAGCAGATTTTTGGACAGTGAGAGTGCCTTGAAACTGACTAATATTTTATATAATTTCTGTTAATTTCAGAGATATGTGAGATATTTTATCTGGAATACTATTTTTACAGAATATCTGAGGAGGCGGGAGCTCCTCAGGCCCTTTTTACTAACATTAAATTCTTAATGGACTTGTTTATATCATTACCTGCTGTTGTATTACAGCTATTTGCACACAAAGGATATTGTAGGAAATAATGGGGGGGGGTTACTGTTATTTAATTTATTGTTTCGTGAATTGACATTGCGTTGTTGGGAGTGTCTGAAATATGTGTTGTGGTATCAGGGATACAGTCAGGTGGAACTCCCCCTCAAGACTAAAGGATCTTTGCCCTTTTGAATATCCTTCACTTCCTCTGGAAGTCTATAATAGATGCAGAGTTTTCGGCATCTTGAGAAGGAGGAGTGTAAGGAGTCGGGGATCCAGGAACTCTTAGGGGGGATGGGAAAGGAGTGGGCGGATAGGGACAGTGAGATCCAGGAGATGCCCTGGGGAGAAATGAATGCAGGAGCAAGGTTATCCTTGTCTTGTGCCCATACCCAAGGGCTCTAACTTTGTCATGCAGGAAGTGGAGTCATCATTGGACTCTTGTCCCTTCTGGGCGGTGTTAAGCAATGCCAGGTATATCAGGAATAAGACTGCAGTAGTTGCGGATCTTGTTGCTTCTGTTGACCTGGCTTGCATTACTGAAATTTGGCTGGATGAGAATGCAGGCCCTATTTTGAAGTCTGCAGTTCCCTTTGGGTTCTTGGTGATTCACTGCCTGAGAGTGGACCATAGGGGCGGGGGGGTTGCAGTCTTTTTTAGACAGGAACTGGATCTCAGGGAGGTGCCAGTTGGATGTACCAACTCCTTTGAGTGTATAGAGTGTGTGGGTGCAGGCTACAGGATCCTTTTCATTTACCATCCACCAGGTGATGGGAGGGAATTCCTGAGGGAGGTTGTGGATTTCATCACTGAGGTGGAATTGGAGTCCCCCAGATGGTTAATTTTGGGGGACTTCAATGCCTGGGTCGATGATGAACTCTCGCCTTTTGGACAAAACCTCCTCCAATTGATGGATTAATTGGGCCTGACACAGGTTTTTACCTCTGCAGCTCATGGGGGGCACTTTTTGGACTTGATATTCCATCTGGGGATGGATATCTCTGATGTGGAGGTGAAGCCAATTGGTTGGTCTGATCATCATCCCCTGAGATTCAGTTTCACAGCCCTTTGAAAAAGGTCTGCCCCTAAGGAGTTAGTACAGTTCTGTCCTTTGAGAGGAGTTACCTTGGAAAGCCTAATGATGGAGCTGGACTTCTCAGGATTGCCAGTGGATAGCACTGACCCAGGGCCCCTGGTGCTGGCCTATAATATGGCTGTAGTAGGAGCCTTGGATGTCATTGCTCCAACTCGTGTTTGTCCCCTTACTCTTCACCTGGGGGCTCCCTGGTTTACTGGTGAGGTCCGTGAGTTGAAGAAACCGGGGTGAAGATTGGAAAGACGCTGGCAGAAAACTCACCTAGAGGTGGACAAGCTTAGATTGGTAGATCCTTATAAGATCTACCAATCAGCAATTTCTCATAAGAAGGCAGAGCTCCTGTCCAGAGAAATTGCTACAGTGAAGAATAGACTGGCCCACCTCTCCCAGACTGTAGACAGACTGTGCAATCCAGCCTGTTTCCATGCCGGTTGAGCCTTGTCACAGTTACAGTGTAAGGAGTTTATGCAATTTGTCGCTGATAAGGTGTCCACCATCATGGATAAGATCAGCCAGTGCCTTCCCATTGGGCCTTGCATGGATCAATTGGGTAGTACTAATGCCCAGTTGACTTGGTTCATCTTTAACCAACTGGCAGTCATGGATATAGTGAGGATTGTCCAGACTCTGCGACCTACCTATTGTAGTTTGGATCTGGGCCCAACTCGCTTACTAGTGGGGTGTGTAGAGATTATCAGCCCGATCCTTAGCAGAATAGTGTTGGTTGCATTGGAGAGAGGGATATTTCCAGATCCCTTAAAAGAGGCAGTGGTTCGCCCTCTTCTGAAATAGCCCTCAGTTGATCCCGACTGCCTAGTAAACTACAGACCAGTCTCGAACTTACCTTTTGTAGGGAAAGTTATTGAGAAGGTGGTTGTTCTGAAGCTGGAGGATCATTTAACCAGCCACAGTATCTATGACCCTCTCCAGTCTAGCTTCAAGAAACGGTATAGAACTGAGACAGCCATGGTGTGGGTACTAAATGGTCTCCTGATGGAGAGAGATTGGAGAACATTGGTATGCTGATGATTCTCAGCTCTACATGTCTTTTGTGCCTGAACAGGAGTCTGATTCTATCACGGTGTTTAATAACTGCCTGCTGGAGATACAGAACTGGATGAGTACCAGTTGGCTTCAGTTGAACTCAAGTAAAACAGAGGTATTGGTGGTGGACCCTGGAGTTAGAATGTTGGAGCTAAGGGCAGGGAAACCCTCAGGTTTATACCTAGGAGGGATCCCGCTCATGGCCTCTGGCCAGGTGCATAACCTAGGTGTTACATTTGATGAGGGCCTGACCCTGAGGGTGCAGGTGTCGGCTGCAGTCAAATCTTCCTTTTTCCAGCTAAGGAATAAGCCTGGATGAAGCACCTGGTCCCACGCAAAGATCTTCCCACCTTGGTCCATGCCTTAGTGACTAATCGTTTTGACCATTGCAATGCCCTCCCTCTAGGGCTATGGTAGATGGATATCCACCACTTGCAGCTAGTGCAGAATGTGACAGCCAGGTTGTTGACAGGAATCTCTAGATCCGGCCATATAACACCTGTGCTGCGTGAACTGCACTGGCTGCCTGTACAGTGGCAGATCACCTTCAAGGTCGCGTTGCTGACCTATAAGGCCCTACATGAGTTGGGACCTCAGTACCTGAAAGAACTGTCTCCTTACTGTGTCCTTCCTGCTCTCTCTGATCCTCTTATGAGGGACTGCTAGAGATTTCCAGGGTAATTCTGAAAACATCTGGTGGAAGATCTTTTGCCTTTATGGCACCTACCCTGTGGAATACTCTACCTCATCACATACGAGATAGCCTGACTGTAGAAGGATTTAAAAAATCCCTGAAAACCTTTTTGTTCAAGGAAGCTTTTCCGGAAATTTAATATATGCTGGGTATGTATCTGTTATTAATAGTATGTATTTTAGATTTATTTAATTTTGTATGGATTATTGTAATGGTGCCCTGAGCACAGGAAGGGTGGCTTGTATAAATAAATTTACCTTACCTTGCCTTACTTGTTTCAGAGATGTGCCTGTTACTTGTTTGTATTAAAAAAAGGTGGTATATAATCCCGTATGAGCAAATATGAAGGACACAAGAAAAAAAGTGAACATAATAACTGTTTTAGCATTTTGATGCAGCAAGATTTCACATAGCCCTAAGCAGCAGTGGCAATCCTTCCGTAAGATGCTGGTGGCCTTTATTTTGTTGTACTGCATAAAGTAAGTGTGTGAAAAAAATTCAAAATCATTCAGAGGTAAACCATTGTGAGCATCACTTCCAAATGCAAGGTCATCTCCCCCAAGAAGTCACAGGTGCTATCCACTACCAAGTCACAGGTATCAGCTCCTAGTCACAGGTGTTATTTGAACAAGTCAGAGATGTCATCTGAACAAGTCACAGGTGCCAACTGTTAAAATCAAGGGTGTCAACCTTAACAAGTCACACATTCTACTCACTGCCAAGCCACAGGTGTCATCCCCAACACACAAAAGTGCTCACACACTACTATGTTACAGGTGCCACTCCAGCTCCATATGCTATGGGAAAGGGGACAGAAAGCAGGGGGCTGTCCGATTTTCAGTGGTACCCAACACTGTATGTGAGAGCCCAACCCAGAGAAATCAGTGCTACTATTTCAAAACTATAACAGAACTTGTAATTTTTTTAAGTGACTGTAGGCTGCATTGCCTATTAACCGTGCATACACCACCATACCAATGTGCAGTGCCATTTTGTTCACTTCATTGCTTTCTCTTTCCTTTGAAGTATGCCCCCTTCCCTCCATTTAGAACATATGTACAATATTTTTTACCTGCATAGCTCATCCCTACGTGCATAACATAAAATCTCACAACTGCAATGCCCTTCATTTCTCCTTAGTGGACAGTGGCAAAAATGGGATTGACATGTTAGTTCTCAGCACCTTAGCATCACAGCCAGTTCTCAGGACATCCTTCTTCATGGTACCTTTTGCAAGGAGACATCAGGACCTAAATCAATTGGCAGTTGTAGTGCTGACTGACCATGCTCCACTCTCAGTTTGTCTGCGTAGGTGGGACTTTACTCCTTCACTTTTCACATACCATCAGTGTCACTGGCAGTGATGGTATGAGACAAGATACTCTGTCCATCTCCTTACTGGATCATAGCCTTCCTTAGTAACAAGGTAGGTTGCACGAATACAGACAATTAAAAAAATACTCATCATATTCTGTCTCTCCTCTTCTTTGCTTTGAGCAGTCCTGAGTCTGATCTTAGCCTTGGCCTAACCTGTCTACTAGGCTCACCCACTGGCCAAGGCCCAGTGCAACACAATCAATGGCGGTAACAACTTAACAAGCAATGTCAGTGTTAAATGGCCAAAACCAACCCTACAATGTGGTGCAACCAAAGTAGTGCTTTTAGCACCAGACAGCTGGTCCTGACTCCCATTAAATGGCATGTAGCAGTGACTGTGGAGGATGGGGGATGGCTGGGGGAGTGGATTGGGACAGCAAATAGTTATATACAGAAATTCAGCCAAGTGGTGCAGGTTGAGTGTGTTGCTCTCCCTTGTAGGCAATCTGGGTTTTCTGCACATGCCTGTCCCTCCTTCTAGACCGGTGGAGTCCTTAGAATCATGTGGAGGCATTGCTTTCAGATTCTTGGGTGGCTATTACTCCCAACACGGCAGAGATTCCTATGGTAGAAAATCTGGAGCATGGAATGTTGTGGGGACCATGCAATGTCCTTCTCCTCATACAGGCTGTCACTTGCTCTGAGCCACTAACTGAACTGCTCGTAGCTTGGTGGGACTGTATAGGGTTCCAGACTGGCACATGATGCATTCTCCAAACCCATGCCTGTGCCCCAGTGTGCTTCTCTCTGTCTCTCTCTCGCTCTCTCCACAGTGTTAGAATTTAGAGTAATGCCATGCCCCAGGGCTCACCATGATATCTGGTGGGCTTTTCTCCAAGTATGGCACAGGTGGGAGAAAACTGTGTGGAGTCCCAAGGTAGGACATTGTGAGGCCAGTGGGAAGTGTTAGGGGAATTGTCAAATTAGGAGAACCGAGGACAGTCAGATGAGAGGACAATAAATTTATTTATTTTATTTTATTTATTTGTGAAATCAGTTTACAACCTTTGAGCCAGAGGCTCGTTTCCAAAGGTACCTTGTCACATTAAAGACATACATAGAGTTTTAGGTTACATAGCACAGGTTTTCTAAAACTAGGCATTCATCAGAGGTGCCACGTCACACTGAGGTCAGACAAAATACATTTAGGTTACAGGGTACAAGTAATTGAGAACAGGTGTTACACAAGTTGGTAACAAAAATTGAACAATCTAATAGGCATACCATGAAACAGCTGGCACTGGCCAGGTTAGACATAGGTGCGGTGTACCGGGAAGAGGTGGTGGGAGGGCTAGGTGGAGAGCCACCCGGTGGGCGTTGTCATGAGAAGTCGAGGTGGAGGCTGCCTTCAGAGACAGGAGCAGCTACGAGTGTTGAAGAGTTGGTTTCGAAGGGTGGTTTTGAACTTGGAGATGGTGGTGGCATTGGTGATGGGGCAGGGAGAGAGTTAAACCAAGATGGGGCTCTGTAGCAGAAGGACCTCTGGCCACGGCTGGTTCTTGATCTGGGGACCATTAGAGTGGTCTTTTTGGATGACCGTGTTGCAATAGTGGGTGGGAACCGGTGGATGGATGCCATCACCCCAGGAGGGGAGAGCCCGAGTAGGGTTTTTTTTGTGAGGAGGCAGGTTTGATATCGGAGCTGTTCATCCAGGGTAAGGAGTTTAGCCTCATCATACAGCTGACAGGTGTGTGTGAGCCTGGGGGTACCAGTAATCAATCTGCAGGCTTTATTCAGGGTTAAGTGAATTTTTTAGAGTGCAGTCATGTCGGCAGCACCATAGACTGGTAGACCATAGTCTACAAGGACAATACAGAGACGTAGCGAGCTGGGGCGCATTTGGGGAAGGCAGGTTCTATGGTGGAAGAGGATGCCAAGCCATGTGTTAGTGGCAGATGTTAGGGCATCAATGTGGTTGTGAAATGTGAGGGCTGAGTCGAAGGTGACCCCAAGGTATTTGTAGGAGCAGACTTGTTCCAGTGGCTGTTTGGTACTAGGAAGGATATAGAGTGGGTGGTTGCTAGCTTTGTTTTGTGGGTGGGAAAAGATCATAGCTTTGGCTTTTTTAAGATTAATGACGAGTCTGTGCTCCTTAAACCAGGCTTCAGCATTATTGAAAGACTGCTGTAGGGTTTCCTGAAGGGAGACGGGATTGCGGTGGGTGGCAAAAAGGACAGCGTCATCTGCATACAGGAGAATTTTGCTAGGGCATGCACTGGGCAGGGTGTTCAGATAGAGTGAGAAGAGAAGGGGGCCCAGGATGGAGCCTTGGGGGACCCCAGAGTGAATGGGACGGGTATCAGAGAGTATCCCATTGATTTTAACACACTGTGATCGGGCAGCTAGATAGCTCATGCACCATGCTAGGGGGCCAGCCGAGAGACCAGTGTGGCAGAGAGCATTCAGCAGAAGAGGGTGGGAGACGGTGTCGAAAGCCTTTGAGAGGTCGATGAACACTGCACCAGCTAGGGAGCTGATATCCAGGAGGAGTGTAGGAAGTTGGAGAATTCAATTAGTGCAGTGCTGGTACTGTGACCAGCACGAAGCCATGTTGCTCTGGGCATAAGATGTTGTGCTTAGCCAGATATTCAGTAATTTGAATGGCCACCACTTTCTCCAGGGCTTCAGAGAGGAGGAGGATGAGATTGGCGGTGGTTGTTGACCGACGACCTGTCGCCCCTTTATGAATGGGTTGATTATTGCTGTTTTCCAAGCCGTGGGAAATTGCCTCCCAGGCAGGCGACTGTTAATTAGGCTGGTGAGTGGGGCAAGGACTTCATCTAGCACCAGCCTGAGGATACTGGGGTCCAGTGAGTCACTGCCAGGACTGTTGCTATTCAAAGCTTTGATTAGGATGGGTCTGGCTTCCCAGGCAGAAATCTTGCACAGGTGGAAGCTGGGGTGCTGGAGGACAGGGGGAGGTTGGTTGGGGGGAGGGTCAAAGAAATTACTAGGGAGGACAGAGCTATGGTCAGTGAAAGCGGTGTTGAGCCAGTTAGCTATGGTGGCAGGCTCGGTGGAGGTAGTGCCATTGCTAGTGAACTAGGATGGGGCAGGGGAGCGTGATTTTCCATTTAGTTGTTTAATATTATCCCAGAAAGTCCGTGCCGAACCCCAGGAGGAGGTGAGGGCGGCCTGGTAATGGTCGGCCTTGGCTTTCCGGATGGCCCAAGAGCACTTATTCCGGGCTGCATTGTAAGCCTGCCTATCAGACAGCCGACCCGTTTCAGTGGCAAGGTGCCAGAGGTTATCCCAATTTCTTAGTAATTGTAGAAGGACAGGGCTAACCCATGGTGCATTCTGCTTTTTGGATCGGATTTTGGTGAAGGGTGCAAAGAGATCACAGGCCATGTTAAAGGTGTGTGAGAAGAAGGCGAGGGCAGTGTCAATGTCGGTTGCACGATGAATGGGGGACCAGTTTATCTGGGTGAGGAATAGTTTAAGTTTTTGCAGCCCACCAGGGCGGAGGTGCCTGCGGAGGGTGGTCTGGGCTTTGGGTTTGGGATTGGGGACTGCCCAATGAAATAGGATAGGGGAGTGGTCACTTAGGAAATCTGGTAGGACCTGGATGTTTTGGATTTTTTGGGGTCGGTTGGTGATAATTACATCCAGAAGGGTGCTGGTTCCTCTCTTAGGGTTTATTCTAGTGGGCTGGGTGACGAGTTGCGTCAGGTCTTGGGTGGCAAATGAGTCTCTGATCATGGAAGAGGAGGTGCTGAGCCAATTTACGTTAAGGTCCCCAACTAGGATTTGTTCTGCCTTATGGTGGAGGGAGGCTAGATAGTCAGTTAAAGATACCAGGGCTGGGCGCTGGTTCTTTGGGGGAACATAGGCAGTGGTGAGATAGAGAGGACCCCTAGAGGGGTCCGGGGTGAGTTTGAGGGTAAGAGCCTGGGCCCCATTTACAAGGGCAGGGGTGGGGAGCGCGTGTCCAAATATTGTGTCCCTAGTGTAGATTGCACAGCCTCCCCCTCGTTTGCCTACTCGGTCCTCCCGGTATAAGGTATAGCCTGGGAGGGAGACAAATGAGTCAGGGGTGGATTTGGACAGCCAGGTTTCAACCAGGGCTGTGATGTCTGGTTGATGAGCCATGGCCCAGCACTGAAGGGCATCAATTTTTCAGCATGCTGCATATGTTCATGGAGGCTATTTGGAGACCAGTGGGCTGAGTAGGTGGGTGGGAGGGGCAGGGCCTGGGTTGGGATGTATGTTCCCGACAGGAGCAGAAGGAGGAGAACTGCTCTGGTCAGAGGGTGGCAGAAGGAGAGTTCGCCGGGAGCAATAGGAAGAGAAGGGGTTTGTAGCACAGGGGTGGGTAGGGCAGCACAGGCAGAGAAGGCTTGAGTGATCAGATGCCCAAGGGAGCGGGGAGGCAAGGTAATATCTGGATGGGGGTGAGTGGAGAGGAACATATGGGGTGTGTGGAGGAGGAGGAGGGGAGGAGCAGTGGTATAGGAGGAGGGAGGCACGGAGGGAGGTAGGAACACTAGAGTAGTGAGGCTGAGGTGTTAGCAGGACAATAGGGTTGGTGGAAGGCAAAGGAGGAGGAGGAGGAGAAGAAAGAGGCAGGTGGGCAGGAGGTGCACATGCATAATTGGTAAGGGTGAGAGAGCTGAGGTGAAGAAAGATGGGGGGAACTAGGATGATAGAGGAGGGAGATAGTAGTGAGAGGTCACCTCTAAGTGTAGTTGTCACTTGGTACAGTGACAGAGCTGGTGCCTGAGGTGCACAGGGCACCAGGTTCAAGACTTGCCCAGGGCAGCAGGAAGGACCCCAGACAGTGGCTGCATCAGCAGGGAGCTGGGCTCAAGGCCTGCAGAAACAATCAGACAACAATTTAGCAGTGTCTGAGGGTTAGAGGGTTTTTTTTAGAGTTTGAAATCCTGCCCAAATAATAGACAGGTGTGCTAGCTGAGTGGTGGAACTGCTGACTAAAACAGTGAGGGTGCAGGGTTCAAAGGCAGCAAGAGAGAAGTGGTAAAACTTTATATTTTTGGGGGGGGGGGGTAAGAGACTAAAAGTCCTAGAAAGTAGGAGTAAAATAGCTAGACAAAGTGGTTAAGTGGTTAAATAGAATAATAAAAAAAAAACAAGAGATATATGAAATATAGAACAAGTTAAAGTATGTAAAGTCATAAAATAAGACATGCTGTGTTCTATATTAAATATGTAAAGTCCTTCATAAAAGACAGGGGCAACAACAGCCATTTGAAGGTTTATACTTCAAAGCTTATATAGAATTGTCCAAGAAGTCTGCAGTTTTAGATCCATATATTAAAGTGTTTCAGTTTGGGAAGGGAAGAGGGCTTTCTGTTTAAAGGCATATTCCCCATGTTGATTTGGGCTCTAGGTACTTTGTAGGTTAGGCAGTATGTCAGTCTCAGGCTATATGGCAGGTACAAGGTTAGTTGTAAGGTAGCTAGATGCACTAGTTATAGTGGAAGGAGGAAATACATAGCTTACATAAGCGTGTCATGCTTCTCTGAGCTATACTGGGCATTTCTAAAAGATCAGTGTCTAGTGCAGCAGTCAATCAGTAGATGCTCTAGCATCATGAATAAATAACTACACTTATAATCAGCTTTACAGCTCAACTAATGTGGCACAAGGAGGTAAAATCAATTGCCTGAGGTCAGACAGTAAAGAAGCAATGAAGAGCCTCTGGTTGGCTTGGGACCTGCAGTCTAGTTCACAGGTCATGGCTTGCAATCCATCATGTGTACCTTCCTGGCAGTTGTTAGTGAGGAATTTTTTAACTATAATCTTTCCTTATGACTCCAGGTTAATGATCCTACTACAGGAAGGGCTACCAACACAAACAGTGGTTAAACATCAATGTTTCCTGGTAATACAGTTCTCTATTTCAGAATCAATACACTTTTTTTAAATGCTGATGGTTTTCATCAATGTAGTTCTACAAAACAGGTTCTGTTTCATTTTATAGCATGCCCTCTTCACTGCTAAGGATGTGATGATAATTTAATCTAGATGCTAGTGTTATTGAAATTACTACCATGTCTCTAACAACACTGTATTTTTTTTTTCATTTTAATGAGTTGTTCTGGGAAATGATAATGTGAGACCAAGCTAACATATACAAAATATATTTAAACTCAGGGCTGCAACATCAGGTTTGAGTTAGAATACATGTTGGTTTATAGAACAGCAGCTGTTTTCCAAGTCTGCTCCATTTCTACAGAAATCTTGAACTTTCTTTATTTCAGAGAGTCCACTGTGCCAAGGAAGAAACATTGGTAAATACAGAAAGGACAATATGGCTCTATCTCAATACTTACCAGGCAATATTATTTTCATATGTTAACTGACCATCCCAACATTTTGCTGTATTACAGCTTAAACATGATTATTCCTATAGGATAAAACATTCATTACAGTATCAGAAAACATTATGGTGGATTTTCAAAGCCTATGTCTAGATGCAGTTTTCTTTTGTACAACTTTGGACAGAAGCCATACTGCCACTATGTCCAGTTTTCAAAGTTAGGATATTTATTTATTATTTATTTCAAAAGTTTCAACAGAAAAGACATACTGACCTGATACTTTGTTTCCAGATACTTTGTGGGGTGAGGGTAAGCAAAATACAATAGTCCCTCATTACAACGAATGGCCCAGGATCCAGCATTTCAGTTTGTTATAGTACGGGTTCGCTATAACGGAAATAACTGAAATAGCCCAAATTGCCAATCCCCTTATGTGCTTTTAATACTGTACAGTATGTATTGTAATGAAGTAGATGCAAAACAGTACTATTTCATAATAAATTATTTTAGGTACATTCACAAAGAACTCTAAAAAAAGCAAGCATTATGTTTTAAAGTGCTACAGTACTAAGAAAATTGCTTACAGTACATTTGGGGCAGCACCTTTATTTATTTATTAAAATAAATGTTCAAAGTGGTCTGTATCATTCAACCCCTTGTTTGCTCAGCCCATGCCACAGAGATAATTTTCTTTAAGATTAGAAGCTGCAACGATGTTATGTAGGGCTGGCGTTCAAGGAATCTGAGACCTGTCTCCAGTGCAGCAGGTCTGTTCCCAGCAGTAATTTCTGTTATGTCTTGCCCCTCACTTTTTGCATCAGGGTCACAGACTGTAACAACAGAACTGCTGTCACTTTTTATTTCAGCAATGATTTCCTCTTCTGTTAGTGGAACTGTCATCGGGCAAGTATCATCTACATATAACCAATCATTGAGCAGCTGGGTGTCCGTGTTAAGATTGAGACCGGAAGCAAGCTGTTCAGTTTCTGTGTCTGTACCTGTATCTGTATCTGCATCCTCTGACTGGAAAGGATGGACTTATGAGGAAGGTATGCAGGCATAAGATACAGTTAGTGAGTATTGCTTATATCAGAGTGTTTCATTTAGTGAATGAATCACATGTCAAGGAACTCCTACATACTCACAGTAACAAAAAAACTGACAGCTAAAAAAAACCAAAAAAACTTAACAGCGATCACGCCTCCTACTGAAAATCAAAGGAGTTTAGCAGCTGATAATGGGACCAAATGTACAGTTCATTATGTCTGAGAATTTGTTATAACAAGGGACATTATAGTGAGGGAGAACTGTAGTTCAAGAGAACAAAAAATATGTAACATTAACAGCATTACAAAATAAAAGTCATACACAGCAGTACGGTATATTAAAAGGAGCATAATCAAACATTGCAAGGCAAATTGAAATTCTGTATAAATAGTCTGGTTCCCTTCCCTTCTACCTTAAATCCTTTCTATCCTCACCATCTTCTTCTTCCTACCCTCTCCACAACAATATTTCCCATTCCCTCTATTTTTTTAAGGAAATCTACTGTTGGACAATCTTCTTTCCCATATCACTTTCCAAAACTTTAGCCCTTCCTTCCCCTGTCAATTCATTCTGTATTTTCTGCTTCCCCACTAAAGCCTCTTCCTCATGACTTTTCTTCTCCTACCTGCACCTGTCCATTGCCCTTTTCATCTTGTCTTCCCTCCCTACTTTTGTTTTGCCCTGGCCATGATGTTCTTTCACTCCCCTTTCATACCTGTCAGAGTAGTTCCCCCTCCTAGTGTAATCTGTGCCTTATTTACTGCATGTACTGTATCTGTTTACTGATTTGCCTTTAATATTTATGATTATGCTTCTTTGGAATACTGTATTACTGTATATGGCACCTATTTTTTTGCATTTATAATATTGTTATTACTGTTTAGCCTTCTCCATTTCCCCTCTCCCACAGGATGCATCTGGAAATAAGCTGTTAGCAGCTCAATATGCTTTCCTGGTGAAACTTTTGAAATAAATAAGCAAATAAATAGAATTGGCACAACAGGTACATTTATCAGATAAAATATTTTTAGCTTTGCTAAGTAGGGGGAAATTACTCAAACAGGTATAGCAGGGAGGAGGGGAGCAAAATGGACAGGACAATATGAGTAAGGGGAAAGAAAATCAAGAAGTAGGAGGTCATGGATAGTTGCAGGCTGGAGTAGAACAGTCATGAAGAAGAAGAGAATTAAGGGAGAAAGCAGAAGAGGCAGAGCAGATTGACAGGGTAAGGGTGGACCAGAGTTTAGGAACGTGATAAGAGAAAGCAACTGACCAACAGTAGATTTCCTAAATGGAACAGAAAAGAAATGAGAAAAATTCTGTTGAGAGGGTAAAAGGAAGGAGTGGGAGAGTGTAAGGGAGGTGAGGGAAGAGAGGAGGGAAGGGACCCAAATCAGAATTTGGATATAAAGGCAGCATAATGGGAGAAGTGCCTGGCATTAAGAGAGGGGAATGAAGGGCAGAGTAGAGTGAGAAATGATGGGTACAAGGGAGACAGTCTAGGGCAAAATGACAAAAAGAGTGAAATACAGCATAGCTAAGGTCAATTTTTAAAACTCTGACTTAGTCATGTCCAGTTTACAAAGTTCAGCTATAAATGTACCTGGACACATTTTTCAGACTGAGTGTAACCTGGTTTATCATTTACATGTACTGTACAATGATAATTACAAAAAGTTGACCAGGTACTGCAGCATAATGCAGTTGCAGTAAAAATTTACTGTGGTGTAATGCAGTTGTGGTAAACAAAAAGCATTGAATAACATGTATTTTTTTAACACAACTGTGTTATACCAAGGTTAAGTTTTACTGTTACTTCATTATACTGCACTACTGGGTCAATTGCTTTGTAACTAGCACTGTATGTCTAGCAGATTTGTTATGCAAAACTGGAGGTAAAGTACCATAAAACAGCTACAGATTCTGCAGATGCTGTGAATCCAACTTTGGAAAAATGCCACATGAAATAACTAGGAATTGTGCCCATTATTTCACTTGAAAATTCCACCAGAATAACAAGGATATGTCCCCATTTTATGACTTAAAAATATCTCTTTATGGTTATTCTTTTGCTATAATGTTTACTATAAATTTTAAGGGTTGGAGGATATGACAGTTCATTCAGTTTTCTTCATTTAATCTTGTTCACTAATTCCAAGAATTGCCTTTTATTCATTCTTTTGTTACACTGTGGTGTTACATTATATTATGGTAAAAGCAACTAAAATACCATGACCAGCCACTAGATTAGAAATCTTTCCCCGATGCTGAATCTCCAACTCATAGAACTGATTACAATTTCTAACTAAGCTCTGCTATACCTGAAACTCAAAAACTAAAAAATAAATAAATAAAAAATACTTGTCTAGCTCCCACTGAGCTCTTTGTGTGTGGATTGCTGGGATAGTGAAGAACCAGTAGGCTGGCTGAGCACGCCTGCCAGACAGAATGTGATCTATGCAGTGAAGGGTACTATTTGTAGTGCATTCCCTGTATGTTAAAGAATGATTTAAAGTAGCTGCAGCATTTTGAAAGCATTGTGAGGCACTTTAAAGGTTGTTTTTATATCACTTTGGAAAGCACTGAACCAGAAGTAGGAAGCAGGCTACTTCCGGTCTTGGTCCTATTTAATAAACAAACCCAGGGAGTGATAGCAGGCGTGGGGCAAAGGTGACGTGGGGCAGAGGCAAGCAGCATCTGTCAGCATCAGCTAGAGAAGTCTAGAAGGCAGCTATAAATATTTCATTTTAATTCAAGTAGCTTAATTATATTATAATTAGAAGAATTACAACATGGACCCAGCAGGCGACTTATTAAATCTCATTTGTAAAGAAGGCTTAATAACTCAATGTACTACATGCAGAATAAATACAGCAAAAGCCATGCAAACAAGTAACAAAAACAACTGCACTAAAAGTCAGGCTTTTCAGGAACTCTAAATTAATTTAAATGACACACAAATGGAACTCTGGAATGTCCTTGAAATAAACAAATTTAGAGTTTTGTCAAATCACTGAAAAAGGAAGCAACACTAATATTACAGAAACAGTCATTAAACAAAAACAAAAGTGCAATGGAGGAAGAGAGTGAATCTTGCCCCTCCCTCACATCTGAGTGGAAACATGAAAGCAGTAGAGAGCATCTGGAACTAACAGATGATCAAGACTGGTGCACAGCTAAGCACACATAAAATAATAGGAACAGCAGGAGGGCAGAGTTTGGCAGTAATGACGTCATGACCCTATCAAACAGATATGAGGTCATAAGTGAAGAGAATATAGAGTAACATACAGAACAAAGAAAAGAAAGCAATAATAGAAACAGAGAGATTATAGTTTCTTAGGGATTCAATAAGACATTGCAACACAACAATATGTGGAACAGATAAACAACGTAGAAGGTTATCATGTTTCCTTGGGGCAAACATCCAGGATGTAAAAAACAGGATCTCAAGTATCCTAAAGAAAAGTGGAAGACAACATAGAATCATATAATCATAGAAGCTTGACAGCAGAAAAGGACCCTACCGGCCCATCTAGTCTGCCCATCCCTCCTTTTTCACATACCCCCCATTTCCACCTGCCCCTGCACTCCCCCCTATACTCAGCCCCATATGCTTGTCCCATGCCCTCTTAAATACCTCCACCATTCCAGACCCCCCCACTCCATCTGGCAGTCTGTTCCAGGGCTCCACCACCCCATCTGTGAAGAAGCACCCCCTCACATTGCCTTTATGTATTTCCTTGCAGTCTGAGGCTGTGCCCTCTAGTTCTGGCTCCCTCCTTCCTCTTTAGCAGACCCCCTTCTTCTACTTTATTGAGTCCCTTTACATATTTAAAGGTTTCAATCATGTCCCCCATTTCCCTTCTTGTTTCCACTGTGTACAGATTCAGCTCCTTACACCTCGGCTCGTATGTCTTCCCCTGCATACCCTGCACCATCTTTGTTGCCCTTCTCTGAACCCTCTCCAATGCATCTATAGCCTTGCGGAGATGTGGTCTCCAGAACTGAACCCCACACTCTAGCTGCGGCCTCACCATAGCTTTGTAGAGGGGCATTATTACTTACCTCCTTCTGCTAGTAATGCCCCTGCCTATGCATGCCAACATTTCATTTGCTTTTCCTGCTGCCTTGCTACATTGGAACCCAGCCTTAAGGTTTGAGGAGACTATGATCCCCAGATCCCTTTCCTGTTCTGATTTTTTGACACCCCCCCCCTCCGGCATGTATCCTGCTTGCATGTTTTTACTCCCTAGGTGCATCACAACACACTTCTTGGCATTAAATTTCAGCTGCCACTTCCCAGCCCGCTCTGCAAGTGTCTTAAGGTCCTTTCTCATGTCCTCCACCCTCTTCGGTGTGTCCACTCTGTTGCAGATTTTTGTATCATTGGCAAATAGACACACTCTTCCTCTCAAACCCTCCACAACATCACTGATGTACAGTAGATTTTGAAGAGAAGCAGACACAAAACTGACCCCTGTGGCACCCCACTCCTTACCCTTTCCATCTCAGAGTGGACCCCATTTAGTACCACCCTCTGAGTTCTCCCTGCTAGCCATGCCTCCACCCAGCTTGCTATTTTCCCTCACACCCCCCCATGATTTCCGTCTTGCTCACCAACCTCCTGTGGGGAATGGTGTCAGAGGCCTTGCTGAAGTCCAAATAGGCCACGTCCACCACCCCTCCCTGGTTGATTACATGAGTCACCCAATCAAAGAACTCAATTAGGTTGGTCTGGCATGATTTCCCTTTGGTGAAGCCATGCTGTCTGCTGTCCTGCAAGCCACACTCCTCCAAGTAATCCACCACCTTCTCCTTGATTAATGCCTCCATTATCTAAACCACCACAGATGTGAGGCTGACTGGGTGGTAGTTCTCCTTTAGCTCCCTGCTACCTCCCTTGTGCAAGGGCACCATGTCTGCCCTCCTCCAGTCCTCCATCACCCTCCCCATATCCAGGGACAGGTTGAAGAGGCTTGTCAAGGGTGCAACCAGTTCCTCCCTCAATTTCCTGATCACTCTGGGCTGTAACCCATCAGGCCCCATTGCCTTGTCCACCCTTAGTCTATCTAGCTCTGCCCTGACCCTATCCACAATAAATGGGCTCTGATCCACCCATTTGCTCTCCCTCCCTCCCCTTAAGCTTTAGCACCGGATCCTTGCCTTTCTCCTCTGTAAATACTGAACTAAAGTACTTATTTAATGCCTCTGCCTTTACATAGCCCTGCTCCAAGCTTATCCCCTCCTTCCCCCCCCAGTCTAGTAATCCACTGCCCTGCCCTTCCCCTCTCTCTCCCATATCTGAAAAATGTTTTATCCCCCCTCTTGGCCTTCTTGACTATTTTCTCCTCAGTGGCTGCTTTTGCCCTTCTGATCTCCCTCCCTGCCAAACTCCTCTTGTCCCTGTACTCCTCTCTATCTTTCTCTCAGAGTTTCCTCTTAAATTTTCTGACAGCCCTCCTCCTTTCCCTGACTGCCCCCGCCACCTCCCTAGTGAAACAGAGTGGTCTCCTGCCCCTCTTGTTCTTCCAGACCTTTTTTATGTACATTTCTGCTGCTTCCTGAACCCCTCGCCTGATAACTTCCCATAATTCCTCCACTGTCCCTATATTTACTGTACCTTCCATTTTTTTTCCCTATCTTTGTCATCTTAACAAAGTTTATGTGTCTGAAGTCCATGACTGTTGTACTGGTGTTACTTGTCTCTCTGCCTGCCCCATCACCACGACCAGCTTTGCCTGCCCCACTGGCTTGCCTGCCCTATCACTGGGTAGGTTAGTCCCATTGATTTCTACCCCATTACTACATTGCTCCATTGCTACATTACATTACATTGCTCCATTACCACAAATCAATGAGGAGATGAACCCAGAACTTTGGCTTATGGTGTCCAGGTACAAACGTTCCTCCTGAATTCCAGGCTGGACACCATGAATGGATATCACCTGACAGCTTTCAAGCATATAAACATGGTTGAGCTCAAAGCTTGGGCCTCTGCTTTGTTATTAATGTACAATTAGATCTCACTTATGAATTTTAGTGTATGCTTAACCTTAATTGTGGCCAAGTTCACTACTTGGACAACTGCTTTTTACTAATTAATTAACAATTTGCAATTAATATCTACTTGTGAATGTTACAGTGTGTATGACATTAATTATAGCCAAGTTCAAGACTTAGGAACTTGACTTTCATTTATTTTTAATTTTAAACAAAACTAATTACTAAGGGAGAACTTTTTTGCTCTTGAGCAGTATTAATTTTTCATTTATTCATTACCAATCGGGTTTACAACCTTTGAGTCAGAGACTCATTTGCAAAGGCACCTCGTTGTGGGGGGCAGACATCAAGACAGTTATTACAGTGCAGATTAAAACAGAGGATAGAAACATAGAAACATAGAATTTGACGGCAGATAAGGACTGCTTGGCCCACCCAGTCTGCCCATTTCTCTACCTGATGGATAAGCTGCAGATCCTAGTTAACCAGCAGCCTACTTCTTCCTACCCCCACCCCCTAGAATTGCCTTATGACTGTCCTATGCATGCTTGAATTCCACCACTGTTTTTGACTCCACAACCTCCTCTGGAAGGCTGTTCCATACATCCACAACCCTTTCTGTGAAAAAATACTTCCTTAAATTACCTCTGAGCCGCCCCCCTTCTATCTTCAAATTGTGCCCCCTTGTTCTTGCACACCTCTTTTTTTGAAAGATGCTACCCTCTTGGACTTTGTTGATTCCCTTGAGGTACTTGAAAGTTTCTATCATGTCCCCCTCTCCCTCCTTTCCTCAGGGCTATACATATTAAGCTCCTTAAGTCTCTCTTCATATGTCTTCCGGTGCAGACCCTGCACCATTTTAGTTCCTGCTCTGGACAGCTTCCATCCTGTCTATGTCTTTGCGATTGGGTCTCCAGAACTGCATGCAGTACTCCAGATGTGGTCTCACCAGCTGTCTGTACAGAGGATAATAACTTCTTGTTTTCTACTGGTGATGCCTCTCCTATGCATCCCAGTATCCCCCAGCCCTCCTTGCTGCCCTCTCATTGCTTGCCACCTTTAGGTCATTTGATATGACTACCCCCAGGTCCCTTTCCATTTTGTTGTTGTTAGTATCTCACCCCCAATGTGTACTCTTCCCGGGGTTTTGTTTCCCAGGTGTATTACCTTGCACTTCTTAGCATTGAATCTAAGCTGCCATACATTTGACCATTCCTCTAACCTTGCCAAGTCCCTTCTCATCCTTTCCACCCCACCTTGTGCATCAACTCTGTTGCAGATCTTTGTGTCATCTGCAAAGAGACATACTTTCCTTCCAGTCCCTCTGCAATGTAACATAGAAGACATTGAAGAGGACAGTCTAATACTGAACCCTGAGGTATCCCACTGCTAACCCCTTTTTCAGTGGACTCCATTTACTATTACTCTCTGTGTCCTATTCTCCAGCCAATTCTTTACCCAGGCTGTCATCTTGGGACCACTCCAAGGCTGGCTAACTTGTATATTAATTTTTGTGTGGGACTGTGTCAAATGCCTTGCTAAAGTCTAGGTAGGCCATGTCCACAGCCCTCCTGATCAACTACTTTGGTCACCCAGTCAAAGAAATCTATCAGATTTGTCTGGCATGACCTTCCTGCTGTGAATCCATGCTGCCTTGGGTCCTGTCCCTCTGGCCTCTAGATCCGCAACAATTCTTTCCTTCAGAAGTGATTCCATCATTTTCCCTACCACTGAGGTTAAACTAACAGGTCTGTAGTTTCCTGCTTCTGCCTTGCTCCCACTTTTGTGAAGGGGAATCACATCTGCCCTCCTCCAGTCCTCAGGTACCACCAGATGGCCTGCGAGTAGTGGAAGAAGCAGCCCCTTATGCTGGTGTCTGGAAAGGTGCTGGACAGTTAGTGCCAGCTGGCACACTCAAAATCAATCAGCACGGTGGTGGGGCAAGTGCCAGACGGTGGTGCCATAGCTGGCCCAGTAGGCGACTGTAGGTCTGGATCCTCCTGGTGCAGCTGAGGGCATAGATATCCAGCAGGATTGCACCAGACTGGACTGCGTGGATGGTGTAGAGCTGCCTGAACAGTGTCAGGCATGCCATGAAAGTGCCATCCATGAACCAGTCAGGGCAGTCCAGCAGCTGATTCGGACCCCGGTCACTGCCATATATCATCAGCCAGTCCCACTCCTGGCCACTGTCATGGAGCAGGAACTGGCCCCCTTCCCCCTTGATGGTAAATTCGGCTGGTATGGCAAGGTCAGTGACCATGGCAGGTGTGGTGGGCCACCCCCGTGCTAGATGCCGCACATGCTGCATTGTCCATTGCAGTAGGTGTACCCCTGGTAGGCGACCCGCAATGGCCACAGGTATCCCAACGTGCGACCACCTGTAATGCACTGTCCAGCAAACTACGTGCTCTGTCCTGAAGTGACCCCAGCACCCGGTGCACACCGATGTCTGCTGCATCAGGAGCATGGTTATGCTCCCGTAGGCTGGCAACCACAGTGTCTTCCAGGGTGTGCAGGCGGGTGAGGCAACTGTATTGGCATGCCTTGGCACAGCGCCAATACACCTTCTCTGGGCCGGATTTGTCCTTAGATGTAGCTGTTGTATACAGCTGGTGGTTTGCCTTGTCGGCTCTGGATGTATCTGACTGACATCCTTGTTCCTGGGTGGCGGTCCTTTCCCCACCGTGCCCGTTCTCCCCATTTGTCTGTGGTCCACATCCCCCACCCACTGCTGTCCATTGCCACCCCTTCCTGTCTGGGCTGTATTTCTGGCGGTCGCCCATTGTCCCCAACCCCTCGATCTGTGCTGTCTATGGGTGCCTGTGCTGGTATCCCACCTCTGTACTATGGGCTTGGGGCTCTGGTGTGCCTGCCACCCAGTGTGTGGCCGTGGAGTCCTGCTTGTGCTCACCCTACCACCTCTCGCTCTGTCCGGGTCACTGTGTTCGGTATCGCGGCATGGGGGTTTGCAAATGCAGTCCGGCTGTGTGCTTCACTCAAGTATTCTCATTTAGCCTCTCTGAGCGGTCGCTCTTTCGGCACATGCAATTGTTGCCTGGCCCCCCCATTACCACGCCATTGTTTCTGCGCTTTACATGGTGGTTACCAGTTTAAAATGTAGGTATCCACTATGAATTCTCCTAGTTTGCTTTTTAGTACTGCTGCCCCCTCCCTATTCAGGTGCAGTCTGTCTAGTGCAAACAGGCTCTCATCCCTCCACATAGATCCCAAGTCCCCTACTAACCCATACCCCATTTGCTCACACCATACCATTAGCCACTCATTGAACTCCCTTATCCTCATCTTCCTATCAGTGCTTACCCGTGGTACTGGTAACACATCTGAAAAAGCCACTGATTTGAACTCCAGGCTGCTACAGTATCTAGTGAGAGCTCTGAATCTTGCCTGCACGTCCATCAGACTACTTCCCGCCAGGTCATTTGTTCCCAGGTGGAACAGCAGGTGCATTTTCTCATCCTGCTGCTTCCCCCTTGAGAGGATATAGTGAATGACCATAGCCAATGTCATGCCCAGCAGACACTCCACCCACACTGTGCTGTTCTTGTCGTCCCTGCCACCCCACATAATTTCTTTTATTATAGAGTCCCCAACCAGTAGGACCCTGTTCTCCATCTCCTTTTGGTTACATCTCTCTTCCATCCTTCCCCCAATACCCTGTATCCTATTTTCCACCCTATTTTCAATACCTCATTTGCTTATGTCACCTCCTGAAATAATGTCTTTGCTCTGTGCCCCCCAGCTTTGTGCCCCCCACAGGCGCTTTCTGCCAGACTGCCTGCCTGCCTCTGTCTCTGCCTCTCCATCTGTGAACCTTTCCACTCTCTTTCTATGTGCCCCTGCCCATGCCCTGAGTGATTTTTTCCTGAGGGCCCTCCCTCTTCCCTGCCCCATCAAGCTTTTGCTCCTCTATAGCTAAGCACGCTGTCTTCCCTCCTTTTGGGCTTGCTTGTTCTTAATTGATTGGGCATCCCCCTTTTCCAATTTTTCTGAGCCTTCCTTTGTGCTTGCCTCTCCTATTTCCCCTGTGTGCTCTTCAACTCCATTTTCCTGATCTTCTCCCCCATGTTGTGCCACTAGTGGGGCAAATCTATGTTTTTTGTTCTAGGCCCATTGCCTGCATTCCTCTGGCTGATGGTCCTCCCTTTGCTCTTTCCTCCCTCATCCTCTGTGCAGGCTTTGGACCTTTAAACTTTATCACCTGCCATCCCCCCTAGTTACTCTTGTGCCCCTTGCTGCCTCTATCTGGGATTCCTGTATCCTCTCTGGAGCCTTCCCCTATGCCCCCTCCTTGTTTTTGTTCTCCTCGATTTTTCTCCAGTCCCCATCCCATCTTCCCCTTCCTGCAGACATGTTTGCTCCTTGTCCCCCTGCAGCTCCCCTTTTAGCTGCACCTAGCTCCCCCACCATCCCCCCCCCCCCAGCTGCAATAGCTCGCTCGGTGGGACCCCTCCTGTCATCCCTTCTACTCCTCTCCATTTCCCAGCTTAGTGTCCATCTCAGCCATCCCACCTTCTTCCTTAGCTGTGAAATTTGCCTACATATCATGCATCCCCCCATTTTCCCAACTATATCAGTACAATGGCTGACCCACAATCAGTACACCCTACTACCCTCCCAAGATGCCTCCAGCCCTTGTAGTCTGGGGACCCTGCCCTGGATCTGCCCTCACCCTGCTCCATTGGCTCCTCCAATGTGGTTTCCCCCCTCATTTCCCTCTATTGCCTATGTTAAGCTTTTGTTTTTAGTCCGAAGGGTGAGATTCTCCATGCTTAAAAACTAATTGTATCCATGCCCAGTGGCTTTCAGACTTTTGGCAAGAGGTTGTAAGGGGCAGCACCTGGCTGTGCTGTCCACCAATAGTAGGGTAACCCCCTCCCAAATAAAAGTGAAGCACTCTGGGGTGGGAGGGATGGATTTGGGCCTTATCCCAATTCTCATGAGTGTCAATTAGCCCTGTCCCTTTCCCCACTGAGACCTCTCAATCTCCACACAAAGGTCTCTTAATTGAGTTCAGCTGACCTCTTTTACTCTTACAGCAATGCTCACACTGCTGGGTGAAAAAACAAGGAAACAGATACCACAGCTCAGGTGACTCCAACACTTGCAGTGTACTGCTATGTTTGTAACTCAGAAACAGAAGACAGAATTACCTGAAGCAGTTACTCCACCCACAGAAACTTCCAGAAGTGTAGCCTGCTCCCTTCCCCCAATGCAAACTGTGGCAAACAAATCCCAGCTCACATCAATTTAAACTCAGAAACAGAACACACAATTGCCTGAAGCAGTTACTCCATCCACAGAAGCTTCCAGAAGCTGGACCTGCTCCCTTCCTCCAGTGCAAACTGTGCTAACATACTGTAGCTTTACACATGAGAACAAATGACATAGGAGTGGACCATGAAAAGGATCTGTCTAGATATTGAAGACATGCTGAGAGAAGTTAAAGTGATAGGAGGGACAGTACATATCTCAGGAATTCTACCAATCCCTTGTGTATCACAAGAAAAAAAAAACTCCAAAAGTCAATGCTAGACTTAGGAACTGCTGCCTAAAAGAAAGATTAATATTTACTGATTCATGGGACCAATTTTATAACAAAACAGACCATTTTAGTAGGGATGGCCTACATCTCCATAAAGCAGGCACACAAATTGAAAGAGATAACCTAAAGAAACATATCAAAGGGTTCATTTAAGCTGATAAAGATGGGGATGAGGGAGAAACCACAACAACAACCAATCATAAAAACAGTACATTGTCTAACAATCATATTAAGTGTTGAGGGTATAATAGTTTTATTAAATGCCTCTTATCTAATGCAAGAACTGAAAACAAGAAAATGGGTGAAATGCACATATTACTTAGTACAGGAACAAAAACTGACATCACTTTTGTAATTGAAACATGGTGGACAGGAATGGATGAGTGGAGAAAAACATCACAGGGTACCTCCTGATAAGACAGAACAGGAAGGGATAGGAAGGATGTTGTATAGCCATATACATATCAAATGAGATTACTGCAATACATATCTAATATAAAATAAAGTGCTTGGAATTTGACATCAAGACTATCTAGCTGAACATAGGCAACAAAAGAAAAGAACAAAAAATTGTAGGAGTGTGTTACAAACCACCAAACGCAAATTATGACAGTAATAAACTCTTTATAAAAGAATTAGAAAAATCCTGTGATATAGGACAAGTGTTAGTAGTAGGAGATCTAAACTACAGTGACACAGATTGCACACTATTTAGACAAAGCTGTCAATTCCTCACAGCCTGTAGTGAACTGAATCTAACACAACATGTTCAGCATCTGGATCTAACAGATGACTGTATTGACACAATGGGTAGAGCTAATACAGTACTAAGTGCAATGAGAAGAAACATCAAAAGTCATAAGGCCAAGGTGATTGTGCCCCTATAGAAATCAATGTTGGATTATGGCAGCCAAGAATGGTGTCCATATAGGAAGAAAGAAATAGCTTTGCTAGAGAAAGTAATGGAAGACTTCAAACATAATAAGAGAAATTAAAAACATACCATATAATGCTAGATTACATAAGTTAAACTTGTACCTATTGGAGTTGTGAAGGAAATGTGGGGACATTCTACTTTTTCATTATATAATACACAATCCATATCTGCTGAACAAGCTAAGTATTATTTATAAACACTCAGGCTCTGATCAAAACCAGAGGTAATTCGCTAACAACAACGACAACAACAACAGGAAATTTCAAAACTGACTAGCATAAAGTTTATTAAACAGAAAGGATAAATTAAAATTAGGGAATAACTTACCAACAAAGATTTCATTAGTAAGCAATAATACCCAACAGGATGGGCAGTACTGGGCAATACCAGACCACCCAGGGGCATAATAAGGCCCAACGCCACAGGCGTCGGGCCTTATATCCTCTGGAAGGTCAGTATTGCTCATACCACCCACCCTGGAGGGTATTATTGCACTTAGAAAATGGGTGTATGTGTCATGTTTGATTAGGTAATAAAATAAGAGAGGAAATTAGTTTAACATGAATAGAAAGAATAGGAAAAAAGTGTTGCTGGTGAAGTAGTCCCTCCCTTTTTTTTATGCTGTTCCGCCTTTTGTTGTTCCTCCCCAGAGAGCTAGTCTGTTGCAGTTAACCCCCCACACACACACAACTTCCAGATAAAAATGCAGCCCCCACCACCCTTTTTATTGTGGCAAACTAAAGTAGTAGGCACATTTAAAAAAAAAGGTAAGTCAGAAAATAAAAGCAGACTTGTGAAGTATTACGGTTGTGCGTCCTCCCATCAGCAGAATCGGGACGAGGAGCGGGCTCACTGAGACTGAGTGTAGATATAGGAAGGGCCAGAATACCATGGCTAATTGAAAGAAAAAAGTAAGCCTGTGAAACAGCATATAGTTTTACTGTGTTTACTACTGAATCTGCCAGAAGAGTGACTGCACTTCTTTCCGGAGTTTGAGTCCCAGGAGACGGTAACGCATTGCCAGCTTTCAACAATTACTAGACCAGCTGGTGTTTGAGGGAGCTGGGATGTAAGTTGCTTCATTCTATTACATGTTTCTGCTCTGATGTTTTAAATGTTCTGCAGTTTTGCCTGGAGCACTACCGTCCCTCACTATGCAGGATTTCACTAGTCTGGGTAAAGATCTTCCTCCAATGCTGCTTCTCAGAGTGAGTGCCCACAACGGCTGCACTGCTGAGTATCGATAATCAGCAGCACGGCCGTTGCTGACAATCGTGCTGAGAAGCAACACTAAAGGGAGATCAATTGAACCAGCAGAGAGATTTTACATTTTAGACAAGCACATGTATACAACCATTACATAGTGAGTCTCAGTGAGCCCTAAGGCTCATAACATTCGTATTATAGATAGTACCACTGTTCAATGTTACCAACATAACAGTAAGGATATAACAGATCAGTACTCCTATAGAACATACATTATCCATGAATCAAGTGAGTCCCAAGTCTTGGCCTGTAGTCCCACTAACTGGGAGGGGTTCTTGAGGAGTGGGAGTTTGCACAGAGGAGATTGGAGATAGGCACCCCATTTTTTGTGAAAGTGGTCTAACTGGCCACAGTGAGAGTAAGTCAGCCTCTCCATCAAGGCAAGCCTCGCCACAGCAGCATGCCACTGGTCCAGGCTTGGGATTTTGTCTTGTTGCCAGTGCATCAGTAGGAGCCTTTTTGCTTTGAGAAAGGTTAGCATGACCCACTCCTTGTGTACTCGGGGCAATGGTGTCAGACTGGTTGTGTCACCCAGGAGCCATTTAGGATCCAAAGGAGGCGGGGTAATCCCCAGTACCTTAGAACAGTCCTGCACAATGGCCACCCAGAAGGCTAATATTCAGGGGCAGTTCCACAGAATACGTAGGACGTTTGCATCTGGTTGGTTACACCTCCAGCAATTAGAATGAGAGAGAATTCCTGCAGCATGGAGGAAGGCTGGAGTTCTGTACCATTATAGCAGTATTTTGGGCTGCAAAAAACTGCTCTTAGAGTCCTTGTACACTTTGTGGGCATCTTTAAGACAACTGGACCATACTGCTGGTGGGATATTTGTCCCAAGTTCGGCCTCCCACTTAGTTCTGCTGGATGTCGTGTGGTCATCCTGGGCATCCCGGATAGTAGCATAGATCTTGCTAATATGGCCCTTAGCTGTGGTGGATTTATGTAGGGTAGCCAGCCAACACCATTGCTTGTCTGGTTTGATCTGGGAAAGGAGAGATGTGATAGTGCTACGAATTTGAAGAAATCTCCAAAAATCGGTGCTGGGGAGCTTGTACTTTTGCTGAATCTGGGAGAAAGACAGCATGGTATCTGAGTCCGGGATCAAAAGATCTTGCACCTGACAAATTCCTTTGGCTTCCCATGAGGGCCAACTAATAGGTTGACCGCCTATGGTAAGTGATGTATTAAGCCACAGGGTTGCAAACCTTATAGGAGGGCATCAGAAGATCTTGGGGGTACATGAGATGACCAGACATCTATTTATTTATTTAGCTTTTGTTGACCGGGTAAGTGCACTAGACAAATTCTGCCTATTTTCAGGCACGACCAGGGGAAGGGGGGATACAGATGAATGCCAACTGACCTTGAACCAGATTAAGCTGTTGGTGGTATTTTTTAGTGAATGAGGGAAATTTGGCCAGGACACCGGGGAACTTCCCCTACTCTTTTCGATAAGTGCCATGGGATCTTTAACATCCACCTGAACTACCACCAATCCAGGCAGATGGGACCTCGGTTTAACGTCTCATCCAAAAGACGGCACCTCAGAAATGCAGCACCCCTCTCATGCTGCATTACAGTGCCAGTACTAGGATATTAACCCAAGTGCCAGATGTGGGAACTGAACCCACAGCCCTCTGATCCCCCGGCCTCAGAGGCGAGTGTGCTACCTACTGAGCCACTGACACTGCTACAACTACTACTGCTACTGGCTATCTATGCCAGGCATAGCGAGATTCACTCATTATGGGTGAGAGGTTGGTATCAACTAGAGGCCCCTGTTCCAATAGCACCCAAAGCGGGGTGGGCGAAGCTATACTGGATTCTAATTCTACCCATTGGGGGGGATGGTATGGGAGGGGAAGACCACTTTAGGGTCTGCACAGTTACAATTGCCAAATGGTAACCTTGAAATCAAGGTAACCCGAGCCTTCCCTTTGTCCAATGCACCCGTAATTTGTGTTTCCCCCATCTATGTGATTTACCCTCCCATATAAAGGATGCCACAAGCTTCTCAAACAAGGAGAAGAGTTTATGTGAGAGGTGAATTGGGAGGTTGTTAAGCAGATATGTGATCTTGGGAAGAAGGAGCATACGTGTGGCTGCCACCTTTCCTGGCATCGATAGGTGCAATCTGCGCTAGCGTTCTATTTCTGTGCTCAACTGTTTTAGCAGAGGGGTTCAATTAGAGGACTCTAGTTCTGTCCATTTAGTGGGTATAAAAATCCCAAGATAAGTGAAGCCCCGAGCAGCCCAACTCAGCTCAGTGCCAGAGACACAGTCTTGTGTACATAGTGAATTAAGGGGATCCAGAATTGTTTTCTTCTGGTTAACCTGTAGACCAGATAACGAGGCAAACTTCTGCAGGGTTTCCAGTGCCTTCGGTGGTGACAGATGGGAATGAGATAGGGTGAGTAGCACATTGTCAGCGTATGCTGCTACAACATAATCTCTTACATGTACAGAAATGCCAGAGAGGCCATCTACATTGTGTAAGGCCCTGACCAGCAGGTCAAGACAAGCAGGAAGAGAAGAGGGGATAATGGGCATCCCTGCCGGGTGCTTCTACATAGTGAGAAGAGAGGGGAAATATCTGAGTTTGTTAGTATATGGGCTTTGGGGGAGTTATATAGAGTCAGTACCCATTGGCAGAATTGGGGCCCAAAACCATAGTGGCGGAGGAGTTCATGCAAATAGTTCCATTCCAAGGAATTGAATGCTTTGGTGAAATTGACTGCCAGTGCTGCCGTAGGGATTTTAGATCTAGCTTCTATCTACTTTAAGTTTAGAATTAGCTAGTATTGTCAGAGCCCACTTTCTCAGACATAAAGCCTATCTGAGAAGGGTGTATTACAGAAGAAAGGATAGTTTGCAACCTAGTAGCCAATATTTTGGCCAGAATCTTGGTGTCAACAGGTATCAGAGAGATGGGGTGGAAATTAATACAGTTGGGAGGGTTGTTAGATTTCTTGGGTAGCAGGGTAATCAGGGCCTCATTCATCAAGGGTGGGAGCGAACTGGAGGAGTGGACAGTCTGCAGCACCTGCAGCAGGAGTGAGGTAATTTCCTTTTCCAAGGCTTGATAAAGTTCTGTCAACATCCCGTCTGAGCCTGGAGCTTTACCCCTGGGTAAATGGGACATGCTTGATGTAATTCAGGGCCCATAATGGCAGCTTTCAGTAGATTGGTCTGTTCTACAGACAGGGTGGGAGTGGTAAAGTTTTGACAGAACTGTGAAAGATTGAGTTCAGCTGGGCTGCCATCTGGGGGGACTGGGATTCATACAGAGACTGATAAAAGGCCTGCATAGTTTTATTGATGCTGGCTGGGTCAGTAACAACCGTGCCAGAGATCGAGTGTAGTGCACGAATTTTAGTTGAGGTTTGCTGCTTATGCAGCTGATATGCCAACAGTTTCCCGCCCTTAGCTCCCCCTTCCCAATAAGAGTGCTTTGAGTGCAGTAGCAGCCATTCTGCTCTGTTGGAAAGGAGATAGTTGATTTCATATTTAAGCCCAGCTATATTACGTGTTAGCGTGGTGTCTTTGCTAACAGTAGGGGGGGCCTTACAGAGGGTTTCTAGGCTATCTAATTCTGTTTTTAGCCTGGCCACGGATCTATTCCTGGCTTTATTTATATGGGCGGTAAAGGCAATGATCTGTCCCCTAATGTTAGCTTTAAATGCATCCCACGCTGTCGCTACTGAGACCCCACAATCCAGGTTTAGGGCAAAATAGTCCTTGGCCACTTTACGCATTGCACTTTGGAATTCTGGATCTTTAACCAGGAGGGGGCTACATCTCCATCTCGTACCCTTGGGATGGGACCCCAAAGGGGTATAAGTAGTCGACATAGGTGCAATGATGATACTGCCTATAGTGCTATCTGACACATCACCAGACGCAGCCTTATTAGCTAGCCAGTAGTCAGTCTGACTGTGGACCCCATGTGAGGCCGAGAAATAAGAGTAATCCTGACCGGAGGGATGGGAGAGTCTGTAAATATCTATCAGGCCCCATTCCTCTTGTAATTCTTGGAGGGCAGCATGGGATTTGGGGTGCGTCTTGGGGGTAGGTGTGGATTTGTCCAGGAAAATATCAGACACCAAATTAAAGTCTCCTTCCAGTAGTAGTGGGGTAGAACCATTGGACTATTCTATTGTGGAGATAGCTTGACTCAAGTCATGAAAGAAGTCAGCCTGATCTGCATTGGGGGCATATACGTTGCCAAGGTTCAGCTTACCCATATGGAAGGCCAATCTGGCCAGGATCCAGCACCCCTGCTTTTCGTTTCTGGTCTCCTCTATGGTTCAGGTGCTGGAGTGTCGTATGAGGATGGCCACCCCTTTTGTTTTCGACTTGGCAGAGCTGGCATGTACTGCACCCACCCAGGATTTTTTAAGCCACTGAGTGGATTTGCTGAGGAGATGCGTCTCTTGTAGTAGAGCCACATCTGCATGAAGAGAGCGAAGGTACTGTATTACCTTGGTGCGTTTAACCGGATGATTAAGTCCTTTCACATTCCACGACACCAGCTGCAGATTTGGTATTTTGGTGCAATCCATATGGGCTGCCTTGAGGGGGGAGGGGATATCTGAGGGGGAAAATGATGGAGGGATACAGTAGCCTATGAGTGATACAGGATATTAAAATGTTATCACTCAGGGTAGGGTTAATGTCAGGTTGTGAAGATGCGTACAGGTGGACAAGGGGAAGTACACTAGTGCTTGAATCAGGAACTTGTCAAACCCAACAACAACAAACAGCAAAGTCTTACTGGTAACAGCCGGTTGAACAGTAGAACAGTAACAGCTACTAATCTAGAACTATAGTTAGATTAAAGTTAAAACAGTCAACAATACAACAGATGAGATTGACAGTTACATCAAGCGATTTACGCTAAGAGCAATGGATGCTATTGCGAAAGAGGATACTGCAGATCCGTGTATCCTCGGCTACGCAAGCTCCCACACACAAGGGTAATCAAGGAAAAAAGGCAAACAACAAGAATACGCCTCTCCTCGTCTGGTATTCAAACCAAGGGTGTCAGGTTGACCCTGGGGGGGGGAGGTATCGGAGGGAGGGTGAAATAGAAAACAGGGGGAAAGTAACAGGGGTGGGAAGGAAGGAGGGGTGTTGGATAACTCACCACTTTCATTCACTGTAAGGTCCAATTAGCCACAGCCTTACATGGGTAAAAGGGGTCTAAGCTGAGTATAAGAGTCCCTGTAAATTGGGTATCCATTAAGCCATGTCATTGATTCCTGCCAGGGACTGCCAGCCAAACATGAGTATGGGGGGGGGGGGAGAGAGGGAGGGTGCTGCCGAAGTTGGCTCCATTTCAGAAACTGTGGGGGAGCCTTAAGATTCAGCTGACCTTCCACCTCTTATGGCTAAGCACTCATCTAAGAGAGCTTTTACCCCACTTTCAGCATTCACAAATTCATTGTACTCTAATACAATCGTAAACCCAGTTTGAGTTACATATTATAGAGTTCAGCCAGGCAGGCTCTTACTACTTGCAGTGGATGCACCTGCATCTTGTTGGTGCATCAGGGGGGTCGATGTAGGCTCCAGTACTGGTAAGACCACGGCAGCATATGTTTTATCTCCAGGCTTGATTTTGCTGGATAAGTCCACTGCTTCCATCAGGGAGGAGTCCGGGATATCTGCCCAGTCCATGGAGGCTTCCTGATGAGAATCTGAGCCAAATAGGTAATCGTTCCAAGTTGTGTGAGAAGATGGATCTCTTGGTATTTTGGCCAGAGGAGCAGTTTCAATCTGGTCTACAGGGACTAGATGGCCACTTCTTGACTGCTGTCTAGGATGCACATGAGCTCCCGTGGGTCTGTGGGGGAGGATCGTTTGATCAGATGTGGAGATTGGGTTGGAGATAGCCAGCGGAGCTATGTGGCCAGGATTTTTAGCCATGGGGGAAGACTTATTGGAGGGACCTGGTTCAGTTGTAAAATGTTTCCTTGATGGTGGTTTGGTGAGAGCAAGGTTCCTAGTAGGTGAGGCATTGTCAGGTACCCAGAGTCTTCTGGTATTTGTAGTCATAAAGGGAAAATTAGGCCAAAACCTTGTGATCCAATGATCTGCATCAGCAGGAACATCAGCTACTCTCTTCCCTCCTTATAGACCAGCAGTTTGGTAAGCCCCTTGAATTTTTTCAGAGGACCTTAGGCTTTGCATTTACTGGCAGTCTCTTGAGCAAAATCCCTGTAGATCAAAATAGATGTTCCCTGCTACTTAATCTCCCTCAGGTCTCAAGGTGCTCTAAGTATACACTCTTTAGTGGAGTATCTAAGAAGGTAGGCCACCATTAGCCTTGGAGAAGCATTTGATCTGTCTCTTCTTCCTACAATTTGATGAACTCTCTCAACCTCCACTGGGCCCCTCCATCAGTCTCCAAGCATACCAGGTAGTGCCTCATTGAAGAATCTTTCCATGGAGGTGCCCTCTGCCCCTTCTGGCAGTCTGATGATTCGGAGATTGTTTTGGTGCCCTCTGTTCTCCTGGTCCTCCACCCTGGCCATTAAAATCTCCAGTTTTTCTGCCTGCATCAAGACTGTGTGTTGGAGTTTGGCATGCTGTAATTCTAAGGACTCGGCTCTTTGATCAGCCGCGTTGAGATGATCTTGTAGTGATCGAACATCTGCTGTGGTGCCCGTTAGGGTAGTATTGATGTCATCTACCCTTAATAGCACCGTTTCTAGCATTTGGGTTATATAGTTTAAAGAGTCCCCCACTGATCCAGAAGGAGAGACAGTCATCAGTTGAGTTTGGGTGTCTGAAGGAGGATTGCTGCTTTCCATCATGTGTTAAGGTAGGGATCAATAGACTTGCACAGTTGTAGTAGGGCCGGATGGAATACTTCTTAGTTCATGGCAAGTCAGGCAAAGTGAAGGCAGGGCCGCGGCTCCCGCGGCCTAGGAGCACGGATGACTTGTGAGCAAAAGAGAGGGCGGCACTTATAATATGAGAAAAACGCTGTATGTCTGCAAAATGGTCACACCAGGTGATGGGGATCATTATCCTGAGCAGATCTTCTTAGTTTGGGGCAAGGGTCCCCCGAGGTTAAGCCAGACAGCTGTGGATTATAGCCAGATTCGTAGGAGCTAGGAAGCAAAGCAGCCATTTCCTCAGTGGCCAGACCATGTCCCTGTGAATTAAGATATTATGTATAAAAACAGGAGCTATACACGGGCTACATGTCTCCTTTGCTCATTAATACATTAGTGACTTTTTTTTGCAGTTAAAGCTTTTATGAGGTTTCCAAAATACAGGCAAAAAAACAAACAAACCACAAAACAGTGCCAACACAGCAAACTAGTCATATGGTAGAACAGAGATATGCTGCAAAACCTGAATGGCAAACTGAAGATACAGTAAACATGCAGAAAAATAAAAATGTACTGTAGATAATAATATAAAACAGTTCCAAAAGAATAACAAGATATGGAAAAAACACAGCAAAACCCATAAAAGCAGTAACTGGGAACATCGTAGATCAGGTATGCAGCACAAACAAAAATGAAAAGACAATACTTTGGAAGGCTATGTGAATATACCCATGTGGTTTAGTAAGAAAGATAATATGGAAAAGCAGGAAGTACTCTAGAGGAAGGATAGAATGTCCATTCAACAACTAATCATTCCACTCCTGTCCTGCGTGAAACAAAAGGGAAATACGGTTGCCAGTATTTATAATAGGCATCCATAGAATTGGTAGCGAGGTGTGAAAGCCAGTCTAATATAGCAAGATGGTGCAAAGTGTTAAAAATCTCCTGAAAAGAGTGAATGACTATGGAATGCCATTTACTAAGGAAGTGTCGCTTGACTTGCATTCACAGCAAAGCGAGCCATCTGTGCTCTGAGGTTGTAAGATGAGGAGCTGCAGAGGTGACACCCAATAGAAGCAACAGAACAGAATGAGGAAAAGGTTTACAGAGAACCTCAGTGGTAAAACAGTAGATTTGTTGACAGAGGGTATTAATCAAGGGACAGGACAAGAGGATGTGGTAAAGGTCACCTCCTGGCAGAATCCAACTGCAAAAGTTTCACCTTGTAGAGCTCTTGAGGGGGTTCTATACCAAGACTGTAAAATATTTTATTTTGAATAAGTTTTCTTCTGGCATCCTTAAAGGCTGAGTGCCCAAAAGTTCAACAGGAATTCCAGTCTTGTTCAGGTATAATTACCTGCAGCATTTTGTCACAGGCCACTTTAGATTGCAGAGACTGAGAAGGAAGGGTGTCTCTAATGCAGGAATAGATTGTGCCAGCTAAAGCTTTGGTATGGGAGAGCCAGTGGGGAGGATGTTGGGGGTAGATTTAGACAGCAGAACTCTGAGAACCAGTTGCAACACTCTTCTACGCTGGAGATTCCTCCAAAAGTCAGCACGGGGGAGACTCTATCAATTTTTTTAAACTCCTGGAAGGTATCTATTGCCAATTTGTGTGGTACTAGATCTTTCAGGAAACAAACTTTAAGGGCCTCCCAGGTGGGCCAGTGAAGGGGTTTATGGCTTACCTGTCTGTATACTAGGATTCCACCAGAGAGGTGTGAAGGGGGCATGCGCAGGGTCAGAGTGTGGCTTGGCATGTAGGGAATGCCAGTATTTAACAGCAGGGCCAATCATGGAGTGAGCCATCATGGGTTTGGGAACAAGAGGGTAGAGAAGAAGGGGTAATAAGTGCCATACATACTGCTCGGTCTCCATAATGACCCACTGAGTGGTCTCAGCCATACTTGGCCAGAACCACTGCAGGGTCTGTATTGCCCTAAAGACCTAAAGACAGCCCTCAAACCAGTGCAATCACCAACTGCACTGTGACCAGTGTGCCCTGAGCTTGTTATGGCTATATCTTGGATTCTCCCATCCCAAAAGAAATTACCTATGATGCCATCAAATTTTACAAGCCAACTGGAAGGGAGAGAAAGAGGTATGTGAGAAAGAAGGTAGAAAACCTTTGGGACAGCAACCATTTTAAACACAGCAATTTCACTAGCCAGCGTCAGCTGCAGTAACATCCACTGGCCACAGTCAGTCTTCAAGGCTGAGAGCAGGGGCTGCAAGTTGTGCTCCCATATTTTTGGCAGATCAGAGGTGATTTGAATGCCCAGGTGCTGTAAGTAATTCCATTCGCTACCCAGGTTAGGTCATGTGAATTGCCAAGCTGAGGAATACAGAAGTTATCCAAGGAAAGAGCCTCAGTTTTTGACTTGTTAACTATTAGACTGGAGCAGTGAGTAAACTGGTTATGCAGGGAAAGGAGAAGGGTAAGAGAAGTATGGACATCAGCCAGAAGAATAAGGAGATCATCAGCATACAGAAGTGTGGAGTAATGGGTGGAGCCCAGTTGGATGCCCTGAATCTCCTTATGCTGGCAAATTGCTGCTGCCACTGGTTCCACTGCCAGGACAAAAAGTAGCAGGGATAGGAGGCAGCTTTGGAATGTGCTCTGAGCTAAGGAAGAAGGGTTAGAGAGCAGCCGGCCTGGTGGCACTGAGGGTTGAGGCGCTGGACACCTTACCTCACGGCACGCCGGTGACCCGGGTTGGGGAACGAGCCCGGGTCATCGGAGGTTGGCAGCGGGGGGCGAGGGCGGAGCTGGATTGAGCAGCCAGCAGGCAGGATCTCCCTCCGGGAGGATGCGGCACCCTCGGCCGATGGTGACCCTAGTGAGGCTAGGTGGCACGGGCTTAGGGGGGCTGACGTTAGGCCATGGGGTGGGAGTAAAGGCTGTAACGGGGCCATAGGTGCATCGCACCTCCATGGGCATGCGCTCCTACTCCTGGGGGCTCCTGGGTGAAAATTGAGGCAGAAACGCCGGTGGCAGCAGGATGATGACCGACTCTGCAGGCTCCGCTTCCTGTGCCGGGCTTAAGGTAAGCACCGGATGTTCGAGGGACAGGGCGAGGGGGCAGTCAGAATGGGACTGCCGACCGGAGGAGCAGAAAAAAAAAAAAAAAAAAAGAGAAGGGTTAGAGAGCAAGGAGTTTGTTAAGAACCTGGCGGTGGAGTGGGAATATATGGAGTGAACCCAGGTTCGAAACTGATCATGCAAACCCAGGTGTGCAAGGACCAGAAACAAATGTTCCCATTCAAAAGAATCAAAGGCCTTTTCAAAATCTATGGCCACTGCAGGGTTAGAGAGGACTTTTGCTATATACAAGAGAAAGATGAGGGAGCGAATATAGTCCGAGCTGTTCCAGCATTTAACAAAGCCCATGTGGGATGGATGAATGAGATGACACAAGAAAGGATCTAAACAAGTAGCTAAAATTTTTGCATAAACTTTACCATCCACATTAAGCAATGAAATGGGGTGATAGCGCATAGCTAGGGTGGGGTCCTTCCTGGTTTGGGAAGTGTAGTGACGGTCACTTCCCGAAGTGCAGGAGGGAGAGTTCCTGTGGCCTCTGCTTATTGAAAAACTTGGTGAAGAATTGGGGAGACCATAGGACTGAATGATTGACAGAATTCTACTGGATAGACATCCCCACCGGCGGCTTTGCCAGGGGTAAGCAAAAGGAGGGCGTGAGATGCCTCCTGCACAGTAATGGGGGCATCTAAGTGAGCAGCTTGATGTGGGGCAAGTTAAGCCAGCTCAAAAGATGTTCAGAAAGTACAGATTGCATTCAGATCCTGGCTATGAGGTGAGGCATAAAAGGAGTTAACTTCTGGGGGGGAGCTGTGCATACCAAACTGATCAGGTCCTTGAGCCCAGCAATGAAATGCTTCATCTGCTGCTTCCTGAGTTGGTAGGCTAGGAGCTTCCCACCATGCTCACCTCCCTCCCAGCGTTTATGTTTGAGGCATAGGATAGAGACCTCAGCCTTTCGGAAGAGGACAGCATCTATTTCCATCCACAAATGAGTGCTCTGCCGATGGAATGGGGAATGGGGATCCAAAGATGTAGTGATTTTAATCTCGGCTTCGGCTGCTCAGATGAAATTCTACAAATCCAGGACATATTGCTGATGATTCCTATGCCTAGCTGCAGCATAAGCTATGATTTTCCCCCACAGTGTGGCTTTATAGACCTTCCAAGTAGTACCAGCTGAGGTGTCCTGCAACCAATTGTCCACAAAACATTGTTAGATCTCCTGTGCCCAGGGAATGAATTCTGAGTATTGAAGTAACAGTGGATCTAAGCTCCAAGATGGGGATTTGAGCAGGGGTCACCCCAAAGAAAATGCAGATGCAATGGAGCATGGTCAGAGAGAATCAGTGGGAGAATGTTAGAGTCCACCACTTTTGAGGTAAGCTCACTAAAGGTGTGGCAATAATCAAAGGCAACTGAAGGACCTGTGAACTATGAAATGATAAGTATAATCCCTGTCCCAGGGTGGAATATGTGCCAGATGTCTACCGATCCATGGTCCTGCATCATCTGCATGAGGGCCTGCATACTCTGTGGATGACTCTGGGTGGTGTTAGGTTTCTTATCCATACAGGGTACAACAGCAAGATTGAAATCACCCTAAAAGCTAAAAGCACTGGCATACCTGCAGGGGTAAGTTCCACAGTTCATTGTGCAAGCTGATGGAAAATGGTGGGATCATCTTCATTTGGGGCATAGATGTTACCAAGGAAGATGGTTCCAGCTGGAGTGTCTAAAAGGGCAAAAATCATCAGTCCTTGGGTCATTAAATATAAGGACTGGAGTCCACCAGGGAGATTTATGGAGTAAAATAACTATTCCACACTTATGCAAAGGAGCTGCCGCATGAAATTCCTGACCAATCCAGTCTTTCACCAATCAGGCATGGTCACTATCAGTATGCTTAGTTTCTTGTAAAAAGGAAATCTGAGATCGAAGCTTCTTAAGATAGGACAGTATTGTCTTCCTCTTTATCGGAGAGTTGAGACCTTTTATGTTCTTGGTATGTCAAACAATGTAAGCCATAGTCAATACAAGGGAGGAAGAAGTGAGGGAGAACAAGAAAAAACAGAAAGAGAGGTAACTGGAGCATCAGAGGGCAAGAAACTCAGACTGGCACCAACACACCAGGCATACTGCTCATCCAGAGCAGGGTAAACTGCCACATAACCTAAAAGAGCACATAAAGCACTATGGGCCCTATGCATGAATGGGGTGAAGTGGCTATGAGTGTGTAACTGGGGCACACAACCACTCTGCACCCTACACGCCCCCCACGTGGGATGCACTAAGGGGGGCGTGCAGCACATATGCACCTAATCCCGGGCTGCACGAAGAGCAACGTGTCAGGGACGGGTGAGGGGCATGCCAGCACTATGCACCATGCACCAAGGTGTGTAGTGCTGGCCATGGGAGTGTGGAGGGAGAACTCTGCCATAAGCCTGATATGTTCCCACAGGTACTGCACCATCCATGCTGGGGGACTGGGAATGGAATCCCCCGCCACCACAGCATATTAGCCAACGGGGAGGGCTGGGGCACCTGAACAGGCGAGTGCTGGGAGAGCCATGACTGTGGCTTCTATGTGCTCCCCCACCCCACATGGCAGCCCATACCCAGTGCCAATGAATGCATCACCCCACCGGTCCCACAGACTGAAGACCCCCCCACCATGTACGCACAGACCCTTGTGTGCCATGACCCCTGAAATAAGAGGTGACCCCCCCGCCACACAGCATGGTACATGCCTCCCCACCCTGAAACCAGCACCCCTGCCCTGCATAGGTGTCCAATGTCCCCATCATCATCAGCCCCCCATCCCCTGTACCTTTGTGGCGGTGCCGCCCCTGAGATGACCAGTGGCACAGTCCTCCTCTCACCACCACAGCCACTGGCTGTCAGACATACATCGGGGCACACAGCAGGTACATGCCAATGTATGTCAGACAGCCAGTGGCCATGGCGGTGAGAGGCAGGCTGTGCTGCTGGTCATCTTGAGAGCAGTACTACTGCATCAGTATGGGAGGACATTGGGGAAGGGGGCTGGTGCCATGGGGGGAGGCACTGTCCAGCCGGCCTGATGGATGGGGAGCCCACAGGTGAGTGTGGTTGCTGGAAACAGTGGTACCGATATGGGGTTGGCCCACTGTGGACAGGGGCAAGGGTAGAGGGTTTGGACTGTTGTCCCCAGCACTGGCCCTGCAGTGTGGGGGCGCCAACCACCGGCTGGTAATGGCGGCCTGTGTGCGTGGGTCTGGGTGCCTGTGGAGGGCATTCATGCACCCAGACCTGCACCACTCTGTGCAGGGGATCCACTCCCTGTCCAGGATGGGCATCTGATTGGACGCCAGACTGGACCCGTGATTCTGCCCCAGCCACCCTGCTGAGTCCTGCATGCCCCATTTGACTCTTTGCCTTTTTAATTTCTTGTTTACATAGTCTTTTTATACTTTTAAATTTCTTCTAGAAAAATTAGGTCTTTGTTTTTATATGCTGTAAAGGCATTATTTTTTTTATTAACTAGACTATTAATCTTTTTGTTAGCCATTTAGGTATTCTTTCATTTTCATTTTTTATTTTCTATTTCAGAACAAATGTATTACTAATGACAAATATGACAGATTTTATATTGTTCCACATCATCTATACATTACAGTTTGATAACAGAGCTTCAATGTATCATTGATAGTGGTTCATTTATTTTATTTATATTACCTTTTTTATAAATATAGAAACATGAGCTGTTACTATTTTTTGTATAACATTGTACTATTTCATTAAATTTTCATAATTCCATTTCTTTTTAAAACTGGTTCCATTACGTATCTGTCTTTTAACATACTATTCTGTTCCCATTCACACCCCCCCCCCAAGTGGCATTGATACTGTTTCCAAGCCCAAGTTCACAGTTATGGAATTGTATGCTTTTTTCATTTTGTCTTAGAACTTGTGAAGAAATATCCTCACACCGCATAGCACTGTTGTGCTCTGATATTCTTTTTGGCAATAGTCTTGTCATCATTACTACATAAATTAAGTCACATGGACATTTCACAATGCACACTAAATGTGATGTCTGGCAGGTAATGAAATCTTTGCTCTTTATAACTTCATCTCTCTGACTGTATATACACGTAGTGTTTAGGATGTATATATTGAAAAGTTCACATCTTGGAGGTGTAGTTTGACTTCACTGGGTAGACTACATCCATAGTCCCTCACAGAATGATAAACCCATATAAACTATCAGGTGAGATACCTGTAAGGGTCTCTATACAACATAGTGCATACCAAAATAAAGAAGGCAGTAGGGAGGGCTGGGGGATACTGGGATGCATAGGGAGAGGCATCACCAACAGAATACAAGAAGTTGTTATCCCTCTGTACAGACAGTTGGTGAGACCCCATCTGGAGTACTGCGTCCAGTTCTGGAGACCCCGTCTCTGCTAGGACATAGACAGAATAGAGGCAGTCCAGAGGAGGGCAACTAAAATGGGCAGGGTCTGCAAGAGAAGCCATACGAGAAGAGACTAAAGGAGCTTAATATGTATACCCTCGAGGAGAGGAAGGAGAGGGGGGACATGATAGAAACTTTTAAGTACCTCAGTGGAATCAATAAGGTCCAAGAGGGTAGCATCTTTCAGAAAAAGAGACGTGCAAGAACAACGGAACACAATTTAAAGATGGGGGGGGGGGGTGGTTCAAGGGCAATGTGAGGAAGTATTTTTTCACAGAGAGGGTAGTGGATGCATGGAGCAGCCTTCCTGAGGAGGTTGTGGGGTCTAAAACTGTGGAAGAATTCAAAAATGCATGGGACAGACATAAGGCAATTCTTGTGGGGGGTAGGACAAAATAGGCTGTAGGTTAACTAGGATCTGCGGCTTATCCTGTAGGTAGGGAAAAGGGCAGACTAGGTGGGCCAAGTGGTCCTTATCTGCTGTCAAAGTCTATGTTTCTAGGTTCTATGTTTCTAAGACTGTGAACTCAGTTCTTAAAAAGGGCTAGGATCAGTGCAAGCTGTGGCAAACAGCAACTTGTGCAGAAGCCTGGTGTGTCAGGGTCCCAGCGTCTAAGTCCCCACACTTGCGGCAATCCCTCCCATGCAGCACAGGAAGGGTTAGCCACAGGCCCCTTTGGCAAAAGCAAGCTGTCTTCTCATCCCCAATCCTCGAGTACATTAAATAAATCCCTTCCCTGGTGGTCTAGTGCCCCCCACTCCCTGAACCCTGATGCTGCCAGTATTATGTAAGAAATAATGTCCCCATCCCCGATCCCGATGCTGCCAGTATTATTTAATTAATAAAATGTCCCCCCTATTAATGCTTAAATTTTGACCTATACTTTTTTATGCTATTTTAGAATGCCACTAACCTCCTGACTTGTATGATACCCTTCTTTTCACAATTTGTGTCTGCCTTAGTACTTTTTCTCATGTCTGAAATAATAAAAGGAGCACTCCTTTTAATATGACTCGGACCAGGTTTTCATCAGTATTTGCAGCTGTTTTTGAACAAATATTGTTCTGTAGGGTTGGAGAACACTGCCTGATGTATAATTGTTAATTTTAGTCATAACAGAAGTGATATATAAAAAACAGATGGACAAAACGAGCTGAAAATACTGATGAAGACCTGGTCCGCACTGTATTAAAAGTAAAGCTCCTTTTATTATTTCAGACATGAAAAAAGTACTAAAGCAGACTCAAATAGTGGAAAGAATGGTATCATACAAGTCAGAAGGTAAGTGGCAATGTAAAATAGCATAAAAAAGTATAGGTCAAAATTTTCACCAGATTGTTGCACTGCTGCTTTAATAACATGACCCCTCCTTGTGGTGGTATAGTGGCCCCCCTCACCAATCTCTGATGCTGCTGTAATCTTTCATTAATATAATGCCGCCTTCCTTGATCCCTGATGCTGCTCCTATTAATAGTTAATAACATATCCCATCTCATGGTGGTATAGTGGTCCCCAACCCTACCTCAGCAGTTAGTGCCCACCACACCGCTCCCCCATCCTGTAACAGAGCTGGCACCAGCGCAGCCCTCTTCTCACCTCAGTGGCTGACACTGACTGCACTGTCATTGAGTGCTGTACTGTATGTGCGCTTTGCATACACTGTACAGTATAGTTTATTTGTTTTATTTTTTAACCAGGAGAGACACACTAAGCTGAAAGCTTGTTTACAGGTGCGACCTGAGAGCACAAGGAAGCTAAGTGACTTGCTCAGGGTCACACAGTATACAAGCAGAAGCTGTGGTATTCAAACCCAGGACTCCAGGTTTGCAGCTCAGAGCCTTGAACCACTGTGCTATACTGCCTTGTCACGCAATTACAGTTCCGTTAGCACTGGCCATGGGGGTGAGAGGAGGGCTATGCTTGTGCCAGCTCTGTTATGGGATGGGGGGAGTGGGGTGGTGGGCACTACCTGCTGGGGTGGGGAACCACTATATCTGTACAAGAGGGGATATGTCATTAACTATTATACAATGGCAAGAAAGAATCCTGGCTCCTGATTGGTCAGTTGGCCATCACAGCTGGGATGTTATCCTGGCATAAAATCCCTGCTGATGATATGCTTGAGGGCCACCATACATTGCTTGCATCTTTTTCTTAAAAAAATATTTTTAAACACTAAATAAAATTCTTTAAAATTCTTGTTTTTCTGTATAAAACAATGAGCCATTGTATAATAGGAATAATGCCCTCCAGGGTTGGTGTTATGCTGGGATAATATCCCTTCTTGGGTGTTGGACTGCCTCGGCCGGTGGCCTGGGCTCAACCACCCATGGTGGGATGTTATCCCAGCATAACACCCACCCTGTCAGGCATTATTCCTTTATTAATAAGAGTAGCACTGGGGAGGGGGCATTATATTAATTAAAGATTACAGTGGGATTGGGGATCGAGGAGGGGGCCAATATACCACCACAATGGGGGGCATGCTAATAAATATTAATAGGGGCAGCACTAGGGATCAGAGAGGGGGGCCACTAGACTACCAGATATGGGGGAAAATTCAATATTATTATATAGGGCCACAATGGAGTTCATGGAGGGGGCCACTAGACTACCAGGTATGGGGGGAAATTAAATATTATTATTATATAGGGCCACAATGGAGTTCAGGGAGGGGGGCCACTAGACTACCAGGTATGGGGGAAATGTTCAATGTTATTATTATACTGGGCAACATCAGAGATCGGGAAGTGGGGCGTCTAGATCACCAAGTGAGGGGGTATTTTGCTATAATATTACAATGGGTGACTCTGAGGATCAGGGCTTGGGAGAGGGGACCACAGCACATTACTGCAAGGTGCAACACTCTCCCAGAGGGATATGTCTAAGTACCCTTAGACCAACCCTAGCTGGTCAAAGGGTACTTAGATAGTCTCCCTCTGTGAGAGTTTTGTGGATCCCTCTTTTAGGGATATGGCAGCCTGCATCTGCTACGAGCCCCCTGCACCATGCTGCAGCCCATTTTGTTGTGCAGGTCTGGTGCAAGTCCCTTTTGGTGCATGCAGCCTGTATTTGACACAGGCTGCTTTTGTGAATAGCTCAGGGTTCATGTTTTTATGTAAGGTGCTATTTACGCCATTTATGTTGATGCAGGCACCTTGCGTCAATCTATGGGCTTTGAGAATCAAACCCTGCATTTTTTCTACTGTCATGTTGATATGATCACATGCTATATTGCAGAAGTATGAATATCCATTTCAGTTTATATTGTTAATAAATGCTTTACACTGTTGTTCATTTTGCTTGTCATTTATTTACAAAATACTTCTAGTGCTTTTATCAAACTGTCATAATTCCTGTTACGATTAACTGCTAATAAGAATTCTTGGAGCTGATGCCATTGCAGCATGTACCTTGGAAGGCATTTGTGTAGTTATTGCCAGTCCTTCATTTATGCTGTATGTGATTGTGCCTTTCTATGTTCACTGTTCTGTACTAAACCTATTTGTAGCCACCCAGTGGCACAATGGTAGCACTACCTATTGTGGTGCTGATGACCCAGATTTGGGAGCTATCTGGGGGCTGGAGGACAGAGCATCTAAAAGACTATCTTCCTTCTCCAGTAGAGAGGGATGCAGACACCTGTAGTTGCCTGGCCCCTGGCTGAAGGTGGGGGAAGGCATCTGGTACTGCCTGAGATGCTGATATATGTCTCACGTTGAGTACACAGCATACATCCTGGTGCCACTACATGTCATGCCTCTTGTGTAGATCACAAAAAAGGGAGAAAATACTGGTAGCACAGTGTGGTCAGACATCCACAGGCCCCACACGTGACCAGCTGGGCCCACTGACCAGAACTGAATCCTGAATGATAACAAGTGTTGAGGAACCCTGATGACCCCCTGCAGGGGGTTAAACCTTCAGAGCAGATGGAGACTCGTGGTAAGTCCTGGTGGACTTCAGGGTTGAGGGAATGGGGTGTCCAGCAGATGGGGGCAACCTGTAGGAAAAATAGATTAACAGAAAAAAATTATAAAAATTAAAAGGAAGGTGGAGGAGTGTGTGTGTGTGTGGGGGGGGTGGCACTAAAAACAGCCCCAACTAAATAGAATAGGAAAGATGAGATCAAATAACCAATCTAGGCTGCTCTGATGGCCAAGTGGTGGTGCAGCATGCTGCCACTCACACAACCCAAGCTCAGGAGCAAGCTCAGTACACCGCATTGGAAAGTAGGTCAGACTACAGCAGCAATCACTCAGCAGCATGCTGCAGTCAGGAGGGATGGCACAGAGAACGAGTGCTGCAGGGACCTCAGTGCTGGGCCAATGAAGCTTGCCACCTCTGCAAGATATCACTGCATGTTACCAAGGACACAAACATTCTGCCCATGCCAGGGGAAAAGGAAAGAAGGGACATGAGGGAAAGAATAACTGTATGCCATTTACATGAAGGCTGAGCTCCTGGAGGCCACTAGGTCACAATGCCATCTGCCACTGAATCCTAGTGACAGAATGGACCACTTTGTGGGGGAAAACTGCTCTCCTCCTGGAGCCCTTGTCATGAAGGGAAAGCCATGGTGGATGTCAGCTAGGGCAGGACTTAAGTGGAGCATGGAAGCACCAGCCTGAAGTGGTATATTCCTGGAGTCAGGCGATATCCCAGCAACAGAATACAAGGGGGAGAAACATCTATATAGGAAAAAAAGAATTACTGAGCTAATTCTTGTTACAAAAATATATATTTATAGTAAATGTTCTAGAGAAAATTATATATTGTTTAGTTGCATCCTCACATTTTTCTACATGTTTTTTTTAGAAACTACTGTATATTGTTATGAAATTCTGGTTTGTGGTTACAGGAGCGGTTCCGGGTAAGCAGAATCTCTGCATATGCCTCCTCCAAAGCTGCACTTGAAATGTATTCTGACATTCTGCGTCAAGAAATGAAACCTTGGGGAGTAAATGTATCAATAATCCAACCTACTTCCTACAAAACAGGTACTGTACTATTTAACTGACTCCAGAGGAAGCATGTTTTGGATGAATCCTGTTCTAGTCTTAATAGTAAGGCGTAATGCTATAAGTGCAGTAAAAAGGCAGATTTTTATTGTACATCTCATGGCATTCTGGATGAATAATTGTAATAAAAGATATTCCACACTTGAGTTTTGATGTTTAATCAACCATTTACACCCTGAATGCTGTTCAGATAACATTAGAGATTGTAATATTATGCTGTGCCCCTCTAGTTAGGGTGGCTCGTGAGTTCTATGTTAAACATGATTTTTGGTTTGCTGTTTACAGAAAGATGGCTTTACAGATTTGCAAGAAACTTTCAGGATTTTGTTATCCGTGGCATAATCTACAATCCCTGAAAGTCTCATGTAAATCAGATCAGTATTTTAGAGATATTGAAGTGTGAAAAAAATCTAATTTTTCATTTGATTTCAATGGTGTGTTTTTTTTTTCAATTTTTGCTCTCTGCTAGTGTTTTTTTTTCTCAATGTCTACTCTCCCCCCTAGCTAAAAAAATATAAATCTTTAAATTGTTACATTTTGTATGGTTGTGTAGGTCCGTGGGGAAGGATTTCCTAGTGTGGTCTGATGCTTGTGCATTTTGTATTTTTTAAGATATTAACATTTTAAAACTCAGGGTTTTAACATTATGGAGTCTGCTCCGGCAGTCAGGCTGGAGTTAATTTACCACATGCGCAGAACAGCTTCAGTGCTGTTGAATGGGGATCAGGAAAGTGAAAGGAGTTGGGCTGTAGTTTAAGTAGAGCATGTGCAGAGGACTTATGGGGATAGGAAAGTGAAAGTCATGCCTGGCAGTTTGGCGGTTCCACACACCTTCACATGGAGCCTGCTTTCCCATTCAGAATTGGATTTTTGTGATGTCTGATTTTAATATCAAAAAGCAAGCAGTCATGCAGATGTTTTCAGTTTATTATTGCACTGTGGACAGGCTGACTGAGTGATTATTTCAATATCAGATAGGATATCTGATATGATTTCAGACAAATCGTTCCCGATGTCTGAAATCATATCTGATATTGCATCTGATATCATTATTTCTATCTATCTATCTATCTATCTATCTATCTATCTATCTGTCTGTCTATCTATCTATCTATCTATCTATCTATCTATCTATCTATCTGTCTGTCTGTCTGTCTGTCTGTTTGCCTGTCTGCCTGCCTGCCTGTCTATCTATCATCTATCTAATTTAAAGATCATGGACAAATAACTGTATCTATTTGTATGAAGCTAACCTTCCCACACATTGTTGAAAGCTGTCCTTTTATATTGTAATTATTAAATTCATGACATTTTTCTAATTATCAGGTTGTTGACTTTTTTGTTCTTAATTCATGGAATGCCTGCATGTGTTTACCTTCACTGTTTCTTATAGCATTGCTGTGACACAGATGTTGTATCACTTCATTTGTGGTTCTAATTTACAAAATTGGTGGCCTAGGATACATTTCTGGCAACCCAGGCCTAGACAACGTTTTTCTACGTCTGATGTCACTTCCCATGGCTGACGTGGTTGTTTTTTGACAGTAAAATTTGAAAAACAAATGTTGGACAAAAGTCAACGGCTGCAGGACATGGTCCAGAGCACAATAGTACCATATTCATACAAACAGCCCATCTGACTTCATCAGATACCAGTTCATCTAGCACAACCTCTACTGAGGATGAAATGAAGTGACAGAATAATGCCTGGCAATTTCTCTTTTAGTCAGTCCTGGTAAGGATGTTACCCCAGTTATATTTACATTGTTTCTGACACACCATGTGACCTTGTGTAAATAGATATGTTAACATTTATCTCAAGGATTGCTTTTTTAACATGGTGAGTGGCCTAAGTCATGTTGCTAGTAATTTGTGCTGAAGAGTTCATTGTGTGCTTTTTCTTTTTGTGATATGCAACTTGGTCAGTTGTAGGTCTGGATTTTTTTTTGTTTCCATTTTTTTTATGTATTATTTTTTAAGATCCAAAATGGTGTATTGTCTGATGTTATGCTGGTATTCAGTATTAGTTTGTCATGGATAAACCCAAGCATAAAAATAATGTGACTTGCATACACACACACACACACACACAAACAATTGCTGTCATATTGATTTACCTTTTAACAAAATTTTAAAAAAATGTATTTCGATCACAAAGGTTTTCATTTTCAATCTATTTGATTAATCTGAATTTTATGGGGGGGGGTTATGCTCAAAATGATGCTTTTTCACATTCACAATGTACTGATCCATTTTATTGAATGCCAAAATAAAAAATGCACATCAATTTGAGTAATTTTTTTTTTATTGTTTCAAATGACAGGGTTCTTTCATAAAATCTATGAATTTATCTGTAATAAATATTGGGTATCTTCAGGATATCAGGAATGAAATACATGTGCTGTGTAATACAGTTATAAAAAACAGATTTTTGTTGTGGAAAAGAAATGCTTGGACTACTCAGTCAGCCCCGATGATCCCTGCCTAGGCTATCTCTGCAGACCCTAACTGGTTTCTGGGGATTGTCCCTTCCACCTGCTTATATATTTATATCCCCAATATCGACCCCATACGTGCGTAAAACCCCCTACTGTTATTGCCTCCACCACTTCAGCTGGTAGTCTTCCAGGCTCAGTATTTTAATTTGTTGCAAAAAAAAACAACACATAAGACATTTGGGGGGAAAACAACCATATATATATGTGCATCAATACTGTATGTTGCCTATGGTACCTTTGCTGTTCATTTGATGTCAATGATTAAAAAAATGACTAGCTAGCACTACAGATGAGCAAGTGCATATACTGTAGAGTGGGGTACAACAACAGAGATGCAAATTTAGGTTTATACAAATTCATACCACAGTGAACTCAAACATTTAATGTACATTTGTCAGGAGACAAAATATCTGGGTAGATAAGCTAACCACACACACAAAAAAAAACAGAGCAAGCCTAATGGCTACAGATTTTATAGTGACAATGTGTGCAGCAGCAGCACTATGTCATTCTTCTAGCAGCTGGCCGAAAGAGATGCTTGCAGTACCCCATTCACAAAAACACTATTAACATCAGGTGAGCACAGGGCTAGCAGCTCAATCACTCACAAATCCTTCCTTTACAACTCAATGATAAATGACTACAGAAAGTCAAAATTCAGTAAGACAAACTCTATTTTTAACACAACAAATTAAATCATGTACCTTTTCTTTACAGATGACATAGAAGCAACAAATTGCTCATTATATTTGCCCATGATCTTTAAATCTGGAGGAAACAATTTAACCTTACACTCTAAGATAGTGTGTATGTGTTCTTTTTTTCTGTGTGAAACATTTAAAGAGTGTTATCTATCCATGTGAAATTACAGTACTCTGAATAGGTCTGTAAACTGGAAGGCTTTTTACATTTACTTGCACATGTGCAAGAAATGTTTTGTTGCACTTTTCGGCTTTTGAGGGGTGTGTCACTGCTGAGCACTTTGCAGCTCATATTGGAAAGGGGTCAGTAGTCCAGACCAATGATCACTCACTGTGGTTGTGATGCTACTCACTGATTGCAGGGCAGAAACTTCATGTAGCTGAAAGGACTGAAGCTGTTCCAGTCAAAGGGGGCTATGGTCCTTTCATTTGCATGAAGCTGGTCATCAAGCAACTGATCAGCTTTCAACATCTGGAGCCTAACATAGAAACATGGAAAAATAGAATTTGACAGCAGATAAGGACCACTTGGCCCACCCAGTCTGCCCATTTCTCTACCTAATGGATAAGCTGCAGATCCTAGTTAACCAGCAGCCTACTTCTTTCTACCCCACCCCCTAGAATTGCCTTATGGCTGTCCCATGCATGCTTGAATTCAACCACTGTTTTTGACTCCACAACCTCCTCCGGATGGCCATTCCATGCATCCACAACCCTCTCTGTGAAAAAATACTTCCTTACATTTCCTCTGAGCTGCCCCCCCTCTATCTTCAAATTGTGCCCCCTTGTTCTTGCACACCTCTTTTTTTGAAAGATGCTACCCTCTTGGACTTTGTTGATTCCCTTGAGGTACTTGAACATTCCTATCATGTCCCCCCCCCTCTTTCCTCGAGGCTATACATATTAAGCTCCTTTAGTCTCTCTTCATATGTCTTCCAGTGCAGACCCTGCACCATTTTAGCCTGATGGAAATCTGTCTGTCTGTCAGTCTATCTATCTATCTGTCTATCTATCCCGGTCCCATCTAGGCTGCTCATCCACCCTCCTTTTCCATCTTTATAAGTATTTTTCTTAAATGGAAGCTGTCTGGGGTGCTACCTCCAGGACCATTTCTCTTGACCCCCTCCCCTCCAGGTCATCTGCCCCCCATTCTCCAATGACCCCAACACTGGAGTGGCTAATCCCAGTGTTGGAATGTCCTCAAAAAAAAGAAAACTGTAACTGGATGCTTTATAAAAAACTGGATGCAGTCCAAGCTACCCACTCCCAGTGCCACTTCTCTTTATCCCCCCTCCCCTCTAGGTCATCCACCCCCGTTCTCCAATGAGTCTAACACTGGGGCGCCCAATCCTAGTGTTGGAATGTCCCTGAAATAAAGAAAACCATCCCTGTATGTTTTTTTCAAACCTGTAAAGTAGAAAACCATTTGCCAGCCCGGTGGCCCTAAGGGTTGAGGCACTGGATGCCACACATCATGCCATGCCAGTGACCTGGGGTCAGGAATGACTTCAGGTTGCCGGGGGTCAGCAGAGGAGGGAGAGGATTGAGCATCTGATAAACTGCCCTCCTCTCCTGGGGAGGGAGGGAGGGTTTTTCTCCCACTCTGTGGCTGCCCCCTGGTGGAGGTCAGGGGCAGTGCTAGAGTTAGGGAGGTACAGGAGCACTGGTACACGGTGTGTGCATGTGCATGGGGATGGGAGTGGGACAAAAATGGAAATGACATGGCAACCCTGGGTTCCATGAGCTCCCAGCTACCATACTCCTTTGCACTTCAGCCACTGGTTGGGTCCCTGTTCTGGATTGTACTCAGAGTGGGAGGAAGGTAGACATTCTCCTCACAGCCCTGCCTTGGGGGTCAATCCATGGGGGAACCCAGGGGTTTCCAGAACCAGGGGCCTGAGGACCTGTGGAGGGGCATTGAGAGAGGGAGTAGCCACCCAGGGCCACCCCACAGGAGGAAAAACACCCGAATAAAAAAAAAATGGAAACAGTCCCTCTCCAATCTGCCCCCTCACACACCACCACCAACCACACCCCAGCCTCCTTCTCAGCAGTCACCACACCACTCAACACACACCCATAGAAACATAGAATTTGACGGCAGATAAGGACCACTTGGCCCACCTAGTCTGCCCATTTCCCTACCTGATGGATAAGCTGTAGATTCTAGTTAATCAACAGCTTACTTCCTCCTACCCCCCCCACCACACCCTCACTTACCTGAACAGGTCTCAGGGTGAAGATCCACTCATTGATTGAAGACATGTTTTGCTGCTGGAACTGCCGACTGCAATATGAGAAACTAAGGTAAGTGTGTCTCAATGCATTCCAATGTTGTTTTGAACTATGATGCATTACTTTGTCATTTGTGCATATTATGGCACCAAATTTTCAACATGGCCTTTTTGGGACTCCAGCTCATGACCAATGGTGGTGTAATTATGCAAATCAGGCCCAATAAGTGATTTTGCATTCAAGCTGCAAAATCACATTTCCAGTGGGATTTGAACATTTTTGCCACCCTTGTTCATGAGTAGGATCATAAGAAAGCTATGCTGAAAATGTGGGGTAAAAATATGTAAAAATGGCAGTTATGCACATACATTGAAATGTTTCTATGCTTACTCGTAACTTCGGTAATTTTAAATATTTTAACACCACATTTTCAACATAGCCATTTTTCCACACCACCTCATGAATGTGATAGCTGTCATTTTTCAAATCCTGGCCAAAATGTTTTTTCATACCTATGGTGTGGAATGACTTTTCAATGGTGCAGAATGATGTTTTGGTGGGGATATGAAAATTTTCATCTGCCGGGTTCATTAGGTGGGGTACTAAGAAGACTATGTTGAAAATTTGGAGTACAAATATGTAAAATGCCCAGGTTATGACTGAAAGATACACTATTTCAGTGTTTATTCATAACTTTGCTAATTGTCAATATTTTGACTCCAAACTTTCAATGTAGTCATTTTTCCGCACCACCTCATAAATGCAAGATATGTCATTAGTTAAAATCCTAGATGAGATGAGTTTTTGACCTCTGGCGCAAAATGACATTTCAGCCAATATTAGTGCTGTATGGAATGCTGAATTCTGCCAGCGAAATTAGGGTAGAATAACCATTCTACCAGCAGAATTTCTGCCAGAATTTTACTGATTCTTCTGTGGAATTTTGCCTACTGTGATCCTTGGAATAATATTCTGAAGGAGAGCATTTTTCCATGAAAATTATTCCTCAATAATTTCTGTGGAAAATGTTGAGATCTGTAGGATAATATTCTGCGGAATAGCATTTTTTTCTGCAGAAAATAATTCTGTAAGTATTTTCTGTTGTGGAATTCCACCATTCGGTTTCTTTCAAAATTCAGCAGAATTTTGGTGGAATTTTGAAAATTCCATGGAATTTCATTCTGCTGAAATTAAAAAATATTTTACACAACACTAGTCAATATACTGTAAATAGCACATGTCATGTTTGTAAGGTGAATCCTAAAACAAGTATTCTCAAAAGTTGGGGTCAAAATAAAAAAAATATATATTTAACCACCTTTTTGTGTACTGCATATCAGTACTAAACACCTGCACTCACATAGTTGCAAGCAAAAGTTTGGCATCGACAAATGCTTGTTCTTCCTTCTGTCTCTCTAATGTGAGCATAGTTCTCTATCACGATATAACAGACTCCCTACTCCCTTCTCATGCTGGACACATTCAGTTGTATCAGTTTTAAAGTGTGATTGATTTCCTGAACCTGGTACAGCCCACTGTTCAGTCTGTGTTTATGTGGTCAGTAGACATAAATCATTTTTATGTTCACTGTGTGCACACATGCAGTGAACATTTTGTTAGAACAGTGGCTTTTGAGGGGTGTGACACTGTCAGTCCAATGCAGAGTAGTCTGCAAAGGGCTTGTCAGTGTCACACCAATCATCAGCCAGGCTGATCATGACACTGCTCTGGCTTGCTGGGTGGAAACTTCATATAGTTCAATAGAGAGAGCTGACCCAATCATAGATCAGCTCTTTCATTTGATCTATAAAACAGCACCTTGCAAGCACAGCTGATCTGTCATGATCAGTCTGCTAAAAACCATCCCTGCAAAAAAAGAAAACAGTCCATTGATGTCTGTTTCTGCTGCCACTTTTATTGCCCCCACCCACCCCATCCTCCCACCTCAGCACCCCCACCTCACAAACGTAACACTGACAGTGGGGGTGCCCAATCTCCCAGTGTCACCACCTGAAATAAAGAAAACTGTCCCTAGTAGTTATTTTTTCTGTATACAGTCACAGCCAAAGACATGATCAGATATTTCCTGAAATTTCTGTGATATCTCTAGAGAAGTCTCCTGCTTTCTGCAGTTCCACAGTAGGGGCAGCAGAGAGAACTCTTTAGAAATGTTGCAAAATATGTAGAAATATCTGACCATGTCATTGACTACAACTGTACCCTGTAAAAAGGGAAACTGTCCATCGATGTCTGTTGCTGCTGCTACTGTTACTGTCTCCCAGATGACCTTCCCACTCGGCACCCACCACCCTACAGCCCCCAAGCCCTTACTTACCTACTGGGGGTCCAGCACTATAATCATCTCTGGACCACAGACACATTTTCACTCTTCAATGCCAGACCGAGAACTGAGGAAATCTGGTATACTGTTCAATGTATTTTAATTGGGTTTTGAACTTACTGGCATAACTTGGTCATTTTTAACTATTTTTGCCCAAAACTTTCAACATGCCTTTTATGGGACCCCACCTCATAAACAATGGCAGTGATATTAGGAAAATCTGTCCCAAAAGGTGATTTTGCAGTCATTGCATGAAATCACCTTCTGGGCAGGAGTTGAACATTTTCTCCACCCTTGTTCATGAGGTGAGGATATAAGAAGGTTATGTTGAAAATTTGAGGTATAAATATTAAATAAACAGCAATGTTATAAGCCTATATTGGAATTTATAAATGTGGACTCATAACCTTAGTAATTTTCAATATTTTGACCCCAAACAGCCAGCATGCATGCATCGCACCAGGAATACATAATGTGATGAGCTCATCTAAGGAAAGGTCCGCTGCAGTGAGAGCAAAGCTTGTCATACGTAGTGGCACCTCCCAACATGCCTTCCCTGGTGAAACATTAGCCTAATCATGGTGGCACACTGCCTGCCACAATGCCAACTTTGGGGGTGCCCAATCCCCCTGTCAGCATGCCCTGACCCAGTTTATGTGCCAACTGGGGAACCCACTCCCCATCAGCATAATGCAACCCTCACATTTGTTATTTGCCAAGGGGAGTGCCCAATCTCCCTTGGCTAGCCCCCCCAAGCACTCAGGTGGCATGCTGGGAGCCCACTCCAGCATGTCAAATGCCCCAGTAAAAAAAAATTCCCACGATGTACTTTCTTTTAACCTGTAAAAGAAGAAAACGGTCCCTCGCAGTCTGTCCAGCTCCCTGCCCCAACCCACACCCACCCTTTGCACACCCTGCCTCCCCACACACACCCTCACCCCATACTTGCCTCCGGAGTCTGGCGTGATGATCTTTGGTGGACTGGGAACACATCTGCACTCTTCAAAGCTGACCGCGACCTGAAGAAATGCCGGTAAGCTGTATAATGACATAAATAGGGTTTTTCAACTTTGGTGCATATCTCAGGTATTTTTTTTAAATTTGTGCACCAAATTTTCAACATCGGGTTATTGGGGCCCCTCCTCATGAATTCAGTTACTGTCATGGCGTTATTTGGTCCCGAAAGGTGATTTTGCAGTCACTACATGGAATCACCTTTTGGGATTGAGTAACAAAATGACAGTGCCACTGTGCATGATGGGGGCTCTCAAAAAGCCTATGCTGCAAATTTGGTGAAAAAATTCCCACAAATGGCTGTTTTACGTGCATGTGTTGTGCTGTTTCCATGCATGCTCATAACTTCATTAATTTGTAATATTTTCACTCCAGATTTTCAAAATTGGCATCGTTCCATACCTCCTTAAGAACAGTATAGCTGTCATGTTACGTATCCTGGCTGAAATGTGTTTTCGCATGTACAGAGCAGAATAGCGTGGTCGCTGTGCGAAATTAGTTTTCAGGACAGTTTGAGAAAATGATGGTGACACTGTTAATGAGCAGAGGTCCTAAAATGCCTATGTTGAAAATTTGGTGACAAAAGTCCATAATCTGACTGTGTTACAAGTGTGCATTGCGCAGTTTTCATGCACCCTTGTAACTTCGCAAATTTGCAATATGTTCATGCCAGATTTTCAACACTGGCATTTTTCCACACCTCCTTATGAACAGTACAGCTGTCATTTTTCACAGCCTGCCCAAAATGTGTTTCTGCCCCTGTGGTGCACAATGGTGTGGTCACTGTGGAAAATCAACTTTTAGCAAACATAAACAAAATCACAGTGCCACTGTTCAGGAGGGAAGGTCCCAAAATGCCTATGTTGAAAATGTGGCTAAAAATATCCCCAAAATAATTGGGTTACGGACGTGTATTGCACAGTTTCTGTGCATGCTCATGACTTCACCAATTTTTCATATTTTCACTTCAGATTTTCAACGTTGCCATTTTTTTACACCTCCTCATGAACAATACAGTAGTCATTTTCCACATCCTGCCCAAAATGTGTTTTCATCCCTGTGTCGCCAAATGGCATCGCCACTGTGCAAAACCACCCTTCAGCTAACAAATTGATTATGCTGCTCTTCACGAGGCAGGGTCAAAAAAAGCCTATCTTGAAAATTTGGAGTGAAAATACCAACAAACGCCTACAATGTTAGGGTTTCCAACTGTAACACCCCATCCTGTAGAGACTGCCAGGCATCAGGGTGTGGCTTGGGATCATTGGCTATAATGATCACACCATTCCACCCCCACCAGCACCCTGCAGCCAGTGACAAGCATCGAGGTGTGCCTTGCAGTGTTCAGCCCTAAAGTTCACCCCATTCTCCTATAATGCACCCGTCTCAGCATATTTCCTTATGGAATGGGGTAAGTATAAGGCCCAAAGACCCCAAAGCACACCACAACACTTGTCACTGTCTACAGAGTACGGTGAGGCCCATTCTCCTATACTGCACCAATCTCAGTGTATTTCCTTATGGAATGGGGTAAGTATAAGGCCCAAAGACCCCAAAGCATGCCACAACACTTGTCAGTGTCTACAGGGTAGGGTGAGGTAAAATGACATGAGCGTTATAGCTGACACCCCAAAGGCACACCCCAACACCTGTCAGTCTCTGCAGGGTGGGGTTGGCATCACTTTCATACTTCGCCATCATTCCTATTATGCACCTCTAACTCCTTCACTACCAATGCCAATGCCAGCGAGATAACGTTCAGCATTGACAAATGCTTGTTTAAATCATGGTCAAAATACGTATTTGCTTTTGGGCAGGATTTGAACCTTTTTTTCTTCCCTTGTTCATGAGGTGGGCTCATAAGAAGGCCATGCAGTGTCATAAGAAGTCTATGTTGAACATTTGGGGTAAAATATGAGAAAACAACAAATGTATCAGTCCATGGTGCATTTTTTTCAATGTGTACTTGTAACTGGTAATTTTCAATATTTTGACCCCAACATTTCAACACAGAAATTTTTCATACCACCTCATGAATGTGAAAGCTGTCATTGTGCCATTTGCTAAATTCAGGAACGGTGAAATTTCCTCTGTGAAATTCTGCTGTTTAGGGGAGAAATTCCACCATTTGTGGGCAAAATGTTGCCATTCGTGGCAAAAGTCCACCATTTATGGGTAAAATTCCACTGTTCCTGAATTCAGCAAACAGCAGCAGTTTTCTTTAGCTGCTACAGTACAGTTGGAGCCAGAAGCTGTGGTATTTGGGGGATAAAATAATAAAAGGGCAGAAATAACATGGCAAGAGTGGAGTCCTCATAAGCAGGGAAAAAAAACATGGCAACGAGGGTGGGGTTTTCAATCCAAATTCAGGATTGCTATTGGCTGGAATTGGGTGTGAGCTTCTTCCTGGGATTGGATAAAATGAGATGTCTATCAAGTTGTACTGCACACTGCAGTAGTGAAATTGGGTTCCAACTTAGTGGCTTAGTATTTTTTATGGGTTGTTTAATGTGTTACACTGCATTGATTAAAGTTTCCTGAGAGCTGCGAAATAAGCTGAAACTGAATATCAGCTAAAAGCAAATCATTAGGAAACTTTCACAAATTAATTGCAGTGGAAACTGCACACATTAAGCAACTCATTGCAAAATGCTAAACCAGTGAGTTGGAGGAACAATTTAATGTGACTTGTACTATACTTCTCTTCTTCCTCCTTCATCATGTATCTTATCTTCCCCATCCATCACTTCTTCTATTCCCACCTCCTCTCCATCCCCTAATCTACCTCCTGCTTCCTTCCATTCTTACCCCATTTACATAGATACAGATAGATACATAGCAAATCCCAGCAGGAGAAGGCCCATAGGCCCATCCAGCCTGCTCACTTTACTTATCTACTCTGCACTGACCTACTGTAAGTGGCCATACCCACACCCTTTGTTTCTGCCACCCCTTTTCTAGCAAATCCCATATGCCTGTCCCATTCCTGTTTGGACCTGATCACTAATTTGGTCTTTACTACTTCCTCCAGCAACTTGTTCCACTTGTGCACCTCTCATTCAGAAAATGTGCTTGCAGATGTCCCTTTTAAACCCCCCTCCCCCATGTTACAGTGCATTTTCCCTTGTTCGTTTATTTGAGCTCAAAGAGAAAAGCACATTCTCATCCACCCCATTTACTCCATGCAGGCATTTGTTTGTTTTGTTTCATGCCACCCATTTACCTCATTTTTTAAGGGTGTACATGCTCACGTCCAGCAGCCTCTCCTTAGCAGCCTCCTCCTCTCTCTCTTGCTTTCAACCATGAATACCTTTGGAGATATAGCTCCTGCTTCTTTTCTCCTCCCACTCACTCTTCTCCTCTCACCCTTGCTGTAAGAAGTAGACATGCAGTGACATTTTGATTTGCCAGTGAAGTTGGGGTGAAGTTAGAAACTTTGCACAATGCCTAATGAGATGAGGTTTTTCTGACTTTATCAACTTTGCATGGTAGAATTCCTTTTTTTAAAGAGCCTAAAAAAATACAAGCCTCCCCCGTCCACATAATCACTATTACAACCCTTCACCTCAGACTACTCAAAATGTAATCCCGTCTCTCCACTATCTTGCACCAGTACCTCTTTCCTTCCCCCATCCTAGTGAAGTTCTAGCTAAAGAAGTAAAGAGCAGTAGCTGCATGAACCTTCCTCCATCTAATGTTTGTAGTGTGAAAAATGTTAGCACAGCTTCCTCCCCCCACCCAGCCAAGTAAACATGACACCCCACCCTCAAGAATAAACTGTATGCCCCTCTCTAGATTCTAGAAGGTTATTCACTTCATTTTTATCCTCTCCCCAAGACTACTGCTCTGGGTCACAGTTCACAGGGCTCTTCCATCTCTGATCTATCTGAGGTCATCTTTACCTTCAATCAGTACTTCACTAATATGTACTATTACTACTCATCCAACAGTTCCCATCCTCTCCCAATATTGTCTTCCATCCCTTCCCTCCTAACCCTGTTTTCTGTACCATCCCATTCACTGATCTCCCTATTTTTATTTAGTTGTATATGGTTTCCTGCTGCCCTAACTTAACTTCTGTCACTTGACCCTTCTAAAAGTAACAGTCCTGACAGGCTAAACTTTAAACATCTGCACCTCTCTTTCATTGCCATCGCTGTCCCTGTTTCTTCCATTTTCAACCTCTCCTTTTGGCTTGATGATGTCACTAGGTCTTAGAGGTGTGCTTACATTCTCCCATCTCCATAAATCAAGTGTGCTAACATTCTCCCTCTCCATAAATCAAGTGACAACTTTTCCTCCTGGGAATTACTAGCCTAGCTGCCTTCTCACTACTCTTACTGAAATGTTTAGTTTAGTTTAGTTTAGTTTATTAGTCTAGGAATTAATACCTTTGAGCCAGGGCTCTTTTACAAAGGTTCCACATCACAAAGAACATTTAACAAAGCACGATACACATTACAGGTAAAACCAGACAGGAAAGTTACATCATAAATTTGCTATTAACAGTTTAAGGCAGTAACGTTTTTAAGTTTCATAGAAAAAAAAGCTATAACAGGTTCAAGCGAGTAGACAATTTTCGAGGTTAAGGAAACTTCCAGGAGAGGGTGATCATTAGGCGCCAAAGGAGGCTAGAGAGGAGGAAAGGTGGTGAGCGGGAGAGTAAGTGAGAGGGACAGGAAAAAAGGGGAAGTGAGTTTGGGTGGGAGACAGGAAGTAGTAGAGGTACCAGAGGGTTCATTAGTCAGGGAGGAAGAGGCCTCAGATGTGAGGATGGACATGAGGAGTAGTAGTCTTTATCTAGTGCAATCACAGTTGCTAGTGGTGGTGAGGTGGGCATAGAGCATGGATTTGAAAGCTTCAAGCGAGGTTGAGGATAGAATAGGTGGACTAAGTGCATTGAACCATGTCGGGGCCCTGTATGCGAAAGATCTTTGTCCCTGTGCAGTCCGGCATCTTGGAACCAGGAAAGGTTGGCGTTCAGATCTGGTGGAGGGTCGTGAGCCAGGATTCAGTCGGAGTAGGTTTTGAATACATAATGGAGTCAGTCCCAAGATAGATTTTTTTGCCATTGTGCAGGTGAGATAAATAAGACGATTTGATAGGTTCAACCAGCCTGATTCATAGTACAGATCACACGTGTGAGTCAGTCTTTGAGCCCCGTGAGAGCCCGGCAGGCCTTATTTAGAGTGACTGAGATCGCCTTAGAGCAGTGGAGGTAGCTGAGCCATGAATAATAAGGCCATAGTCAATGATTGAGATTATGGAACTCTGTATAGCTATTCTCAATGCCGCTTGATTTAGAAATTGTGATTCTGGAATAGTATTCAAGGCGTTGGTTCACTGTTTTCGCAGTGTTGTCAATGTGGGTTGCAAAGGTGAGCCCTTGGTCAAAAGTGATGCCAAGGTATTTGAAAGTATTTACTTGGTCCAGTGTAATTCCACAGAGGTTTGTATAGTGAGTGGAGTATGCCTATTTTTGTTTTGGTGATTGGAGAAGAGCATGGCTTTTGTTTTATTGTGGTTTAGCACAAGTTTACTATCCAGGAACCACCTTTCAACACTAGAGAAAGCAAGTTGCAGGCTTTTTCGTAGGGAGTTTGGATCCTTGTCGGAAGAGAGAATTACAGCATCAGCAGTGTATAAGATTATTTTCTCCTGGCAGATATCAGGGAGGAAGTTAAGGAACAGGCTAAAGAGGAGCTGTCCAAGAATTGATCCCTGTGGTACACCCGAGAGAACTGGTTTGAAGTTGGAGAGTTCATTAGAGATTTTTACAGTGTAGGAAATGTAAATTTGTAAATTTTTAAATGTAGGAAAGACTGATTCTGTCTCAACTCTCCTCCTGTCTTGACTTCTCTTCCTTTTGCTTGCCCCTTCTGGTCTGATTTTTATAAATCTTGGTCCACTGATCAGTCCCTTCTACAGCTTATTTATTTCATTCTGAAGAGGATGGATCAGGGCCTGTTAACCTCTGCCATCTTTTTGACCTTGCAACAGCTTTTGACCCCATGGCCCACACCCTGCTACTTGATAAACCTGCAGAGGCAGTTCATAGAAACATAGAAATATTTTGACAACAGAAAGTGACTGATGGTCCATTAAGCATTGGTTCATGGAATTCATTGAAGCTGCTCAAGAAGTCTTTTTCACCCCTCAAGCAGCCACTTCCACTTCTATTGGACAGACTCATTAGTTCAAGTAAAAATGTATTTTTCTCTCCCTTCCTTATATACTGAGGAGCCCACCAGAGCTCCGTCCTGGACTCAGTTTTGTTCTCTATTTTCCTTATGAAGCTCCCCTCATGCACTGTCTCCTCAAGCTTACATATTTAAGTCTTTAAATTATTGTGGGTTGAGCTAGATTTTGTATTAGTCAGTTAAACCACTTCCTCCCTTACAAATGGTGATGGAAGGCTAATGTGTTAATGCCATACAAAATACAAATTTTCTCTCACAAAAGAGGATTACCCCCCTCATGAAAGAGAAATTCTCTTTGTATGGCAAAATTCTTCTTTTACATCAAATGTCTATCCAAAAGGCTCTATGTTGCCGGTTTGGCAACCCTTTTGTCGACCGGCATCTCGCCGACTGGAATCATGTTGACCGCAAGTTGTGGTTTACATGATTCCAGTGTGTCTCCTGGTCTGTTTTTTCTATTGGGGGGCTTCCCCCCATAATCCCCCATGCAGGTGGCTCTGCTCCCTGCCCCCATCTATAGGATTCTCAACTCTAGTTGGAGTTGATTTGGGGCAGGGCTGCAGGACTGGGAGACAGTGTGCCACTGTCTCAGGCACACCATAGTGACCTGTCGGCAAAGTGTTGATTTTGCCAACAGGGATGTAGTTTGCTGTGTTGGTGTCAGCATACGTGGGGCATACCTATCCAAAACACCTTACTGAGCATGCTCAGAACCAACATTTCACATCCTTATAACTTGGGAAGGGATTAAAATGTTTTCACCAAACCAATGAATGGTACTATTATGGGTCAAGCCCTTACTACTCTGAAACTTTCAGACCAAAATTCCAAACCATCTGGGTGCCAGGCGATAACAAAAAAACAGTTAAAAAAACATTTTTCCTAAAGATTTACTATCCAGATTATGGAATATGCACATCTGACTAGAAAAAAACTCAGCAAATCAAAAGACCTTGCCCCCCAGACCATGCATACAAATTTTTTTTGCAATTCCATTGAATAGGGACAAAGTCATTAAGGTGTAAAGTTAGGAGTTTAACATTTAACAGCCACCTATGCCCTAAATATAGTGGTGCTACCATAGCATCATAATAATGTATACAGAGATAGCTAGATATAGATATAGATCTGATTGTTTCTTATTCTAGAACTTAAAGAAAGGTCCCAAATTACTTGACATTTCCATCCCTCTACTTCCATACTGAGGTTTATTTCTTCCAAATGTCCACAATCTATCATGAATGTCAACCAATTTGTGATCGCTGGTGGTGAAGGATCTTTTTGGTACTGGAGTATCAATTATTTGACATTAATTAATGCCAGATTAATGAATGCCTTACTTTCATTCTTCAGTTGTTGATCAGCAAATAAGATTGTTCAAAATATTAAAATACCAGGATCGAATAAAAAGTCTATTCCAACAACCCCTTGAATTTTATAAATTACATACTGCCAATAATTTGAAAGTTGTGGCCAGCTTATTAACATGTTCAATAGGGATCAATGAGCCTCTTTACATATGCAACAGTTATTAGGTATATTGTTGTTAAATTTGTCTTGCAGAGGTGTACTAGGTATGATGAAGTACATTAAACTGTATGATAGTAGGTGTGACCATTATTATTTGAAGCTCTGTCCCAAACCTTTTTGCAAGGATGTTAGCAAGGTATTTAAAGATTACATATTTCCATTATTTATTTTCTTATAAATTTTCCCTATTAACTTTCTATGTGAGTCTTTGTTAAAGAGCTAGTAGAACCAATAGCAGATGGGAACATGTTACATATTTTAAAAAGTAGTCACCTGGAACATTTAATTTCTGAAATATTTTTTGTTTGTTTTTCCTTTTGCTCATTAAAAAGTTTTCTATGTGGTAGTATCAAGCTGGATGTATGGAATAGAACTCTACCTGGTAGCTGACATATCTAGTCCTATTCCTCCCACCACATCATCTGCACTGTGAGTTCACTGACTGTGACATCACAGGTGACTTTCCTAGTAGCTGCTGAGTGATTCATCCTGAGCAGCTGTGAAGTCACAGTGCTGATGATGTAATGGGAGTAAAGGAGCTTGATATGTCAGCTCTGCCAGGCAGAGTGCTGTTCTGCAAACCACACCTACAAACACCACATTAAAAAATCTTCTAATTAACCAATGGGAAAAGAAAATGTACTTCTGATTTAAAAGGTAATAGTTGACTGCTTTTGAGAACTTATATTAGTTTTAGGAAGTACACTGGCTCTTTAATAACTGTTTCTTATGTCCACATTAGCTGTATTGATTTGAAATTTCCTGTTGTTTTACATATATAATCTCCAATTTGAAAGTAAGATAGATAATGACTCTGTGTGAAATTATACATTTGCCTGAGTGTTATGTCTATTAAGTCATTATTCTTGTATAAATGATATAATTGAGTTAGTCCCCTCTCCTTTAAATTCTGAATAAAGGGTTACACCAGGCTGTGATCTTATGATTTAATAAAATAGAGGCAATATGGGCTATTTTTCCATTATACCTTATAACTGAATGATATTCCTGCCAGATTTTTGATGTCAGTTTAGTGGAATATGTACATCTTTGAAGGTGTTGTTTTTTTTATTACAATCTATGATGAGGGTACTCCTTATATAGAAACATAGACCATGATGGCAGAAAAAGACCAGAGGTCCATCCAGTTTGCCCATATTCCCTATAATCCCTGGAACCTTCCCTGGAACCTATTGTTACTCCAGGGTACTAACCCTCCCTGTGCTATAATAATAATAAATTTATTTATAAAGCGCCTTTCAACATACCAAGGCACCGAACACATTAAAACAATAACATCAACTATAAATCCAATAATACATATAAATAAAATCATAGCAGAATAACATCAAACATTAAAATCAGTTAATAAAATATGAATTAAGATCTCAACACAGTAACAATTACACTATGAATAACCATCCAAGAAGGCCATTCGCCAGAGATAACTTTTCAAATTATTCTTGAATTCATCCACGGAGGTGCACTCCAGTAACCGGCATGGTAGAGAATTCCAAAGAGTGGATGCAGCATAAGAAAATGCTCTGCTGCCAGAAGATTTTTAAACTCACTCTTGGAATCTCTAGCAACCCCTTGTCAGCAGAACAGAGTGATCAGCCGGGTAATAAGGCACCAGGAGTTCTTTCAGATAGGCCAGACCCTGATTGTGAAGGGCTTTAAAAGTCAGTAAAATGACTTTAAGGTGATCCACCACTGTATAGGAAGCCAGTGCAGTTGGCGCCTTCGGGTAATATGACAGGACCCTGCCCGGTCAGTCAAAACCTGGGCTGCGGCATTCTGCACCAGCTGTAGGCCACGAATTTCAACCCCAGAAAGCCCAAAGTATAGGGCATTGCAGTAGTCCAAACGTGAGGACACAAAGGCGTGGACCAATGTTGGCAAAGAGTCAGATGGAACAAGGTGCCTAACCCTGATGATATTCCTAAGATGGTAAAAAGAAGTCCTGACAATGGCCAACACTTGAGACTGTAAGGTCAGCCTGTCATCTAAGACAATCCCAAGGCTATGCACCCATTCAGAGGTCGGGAGTGACATGCCGCCAAGAAAAATTCCAGAGGGTGTGCTATCACGCGACCTCTCTATTTGACAACCTGGGTCCACAACCAGGACCTCTATCTTCTCTGAGTTCAACTTTAACCAACTAGAAACCATCCAGCCCTGGATTTCTTCCAAACAGTTGTTAAACAACATGAGAGCTCCATCCTGGTCGGGTGCAAAAGACAGGTATAGCTTGGTATCATCTGCATAGCAGTGAAACCTCAGCCCATACCGTCTTATAATGTCTCCAAGGGCCAGCATGTATACCGCAAATAGCATGGGTGATAGCATGGAACCCTGAGGCACCCCACACAACAAAGGAGTTGGGCCAGAAGAAAAGACTCCCAACACAACTCTTTGTGATCTCCCAGTGAGGAATGAGGTGAACCATTGTAGAACAGTTCCCGACATTCCACAAATTTGCCTCAGGCGTGCTATCAACACCAGGTGATCCACGGTGTCAGAAGCTGACGAGAGATCAAGGAGAACCAGAATGGAATGTATCTTCTGATCTCTCACCCTCAGAAGATCATTAAGCACCTGAACCAGTGCAGTCTCGGTGCTATGTCTTTTACGAAAACTGGATTGGAAGGATTCGTAGATGTTATGGATGGTTAAATGGTCTTCCAATTTTGCTGCCACTACCTTCCCAATAAAGGGAAGCTTAGAGATAGGACTGTAGTTTGAGAAACAGTCTGGGTCCAAGGTAGCTTTCTTCAAAAGAGGTGTCACCACTGCCTCTTTCAGGGAGCTAGGAAACTCACCTGACTCCAAGGAGCACCAGACTATTTGCACCAGGACTGGACCGATGATATCAGTACAACCCAAAATTAGGGGAGTCGGTCCAGGGTCCGAACTACAGCTTGTGGGACACATGCTATGGATGATCTTCATAATATCCATGAACTCAGGTCAACCAAAGGAACTCCAAGAGAACTGGGGTACTGTGAACTCACACTTTTCTACGGCATCACCTTTAGAGATTGTCGGGCACAAGTCCGCCCTGATGTCGGCCACTTTAGTTGCAAAGTAATGAGAGAGCTCCTCACACTCTAATTGTGAAAAGGCTTTTCGAACTTGCAGACAGACTGGGTTGCACAGTCTGTCTACAGTCTGAAACAGCTGAGCCGGTCGATTCCGAGCAACTGTAATCTCCCTGGACAGGAATTCTGCCTTCTTATGGGTGATTGCAGATTGATAGACAGAATAATGTTCCATCAATCTAATGTGGTCGACTTCAAGGGCGGACTTGCACCAACATCGGTCTAACCTTTGCCCCTGTCTCTGCATCTCCCTCAATGTCCCATTAAACCAAGGGGACCTGGGGTGAAGGGATAAGGGGTGCTCACAAACAGGAGCAATAAGATCCAGGGCCGCCGTAACAGCCACATTATAGGCCGACACCAGGGTCTCTGGATTACTGCTCACCAACATGGGGGATGATAGGTCAAGGACCACCGCAAGGCCTTGGGAAGTAATATTCCATAATGGGTGGTACCTGACCATCTCCACAGGGGAAGGCCTTCTCAGGGGGGTGCAAAAATTTAACCTCACAGTGTAGTGGTCTGACCAGGTGACTGGTTCTACCCCCACGTTGGATTCATCAATCCCTAAGAGGAAGACTAAGTCCAGAGAGTGCCCAGATTTATGAGTAGCAATGGAAATTACCTGTGTGAGGCCCAAAGAAGACATTAATTGGAGGAAATGATTACCAAATTGTGAGAGTTCGTAATTGACCCAGGCATTGAAGTCACCCAGAACCATCAATCTGGGTGACTCAAACGACATGTCGATGATGAAGTCTGTTACTTCCTGTAAGAAGCGCTTCCCATCTCCGGGTGGATGGTAGATGAGAACGATTCAAACACCTACACCCGCTATAACTGTGCACTCAAAGGACTCAGCCTTACCCACTACCACGTTTGTGAGGCCCAATTCAGTCTTGAAACAGACTGCAACCCCACCTCCCCTGCGGTCCAATCTCAGGTGGTGTATCACCGAGTACCCGGCCGGAGTCATGGCCTCCAATGTGGGGCCTGAATTTTCATCCAGCCAGGTCTCAGTAATGCAAGCCAAGTCAGCTGAGCCAACAAGATTGGCAATAATGGCGGTCTTATTCCTGATGGACCTGGCATTGCATAACACCACCCGAGTTGGACAAACCTCGGAGGCTGTCAGGCCTATCTGCCTACTAAATTCAGTAGTGCCCTTGGGTATGGGCACCAGACATGGTAAACCATGATCTGGGTTCCATTTTGCCCCAGGGTGCCTTCTGGACTTAATAACCCCAATACAGTGGCCCCCCCCTCATTCATCCTCTCCTGTTTGCAAACCCCCGCCCTCCTCACTCTCCTACAAACAATTCTCAATGCTCTACAGCACTGGTAAGTATCAAATTGTAGGGAGGAGTATAAAAAGGGCAGAAGGCACGAAGAGAGGAGGATGAATTGTGCACCACCACCATGGGGACTGAAGGCCATCACATGTCACTGCTAAATAAAACAAAATAAAACAATAAACCCCAAACACTAAAATAATCAGTCTTAACAGCATAAAATTAACCAAATAATCCCAGATGTAGCCAAAATAAATAAACAAAATCAAATAAACAAAAAAGCCTCACCTCACAGAAAACCGAGTCTGGACTGGACATGAAGACTCACAAATAAAATATTAATAAAATAAAAATGAACAAAAAAAAATATATATATATATATATAAATAAATAAATATAAATGTAAATGTAAGGGTTCTCTCACCACCCCTACAAAAAAAAAAAATTCTCCTCCCTAGTCTTGTAACCCTGGGTAACCACTATTCCCTTCATTCTCTCCCATGCTTGCTTAAATCCCCTGACTGTGTTTGCACTCACCACCTCATCCAACAGACTGTTCCAAGGTTCCACCACCCTTCCTGTAAAGAAGTACTTCCTCATGTCCCTCCAGAACCTCCCTCCTGTTAATTTCCATTCATGACCATGTGACCTTGAGTTGGTATTCAGGTTAAATAATTCTCCACAGTTTACCTTGTTAATTCCTTTAAGGAACTTGATGGTCTCCATCATATCTCCCCTCTCCCTTCTGGGTCCAGTAAGTACATATTTAGTGTGCCTTGAGGTGCTCCTCATGGGATCTGCTCTGCTGGCCCTGAATCATTTTTGTTACTCTGTGCTGCTCTGTTTCCTACCTATTCCTGTCCTTACTAAGGAGACTCCAGAACTGGATGTAGTGCTCCAGGTGAGGCCTCACCAGAGATCTATATAGGGGAAGTACTTCCTCTTTTCTTCTGCTATCAATACCCCACCCGATACATTCCAGCATCTTGTTAGTCTTGCTATAGACCTTGTTGCACTGGCTTGTTTGTTTAACAGAGTTGCTGATAACTCCTAGATCCTGTTCCTCTTCTGTAGTGCTGTCTCACCTCACCCATCCAGTATTTTGTATTTAGGTTCCTTTTCCCTAGGTACATTACTTTGCACATTTGGGCATTAAATTTTAACTGCCAGACCTTTGATTACCCACAAGTTTTTGTAGGTTCTTCTGTATATCCCTTATTCCCTCATTACTATCCACCCTCCCACATAGTTTTGTATCGTCTGAGAAGGAAAGGGAAAGGGGAAATTGTTTAATCAGGAAAGGCACACTAAGCTGAAGCTTGTTTACATATGCTACCTGGGAGCACAAGGAAGTTAAGAGACTGAGGGACAAATATTCAAAAGGTTGCTCCCGGGCTAAATTAGCACTGCCCAGCAGGCAAAGTTAGCCCGAAGCACGAAGCAAGCTATATTCAAAAGGAATAGCCCAGAGCAAACAGCCTCTGATTATAGCATGGGAATGAGGCCGGGCAAACTGGACTGGGAGTGCAGGGCAAATGTAGCCCTGGAATAAGACAGCTCTGAATATAGCAACCAAGAAGTGCAGACCACAACAGCAACACAGTGCACAGCGACATGAAGATAGGTAGAGGCGACCTATGTGGCCAATGTGTGTTCCAGCAAATGTGTGGACCCAGTACAGCTGCAGGGAGCAGCCCATGGGAAAGTACAGTGTGCAAAACAGTATAATATTCCCCAAACCATTTGCGTGGAGCTAACGCATTTGCACGGGATTAGCGCAGAGCTAAGCTGTTTGCCGGGTGCAAACATGGTTGCCCGGTGTTAAAGTCTGCCATATTCAAAAGTGACATGCAAATGAGCCTACTTAGGTAGTCTCTGGCAAATAGCCCATTAGCATCCCATTATGCCCTGATTTGCATGCAGTTTGCCCAGTGTTACTGCAGGGTCCCACAGCTCCACCTGTAGGTTAGTCTGGAAGTACAGGGGCTGGCCAGGTCTGACCACAGCTCCACCTGTAGGTCAGTCAGGCAGTGCACGATGATAGCTGCAGGCTACATGTGAACAATACAGCATAGCATAGAATAGCATAGTATAGCATAGCGTAGCATAGCATATCACACTGCAGGGGACAACACAGCATAGGCACAGGTGGTGGTGGTGCTGCATGCAACTGTCACACTGTAGGTCATGTTACCGTGCACAGCAGACACTACAGTAGCAAGAGGGCAAGTAGTGTGAGGGACACAGCAATGCCTATGGTATGTAGGGCAGTGATGACCACTGCACTGTACACAGTGCAGGCCCAGCTTGCAGGTGATTACTGACAGTGGACAATACTGTTACGCTGTTGTGTGATTCACAGATGCTGCATCTGTGGCATGGGATGCCCACAGTGACATATACATGGCCGGCTGTGTGTGCTGTGGCATCTGTACAGTGTGCGGTATGTGGTTGGGGGGCACATGAGATCCAATAGGCACACAGGTGTTGGGGTATTCCCACTACTGCCCCATGTGCAATGCATGATTTTTTTTGGGAAATTCTCTTTTTTTATTAATTTTCAACTGTACATACAACAGTTTAAACAGTAACATCTGAACGTAGTACATACATTCCATAGATTCCAAAGCTGAATATACTATGTTACTGGGCAAAGAAAGAAAATAAAGTGAAGATACCAAAAGGAATCAGAAAGACAGTGACTAGATAACCCAAATCAACTGTCCCCCCCTCCCCCCCCAATGAGGGCATCACCACTGAGGAGAGAGATATAGTGAACTAACTCTAGTAGCTACGTGTCCCCAGGATTCTCAATCTAAAAAAGCGTCCGGGAACCTATTAACTTCAAAATCCCAGGGTGAGAGGTTGTAAGATTATTACCAGAGGGACAGCCAGGAGAGCTGGAGAAATTCAGGTCTTGAAGACTGTGATCCCTCGCTTGGATTCACTATATGTCGAGGAATCTCGATCAGTGAAGATACAGGGCAAAAAGTTTGCCCCATTTCTTCTGAAAGGCCATTGGGGAAGATCTGAAATTAGCAATTAGTTTCTCAACTTTGAAACACTGGGACATTTCGTCCACCCAGTCCAGATAGGAAATCTCAAGACTGTCTGTCCAGTGTCGGAGGACCAGTCTCTTAACTGCCATAGCAATGAGTGCTATATGGTACTTACTTTCTTTGATCCTGATACCTGTGTAGTCTCCTATGATACAGGTCTCTAGTGTGAGATGATTTTCTAAACCTAACATGGGATCTAAGTTATCCGCAATTGTCTTCCAAAGAGGAGCCACTTTAGAACAGTGCCAGAAGATATGGGGAAGGTCTCCCTGCTCTTCTCCACATCTGAAACATTTTAAAGGAGCAGAGGGGCCAAATTTTGATTTTCGCATTGGTGTGAAATACATGTCGTTGATTATGAAATACTGGATCATCCTATTCCTATCTAGAGTATTGTAGATATACAGATCTTTCCAGATTTGTCCCCATGAAAATGGGGAACCTGAGCAGGATAATGCCCAGGCTTTGGAACCAGTTAGAGGAGTAGGGTGGGCAAGTTTCGGAGGAGTAGGTGTACAGCTTAGACACCTGTGGGAACTGTCGCACAGCACTTAACTTCCTCTAGTAGTGGTTTAATAGTTGAGGGAGGTACTGTTAATCCAAACTCTTTGTCTACCAGGTGCTTTAATTGATATATTTTAAACAGGGCATTAGTGGGAATGTTCAAGACAAGCAGTAGGTCCGTTATTGGGCCCTGCTTACCTTGCACATAAAAATCTTCCACTGAGAGCTCTTGAATTGGAGGTAACCATTTAGGAACTAACATTTTGTCCCTGATCCTGATATTAGGGTTACCCATCAGTGGTTGGCCAGGGTTCTTAATGTAACGGATTCTGGTGGAGGAGAAAAGTTGGTTAAGCACCTTAACTGTGACACCCACTGGAGAGTCTTGGATCTCTCGGGGGAGAGATGCGAAACCACAATAAAAAAGGCTGGAGGGATTCATATTATGGCGAGTGATAAGATCAAGATCCAGATCTAGCCATGCAGGGAGGTAAGCATCTTTCAAGTCCCCTAACCATTTCCCTGCTTTGATAAGGTGACTAGACTAGTAGTAGAATTCGAAATTCGGCAATCTGAGACCCCCCCATTTCCCTGGGGAGGCACAGTTTGTCGAAGGCCCGCCTCGGAGATTTATGATTCCAAATAAAATCAGTTAAGGTCTAATGAACTTTTTTGAAAAAGGACCTGGGTAGCCAGATGTCTAGGAGATTCAGGGGATAAAAGAACCGGGGAAGGATGTTCATTTTGATGATGCTGATTCGGGCCCCCACTGGTAATGGCAGTTTCCCCCATCTTTGCAAGTCAGACTTAATTCTTTCCAATAAGTCCTCTAGGTTAAGCTTCCTGATTAGGGAAGGGTCTCATGCCAGGTAAACACTGAGATATTTCAAGTGAGATTGGGTCCACTTCATGCCCAGATGGGATACGGAAGCCCGGGTAAGGTGTACATTAAGTGGGGAAGATCTCAGTCTTTGCTAGATTAAGTTTATAGTTGGATAACTCTCAGAATTGCATAATTAACTTCATTACCACTTGCAGGGAATCAGCCGGGTTAGCTAATTGTAGCAGAATATCATCCGCATAGACTGAGATCTTGGAGGTTTGGCTGAGGACAGGGCATCCTTGGATCCCTGGGGCCGCTTTGAGACTGATCAGTAACGGTTCTAAATAGAGGTTAAATAGGAACGGGGATAGGGAGCAGCCTTGTCGGGTTCCAGAGTGCAGCTGTATGGGGGGTGAGAGGATCCCATTGCAATAAACCTTTGCCGTGGGGGTCCTATATAGAGCTCTGATCCACCCTATGAACTCCCTCGGAAAGCCGAACCTAGACATGGTATACAATAGGAATTCCCTATTAACTCGGTTGAATGCTTTCTCCGCGTCCAGGGCCACCAATGCCATAGGAACCAGAGAAGTTTGAGCTGCCCTAAACACGTGAGAGAGTGACCTAATATGATCCATCACTGACCTCCCTTGCACAAATCCTACTTGCTCAGTACTCAATAATGGGGTCCACACTTGTTTGATACGGGAGGCTAGAATCTTGGACAGGATTTTTAATATCACAGTTAAGAAGTGAGATTGGTCTGTAATTGGCTGGGTTCTGGGAGGGTTCAGCCATCTTAGGAATCAGTATAATAATGGCCTCCAGTAGGGATGGATCCAGGGTATCTGCTGACAGCAAGTAGTTGTATAGATCCAGAAAAAGGGGGGTCAACTCCTGGCGGAAGGCCTTGTAGAAATTGGCTGGGAACCCATCCGGGCCAGGGGCTTTATCTGACGGTAGACTTTGAATAGCCTGTTCCACCTCCTCCTGGGAAAGAGGTGAGGAGAGAAAGGCCACTTGATCCTCCAAGAGACGAGGGAGTGTCAGTGACTGAAAAAAACCCTCTAGTCCTGAGTGGAGAGAAGAAGGTGCTTTCGGACAGTATAGATTTTGGTAATAATCTTTAAAGATTGTTGCTATGTCTCTGGGCTCTGTTTTGATGGATCCTTCTTGGTCTTTTAGAGTGGGAATCAGCCTAGAATTCTCCACTTCTTTCAGTTTTAGTGCTAGGAGTCTACTGGGTTTTTCTCCCTGATCCAGATATCTAGCCTTAGTTTTCAATAAAGCAAACTCCGTCTTCTCTCGGATCAAACCTTCATATTCATTTTTAAGTTTGTGGAGGTGTTCTAAGCTATTCAACGAGCCAGAAGTGACCAACATATTCTCTGCTGCTTTAATTTGGTTTGAGGCGGATAAGATTCTGCAACCTGATTTTCTTTCTCCTAGAGGAAATCTTGATAAGTTCCCCTCTCAAGAAGCATTTTAAAGAGCACCAGAGAATATCCATCCTGGTCACTGAGCCTCGATTAGTTTCCAGATAGTTTTTAATAAGGAATCTAATCTGAGTGAGAGAGTGTTCTTCTTTTAATAGCTGGGTATTGAGTTTCCAGACCGTGTCACGGGAAGTTGTGGACCGAGGAGAGAATTTAAACCAGACTAGCGCATGGTCCGAAATTACTATGGGTTCGATACCTGCCGTGAAGACTTTAGTCATGAGAGAGGTGGATATTAGCAAGTAGTCTAGTCGCGACCAGGAATTATGGAGGGGAGAGAAAAAGGTATAGCTTTTGTTGAGAGGGTGGAGAGTTCTCCGAGGGGTCCACCAGACCCAGCATGTTACCCATATCCTTCATCGCCAATTCTTGGTGAGCAGTGGTCTCAGTGGTCTAAAAGTTTTATCCAGCTCCTGAGTTGGAGCTACGTCCAACTCTCCTAGGATCAAAGGGTGGGTAGAAGGAGCTAAGTTTGTCAACTAGCTGCATAATAAAGGTCACATTCCCCCAACTGGGCCATAAACCAAGCCTAAGACAATAGGGAATTATAGAGGATCCAGACACCAATATGTATCTACCTTCTGAGTCCCTGATAACCTTCGCCGGATTGAAAGGTATGCTTCTCCTTATCATAACAGCTACCCTCTGGCTTCGGCGAGTCTCCAGCCACAAAAACTTGGGAGAAGCCTCTGACTGTAACATATTACTTTCAGCTGCTGTATGTGGGTTTCCTGTAGACATAATATGTGGGCACCCAGTATCGAGCAATTAATCCAAAATCACGGGCCCTTTTCTTGGCATCTCTAATCCCTCTCACATTCCAGCTAATCATTTTAACAGTGCTACCAGCCATATTTTAGGACAAAGTGCAATACGACACCCATTAATCCTAGCAATCTCCTCTCGCACCTTACAGTGGTGACACCCTCAAGCCCCCCCCAATACACCCCAACATTTCTCTCCTAATTAAAAGTAAAAGCTCGGAATTAATAGCATTGATAAGCTGTTCACCTCTAAAATTAAACTTCAGGTCAGAACAGTCTGCAAAATTAAGTGGCAGCTCCCCAAACCATTATTATTATTTCTGTGATCAGTGTCCCTCCCCCATAACCTTATCCCATGAGCGTGTAAACGACAGTCCAAATATAAACACTCCAAACATCAACAGTAACATGAACAACATCCCCATCCCCCTCCCCGCCCCCATTACAAAACGTACATTATTTACACAATCCCACAGATCTATTGTCACAGCGTCAGACACAGTCCTGGTTGCTCCCATAACCCCTCCCTCCCCAGGGTACCCCTTTTTAACCCTTATAATAAAAGGAACACCCACAACCACGAAACCAGAGACAGTAGCCCACCACATCAGTAGACCGAACAGTAAAAAAAAACAATTCCTAACAGTGAGGCATCTAATGGGTACCCAATAGCCCCCTATTTGGTCGCAAGGCATGGCACAGCTACAACCTGCCTATAAGCCCCCCCCCCCTTCCGCTGTAAAGGCCCTGCCTCTGTGGGCTAAATAAATGGAATCGCCTCCTATCGCCAGGAGGAAGAAAAAGGTAGTAAACAGCCTTACCTGGGAGCATTTCCAGTGTCCTAGTCCTCTCGGTCTAATCTCTATAGGGACCTGGAAATGAAGGGGGAAATCGCGCGGAGACCGAAATGCCGATGGACCAAAATGGTCCGACCGCAAATAGGTCCTCCGGAAACCGCACCTCTCCATTTGGTTCCTTCTGGTACATCGAGAGGCTAGGACACGAGGGAAGCAAGAGGCAGGCCGACTAGGCCTCGCGGCCTACAACCACCAACTCCAGCACCACGTGGGTCCCAGAGAAGCCCCCCACTAAAAGCAGAGGTGATTGACCCCAGGACTACCTGCGCTCCAGCAGAGCCTAGCGACTACACAGTGAGTACCAAAATTAGGCCAATCTAGCCCAGAACTTGCAAAAAAGAACAGAAAGTTAACTGTAAAAGTCCAGATTACAGCTGGTAGTCCATTTCTTCTGTATTCCTAGTTCAGATTGGGTACAGTCATTTAATTGGAAGTCCATTGAACAGATCAGGCAACAACTTGGATAGGTCAGCTAGGGCTTCTTCTGGAGTATCATAGGAATGCCAGGAGTTTTCAACTTGTACAGACAGCTTTGCAGGGTAAATCATGCTGAAGGGCTTTCCAGCAGCTATCAATTTGCTTACTATTGGGTGGAAGGCAGCACGTTTCAGACGAATCTCTCTGGGCAAATCCTGGGTAAACCTCAGCTTGGCTCCATTCCATAGGACTGCTTCCAGCTGCTTAACTTTGTCTAGGATGTGTTGTCTGTCCAGGTAGCTTAAGAACTTGATAATCAGAGGTCTGGGGGGGCGCTTGGGGGAGGTGTGGGTCAAAGAGATCTGTGAGCACGTTCCACATGGTATTGTTGGTGGACAGGAGAAGGACCCACGACCTTATTTAAGAATTGCTGGACAAACTTGACAGTGTCTCCCCCTTCTTCCAGTTCTGGAAGACCCAAAATCAGGGCGTTGTTTCTTCTGCTGCACCCCTCCAGGTCTTCAGATTTTAGTTGTAATTTTTGTACTTGCTGGTGAAGTCTGACTATCTCAGGGTCTATTTTCTGCTGCCATCTTTCCACTGACCCTATTCTGGATTCTGAGTCCCCCATCCTTCTTGAGAGGTCTGTGTAATCTTGCCTCATAGATTTAATTTCATTGGAGATCTCTTGCAGGGTATCCTTAAAAGGTGATAACTCCTCCAAAAAGCGCTCCTCCATCAAGGTAGTGCCTCCTGCAACATTAAGACCTCCAGTAGATGAAGTTTTGCTGGTTAAGGAAGAATTACAACCAGAGTTTTTAGCTTTCTTTGAGGCTTTCTCTGGCATTGTAGGTGGGGTGTGCCTGACTCCTGAGGCCTTCATTTCTGCATCTAACATCGCGATGTTCCAGCAGGCAATATTCACCTCTGATTTATTCCAATGTCGATTCCTGGAGCAGCAATGGTGTTTAGACAGTGTTTGGTGGTGGATTGGTGGTTTTGGCTTGTCAAAAGATAAAGTTTAAGAGGGGAGAAACGGGAGCTCCAAAGCAGGCAGCCACTCAGCACCACTGCATCACCATGTGCAATGCATGATGTGTCCCAGCCTTGTGGCCACACCTAGGCTGTGGTGAGATCTGGCCACCCGTACACCCTGCCCTCACTGGCCACCATGCCCACAGTGCTGCATGTGTGTGCTGGCATCTGTTGGTCACCACAGATGTATGGTCTGCAGGTGTGTGCTGTATGGCTACACTACCATGATGTCCCCTGTGGGCCAGATCATCCCTTACTGCTTGTACTTGGCAGGGACTGGTGGCAGCTGTTGGCATCATGGTGGTGCCATCAGTGAGCAGCATGTGTCCTCCATGTCTGGAAATTTTCTAAATGTCATAATCTATGTTAGGGTCATGCAAGCTGTGCACAAACACTGCACAAAGCAACAATGTCATGCAAAGCTGGTTGCCCAGGGTTAAGATCAGCTTTTCCTAGGCGGTAATTTGTACCATGCTATGGGTCACGCTAAGTCACGTTAAACACCTTAGTGTGGTGCTAGTCACTAAATATCTCATAGCACCTGTATTCACGTTCACTTTGCCTCTTGCATATAATTATGGCTTGCCCAGTGCTAATGCAGTTTGCACCCGCTATTTGGCCTTTTGAATATGGCAGACCCGCACTAATCCCACGCTATACCCACACAAATGGTTTGCGCACTGCACAAAGCTTTGAATATCTGGGCCTAAGTAATGTTCCTGAATTCTTTATAAAATGAAAAAAAATAACCCAAAAAAAGGAATACAATGATCTGAAGTTCTCAGTAATACATCTATGGGTATGCCATCTGGTCCAGGTGCCTTATGAGGCATACAAGCATTCAAAGCTTTTTGTACTTCTTTTTCAATCAATCAATCAATCAATCAAAATCTTTATCCAGTTGAAATAACGATTTTGATTGACTGATTGATTGACTGATTGAAAAAGAAGTACAAAAAGTACTTCTTTTTGGGTTATATGTTTTATATTCTTAAGCCATGTTTTGGTGTTATTATGTGTATCCATAGGTATATTTGAGTCTTGTATGTTTGGGTTATAGAATACATTTTGATAATACTCCACCCATCTTCTTGGTTCAACATTTGTGTCTGGTTCTTCAAAATGATCCCCTACCCCTTTAACCACAAGTTACCAGAATGTTTTACTGTCCTTGGTTTTAACTGCTTCTTCCAATTTTTTCCATAATTGCTGTTTATGCATTTCCCTGTTGTTTTTTTATTATATTACTATATTTGTTTCTTAATCTGTTAAGTGATTTTTTGTTTACCAAATTAGGTGAGGTTTTTGTTTTTCTTTATTGTATGTTCAGTTTTTTCTTTGCTGCCCTACATTCACCATTATACCATGCAGCTCCCTTATTTTCATATAATCTTGACATTATTAAAGTAGAAATATATCATGGTGCACTGAATTGTCTGAGGATAAGTGTGACTACAGAACTGACTGGGGCTGTTGTTAAATGTGCTAAAGAGTAAATTGTACTGGTAGCAGGCTGAAATAGCTTGTTTACTGTTTAAAACTTGTAGTTTTTTAACTTAAAGCAACTACATTAGATCGGGAGCCTGACATGTGACCTGAGGATATTTCCAGGCCTACAGAGCATAAATTAGTCAACTAGAGCATGTGACAACTCTTAGACTGAGCACAAAGATGTCCATCTGCTGTGAGACTGCTCTACTGTGAAATCAACTTGGCATCTTGAAATTATTAAAGTAGAAATATCTCATGGTGCACTGAATTGTCTGGGGATGAGTGTGACTATAGAACTGACTAGGGGCTGTTGCTAAATGTGCTAAGGAGTAAATTGTAGTGGTAGCAAGCTGAAATAGCTTGTTTTCTTTTTAAAACTTGTAGTTTTTTAACTTGAAGCAACTACATTACATTGGGAGCTTAACACGTGACCCAAGGATACTTTTGGGTCTATGGAGCATAAATTAGCATACTAGAGCAAGCGGGGCTCATGCGTGCGTGGCTCACATGCAAAGACATGCATGTCTTAGTGCGTATCAAGCAGGGAAAAGGGAAAAAGGACATCATACACTGCCATAGTAGGTAAATCTATCAGTGTGTTTGTTGTAGTTTTGTAAACTACTATATTTCTATAGCCTCTGTTACTAAAGACAGCAGGTAGTAAATCTAGCAAAACAGGAGTGAATTAATACTCAAAATTTCAGTATGCCATAGCATTACTAAAGGTAGGATAGCAAAGTCAGTAGTGCAATTTGTGAGGGAAAGTATACAAAGATCATTACTGGTATAAATAAACTCTAGGACAACAGCAACAACAATAAAAATATGGATGAAACAGGAAACCTTGAATAAATTACATAAGGATGGTATGCTGCTAAAATGCCAAAAATGCTGCATGTTCTCTCTCACAAAAAGTCATGGAAAAGATGACTATGAATGCGACAAATGCCTACAGCTTGAAACAGTAAATTACAAATTACAGAATATTACAACACAGTTACAAAACATGAGGGAGTTAATGAACATAGAACAAGAATGTGGTTTACAAAATAGAAATTCCCTGAATACCCCCATTCCATTGTTGTTGGACAATCCCATACAACACACTATTAAGAAAAGAACAAGAGATGATCAGCCTATATAAAATGATCACTCTGGCTCCTCTGGTATTTATCAACTACATAAAAAAAAAATACTAGAGAGGAGGAATGTAATAATTGGTACATCATAACTACAGGAAATGAGCAAAAAAAGGGTAGGAGGACATTGACATCACAGGAAATATCGATTACAAATAGATATAATACCTTAAGGGACATAGATGAGAATGACATGCCTAATACTGTGAATGCTGAACTCCAGAAAGAATTAATTGTGATGGGAGATTCCATAATAAGAAGATGCAACACTGTAATCTGTCAGGGAGATAAAGAAAATCAAATGGTTTTATGTTATCCTGGGGCCAAAGTTACTGACATTCAAAATCAAATACCAAAAGTAATTAAAGCAAACAGCAGTAAAATGAAGACAGTGACAATGCATGCAGGCATAAACGATGTAGAAATAACACATGAAAAGGATATGTGTTATGAACTTTTAGAAACAGATGAAAAGTTACAACAACCGGGACACATGTTATCATCTTAGGACTATTGCCTGTCCAAAATGCAGTAAAGGAAAAACTCAAACTTTGAAAAGAAGTAATACAAGGCTCAAAAATTGGTGTACAAATTAACAAATAGATTTCCTAGATACATGGGATCAGTTCCTGGGTGAAAAACAAGCATACAGAAATGATGGTTTACATCATAATTTTGAAAGAGCAAAGATCTTGGGAATTATCATAATAACAAAAATGGAAAATGTTAATTTAAACTAGGTATGAGGGGGTGGGGAAAAGAAGTCCAATTCATCAGTTCATAAAAGGTTAAGATTAAAAAGAAAATCTACTCCATTAACTGCTTGTTAAGCAACATAAGGAGTTTAAAAAATAAATACCCTGAATTCCAAACCACACTAGACACCTATAATATTGATGTTGCACTGGTTACTGAAACCTGATTGGATAGTAATTACTGGGGAAACAACCTTAGAGGTTACCACATGACTAGAGGAGACCACATAAAAGGGAAAGAAGATGGGTTAGACATTTATTTATTGAAAAATGTAAACTACATAGATATTTCAACACAAATAAAAGCTGAAAATGCTAATACAGAGACCATATGGAATAAAGATAAACAATGGTACATCAAATGAACAGATACTGGGATTATGTTATAGGCCTCCAGATTCAAGTCCTGAAGTAAATCATGAGATATTAGAAGAAATACTGAATACCATAGAGATTGGAAATTTAATACTAGCTGGTGATTATAATTTCCCAAACATAAATTTTAAAAATAATACCACCACCGTAAAACATAGTAGGGATTTCCTAGAATTCTGTTTGGAAATAGCCTTAGATAACATGTGTTGAGCCCTACCAAGAATAAACAATACATTAGATCTAGTATGGACAAATAAAGAAATAAACATAACTAATTGTGAGGTTAAAGCCCCTATAGGGAAAATTGATCACAGCACTGTAATGTTTAAAGTGAGAAACCAAAGAAACATGGTTAGGGGGTGTACTGAAGTTTATAATTATAAAAAAGCAGATAAGGAAGTAATTGTTAGAGAACTAAAAACTGTGGACTGGCACCAAGATTTAAAAGACAAGCCAGTAAATGAATGCTGGGAAATGATAAAAACTGTCATACACAATATCATAAATAAATTTGTTAAGAAAATTAAAAAATACAAACAACAAAGGAAACATACAAAATGGCTAACAAACAAAATTAGAAAATTAATAAAAATGAAAAATAGGATGTATGGAATGCACAAAACTCAAAACAACAGAACCTTATTGGAAGCTTTTAAAAACATACAAAAAAGGTGTAAAAATAAAATAAACAAAGCAAAGAAGACATTTGAAATCAATTTAGCAAAAAAATGCACAAAAAACAAATAAAAAACAGTTCTATAGCTATATAAACCCATTACAGAAATATAAGTGAGAATTAACATCAATTGTGGACAATGGTCAAGAAATAATTGACCCACAGGAAATGGCAAATACATTTAATACATATTTCACATCAATTTATGGTAATAAAGTTAATAATGGTAATTCAGTTAATATAAATGCTGACACACAACCATATACCATCCAAACAAGGGATATAGTAAATCTAATAACCAATTTGAAAGCCCATAGCTCACCTGGTCCTGACACTATAACACCAGAAATGCTGAACTCAATGAAAGATCAGATCTGCATTCCACTAAAAAATATTATATGAGAAATCACTAAATACTGATGAAATACCAAGAAATTGGAAATACTCTAACACCATTTCTATTTATAAAAAGGGGACAAGAACTCAAATAGAAAATTATCGACCAATAAGTCTAACCTCAATTCCATGTAAGATGCTGGAAACCATAATAAAAACAAAAATATTACACAAACTAAAAAATAAAATTACCTTTCACACAAACCAACATGGGTTTAAAAAAGGCAAAGCTTCTGCTACTAACATGATTTGTTTTTATGAAGTAGTAAGCAGAAACCTAGATAGTAACAAATCAATACACACTGTAATGTTCGACTTTAGTAAGGCCTTTGATTTGGTCCCAAATAGGGCAATCAGTAAATAAAAAAAAAAAACATGGAATTGAGAAAGACATTATAAATTGGATCAGTAATTGGTTATCAAATAGAAAACAGACAATGTCAATTAGAAGACACCTATCAACTGAAGGTGACATTACTAGTGGTGTGCATCAATGCTCAGTTTTGGGCCCAATAATCTTTCAAATTTTCATAGTAGATATGGAGGAAAATGTAAGTAATTACATCATAAAATATGCTGATGATATGAAATTATGTGGACAATGCAATACAAAAGAAGAAATAGCATTATTACAGAGGGTCATAAATAACATTGCTTTATGGACATCTCAATGGGGATGAGATTAAATACTGAAAAATGTTGAGTTCTCCACTTTGGAAAGAAACATCCACATCATAAATATAAACTTAATAATAGGAATATACAAGAAAGAGAGACAGAAAAAGATCTTGGTATATTACGGGATAGCAACTTAAATTTCAAACAACAATGCACAAATATAATAGCTGGGGCAAACAGAACAATCCATGCAATTAAAAGAAATATAAAAAGCTGGTCAGCTGAAGTCTTAATTCCATTACATCAATCATATGATAGGCCAATAATTGACTATAGCAGTTATCTATGAAACCCATATAAAAAGATGGAGATACTCAGATTGGAAAAAATCCAACGCATGTACACAAACTCAATAGATTCCTTACAAAAACATTCTTATGAGGACAAGCTGCACAAACTGGGACTACATAGTCTTGAAGTAAGATGGATAAAAGGGGACATGCTATTTTTCTATGACATTATGAATGATCCATAACTGATGCTGGAATTAAATATAGATTATAGACCAGATACATTTAATGTTAGAGGCCATCCACTGCAGGTTAAAACATCTAAGTAAAAATCTAACAAAAGAAAATATTATTACACAATGAGATCAGCTCACTTACAGAATAAGCTACCAGAAAATGTAATTGTAAGCCAAGATAAGAGATAGTTTTAAAAGACAATTGGACAATTACTTAGCCAATGGAGGAAATATGAATTATTACAGTATGTCCTAACAGAGCAACTTTATGGGCTTCGGCCTTCTTTTGCTCTCTCCTTCTTAATGAATCTTAGTGAATCTTAGTGAATTTTTACTTCTTTTAGAATGTAGTTTTGAAATATGTTTCATTATTATTTCAAAAGTTTGTAATAGATTTCCATCTAGGGGTTTCATCTGAGACTCTTAGTTTGTCAAAAATACTCCGGTCTGTTAGATCCTGTAAAAAATTTTACATGCTATTTTTCCCAACTGATGCATTGTTTTCTTCTGATACTGATTGGAGCCATACATTCTGATTCTCTATTCTTTGGATAATCCAAACTAATTGCAATTTCGAAATCACAATGAACACTACCTGGTAAGCACTTTACTTCAATGTCTACACATAATGGTAACATGTTTAAACTGATCTAAGCTAAGTCAATTATGGAAGAGACTCTTGATCTAATGTACGTAAACTTTCCATCCCTATCGGACGTTATTCTACCATTCAACAATATAAGGTTTCTGTTTTTCAAAATCTGGAATACTTTACAAACTTTATCATTTACTGTATCCTTAGAGCTTCTCTCTTGTTTGGTGTGGGAAACTTCAATTGCTGCCATAAGGTTTATAACATCTTCTGCTAACATAGAGAGTTTTCCTACTCTTGTGTTGAAGTCCCCCTACTAAAATTATACTTATAAGAGGGTTATTTTCTAAGAGCTTTTCCATAATTGTCTCAACCTGTTTCATCATATCGTCTTTATAGTATTTACTATTCCTTGGTTGGAAGTATATGCATTCAAGATGGCCATTTCCATATCCTTTGTTCTAACTTTCACCCCAAAGATGTAATTGCTTACAGTCTTGATTTATTCTGTGTATACACCATTAAACAGCTTGCAGGGTGTTAACAGATCACCTGTTCCTCTGCCATATTTTTATTTATTTAATAGCTAGTTTATTATACGCACTATATCCATTAATGTTTGTCTCATTTTTGGATCAAGTTTCTTGTAGACAGATATAGTGAAACGTTTAAATGTGTTCCACAAAGTCTGGGTCTGCTAATTTGTCTGCTAAACCAGACACATTCTGAGACAATATCTCTACTATGTTTACTGCTTGATTAATCTGGTCCTGTTTACCTTTTTCTTGAGTTATTTGTCTATCTGTTGGAGCTTCTGTAGCCATAGTCTGATATCTATTACATGTTTTAATGATATATCCCCAGTTAGGAGATTGTACAATATGCTCCAGTTGTTTTTCAATTACCCTATTTTCTCCATCGATTTCCTCATACACATGTAACCCTAGTTTATCTAGCTCTTTGATTTTAGAATATCGCAGTTAGTACATTTGTCCTTCTTTGAACCATAATGAAATGTTTCCTTCCCTTTCACGTCGTACTGCATTTATTATTTTTTGTTTGATGTTGGCTTCCTTAATAATTATACTCAGTAATTCTTCCACTTTTTGACATAAATTAGCTTTATTGTCGCCACTCATTTGTTTGAGGCCAAAAATGGATAAATATTTGTTGGTATCTTGCTTCTGATCCTGTTTATTTTTTATAAAACTCTGGGAAGAGTGACTGTAAGATTTTATTTTCTTCCATTATTATACCGAGTTGTAACAACTCTTTTTTCTTGATTGTAATAGCCTTCAAAATGTAAAACTGAACTGTTATCAGTAATGCTAGCTCTACATTAGGGAGAGATCTGCTAACACTCATATGATCCACTATAAGTTTGTTTCCTTTACAGACAGTGGATAATAGGTTTTAACCACCCTACTTAGTGAATCTTCTGTTTCCTCAGGAATGATGCCAACATTAAACCACGGCAGAACATAATCAGAACCCATTGTTTTGATTAAAAATTTACCAAAGTTCTGCATACACTCATTATTAGTAGGAGTGTTATAGGATTTTGTATCAGTGTTTGGTGTAATCTCAGTCCAACATGCCTTTTTGTTCTCATTTCTTACATTTTCTAGATCAGTTTCATTTCCATCCGATGCATCTTTTTCTTTTCCTGATACTATATAGGATTCTGTACTTCTTTGATTTTATTTTTTTAGTTTTGTTATAGTTGTCCATAGTTCTTCTTTTTTTTTTACTGCATTTCATTTTTTTTTACTTTCTTTGTTTTCCCAACCTTTTTTTTTTCTTCCCTCTTTCCTTTCTTTGGGGTGTTTCCTTTCACTATACCCATGATATGTAGGTTATTTTCTATTGATTCTGGTTGTCTTTCTGCTTGGGTTTCTTATCCCATCTAATTTTTCCTAAACTTAGTGATATTTTATTTTGTTTAAGTTCCCTTCACATTGTTTCCTGCCTTTCTTTGTTTTTGTTTCTCCTACATTTTTCTTTCATCTTTTTCTGTCTTGTACTACTCCAAGATCCCATAAAGTATTATATTCTTCTTTCAATACCTTACATATACTATCTACCCTGCAAGGCTATTGGGGAAGCATTCTGAGCTCCTGCTGATCAATATCTAACTCATTATCTGAATTTGAAAATGCACTATGTTCATTTTATGTACTGTTTTGCCTTTAATCTTCGTTATAACACCCTCAAGGGAGCATATTCAGTTCCTGTAAGTCATGTTCTAAGGTACTGTCTAATCGTTTCCTTTCTGTTTCCATTTCCATTTCTATTTCCCCTATTTTTTTATTTATTGTTATGTTAATATTCTTTCATTGATGTGCACGATTATTGTTTTTAAGATTCTCCAGAATTTGTCTATTTTACATACAGACTGCCTTGGTAAATACCTTATCATGCTTTATATTCATTATTTGTTTAAAGAAAAGTACATTTGCAAGAAATGGATTATGTAAGTGTTATGGCTACATCTTTTGCTATTCCTTCCACATCTGGTATGTGATAACTACAGAGACTCATTAGTTGAGTTTGAGTATTTTCTTCCCAGAAAGATTTAGCATTCTCACTTACAGTAGAGAGTGCTTCTATGTTTATTTCATCCCCATAGTCTTTTTTGTTGTTCTTTAAATCCATTTGATCTATTCTGATTGATTCATGAATGTTCATAACTGTTTTATTTAGTATCTCTAAATTCTCTAAGATGTCCGAGATAGCCACATTACCTAAAGAATTATCCCTAGTATTTTTCTTGTCTATTTCTGTATGTGTTTCTTTTTCATTTCCTATGAGTTCATCTCCCTTTGCTAGGCTGGGTTCAGGTTCTGTTAATTATTTGGGGAAAGGGTGATTTAGATTTTGTTTTAAATTAAATGTCTCTTCATTGTTCTCAGCATAATTTCTGATATGATTTTTTTGCATCTTTTATTATCACAGTAGCTGTTGCTGTTACTGGTTTACCCCTTGCTTTGGTTTTCCCTTTCTTGAGTATCCTTTTTGGTGTTACCATGCTTTACATTTTATTTAACATAGCCAATGCTAACTTTTTTGTTTTTTTTATTAATATTTTAAGAAATACATGAAACAATAACATATAAAAGTAAATGTGTACCTGGGTGGAGCAAATACTCCTTGGAAATACAATCTTAGAGCATCAAAACAATGAAAGCAAGTACAATAACAGCCCACTACAGAAGCAGAGATATTAACACTACAAGAAAACAGATGCAATAACCGAGAAAGGCAAGGTTACATAAAAAAAAAATAATAATTTTAGGGCTTTCAGATTCCTGCCCAAATTCACACCAACAATCTCTGAGCACCAAGTGTTGGATTCCTCAGGTTTGGCCATTTTCCCACTTCTTGTAACAGTTGGCATACCAGAAGAAAAGAAAGAGTAAGAAAAAACACTTTTGCTTTATAAACTTGTTAAGTGTGTCCCCATACAGTTATAACATGAATTTATGTTGTTATATATTAATTTTAACTAGTACAATTATATAGAAGAGAGAAGCAAAGGATTCAGCAGTAGTTAAGTTAGTTATAAAACAATCAATCAGTCCATCCTAGGTCATAAAAACCGAAGTATTCAAATGTTTAGGATTCTGAAATAGTCAAATATTCAAGCTTTCAGCGATATCCAAACTGTTCAGAAATTTAAGTCATGGTTGCAAGAACATATGGCTTGCTATCTTATAGCCGTCCTTTTTTCTCTTTGAGCTCTAAAGTCTGTTGTAGTTCAGGATTCTTCTGCTGTGTCCTGGTCTCGATAATTCAACAGATTCTGCTATTTCATTATACTTCTTGATACATGTTTTTGCCTCTAGAGTACTTGGGGTTAGCAGTAAGTTTGTCCTGGTCTCTCTTTCTCTCTCTCTCTCTGTCTGTCTGTCTCTCTCTCTATTTTAGCATGTTTTCTCAATTCAGTTTGTTGCGACTATTTTGCTGTAATTAACTCATGCAGCTTTTAAATAAAAAATATATTGATATTCAGGGTAGTTTAATGAGCGTATCAGAAGATTAATTTTTAAATAGATTTAAATAGTTTTTAAATATTAACTTTTAATAGTTTTATTACTTGCAAGCTATTATTGCTTATAGCTTTACTTACTCTGTCTCTCAGATACCCTGCTAACGCTGTGACTGTTTGAGTTAGTATCCAAATCCCTGAGTTGCCAAAGATTATCTGAGGCCAGCAACAGTTGTAGCAACAAAAACACTTTTTTTTAAGTATTTGGCCCATAACAATGGGTAACAACAAGTACAGTTACATAAGAACTTACCATAACAGTAGATCTTTGAGAAGAGCTCTTGCAGCAGGCTACACAATTAGGACTATGCCACCAGGCACTAGGACCCCATGGAAAAAATTCTAGCCAGCAGTACCCAGTGGGGACTGCCCCCATATGTCAGCCTGCACCAGACATCTGCCAATGATTTAAAGGGGGCAGTCCCCAGCCACACCTCAGTTCTCCTACTGGAGACCCAGCAGATGGCTAAAAAGAGAACTGAGGAGGTTCTGAAAGTTCCCAACAAGGAAAAGACAGTACCAAGGGGAAGGAGGGAGGGAAAGCAGCACCTGCTGCAAGAGCTGTTCTTGAAGATGTATTGTTATGGTAAGTTCTTACCTCACTGTACTATCTTACTTCAAGTTGGAGCTCTTGCAGCAGGCTACACAATTAGGACTGAGTCCCAAGCAGTGCAAAAGGTAAGTTGCAGGATGGAGGTAGGGAAGCAATCGGAGCCTCATGAAAAGGAGGCCTTGTAGAACAGCTAGGCTGAATCCCACTCTCCTCCTAGAGGCTATGTCCAAACTGTAGTGCTTCACAAAGGTGTGCCCTGAGCTCCAAGTTGCCACTGCACAAATGTCAGCTGCCGAGACATTCCTTAAGGCAGTAAAGGAGGCAGTAACTCCCCTGGTAGAGTGTCCCTTCACTGATCCCAGTAAGGGTTTGTCATATTTTTGATAACAGAATGTGATACAATTAAATAACCATCTGAATAATATTTGTTCAGTAACTGGCGCTCCCTGGGATCTGGGAGCAAAAGCAACAAACAACTGATAAGTTTTACAAACTGAATGGGTGTGGTCTATTTAATACCTGAGCACCCTATGAACACCTAGAGTATGGAGAAGTGCCCCCCCCAGTTCAAATACTCCAGGTAATAAATAGGAAGGTTGATGTCCTGATTCAGGGTAAGTTCAGACTCCACCTTCAGGAGAAACTGAGTATTAGTTCTTAGAGACACCCTGTCTCTGTGAAAAACTAAATAAGGCTCCTTACACATGAGGTCCTGGAGCTCAGAAATCCTCTGAGCAGAAGTGACAGCAACTAAAAATAATACTTTCCAAGAAAGAAAGTGCAGTGCAGAGTCCATGGCTGGTTCAAATGGGGGCAAGGTGAGTTTTTCTAGCATGAACAGAAGATCCCATGGGGGAATGGGGTCCCAAATGGGTGGTTTCATATGTAGTATACCTCATAAACATGTACAGGATAAATCTAGTAGCTTCCATCGGTGCATGGTAAGCTGAGACGGCAGAAAGATGCATCTTGATGGAGGAATATTGGGAGCCTTGCATCCAAAAGAGACAGCAGATATTCCAAGACGAGTTCACTGGACAGGAAAATGGGTCCAGGAAATGTGCCAGTGCCTGTAAGCAAAAGCACTTCCACTTCATGGCGTACATTGCATGTGTGAAATGCTTATGAGCCTCTACCAAGACCTCAGCAATCCTCTGAGAGACCACAAAATGGGAAACCACTAAATCTGTAGTAGCCATGCATGATGATGCAGTGATCTGAGGTCTGAGTAGACTAGGGTGCCCTGCTCCTGGGAGAGCAATCATGAGGACAGAGAAAGAGAGATTGGAGTCTCTACCACCAGTTATTGGAGCAGGGAATATCAAATCTGGCACAGCCAAAGCAGGGTGACCAAAATCATGTCTGCCCCTCCTCTTGAAGCTTGAGGTGCACTTGCTGAAGTAGAAGAAAGGGAGGAAAGGTATAGAGGAACCTCCCTGTCTAACAGAGAGACAAATCATCTCAGCAGAAAACATCAGGCCTTGGATCTAGTGAGCAGAAATTGGGCATTTTGGCATTGCATGGGGATGCAAAGAGGTTCAGTTCTGGACAACCCCATCTTTCGAAGAGGTTGTCCTCCATTTCCTGAAGCTGTTCCCACTCATGATTTATGGACTGGGATCTGCTGAGTCCATCAGCTAAAACATTTTGGACTCCTGGAAAATGGATTGCTGTTAAGGTGAGACCATGATCTATGGCCCAGTACTACAACCTCATCACCTCTCAGCACAGAGGGTAAGAATACATCCCCCTTGCTTGTTTATGTGAATACAACAGACATCTTGTCCATCTGCACAAGTAGGGGTCCCTGACTGAGGTCTGTCTGGAAGGCTTGAAGTGCGTAGAGGACCGCTCTCATCTTTAGGATGTTGATGTGTAATGCCAACTCCAGAGCTGACCACATGCCCTGCATTCAGTGATCTCGGAAGTGGGCTCCCCACCTGAGACCAGCGGCATCGGTAGTCAAGATCTGTTGCAGTGAAGCTGTCTGGAAAGGAACCCCTGATACTAGGTTGGGAGACATCTGCCACCAGGTCAGAGTCTGCAACATAGCTCTCAAAATCTGAATGGGTTGCTCTAGGTCATCCAGTCTTTGATCCCACTGAGTCCTGAGGGTCCATTGAGGTACCTGCATATGTAAGCATGTCAGGGGTACAGTCACTATGGCAGCTGCCATGTGACCTAACAGTTGGAGCATAGTCCGAGCCAGAACCTGGGTGGAGGAGGAGACTGGAAGGGCCAGGTTCTGTAGTCAAGCACCCCTGTCTGAGGGAAGAAATGATCTCCCTTTCTCTGTGTCCAGGATGGCCCTGATGTACTGAAGGCATTAGGATGGCCAGGAACATGACTTGGGGATGTTTCACATGATGCCTAGATTCTGAAACATCTCAAAAGTGTCTGACAGAGTGGACAGGAGCTCTGGAAGGAGCAATCAGGAGCCAATCATCTACGTAGGGGTAGACAAAATGGCCACTACCATGAGGCATTTTGTGAAGACTCCAGAGCTGAACAGAGGCTGAAGGGCAAGGCTCTGAATTGGTAATGCTGTCCTTGGAAAGCAAACCTGAGAAATCTCCAGTGAGCTGGAAGGACCGGAATGTGCAGGTAGGCATCCTGTGTGTACACGAAACAAAGCCAGTCCCCCTGATGCAGCAAGAGGATTAGGCCTGGCAATGTCACCATCCTGAACCTCTTGTACTCTATGAAATGGTTCAGGAGGCTTAGATCCAAGATTGTGTGTAGGTCCCCCATCTTCTTGGGAACTAAGAAGAAGTCAGAGTAGAACCCTGTTCCTCTATGAGATGGAGGCATGGGCTTGATGGCCCTCTTGGATGAAAAAGCTTGCATCTCCTCGGAGATGAAGCTGCATGAGATGGAGAGGACTGAGAGGGAACTGGAGGATTGTCGGGAGGAATCTCAACAAATTCCAGAGAGTGCCTCTCCTCGATAAAGTGTAGAACCCAAGCACTGGATGAGATGCTGGTCCACCCTTTTAGGTAAAGAGAGAATCATCCCCCTACCGCCTCCCCTATGGACTCTGCTGGAGGAGGAGGATTGTTAAGGAGTCATGCATTGGTTCTGGGGTTGGGCAGGGAGGCCTGGGAGGATTTGGCGCTCTGAGGTCCCCCAGTTCCAGAGGGCTGAGAGGGAGCCTTTCATTTAAAAGGACCTCTGGGCTGCTATCCTTTAGAATTCTGGGAGGATGGGCACCACAATGGCTTTTTCCTTGGCAGAAAAGGGCTCCAACCTATACATTTGGTGGATTGACTGCATGGCCTTGCCAGAGTCTTGGAAGTCTGTGATTAATTTCTGTGCATCCTTCACAAAGAGGACAGACCCATTAAAAGATGCATCCAGAATGGCATCCTGGAGGTCTTGTCTGAATCCTGACACCCATAGCCAAGAGTGGCATCTGAGATAGACTCCAGTCACTGTGCCATGGGTGGCAATGTCAGCTGAGTCATAGGAAGCCCTTAAAACATGCTTGCCTGTGTCTAGTCTTGATTGGAGAACATCCAGAAATTCTGTCTTGTGGGGGTAGTCCAACTGCTTCTGGGAAAGCTCCACAGCCTTTTTCCAGAGAGATTTCTGGTACTGCACCATATGGGCCAGAAAATTCTAGGACCATAAGGTGCACATGGCAGCAGAGAAGACCTTTCTTCTGAACTGATCCAGTTTCTTGGATTCTTTATCAGGTGACTGTAAACTCATATGTTTAGGCTGTTTGGTTCACCCATGTGCTGCTATGAGGACTAAGGAGTCTGCTTTGTTGTTCTATCCAAAAAAAGGCTCATTTTTAGAAGACTTGTTGAGCTGATCTGCTTTCTTCAGGATAGGTGTGACTCTGGACGGGTGCCTCCATGCCAATTTAGTCACATCTTGGAAAGCCAGAACTAATGGTGGGACTACCACAGGTTTGGGGTAACTCATACCTAAAAAGGTAGCAAGCCTGCACCTTTCTGTTTCCAGTTCCTCAGTACCCCTGAGTGAGTGAGAAACTGAATATGGCACATTACGTCCATAAATGTTGGATCATCTGGGGGGTGACCTTGGTGAATCTCTGTGGTCCTCTGGAGGAGAAGGGAAAGACCCTTCATCAGACGAGTCTGACTATGATGAGGAAGACCTCCTTCTTGAAGATTCTGAGGAGGGGAATCTGCATACAGTCATTCTAGGTCTATGCCCGTCTTAGGATGGCTAGAAGGAGATCTCAAGGAGAAGGACCTCCTATGACCTCTACGTTGAGGTACTTCCTTGTCTAAACCCTTCTTAGGATGTGATGGACTCCTCAGAGGGTGTCCACCCTGTAGGAGGTGCTGCCGGTGGATTTACTGGAGCCGGACCAATGGGTGGCGTCACTGGTATGGGAGGCTTCTCCTTGGGGAGAAGGTTCCCCTTGACCGTATTCCACCATGTGTTTATTTTCATTTATTTATTTAGTTAGTTAGTTTTTGTTGACCGGGTAAGTGCACTAGAAAAATCCTGCCTATTTTCAGGCATGACCCGGGGAACGGGGATGCAGATGAATGCCAACTGACCTTGAACCAGATTAAGCTGTTGGTGGTATTTTGAGTGAATGAGGGAAATTTGGCCAGGACACTGGGGAAATTCTCCTACTCTTTTCGATAAGTGTCATGGGATCTTTAACATCCACCTGAACTACCACCAATCCAGGCAGATGGGACCTTGGTTTAACGTCTCATCCGAAAGACGGCACCTCAGAAGTGCAGCACCCCTCTAATGCTGCACTACAGTGTCAGTACTGGGATATTAACCCAAGTGCCAGATGTGGGAACTAAACCCACAGCCCTCTGCTCTCCCGGCCTCAGAGGTGAGTGTACTACCTACTGAGCTACTGACACTGCAAAACAGTGTTAAACAATATCCCTACTTTAGCCAGGGAGACCAAGGGGACCTGTGGATGATCTTGTCCCTTGGGAATGTTCCTAGGGCCTGGAGTCAGGCTCAAGGGGTGACTCAGCCCTGGCATTTCATCCGGAACCTGAGGGTTCCCTGATGGATGGTTTGGGGGTGTAAGGCTGGTCATCAGGTCTGGTGTGTCTGGGACATCCAATGACCACCCCTCTAGAAACTGGGCTTGGGAGGCTGGCTTGGTTGGAGTACGGTCCTCTGGTGAATGAGGTGGGGGCATAGGCATGGCTGGCGTATGGATCCCATACAACAGGGTTTCCTCTGGCTGCTCAGTTGGCAACTTTGGGGAGGCTTCACCTGAGTGGATTCAGAGAAAGAAGTGGATGCCAGGGTCTGGCACTTTGAGTCTGATGACCGCTTCTTGTAAGAATGATCTCTAGAATGGCAAGAGTTCTCCTGATGCCTATGCCTGTCATCAGGGCCAGAGGATGTGCCTGACAACAGTTGCATCCCAACTGGATATACGGCAGATGCCTTGCTGCTAGATATCTTGGCTGAGTTCCTGGACTTGGTCCCTGTGATCTGTTGGAAGGGCAGAAGGCTCAGTGAAGGACCCAAAGGCCCATGCCCCAAAAGACCCCTATCCAATGTCTGGATAAGGGCAGGGGCCTTCATCAACAACAGCACAGAGGTGGAAAGACCTGCTGGGAGGGCAGATTCTGCTGTCCCATAGGAGTGCAAACTGAAGGACTTACACTTCCGGTGAGGAGACTGGGAATAGGATTTAAACTTACACTTCTCCTTCTCCCTGTGATGGTGCTTCCCTGCTGGTCCTCCAATCCTTGAGGAAAAATGGGGACTTATGGGTGGAAGAAAAAGATGAGGAGCTGGCTGATTTCTGCTGGAGGGGGTCGAGTTGTTGCTCCATAAGGTAGGCCTTCACAGTTTTCAAGCAATGGCTTCTGGTGTATCGACTGAACTTTAAGCAGTGCAGGCAGGCGTCCGCATCATGGGTAGGCCCCAGACAGAAAAGGCACACCAAGTGGCTTTCCTTGGCCAGGATTTGTTTTCCACAGGTGCACTTAGACTTCTGCCACTTGGCTGTAAATGAAGGCAAATACATAAAACAGAACAAATGCTGAAAAAAGTTAACAGAAAGAGTGTACTCGAAGCGTAGAAAATGACGGTCGACAGTAGCAACAAGACGTCCATGGAGTCAATGTGAATAGGTTGACAGTGGGAAAAGACCTGAGGTAGGGTGGGGGACTGTTCCCTTTATACCACTGGCAGACATCGGGGGTGGGCTGACGTCACCATTGGGTACTGCTGGCTAGAATTTTTTCCATTGGGCCCTAGTGCCTGGCGGCATAGTCCTAATTGTGTTGCCTGCTGCAAGAGCTCCAACTCAAAGTAAGATCTCCTTTAACAGGGCTGGGCTCAAACTTATCCCAGATTCTGCCTCTGCTGCTTTACCATTTACCAGTTGCTTTCTCCGCCACCGCTGCATTGCTTTCTGTTACAACTGACTTACTGACTTTATTTAAAGCAGCGCTGTACCAACAAATAACTGTATTCACCTGCTTAGCCATTAACACCTTATCTCAGGGTGTTACAATGTTAATTAATGCTTACAACCAGAATAGCCAAAGAATGTGGATAGAGATTGGAAATAAACAATTGTCTATGGACTACATGAATCAGCTGATCAGTCAGCTGTCAGCTGTCAGCTATCAATTATCTGTCGGTTGTCAGCTGTCTCTTTCTTACGCTATCTGTTAACCTGTTAAGTAGTTTACCCAAACAGCTTCAACTAATTTACTGCAGATTTAAGAGTCAGTAGTCTGATAGATTCTATTTCATGAAATATAATCTCCTCACTGTATTTCTAACTAGCTAACCAACTAAACTTCTAATTAATTTAAGTGAATAACAGCTAATGGTTAGTAGTGGCTGAAGGAGCTGTAGAGGTTAAATAATTTTAATTATCAAATTAAAAAATAGATGTAGCGGCTAAAATGATGTGTGACTAAACTGAAATATCAATGTCTCTTAAATAAGACTGCCAGTCTTTTAAAAGTAAAAAAGTAAAAGATAAAAAGTAAAAAGCAAAAAAGCACCTCTTGATGCTCAGTAACTAATAAACTTTTATAAACTTTGATAAAGGTTCTAAAATAGCAGGGGACACACTTTAATACATATTACATAAAGTATATTGCAGAATTTTTTTTTTATTTTTAGTGCTAGTGTGCTAATATAATATATTCTGATGTTCTATATTTGAGGACGAGATTAGTCCAACTTCTTTTGTGGTGAGCAATATAGGTTATCTATGTACCCTTTTCTTTTCTCTACCCCTCCATCTCTACTTTTCACTCTCCAACTCCATCTTCGGTTCTCCAACTCTTTATTTCTTCAACCTGGTTCCTGGTTTTCCTCAACCACTCTTTGCAGTTAGTTTCAGATTATCGGTGTCTTCTTCCAGGCTTCCCACCCTCTGCGGGGCCCCTGCTTCTGTCTCCTCAGGGCAGGCTCCTAATACAACTCAGACTCCAGCTCTGGGGGGAAAAACAGCAACCAGCAAGAAGGTACCAAAAATATCTGCAGCACAATATTTACTAGATAGAATTCTGGCATAAGCCGTATGCAGGCAAAGGTGGCATACCTTTTCCAAAACTTTGCCAGACTCCTGCTCTAGGCACTCCTCCTCAACATCTCAGCATGCATCTGCATACTGGTCTGGGCTAAGAAGAATTGAGTTTTTCTCAGTAATTCAAGTTTCTGGTGCAAGAATAGCAGGAAAACATGCAGTACGTACTGAATGTTTTGTTACACCACCTCAGTGACTCAGTGGAACAACAGTCTAGCTACATGACAGAAGGAACAGCACAAGGAGCTGTGACTGTTGCTTGTCAAATGTTGATTTTTAATTTTTCTGAACATGTTGTCATGAGGTCAAATTGATGGCTTTCAAGCTGGCAATAGATCTTCATCTGGATACAAAACGATTTTCAAGCTCAATTTCCTAATCCATATGTTTTTATTGCACTACAAGCTGCAGCTATGAAACAAACTTATCTGCATTCCATGTGCTCCCCTGGTTAGGGACAGCTACACAGGAGCAAAAATGGATACCACCCAGCATCCACACAGATGTGCTAATGTTTCAGAGTGTGAAAGCTACTGCTCTAAAGGAATGTCTTTCACACTCTGAAGCGTCAGCATGTTTGTACGGATGCCAGGTGACATCCATTTTTGCTCCTGAGTAGCTGCCTGTAGCCTGGGGAGCAGAGGCAGATAAGTAAGGATGAACAATGAAAATATATGGACTGGGCAGATGAGCCATGAAAAATATTCTGTCTCTGGATATAGATCTGTTGCCAGTATGAAAGCCATGTATTCAATCTCACAACAAGGTGTCAGTAAAATAAAAAAAATCAACATTTGGTAAGCAACACTCAAAGCTCCTTGGGTAGTTTCTTCTGCTGTGTGGCTAGACTGTTGTTCTACTAAAGTGATGTAACAAACAATAAGTAATAAATTCATATATATATTTTAACAATGGTTCCAAAAGGTGCTGAAGTGTGGGTTGCTAACATTTGCATGGCTGCCCACCACTGTCTGAACTGAAACCAGCAAGGTAATTTTCCATTGATCTGCACTGGATGCAAACTCAGGTGTGCAGAGGAAACAGATCAAGGCATTAATACACGGCATTACTAACCACTTCAATACAGTAAGTTAAATCATGTAGAATATTAGATGATACATATTGTAAGCATCTTTTTGCATTTGCTTGGTTTAGAACTGAGGCTAATTGAAATGACATAACAAATTAAGTTGATACTTATTGTTTGCTTTTCTCTTGAGCATCTCTTATTATATTTCTGCCACAAAATAAGCCTTAAGATGGAGCTAACATGAAACAGACTGAGCATAATTACGTTTGCTCAACCTCATGTTTACATTTGCCTCTTAGCTCTTCCAATCAATCTGTTTATATAGTTCACAGCAGGCCAGCTATTGAGGATTTTTATTGTGAACATATTTTATTGAGATACTGCAGGGTAACAAAGGTACAAACATAACATTATTGGGTGTTCAATAAGAAATAATTTCCATAGACAACTTCAGTTTTCAAAGCCGCTTACAGGCCTAAAAGAAGTGACCACTATAATATATTCAGTCAAAGCATAACCAAACGGTCCAGTTACATCATTATAGTATAAGTGATGGTTTAAGTCATAAAAGGTACCACAAAATACTACTAGAAACATGCTATTAAGATAAGAGATGAATAGGCCAGCCCAAGAATAGAGCAAATTACTCATAGTGAGATTGTTATTATTAATACATAAGAGGATCCCATATTTGATGAAATAACTACCCCGACCCCTAGCATTAAGATGACAACTCACCAGTCTCATGCATAAGGAAAGATTATTTAGCCAGTGAGCCACAGTAGGGGGAGAGGAACTTAGAGAGTTCTGTGCAATTGATTTCCTAGCATTAACCAAGGCTATACCCCATAACCTATGTTTCACTCATCCCCTTACATTGTAAACCTGAACATCTCCTATGCTCAGCATACATTCTGAAGGGCTACTAGGGATTGTACATTAAAGGAATAATGCCTGACAGTGTGGGTGTTATGCTGGGATAACATCCCACCTCGGGTGGTTGGGCCCGAGGCCAGCGTCCGAGGGCGTCCAACACCCGAGAAGGGATGTTATCCCAGCATAACACTCACACTGGAGGGCATTATTCCTATTATACAATGGCTTGTTATTTTATACAGAATAAAAAAATAATTTTAAAGAATGTTTTTATTAGAGTGGAAAAATATTTTTGTTTCTTAAGAGGAGATGTAAGAAAAAGGCACAAGATCCATAGTGATGCCAGTAGACCTGTGAACAACAGGGATGTTATGCCAGGATAACATCCCTGCTGTGATGGCCAACTGACCAATCAGAAGCCAGGATTCTTTCTTGCCATTGTATAATGCAATATATTTTCCATGATATTGTGCACCTCTTTCCAGAGTGGAGCAATTTTACTGCATGTCAGCAAAATGTGGATAAAATCACCATCCACCACAAAACCCTTAGGGCAGCGTCAGTCATAAGAAGCTTTATATTGGTGCAACTTTATTGGCATTAGGTAGGCTCTATATGGAAAGTTGTCTTGAATCCTTCTCAGTTTATTAGAACTGGAACATGTGGTCATGTTTAATAGTAGCTTTCCAATCCCCTGCACCCAGGAAAACCCTCAAGTCATCACTCCAATACCCCTGCACCTTGGTATGAGGACGATGAGATGCTCCTAAGGGCACTAGGATTGAATAGCATCAACAAGAACAGCACCAGCAACAAAAGTGCAGTATAAACAGTGCTTTCAACAACAGTGCCAGGACATAATACAGTGCAAAAAAACAGCACCAATGGTAGCGGTCGTACACCACACCAATGACTGCCACCATTGCCAGCAACCACACTGACCACATTTGTTTTGAGGGGGCTGTGCCCCCCACACCACCCTAAGTTAAATATCCAACTCTGAGGGGGGAGCAGATCTCAGGGAAAAGGAGAAATTTGGGGGGAGGGTGGAATTACTGTTGTGGCTGTCCGTAAAAAAAAATTACATTTCGGGCTGGGGAAGAAACTGCTGTATCGGGAGACCAGGAACAGAACCCTCATTTTCCGCTCTATGCTGGCCTAGCTGCTTCTGCCTTAACCTTGTCTGCCACAGGAGCAGCTGGGTCAGCAACTACACTTTTCTGCTACTTCTGCATCCTTACAAGTGCCTGAATAGCTATAAAGGTAGTGGTAATTGACATACGCTATTCCACCCCTGTTGCTATTCAGGCATTGCGTGGTCCTGACAGTGCAGTTTAGATGGTGCTGTTCAGGATTCGCTATTCCAACCTGATATCACTCTGAAGAATAACCAAAATAACACAGTCAGGGGTCAGGAGCCAGGCTGTGGCCAGAAAAAAATCTCCTCTATAGGAGAAGATGAACTAACACAGTTGGAAAGATGTTGCCTAATGTGCAGAAATGCAAAGAAGTCCACCCGACTGCTGGGAAAACTCCTCTTTTATTACAGTAAAAGATTTTAACACACCTCCCTCAAATAAATCCCCTATGTATCTTAACCTATTCTTGTTCCACATTTATAAGTAAATTCTGAAAAAGAAAGAGACATTTAGGAAGTACATTCATTTTGATGATATTATTCCAACCAATAAAGCTTAGGGGCTGGTCTTCCCCCTTTTTACATAGATACATAGATACATAGACAGTGTCGGCAGATAAGGGCCTATGGCCCACCCAGTCTTCCCATTTGAGCTTGTAAGTTCAGTTTATGTTTTCCTAGAAGTCTGTTGCCCCTTACCCCTGACCTCCAGAATTCCTTTATGTCTATCCCATGCATTCTTAAATCCCGTGATTGTTTCAGCCCCCACCACTTCCTCTGGCAGGGTGTTCCACTTGTCCACTACCCGTTCTGTGAAGAAACTGTTCCTCATGTTTCCTCTGAATTGTCCTCCCTCCAACTTCATCCCATGCCCTCTAGTCCTGGAACATCTTTTTTGCTTAAAAATAGTGTATTCCTGCACCCTGTTCCTCCCTGTGAGATACTTGTACGTCTCTATCATATCCCCTCTCTCCCTCCTCTTCTCCAGGAAGTACATGTTCAGTTCCTTCAACCTGTCTTCATAGGACTTGTGATGCAATCCATGCACCATCTTTGTTGCCCTCCTCTGAACCTTCTCTACCCTGTCTATGTCCTTACGTAGGTATGGTCTCCAGAACTGTACACTGTACTCCAGGTGGGGCCTCACTAGTGTCTTGCATAAAGGGAATTATGACCTCATTCTTTCCTGCTGGTGATGCCCTGCCTATACATCCCAGCATCCTATTTGCTTTACCTGCTGCCTTGTCACACTGTTCCTACCTTGAGGTCATCAGAGATGATAACCCCAAGATCCTTTTCCTGCTTGGTGCATGCTATATCCTCACCCCCAACTGATATATTGTGCCAGGGTTTTTGTGCCCCATATGCATTATCTTGCACTTCTTTGCATTGAATTTCAACTGCCAAACCCCTGACCATTCTTCAAGTTTCTGCAGGTCCCTTCTCATTCTGTCTACACCCTCCGGTGTGTCTACTCTGTTACAGAGCTTTGTGTCATCAGCGAACAGTGAAATTCTGCCTTCTAGGTCCTGTGCAATGTCACTGATGAAGATGTTGAATAGGACCGGTCCCAGCACTGATCCCTGTGGTACCCCACTGGTCACTCTTCCCTCTGTGGAGTGACAGCCATTTACCACCACCCTCTGTGTCCTGCCACCCAGCCAGTTACCTGCCCACCACACTACTGTCCTGCCCACACCCATATTCCCCAGTTTGTGTAATAGTCTTCTATGTGGCACAGTGTCAAAGGCCTTGCTGAAGTCCAGATAGGCCATGTCCACTGCCCTCCCCTGATCCACCTCCCTAGTCACCCAGTCAAAAAATTCAATGAGGTTGGTCTGACATGACCTCCCCCTGGTGAAACCATGCTGCCTTGGGTCCTGTAGTCCATTGACAACCAGATGTTCCACCAATCTCTCCTTCAGTAGTGCTTCCATGATCTTCCCCACTACCGAGGTGAGGCTGACTGGTCTGTAGTTCCCTGCTTCCTCTTTGTTCTCGCTTTTGTATAAGGGGACTACATCTGCTGTCCTCCAGTCTTTGGGTACCTCCCCTGTTTCCAGTGATCGGCTAACAAGGATAGCCAGAGGTTCAGCCACCACCTCTCTTAGTTCTTTAAGGACCCTGGGGTGCACCCCATCTGGCCCCATTGCTTTATCAACTCTTATTACTTCCAGTTCCTTCAGGACCCTTTCTCGTGTAAAGGGACTTGTGTCCATTTCTGCACCATTCTCACCCCTTGTACTCCCTTCAGACCCATTACCCTCCTCTTCCTCAGTAAAGACTGAGCAGAAATACCTGTTCAATATGTCAGCTTTACTGCTGTCATCCTCCACGCGGCCCCCATCCTCCCCCTTCAGTCTCACTATCCCTCCCTTTGTCTTTCTTTTTTCACTTATGTACCTGTAAAAGGTTTTGTCCCCTCTACAGTCCTGTTTAATCGAGTTCAGAAGTTTGCCACCATTCTCATGAAATAGTTTAAGCCCAGTTGTAGAGACTCCCAAATATTTTAACATACTGACCACAATTTTACTCAAGGGATTATTAACTACATGGGAATGAGAACCCAGCCCAATGGGTAGACTCACTTTTTGGCCAGTTAATTTTATGACTAGATATATTACTGTATTCAGTTAATAATTGGTGCACCGTAGTGAGACCAATTCCAGGATTACCTAGGAAAATTAGCAGGTTGTCAGCAAACTGGGATATCTTGCAATGGTGTTTCCCAGATTTGAAACTAGTGATGTGGGTGACAGACCATATTGCCCCTGCCAAGGGATCTAGGGATAAAACATAAAGCAGCGCGAAAGAGGACAACCCTGCCTGATCCCCCTTGTGAGAGTAAATTGTTTTGATAGTCTACCATTGACTAAAACCTGAGTTGTGGGAAGCCAATATAGCATGGAAATCCACTTCACCATTTATCGACCAAATTGAACTTCCTGAGTGTAGTAAACATGTACCCCCAGTCCACGCATTCAAAGGCCTTTTTGGCATCAAGGGCCAAAACTGCAGCCCCGGAGCCAGTTCAGCCTCCTGTCCATTGACAGATAATATTCATTGACTTATACACAATGGGCCCTATGCACTATTGTGCAGAGTGGCTACGTGCAGCATATCAGTGGCATGTAGCCACTCCACACCCATTGTGTCCCCCACACCGAATTCATCAATCTGGGCATGCAGCCCCTAGGCACCTGATTCCCCAGCTGTGCGGACAGCAACACAGCTAGGGCAGAAGGGGGAGTGTCTGAACTACATGTCATGCACTAAGGCATGTAATGCAATACGTGGGGGGGGCAGAGGAGAACCGGATACACCAGAGGGGACTCCGCTGTAATGGCAGTACATGGCCATACCCACACACCCACAGGGTCCCCCCCCGGCATGGCAACTGGACTTCAGCACCTGCACACCAACACATGGGGCCCCCATCCCTGCAGCCCAGAGACCCCCCAGCAGATGTATGCCCTGTCCCCGGTGCAGATGGTGGGGCAGGTGTCCATTAGGCATTGCTGCCAGCTGTCCATGGATGCGGCACCTCCTGCCAGGTCCAGGGGTAGTGTGCTCTCTGCAGTGGGAGGGTGGACATCGAGGATGGGTGTGATGTCCCAAGGTCTGTACTCAACTGTGTGTGGGGGGGCCACAGCTGGGAACAGGGCCCCTACTATGTTCATGGGCAGCAGGCAGGAATTGGGGGTCTGGGGTGGGGGAAGCAGTGCTCTGTTCAGTGGGGGATGCCTCCGGGCAAGCATGGTGGGGGCTGTACCACTGCCCCCGGCCACCCGCGCAGTCTGTGGGTGCATCATTTGCTCCATTCATGCCCAGTGTGTAATCCTGGTCCCACAATGTCCTGTGTGGGGCATCCACGCTGGGCACCAGCCAGGCCATTGGATTGGCCGCCCACCTGGGACTACTACTCCACCCTGTCTGCCTCACGTAAACCTGAAAGCTGGGGGGTGGGGCTGCGGACAGGTGGCCGGCAGTCATGCATGCTGCTGGCGTACACCTGTCCACAGGTATGGTGCTTCATGGGTGGGTTATGCATCTCTGGCATGTACTTCCTGCACCTATGTGCATGTTTACCTTGATAACCTTGGACAAAGCCCACCTGGTCTGTACAAATAATTGTGGGAAGCACCATTTCCAACCTACAGACCAGAATCTTTGCTATTATTTTATAATCAGCCATGAGCAATAAAATCAGCCTCTAAGAGTTGCATAGTGCTGGGTTTTTACCCTGATTGGGAAGGACTATAATAGTAGTGGCCCGCATGGATGGGCAAAATATATCGCTCTCCGGGCACTCAGAGATCATATCACAGAGCGGTTCACCTAGCTCTGAAATTAAAGTCTTATAAAAAATCAATGGGAAACCCATCAGGACTTGCAAGCTTCCATTCTTTAAGATGCCTTATTGCGTTGGCATGGCTTGACCACCATAAAGATGGCAGCTTAGATCTATTAGCTCTTCTCCTCCCTAGGACTGTTCTTCAAAATCCATGTACCAAAAGAAGCATCTAAGCTAACAGGATTAATGACTCTGCTGCTGTCAGTATTAAGGACACTCACCTGCCTTTTTTGAATGAGATCCACAGCTACTTCAGGAGCTATTCTAGAATTACCGATCCTGTCATCCGTCTTGGCGGGACTGTCAGCTATGGCTCTTCCCACCTCTGTCATTTCTTCATCCCCTCAGGAAACTGACAACCTACAAGAAATAAAAGGCATGTTTAGCCAACTACTTTTATACATTGGTGAACTTAAAAACTGCAATCTGCAATATCAATGCCAACATCCTTTCTTTATCTCAGCGGTTCTCTAACATGGAAAAGAAAACTGACAACCAGGACTCAACCACGTGCCGCCTTGAAGCCCACATCAGAGAGCAGGACAGGGCCCTGAAATCTTTATTGGACCAGTAGAGGACTTAGAAAACAGAAGCTGACACCACAACCTTCAGTTCGTAGGCTTCCCTGAGGGTGTGGAGGGTTGCACTGCAGTTTTTTTTCTACAACCAACTCTGCCGATTCTTCTCAAACAGCAGTGGCCAGGACCTCTAGAAATTGAGCGGGCGCACTGTGCCTTGGCATCTCTACCCAAACCAGCCCAATGGCCCTGACCTATCTTGGCTAAGTTTCTACGGTATCAAGTCAAAGCACAAATTCGTACCTTGGCCCACGAGTGCGGTCCCCTGCTGTGGCAAAGACACAAGATACAAATATACCCAGACCACTACCCAATTCTCTTAGACCACTGTTGTGCATTCACTAGTGCCAGGCATGATCTCGTGGACCTAAATGTTTAATATAGCCTGAAATATCCAGTTACCCTGAAGATCTTTCAAAATGGGGCCTCACATTCCTTCTGCACCCCAAAATCAGCTGAACAATTCATCAAGTGCTACTAGCCATTAGTGAACTTGCCTGCTTTTGAGGAGTTGACAGAGATGGACATAGCCCAGTCACAATCTACACACAACCGTGAGGTTCCTATTGGCCCCCCCTCAAGCCCTTGAGACTCAGCCCAGCAACGACCCTTGGACAATGCAGCCCCAGAAGTGTAGTAGGGGGAACAGCAAGAATCAAGGCCACAACTAAAAAAAAACAATCAACCACTCTTACATCATCACTGTCACAGTCACAGCAAGGAATGCAACTTCTCTTCTGACAGCTCGGGGGGCCTCCAGGCCAACAACAGATTTACTCCCTTATAGTAGACATTGTCCTCACTGTCGTCAGACCCTGGGCTTTCTTCAGTTTCACCACCCAAAGAACCCTCTCATGCCAGCCATGAAATCTGCCAAACTACTGAGGAGACTCCTCTCCCCACCACTGTATCCTCCACCTCTGATAAATGCTAGGCAAGAGCTTATGCCGCCATGACTGCCGTTTCCCCTCGATCATTACCATCCTCCTCAAAAGCGACCTGAAAGACTGTTTGACCGCTATTGGTAAAAGTTCAGAATATTTATGTGTCCCATAATGCAAAAGCTGATTTGTGTGCTTTTTTTTTTTTGCATTATATTTTTATTAAGCTTTTGTTGCAAGATGACACTTACAAAAAGAAAATGTTCACAGGTGAGTATAATATACAGGAAGAAGTTACAAAAGTGAGTTAAAGCCATCATAAATAGTAGGGCCAACCCCTTTCAAGATGGCATGGGGGAGTAGCCATTAATATAACACATACAAGTCCCTAAGCCTACAGCCCAGGGAGAACCCCAGAGGGAGAGCTACTGCTAGCCAGCCCAATGTAAAGAGCCAACCAGTGTGTGAGCAAGCAGGCCCACAGCTCCCCCTGCAGAACTACAGAAAACACTAGGGTAACAGCCTCTGATATTACCAATATTCTATTGCTAACAGAGCACATAAATATGCCCACTTATCCCAACTATATACACAGTAAAGCAGGCTGCACATACATTAAGTCTCAGGACGAATTCCACTCATCCCCATATCAAATAAGGAATACTATGGGTGGTATAAAGACTATATCCAAAATACCAGGGCTCTGTATCATAAACTAGCAAAGTTCTAGAGCAGTTCAGGTCCATGCAGTAGAGCACATAACAAAGTCCTAGGAAAAAAAGTGTCCCTTATATCGCCAAGGCCATAAGTAATGACTAGAGCCCATCTAAGCACAGAGAAGCTACGCTCCAAAAACAAACCACCCAGAATTAAGCAGAAAGTGCAAATATTAATTGATGGGGAACCAGTAACAAACATAATATACATTACAGTTTTGTGGAAAGTCCATAACACAGTCACTCTCCTTCTGCTTCAACAGCCCCAGACTTTTGCCACACCTCCTGCTCGATGATACACAGCACCTTCTCTATGTCGTTCAGATCATTAAACAAATAGAGCTTTTCCTTCCACGTAAATCACAGCCTGGCAGGAAATAGGAGCTGGTGGGAAACTTTCAATTGCTGCAAGTGACTCCAGACACCATCAAAAGGCTTACGGCATTGTCGGGTACCATAAGAAAGATCAGGAAAAATATGGAGCTCCGTGTCGCCATACTTAATGTGCCGGTGCTTGTTTGCCGCAACCAACAAGTGGTCTGTATCCCCCACTCCAGTACAGACCACAATGAATGTCTGAGGACTGCTTTGTGGCACCCTATGGGGGGTAAGCTGAAAGGCTTGTTCCAAAGACAACAACAGCTCGTCCTCACTGAATCCAAGCAGCTCTGGCAGGAAGGTTTGGGCAAATTCCAAAAGGTTTTCCCCCTCCACCAATTTTGGTAAGCCCAAAATTTAAATATTTTATTCCTGAATGTTGTTCTCCAAAACTTTGATGCGTCGGTGTAGGGAGATAGTGTCCCCAATTAACTTAGTCGAGACATCCATAGTTTTATTTAAATTCACCTCCATCTTAGAGACCATTTGGTTAGTGAGGTTCATTTTTGTTTCCAGTGCCACAACCCTTGGGGTTAGTAGATCAACTTTGACGTCCAGCTCCTGGACCATGTGCACCAGCTGTTGCAGCGTAGTATTGACCGTGGCCAGGGATACATCTTTGGGGTCAGCAGAGCCAGAGGTCCCTGCAACACCGCTCTGAGAAGGCCCACCATCTCTCTTGCCTTTTGGATGAATGAAGTCCATCAGAATAGCCACTGACCTGATTTGTGGGCTTTTTTCCCTCCCACTATGACTTACAGGGCTTACATGCAATTGGGGCTCCAGACCAATTAAGACAAAGCTAGTCTTAAAGGGGTAACATGCCACCTTGAATGTGTACAGTTAATTCAGCATAGGAAATTCTAATTACAATGCTATTGCCTCTTTAAGTCTGTGTGTTCCATTAGGCTCCTCTCTATCTGCTCCTTTATACCTTCCCGCCTTCACTCTCAGACCATATCTGCTCATTTCCTTTTCCTTGGTAAACGCTCCTTTTATTATCCTGTTTTTTTCTGACTCTGTCACCATGCCCTGATATGAACTCCCTCTAAGTGTCTGATACAGCAGAGGTCACTAACTTATAAACAGGGCCATTGGAAAATTGTGGGCGCAATTTTTCCGCAATTTCCGCAATTTTTACCCTTCTCCGCACAAAATCCACAATTTCTTGCAATTTCTTACATTTATGGCATTTTTTACTAAAATTGTATAAAAATATTTAAATTCTCAAGGAAATCTACTCAGATATGCTAACAATTTAGTACACAGACTTGGATTTGTCCAAAACAGTATAGTGTGAGGTGAAAAGGGGTCAAATGTGACTCTGCTTTCATGTGATTCCCTTCCCTGCTTTGGTTTCAAAAGCCTCTGGTCTTGCATATGTAGTCCTGAACACTTTTAAAATCTGTGTGAAAGCAGACTGTTAGAGAACTTTTTGCTGACACAGAGACTGAAACAATAGGTGTGAGAACAGGTGCTAAGTGCCCCATTCACCTAAATGAAGCATTGACCACAATGCTTGTTTTTGAATGGTAGGGTAGATTTTCCTTGTATAAATACTTTCAATCTGAAAGGATTTTGATTCAAATATATCAGGAGTTTGGATGGTCTTGCTAATTATAAACTTGAATGTCCTTCTGAGGGGGTTGGTGACAATGATTCCCTACATGTCAGTCTGCCGCAGTGCATACTCACATACAAAACCTACAAAAAGCAAACATTTCTGAAAACATGCTGAACAGTTAAGTATAGCAAACATTTACCTTGAAATAGACAAAATAATTGCAACCCAGGTAAAATCACTGCAAACCGAGTAGAACAAAAGTACCAAGTATTGAAAACTATTGTATGATGTAATGAAAAGCTACTCTTATTATTTGATACTTTAATCTTGTGATTTTAAAATGCACTTACAGTGCTGATTAAGAACAGTAGTTATTTTAACAAAATAAATATTTTTCTTACTAGACCTTTATTAGGCACCCTACTTATCTGTTAATTGTTTTCTTGCACCAAAGCAAGTAGTTTAAACAGGCTTCATTATTTAACATCTAGAAACTGGGAAAATATGTTGTTTCAGGATGCATTCAGTATAGACTAACTGTAAATTACTGAATAAAATCTAGTTAGCACTGCAGGACTTAGATGTCTTGATTTTTAGAAGATATGCTACATAATGATTAATTTGCAGTGCATTTCAAAAACACACACCTTTCTTCACATCAAAAGCATTTACAGGAGGCAATACATTTATCTAAACAATTTATGTGACCAATACATGCTGCAGCAAACAATAAAATATTTATTAGGGGGCAGTGGGGATGTAGAGTGAACCTCCGCAATTTTCACAAAAAAATCCCCGCATTTTCGGGTAAAATGTTCTGCAATTTTCCAGTGGCCCTGCTTATAAACACTCTGATACCTCATATCTATAGGCACCTGATGAGTTACCTCAACAACACATATGCACTAGGGGTACACCTGTTATTTTTCCCTTTTTTTTTCTTCCAATTGTCCCTCCACATAACTAGCATTGCTGTAGCTCTCTGGGTGCCTGGGCTGGCTCCTCCTATCTAATGTCACATGGATGCATTCTAATAGTATGCTGGACCCCATGTCATATGCAGAAAGGGGCACAAGACCTTCCCCTTTTTCTGTCCTTCCTTTTTTTTTTTCTTTTCTTCTTCTAAAGATGTGCAGGCTATGCAGATATACCTTATATTTCCTACAACCTAACTGAAGGAGGAATACCCTCCTTACCTCACTGATATTTCTGATTGAGAAATCCCCTGCTCTCCTATGTTTTGAGGACAGGGGAGTACTGCCCTTCCTTCTGCTTCTTACTTTCTCTACCTGCAGTAATCTTGCAACCCATTTTTAAAAATTGCTTATTTAATTCACTATGGTTCTGTCTCCTTGCAGTTTTGGCTGGGTGCCTGACAGTACTTAATACTCCCCTATTCTGGAACAATCAACTGACTCATATACTCCCCCTAAATGCTAGTACATATGCAAATACAATCATCTGTGCTCACAGAATTAATGGCCGACCTAAACTGTATTTTAAGGGACATTAAGGGGCTAAACTCCCCAATCAAAAGGAAAAAAATGCTGGGCCACCTCAAAAAGTTACATGCACAGCCTTGCTGCAGGAGACCAAACTATCTTCCACAGAAGCCACCAAGCTTAAAAGGGAATGGGTTGGCCAGAAAGTACATATACTGCCTCATCAGCAAAATGTGGAGTTTCAATCCTGGTGCACAAATCCTTAAGATGTTCCTGTGCTACATGTAAGGTTGATTATGATGGAAGATGGGTCATGGCTAAGTTTGACTCCCAGGATGATCCTTTAACACTTGCTAACATTTATGCTCCTAATTCTGATCATCTCCTATTTTTCTCCAACCTATTCAAGAAAATTGCCCAGTGCAACAGCCCACCTGCTCCTCTTCTTATGGGGGGGGGGGTGACTTCAGCCTCACCTTTGACCCTTCTATGGACCACTCCCACAGTCACCATGAGCCTCACCACAAATCTGCAGCGGTCCTCCATGCTATGTTGCATGAACTATCCCTGATGGACATTTGGAGGCTCCATCATCCTGAGGTTTCACTCCCAGGTCCATTATTTGCTCAGTTGCATTGACCTGTGGCTTATCTCCCCCCTACTAACACAGAACACCATAGTGGCTCATACACCCCATCATTCAGACCGTGCCCAATTTCACTCACCCTCATCCGCACCCCCTCATATCCCATGCTCCTCATCTTGGAGACTGGATTCTTTCCTCCTAAAAGAAACAACCTTTATCGCCTACATAAAACAAGAAATACAACTTTTTTGCCTCTCCAATGACAATGGGTCTGTACAAGGTGACATCTTATGGGGTACCCTCAAAGCTTACCTAAGGAGCCATATAATTAAGTAATAATGCACAACAGGGTGTGTGTTGTGCTGGAATAACATCACACCTTGTGTGGTATGCATGAGGCCGAAGGCTGAATGCATGCAAAGGCAAGGCATGATGTTATCCCAGCACAACACACACCCTGGAGTGCATTATTGCTAGTATACAGTGGCTTCTTTTTTATTTTTATTTTTTTAAGAAAAATAAAAATAAGAAAAAACATTTTTACAAGTTTCTGCTTGATTTTTCAGAGTGGAAGTATATTAACAAAGAAAAAAGTTCCCTTTTACATTTATCCAGCAGGTGATGCTGTTACCTAATTGGTTTCTGTAGTAGCGTCATTGAATCTCATTCTCTGCCCTCACCCTTCAAGCTACCTTCCTCTGTCTTTGTCTGTATACCTCTCCCCACTTTGTTTAGCTCACTCTCTCTCTTTCCAGGTGGTCAGTCTAACCCTCCCCCTTAAGTCCACTGTCCGATCGATAGTTTTTCCGAATTTTTTTTTTTTGCAGTTTGTTTCCTGTCCCCTCACGGTTCAATGTCTGTTGCTCACCCCCCCCCCCCCCAATTTGGTTTCCTGTCTGTGGCTGGTTCTTCCACCACAGCTGCCTGCCGTTATACTTAGTAGTGAGAGAATGTGGTGAGAAGGTAATCTGAAGGTGGTAGCCTGCCAATCAGTAAGTGGAGTGCATTTTACCATGTGCTGTTTGCTGTCATGCTGCTGGCTGGAGTGGGAATTGCTTTTCAAAAAATAAGAGTTTTGTTTTCATAGGGAAAATACCGTATTTTTTCATGGCACCCTTTTCCACACGAACTGAGTGATGTCAGTGAACCACATGACTGGCAGTTATGGTTTCCATGGTTAACTAAAGGCACTGGGTAGGGGAAGAAACAGAGATGAAAATTAAATTGATGAGTGTAATCTTTATGTGCTGGGGGACCAAACAGTGTGCCTTAGTGGGAGAGAGGTTTTAACCATAAAGTATCTGGGAAGAGTGATGGTGGCTTGCAATGGGAATGATTTAAATGGGTGCCGACTGGGGATCACCGATGCTGGTTGTGTGGTGTGAACTTAGTAAAGGATGATGTAGTCATCTGTGTGCTGGGACTAAATCCATAATGTGGTGCTGGGATAACATCATGGCTCAAGTCCCAGATTGACCAATCACGGCCCTGGATTCTTTTCTGCCATTGTATAATAAGTTATGCCACTCATAGATGGAAAACAAGAGAACAGGATGTAAAGACATTGGAGGCCAAGCTTGAAACCATAGAGCTGCAAATGAAGAATAACCCCTTAGGAGACCCTTCAGAACCTATTAAAACACTAGCTACACTCAACTCTCAATACACAAGCACAGCTGAATTGGCTGTCCTTCTCACAAACCATAAATACTTTGAGGGTGGGGAAAATCCAGTAAGATCCTGGCATACAGATTACGTAAGCAACAAGCCAATTGCCACATTGCAGGTCTCCACAACCATGTAGGCAAAACCTGTATTGCTTTGATTCAGATCAACAAGATCATGAAACAATTTTTTGTGGATCTGTACTCATCTCAGGTTCAACAAACACCTGAACAAATGGTTGTCTTTCTAGACCCTCTAGATTTACCTCTCCTAACCACACTCCAACAACAACAACTACAACTAAGTATCTCTAAGGAAGAAATCTCTGCTGCGGTAATGGCTCTTAAACAGAAAAAATCTCCCGGAGGGGACGGTTTCCCCATAGACTTTAGCCAAACCTTCCTAGACTCCTTATTACCCCTCCTCCTCTGAACCTTTACCCATGCCGAACAACACCAGCATCTACCTGCTTCAGCCAGAGAAGGCACTATCACCATCCTTCCAAAGAAAGGTAAAGATCCCCTGGCACCAAGTAGTTACAGGCCAATATCTCTTATTAACACAGATGCCAACATCTTGGCCAAGATCCTGGTTTTTCACTTAGAAGCACTCCTTCTATCCCTTATTCACTCATCCCAAGCTGGGTTTGTCAGTGGGCACCTCAGTTTCGACCACCTCCACACATTTCTAAATATTCACTACTTGTCCAAATTATTACTAACACCCACAGCTGCCCTCAGAATAGATTTTGAGAAGGCCTTCGACTATTAGAAATGGTCCTTCCTATTTGAGGTGCTCACATGTATGGGGTTTGGACCCCATTTCACAGCCATGGTAAGAACGCTTTACTGAGACCCCTCCACCCATGTGCTAACCAACAGCATTCTTTCTCCCTCCTTTACACTCCACAGGGGCACCCACCAATGATATCCCTCTCATCCCTTCTCTTCTTGCTAGTCATTGAGCCTTTTTCTATTGCCCTTAGGTCTTCCCCATTAATTTCTTTTTTTTTATATATATTTAATATGCTTTACTAAAATTTTGTATAACAAAAAAAATCAACAAACAATTAAACACATAAAACTGTACAGATTTTTGTAACCTTATACAATGGGATATAAACTCAACCACATATGTATGTAAATATATAAATATATAGGTTCCCTCGGCTCAACTAGGCCCCAAACCCCACCCTCCTCTACCTCCACATAACCACCATTCAAGACTAACCTAACGTACAAGCTGCAACAAAATAAAAACAAGGGAAGGACTGCTCCGCAGGAAGATAAACTCCAGTATCCTGTTAAAAAAACAGTTCAGGCCAGGAATTAACATATTATTATACTGGCTACTTAAAAGTCATCTATGCGCCTAGGTAGCTGTGTCCTTGTTGGATAAGTACAGCGCATAAAGCCTCCCCCATTTCTTATCAAAACTTTTAAGATTATGCCTTAAAGACGCAATCATTTTTTCAACCCTAAGGTTGAAAAGTAGTTCGTTCAACCATTCATTGTAGGTGATTTCTAAGGAATCCTTCCGGTGCTTAAGCACCAGTTTTTTAACCGTGTGAGAGATAAGGGCTAAGTTGAACCGTCTCTCTTTTACAAGCACGGTGGCATAGTCCCCCACTATACAAATCTCGGGTATAAAACCCTCTTTCAGACCTAGTAAGGGGTCTATTTTCTCTTGTATCTCTTTCCATGAGGCTTTCACCCTCGGACAATCCCATAGTATGTGGAACAGAGTACCCTCTGCCTTACCGTATCTAGTACATATATTGTCACTTAGTTTACCCATGACTGCTAACTTGGAGGGAGTTAGGTACATATTATGCAATATATAAAATTGCATTATCCAAAGATTATCATTGGAAGTATAAGAGAACGCTGCCTGCCATATCTTTTCCCAGTTTAGATCCTTAGTGGGAAATTGCTCTGTCCAGTACGCCGACCTGCCAGACACCCCAGGGCAAATAAGGGGATATAGGGTTGAATTAATTTGAGAGACTGCGTGCGTTTGCCAGACCAAGGCTTGTAGTGCTTCTATGAGCCCTGATTGATCCTCATCCCATTTATCATTCCCCAGTTTGGAAATTAACAGGTGCCTGACCTGGTATCCAAAAAAAACCTGCCTCTCAGGGATGTTTGATGTATACATAAGATCTTTAGTAGCTTTGAGTTTGCCTTCTTCCAAGAGGGCTGAGATTGTTAAATTGGAATTTTGAGATGATGTATATGGCTTTAGGCACTGCCCACTAATTTTAAAGTTGGGATTTGAGTAAAGAGGCTGGGAAATGTCTTTAAGGTTATTATATTTAATAGCCTTACATAGCTGCTTGTGGACCTTAATGGACATTAAAATTAACTCATCCCTAAGGAAAGGGCGACACTCCTTGACCGTGGTGTATAATAGGGCAGAAGGATCTATACCACTCTGCTTGATCCAGTGTCACTCTAGTTGTAACCACACTGGATCCTGGGTATTTCCCTGGATCTGGAAGGCAGGATGGATCCAACGTAAATATTTAGCCATGTGGCTTGCTAAATAATAATGATAAAAGTTGGGAAGTTTAAGGCCTCCACATAGCTTCGCTGCACCTAACCTCATGCACGACCTTCTTGGCGGGTTTCCTTTCCACAAAAACTGGGAAATAGCACTATGTAGTTTCTGAAACCAAGAATATGGAAGATGGAAATTAAGCATATTTAGGGGGTAAAATAACCTTGGGAGAATATTCATCTTTATCACACTAACTCTCCCCTGTATCGAAAGATGTAAAGGGGCCCATCTATCCAGGTCCAACATAATAATTCCATGGGGGTTGGGGGTTACACTGAACACCAACGAGGGGTGGGTGTGCCAGCATCAGGGTTGAGGGGGTGATCGGGTTGTTCTGTGATGGCCTGGAAACACACAACCAGGCTCTTGGGGTGGCAACTACTTCAGGATGGGGCACAGTGGTGTGTGGGAGGGTACTACAACTTCTGGATGGGGCTCTGTTATGTGTGTGTGTATGTTAGGGGGAGATTTACCTATAACTGGATGGGGTACTGTTGTGTGGGGGTGTATATCTATATCAGGGTCGGGGCAAGGCATTGATGTAGGGGGTGGCATCTGGGCGGGGGGCCATGGGTCCTACCGCTGGGGATCCAGTGTCAATGCTGGAGAACATTCGATGGCATGGGCTTGGCCAGGGGATAACTGAGGCTGGGGACTGGCCACATGGGCCTGGATGCCTGCAGTTGATATTCACATACCTGGACCCATGCCTCCCCATGCGAGTATTCCACTGTGGGACCCAGGACGGGCAACCCATTGGATGCCTGACTGGGTTCACAACTCCATGCCTGGCCACCCTGCAGAAACCTGTGTGCTGGGGGGTGGAGCTGCAGACAGGTGGGGGCCATTTGTGAATACCAGCCTGTGTGTAACTGTCTGCGGGTGTGGAGCTACATGGGCAGGGTATGCACCTTTGGCACGTACTTTCTGCCCATTAGTGCATAGCACCCATTGCCCTGATCAATGAGTCAGCGAGTAAATCTAGGTAGTATTTGTACCCATAGAAATTATTGTTGACTGCATACCAAGGGAAGAATTTTATTTTTGCAATATAATCTACAGCATCTCCTGCTCCATCCATTTATTGTACATTTTGTTTTTCATATAATTTTTATATTTTAAAGTTAATGTGTTTTTATCATGGTATCTCAGTAAGTTTGTTAAATCATACTTATTTAAACTGCCTGATAGTCCTTTATACCATGTTGATTCTTTGATACACATAGACAACCAACTCTTTTTTTTCTGCCAGGCATTTACAGTACATGGGAACCTGTCTTGTTTTAACCTGGTCAATTTTAACCAGTAGCAAAGTTTTCTATAATCTATAATTGCACTTATATTCATTATTCCTAATTCAGAGTGAATATACGCTGCCAGACAGGTAGGCCCAATGGCAAGAATTTTCCTTAATAGTTTATACATAGGTACTGTAAGATGATATCTGTTGGTGCAGTCCCATATCTCAGAATCATACAGCAAATGAGAACAATATTTTGTATCATTACCTCCAATAGCTCCATATGAAGTCCAAACTATCCATTGTTTGCCTGACACAAAATGGCCGCCCAGGAGGTAATGAGTTAAGGGCAGTAATCAGTGACTTCAGTGTCATCACACCATAAGATTCATTACATTTGCCTAGGCTGTATATCACTTTTTGGAGTTTAGAAGTATTTTGGCAGTGTGCCTAGACCATGTGGCACTGGTTATATAAGTAACCCCTAGATATTTGTACTTCTCTACTACTTCTAGTCTTTGTTTCTCTATGGACCAATGTCCTTTTATACCTCTTTGTTCAAAAAACATAACTTGTGTTTTTGCCAAATTGATTTTTAGTTTTGCTACTGCTGTGTTTTTTGCCAGAAGGTCCAGTTTTCTCTGGAGTCCTTTTATAGAAAGTGAAAATAGAATCAGATCATTTGCCTATGCCAATGCAGCACATCTATGATCTTGGATTTTTAGGGAATCAGAGTCTACATCATCCAGACTTTTTAGTAAGTGATCTATATATAAGTAAAATAAAGTAGGGGCTAATATACAGCCCTGCTGTACTCCTTTATTAGTTGTTATGGCTCTAGATAATTGCCCATTAATCCCTATTCTGATTCTTTCCCATGTATTGGCATAGAGATTATGAATTATATACACCAAAGCCAGATCTATGCCATGTTTTAGCATATTGACCTTCGTAGTTCCCTACATATGGAATCGAATGCATTTGAGAAATCTACAAAAACAAGATATAGCTTCAGCTGTCTTATGTGGATATATTTTTCAATTAAGTGACTCAAAATAAAACAATTATCAGTTGTGGAGTAATTTTCTCTAAAGCCTGCTTGCTGTTCTCTTAATCCTCCAGTTTGTATTATTTGAGATTTTAGTATTTCCAATATAATTTTGGAAAATATTTTAAGACTGATATGTAGCAAGCTGATTGGCCTGTACATGGCAGGGTCTGATATATTTAGTTTTTATGAATCAGCACTATTTTTGTGCCTTTCCAGGAGGGTAGATAAAAATTCTCTAAAATGCATCTGTTGTAAAAAAACATAAGAACATTATGCCACAACTACACATTAGCTACATACACTTCTGCTGGCATCTTGTCCTGTCCTGGATCATTGTTTAACTTTAAAGTCCTGATTGCAATACAGATATTTTTTTTAAGTATATTTGGGGATTCACTTATTGTATAATCCTCCCATTTAATAAATTTGTTTGCCTCTGAATCAAAAAAGAGACTAGTGTAATGTTCCACTCACCTGGGTTCTGAGATATTGGAGTCAATCACGTTATTGTAGTTGCTGGTCCCCTTTGCTACATATTGCCAGAATTTTTTATCATCCTTATCAGTTACTGCTCTTAACTATAATTCCCATTGTCTATAGAAATGTTCTTGCTTTTTCCCCATTAAAATCTTCTTAATACCGCTTTCTGTCTTGATTTCAGATTTCAGTCTTGTTTTGTCATTAGTACAGTATTTTTGCTGAACTAATCATTGACCATAACCGTGATTTGTATTTTCTGCATTCTTCATCAAATCAACCCAGAAGGAGCTAACATGCTGAATGCATTTTTGTATCTCTGTACAATATCTCCTGAGTTTTCTCAAAAAGGGATGCTATTTTCCTCCCAAATTGGAAGTGCACTTAGTTCTGTTATTTCTAACTCAGTGGCCATCAATGCATTTCTTATTATATTGCTGATTTGTTTCTCAATCTCAGGGTCCCAAACCAGTTTCCTGTTTCCTCTAACCTCTATAAATGCCATTGGGAAACTACTTCCCACTGTTTCAGCGTGTATTATGCCTTTCAGAAGTAGAGGAAAGTGATCACTCCTTGGCAGCTTCTACAGTATTGAAAAATTTCTCAGCATCCGAAGACTTTGACAAGATGGTAGGTGACCGAAGCATGTAATCCTCAGTTTTGCTGGGTATAATAGGGCAAACTCCCAGTCAAGAGCATGTAGCTTTGTTTTGTCTCCAGAGCATTTTTGCTGCTGGATTTGTAACTCACAGCTAAAATCCTGATACACAAATACTTTGCCTCCATTTACCTCCAGGGGCCCATGCTATCTAGCAGCCCACAACATATTTTTCTTTTCAGGACACCAAAGATGTTTGTTTGTTTATTTATTTGTTGGTTTTATTTATTTATGCTGGTAAGTCCATGGGCCAAAGACACGTTTTCATGGTCGACCAGTTCCACATAAACATACAATTAGACAAATATACAATAGACAAATATACAAAACTACAAAAATGCTTCTCACAATGTATCTCAATACTCGAATGATTTACATTACAAAAATATCAAACAGAACATTTGCATTCACTTTCTAGAAGTAAAAAATTCCTAAATCTCTTCCTGAAACACATTAGTGATCCTTTCAGGCTATCTAAAATGGGTAACAGCTGATTAAAAAAACAAGGAAAAACATACAATAGAGTTGTTTGGCCCTTAGAGGTCTGCATTCTAGGTATTTAAAAATAGGTAGAATCAACAGACCTTGTGCAAACAGAACTAATATATCTCTTAAAAAGAGTAGCAATAACCTCAGGAACCCCGTTTAATGTTATTTTCTTTGCCAACATGCATAGTTGAAACTTAAAGTGCAAGTCTAATGGCAAAAAAACCTGCATCCCTCAATAATAAACAATGATGTGTCCTGGCTGAAAGTTGTGTTGAAAATCTAGAGATATGATTTAAAAGAATTTTAACTTTATTTATTAGTCCATCCCCTGTGGCATAATAAATCATAAGACCATAATCAATAGTAGGAATAAGAAAGTTATTACCAAGTATTTTTCTAGTGGGTGGTGCTAGATAAGGAGAAAGCCTGTGTAAAGACCCAAATCTCTGAAGTATGGCTTTAATTAAACTAGAGATATGTGGTTCAAATATCATGACCTCATCTGTTAAGAGTCACAAGTATTTAAATTGTTGAACTTGTTCAATAATATTTCCTGCACTGTGTGCAATAATAACTCAGTATCTGTCCCTCTTCATTTTCTTACCTTTTGAAAAAACATAGACTTAGTTTTCTTTTCATTCAGAACAAGTCTGTGTTCCATAAACCAATTATGGGCTACCTGAAAATCAGCTATCAGATATTTTCTTTTTTTTTTTATTCAAATTTTATTAACAAATTTTCACATTAAGAGGCAGTTAGTATAAAAAAAAAACAAGAATACAGCATCTTATTATATTATAACTGTCCCTCCCTCCCCCACAGCAGTAACATATCAGTATGTCAGATAGGCTCAAATCCATTATACAGGAATATACAAGGCTGTTTTCTCTAAAGCACTGCTAAGTCTGAGCAGCTAAAATTAGAGAATGAAGGGGATCCCATATTGGAGTATAAACAGATAATTTGTTGTGAAGGCTAGCAATTGCCTTTTCCGTATGCAGGTTAGCAAGGATTTCATTCACCCATTCCTGTAATGTCGGAGTAGACTTGTCTTTCCAATGAAGTAAAATAAGCTTCTTAACTGATAGAGCTATCATAGAAATATGAAACCTTCTCACTTTAACCCTAATAGAGGACATGTCCCCGAGGAGACAAACGCCAAGCATGAAGAGCTCCTGCAAACCCAATATAGGGTCCAGAGAGGCTTTAACAGTTTCCCACAAAAGGGAGATTTTGGGACAGGATCAAAATATGTGAAGGAGTGTTCCCTCCTCCTGAGAACATCTAACACATGTGTTTGAGTCCAACAGACCCCACTTCTTTAACTTAACTGGAGTATAATACATGTTATGCAAGATATGATATTGCATAAGACGCAACCTATCTTGGGAGACAAATTTATGGCAGAACCTCCACAAGGCCTGCCAATTTGGTGAATATTGAGGAAGTAAGGAACTCCAGAACCTCGTCGGTCCAAAAGTGTCCCCATATTTTTTGTGAAACAAAACCTGATATAATTTGGATACAATACCCGAAGACCCAAGTAAGGAAGAAAATTCTGGGATCAGGGCCCCAACCGTCTGATTGGGAGGGGTACTACCAATCACTATGGAGAGTAGGTGTCTTATCTGTACTACTTTAAAATGTGAAAATGTCAGGATACTAAATTTCCGAATAAGATCACCTACCGACAGCCATTGCCCCTCCTCATCCACAAAAGAAAGTACTATCCCATTGCCCAATTGGGGCAACCAAGTGCAGGGAATCTGCTGCTTATTCATAGTGAAAGATGGGGAGTTCCAGATGGATTGGGCCAGATCTAACTGAGGAGTATATCGCAAGAAAGAGCAAAGTTGTGCATATACTTTTAAAGAAGTGGCAACTGTGGAACATTTTTCAGCAACCTGCACCTGGGACATTTTTACATAAAACAAAGTTAGGGGATCCAGGTTCATAGACCGAATTGAGTCCAATTCTATTCTAAGCCATGTCGGCTGCATCTTTTCAGGGCCCAGACTTACCTATTTCAGACATTTTGCCAAATGGCTAGCCCAATAATATATAGCCAAATGGGGAATCCGCAGGCCCCCTTCGAATTTTGGATCAGCCAACTTATAGTAAGCCAGCCGGGGGTATTTGTCAGACCAGATAAATTTGGTAAAAATACCATGCAATTTCTTAAACCAGGATAACAGGATAAAAGCATTGAGGAGAGATAAAGGGTAGAAAATTCTTGGTAAAATGTTCATCTTGATTATGTTAATCTGGCCCCAAAGCAAGATAGGGAGCTTAGACCATCTGTCAAGATCCTGAGTTATAAGTTGAGAAAGGGGCTCCAGATTTTCCCTAAATCATACCATGGGATTGAGTCAGTTTAATGCCCAAATATTTTAATGACCTGGGAGACCAACATAAACCTAAGGGGATAATATCAGTCTTGAATGTCTTGTGGTTTAAAGGGAAAAAGGAGGATTTGTTAGCATTTAATTTATAGTTGGATAAAGCGCTAAATTTGGCAATTTCACCTAGCAAAACCGAGACGGAAGATACCTGGTGAGATAAGTACACAAGGAGATCATCTGAGCTATCAGATCTTTTCTAACTATACTAATATACTAATATTTGGACCACTCGAGAGGATCACCACATCATCTGCATAGAGTAATATCTGGGAACTAGTGCAAACAGAGTGAAGAGTGTTTAAAAATAAACTAAACGAAAGGGGACCCAAAACTGACTCTTGTTGAATGCCCAATGAAATATGTGCAGGTTGAGGAAACTATCCATCAATCTTTGTTACCTGTGTATGGTGATTTAAGTAACTCCCAATCCACTCTATCACCTCACCCAACTTACTCAGATTAAAAAGAGATGATAGTAAAAGGCCATGATCTACCAGGTCAAAGCCCTTGGTGAGGTCCACAAACACTGCCCCAGTATTTAATCAGATAATGCCATGGTCTGTCCCCAGGGCACAGCTTTGGACCACTGTAGTGAGCCCTTTGTATTTCTAACTCTGCGGCTTCCAGTTCAAATCCCAGCTTTTCTACTAGCATGCGTTGGACTGCTCTACCATCCTCTTTGCCCTTGTAATTCTCTGGCAAACCAGTTAGATAAATGTTGGACCATCTGCCATGATTCTCCTGGTCCTCTGCATGCTTACAGAGGATGCTGACTTTTTTCAATAAAATATTCCAGTCTCTCTTCTGGTCTGCTACCAAGTCTTAAAGTACTCCAGTCTGAGTTTCTGCCTCACCAAGTCTCCTGGTATGGATAGCGGAGGTCTCTGTCAGTCCGGTAACCACAGAACTGAAGGTGGGTAATCTACGCTCTTATGTTTTCAAACCCAGCCTTGACCTTTTACTGTAGATTAATTAAGAAAGAAGTGATCAACTTTTCCTGCCTGTCTTTGTCTTTTTCTGACTCAGCCACCATGTTCTGCGATTGTGTACGAGTTTCACCAGAAGGGAGCATTGACTTGCTTGTCGGCTCAAATATAATCATAGTCTGCTGCTCGCAAAATTTTACAGATGACATCAGTTAGAAGATTGATACTGGAGTAGGAAAAGGACTGCTCAGGGGTCACAATCTCAATAAAGCTGCAGATAGTTCAGTGAGAATGGCAGCCTGATTAAGAGCTGTCCACCATTGTTGGCTGCTAACCCATGCCCCCAACTTTTGAGACAATTTGCATATGCTTTACATCACTCATAAAATAGGTGGATGGGGAAAAATGCACATCAGAACTGTTATTCGATCAAAGGATTTGATGATATAATGTACTATAGGTGAAGCTGTAGTGATCAGATGTTATTGGTATCCCATCATGGAATTAGTTTTTTTGTGCATTTTCTCCCAGACATTTTTTATAATGTATAGTGGTGCCTTTTTTAGTCAGTACTTTATCTCCTTATTTCCCAACCTGCCCCCATCTGGACCGGTTCCCCCAACCTAGTCATTCAGCTCCCCTTGGACTTACCTCAACTCTTTTGTCCTCTGCCACAAGACCTGGAGGTGCCCAGTTGCCAGTGATGGGGCCTGGAGGGGACCTGGCCATCATTCAGCCATGGTCAGGATTTTTTCTACCATTTTCCCCCTAAGCTCACACTGAATGCAATGACGTATTGCGCAAGCTTTACCCCCATGGGTATGTCTCCTGGCATCAAGCAGTTGTGATCCCTTCCTTTGCATCACACTATGCTGATACCCAAATTCCTCCAGGTGGCAGATGCCTAGCCAGATGCTTTTACCCCCCAAGGGAGAAGGGCTGTACTAGGGACACTCAATCCTCCCTCCACTGGCCAGTCCCGAGGGACCCACATCCCTTCCTGAATCCAGGTCACCAGTGTGATAGGTGGTGTAGCACTCAGTGCCTTTGTCCACCACTCCACTTGACTGGCACTGATAGGGCATTTTTACCAAAATAAGTGTCACATTATTCAATTAACATTGGATGCACACTGGGAACATGAACCTCCAGACAGAATATTGGAAGGGAGGGGGTCAAGCTGATCACTACTATTGAGGAAGCAGGGCCTAGAAGTGACTATAATTGACTACCTTAAATAATCTAGCCAATGCAACAAAGCATACTGCAAGGCGACCAGGATGTTTGGGTGTATTGGGAGGGAATTTGATAACAGGGGAAAGGAGGTATTACTAGCCCTCTAGAGATCACTGGTAATTTCACACCTGGAGTGCTGTGCCTAGTTTTGCAGCCCTCACTTGAGGATAGACTGGGACAGGCTAGAGACAGTGTCATGTAGTATAATAAAAATTATTCATGGCCTGCAGGACAGAGCATAGGAGGATCAGCTTAGGGCACTGAACATGTGCTCATTGGAGGCCAGAAGGGAGGGGGCGATATAATAAAGGCCTTCAAGTCCCTGAAAGGCATGAACAAGGTAAACTGCAAGGAACTACTCAATAGGAATAGCGAATCTAGAACATGGGGACATTAGTAGAAAGCTGGCAGGAGAAAAATTCAGGAAAGATGTGAAGAAATTATTTTTTATGGAGAGCCTTTGAGCTGTGGAACAGTCTGCTGGCTGAGGTGGTGGATTCCAAGGCCACTAATGGCTTCAGATATGGTTGGTACAGAGTTAAAGGCTTAATAGTCACCGGGGGGGTAGCCAGAAAGGAGGGGAACAGGAGGGCAGGTATTGTTGGCATAAATGCCATAAAGAGATTAGATCTGTTGGTAGGATAGGGTATTACATGAAGGCTAGGTGGACCAATGGTCTTTTCTGTCTGCAGCTTTTATGTTTCTAGTATGTATTTTTTTGTAGACTGGACAGTGAGGGGAAATTAAAAGTTTTTAGCTTATCAAACTATATCACATTTAAACTACCTGGAGTAGAACACAGAAAAAAATGCAATGTTTACAAGTCAACTTTTAGAGTTTGTTGAGTGTTAGGGAATGCTGATGTTCTGTCACTCATCTGCTGCCTGCTTCTGGTTGGCTAAGAAGCTCATGCACAAAGGCAGACCACTTCCATACACAACAGATGACTGATAGCTAGAATCATGCACAACAGCATTGTGCTGTCACTGAATTCCAGTGTTCAAAATGTTCTGTCACAACACTATGCTTGCTTTAATTTTTTTACTTTGTTTCTTGCTCTGTCTTGAATTGTGTTAAAAAAAAAACCCAGAAAAGAGCAAACAACACATTAAGATTAAAAATATGTAATGTGATTTAAGTAATAGTCACTGTACATGTGCTGACAGTTCTAGTAGTTCTTTTAACAAACAGTTCACCTGGGGTGTTTTCAGTCTTACATACATACATACATACATAATGTCAGCAGATAAGGACCTATATGACCCACTTAATCTGCTCAGTATTACCCTTGCTACTGACATCCCTCCTTCCCCTCATCAGATCTTACCTGTTCCTTCTCACCCCCCAGGATTCCCATGTGCCTATCCCATGCCTGCTTGAAACCCAGTATCAGTTCTGTCTCTACTACCTGCTCTGGCAGGTTGTTCCAAGTGTCCACCACCCTCTTTGTGAAGAAGTACGTCCTTGTGTTACCCTTAAAAAGTTTTCCCTCCAGCTTCATACTGTGGCACCTAGTTGCTGAGCATCCTTTCATTTGAAATAAGCTGCTGCTTTGCATCCTTTTAATACCTTTCAAGTACTTGAACATCTCAATCATATCCCCTTGTCCCCCTTATCCTCCAGGGAGTACACGTCCAGTTCTCTCAACCTTTCCACATATGCCCTCCCCTGCATCCCCTGAACCATCCATGTAGCCCTCCTCTGGACCGCCTCCACTCTCTCAATATTCCTCTCAGGTGCGGTCTCCAAAATTAAACAAAGAACTCCAGATGAGGTCTGACCAGGGCCGCATACAGAGGCATGATGACATCCCTCTTCCTACTAGCAAAAATCCTCGACCTATACATCCCAGCATTCTGTTTGCCCTCCCTACTGCAGCCTGGCACTGATTTGCTACCTTCAGGTCAAGAGAAATGATGATACCCAAGTTCCTCTCTTGTTCCACAACTGTTATTTCTTCCCTTTTAATTACTGTACATACTTCTCTCTCAGATTTCTGTGCCCCATATGCATAATTTTACATTTCCCTGCATTGAAATCTAGCTTCCAGACCTTGGGCCACCTCTCTAACCTAACAAGGTCCTCCTTCATTCTTTTAACCCCCTGGGATACCCACTCTATTACATATCATGGTATCATCAGCAAACAAACATTCCCTTCCTGCTAGACCTTACACAATGTCCCCAATGAAAATGTTGAAAAGGACTGGGCCCAGCACAGACCCTTGAGGCACCCCACTTGTAACCCTCCCTCTTCAGAGAGCACCCGGTTTACCATCACCCTTTGGGTTCTGCCTGAAAGCCAGTTTCCCACCCACGTTATTATGGCCAAACCCACTCCCGGATCTTCCATCTTGTTTAATAATCTTCTCTGGGGAACAGTGTCAAAAGCCTTTCTCAAGTCCAGATAGGACATGTCCACTGCCCCATACTGGTCCACCACTCCCATCACCCAGTCGAACAATCCTATTAAGTTCATCAGATGGGAGCACCCCCTAACAAACCTGTGCTGTCTGTGATCAACCAGCCCCTTCTCTATCAGGTAATCCACCAGTCTTTCCTTTAGGAGTGACTCCATGATCTTCTCCACCACTGAAGTCAGGCTCACAGGCCTGTAATTTCCCACCTCCTCCCTATCACCCCCCCCCCTTTATGAAGCGGTACTACGGTTGCCTTCTTCCAGTCCTCTGGAGCCTCTCCCATTTCCAGTGACAGGATGAACAGTTCTGCCATTGGTTCTGCTAATTCCAACCTGAGCTCTTTCAGAATCCTGGGATGCATCCCATCTGGACCCATGGCTTTGTTAACCTGAAGACCACCTAATTCCCTAAAGACCCTGTCTGCTGTGAAGGGTGAGGTATCTATCCCCTCTCCCCCCTCCCCCCACACACCCTCTGTCCATCTTAAGCCCCTCATCCTCATCCTTTCTGGCAAACACTGAACAAAAATACTTGTTTGGTATATTCACCTCCTCTACTCTAACTCCTCCTCCCCTTTTAATCTTGTTATACCCGCCTTGTTTTTCCTACTGTCCCCGACATATCTAAAGACCACCTTCTCCCCTTCCCTGATTTATTAGCAATATTTAACTCCATCTGCGCTTTAACCCTTTTAACAATCTTCCCTGCCTCCCACTGCAATTCCATATAGCGTTCACTGTCCCTCTCACTCTGCATTTTCCTTTAGACCAAGAATGCTTTCTTTTTGGCCCTCACCCCTTTCACTACCTCCCTCATGAACCATATAGGTCTCCTCCTTTTTCTACTCTTATTAACCTTCTTGATTCCTGTTTGGGCTGCCCTTCCAATAGCTTTCCTGATACCATTCCATTTCTCTTCCACCCCCTTTCCTGTCCCTAGTCTTGTTAGGTCTTTTCTCAGGTGTGTCCTCATCCTTGCAAAGTCAGCTCCTCTAAAATCTAGGACCCTAGTTTGTTTGTGCCCCTCCTCCAATCTGCTTTTGATATCAAAAACCACTGACTTGTGGTCACTGTTTCCCAGGGGTTTGATCACTTTCACCCCTTCTATACTGTCCTCATTTGTAAAAATGATGTCCAGTATTGCCTCCCCCAGTTGGCTGATCTACTAGTTGCCACAGACATGGTCCCTGGATTATGTAAAAGAGGTCCCTGCCCCTCAGGGTTGCCACTGCTAGGAGGTTCCAGTGTACATCCTGGAGATTGAAGTCTCCCAGCAACAGCAAATCTCCTGTTTTTACCATCCTGAGGATATCCTGAAGTAAGACCTTGTCCAACTCCTCTCACTGCATAGGGGGTCTGTATACTATCCCCATCCTTAGTATCAACCCTTTCCCTCTTTCCAGATTTACCCATAGTACCTCCTTTCCCCCTTTCCCTCCCTGCAGCTCTGTAACCTTAATGTTTTCTGCCCTTCCCCTCTTTTTCACCCTACCATATCTCGCCTGAACATAGTGAATCCTGGAATATTGATTGAACTATTTTTTTGTCTCAATGGAGTTCATCCTGTAACATTACTTTTTTGAATCCTGGAATAGCCAGGTCCCAGTCTTGATGCTCTGTGCACCAGGATTTTGTGATTGCCACGAGTTCTAAATTCTCTAATGCTATGGCCGCCTCCAAGTCAGGGGTTTTATTCCCTAGGCTCTGTGCATTTGCACAGATTGCCCTCCACTTACTCATATCCCTCCCAGCCCTCGACTGACCCTCTGCTCTTTTGTTTGTTTCTATCTTTTGGGGAGCACTAGCTGGTACCCTTGCCTTCCTATCCTCTTTCTGTCTTAGCTACAAACTCCCACCTAGTGGTTTAAATGCAGCACCTCTTCCATATACCCCCTCAACCTTTCCCTAAGTATCACGGTGCCCTCTGCACTCAAATGTAGTCTGTTTTTTGGAACACTTAACCTCATTCTGTCATCTGTTTCCCCACCCACTACATATCTAAAACCCTCTAACTTACACCATCCCTCTAACCAATCATTAAACTTGAATATTCTGTTTTGTCTCCATGTTCTGGCTCAGGGGACCAGAATAACCTCTGAGAAGGTTACTGAGCTGGCTTTCTCCCAGTTCTCTAAAACATTGCTGGACCTCTGGAACCTCATTCCCACCTAGGTCGTTGGTCCCTAGGTGAAGTATGACATGTGGCATCCCTCCAGTCCTACCCACTTTCTGCATAAGACTTGACCCTGCCTTTCCCACCTCCATTCCAGGAATGCATACCACTACCCTCCACAGTCATTAAGCAGTATCTGCAGTGTAGGTACAGTAAGCATAACAGACCTTAACAGACACAAGATTCTATTCTGTTGTGCCACAGCAGTGACAAAATCCCTGTGGTACAACAGCATTCTGACATCACTACTGTAGCACAACAGCATCTGAAATTCATGCATCTTCATACATAAAAACATTGAACCATATTCTATATATAGGATAGTATACAGGTCACTATACACAACAAGGTTGTTCTCAATGAGTGGTTACAATGCAGACCAGATGACCTCGAGAGCAAAGCTCGAGAGGTCTCTGGGTCGGCATAGTAACCACGAGGTTGAGAACAGCCTTGTTGTGTATAGTGACCCAAACATTGTTCTATGTAGTGTATGGTGTCTCACAAAGCACATAAAAATATAGTTTCATACCTTTATGTTTCTTTTTTCATAAGCAGTAAACTCAACGTTACCTGCCGATAGTTAGGCCTGGTTGCTAGGGCATGCTGAATGGTTGCTAGGGGCCTGGCATCCCTATGCTTTAATCTTGCCCCTTTTCCCTCTCCATTTAACATTTATCATCTAACAGCTCCTTTTTTTTTTTTTTTGAGTGCCTCCTTTGTTATTCCCTTCTTTTAATAAATCGGATCGCCCTCTGCGAGGGTTCATTTAGTTACTGGTACCTAAGATGTTCAACAGTAGATCAATTTGCACCACAGGGTTGGGGAGGGGAGGAGATAAGGAAGGGAGAGTCTTTAGGTTATCCCTTTTCAATTTCAACGTCTATGTAATGGTTAAATTTTGTTAATGTTCAACTCCTTTATTACTATCTCTTCGAGGTTTTAACGAAGATGCTGGAATAATGTTAACACAATGGTTTAAATTGTCATGGTCAAACTTAATAAAACATATTGAATTACAAAAAAAAATAATCTTGCCCCTTTTAATTGGTTGTTTTTAGGCTCTGGGTGAGGTTTTGAAATTAAAAATAATGGCAATTGCTCCTCTCACTTAGCGAGAGGACATTCATTGTGACAACCAGGTGTTGTTTTTAAAAATATCTGGTTGATCCTGCAGCACTGAACTACTAAATTTTACTAATCTGGTTGATCCTGCTGTTTTCTCTGCTATCTGGTAGAGCTTGCGTCTCTCCGTCCGATCCTTTGCTGCTTCCTTTTCTCGAATGGCATACGGCTTGGGAGTGTTGTCTGCTGATGTCTCTACTGCAGCAGAATGAAAAGTCGTTCTGCTGCAGTACGGATGTCACTTGCGCAGCAGAACAACTTTTTACATGGCATGGAAATCCATGCTGAACTGCACTCCACCATATACAATATGCAAATTTAAGTCCCTTTTTGAAGACACTTACCTACTGTATACAGAATTTCTAATAACATTGCCATAACTTAAGATGATCATAAGTGCTGCTAGTGTCACTGAAGACTCTGGAAAGTCATTGTTCTACCAGAAAAAAAGATTTTAATATTCCAAGGGTAATCACAATTTATGAACATCTGGCTAATACTTTTTGTTCCCGTTAAAACAGGGGTTGATGTCAGGTAAACAATAATGAGTACACTGTTTTTCTGGTTTAACAATCTAAAACTGGAGGTACTGTAGTGCGGTCTATTGCACATATCACAGTGCTGAAAATCAAAAGACCTGGGTTTGAATTCTAACAATCAGCGTGTCAGCGTGGCTCAGTTGGTAGCACATCCACCTCTGGACCAGAAGGTCGTGGATTCTTGCTCCACACTGGGATGGACTTGCACCTAAAAATCGCTGGCATCCGAGTGCAGTATTGGGGGGTGCTGTACTGCTGGGATGTGTCATCCTCCGGATGAGACGTTAAACCGAGGTCCCTTCTGCCCATCCTGGTGTTGTTCTGGTGGGTGTCCAGGTGGAAGTAAAAGAACCCAGGGTACTCTTCGTAAAGAGCAGGTAGCATTCCTGGTGTCCTGGCCAACATTTCCCTTCACCTAAAACGGTTCATGCAATTATCCCAGGTGATGATGTGCGATATGGCCGCCACCACACATTCAGTCACTTCACTACCAGTCTAGCATTGCTTGTAAAGCGCTTTGGGATACTGTGTATGAAAAGTGCTATATAAATGCTGATTCTTCTTCTAAATTATTATGTGATGTTAATGGAGTCACTGTAGAATTGTGGATGTTGATGAAGTACACAGCAGCCAAGAATTTAGGTAAAAGTCACGCAGAATGGTACAATTTATTTGCTTTTGGAAGTCTTCAGGTACTTTAACAGATGCAAAATAATAAGAGTTTTCACAGGTTTGACTACTCTTGGCTTTGCATAAGCTTTTTATCTCTGGTGTCTCAGGCTGTCTTTCTCACAGTTCCATAGCTGACTGACTGAAAGCTGTTGTGGGACTCTTTTTATAGATCAGAGAATCATATGATCTCTCAGTCAAATTCAAATTTTACATCAACATTCTGTGTATCAAAGTCACAAAAGAAACTCATCACAACAGAAAAACACAGTACTATACATATTCACTAAACACGATTCATCTTCACTTTACAAAAGAGTTTTTTGTACATCTCCCTTAATTACTAGGAACCTCCCCCTTAACTACTGTACTACTATTCTCTGATTGAATGTTCTGTAAAGCCAGCATTTCCAGTTGCAGCCAGCCCTATTGGGAAACAGCAGTTAGCTGGTTGTTGAGAATCAACCCAAGTCACTTACAATCTCCCAGCCAGGATAAGTTAAGGGAAACTTTTGTTGCACTGAGAAACTGCCTTTTAGATGACTGTTTAACAGCTAAAAGGTAACAGAAGCAAACAGGAAAAAAACTGTGCATGTTCCAATTTCAAATGCTGTCTTTTAAATTGGTAAACTGTCTCCTCTTCCTTTTCATCTCCCCATTCCTCCTCCCTTGCTATTTCCCATCTACCACATACTCAACGCAATGCCCTCCCTATTTCTCCCCTCCTCTCTCTCTCTCCCAAACTACCCTCTCATCACCTCTTCTCTTTTCCCACTAACCCACTCCTAACAAAGCTTCACTGAGCCACCTATGACTTGTACTGTATAATTAACTCGCAACACAATTTTTTGACAATGCATTTTGCTGCTATTATTGTAACCTTACTTGTCTTTTTTTTTGTAAGTTCCATTGTAATGATCATGTTATGCTTTGTACCTTATTGTCCTTATTGCCTTGACATGGAACCTTTTGTAAAAGAGCCCTCGGCTCAAAGGTGCTGTCTTCTGAAATACAAATAAATAAATATATAAAATTCATGACTATTCCTAGATTGTTGTTTTTTAATTTTTTTTTTATTTTAAAACAGGGCACCAGTCTTGCATGTTTTTATCGGTTAATATTTATTACACAAATCTTCTCAGGAACATTATAGATTAGATTCTCACTTGCTTTCAGTATTTTGTGTATATGTGTACATGTGTTTGTGTGTGGGGTGGGGGGTTGCTATTCACATCAGCTGAAGCAAGTCCTGAGCCCTGGGCTCTCTCTTGTTCCTGGGCCACTGCAAACCTACTAAAGGGTAATTAAATACACATACATGAGTTTCTACAAGTGTTCCTACTACTATCATCAGAGAGGTGAAAAGATCCCTGAAGAACAATACGGGAACTACAATGAATTAACATGTCTTCACTTTCATAATTGGGGGTGTGTGCAAAAGATAGAAAGACAGGCCAAAGAGACAAGGGAGTTCACCTGGGTGATCAGTCCAGGAGAGGCAGTAATAAATATAGACAGACAAGACAGAAGGATTCCGTAACAAAAGAGAGAAAAACAACAGCACCGACCATATGAGTGAACACAAATGAGTGTGAGCAAATACAGCGAATATCAAAAACAGTGAATGTCAAAACAGCGACTTCAGTATAAAAAAAATGACAACAATCCCAAACATTGTGTGACACCCCTTTTAGCCCCCTCCCGAATATGTGTAGGGGTCCTGATGGTAACCTGGGGGGAAGTTACTAACCAGAACCTTCCAGGAGAGGGTAAAGCCAGAGATTACAAGAAAAAACAAGGCCTTCCTTCAATTGCAGTTCTAATAGCACAGGGCAGATGGTGGACTCCTCCCATGGATTTCGGCTTACCACCTGCTGCAACATCAGGTCGGGCCAGGGTGGACAAGACTGGAAATGGCTTCTTTGGAGGAAGGAAGCTGTTAGTTCATTCAATAATCCCAGCACACATGAAGTGAAAAACAAAGTAAGAAATTAATTCAGCTTCTCACTTTAAAATTAAATAAATAATTAAACTGAGTGAGCAGCTCCATGGAGCCAGGAAACAGAACAGGCATAGGTCATGAACTGAGAGGTACTAAACAGTACCAGGCTGATGCAAGTGCTTAAAATAGGCCTAAGAGGTTAGACCAGGCACAGACTCCACTCAGTTACCCAAAGCCAAAACAAAGCTCAGGACCTTAGAGGGTACTCAAACATGTCCACAAACAGTATCTAAGGAGTGCCTTACTCCTCCTCCCCCCTGAAATAACTGATACTGGGGATGCAGCCTTAAACCCATTCTGTGGCTGTCATGAAAGCCTTGGCTAAAATCCATTCCATTCATGACCCTCTTCCCCATGAGTGCAGATACCAGACTTGAACCACAGCATGGATGACATGGCTCTGTCCTTACTGTTACTACTTTCATGCATTCCTTTAATGGATCTAACATGGGTCCTGCCCCAGACACGGGAATGGCAGACCCGATAAAGTGAATCCCAGAATGCAGACCATCCAGCTTATCTCAACAGTGTGCCACACCAGGAAAATTATCTCCCCAGACCTGCTACCTATAAAAGCTTCTGCTGTGGCCCTGCCACCACCACAATGGCCCCACTGCCATACCTTTCTTTTTTGAAGCACTAGGCCACCTGAACCCAGCCATGATGGGAATACCTCCAACTGTTGTCCTTCCAAATGTTGAGCCCCCAGGACCCCAGTCCCCAACAGTCACCATACTCCTGACACCTTCCCCATCAGAAAACAAAAAAAAATGAATCCACGTAGCCATCGACACTAGACCTGGAGGTACCTCCCAGGCCAGGGGTTTGAATCCCCAGCCCAACTTGCCCTACCTACAGCCACCAGCTCCCCTCTGCATAGAACCCTCCCCTTTAAACCCAGGCACAGAACAATGCCCTGGGGTAGAACATAGGATGCCAAACAGAACTTACATACCAAACAGGGAGAATACATATAGTAAGCAGCCCTGAGAGGGTGGCTTACAGTTTCCCCCCCTTAAAATCCATTTCCTCCAGGAAATGAGGCAACTAGCCATCCAATGAGGGTGCCCACTGAAATGGGTATGCTCACTCCCCACCGGGAAGCCCCTCCCTAGAGCATGCCAGCAAATCCAATGCCCCCCCTTGGGCCTACTTCCCATGACTGCCTCGTGGAGCTACCTCTGCCCTGAACAAAGATAACAAGATTACATTTATAAAACAATAATTCTAGGCTGTCCTTAACAAAGCTATCTAAAGATGATATCTAACTGATATAAACAGTTCAAACAAGTTATACCTTTTGACACCCACTTTCTCTCCACACATTCATCACAATTACTCAGGCTCCACACACACTCTCACTCAGCCCTTTTACCGCATGAGGTAGACACTTAGTTAAACATTATTATTCATCTGTTCTTGTTCCAACAGGGGACACACAAATATTTTTTTTCTTTTAATCACAAGAACAAACAGTCACAGTGGTGGAATAGTTCTGACAGTCCCGTTTCATAATTTTTTGAGAAACAGTCCTGCAGCACCATCCACTGGGCGCAGTCTCTTTTTTAAAGATTTCTTCTTTGCCTTCAACTAGAAACAGCTGAACAAACTTGTGGAACAGTCCTGGCACATCACAGGCACTGGGCGTCTTCCTCTTAATGGTGGTCCCTCCACTGCTGGGACAATAGTAGGCAGGCTCTGGCTTGGTAGTTTCATTAGCAAATGAGTCAGTAAATATTATATAGTGCTTCATGTAACAACCATCAGCCACATCCTGGACAAGAGCATAATGTTTGAATAAAGTTAAACCTGCCCAGTGGGATGAATGGCACAAGGTTTTGGCTTTCTGGATGATCTCCTGAGTGGTGGACCGGACATTGGAGCTTTTGGACCATTCTCCAAAACACCTAGTGAGGTTGCTTTTCCTCTATAATGCCCCATCGCCTTTCCAGGACATGGGGTACTTAGCACTCAGATACTTAATATGTATTCTGCACCTCACCCGCCTCTCCACTTGTCACCACTGAGGCAGAGTTTGAACGCTGGTCCTCCAGGTGGCACCTAGCTCCAACCACACCTGAGTCCTGTAAGGTATATTTACTCTGTTGCTACGCAGAAGGCCATCCATCCTGACATGGGTGATCTTGCCAACACCGAGAGGCATGGGGTGTTATCTGGCAGCATTAAAGTAGGGCACCCATATGGGTAAAGGGCTAGCTTGGTACATGTCCTGGTCAGCAAATTGATAGATCTTGGGACTTGTCCAGGGGCCATGCAACTGGTAGCTCCCACACAACTTCACTTTCCTCTTCCTACACTTTCACCTTAACTGGAGTACTTATGTAGGAAAACTCTGCACCTGGAGTATCTGAAGAGCCACAGTCACCAGGAAGAGGACTTGCAGCCAACCCCCTTGGCCCTGGGGGTCACCAGTTTTAAGTCCCCATCCCAATGGGATTTGGCACTCTGGGGTGGGATCCCAGCATGCCACCTAAGTGCACCCCCATTGGCACACAACAAAAATGGAGGGACAACAGCTGAGGGGGATTGGGCACCTCCCTCAGCACATAACAAATGGGGGGGTGCATTATGCCGATGGGGAGTGGGCTCCCCCGTTGGCACATACATTGTGGCAGGGCATGCTGACAGGGGAAATGGGCACCCCCCGAAGTCAGCATTATGGCAGGCAGTGTGCCGCCATGTAATTTTTTTTTTCTCTGACCAGGGAAAGCATGTCTGGAGGTCCGCTGCGTATGATGAGCTTTGCTCGCATTGCAGCGGACCTTTCCTTAGATGTGTTCGCCACATTATGCATGCATGGTGTGGCACCAGCATGCAGGCTTATTGGGGAATGAGGGATGCACCTATTGATGCATGCCCTGCATTCACCCAACGGTGACTGTGCTTCCAAATCTGCTACTACCGCAATATGTTGGCTGCGCATGCAAGAGCCAACATAAAAAGGGCTCAAAACATAACTGGGAGAACTATAGGCCCATTAGCCTGATCTCCTCCATTTGTAAAATCCTAGTGAGTCTTTTAAAGGATATCATTTCCCCAATAATCAATAACAGCGATCCTGAACAACGTGGTTTTAAGAAGGATAGAAGCTGCTTAACAAATCTGCTTTGTTTCTATGAACACATAAGCTCACTTCTGAATAATCGGTCTTCGTGTGACATAATTTTCATAGACTTCAGCAAGGCATTTGATGACATGCCTCATTGGACCCTTATTACCAAACTTCAGAATTTAAATATTAATACTAATATTATTAATTGGATTGCCAGTTGGTTACATGATAGAACTCAAAGAGTCATCATAAATGGGATCCTATCTGATAAGGGCAAAGTTCTGAATGGTGTTCCCCAGGGCTCTGTCCTGGGATACTACCTTTTCCAAGTATTCATTGCCAATCTAACTAAAAATTGTACTTTCTTAAACATTAAATATGCAGATGATGTAAAAATTGGAGGTTTACGTGACAATTTTTCTAAATCTGCCATCATTCAGCAAGATTTAGATAACATCTCTGACTGGGTAAACACCTGGAGAATGAAATTAAACAGATCTAAATGTAAGGTGATGCATTTAGGTCCGAGGAACTTACATCACCCCTATATGTTAGCAGGCTTACTACTTTGCACCACTTCAGATGAGAAGGACCTTGGTATTATTATTATTTCCCATGATTTTTCTCAGAATAAACACATTCAAGGTGTAATTAGTAATGCTAATTGCATTGTGTGGTCCATTCTTTATAATATCAAGTTTAGGGATCCTAAGATTCTAACCCTTCTCTTTAGAGCAAACATCAGGCCTCACCTTGAGTATGCTTCCCAGTTATGGAGACCATATAAGAAATCTGACTGTCACTGTTTGTAAAAAGAACAAAGGAAATTCACAAAACATATTTTTGGCCTTAAGTCAGTTCCCTACATAAATAGGTTCACATCCTTTAATCTTATGTCACTATCGACTTGTCGCCTTAGAGGTGACCTTATGTTTCTTTTCGATATTTTTCAAATCCCATACCTTATGGCTGAATTGGGACTTGAGTTCAAAACATATGTTCATGACATCAGAGGCCACCCATTACAACTTGTACAGAAACCATACAAACATATCAGCAGAAAATACTTCTTTACTCTCCGTGCTATTGGCCCCTGGAATAAACTCCCTCTGGCTGTTGTTATCAGTGAAACTAAGGGTATTTTTAAATATCAATTGGATAGATTAATTAATTCAGGCTATAGTTTATCCTGTTACCTTTTGGTTTAGTATAGGAGCTATATGGGCTTCTGCCTCCTTGCTCCCTTTCACACCTTACTAGTAATCTCCTTGGCAATATGATTTTAAATGTGGAAGTATTACTACATATAAAAGAATTTGTACTTTGAAAAGTTGAGCCATGACTCTGGCTATGCACATCAGTGTCACGGCTCGACTTTTCAAATTGCAATTTCTTTTATATGTAGTGTTCATTTCTCATTCAAGGTCACATTGGCAAGAACACTCCTGACAATATAAGCACGCAAAAGATATCTCAAAGCAAACATCTCACTGTAACAACCCCAAAATCCAAAAGGTATGATGCCAGGAATGAACTTAAGGTCCTTTGACCCCTTTTGCAGTACTGGGCATCATCAGGGAGTACCAGCAGTTCAAAACCACATCCCAATAACCAGCCTGACTCTTAGTGATCATCTCAAAAGAGCATGACATGCAAATAACCACTTCAGCCATATAGTGTTGGTGCTACTGCAAAAATGGAAAAATATATCAATAACTAGATGGACAAATTAGGATTAGATATTGTTGTTATGCGACATCATTTTGAAATAATTATCACAGTTTATGTTTGAACCGTACTAATACTTCATATGTTATGAAAAAAACAACAATAAACAAAATACATATTAAAGGAAATACTGAGAGACTGAACACATGCATTCCGCCAAGAATTCTAAAACAAGGGAGAATTGGTGAAGTCACTATCTGGCCATTCCAGTAAAAGATGATTGCTAGTAAATAACCCACTGTGGGAGATAGGAAACCATATATGCAAGTTCCACAGTGAATGGGCAAGTCACATAAAATATAAATTGGAAATACATTGAATGCATCTTGCGACTGACCCTCCAGTCAGAATATTCAGTATAAAATAATGACAGATCCAAGTATAAAATGCAAACTGGAGACAGTTTCCATAGTTAATGATTTATGTGGTATGTCTACTGGTACCTTGAAAAATATTGTTATACAAAAGACACTTAATGGTATGGTACAAGAAGATGGCAAACATCTCTGTAAAGGAACAAGTAGTGGCTCTGCTATGTGGGGGAAGGGGGCGGACTGCTGCCATGCAGCTCTGCTGCTGGGGTAGGGCAAGGGTACAGAGTGCCACTGAGCAGCTCTGTATACTTGTGGTTGGTACTGTCCTTGGCAATATGATTTTTAATGCAAAAGGTTCACTGCATATTAAAGAAATTGTACTTTGAAAAGTCGAGCCATGACTATGCACATCAGTGTCACGGCTTGACTTTTCAAAGTGCAGTTCCCTTTACATGTAGCAATTATTTCACATTAAAAGTCATACTAGCAAGGATAGTCTTGATGATATACATGCACAAAAAATGTCAAAACAAACAAATCACTGTAACAGCCCCAAAATCCAATATGATGCCAGGAAAGAGCTTAAGGTCCTCTGACCACATTTGTGGGACTGGGCATCATCACGGTGTACCAGCAGTGCAAAACCACATTCCAAAACCCAGTCCAATTTTTAATGAGCATCTCAAAAGTAAATGACATGCAAATAACCACTTCAACCACATAGTGTTGCTGCTACTGCCAAAATGGAAAAATTATCAATAACTATACGGAAAAATCAATAACTACTGTATATAACATGTCATTTTTATGTTTTCTTGTGTGCAACAGCAAACAACATATTGTGGTAGCTTGGAGTAGCAGGTTTTAGAGGTGCAGTCATGTCATGGCCAATGACGTCACTGCTTTTTCAGGCTGGGCTCTGTGGCACCAATGAAATAGCACGGTGTCTATGACAGCGCTGCAAATGCATGCCGCCAACTTGAAAGAATTTCACCCTGCAATGAGGGAGCAACCCATCATTGCAGGGCATGCCTTGCCCGGTGTAACATTTCAATTAACATGGCTGCGGCTGTCGCCATCCACCTCTCACAGTCCCGCCTGAAAGCCGACATTGGGGGTGCCCATTCCCCCATCAGCATGCCCCCCAGTTCATTTACCAATTGAGGAGCACAATCCCCATCAGCATAATGTCTCCTACTTTAATTTGTCTGCTGAGAGGGGTGCCCATTCCCCCTCGGCATCATGCACCTCCCCCAAAAACAGACACATTTTCTGTGCCAACAGGGGGCCCAATCCCCGTCGGCTTCAGTCCCCCTCCCAAAAAAACACAGATGGCACAGTGGAAGCCCACCCCAGTGTGCCGAGACAAACTCGTAAAAAAAAAAAAACAACCTTCCAGCAATGTCTTTTGGTTTTTTTTTAACCTGTAAAAGAGAAAACAGTCCCTCATTGTCTCCGGTGCCCCCTCCTCCAACCCACACCCACCCTCTGTGCACCCCACCTCCCCGCATCTCCCCTCACCCTGTACTTTCCTCCAGAGCCTGGTGCAGGGATCTTCCATGGAGTGGGAACATGTCTACACTCTTCAAAGCCAACCACGAACTGAAGAAATGGCAGTAAGCTGTATAATGGCATCAATGGGGGGGGGCTCAACTTAGGTGGATATCTTGGCAATTTTTCTGACTTTTGGCTCCAAATTTTCAACATCGGATTCTTGGGACCCCACCTCATGAACTCAGTCACTGTCATGTTGTTATTCGGTCCTGAAAGGTGATTTTGCGGTCACTGCGTGGAATCACCTTTCAGGACTGATTAATGAAATTACAGTGTCACTGTTAATGAGGTAGGCTCCCAAAAAGCCTATGTTGCAAATTTGGTGAAAAAATTCCAAAAAATAACTGTGTTACGAGTGTGCATTGCACAGTTTCCATGTACGTTCGTAAGTTCTAGAATTTTTAATATTTTCACTCCAGATTTTCAACATTGCCATTTTTGCACACCTCCTTATGAACTGTACAGCTGTCATTTTTCACATCTTGCCTAAAATGTGTTTTTGCACATCTAGAGCACAATGGCGTGGTTGTTGTGGGAAATCAATGTTCGGGACAGATTAAGAAAATCATAGTGACATTGCTCATGAATAGAGATCCCAAAATGCCTATGTTGAAAATTTGATGACAGAATTCCACAAAATGACTGTGTTACGAGCGTGCATTGCACAGTTTCCACGCACACTTGTAACTTCGAGAATTTTTAATATTTTCACTCCAGATTTTCAACATTGCCATTTCTTCAAACCTTCTTATGAACAGTATAGCTGACATTTTTCACATCCTGTCCAAAATGTGTTTTGGCACGTCTGGCACAGAATGGTGCAGTCGTTGTGGGAAACTAACGTTCAGGACAGATTAACAAAATCACAGTGCCACTGATCATGAGTAGAGGTCCCAAATGCTTTCACGAGGTGAGGTCATAAAAAGGCCATGTTGAAATTTGGACTGCAAATACCAACAAATGCCTGGGGTGTTAGGGTTTCTAACCATAACGTCCCACCCTGTAGAGACTGACAGGCATCAGGGGTGTGCCTTTGGATTGTCAGCTGTAATGCTCACACCATTCCACCCCCACCCTGCAGCCAGTGACAGGCATCAAGGTGTGCCTTGGACTCTTCAGACCCAAAGTTCATCCCATTCTCCTATACTGCACCCATCTCAATGTATTTCCTTATGGAATGGGGTGAACGTAAGGCCCAATACCCCCAAGGCACAATGTGGCACTTGTCAGAGTCTGCAGGGTAGGGTGAGGTGAAATGGCATGAGTGTTATGGCCGACAACCCAAAGGCACACCTCAATGCCTGTCAGTCCCTGCAGGGTGGGGTGGGGTTGACGTCGGTTCCATACTTCAGTGCCATTCCAATTATGTATCTTTCTAACTAATGCACTACCAATGCCAACGCCAGCAAGGCAACATTCGACATTGACAAATGCTTGTTAAATAATTGTCTTAGTAAATATTTGAACCATACTAATCAGTATATGTAATAAAAACAAAATAACTATTAAAGGAACTACTTAGAGGCTGAACACTTGCATGCTACCAACAATTCTAAAACAATGGAGAACTGGTGTAGTCACTATTTGGCCATTCCAGTAAATGAAGATCACTTGTAAACAACCCACCGTGGGAAATGGGAAACCATGTATGTAAGCTCCACAGTGACTGGACTGGGCCACATAAAATGTAAATAGGAAATACTATGACTGCAGCTGGTGACTGACCCTCCAGTCAGAAAACTCATTATAAAAAAAAACAGCAGATCCAAATATAAAATGCAAAGGAGAGACAATTTTCATACTTAATCACTTATATGTGGTATGTCATACTGGTAGCTTAAAAAAATATTGCTATACAAAAAATACCTAATGGTGTGGTACATGAAGATGGCATATATCTATGTAAAGGAACAAGTAGTGGCCCTGCTGGTGGGGGGAGGGTTGGTGGACTGCAGCCAAGTGACTCTGCTGCTGGGGTAGGAGAGGGGGACAGAGTGCCGCAAGACATACTATCTGAGAAATTGGAATATAAAAAATGTTTTCTTCAGAAAATTTATGGAGACAATTCAGCACTGGACTCTGCTACAGCATGTTAAACAGGCTGAGCCTGGAGATACTTACTGGACATGGTTTTGGCATCAAACAACACACCCAATCAAACTGTATGGTGAAGGAGTCATTTGCAAACTGGGACCACACCATAGTCCACTTCAATAGCATTAGAAACAAAACAAAACATGCAGGGAGCACAGAGATTTCCAATATTGTAAAGCAAATATAGAGGGACTTAATAAAAACCTAATTAGATGCAGGTGGGATAAATGACTAAAAGACTGAGTAATTATGGTTTTCTTTTCAGCCTCAGACACAGAACATCTTTTCAAACTGGCAGATGCAAAGTTTTCTTAGGTGCAACACAGGGAAATCTCACAATCCTCCCCTACAAGAGCCCACGCTGAGTAAGTAGTATAGCGGTGCTGCACTGTTGCAAGTTGGGGCCCTGAGCTGACTAATATGGCCTTACTAGAAGTGCTACAGGACTTAACTCTTGCTGTGCACAAGCTGGCAGAGTTCTATACATAAGTGCAACTCGTTGCCCACGCACAGAAAACGTCAGTGGCCATGTTGGACATGGCAGACAGTGCCGTGTTCCACAGGCGACTGGCAGACAAAATAGTGCTGTGGTTGAATAGTGCTTGCCTTCCACATCCACTATTTAAAAGGCTGTCTGGTATCCTGTAAGCTCCTTTTTACTCTACTCTGCTTGCAAGATGTCTGCAGGGCTACGTCCACTGCAGCCTTAACAAAGTGCTTCTGAGTGAGGCAGGAATGAACTGACTTATATAGCTCAGACAGGGGGCATGGCTGGTTTCTCCAGCCCATTGAACTGCAGGCATAGCCTTTCAAATTGTAGCTGAAACTAGCTTTTTTTGTAAAAAAAATATTTTTCATTTTTGATGCTTTAAAGTAGGTATGAAATTATGGCATTTCCAGTATAACTGAAGTCACCACAGCATTACGAATGAAGCAGAACTTACTTGACTGATATGCATTCATTATACAGTATGAAATATGACCTGACCCCCCCCCACAAACACACACACACACCATGTTTTTGTCATATCTCTCTCTCTCTCTCTCTCTCTCTCTGTCTGAAAAGAGTTCAGGTAGTTATACAAGTGACCAGGTGCCAGCAAAACAGAATCTCCTCCAGATTGCTGAAGTTTCCCATGGGTACTCAGCCAATACTACTTGCATTCCTACACATTCATATTCACAGTATTACAGCTTTGGAAGAATTGCAGTGAATGAAATCCTAAATATAACTGATTGTAAAATCAAAATGGACTGTAAAACTCCTGCAACCTGATTTGCTAAGAATGTTTCCAGCTGTGAAAACAGACCAGTGCAAAAGTCAAAGTACTGGCACTTTTTCATTCCAGTATAAGCTGCCATAGCTATCATATTATTACACCATTTTATATGATTGCTGACTGAAATATTTATTTGTTTAAAATCAGACTCCTACCATTGAGCCAATGACCACTTGCAATGGTGTTCCCAGTGGGTGGTGGCAGCAGGAACAGCATTTGCAAAACTCTCTTGCATCCATGCAACAATATCAAGGAATATGTACAATTTACTTCCATACTTGGAGTGCCAATACAAATTAAAATTGTAAGCAAAACTTGAAGACAAAACAAAATGCATACTTGAAATGGGTCAATCCAAGCAGGTCAATGTTCATATCATTAGCATAATAATTCATCTTTACCCAACTCATCAGAAATGTATAATGCAATCTTTGAAATCTAAACTCTCTAATAGATTTTTCACTCTTTTTAATGTGCAGTCCTGCACAATTAGAACCACATCTTCCATGTCAGCTCTGCCAAGATATGCAGTATGACCCATCCTGAAATTTATATAATTTCAGCCCTTGTAACATTTATTTCCACACAAAAGTTGGACTTCATCTCCAGAAGTTCTGCAAAATGTTATCCCAAAATATTATCAAGCATCCCGCAAAATCAAAATTTTTCCCAAAAATCGCATCTGTGATCTCTTGAGATCTGCATCACATTCCAAAATGTACACCCTTCTATAAAAATGCACCCCATACTGAAAAGAATGCTGTGAAGAATCTGCCACTGCCACCGTGCATTCTGCTGAGCATTCCCGAATACCAAGCCTTGTTTTTCCAAAATGTTGAACTTGGGAATCAAAGCTGTAACCTTCTGACTACCAACCTAGAATTGCAAAACTAGGCTAAAGAAGCAATTCCTGTAGCTGAGTAAGTAGGGGACCCCACAAATATTTAGCCTTGTTAAACATTTCACTTCTCTTATTATGTCAGTCTATCACAGAAAATCTCAGTTTTAAATCCTGTTAAACCCAAATACACGCTGTGTGATCTAAAGAAACACTCTTAACCTGCCCGTTCTGTAGTTCAGCTAGCTTGGAAAATGGGTAGACTAGGGCTGTGAGGAATGTAGAATTCTGCCAGTGTAATTTGTATGGATTTGGAATGCTGCTCCTAAAATGCTTCTTGGAATTTCTTTTTACATTTTGTAGACTTCAAAGAAGCATTTCTGTGTAAACCAAGGAATAATTTTCTGCCAATCATGGAAAATAATTTTGCATGGACACTGGACAAAAAATCCACAGTGATTGTAAATTGCAGATTATTAATTTGAAAACAAACAAAAAAAAATTCACTTACTAAATGTCAGAATTCTACTACCAATTAAATACTGTGAAATTTTCCAGAATTTCTTGGAATTCCACCCTTCCCCCAGAATCTGAACATTCCACACAACACAAACTAGGACTCCACTGGAAATGAGATTTTGCATTTTAGCTGGGCTGTAAAAAGCATACAAATGACAGGGCATAACATGCTGTCTATTGGTGCATCCCCCCCTCCCCCAGCAGTGGTACTGAACAAGAAAAGTGCCAATGAGAAGTGCCGCATGTGACCATAGCCCAGATAGAGGCAAACTTGATCACAAAGGGGGATCTAGTTCAACAGATCTGATCTGAATGAACTTAACACCATCCTAGAGATACCCATAAGAACACTAAGGTGCTTAAACAAAGTCTCATGGTACACCATACTGAATGCCCTTAATAGAAGTAGAAAGTCTGCTCCAGGATGTGGCACTTAAAAAGATAAATATAATCAGAGTGAGGTTAAATGCTTTGAACATGGTACTTTAGGTCAGCATTTTATTTACCAGATTAATCTATAATTTGTAGGTTATTATTTATGTATTTATTATTTATTAGAATTTCGGATAAATACCTTTGAGACAATGACTCTTTTACAAAGGTTCCACGTCAGTATACAAAGAATAGAAGTACAGTTTGTGTGAGATTAACAAGCAAGCAGTTTGAATACAAAATTCAGTACAGGGTATACATAGTCTAAAAGCTACAGGTAATATAAATAACAGTTAGAACAACATAATCAGGCATACATTTAACAGTGATGAGTCACAGCAAATAATATTTACATGAATTAAAGCTGCCAGAAGGGCATTGTCAAAGGGAAAGGTAGAGTGGAACAAATTGAGTTGCTACCAATTGTGCCAGGTAGCATAGGAAAGTGGAAGAGAAAGTGGGTGTAGAGGAGTAACTGGGAGGGAGGTAGAAGGAGAGGTGGTTGGGAGGCAAGGATCGGGGAACAAGTGCAACATTGGGTGGGGTGAGCAGATTAGAAAAGGGAGAGAGGAAGGAAGGGAGTTGAAGGAGGATGAGAGGACGGTGGTGGACCTGGGCTAGGGAGAGAGGCAGGGGTAGATATGGGGAGGGGGGAGGGTGGTGGCAGGCAGAGGTGGTGATAGTAGAGAGGTGCAAAGAACAGAAGTGACTACCTGGGAGGTTAGGAGAAACAGTCACAGGTGGCTCTGGACACAAATGTTTGACATAGCTTGTGTTTGAATGAGCAGAGGGTGCCTAAGTTGGTAAGTCCGCTGGCCAGGGAGTTAAACATCTTAGGGGCTCTACCTGCAAAAGACCACTAGCCTTGGGGGGTACGACAGTGGGGAACAGCCAGAGAATAGTTGTCAGAGCTTCTTGTGTAACAGGTGTGGTTTGTTGGGCTTAAGAGAGACTGAACCCCAGGGAGCATGGGTCCCATCAATGACTTTTTTGCTAGTAGGCAGGTTTGGAAATTAATCCTTCCCTGATGTTGTAGCCAGTTTGACTGTTCATAGAGATTGCAGGTATGCATGCGGTGGGCAGCACCAGTAAGCAGTCTGCAGGCCCTGTTCAGCGCTGTAAGAATTCACCATAGTGCTGTAGCTGTGGCTGCTCCATAGATAACAAGCCTATAATCAATGATGGAGATAATAGAGCTGTGTTTTGCTAGCTTAAGGGCATCAGGTGTCAGGCAGTGTCTATGTTTATAGAGAAGGCCCATACAGATATTTACAGATTTCATAACTGAATTGATATGGCTGGATAAGGACAAAGTAGGGTCCAGGGTTATACCAAGGTATTTGAAAGTCTGCGTTTGGTCCAGGGTCACACCTGAGCTGTTTTTAATTGCCACCTGTTGGTGTTTATGTTTGTTATGTGTGCCATGGAACAGCATAATCTTTGTTTTCTTGTAATTTAGCACTAGTTTCTGTGAGACAAACCAGGCCTCAACTTGCTTGAAACTTTGCTGCAGTTGTTTCTCCAAGAGGGAGGGGTCAGAATTCTTAGAGAAAATCACTGCATCATCAGCATACAGAATAATGTTTTTATCACAGGGAGAAGGGAAATTGTTCAGGAAAATGCTGAAAAGAAGGGGTCCCAATATTGACCCTTGGGGAACACCACCCCGGACAGGTAGTTTGGAGGAGAGGGAATCACCAATCTTAACTTGTTGTGACCAGTTGGAGAGATAACTGTTGAACCATTGTAAAGTGTCATGAGAAAGCCCCAAGTTGCCAAGTAGTTCCAGTAGTAATGGACGGTTGACTGTATCAAAAGCCTTCGAGAGGTCTATAAAGGTGGCACCAGCAAGTTGTCCTTGTTCTAGTGCTAGATTAATGTGGCCTGTAAATTCAAGGAGGGCAGAGGTGGAGCTATGTCCTTTGCAAAAGCCATGTTGCTGTGGGCATTGCAAGTTGTATTTCTCCCAGTACTCCACCAATTGGTCTGTAATGATTTTTTCAAGAGCTTTGGATAAAGAGGGTAGGATGGAGATGAGCCTGTAGTTACAGTGTAATATCCTATTCCCAGACTTGTGTATTGGGATCACCAGGGCGGACTTCCACTTGAGCGGGAACTAGGAGAGCATGAGGGACCGGTTAATAATCTTGGTAAGAGGGTGCAGGACATCGTCAAGGGTGAGGGCGATGAGCTTCAAGTCAAGTGTGTCCCCACTTGATCTGGATTTCCGAACACCTTAAGGAGGTATTTTTTGGCATCTCTTTCAGTAACTGCCTTGAAATAGATATGTGGATGATTTGTATCCTGAGTCTGTTGGTATTGGGAGGCCGTGGTTTGGCTGGTTTCAAAGAAGTTAGAGGGCAGCACATGGCTGAGCTCAGTGAATGCCAGATTGAAAGTTTTGGCAATTGTGGTGGGGTCCAGGGTGTTGTTGTCATCAACCTTTAGCATATTAGGAGTTGCTTTGGACTATTTCCCTATCATTTCAGAGAGACTTTGCCAGAATTTCCTTCCATCCAATCATGAGTTTGAAAAGGTGTTCCTGTAGTAGCTTGTGTAATTACTTTCTGTTTTCAGATATTTTCTCATTTAATATTTTGCAGGACAAGTCTGCAACTTCAACTACTGGGAACAACAGAGCCAGAGGATGATAAATGATCTTTCTGCAGAGTTGTTAGAAGATTATGGTGAAGCCTTCGTCAGAGAGAACACGAACAAATTTCTGCAAGCTGTTTCCAGTTACAGAGATGATCTCCATCCAGTGGTTAAGACCATTACTACTGCCCTATTATCACAGAACCCAAAGCCAAGGTACTCAGCGGGACCTGAGATCAACTTCACAAAAGCAATCCACAACTTTCTACCTTCATCGGTAACTGATTCCATTTTCTCTTGTATCTTCCTTCCTCATGATCTGATACCAAATGCTTTAAAAACAACACCATGAAAAAATGTTTTTTTTCATTATCACAATATTTTATTAGCTAGCGCATTGGCTTAACATACACATGCACAGATAGTCAGATACTACCATATTCAGAGACTATAGATTTGCATAAATTATAAAATAGGCTACAGTAGAGTTCCAAATTACAGCAGAGTGCAGATGTTTCCTTAGTTTGGACATACAGTACCACACTTGTAAGGAATTCCCCAGTACTGCCAAGCTTTCTTGTACCATAGAACATAACCAAGAATTGCACATGATGAAACTCAGATTTGCTTCCAAGTCAGTTTGCTACCTATTCAAATTAGCGGCTGTTGGCAACAAATACTGAACACATGAAGCTAGAGACACCCAGAGAATCATCCAAGACATAACCTATATCCTCTTACAATCGCTTTGTTTTCCAGTGTTTGTCTAACTTCTCATGTACTACTCTTTAATTGCCTAATGTGCTGAACTCGTGTAACAACTGTATTTGTTCTGAACCTGTAACTATTGTATTTGTCTCTTGTATGATTTGTCCACCCTGACGTGGGACCTTTGTAAAAGATCTCACGCTCAAAGGTCTTCCGATATTACAAATAAATAAATAAATAAAAAGAGTTTTAGACATCTTATTTACAAGTAACATAGAAACATAGAAGTTGACGGCAGATAAGGACCGCAAGGCCCATCCAGTCTGCCCATTTCTTTTTCTACCTTATAAATGTGCCTTCGGCCTTTGCTCTGTCAGTGACCTATCAATTCATAGTCATTTGTATTGCTCCCTTATGCCTATCCCATGCCTGTTTGAAGCACTGCACTGTATTCATAGCCACCACTTCTTGTGGTAAGCCATTCCATCATCCACCACCCTTTCTGTGAAAAAGAATTTCCTCACATTCCCCCTTAATCGGCCTCCCTCTAATCTCATGCTGTGTCCTCTTGTCCTGCTATTTTTCTTATATTTAAACATGTTAGACTCTTTCACCTTGTTTATGCCCTTAAGGTGTTTGAATGCCTCGATCATATCACCTCTCTCCCTCCTTTGCTCAAGGGTATACATATTGAGCTCCGTTAATCTGTCCTCATATGTCTTCTGATGCAGTCCCTGCACCATTTTGGTTGCCCTTCTCTGGACTGCCTCAATTTGGTCAATGTCCTTGTGAAGGTGTGGCCTCCAATACTGCACGCAGTACTCCAGATGGGGCCTAACCAGTGTCTTGTACAGAGGGATTATTACCTCCTCTACGACTTGTGATACCCCTACTAATACACCCTAACACCCCCTAGCCTTACCTACTGCTTTAGAGGTCTGCTTGGATGATTTTAGGTCATCAGTGATGATGATGCCCAAGTCTCTTTCTTCCTTTGTGACTGCTAGCAACTCCCCTCCCAGCCTATAGGTGACTTCAGGGTTTCTCTTCCCTATGTGCATGATTTTGCACTTCTTTGCATTAAATCCCAGTTGCCACTCTTCTGACCATTCTGCTAGTTTATCCAGATCTCTTCTCATTGCCCACCCATCTGGATCATCTACTCTGTTGCAGATCTTGGTGTCATCTACAAACAGACAAGCCTTACCCTCTAGTCCATCTGCAAGGTCACTAATGAAGATGTTGAAGAGGACTGGCCCCAGGACTGATCCTGAGGTACCCACTTGTGACTTGCATCTCTTCTGACTGTATACCATTTACCACCACTCTCTGTTTTCTGCCCGTCAACCAGTTTGCCACCCAGTTGACCAACTTCCCGACCCACCCAGGCCTACCCAGCTTATTTATCAATCTTCTATGTGGAACAGTGTCAAAAGCTTTGCTGAAGTCAAGGTGGCGACATCAACTGCTCCCCCTTGGTCCACCACTCTGGTTACCCAGTCAAAGAAATCTATGAGATTAGTTTGACAGGACCTTCCTTTTGTAAACCCATGCTGTCTTGGATCCTGTGCTCCTATGGATTCCAGGTGTTGCACTATCCTTTCCTTAAGGAGTGCCTCCATAATCTTGCCCACTACTGAGGTAAGACTGACCGGTCTGTAGTTCCCTGCCTCCTCCCTGCTACCACTCTTATGGAGTGGGATCACATGAGCCCTTCTCCAGTCTTCTGGGACCTCTCCTGTGCTCAGAGACTCACTAAACAATTCTGCTAATGGCTCTGCTAGTTCCTTCTTTAGCTCCTTAAGTACCCTGGGATGTATGCCATCAGGTCCCATTGCCTTATCCACCCTGAGCTTAGCAAGCTCTTGTAGGACCCTTTCTTTTGTGAAGGGAGTAGTGCTCACCTCCCTCCCCCCTGTGTCCATGATGCTGAGCTGTGGGCCCTGCCCTACCTTCTCTTCAGTAAATACTGAGCAAAAGTATCTATTTAGGATAGATGCCTTTTACAGGGTCCTCCTCCTCACATGCTCCCTTTTCTCCATTAAGCTTAGCAATACCCCCTCTGGACTTTCTCCTTTCACTAATGTATCTATAGAAAGTCTTGTCACCTTCTTTACTGTTCGTGCTAGTGTTTCCTCAGTTTGGGACTTTGCCTGCCTTACTGCCTTACCTGCTTCCTTAGGGCAGTTTGGTATGCCTCCCTATCTTCATCCCGCTGTGTTCCCTTATATTTCCTGAAGGCCAGCCTTTGGCTCTGACCTTTTCTGCTACTGTATTTGAGAACCAAAGTGGTTTCCTTCTTCTTTGCACTTCCTTTTCTGTCTAACACAATGGGATGTTGCTTCAAGTATTGCATCCTTAATGCTTGCCCACTTTGCCTGTACCCCTCACCTGTGTTTCTTTTTGCCAGGGCTAGCTTAACTCTGTAGGCCATCTTATCAAAGTCAGCTCTCTGAAGTCCCATATTTTGCCTTGGAATGGGATGATTTAGATGTAGTAGTCAAACTGAACCATACCATGTGATGGTCACTGGCCCCAGGTGACTTTCTACCTGAAGATCTGTGATCCCTTCTTTGTTAGTCAGTACTAGATCTAGGATAGCCCTGTCTCTTGTGGGTTGCTGTACCAGTTGTTTGAGGCCCTCCCCTGCAGGGAATCCACTATGAGTCTAGTTCTGGCAGATGTTCCTGCTGGTATTGACCAATCTGTATCTGGCATGTTGAAGTCTCCCATTATCAGAACCTCCCCTTTAGCTGTCATGTTTTGTATATCTTCTAACAGTAATGTGTCTATGTCCTCCCCCTGGTCTGGGGCCTGTAGACATCCCCAGTTCTTATGGCTGTCCCATTTCCTGTCTCCAGGGTGACCCACAGTTCTTCTGGCTCCTTATGTGTATTCTGAATTTCTGTAGCTTTGATATTTTCATTAACATACAGGGCCACTCCTCCCCCTTTTGCACCTCGGTCTCTTCTGAACAATACATAGCCAGGTACTGAAGTCTCCCAAGTGTGGTTACTGGTAAACCACATCTCACTAATTGCTACTATGTCCAGTTTAGCCTCTGACATTGTGCCTACAGGTCTGGGATCTTATTTCCAGGCTGTGAGCATTTGTTATGATTTTCCATTGGCCAGATTTTGGTGTGTTAGTTGTTGGGTGAAGTTTGGCATTACCCTGTGCATCGTGTGGGGAGACAAACCTTTTTTCTTACCTGGTGATGCAAATGAATGGTAAACATGCTGAATTCCTGTTTGACCACTAGCTGAGGGGAGGTGTTCTTCCCATTCGACGTATGAGTTGCTGCACCCTCTCCCCATTGCTAGTTTAAATATTCTGCAAAGACGTCAAACTTCTGCCCCAATGCACTGACTCCTCTTTAGTCAGATGCAGTCCATCAAATTTAAAGAACTTTCGCTCCCAGAACTGTTGCCAGTTCCCTACAAATCTGTGTCCTTTTTCCTGGCACCAGTCCTTGAGCCACGTGTTTAGATCCCCTATCTCCCCTTCTCTGACCTTCCGTCCATCTGCTCCCCTCTCCCAGACTGGCAGGATCTCAGAGAAGGAGATGCCAGATGAAATAGATGATAGTTTGTCACCCAGCCTAGTCAGGTGTTCCTTGGTCTCCACAACTGACCAGCTGGCGAGATCATTAGTCCCTATGTGTACTAGGACATCAATGTTTTCTCCTGCCTTGTGAACAATTTTATAATGCGGTCAGTGTCTCTCATGCTGATGTACCTGGGAGACATCTGACCATCACCCTGGCTGGAGATGGGTATCAACTCCCAGATCATGGAGTCTCCTATGATCAGAAGTTTTTGGATTTCCTTTGTGCTTGTTTAGTTTTGGTTCCTGATTTGGGTGAGTTTTGTTGTGCTAGCTCCTGTGCCGCAGTGTCCTGCTCTGCAGTGTCTTCTGCCTCTTTATTTGATTTCAGAGATAGAGGCAGATACCTGTTTGTAGTGTTTATATGGTTTTTGGAGGTAATGTGTTGGAGAGCAGAGAGTGATGGGGCACCTGATTTGCTCCTCCTAACCACCTGCCAACCTCCTGGACCAACTACCCTCTGCGGTCGAGGTTTTTCTGTTGGATGCTGGGGAAATGGCGGGTGGTTCTTATAATGTATTTCCTCTTCAATATGAAATTTGAGGCGTGCAATCTCTGCCCATGCTGCCTGAGCTGAGCCCTAAGATCTCCAAAGGCCCAGCATGAGGACAGTGTCCTAAATCCTGTAAGACTGTCCTTCTGAAAATTGTTCCACAGTACCTGCAGTTAATGAAATCCATTCCAAATAAGTTGCTGGGTTTGTAACCTAGTCAGAGTAATTAGAAGGAAAAAAAGGAAAAAATGCAAGTAATGGTTTAATTGTGCTTTGTTTAACTTGTTATAACAAGTTAAATTACTAGTGCCTTAAATGATATCACCTTGTGGAGGCCCCACTGATCCGCCTCTTCCTGCTCTGCCACAGGATATGTCACAACTGTGGTACCCTATAAAAGGAGTGTAGCGGGGTGGTTGGGGATGGGGTGGTGGCTGGGCCCTTCCCCTGCCTAAAAAGAAGAACCACAGACGAAAGAACAAGGAGGTAAGAGCAGAAACAATCAGTCAACAACAAATGCAGTAACCCTGAAAGCTTATCCTAATGTTAGATAAAACTGTAAAACCTGTAAAGCACCACCTGTAATAATTTCAGAGAAGATATACCTGTAAGAAACACTTTGCTCCAGAGAAAATAAAGCAGTAACAGAAGATATACCTTGCAAAAGACAATTTGAATCAGAAGATTACAGCAGTAATCTGTTAGCACACAACTGTAGGCACACCTTTGTAGAAGAAGGTATACCAGCAACAACAATTTGAATCAGAAAAAATAAAGCAATGAAATGTTAGCAACAAACAGTAGCAATCCCTGTGAGTAAAAATAAAAACACCACCACACAGTAAATCTGCTTAGCCAAACTAAGTCTTAATCCTTCTCCCTTGCTCGGTAAGTTTCTACTCTGCCTTTCAAGCAGTCTTAGTAGGAAAGAGCTCAGGTGACGCTAGGTGCCTTGGCCAGCAAACCAAGTCTTCTACCTCCAAGATATCAACTAACCTGACTTTTAACCCTTCTTTCTGTTGGAAATTACTGACAGTTTGCCAAGCCACCCCACACACATACCATAATCCTTTGAAGAGCTGGGAAGAAAAGCAATTAGCTCCTTCAATGTGAGAGGAGACTGAAACACCTCTGAGACAACAAACCTTTTCAACAAACAAGAATAAAATAAAACACAGTGTCAAACAGTAACTTTGCTTAGCCCAATGATAAAAAAGTCACAAAAATGTAAGCTCCACCTGTAATACAGTAATTTCAGAGAAGATATACCCTGTAAGAAACACTTTAATCCAGAGAAAAATAAAGCAGTAACAGAAGATATACACCTTGCAAAAGACAATTTGAATCAGAAGATTACAGCAGTAATCTGTTAGCACACACCTGTAGGCACACCTTGTAGAAGAAGGTATACCAGCAACAACAATTTGAATCAGAGAAAAAATAAAGCAATGAAATGTTAGCAACAAACAGTAGCAATCCCTGTGAGTAAAAAATAAAAACACCACCACACAGTAAATCTGCTTAGCCAAACTAAGTCTTAATCCTTCTCCCTTGCTCTGGTAAGTTTCTCTACTCTGCCTTTCAAGCAGTCTTAGAAGGAAAGAGCTCAGGTGAAGCTAGGTGCCTTGGCCAGCAAACCAAGTCTTCTCCAAGTTTCATGTCTTTTTACCTGCAAACAAAAATCTCCTGTAGTTTCAAAGGCAGTTAAGTCTAATGGTTACAGCACAGAGCTATGAAATAGGATAGCCACTTTCCAATTGTACAGTAACAGCACCACTTACTCACTGTGAGACCCTCAGTAAGTTGGCCTTTTCTTGCTCTCTTTGCTAAGACTTCCCAAGTTTGCCTTAAAGCAAAAGTCCCATCAGCCTATTTTCTGTATACCTGTATAGTTTGTAGGTATGAATGATGATTACCTCTTTTGCATCCTCTTAATTTCATCCTAACTTAAATATAATTTTTTTTCACTCTGTTTTGCCCTGGTATGAAAACCTGTTTGTCTCCATTGCAAAGGTCATGTCCTCCCTCGTGCAAGGCATCATGGGAGTTGATGATGAATATCTGTACAAGCTAGGAGAAGTTATACTCTTATTCAGTTCTGTTACATGCCTTGTGATGTCCCTGTATTCTCTAAAAGCATTTTTTTAGATACACTTTAAACTACAGGAAAACAGCAGGGTAGTTATTATGCCTTGAAAAGTTTGATGGTCAACATAACATAAGAACACAGGGCTGCATAGGACAGCAACGGCACTAACTAATACAGTATAACTACTGCAGGTTTTAGCACCAACATATTATAAAATCCCAGAATGCCTTACAAGTGGGGTCATGACCTTTACAATTTAGTCAAGCAGCTTTTCACACCAGACTTACCTATCTTCATTTATATTTAAATTCTGAAGAAAGTGGGAAGGAGCAATAGAAGCAATCATGGTTCATTCCTACAAACTACACAGGTACACAGAATAAAAAGGCTCAGGGAGCATTCTCTTTAACCTCCTTCCATCTCAGTTAAACTCTTTGTGTTTTCATGAGGCCACTGTGTCTAGTTGTGGCTTGAAAAGCACTTTGGAATATAATATGAAAGGCACTATTTAAACCGCATTTCTTTATATTCCTTGAAATGAATTGGATACATTTTATATTAAGTAAGGGGTATTGCATATGCATTACATATTAAAGGTCTGTTTAACTTTGGGGGTGGGCATATATGTGAATCACGTGATGCAGTCCATGCAAACTCCATATAATGATGTTGCACAGTGTGCCTTGAACTCTGATGGCATTCACTATCCCTTGCCACCCTCTACCTCCCTGCAAAGCTCCTTATATGAGATGAGGCAGCCAGTGGGAAGAGCCATCCTCGAGACTTGGCTTTTAATAAGAAGACCAGTCTGGACACATGGTAGATCCCGTACACTGCACATATAGGTGATCATGTGATATGGCAGGCCATGAAAGGGACTGCCATACCCCCTTAAGAAAACATATTTATAAATGTCAGAGTGCTGACCTTGTGCCCCAACTTATCATGGCAAAGGAGAGTAGCCCTCTGTCTAGTGGCCTCAGCTCTCTGTCATAGGCGGGCATTGTTAATGGAGACACTACAGGCCCCAATACATGACATACCAAGGATCACACAAAGGGGGTTATTGCAGGCCTCCCATCATGATTCTTGCACTGCTGAGCAATCTGGATATCCCAGCTGTACCCCTAATATGTACCCTTACATGGCTGCCCATGTAGCTCCAAGGAATGTTCACAATCAGGTGGAGGTGGCAACCCAAATGGTCAGTTTGGGGTTTGTACATGCTGCTGGGCCCTATCTGGCCCTCTTTCTACAATGGTTACATTTAAGGATATACAGCACATATGCATAGTGAACGGAGCTGTTTGTACACATCAGTTCCTTGTACAGTATGTGCTTTTCATACTTTATAAAGTAACATGGCAATCCTCATGAATAACATGGCAGTACTCAAGATTATATGAATTTTTTTGGGAAGTATAATGAAGTTCACATTCAATTACAGATATTGGCCCTAAGAAGTCTGCTGAAATTTAACATAAACTGAAGAGGCACAACATATGTATTCTGTTCATCCTGCCAAGCCTCAATAATTAAAACAAAATGGTTGCTGCCAGGGAGAAAGGCGCTCTCAATCTAATCACTAATAGCAGTTAAACAGAAGCAAACAGGGCACTTATCCCTTTAAAAACTAAAAAACTAAACAAAACAAAACAAAAAATAATGAGCCATGTACAGTGGTATAAAAACTGTATTTCAAAGATAGAATATAGAAATACCTGACAGTTTGTTTTAATAATCTCTTGCAGAATGAGTTTATGATGAATAATAATTTTTATGATGAGACAATCAGATAACATATTTGTCAGCTACATCTATTGATTGAACTTTTTGATTCTATAATATTTTGTTTGCTGCTTGAAATAGAGTGGCAGCCAGAGACATGTCTCAGTACATCTAAAGATGTCTGATATTAGACAGGAAATCCCCATTTACCTCAACAGGATTTCTTTTTATTTATCTGGATATATCTAATGATTTACTTGAACAAATATCTTGCAATATTGTCACATCCTTTCAAAGCTGTTTTTAATTGTACTTGCAAAGTTGTTTTTAATTGTTTCTGTATTTATATGTTCAATTAACACTACAATCACTTTGTATACTTACTGTAGGTTTGGTATCCCCTCTGCAGTTAAAATTTAGCTATGTTGCTTTAAGACAGTGACAGTTAAGCACAGCCACCTGAGGGTGCTGTTACATTTAAGAGAGCATCCAATACAGATGTGAACTGTCAGGATGGCTTTGATCTGAGCACCTCACAGTTTGTTAGCACAATTTTATATTTGAAATAATTTTTGCACTACTGCTTAATCTTCTGTCCTTTAAGTATTTAAGGCTGTGAGTGTTTAGTATTTGTCTGTTTAACTGTTAAGTCTGCCATTATTTATTTAATGAATAGGCAATTGTGGAGTTACAGGGGTAGCCAGTGACAAGATGTACTATTTTTCTTGATATATTGGGAAATATCACCAACATCCAGTTTAAAATTAATGGGGCTTTCCTGGGATATACCATGCCATATCTGGATACTCTGCATCATGTCACTGGCTATCCCTTTAAGAATAGCAAGTCTTCACTGCTTAGTTTGCAACAGTAAGTTCCTAAAGGTATGGTAGTGCATGTGAATGGTGTGAAAGAATTAATACATTCTTCCAGTAATGTGGGTACTGTACAGTACAATGTAATTAATGAGATATTCCAAAGAATTACATGTAAATAATATGTGTAATCCAATATGAACTTATGTGCAGTATATGTGTAATTTGTATGTAATACTTACTATGGTGTTACAGACCATTTTCTGAAGGCATACACAGTCTCAAATCACATATTGCCATCTAGAGATGCTTTCTGACGTAAATAAGCAGGGCCACAGATAATGAAAACTGAATTTTCAATGATAAATCTAAATGCTTGTTTTAAGTAAAACAAACTTAGGGAAGAATACCTTGTCTGCTCATGAATATTGTGGGGGGTCTAGTTTAGTTAATTTAGCAAGGTAGTGTTGAAGATCATGAGCATATCATTAGTCAGAACCTATGAGCTCAGCACATGACATAAGTGCTGGGACAGGTAGGATTTACATTCTTTAATTAGATTTTATGCACACAATACACCCATGCCAGGTGTATTTTGACAGATACATTCTTTAATTAGATTCTGTGAGCACAGTACACCCATGCCAGGTGTATTGTGACAGGTACATTATTAGTTACTGTAGATTCTATGAGCTCAGTTTGTGTCTTCATAAACACACTGGGACAGGTAGCCTTTCTTTTAACTTTATATGCTTAGCCATAAACCTTAGACACACACACACACACACAAAGCATTAATTTATTTAAACACGTCGGATAGGCACATTTGCCATTTAAATGGCTAATACAGACAGTGAGAATGAGGGAAAGTATCTCTCGAATCACACAGGCCTTCAAGAAAGCAGTGGTGGAATGTAAGACATTTGTTTATACTTCAAATGTCTCACAACTTAAATTGTACCATTCAATTCCATTGATAAGGCTGACTTCTTGTCTCCGTCTCTCATAAACAGATTATTCCTATACCAGAGAGAAGGACACTGCACCTATGAGGTCATTTTTGACCCTCATGAAAAACATGCATTTTTAAATTATGCAAAGCCTGCGGAATTGGTGGAGACAGCCTGTCTGTGGAATTATATATATATATATATATATATATATATATATATATATAGAGAGAGAGAGAGAGAGAGAGAGAGAGAGAGAGAGAGAGAGAGAGATAGTTGTTATCTAAGTTGTCTGTACAGTCCGATAGCCAGTGATGGCATCAAGTCAGCCTTCCCTCTGTGTGTGTGTGTGACCCTGTTATTATGTGAGTATGAATTCATTACACTTGGTAGCAGTTTTAGCCGAAGATTGGCAGGATGCTTAACAATACAATTGGAATGCATTGGTATTTTGTGTTTGATGGTTGTCACTGATATGATGGTTCTGGATTGAAAATGTCATATTGGAAATCTGTGTTTTTCTAATTGGAACACTTGTATAATAAACTACATTTTGTTACACTTTCACAAATTGATGAGACTCTCATTAGTAGTTCCAAGTAATCCTAAACTGTGTAATTGTGTAATAATAATAACATAGTATAGTTATATTTATATTTTTCTGTACAAGACTGGGCTACCTCCTGGTTTGCTCCATACCAATCTAACTTGTATGCAGTATATTTTTGTTCACATAAGTAGGTCCATCTCTCCATCCTCCTAATATGCATGGGAGTCTTTTGTCTCATACTGCTTCAGCATTAGTTCTGATCTAATCAACTATCACTAAATGCAAAGAAGACTGAGGCAATAACCTTTGGCTACACACCACAGCTGACTAAACTCATCTCCTCTCCAACTATCTTGGAGTCTGGTTGGACCAGTCCTTCAACTTCTCCACCCACATTAACTCCACCTCCACCAAACTCCACCCCAGCCTTTTTGCCCACCAGTGCAACAAATCATACCTGACTAATACTGCCAGATGAGAGATAGTTTGTGTTCCCACATAAATACTTCCCTATTATCCACCTTATTTACCCCATGAATGTATTTATATCTCTCAGTCTTCTCCCCTTTCTCCTTTCTAGCCCACAGTGTGTACATGTTTAGGTCTTTGAATCACTCATCATAAGTCTTTATCTTGTCTCCCTGGATCATCTTGGCTATCCTTCTCTGCACAGCTTCCACTCTGTCACTATCCTTCCTGAAATGCAAACTCCAAAACTGCACAGTATTCCATGTGAGGATGAACCAGTTAACTACTGTACACAGCAGTTGATGCACCTCTTCTCTTTGGCTGCTAGTCCCCCTCAGTGTGCACCCCAACATCACATTTGCCTTTCCTACTGCTATATTGCATTTCACTGCTGTCTTCAGATTGTCTTATATTATTAACAAAAACACCTCACCTCTGTTTTGCTTTGCACTACCTCTACATTCTGTACTCTGTTGTTGGATTTATTTCCCCAATGTGCATTACCTTGCACTTCCTGCTGTTAGATTTTAACTGCAATAATGTTGACCACCTCTCTAATCTACTCAAACCCTCTTTCATGATTAAGTACCTCAGTATCATCAGTGAAGAGGCTAGTTATTAAACAGACATAGAAATGGGAAGGAAATTTGCTACATGTTGGCTGGCCAAGAAGTTTCTGAACTCCATGTTTACATGATGACAACCACCAGATCGGGAACCCTTCTGGCAACTAAGATACAGTTCACCTAGATATCCATGCCTGACAGAAATTGTTTGAAAAACAAATTCTGGCAGCAATGTTTGTAAGGTAAAATATATTAACAGTTCTGACTTGCCATAACTACCAAAAGTACATGTTACCACATTTTTATAACTGCCGGACCCCACCCATAACATATCATACACCTAACAGATAAAACAAAACATTAAAACCCATTTGCTCACCTTTTCTTGTTCCATTCTATCATTTTCATTTTGTAGGCCTCCAATACTCAAAATCCATCTCCTTAGCCTTAGCATACAAATCCCCCCCCCCCCAATGCTTTAGATAAGACTCTTTTGCAATGGGGTTCCAGGGGATTGAAATATGTATGTCAATACTATTCACCTCAGGGTTTCTACACCTTCTTTGAATTGAAGGCCACATATTCTCTTCCCTACCAGATGCAATTATGGTATTTACAAGTGAAATCCTATTTATTGTGGATAGGAGAACAGTTCCAATGTCTTCCCAACTGTTTCCCATTACTTTTTACGTTATTTAAAGACCATCAATGTGGGGTGTGAGAGCTTATGAGCAGCTAGATGAGATAGACACATTTTTCCAGTGCTCTGCTCCACATTGCAATAAAAGTTATTATTTTGATATAGTAAGTTAGATAGATAGATATTTTTATTTATTAAGCACCTATTTCAAAATACTCTAGGCACTGTACAATTAAATACAATAACACAAAATTAACAAACAATACTCTAAAATGTAAACAACTAAAATAACAGTAGATAAATCTATAATTAAAGTACTAACATTCAGCATTTAATCATGGAGTGCTAGCGGGAATAAATATGTCTTTGGACCCTGTTTAAAGGCTTCCACCAAGGGAGAACTCCTCAAATGATCAGGCAGGGAGTTCCATAGGGTAGGCACTGCCACAGAGAATGCTCTATCTTCAGAATGCTGCAGCCTCACCCTCAGAACTCCAAGAAGTCCTCCCTCAGTAGAATGAAGTGCCTGGGGCAGATGGTAGGGGACAAAGACATCTTGAAGATAGGCCAGACCCCCACCATGTAGGGTTTTATAGGTCAGGAGCCCTGTCTTGAGGACAATTCTCCACCTGACTGGCAGCCAGTGCAGATCGTGGAGGACAGGGGTAATATGCTCAGATCTTCTTGCCCTTGTCAGTAATCTTGCTGCTGCATTCTGCACTAGCTTAAGTCTGCAGAGGTTGCCTCCAGATAACCCTAGGTACAGCCCATTACAATAGTCCAACCTGAAAGTAATGAAGATGTGTACTAATGTGGACAGGTCCTTGGATGGGACCAGGGAGTGGAATTTGGAAATATTCTTCAGATGATACAATCCACTCCTGACAACTGCCAACACCTGGGTATTCAGGGTCAAACCATCATCAGGAATGACACCCAAATCCCTTACCTCTCTAGACGGAACCAGAGGGACATTCCCCAGTACTAACCCAGGGGGTGATCCCTCACACACTACTCTGCATCGACGAGCCGGATCCACCACCAGTATCTCAGTCTTATCTGGGATAAGTCTAAGCCAGTTTTGAGTCATCCACATCTGGATGTCCGCAAGGCACCTGGCTCTTAGGTGCACAGAACAGGTACAGCTGAGTATCATCTGCATAACAGTGAAAACCCAGCCTGTACTACCTGATGATGTCCCCCAGTGGCAGCATGTATACCATGAACAAGGGTGACAAGACCAAACCTTGTGGAACTCCATAGCACAGAGGCTTCAGGGAAGATGAGGCTAACCCCATCACCACCCTTTGCTAGCTGCCTGTTAGGTACAACCTGAACCATTTGATGACCATTCTGGACAGTCCACACCAAAACCATAGGCAGTCAAGCAGCACCTCATGGTCCACGGTGTCAAATGCCACCAAGTGGTCAATGAGGACCAAGATGGTACAATCTCTCTGATCCCTCACCATCAGGAGATCATTCAGCACCCGTACCAGGGCAGTCTTCATGCTATGTCCCACCTGGAATCCAGATTGGAATGGCTCATAGGAAGAGGAGGAGGTGAGATGCCTCTCGAGCTGAACTGCCACCACTTTCTCAATAACCTTCCCTAAAATTGGGAGGTTTGAGACTGGCCTGTAGTTGCTGAGACAGTCTAGGTCCAGAGACATTTTTTCCAAAAGGTGGCTCACCAAGGCCTCTTTCAAAACTGATGGGAGAACACCATTCCTCAGGGAACTCCAGAATACCTCAACAATCACAGGACCCACCAAGTCCATATATCCAACTAAAAGTCAGGTAGATCCTGGATCAAGATCACAATGGGTAGGTCATAGCTTCGAGATTATCCCCACCACCTCCTCCACCCCAGCAAGCTCAAACTCATCCCAGACAGGAGGAGTGTCTCAGCACAACTCAGGTGGATCACTGAATCCCTTTCGAGAGATGTCCAAGGAGAGCCCAGCTCTGATGGAGGACACCTTGTTGGTGAAGAACAGAGCCAGCTATTCACACCTAGTGCCAGAACCTGCTCCTCCCACATGGAGGCAGGCCAGATGTAGTAGTCTATCCACCAAGTAGAAGAGCTGAGCTGGTCTGTTCCACACCACAGCAATCTCCCGTGTCAGACATTTTGCCTTCTTATGGGAGATTGCCCCCGATAGTCTACATAATGTGCCTTCAGGGCCAATCTGTCCCCCTCCAGATGAGATCTCCTCCAACACCTCTTTAACCACTGCCCCTGAGTCTTCAGGTTCTGAAGTCCCTTATCAAACCAAGGAGGTCTTTGGCGCATAGACAAGGGATGGACATTAATGGGTGTGATGGAGTTGAAGGAAGCCAAAACAGCCTCATTATAACCTGCCACTGCCTCCTCTGACCCCACCACAAAGGCCAATTCCACTCTCAATAGGTCTAGCACTGCTGATAGTGCCACAGAGGAAACCCCTCTCAAAGGGCGGTACCAGAGCAACTCCACAGGAGCAGGACCATATGAGAGAGGGGCCACCAATGTGATCCCTACAGTGCTATGATCTGACAAACTTACCAGATCAACCCTGAGGTCCCTTACTTCTAGATCTAAAGAGAAAACCAGGTCCAATGTGTGGCCACCCAAGTGCATGGCCATTGTCACATTCTGAACCAGGCCAAGGGCCCACGTGCTCTGCAGAAGATCAGAGCCAAGCCCTGATAAGTCACCACCAATCCAGGCATTGAAGTCACCCTGAATCAGCCATCTGGGAGACTCCATGACTAGGCCAGAGGTGAGCTCTTCAAACTCAGACAGGAACTCTCCCCCCCTCCCAGGGGGCCTATAGAGCATGAAGACCCCAAGATATTGGCCCACATCACCTCGGGCAGCCACAGACTCAAAGGACCTAGTTGGAGCCACAGGCAGTATCGCAAAGTTCAGGTTGGACTTAAAACAAATAGCCACCCCCCACCCCTGCGATCCTCCCTCGGGTTGTGGACCACAGAGTACCTGGCTGGTACTGCAGCCTCCAAAATGGGGGTGGCATTCTTGTACAGCCAGATCTCCATGATACATGCCAGGTCAACCAAAGAAATCTAGTCTGCTATTATAGCAGTCTTGTTTCTGATCGACCTGGCATTACACAACACAACACAAGTAGGATAAGGTGGATTTGCTGGAGCCGCCTTCTGCCCACCATCACTTGTAAAACCCTTGGGTATGGGAGCCAAACAAGACAACCCTCTTTCCAGAACCCATTTTGCCCCAGGGCATCTCCTTGGCTTCACCACCAGAATCCTGAACACCCTAGCCACCACCTGGGGGCCATCTCTCCTAGTCCCCCCCTCCAAGCTATACCCAATGCTCTACATCTCTAATACACCCCAACCAGGAGTGGCAGAAGCATGAAGGGGTGGAGATCATAGAGGTGGTTTCCAGAGTAGCAGTGCCTTACGGGCCTCTGTTCCTGTACATTCCAGTATACCAGAAGTCCACCAAGTCACATATACAACTTAAAATAACCCACCCTATCAAAATCCCAACATCTAAAACACCATCAATTCCCAAAATGCACTCCCACAATCATAACCCATTCATTCGCCACTCATTCCACCCCTAAACTACCCCAAGTGTCAGTCAGTAGCAGCACTGTACTCTAAAAAGTCTCTGTAACAGTGTTCCAATTAATCTGTAACTTCAGGCAAAGTCTCTGTCAGAAGTTCATAGCAAAGTCCATGCAGCAAAATTTGTATATAGCAAATCTTGAAAATGAAAAACCTGAGGATGGTCTCTCACCACCACCACCACCACCACCACCCTCAACAACCAGAAACTAGTGAGACTCACTACCACTAAATATAAATACAGCGAATCATGTAATACAGAAGAGGGGGGAACTCTAACTACCCCCCCAGCAAAATTGATGTGGTAGTGAAAGCTATGAAAATAACCCAGAACAATCTAAAAATGGATGAATACCTTTTATCCAGTAAGCCAGCCAGGCAGACCTTGAAAAACTCTAAAAAACCGGCTCAATAAGAAGGAGTGGTCAGTGGCAGCATGGGCCCAATCTCCCTGTTGGCATTGGAAATTGCACTTATTAGCAAGATGGTATCGGAGCAGATTTTGAATGGGCTCAACCCTAGACTGGACCACTTCAAGGCCAAAATAGAGCCTATTACTGCAGAACTTGGTCAGCATTTGAAAAGAAATTCTGAACTGGAGCAGAGAATGACAGACATGGAGGACTCGATGAAGCCAGTCCCAGAGAAAATGGCACAGCTTGAGAAAGAGCTGGAGGAGCTCTGGGAGGTCTTGGACTATCAAGAAAACTATAACAGATGGGGCAATTTGAGAATCAGAGACCTCCTGGATGGTAAAAAAGGGAATAGCATGCTTATATTCTGTGCCGAGATTTTACCAAAATTGCTGGATATGGATATGGAGCTGAGCCATGGGAAGCTTAAAATTGAAAGGGCCCACTGAGCAGTCGCACTGCAACCTTCTGACCATCAGTCTCCTTGACAAATAATTTTCCAGCTGCATCACTCTGGAGAATGCCAGGCTGTGCTGGTGGCTTATTGAAAGAAAAAGGAACTCCTATATGAAGGAGCCAAAATTAGTATACATCAAGATCTTTCATCAAGAATTCAACAGAAGAGGCAGCAATTTAATGCCCATTTGAACCTGATGAGAGAACGTGGTATTGAGTTCTTTATGGCATACTCGGTAATCATTAAAGTGAAATGGAAAGGTGCCACTTATTCTTTTTTGGAGCCAGAGAAATTTAAAAAATTCCAGGAGAACTGAGATCGCCAGAATAAGGAAAAATTATCCGGTCGGTGCCATAGTAATTAAGGCTTTTTCAGCATTATATGTGGCACTTCCTATAATGTGACCCTGCATCTGATATGTGGGAGGGAAAACCTCCGGGACTCTCTTGATCTCTTGAACTCTCTAGCTCTGGTCTGCTTGCACATAGAACTATTTAATTGATGGTTTGGTGAGCTGCTCTATTTTGTTCATGTTCCAGAGTTGTACCCTTGTTTTGGATTGTGGAATATTGTTGTGGCAAGATGATTTCCCCTCACACCAACAGATAGAGGCTACTAGTAAAGGCTCTCCAGGGTCCTTGGTGGATACACATAGGCTGCAATAGTCTGTTTGTTGTGCCTTTAATGATCCCTTGTGTTTCCCCCTCTCATCTGACTATGTGCAGTTTATCAAGGATGGAATTCAAAGATCCCCAGGTCAAGAGTACTGGAAGAGTAGCACAAAATGGTGATTCCTGGAAGAAAGAAGAGAGACCTTGTGCATTGAGAATGCAGAAATCCAGGTTAGTGGGGCTGGGTGGGAGGGCAGGGAGCCTGCGCATGTAAATGATGGTGCTGGCTGCCCTTCTTCTCAGGTTCTGGACCTACTTGAAAATGGTGGAATTCTCTTGAGGACTTAAATGAGGGTCTTCTAGGGTGAAATGTGGAGACTGATGAGGAGGGAAAGCCCCTTTGGGGAGAATGAAGGCCCGGATCACATTCTGGTGTGAACCATGAGTGATGGGCTTTGGGGGGGTGAGCAGTGGCAGCCTGGTAAACCTAATTTGATCTGAATTTCTTGTCAATTAAACACTGGCCTGACCACCGTGGGCTGGATGATCGGGGACAAGAGTTCCCTAGAGAGAGTAGTTACATAGATCCGAGAGAGGCCAGATTGGACAAATGATTGGCAGTCGACTGTGGGGGGGACAACAATGTCAGGGGTTCAAACTCTGGAGGTGTTATAATGGGTGATACAGAGCCAATTCATGAGCCTGGTTGTGTTTTTTTTCCTTCTTTGGCTCGAGCAGTGACAAACATAAGGGTGGGAGCAGAGTCTGGGAAGGGGGAGGCATGGGGTGTACACCCTGGGGGTAGAGTCACAGAGTGGGCAGGGTTTCCCATGCCTGTGAGAAGAGGAAGCACCGGGGAAGGGGGGGAGAGTCTGTGAAAAAGTTTACCTACAGGGTATTGTCCTGGGGTAAATGAGTGCAAGGATAATCTGGAATACTCATTACCACAAGGCATAGTTTATCTTTTTTTATTGAGGTGTGTTAATTAGTTGCATTATAAAAGGGTGGAGCAGAGGGGGGGCATATCACAGGAATCAGTGGTTGGTATTTGCCTTAATTTAGTGATATGGTGGATGGGTTGTATATGAATAGGTATGTGGGTTCAGGAAGGGATCTGTATAGAAAAAGAGGGCTGTCTATTTTTCTATTGTTCAAAAAAGTTTCTACAAACTAACAGATTTGTTTTCTGGTTAGTTAATAAGTGTTGTAATGACTCATTAACTGCTCAGTGTTATAGCCCTGATATGAAGTTGCTCCTAGATCAAAAGAAAGGCTGGAAAAACAGGACCATACTAAAATTTAAATATGACTAACACTGGGGGAGATAGAATTGTCTCGTGGAATGTTAAGGGGGGTCTACTCCTGCAAAACGCACTAAAATCCTTACAGCTCTTAAGTGTGGCAACATTATGGTAGATCTATTGCAAGAAACTCATCTAACACCACAGGAGCACTTACAGTTGGTGGGAGACTGGGTGGGGGAATGTTTTTCCTCTTCCTTCTCTTCCCACTAATGAGGGGTAGCTATTCTTATACATAAGAATTTCCCATTCACCCATACCTCTCAACCTTTCTCCACCAAAATGTGTGACACGATGTGTGTCAAATGAGCAAAATGTGTGACATATCGTCTAACATGGCACTGGAAGCTCAGAACACTATAGCTATCAGTGCACTAATGTTCATAATGTTTTTGTATAACTAAGCATAATAGATTATTATGAATTTCTGCTTTAAAGTCTCAGTGGGGAATGTGTAATATCACCTTCCCCATGATGGACAAAGGGTTTCTGAGAGGTAAAATGAGTGACGTACCTCATAATGTGTGACAGTTGAGAGGCATGCATTCACCCCACACAGAATAGTAAAGAACCCCACAGAAGGCAGATTTGTGTTTGTGGTGGGGGAGGTTAATGGCAAGAGGGTTACCTTTGGAAGTGTCTATGCTTCATCGGTGTTCAAGCCCATCATATAGCAGAGGCTTCTAGATATTTTAAACAGAGAACAGTTACCAAATCTCATAATTTTAATTGTGTAGTAGACCCCAGGTTAGATTACTTAGGGGTAAGACAAAGAGCTACCAAATGTGTATCTCAGTGGAGGTTGGGTCTGGCTGATCTTGACTTGGTGGGCTCGTGGAGGACTATGTACCCAGAAACCAAGGGGTATACTTTCTTCTCACTTCACTAATCCTCCTGGTAATGATTGGACTATATTTATATACCGAGAGGTTGGAATGGAAGGGTGGCAGGGGTGCAACACAGTCCCATTGTTATCTCTGATCATGCTGTGGTCCAGCTTGATATACAACTCAGGTCAAGAACATATAGTCAGGGTAAATGGAGATTTCCAACATACTTATTAAGTAAGAAAGACTTTAGGGACTACTTAAGGGAACAATGGAAAGGATATGTTGAGGCAAATAGGGGTACTGTGGATGCGGTGGACAAATTTTGGGAGGCAGGAAAAGCATGTATGTGGGGGATTATTATAAGCTATATGGCCAAACTTAAAAATTAAAAAACAGAAGAAGTGGCTAGAGTTAGAACAGAAGATAAAAGACCTGGAGAGAAAAGTTGCAGGGGATGGGAGGGAGGAGGGAGGGAAGGAGGGGCTCTATGAATTGTTTATTGCTAGGAATCCTTAACCTTCTCCTTACAGAAGATGTGAAATCAAGGATGCTGTTTTTAGGCAAAAATATATGAGTGGGGGAACATGCCTGGCCCACTGTTGGTTCGTTTAATGAAAGGAGGGAAGACGCTTAAAAAAATTGTCAACATGAGGGACAGATTTGGCACATTAGTAAATGATGATGCCCAGATACGGCACTGTTTCGAAGAATTTTATGAAAAACTCTATCAGTCTGAATTTAGGAATTCAAGGAGGTAAATGGAGGACTTTTTAAAAGGTATTAATATTCACAAGTTAGATGAAGAAGAAATGCTAGAGGCCCCTGTAATGAGAGAAGAGGTGCTGAAGGCTATAGGGAGTTTGAAGAGGGGTAAAGCAGCTGGCCCAGGTGGTTTGGGGGTGGAGTATTATAAAGAACTGAGGGAGGAGCTAGCTAAGCACTTGTGGAATCTAATGGTGGAGGTGATGGGAGAAGAGTGGGCTACCCAAAACGTGCTGTGAAGCTAATATTTGTGTCTTGCTGAAGCTGGGTAAGGATGGTGCTGACTGCTCATCCTACAGGGCCATCTCCCTCCTCAATTATGACTGTAAAATATTGACTAAAGTTTTGGCCTTATGATTCGAAAAGGTGTTGCGTTTAATTGTGCACCCAGATCAAATTGATTTAGTGCAAGGTAGACTGTCTTACCACAATATGAGAAGGTTACAAAATGTGATATGGTGGGCTCTCAGCATCCTGGGCAGGCCTGTGTACTGTCCATGAATGCCAAGAAAGCTTTCGATAGGACAGAATGGCACTACTTAACGGCTGTCCTGTGAAGGTTTGAAATGGGAGATGGGTTTGTGGGAAGGGTTGGCACTTTCTATCAGGCACCATATGCCCTGGTTTTAGTGAGTGGTGCACCTTTGGAAGAGTTTCGGCTCTGGTGCGGCACAAGATAAAGGTGCCCCTCTCTCCTCTCCTCTCCTGTTTGCTTTGGCTATTGAGCCATTAACAATAAAGATAAGGAATGAGGGTACTGCTGAGCAACTAACGGGAAACAGCGTTTCTACAGAACTCCATGCATACTTTTATTAATTTTCACTTTTCTACCCCATATTGCTTTATTGTTCATCCTGCATGCGTGTTCCCTGAAATGATAGACATTCAGGACTGGCACTGTGGGCAAAAATCATGGGAACTCTTCCGCTGCATCACAGTTTTTTGCTCCTAAAAAATCTGGACAGCCATGAGGGGAACGGCCTAGCGATATCGAAGCCAGGCCATTGAGTGCGGAACAGTGAGAGGGGGTCTTCCTACTCACCATACAGGCAACTTTGAATCATTTGGTGCTCTCAGTCCAGGACATTGATAAAAAGCTTGATTCCCTGATGTCTCGGGTTTCTGCACTTGAGACCAGGATGGAGACATGTGAGCATTCTGTTCAATGGAATGAGGGATCTGTGTTGAGGGCCTGCAATGAGACAATGGAATTAATAAAAGAGAATGGGCTACTTCACAGGTGTTTGAAGGCCATTGAGAACCAGGACCATGAGAGAAATCTCCGGATATTGGGACTTTTGGAGCAGGCTGAGGGGGACGACTGCTTAACTTTTATCCGTTCTATCCTGCCCGCTATCCTGGGTTTGGATGAGGAAAACCCCCTGATAGCCATAGCGCATGCCTACCAGATTGCTCCCCACAGATCATCGACCACATCTGAACCTCCGAGAACTATCCTTGTGGTGTGCCAAAATGTTGAGGATTGGGACAGAGTTCTCAGCATTGCCCAATGTCAGAGAGCACTAAAATACAGGACTGATAACCTGAGTATTTTCCCAGATTTCTCTTATGCCACCAGACAGCGCCAGAGAGCCTTTGATGGGATTCATGGCCACCTTAGACAACCTCACATCACACATCAGCTATTAGTCTCTGCACATCTGCAATTGCAATGGAAAGCTAAATCCTACCAATTTAATGAGCCTGAGGACATTGGCAAGTTTCTTCAATTGCTAGAGCAGGAACTGGAGCAGGCAGCTGGAAAGGAGGACATTTCTTCTGAAGGAGAGTGAGATTTGGTTGTGGCCCTAGATGAACAGTGAGTACAGGGGTGCAGGGGTGTGAGCCTTTGTTACTTCAGATACATTGTTGGATTGTATGGACTGTTGAACTTTAAATGTTGGAGACTTTCTGGCTTAGTCTACAGTTTAAATTGGTTACAGTATCTGGATGGGATATGCCCATACAGTGAAAATATTTATTTTGACACAATGCCCAGCCTCCAAAGCACAGAGCATAAGAAGGGGATTTTCACTGCATTTAACTTTGTATTACTTGTTACCAATTTTATCCCACTTCTCTTTTTTTCTCAGGTTGTAGTGTCTGATAAGACTACGATGATTGTATAATAAAGGGGAGTATATCGTGAATACACTGTTTTGTCTGGATGTGGGTGGGTTATTTTAACTCCTCATATCTATGGCGGGGTTGTTTGTTATGCCTTTTGGAGCTCTGGTTATAATCTTACATTTGAAATTAGGAGTGCCGTCAGACTTTAGTAATAGTCTGACAAGGTGGTGCTAGTGGACTCTTCCATTTAAATTGCAGGCCTTGGGATTACCTTTTCTTACAGGAACATCTTTCAATGTTGTGTTTCCCCCTTGATGTACCAAAGGGGGAGGATGCTTTTCATTCTGTGTATCTCTGTTAATGTTGACCTCTGAACTATAGTGTCATCCTTCTATTTAAAGCATTGATCTGTGAGTATGCTTACGAAATCAATAAATATATTATACAAAAAAAAGATAAGTAATTGTCCACTGGTCCATGGGGTCCCAAGTAAGAATGGCCGTAGTCATATTATTACTTTATATGCTGATGATATTTTGTTATTTGTGACCTGGTGGGAAGAATTTGTGCCATTGTTCCTCTAGATTATAGATTAATGTTCTTCCTTCTCCAGCTAAAAACTGAATATTCACAAATTGGAAATTATGTATCTGGGGAGGGAAGGAGGAGGAAGAGGAACTACTACATGGGGAGTGAAAAAGGTAGAAAGAACCTTTACATATTTGGGCATTAAAGTGGGTAAAGATATTGGAAGTCTGTATCAGCTAAATTACACTCCTGTCTTTGAACAAATTAGGAAGGATTTGGCCAGATGGTGGGCTCTACCAAGATCTTGAACAGCGAGAGTTAACTTATTGAAGATAAACTTGTTGCCGAAGATTTTATATGTTTTACAGATGATCCCTATGTGCCCCCTTAATAAAGATATTAAAATTTTAGAACATAGCTTTACACAGTTTTTTTTGGCAAGGGGAAAAGCCAAGGATAGGTTTAGCAAAACTTAAGGCCACAAAAGAAAGCGGGGGGCTAGATTTTCCTGATATAAGGGGGTACTACTTGGCAGTCCACTAGAGATATATCAATAATTGGGTAAACCATAGCAGAGCAGTCTTTTTGCTGGATTTGGAAGAAGAAGATGGATGCCTGAGCAGAGTCTCAGCCTAATTAGCAAAGGGGAGCTTGAGAGTGTACTGCCATTTACAAAACCCAAATCCTCTGGTGATCCATTTTTTAGAAGTGTGGGAGCTGAAAATAACAGTACCCTGCTAGTCCCAGTGGCAGTCAATCCTGGCTTTTTCAAGGGGATGGAGGATAAGGGATTTCACTTATGGCAAGGTAGAGACATTCAACATGTGAGGGACTTATTTAGTAGAGGGTAGTTACAGAGTTATGAAGAGCTCAGAAAAAAGATAGATCTGCCATATTCCCATTTTTTTAGATTTCTGCAGGTCAGAAATTATACTAAGGAGCTACGAAGATCATCCCTTGGGGAATCCTGTCTTGGGAGACTGGAACAGGAAATTTTGGGGGTGAGATTTAAAGAAAAAGGACTTACAGGGAGAGCTGCTAGGCAGGACAGGGGCTTCTTCCTAGATAGATCTCAGGGGGTTAACTGATGGTGGAAGACATATCATGTTCTTCAGATCTCGGAGAACAATTGGGAGTTCATAATTGAGTCACATATGGGATTGCTTCTATGCAACAAATTCAGAGAAATGCAAAATAAGTTTGTGCATTGACTATATTATCCACCTTGTATGGTCCATAAAACTTTCCTGGGAATCTCCCCAATGTGCTTAAGGTGTGGGGTGGCCCGAGGAATATATTTTCATTATTACTGAGCATGCCCCTGCCTGTGAGCACATTGGAAGGGAATAGCCAAGAAGATAACAATGATGAAAGGAACAGCTATAGAATTTTCTCCCCTTTTGCTCCTTTTTGGGGTAGAGAGGGGAGATGATGGAGACTGGTGCCTATACCCGAGTTAGATTCAGGTCATCCTGGTAGTTGCCCGACAAGGCATACAAAATACCTGGGTGGCTGGGAAAGTTCCAACTATAGAGCAGTGGTGAAAATTAATTATTCACGTTTTGTCAGTGGTCCACCTTACATATGCTCTAAAAGGGAGGATAGAAAAGTTTCCGGGGGAGTGGGGTGGTTTCTTAGGCACCCTCACATGAGTGCAAGCTGCCATGCTAAGGGAGGGGGATGAAGGGTAAAAGAGTGGAGAATATTAGGATAATTTATTCCCCTTAATGAAATGATAATAGGAAAACACATTAATATGACCTTATCTTCTTTAGGAGCTTGAATATATTTATTTAGTTTTTGTTAACTGGGTTAGGTGCGCTAGTCAAAGCTGACTATTTTCAGGCATGGCCCGGGCGAATACATACATAAAATGAGATGAGATTATACAATACATAGTATATAGTACAGGTACATAGTATATAGTACAGGTAGGTTAGAATACAGATCAAGTCAGACAGTACTCGAGATAATACACATAGCTATGCAGAGATGACAAAAGTGGCAATTAGTACATGCAAATAACAACTGAAACTGGACTAAGTGACAGCCATAAAGACATTTTATAGCAAAGCTTGTTTAGAAGTGCAGCAGTGTCTTGGGCGAGATAGGGTGGTTAGCTGTGAGGCATTAAGTGGGATGAAAGCATGTGCAGGGGTCCCAGGATAGGTGGTGATATAGTTCTTTTTTGAAGATTGGGTGGGAGTTAGCCTGCCTCAAGGCAGGAGGGAAGGAGTTCCAGGTGGCCGGGGCGGTGCAGTGAAATGCTCCAGAGCCTTTTGAAGTAAGACACCTGGGTACAGTAAGTAGAAATTTGTTTGCCGAGCGTAGTACATGGGCAGGTGTCTGTGGTACAAGTAGAGCTGCAAGGGAGGAGGGGGTTTGGTTACGGATTACAGAGCCTGTGAGGGTCCCTAGGGAGTATAGTCGGTAGGCACTTGGGGAGAGGCAGCCTAGGTCGAATAGCTTGAATATTGACATGTAATTTATGTATGAAAGTCTTTGACAATTAAATAAATGCTTTTAACATGTATGTACTGAGAGATGAGCAGTAATGTATCTGTTATTTAATTTATTTTCTTATCTTCTTTAGTTATTTTATTATAACACATCAAATAGCTAATATAGAGTGTGGATAAATTTATGGACAAAATGTGGTTAAGTAAGAGAGGAGTAATTATATTGTCTAGTATTGTTAATGTATATTGAATGTTGTATTGTTTATGTGTGCAGTTAAATTTAAAATTTCAATAAAAATATTATACAAAAAATAATAAACACCATCGACAAAGGGCTCTTTGGTCACACCTAATTGGAAGGCTTTATAAAGACCTCATGGAATTGCAGCCCAGTGCATCACTCATGATATTGGAGTGATGGAACAAAGAATTACAAAGCTGGGTGGCCGGGAAGGAGTAAATCATATTTGCCTTTATCAGTTATAGAATAACAGCCTCCTATTATTGGCAAGACTACATCTGGAAATGTTTCATGCGATACTTTTGCACCCCTGTTGAACAAGCAAAATATATGGCTGAGCATGAAGGGTCATATTGGAGGGGGTGTGGAGAAACTGATGCCACACACACACTCATATTTTTGGGGCATGTTCCAAGATAACTCTGTGTTGGCAAGAGATTAATGTCTTAAATGCCTTTTTTGTAGATCAAGATCTTCTCACTCCCCAACTGGCCCTTCTTTCCATTGTTCATCAAACTGTTCAGGGGATAGTAGAAAACTACTGTTAATTCTAATGGCAGTAGCAAAAAAGACTATAACTGAGCTGTGGCTGAGGCTAACATCCCCTCAATGGTCTCAATGTGGCAATGATGGGTGTTCTTTCAAAACAAAACTAATCCTGATTTCATACCCTGATCAGAACGATGAAGATAAAATATTGATAAATAGCATGGAAAGTTCTCCCAGAAGCTGGGAAATACAGTGTAGTTTTGATTGGAATGAGAATAGTGCATAAATGTGTATATATCATGTCATGGAGGACTGTTATTTAATTTTGTATTAATTTTCTGAGGTGGTGCAAACTTTATATGTACAGTAGGTTTCATATATATATATATATATATATATATATATACATATACACAGTATGTATGTATTATAGTGGTGCGGTCGTGCCACTATAGTTAGGGTTCAGCGGTCATTTACATACTAAAGTCAAACATTTGGGCATTAATAACTTTGGACCTGTTCCATGGATTTGCCTGAAATTTGGTACGCATGTTTGGGCATGGTAGATCTCTTGATCTGCCAAATTGTGTTTCAGCCAGAGTGCCAATCTTTGTGTATGAAAGCGCTGAAAAATGCAAAATTATCCATTTTTGGAGGCATCTTTTGGCATTCTGAATGTGCTCCTGCATGGCCGTCATGCAGTGTGCCACTCTGTGAGATAGCTCGTTTGAAAGAGCTTTGGTGGCTGAACATGCCACTTTTTGTTTGGTGAAAAAATATTAAGGCATTCAAAAGTTATGGCACTTTTAAGTTCCCATTATGTCAATGGGAAAATTTATATGTATATTTTGTGATCAAAGAATGGGGTTCTGGCCATCTGGTCTCGCCTGGCAATCAAAGAATTTGTAGCCTCGTGGTTCAAGAATCTTTGTCCCTGAGGATTTTTTAAAAATCTTTGATCATGAGGTACACCATTTTATTTTCAGTTTTCCGATTGGAAAAACGCAAATATCTCGGCTCAGGGGTCACTTCTGAAGTAAAACTTGGATGGGTTTTACTCGGGGGCTCTGATATATCGAGTCATGTGATCAGTTTCATCCAAATCAGTGAAAAAATAGAGTTATAAGCTTTAAAATTTTAATTCGCGGCTCGCTAATGATCTTTGATTGCGAGCCTGCAAATTCTTTGATCGTGAGATTCTTTGATCGCGATCTTGCATCACAACCTAAAAACACTAATATCTCGGCTCAGGGGTAGGCTAGGGACACAAATGAGGGTGGGTTTTGCTCAGGAGGGTCCGTTCTATCGAGGCATGCTGCTGGTTCAGTTCAAATCAGTGAGAAATCCGTGTTTCACCATTTTAAATTCTTTGTTCATGAGCCTGCAAATTCTTTGATAGCAAGCCTGAAAATATTTTGATCATGAGATTCTTTGATCACGATCGTGCATCGTGAACAAGGGATGAGATGGCCCAATTTAAAAATCAATTTTCTCAGCCCAGGGGTGACCTAAGAAGTCAGATGAGGGTGGGTTTTACTCAGGGGGCTTCATTCTGTTGAACCACGGCAGTGATTTACTGCAATTCCTTCAATATTTTGATTTATAATATTTTTAATTATTTGTTCGTGAGCCTGCAAATTCTTTGATCATGAGATTCTTTGATCGCCATCTTTGATCGCGAGATAGGGACAAGATGGCCAGACTTTTTATAATGAAATAGATAGAGACATTTTACCAATCTTTAACATTGAATATCTCGGAAATGGTTTGGCTTTTTACTTGAAATTTGTAGGGTGTTTATGTTATGTCATGTAGATGTGAATTATGGTGTTTATGTGTTGGAGAAAAATTGTTTTGCGGAGATATTGTGTGACACACCTTACGTGTTGCAGACAGTGTTTTGCTTGTGGTGGTGGCTTGAAATTGATAGGATACCTAGCCTTAGTGTCATGGATGTAGTTTTCAGTCACTGTGTGTGTTAATTGTCAACAGGTGCGGAACTGTGCCAGTCTGATGAATGAAAATCTCCTACTTTAAAATGTTATATCTCAGACACGATTTGGTCTTTTCACTTGAAATTTGAAGGATTTTGACGGCTTGTCCTGTGGATGTAAATTACAATGTTTCTGTGTTGGAAAATATTTTTTGGGTGGAGATATGGTGTGGTGCAGTTTACATTCTGCAGACAGCGTTTTGCTTGTGGTGGTGGCTTGAAATTGATAGGATACCTAGCCTTAGTGTCATGGATGTAGTTTTCAGTCATTGTGTGTGTTAAATGTCAACAGGTGCGGAACTGTGCCAGTCTGATGAATGCAAATCTCATACTTTAAAATGTTATATCTCGAACACAGTCTGGTCTTTTCACTTGAAATTTGAAGGATTTTGACGGCTTGTCCTGTGGTTGTAAATTACAGTGTTTCTGTGTTGGAAAATATTTTGTTTGGCAGAGATATGGTGTGGTGCAGTTTACGTTCTGCGGACAGCATTTTGCTTGTTGTGGTGGCTTGAAATAGATAGGATACCTAGCCTTAGTGTCATGGATGTAGTTTTCAGTCATTGTGTGTGTTAAATGTCAACAGGTGTGGAACTGTGCCACTCTGATGAATGAAAATCTCATACTTTAAAATGTTATATCTCGGACATGGTGTGGTCTTTTCACTTGAAATTTGAAGGATTTTGACGGCTTGTCCTGTGGATGTAAATTACAGTGTTGCTGTGTTGGAAAATATTTTGTTTGGTGGAGATATGGTGTGGTGCAGTTTACGTTCTGTGGACAGCGTTATGCTTGTTGTGATGGCTTGAAATTGATAGGATACCTAGCCTTAGTGTCATGGATGTAGTTTTCAGTCATTGTGTGTGTTAAATGCCAACAAGTGCGGAACTGTGCCACTCTGACGAATGAAAAATTTTAATTTTGACATGTCGTATCTTGGACACAGTTTGATCTTTTTACTTGAAATTTGGAGGGTGTTGATAGCATGTTCTGCAGATGTTAATAGATGTGTTCATGTGTCAGACAATATATTTTTTTCGGAGATATTGTGTGGCACAGTTTACATTTTGTGCACAGTGTTTTCGATTGTTCTACTAGATTAACATTTGTTTGGGGGCTGGCCTTGCTGTTGTGAATGTACTGTTTAGTCATTGGGTGTGTAATGTGGCCTGACACTAACAAGTTGGTGGGAGCACGGGGCCCCCTCCCACCAACTTGTGCAACTTTTTACTTTTCTATTCTTTCTTAAAAAGTAAGGAAATTCTATGCAAAAAACTTTGTTATGCAACACAGTGAGGCTTCTTCTACAGTGAAAGAAAAGAAATTTGATTTTGGGTTCTCATCTTCGTACCCCACCCTCACTCACTCTCACCAACAGGCATTGGGGTGTGCGCTAGTCATCGGACCTAACTCTCACCCATTCTCCTACACTGCACCACCTTAGCTTGTTTATACATGGGATGGGGTGAGAGTTAGGCAGGTAACCCCAATGCACACCTTGATGCCTGTTCGTGGGGGCAGAGGGGATGGGGCAAGGTGGGGGACCCTAAAATCAAATTTCCTTGCTTTTTTCACTGTAGAAGAACCCTAACTGATGCATTAACAAAGATTTTGCATGGAATATATATATATATATATATATATATATATATATATATATATATATATATATATTATAGGGGCGCAGTCATGTCCCTATATTTAAGGTTGAGTAGGCACTTCTATGTTAAACCTCAAACTTTTCGAGTTAATTACTTTGCAACTGTTCAACAGATTTGCACAAAATTTGGTATTCATGGCCTGGCATGGTAGATCTCTTGATTTACTAAGTTCCATTTTGGTTGGATATACAGCTTTTGTGCAGTGAAGCACCAAAAAATGCACTTATTGCCAGTTTTGTGCATTTTTTTGTCTGTGGTGCTGCTCGACTGCCATGTAATCTGCTGGTCTGAAACTTGAAACATAGAAAGCACTTCACTTTAATCAAGGAACATGCCACTTTTTGTTTGGTGAAAAAATTTTAATCCATTCAAAAGTTATTAAAGTTTGAAATTCCCATTATAACCCTATGGGAAAATTTATGTGTATGATTTGTGAAAGAAGAATTGATATTTGGGCCTCACGGTCAAAGAATTTGCAGGCTCATGTGCAATAAATCTTCAGCCACCAGAAATTTATCAGCTGTGAAGTCCGCCATGTTGTTTTCATTTACAGTCAGGAAAAAAGTAAATATTTCACGTCATGGGTGACTTGTGAAATAATTGAGGCATGGGTTTAGATCGGGGGCTCTTCCCTCTATCGACCCATGCCTCTGGTTTATTTTAGTTTTGTCAAAAAATAGTGTTTTGCACTTTTATAATCTTCAGCCATGGCTCATTAATGATCTTTGATTGCGAGCCTGCACAATCTTTGGCCGCGGTCACAGCCGATTATTTTGAAGCCTCACGGTCAAAGAATTAAATAACAAAGATCAATAGCAATGATATAGTTTGGCTGCTTATGGATGTTGTTGTTTTCTGCCTAATTGTACTATTAAACTACTAATTGTGTCACTCTTTGTTGTCTCCTGTCTTTTTTTTTTCAAAACATTATATTTTGAGTTTTTTATATGAACGCTGTTCAGCTGAATCTCTTCCATTTACTTTCTCTGTGTCAGCTGAGTGCTGTTAGCCATTGACATCATTCATGAACTGACCTCAATCACTGAAGCATGAGAGACTACCCAGAAGTTCCAATCAGTCCTCGAGTCTGACGTGTATTCTGTTTTCACTAAATTCAAAAAAAATTATAATAAAGTGAAGTCTCTGTCTGGCTTCTTCTGTTCTAGAAGTCTTTATTTCTCACTGATTATAAAAATTAGCCACAGTTAAAATACTGTACTTACAGTTCTACATTCGGTTTTGCTCTTCACTGATGCAGACTGTCACCACGTCTCAAGTTCCTCTGGTTTCAAACCACATAACTGACTTCAGTAGTTTTCTGGAACCTGAGTTATGCACAGTTTCAGTGTTATCCTAGCACGTGACAGCTGCAAGTAAACAGAGATAGCCCAAATGAGCTCTGAACTTAATCCGACCGTATGAGCTTGTGTTCCCAGTTTTAAATTTGAATTAGTTTGTGGAACCAAATTGCAATCTTGGATCTAAAATCTGTGAAAAAATGTACAGTCTGCTGCCCTTGACAAGTGCTTCAACCAGCGTTATGCAGAGGGATCCCCCTTTCATTTTTTTAGCCTGTAAAATTACACCACATCGCAGATCGCACCTTGCAGCACTGAACAGTTTGTTGTAAATTATATTAAAATAATGAAGAGAATGAATTGGTCAGAGAGAAGGACTTAAAAATTTGATCAGCCACCTACAGTTTATGTGTCTATTTAACTGAAAACAGAAATAAGGATTTTTCATTTTTTTTATAACACAACGTAAATTAATGCAACACACCATTCATCAACAAGTATGACAGCTGCAGGCTCCATAGGTTCAGTGTGCACTTTATTGACTGCAAGAACATTAATAATTGGTTCAAACATATATGGTAAAATCTCTTGAGCAGGCACTACTGGGCCCTCATACTCTGTGTCTTCGTTTGCCATTCTGCAATACTAAAAACTAAGTAGACAGTACGAGCTATCCAGCAGCACTAATGTTGTGAAGTGTGAAGTGCAGGCTCCATAGGTTCAGTGTGAACTTTATTGACTGCAAGAACATTAATAATTGGTTCAAACATATATGGTAAAATCTCTTGAGCAGGCACTACTGGGCCCTCATACTCTGTGTCTTCGTTTGCCATTCGGCAATACTAAAAACTAAGTAGACAGTACGAGCTATCCAGCAGCACTAATGTTGTGAAGTGTTCAGTGCTGCAAGGTGCGATCTGCAATGTGCTGCAATTTTAAAGGCTACAAAATGAAAGGGGAATCCCTCTGCACAAAGCTGGTTGAAGCACATGTTTTTTTCACAGATTTTAGACCCCAGATCATGATCTCATGCCGCAAACTAATTAAAATGTAAAACCAGGGACACAGACTTATGTGGTCAAGTTAAGTTCAGAGCTCCTTTGAGCAGTCTATGTTTACTTGCGACTGTCGTGTGCTAGGATAACACTGAAACTGTGCATAACTTTGGTACCAGAAAACTACTGAAGTCAGCGATGTGGTTCTAAACCAGAGGAGTTTGGAACGTGGTAACAGTCTCATCAGTGAGTAGCAAAGCTGAATGTAGATATGTAAGCACATTATTTGAACTATGGCTAATTTTTAAGAGTCAAACTGTGAAATTGAGACTTCCAGAACAGAAGGAGCCAGACAGAAACTTTATCGTTTTTTTTTATTTAGAGAAAACAGAATTCACATCGGTCTCTAGAACTGACTGGCACTTCTGGGTGGTTTCGTGCTTCAGTCATTGACGTCAGTCCATGAATGATGTCAATAATTAACAGCACTTGGCTGACACAGAGAAAGGAAATGGGAGAGATTCAGCTGAACAACATTCATACAAAACCGTCAAAATATAGTGTTTTGAAAAAAAAAAGACAGGAGACAGCAAAGGGTGACACACTTAGTAGTAGTAGTACAATTAGGCAGAAAACAGCAAGATCCATAAGCAGCCAAACTATATTATTGCCACTGATCTTTAAAGGAGCCAGGAAATGATTTACTGTGGCTTGTAAATGTTAAATACATTATAAACAACAAGCAGTGACTTCCCTGTGTCTTTGTCAGTACTCTACATGTTTAAACTGTATATTTACAATGCTGTGCCATAATGCTGAACCTCTGTTTAGTTTGCCAGCCTTTTTTCTTCAAATTGGAGTCAGCGCATGCCAAGCTGAGAATGGTTCTCATCACTGACTCCGATTTTAGACCTTTGAAATCTGCGTGCATGAATAGGGAGTCATTTAAACAGCAGCTTCACAAACGGTTGAAGCTACACTCCTCCAGGACAGTGCAAAATAATGGCAAGGCTCAGAACAACTGTAATCTATATGGTAACCAATCATTCACTCTTGACTGCCCCCCCTCCACACACAAACACACACACACACACAGACACACTGTTGCCATGTCACCTTTCTAATATCAGAAAAAATGAGAACAATTCAGCTGACAGGCTCAAAACAATAATAATTTTTTGGCAACTATGAACAGCTCACTCAGCCCACACCTTCCCACCACCCACCTGCATAATCTTGCCTGGTCCTTTCAAAAATTAAAGACCTGTCCAAATATTAGTAAAATCTATCTCTGGTCTCCTCTGTCCTCTTTATCCATGCCAATACCATCTTGTTGTATAACGTGGTAACCCTATTCAAACTGGGAGCTTAGCCTAGCTTCACCTTTTTATTTAATACAGCCCAGAAGCCTGTCATTCTCATCCTCTGAAATAACTTCTGTAGCGGCTGGTAGCCACCTGTGTCTTTGCTCCCCTGGCTCTCTCGCTCTCTTGAATGGCATCATGGCCATGGGGCACACTAAAAAGATCCTCACTCAGGCACTTATTTTATCTGCTGTGAGAGAGCAGATCAAGGAGATAGCTCTTGGTTCTGTAGGTCACCCCCCCCGCCACTGTTGCAAACATTGGCAGGAAAGCACTGAGGATCAGTGTTGGGGGGCAGGGGGATACATTATGCATTAATGGGTGTAAGCACAATCGCATGAGGGGTGGTGACAAAGGTATAGGTACTGATAATCAGGTTACAAACATAAAAGCACCAGCCCATTTGGAAATGATCTCTGAGATTAGGACCTGTCTGATCGGTGATCAAGCAAACGGTCACTAGAGTCAATGTGAGATCATCGCTGTTGAGCTGACTCAACAAAAAAAAAACCTTTAGTAGAGTAACAGTAATCTGTCACTTTTTAGAGGGGACTGTCCTATGGTTTTAGTTGATATCATTGCCCCCACTGACCTCTCAGAGAGCTTAGTGACACCAGTGCACACTAAAACTCCCCTGTAACAATTCCTATGCTGCCAACCCTCAAGTTGCCAGCTGCTACATAAGTTATTTCAGTGGATGAGAATGACAGGCTTCTGGGATGAATTAAATAAAAGGGTGAAGGTAGGCTAAGCTCCTGATTTGAAGAGGGTTACCACCATATATAGCAAGATGATAGGGCAACAGTGTGCATGCATGTGTGGGGGGCAGTCCAGAGTGAATGGGTGATCATCATAGATTACAGTGGCTTTGAGCCTTGCCATTACTTTGCACTGTCTTGGAGAAGTGTAGCTTCAGCCTTTTGTGAAGCTGTGATTAAACGGCTCCCTATTGCTGCATGCAGGTTTCAATGATTTAAAATCGGAGTCAGTGATGACAGCTGTTCTCAGCTTGGCATGCGCTGACTCCAATTTGAAGAAAAAAGGCTGGCAATCCAAACGGAGTTTTAGCATTATGGAGCAGCACTGTAAATATATGGTTTGAACATGTGCAGGACTGACAAAGACAGGGAAGTCACTGCTTGTTGTTAATAATGTATTTAACATTTACAAACCACAGTAAATCATTTCCAATCTCCTTTAAATGGTTTGGTACTTTTAATTGAAATTTTTAGGGTTTTGATGGTATATCCTAGAGATATGAATTAGTTTGTTTAGGTGTTGGAAAATTAATTGGTTGCGGAAATATTTCATGACAAAGTTGATGTTTTCCCCATAGGATTACATTGCGTTGCTTTGGTCTTTTTACACAAAATTTTCAGGGTTTTGAGGGGATGCCCTACTGATGTCAATTATTGTATTTATTTATTTATTTATTTATTATACATATCAGAATTACAACCCTTTGAGTCAAGGACTCGTTTCCAAAGGCTCCACATCAGTTGCAGTGGATTCAACACATAGACAGCAACACAAATACAATATGATAGACAGGAGGTTGCAGAAGTTTTTTCTTACATACCAAACAGCGAATAGCAAACAGTATTCATATATTTGCAGGTGTCAGAATAAACAACATAGAATCCTGAGCCATCCAGTGCTCAGATAAGAGTTACAGTTTACAATAGCAGTATAGAGGTCTATACATTGCGAAAGCTAGACTCCAAGGACAAATACAGTAAATTTAGAATTGCAGCCTAAGATAAGGCGATTGTCGTCAAGAGTCTAGGAAAGGGGCCGGGGAGGGAGCAGGGCACCTATGGGCTAGGATCCCACTTGTGGAGTGCATTCGCAGCTGCAGGTGGAGAAAATGAGGCTCTTGAGAGCTGACTTAAAATGACCTAATTTAGTGAGTGAGGAGACCAAGGAGGGGAGGGTGTTGAACCAGTGTGGCACCCTGTAACAAAAGGATCTCTGGGCAAGTGATGTCTACACCCTTGGAACTCTGAGAGCGGCCTTAGTGGAGCCATGGGTAGAGGCAGAGGGGAAGCAGGGTGGAGGACACCCATGGGGTAAAGAGACCTAGAAGTATTTTTTTAACCAGGAGGCAGGTCTAATATTGTAACCGCTCTTCTAGATTGAGTATGTTGGCCAGCGAGTATAGAGTGCATACATAAGTCCATTTGTCTGCACCAGTGAGGAGCCTACAGGCCTTATTTAGGGACAGTTGGATTCTGCTGAGGGTGGTGGCATCAGTAGCAGCATAGACAGGGAGGCCATAGTCTACAAGAGACAGGACAGAGGAGGAGACAGCCAATCTGAGGCATCCGGTGGGAGGCAGTCCTTATGATGGTAGAGAAGGCCTATGCACATGTTAATTGCTGAGGTGAGCAGGTCGATATGTGAGTGAAAGGAGAGGGCAAAGTGAAAGGTAATGCCTAGGTATTTGTTGCTGCTTACTTGTTCTAGTGGGTGGAATGAGCTGGATAGTATATGGAGGGGCGAGTTTTTTGCCTTATTTTGATGATGGGCAAACAACATGGCTTTTGTTTTTTTTATGTTAATGACCAACCTGTGGTCATTGAACCAGTTTCCAATTTGACTGAAAGAGTGCTGGAGGGAGACCTGAAGAGAGGAGGGGTCAGGGTGGGAGGAGAGGAGAGGAGAGGAGAACTGCATCATCTGCATATAGCAGGACCTTGCTGGAGCAGGAGTTGGGTAGGGCATTTACAAAGAGACTAAAAAGAAGAGGGCCCAGGATGGAGCCCTGTGGGACCCCAGAGTGGACGGGGTGGGTGCTGGAGAGGGTGCTGTTAATTTTGACATACTGGGACCTTGAAGAGAGAAAGCTAGAGAACCAGTCCAGAGGGCACTGGGAAAAGTCTAGTTGAAGGAGAGTGTCCGGTAGGAGTGGGTGACAGACCATATCAAAGGCCTTGGAGATGTCGATGTAGACAGCCCCTTCAAGGTGGCCTTTGTCAAGGGTTTTGTGAAGGAAGTTTGAGAACTCCATGAGAGTTGTTTTGCTGTTCACAGACTGACAGATGATGAGGTGTGTTGGGGTTGTGAGGCCTAAATCTCACCCCATTCTCCTTTACTGTAGCATGTCCACCTGCTTACACATGGAATGGGGTGAGATGTGGGCCTCACAACCCCAATGACACACCCCATCAACTATAAGTCTGTGGAAGATGGCAGGTGGGGGGGGGGTTAGGAGGCAACCCTAATAGTCTCATTTCCTGGCTTTTTCTGCTTTAACCTTAAATGATGCATTAAACATAGTTTATATATATCTCATATGATGCTTGATTGATGAAACTATTGAAATATCTTTAATAAAAATTGGAATATAGAAAAAAGCCATCTTCTTCAAGGTGCAGCTGTACTCTTCCTGCAGCACCTCCCACACTCAGCTCTGCTCTTCTGTTCATTTCCCCTACTACTGTCAGTCAGAAAGCTTGTCTACCTGATTGCTCACCTGCCCACCCACCTGACTCACTTGTCTTTTCATTCATTTCGTCACCAGATGCATTTTGTTAGAGGCAGGGGCCACTACCAACTGGTGCCACTCCATCACACTGCCAGTACCATGACAGCCATGATGTCATCACTTGTTCACTATCTCTCTAGCAGTAGCGTTGTTCTCCACACTTCACAAATGGTTCTATTTCTTGTCCTTGCTAGAGAAATTAGGTAATCTATAAATACATGTTATATATCAATAAAAAACACTGAGACAATAATACTAACACCAACTGGAAAAAAATCAAATCAAACAAGAATGATGAGGCTTTCTTCCAGTAATGTCCAGTAACCTGGTTGGATGTAATGCATAATAGGTTGGGCCATTTCATCCTCAATGCCCCTGGGAGAATGGATCATTGCAATCTATATAGAGCCTTAAACTGAATGAGGCTGGAGGAGAGCAGAAATTGGCTTCTTTTGATTTATATATTTAAATTGCAAGGGGGAGATTTGCCCCAGTATATCCTCCAGGACACTTTTAATATCAGAAGAACTAGGGAATCCCTGAGATCTGCACACATTTTGGAGTACTGTATGTAGTCCCAAAATGTAATTTGAGAATTGTGAGGACATCAGTATGGTAAAGAGGATCTGTTTATGGAGCTCTGTGCCCAATAGCTTAAGGGGGTAAGTTCAATCATTCATTTGGGCCCCTTAAAACAAAGGTTTAATGACAGGGCTTTGGCACCATTGCAATGCTGTCTTGAGAGTATAATTTGGTCATTGTAATCTTGAATACTGGTGATATGTCCTTTATGCACCTTGTTATGTGTTCCTGTGATGTATCCTGTTATTGTCATTCAGTATTGTATAAGTTATTTATAATTATATAATTGTGTATCTATCCATTAAGTATTGTATAAGCAATCATATGATAATTGTAAGAGACCTCCTTGGAAATGAGCTCTGCTCAGTGAAGTATGTAACATCATCCCTGTTCATAATTTTATGAATAAAAATTTTACTACTACTACTACTAGTATTACTAACTGACTTTTGGCTTTCACAAACAACAGCATCCCATAGTGGCACAATGTTAGAACAGCCACACAGTGAGAGCTGAAATAGGAACTATGGGCTGGAAGCCAAAGCAGGATGCAAGGCAACTTGCATCGGAAAAAATTATGCAAGTCGCACTTGCGTCCTGCGTTACATCCTGGTGGGATTCACATAGGCAGAATGTGACATGCGGCAGGCTGCCTGCGCCCAACTGCACCTATGCACCTGAAACCCCCTTGCGACATGGCTTAAGGTTTTTTTTTGCAGCAGCTGTTCCCTATTCAGGTAGGGTGGCCACTATGTCCACAAATAAAATTCAGAGACAACCACCAGTGAACATCTGTCAAAGACCAGTTATGCCAATAAAAGGTGATCTAACTGATCTTTGTTGTTCAAAGGAGGTTGCCACGATGCCCCAGACCCACAACCCCTATGGGTTACAGACCCCCCATGGGCTCCTGGTCCTGGGCATAGCACGCACAGTGCCAGACTGCGTTGAGGCCCCCCCCTACATTTACCTGGGGCAAAATCTCCCCCTTCCATTACAATAACTCCCTGGTAGTCTAGTGGCCCCTCACTCCCCCACCCCACAGTGAAAGCCCCCTCCACACCCCCAATACCCTGCCAGTGACTGGCACAGCCCTCCCTGGCCACCAGGGCCAGTTGCCAACTCATCCGTGTGTGTGTGTGTGTGTGTGTGTGTGTGTGTGTGTGTGTGTTTGTGTGTTGAGGGGTTGGGGGGCAACTGGGCCAGCAGGGCAGATAAGGGTCCTTGATCTGGGGGGGGTCCATGGCAAGGGGCTTAGGACTGGAGCCCACACTGTATGGGGCCTCAGAAGTAGGCATGGGGGTGCCATGGTGGCCTCAACCAACACAACTGCTGCCTACCCTGTCCTGTGACCTGCAGCATTCCCGGGTGCTCACGCCCTACCTTGTGCAGCCTACAAGTCATGGGGCATGAACCGTTATCCGACTCTGATCCTGAATTGGGTGTACTGGGATGGTGGGCCGCAAGCTGCCATTGCCGCAGCTTGCGGAAGACCTTTCTGAATCCAGCCCTATATTTTTATCATACCAAGTTTGTGTTCTGAGATTGTTTTCCAAGGCTTTTTTTTATTCTGTATTACAGTTATTTGCTTGGGGTCCAATTTTATAAGCACAATAAGACACTCCAGACATGGTGAATGTCATGGGTTAATGCACATCCAAGGGCAGAAGGCCTTTGGTGCAAGTGTCTTGTGCCTCACAACACCACTGAAGCATGCATTAGCCTATGACAACTACCACATCATTGTGTCTTATTGATTAGTTTACATATGCCCAAATTTACAAATACAATGTTGCCTAGAGTCATTTTCTATCATGACTAAAGAAATCTTGATATTACTGTCATGATGTCCTCAGTCACAAATAGTGTAATGCTTGGTGTCACATGACGTCACTGTTTTTGAATACTGTGGCCCTGATCTTCAGAAGTGCACCTGGCAATGGCGCATGTGGTGGGGCAGCACAACTGAGTTGTACTGGTGCAACTCAGGGATATATTCAAAAGAGATAAGCCATGGCACATCTCCTCCGAATATATCAGGTAATGCGCACTGCACAAATATAATGCACTGGCACATCCCCCCCAGACAGGGCTGAATACTAGGAATGGGAACTGCACCAGTGCAACAGAGTTACACTGTGTGCAAATTCCTGATATTCAGGCAGCAGTATGCAAATGGGGCCATAACACATGCAAGATGCAAATAGGGCCATTTGCATGTCAATATGGCCCCATTTGCATATGTTGTACAGGGCAGACCATAGAAACATGCGTGACACCCTGCACGGCATGCGGTGCTGCCAGAGGGGGGTCTCGTGGCACCCCCACCTGCCCCATAGGCATAATCCCCATACTATGCCTTTTTCATAATTCCCTAGTAGTCTAGTGGTCCCTCCACCCCTCCCGTATTACCGATCCCTGGAAAATACCCCTTTCATACTTCCCTGGTAGTTTAGTGGTCTCCCCACCCCTCCCGTAGCCCTGATTGCTGATCATATGATAAAGTCACCTCCCTGGTGGTCCAGTGGCATCCCTCACCCCCACCCACACAGGACCCCCAGCTCACATAGCTCCCCCTCCCATCATCAGCGGGCAGCAGCATACCCACTGCATACCTCCGTGGCTGCCCAAAGTCATTCATTCACATATTTTTGAATGACTGTTATGGTATGCACTGCAAGCTCATTGGTCCACAGTGTGGGCCAGTGGAATTGCAGCCCATTCTGTACGCTGTCATTCAGCAGTCAGCCGCAGAAGTATGCAGGTGGGCATGCTGCTGCCTGCTGATGACGAGGGGGGCTGGGTGGTCTGGGGGTCCTGTGGGTGGGTGGGGGGTTGGGTGTTCCACTGGACCACCAGGGAGATGACTTTATCTTATGATCAGCGATCAAGGTTACTGGAAGGGTGGGGGCACCACTAGACTACCAGGGAATTATGAAAAGGGTATGTTATGGGGATCGGGGTTCCTTGAGGAGTGGGGACCACTAGACTACCAGGGACAGTATAGGGTGCTTGTGCCAGTGTCTTCGGAGGGTGGCCACCCACGGCCAGCGGATACTCTGATGCGCATTGCATTACAGCAGCTCACCTGTGGGTGGCTACTATTTGAGCTTTATTTTCCAGGCTCAACATTGTGCATCGGTATGCAGCACATCTCAGGGTTGTGCAGGCATATGCACCGCACATCCTGGGCTGAATATCAGGATGTGTCACATATGTACAGGCACGGTCCCTGGAGATGCATGGCATACATTATCCTTGTGCCCTGGTGCATCAGGACTTGCACTGCGCAAATCCTTCCTTTGAATATTGCCCCGGGGTGCATGTCTAGGGTTGTGCTGCAACTCAGTTGTGCCAGGTGCAACCCACTTGAATATCTAGACCTGGAGGTATACACTGCCATCTGTATACTTACTGAAGAGTCAGCAGGTGGCATTGCACAGAAACAGTGTTGAGCATATGTGTGCCTCCACAAACCCTTTAGCCTGTGGCTCTAGTAATCAGCTGACAAATCACAGGAAGGCAGGCAAATGCAAGAGATGACATTAACTATTTTCAGATGTTCTTTATTCTTGATATTGATTAACATGATTAGATATGAGGAAACTTGATTATGAGTATCACTGTGTATTAAACATGTATAATAAACAACAGGATTCATATTCCCTTATAAAAAAGGTTTAATAATGACACTGTAGGGTAACAAATTACATATTCAGAAGTTATGATATGAAGCTGCTCAATAAAAGAATGCTCTTGTATAAACTTTAAATATTAAACCATTAGAAATTTATAAACACATCCATTATCTTATGAAGGAAAGGTAATTAGATGAGTTTTTGACTCTGGAGATGTCAGACTTATGTTTTAACGCTTGAAAAAAAAGAACTAATTTTGCAACAACCTTTGGTGATACATGGCTGTCCACTGCAAGCATAATATAGATGTTTATGGGCATACTTGTCAGCTGTAGTAAATTGATAAAAGTCATGCAAAGGTGCCATCACAGTGCCTGAATAGATTGCTCTTGCTTTATCCTTTTGAATAAGAGTTTCTGCAAGTTGGTGAGTGAATTCTCCCCAGTTCACAGTACATCACTTACAAAGATTTCCTTACATGCTCTGTAATGTTGGTTTCCATTATGGAGACCCCGAACAGATTTCATTTTGGAAATACATGTAGAATCAAACAAAAAACGGCACTTACCAAAACATTTATTTATTTATTCAATTTTGGTGACCAGGTAGGCCCACTGAGCCCTTAAGGTCCCTTTTTCAAGGGCAACCTGGAGTTAGTTATAGAGATAAGACAGACAAAAAATAAGGTGCAACTTCCATGTATTTCAAAATTCAATACTGTGCTCTTTCCAGCCATTGAAATATACACTACAGCATCACATCTGAATAATACACATATCCAAAAATGCTCAAAATAATTAAGTACATAGTCAGGAACAACACTAAAAGTTGTAAATATGGATACTTCTCAATAAATAAGTGCAGAATTGTCTGTAGATGTTTCATGTGTGCTTCATCAGCCGGGCACATTAATAGCTTGTCCTAATATGTTATATAATTGTTACACTTCCATGTACAATCTTAATGGCTGTTCAGAATGTTCCATGTTTTTAGATATTATGCCACAGTTGACTTTTGCATTAAATCCAGTCACGGTAAAGACTCTGCAAAAGGGTGATTCTGTGCTTTACATTTTATTAATCGTGTCATAATTTGGCTAATGTGCACTTTAGCTAATTAATGTAAACTAGAAACTGTTATGAGTCTGCTCTGTGAATGAATAAAAGCATTCACTTTCCATTGGTTAGTAATACAGCCACTTAAAAATGTACATAGAAACATAGAAGTTGATGGCAGATAAAGACTGCAAGACCCATCCAGTCTGCCCATTTCTTTTTCTTCCTTATAAATGTGCCATCGACCTTTGCTCTGTCAATGGTCTATTCATATTCATCTGTATTGCTCCCTTATGCCTATCCCATGCCTGTTTGAAGCCCTTCTCTGTATTCATATCCACCACTTCCTGAGATAGGCCATTCAATGTATCCACCACCCTTCCTGTTAAAAAGATCTTCCTCACATTACCCCTTAATCAGCCTCCCTCTAATCTCATGCTGTGTTCTCTTGTCCTGCTGTTTTCTTATATTAAAGCATGTTAGATTCTTTCATCTTGTCAGTGCCCTTAAGGTGTTTGACTGTGTCGATCATATCACCTCTCTCCCTCCTTTGCTCTAGGGTATACATATTGAGCTCTGTTAATCTGTCCTCATATGTTTTCTGATGCAGTCTCTTCGCCATTTTGGCTGTCCTTCTCTGGACTGCCTCAGTTTGGTTAATGTCCTTGTGAAGGTGTGGCCTCTAGTACTGCACTCAGTACTCCAGACGGGGCCTAACCAGTGTCTTGTAAAGAGGGATTATTTCCTCCCTCTTCTGACTTGTGTTACCCCTACAGGCAGAACACCACTGTAAATAAAATGTGTGCAATTGTTACTCCTTTTCTAATTAATTAAATATGTATAAATTTGAATTAAAATGACTACAAATGATATGCCATGCCTCTTTGAAAAATATACTATGTATTAATGAGGGTACATTCCCTGGTTCATCCCTGCCATCCTGACTTCATGAGAGGTAGAGAGAAGTGTAGAGCTTAGTCAGGTGACAGCAGAGAGGATGTACACAAGTAGAGTATCTATAATCAGCATAATTTTTTGAGGCGTGGCATATTTTTTTTATGAATTGCCTTTCTCTGATGTAATTAAGTGTTTTCTTTATTTCACCATGCTAGCTTGGTCCCTCCCCAATAACATTCAAATCACAGTTAACCCATGTAGTGTTCACATTTATCAATATAATTTTAAAGATCTAACTTTAAAATAAGATCTTTATTCAGAGATTACATTGTTTCTGTTTGAGATCACTGCTTTATTTGAAATGCAGAACAGAGCCTCTGCAATAATATCATCAGGTTTTGTAAAAGCTGCTCTCCCACTGATTGGGTATACCATTATATACCATTGTAACAGCCCTAAGATATAAATATGGAGTGGCTTTGGTGCCATAGGTGACCACATGATACTGACCCTTCCCTCGGCAGATCAGGACTCTGGAGACATCATAGGCATCATGTAGTGTGGGAGGAGCACACTGGTGCTCTGAATGATGATGACTGCCAACACATGACATAGAGTTTGGCTCTTCCCCAGGCTGTCTCCTCCAGCAACATGACAAAGTATATCTACTCAGCTCTATTGTAGCATCTGAGTGAGGCTTTGATATTGGTATAGGTAAAAATAACTCAAATGTGTATTTGTTCCCAATTTCTGAATATTGTTCTACTATATCCATGAGTGTCTCAATGTTTGTACTATTCTGACCACTGTAAATTTCTTGACCCTCTCCCCTGGGTCACACCTGAAAATGAGTCTCAGCTCAGTGTGCCTTTCTTGGTTACCAAATTTTAAATAAATAAATAAATTGGGAGTTTATTTCACGATGTGTGTGTGATCTGGAGGAGGTCTGGACCGAAGCCTAGCTAAGCTGAAATACTGCCCCGACAGCTGAAGTGGATCAGACACCTGAAAGAAGTAGGAGATAGGACAGATATCCAGAGAGAGAGAAAACTGAATTATAAAAATATTATTCTAACTTTTAAAACACTTTACTCTTACAGCAGTTTTTTTTAAGTTTATTTGTCAAAGGCTACCAAACATTGTGACAGGGTTCAGTAACACCATATCCCTTCCGTTATGCAGAGAGAGTTAAAAGCAAGGATATATGTGTCCTCTCCTTTTCTGCTACTTGTCTGTCTTTTGCCTATCTGATTGTGCAATCACCAAACTTTTCTTGTGGCACATAGGCATCTCCCTAATTTCACTTGCTGTTTCAATTCATTCTTTTCCCTTTGCTTCTTTGTGGTTAAAAATACATGTAAATCATTATGTGACACTGAGATGCCTTAGTATACAAATGCATACAACTATATTATTGAAATGATTGCAGAAAGCTTTTTGGGTGTATTAGAAAAGATAATCTGGACACAGGGGATTCACCTTGAGGTGCATTTTGACCTCCACAAGTGTGTTTACTGAATTGTCAACAGGAGACCAGCTCTGGGACAGACTGTTTTATTTTACTGCACCTGTTACAGCTGGATGTGCTAAACAGGAGATGTAACTTACAAGAAACAGGATGCAGAGTTTGAACTGCCAGGCAAAAGCATCCTATACAATAAGAACAATTTATCTTTTTGAGAAATTCTCAGATCTAGGACTTTCCTTGTTTGTACTGCCTGTATGAAGCTATCCAATACAATTTTAGTTTTTCTATTTTGTTGTTATTAGTAAGAATAAAGCACTACTTGTGAATTGTATAACTTCTCCTGGTTTGCCAAAAAAACACAAGATCAGGGACCTTTCTTGGGCATGTAAGTAAGGCCTAGTGCACAATACATAGAAGTTTATCAGAACTACTACTACACAGAGTTTCCACTACATGTTGAAAGAGGTCAGCACATAGGACAGAAAAGCAGGACAGAAAAAAGTCTTCTTTCTGAAGTGAATGCCTTATTTAAGTACAAAATGTCATCACAGTGGAAAATATTCTTCAGAGTGTAAAAAGTTGGAACAACTAATGCCCCAACATGTCTCTTTGCACTTATGAAATGGGTGTATGGGCAACTTTTAAAAACAAACACTAAAAGGTTAAAAAGGCACAAAATTATAATAAAATATTGATAAACTATATAAAATTGTCCATCTATGGATGGTTTCCACCTCTCAGTCATCAGTCTTTCAACACATTTAAAATATGGTGTTTTTTGTTTAACATAGAATTCAAGAATTCAAAATTCTGCTGTATTCCTCTAGTAGAATGCTCTTTCTTCCCACCCAAACACACATAGAATGGTAACATGGGATACATAAATTCAACATTCTACAGAGTTTCAAAAACTACCACATACAAGTACACACACACACACACACACACACACACACACACACACACACACATATGCCTCAAGTGGAGCCAAAACCTATGTTTCATTTGTGGTAGGTTAAGCAGCTGGGAGATCTCAGGCAAAATGATAAGGATGGGAGGGAGTTTTTTCATGGTTATCAAAGAAACACTAAGAATGGAACCTCTGAATAATACTTGATTCTTTAAATGTGTTTATGTGTGTAAGGCAGGTATGATGAGTTGAAAGAACATTTAATTATTTACTTATTTTGTTTGATTTATGGGAGTTTTATTTTTAGGGTCTAGCTGAAGTTTTTAGGGCTGTGGACAGAGCCTACAGCCCTTCTGTCATCTGTAGCTCTAAAAATGGCTTTGCTTGGAACTTCCATTTTAGACATTTGTATGTATTCCTCCACAGCTGCAAAGTAGTGCATGCCCTATCTGATTTTTGCTATTTGTTGCTCTATGTTAAAGGCATCTGGTGGTGGTGGGGGGGGGGAAGCTACTGTATTGTACCTCAGAACTTCTCAGGATATTAACAAAAAAAATCTTTTTAAACTGCTGTTTCTATCATCTGTCCAGCTCAGTCAAACAGATTTGTTCTATTTCTTTCAGCAACCTAGGAGACTCCTATCCTCTTGGTTTTTGTCTAAACAAAAGTCAGACTCAGTTTCAGATTACAGACAGTGGAATGCAGATTGTTAGCTGCCTGACATCCCTTTCTGCATGACAGATTGGAGGCAAGCATCGGGAACAGAATACTGTTTTTTTTCTCATTTTTTTTTTATTAAATATACTTTATTAAGGTTTTCACAACAATGTTTACAGGCATCTGACATGCATCATAGTCAGTTTTCACTGCAAACATTTACACAAAAGAAGATTTAACCTCTATTAAAATACAGCTAAGTGTCTGAAAAACAACAAGGTAAGCAGATGCCTGTACCCCACCCTCCTCCCCAGCCCACCTCGACTGCCAATAGGTAGTATTTTCATTTATACTTTTGTTCTCATTTTATAATATGATGTATTGAGTGTGTGTTTAGTTGCAGGGTCAGGGCTTTGAAGAAAATAATAACATTTATGTAACTCATTTAAGATTCCAACAGGTGGTCAGAAAAAAAGTCTGAGAGCATTTGTGTAAAAACTAAGTAATGAAATATGCAAACAATAGCATGCACACTGGCCTCTGAGACTGGAAGATCAGTAGGCTGTGGGTTCTATCCCCACACTAAGCATGTGGGTTAAAGAGCTTGTGTACTGCCTAAAACTAATAGTAGATTTTAAAAGTAATCAACCATTACCTTTTATATTTGAGGTACTTTATCTTTTCTCTTTGTCTAATTAGAAAATTGTTTACCTGATGTTAATATGTGTGATGTGTGGAAAAGCACTCTGTGTGGCAGCTCGCATAGCTAACTATACTGCCCCGACTACATCACCAGCATCGTGACCTCACTAACTGTGACTTCACTGCTACTTAGGAACAGCAATTCAGTGACTGCCAGGTCATTCACCAGTGATTTCACTGTCATCTTGACATACAATTTTAATACCTAAGCAAGTCAGAGCCCTTTTCCTGATAAAAGGCTGCCAACATATTACATTTAAATAAACAACAAAGTCATAAATAAGGAAGTAGTGGCCTATGGAAAAATCTACAGGGAATTATACAGGGATTTGATGCTGCCTCTACAGGGAAAATACAGAAAAAATGAGGGTTTGTTGCAGGAAAATGGTTATTTGTATCTGGGAGCACTGTGATAATCGTGACTAAATAGCACTATATGGCACACACAAGAAAATGACTTTGGTCATTTGGTAGCTGTACACAGCCCTATTGACTCCGGCTAGAACTTGTTACATCTGGCTATGAGTGTCAAACATTTATTTGTATTTATTTATTGCAATTGTTTCACCTGGAAAGGCACACTGAGCAACAAGATGCTCATCTCCCAGTATAACCTGGGGGGGGGGTACACATGGATATGATAACATGCAGGTTATCAAGTGAACAGTTAACAGAAGCAAATAAAAAGCAGCATAAGGATACACGATTGCATGAATACACAAGCAGCGCACATTGAATGCTTAGGTTATTATAGTATTAAATAACAATTTTTGTGACAAGAAGCAGCAGACAAGGTAAATTAGCACAGTAGTAATAGCTGTAAACAACAGAGGACATATATGACAGTTATACAGTTATACACAGTACATTGGGCAAAATAGACCCAGGACAAAAGATCAAGGTTGGGGTTATATGCCAGCTTCTGTAGCAAGGCTAAGGCCACTGGTCAGGCATTGGGGAGGGGATAATGGGGAATGGCAGGTTCAGGGACAGGAGCAATTTGCAGTAAGGAAGTTTGCTAGGGCAGTAGACAGAGAGAAGGAAGAGGAGGAGTGCTGAATTTGTATTGGGAGGGTGTTCCAGAGCTTGGGGAGCCAGTATGAGAAGGCAGCTTGGCTGGCAGGGTCTTCCTCCTAGGGACTGAAAGTTGGCAGGAGTCACTGGATCTAAGATGATGGGAGGGGGTGGAGCATCTGTGAGCAAGGTGGCAAGGTAAGGGGATGGACACAAGTCGTAGGTTGGAGACAAATTTAGCACAGTGAGAGATGCAGTGGTTTTCAAGGGATGCTAGTGCCAAGGCTCGGTAGAGGTTGCAGTGGTGGGTGAGGGGAGAGGCATCGAGAACAAAGTGGCAGAAGGCATTATAAAGTGTGTCCAGTTTAGACAGGGTGGACTTAGGAGCTGCACTGTGTACAATATCGCAGTAGTTGATGGAGGGCAGTTTCATCTTCAGGACCAGTTCACGTCAGACTCAGGGAGGGAGGCTGCTGCAGTTCCTATACAGTGCACTGAGCATGAGGCATAGTTTTTTTGAGATAGCATCAATGTGGTCAGAGAAGGAGAGATGGCTGTCGAGCCAGACCCCCAAGTAATGGAACGAGGAGACATCTTCTAGTTTTTGCATTGTTTGCATCAACATTGTCTGCTGCATTCTTATTGTGGGGTACCAAAATCATGAGAAACAAAGTTCATTGTTTCAACTTCTGGTAGTCACAAAAGCACACAGTACTTTGCCATGTCATGCTGTTGGTGTAAATTCAGCTCATGATGGAACACATGCTTTATACAGATGTAACTATTCACACACAACAAGCTGCAGCTAAAAACTAGCAGCTACTATAGAAGTGCAATTTTGTTTGCATGGTACTGCTTCAGAATCTGAACACAAATTAGTACCTGTAATGTTCTGAGTTATGTACCTGGCTATCCTATCAATGAGGCATGATTCGATCCTACCCAAGATCTCATTTCACTTCTCTGTTCTTACTGTAGATGTCATAGCCTCAGTTATGTTGAGATCAATATCCAGACTGTGTAACCCCTTGGTGTTTTATTGTCTTTTATCCTGATATTACTTCAGGACAGACAGGAATAAGAATAAAGAGAAAGAAAATGGCATAAACTCAGTTGAAAACCATAAATTACTGATTGTGTATATGGTGATGAGTGAGATAGACTAGTGAAACAACAAATGACTGTTGGACACTTTATGCCCTACTGCAGATGACAGGATTTTAAGAGCTCAAATAATAACTGGAAAGATATTTTTAGCAATAGAAGCTGTCATACTCATTATGTAATAAGGAGTTATATAAAATAATATACTAGCTTTCTACTTCTGTTAAGGATAAACAAGCTAGTCCATGTTATGTATTTTCTGATATCTATCTGTTAATGATTTTACTGGTACAAACCATCTGACATAAGATGCTCCAGTATAGTATATGTAACTCCTACCAACAAGGCACATTGCTGCAGCCCTCTCTAGGACTCAGGGAACTACATATTTAACCATCTAGAGCATGGCCCAGGATCCAGTGTTCTTCATGGCTGGGGAACTTAAACAATGTTGATGTGGTGCCTCAACCTGTGGAAACCCCTTGTTGTACCTAATGACCCACAATGATGCCTCTCAGAATAATCTATCACTAATACAAGACCTAACAGATCTACCCCTCTATATGTACAGTAACAGACAAATAAGGCAATGGTGAAAATGACAAAAATATGAAGAATATGTATTGGGGAATTGGAACAAGAATCTGTGGAAGGAAGAGTAAGGATTAAATCAGGAAATAAAAAAAAACAGAACTCCAACACAATGCCTCTCCAGCAATCTCACAATGTCTGTGTTCTAGTATAGTATATTCCTAAAGATCTTAAGAAGCTCCAGTATATTAATATGGTATAGTACAGTTATAGTAGAAATATTGCAGACTTGACACTGGGATGATGATGATGATGCAGTCACTGGATTTTAGGAATAAACAGTAAACCATTTAAGTTGTATGTAGTCCTAAATCTGATGGCCTATATGCTAACCTTCTGCCAAGCTGTCCACATGGCCACAGGTGCCCAGGACTTCCAACACCATAACATCTTATCTGATTGTCTAAAGCCCATTGCAGGACCAAGACCGTGGTGAATAATTCACTGTTCTGTAGAAATTTATGTTTCAAAAAGTACTGGCATATTAAGTGGTCCTTCCACTGCACAACTGCTGCTACTTAGATACAAGATCTAGGTACAGATGACATGGTGATCATGGTAGCATTTCCAGTGGCATGAAGGAATGAGCCTTAAAGCATAGAGTCTTAGCCCCCCGGTCTTTCTCTAATATGGGTAATTTTATCTTCCACCCCTTTAGAAACGGATTTCTTCTCCTCTTTTGCCCTATTATGGTATTTTATTTTGATTATAGTTATGGTAGATGGCTGAGGTAGCCTATACTCAGACAGACTCTGCTCTTGCTCTAGTTCTTGCTCCAGCTGCAACACACTCTTTTTGCAAGCTGCCTGACTGAACTCATTCTGTTAGCTGTTTGGATAATCACAGCACATTGGGGCAAGCCTCTTTGGGCCACTGAAAGCACCCAACACTTTTTGCCCTGCAGCTGTAGCTCTAGATAGGAACTGCTGCTCCTTCACTTTCAAAACAGATTTCCCCATATCTGTAAATCTCACTAGAAAATCTCTTATGAAAAATCGCTGGCAATCCACAGAACATCTTAAACAAATCTGAAAAACTCTTGTTCCTACATCTAGTTTTATACTGAACAGCCCCAGCCTCCAGATTGACCAAGTCCTTTTTGGGATTGGCTTATCTGGCAAATTTCCTTCTCTGATTGGCCGACTGTTCCTGTGTTTTTCTCCTAGCTCTTACTCACAAGATGCAACTTTTCTTCATTGTCCCTTACTTATTGGTACCCTTTAGCCTGATTACCTGTCCATATCTTCTGGCAGACCCCTAACCACTTTTCCATAAGTCCTCAGGATCAGGGTTCAGAAACAAGGCCATGTTTATTTACATGTGTTACCAAAAAATGACTGTGGCTGCTGGCATTATGCACCAAGTGGTGTTGTTCCACAATTCTGTTTCCCCATCATCAAGGCCACTGTTTTTGGGTTTTTACCGGAAAATCCGATAAAATTCCGGAATTAGGGCTGCCTGAAGACCGTTAAAAATGAAGATTTCATGGAATCTGGCATTTTCTATCAGATCAGTAAATCTATAAAAAAGTGTGTTTTTCTTTTAATTCCTTCTTGTACTATTTTCAGTTTGCTTTATTTAATGCTCTGTATATTAAGCCTTCTTTAATTCTGATTATTTATGCACATACTAAAATAATGATAGCAGAATCCCGGTAAAATCCGGAAATTAGAGTAAAAATCACCGGTGAAATTCCAGAATCTTAAGTCTTGAAAACGGAATTTAATTGTTTTAATCACCATAAATCAGTGGCCTTGCCCATCATGAAAATTACAAGGCTAGATCCTCAGGCCTACATCTCCAGCACATGCTACAATGAGCTTAGCATCTGAGAGTGCTGAAGAATCAAGACTTCCCACTTCTACCTGCCCAGACCCACTGCAGAAAAGTTCAAACTGGGGCAGGATGAAGACATGTAGACTGCTCGATGACTGCAAACATCCATTGCAGTTCTGAAGAACCCAACATTGGTTACATGCTCACAATGACAAGAATACCTACAGAATGTTATACACAGGGGTTCAGATAATTTATTTTTGGGTGGCAGTCAAAAATTCCCCTGATTTCAAATTTGGAAGTCAGACCATTTTTTTGTTGGAAGTCACAGCATTTCCCATGTCCTAACTTTTAGAAGTCAATATTCTGTGAGATATATGATATTTTAAAAGTTAATACAGTATAAAGTGGTAAACCACCCTTTTTCAAAAAAATCAGCTGGTGTGTGACTCCCATGCCTAAAAATGTGGATGTCATTTTATTTTATTCACTGTTGGTAAGTCAGTGACTCCTTCCCTCTTGATTTTGGAAGCTTTTATCTCAATTTTGGAAGTCAAATACTTTGAAAATTGAAAACTGAAGTCCCGGCTACACAGACAGACCACCACTTTAAATGAAATGTGTGCACTGGTTACTCCTTTTCTAATGTATTAAATATGTATAAATTTGAATTAAAATGACTACAAATGATATGCCATGCATCTTTGAAAAATATACTAGGTATTAATGAGTATACATTCCCTGGTTTATCCCTGCTATCCTGACTTCATGAGAGGTAAAGAGAAGTATAGAGCTTAGTCAGGTGACGGCAGCGAGTATGCACACAAGTAAAATATCTAAAATCAGCATAATAGTATATAGTTAGGGCTTATTATTAATAGAAAGCCATGGCTTTCAAAATCTTGTTGTAGGACAGTTCAAATATCATAAAAGTTGTTGTATTATCGTTCTTATGTCACATTGATAGTACAACTTTTCAGACTTGCCCTACCACCTGATTGGCTGACTCAGAGTGGGGATTCAAAACACAGGATAAAATGGCATTGTCACTAAGTGAGCTGTCAGACAAGCATTTCATAAGTACAGTTTGGACACGGACTATATGGTCATCTCCATGTGTCCAAACTATCCGTTTTCAGTGTTTCTTTTTTTTTTTATGTACTGGCGCAGTTATGGGTGTCAGAGCAGAGCAGAATTGCAGCGAGGAGTTGGGAGAACCAGTAACTTCTGGGGCAGGACTGTATTGAGGAGGACTGGAATCTTCAGGTACAGGAGTGGAGAGAATGGCAAAATATCAAAGTTTGATGCGGGAATGTGAATACAAGGTATAAACCCTGTTAAATTTTGGGTAACCATATACTATATAAAAAAGTGGATGGATAACCATCCACAACTAAAGCTGTGTTTCCATCTCAGGAGTTGATGGCATCGTAGAAACCTCCTTAGCTTCACTCTCAATGCTTCTATGATGCCATCAAGTCCCTCGATGGAAACACAGCCTAGTTGTGGATGGTCAACCGTTCTATATATTTTGTGTGGCATGGCATATCTTTTTTATGAATTGCATTTCTCTGATGTAGTCAACTGTTTTATTTTTTTCACTATGCTAGCTTGGTCCCTCCCAAATAACATTCATATTCACAGTTAACCCATGTAGTGTTCAAATTTATCAATATCATTTTAAAGATCTAACTTTAAAATAAGATCTTTATATAGATATTACATTGTTTCTGTTTGGGATCACTACTTTATTCGAAATGCAGAATAGAGTTTCTGCAATATCATCAGGTTTTGTAAAAGCTACAGTGTTACTGATTGGGTATATCATTTTATACCATTGTAACAGCCCTAAGATATGAATATGGAGTGGTTTTGGTGCCATAGATAACCACATGATACTGACCCCTTCCCTTGGCAGATCAGGACTCTGGAGACATCATAGGCATCATGTAGTGTGGGAGGAGCATACTGGTGCTCTGAATGATGATGACTGCCAACACATGACACATAGTTTGGCTCTTCCTCTGGTTCTCTCCTCCAGCAACATGAAAAAGTAGATCCACTCAGCTATACTGAAGCATCTGAGTTAGGCTTTGATATTGGTATTGGTAAATGTAACTCAAATGTATATTTTTTCCCAATTTTTGTATATTCTACTGTATCCATGAGTGTCTCAATGTTTGTACTATTCCAATCATTGGAAATCCCTTCACCCCCTCCACTGGGTCACACCTGGAATGAGCCTCAGCTCAGTGTGCCTTTCTCGATTACCAAATTTTAAATAAATAAATAAATTGGGAGTTTCTTTCACAATGTGTGAGTGTGATTTGGAGGAGATCTGGACTGAAGCCTAGCTAAGTAGAAATACTTTCCCAACAGCTGAAGTGGATCAGACACCTGAAAAAAGCAGGAGTTAGGACACATTACCAGAGGGGAAAAAACAAATTATACAAATATTATTCTAACTTTTAAAATACTTTAGTCTTACAGTAGTTTTCTTTTAAGGTTGCTTGTCAAAGGATACCAAACATTGCGAAAGGGTTTAGTAAGGCCATGTCCCATTCATTATGCAGAGAGAGTTAAAAGTAAGGATTTATTTGCCCTCTCCTTTTATGCTACTTGTCTATCTCTTGCCTATCTAATTGTGCAATCACCAGTTTTTTCTTGTAACACCTAGGCATCTCCCTTCCTTCACTTGCTGTTTCTATTCTTTCTTTCTCCCTTTACTTCATTGTGGTTAAAAAAAAAAGTAAATCTTAATGTGACACTGGGATACCTTGGTTTGCAAATACATGCAATTATATTATCAAAATTATTGCAGAAAACTCTCTGGGTTTATTAGAAAAGATAATCTGGAAGACAGGGGATTAACCTTGAGGCGCAATTTGACCTCCACAAATGTGTTTACCTACTGAATTGTCAATAGGAAATCAGCTCTGGGACAGACTGTTCTATTTTACTGCACCTGTTACAGCTAGATGTGCTAAACAGGTGATGTAACTTAGAAGAAACAGGATGCAGATTTTGAACTGCCAGGCAAAAGTATCTTGTATAATAAGAACACTTTCTTTTTTTAAGACATTCTCATATATAGGACTTTCTTTGTTTGTACTGCCTGTATGAAGCTATCCTGTACAATTTTAGTTTTTTCGATTTTGCTGTTATTGTTGTTATTAATAAGAATAAAGCACTACTTGAGAATTGTATAACTTCTCCTGATTTGCCAAAAAGATTGGAGACCTTTCTAGGGTATGTAAGTAAGACCTAGTGTACAATACCTAGGAGTGTATCAGAACTACAACTACACAGGGTTTCCACTACATGTGGAAAGAGGTCAGCACATAAGTAAAAAGCAGGACAGAAAAAAACATCTTCTTGCTAGAGTGAAATGTCTTTATTGAAGTACAAAAGATCATCACAGTGAAAAATATTCTTCACAGTGTAAAAAGTTCACCAGCCATGTGGAACTACTATATCTTGCTAGGCACATAAATAGGGAGTCTTTGCTCCCCTAAAGTTCCTGGCATTCTCATTATGATGTAGCAGCTAGTGTCCAAGGTTTCTGTCCAAACAGCACCACTCAACTATGGTTCGATCCCGAACTCCAGAACCTCACTACAAATCATTCAACAATCCTCAAGAAGCCGTCACCTAACTCAGAGAACTCCTCATTAAATAATTTCAATCAGAGAGCAAAACAGTCTCACAGATTATCAACATTTTTGCAATGAGGCAATTTATCAATATCCTTCCTACAGACGTGTAGCTTTGGGTAAAAGAACACCGATCAGAAAGTGAGGAAAAGGCATTTTCTGTGACTAAGGACTATCAGATGGCCTGACAGACACAGCAACAATAAAATAACTCCCAATGAATGGTAAGACCCTATTTTTTATGATTAAACTCCAGATCAGACAAGAACTCTGATGGGGGTAACACATCTGCACCCAAAGACTTTATTTGTTATAACTGTAATAAGCCAAGCCATATTGCAAGATACTGCCTTAAAAATAGGGAAGGTAACACTGGAGCAAATTTGGCCTTAGCAAAGTGGGACAAGTGTTTAACAGATGTCAAGGTGGGAGGTACATTTTTAAAGGGATTTATAGATGCAGGAAGCAAATAGATCCTGGAGCATGCTAAAGCTGTGGGAAAAGACTGCACAAAAGAACCAGGTGCTGGGGACATCTGCATCCATGGGGACACTTGATACTATCCCACTACCCAAGTGACTCTGAGAATTAATGGAGTGTTACACTAAATGAAAGTGAGGGTAGTATCAATGTTACCTATACCTGTGATTATTGGAAATGACCTTCCAGGATTTGCTAAACTAATCACAGTGGGAGTAAGTGCTGCTGTTTCAGCAGCTGTGATAACAAGAGCACAGGCAAAGAAAATGTCAGATGTTGCAAACTGTTTTCCTTTTTGGTGACTTTGATTCAGATTTGTTTGAGCACAACCTCGAGATCCAGAAGTCCAGGAAAGAAAGAAGGCCATGAAAAACAGAGTCAAAAAAAGACTGATAGACATAAGGGGCTGATACGTGAAAATGTTGAAACTAAACTGATAAATGATTGTGATTTTGTCTCTGAGTAAACTAATGATGTTTCTCTACAAAGTTATTTTAAGCAGCTCAGGTGAAACAAAAACAGGGAGAACCAATGTTTAAAAAATGTAATGGGCTGCTGTACAGAGTTTGGGTTAATCTTCAAATGCAGGAACAAACAGAACAATTGGTCATACCAAAGAAATATAGAACTGAGTTGTTACAAGTAGCACACAACAGCTCTTTGCCTGGTCACTCAGGCAGTGATTGAACTTTTGCTTGATTGCTGTACAGAGTTTACTGGCCTGGGAATCATGAGTATGTTGCTACCTGTGCCAGAGCTTGTGCTGAATGTCAGAAAGTAGCCCCAGTGGCTAAAAAAAGACAAGGTGGCCCTGATGCCCATACCCTTACTACAATGAATGTGCCATTTGAGAGAGTTAATGCATGTGGTTGGCTCTCTAGACAAAAGTAAAATGGGTAATCAATTCATTTAGTAGAATGTAACTATTCCACTCAACATCTAGGGCAATTGCAATGTGTACTGTCACAGCCCCAAAAGTAGCAGCAGAGCTTGCCAAAATCCTCAGCTGGGTGGGCATACCTAAAGAGATTATTACTGAGCAGGTAGTCATTTTGGTGCTGCATTGCTAAAGAAACTACACTGACTACTAGGTATCACAGCCATAAGAGCCTTCCTTATCACCCTCAGACAAATGGTCTTGTTGAGCATTTTAATCAAACTTTAAAATACATGTTAAAAAGGTGCATGAAAGATGAAGGGATAGATTGGAACCAATACTTACCTTACCTGCTTTTTGATTACAGAGAAGTGCCACAAGTATCAACAGGTTTTCACCCTTTGAAATGTTGTATGGTAGACAACATAGAGGGCCACTAAATATAATAAAAGTAACATGAGAAGATAACCCCACTCAGAAAGAATCTATTACATCTTACATGTGCGCACTGAGACAGAAACTGTCAAAATATGTTGACATGTCTCACAGTAGTTGGAAAGAAGCCCCAAAACAGCAGAAAGTGCATTATGACTATGGGGTAAAAGAAAAGGTTTTTGAGCCAGGTGAAAGAGTCTTGTTACTGTTACCCACTACATAAAACAAACTGTTAATGAAGTGGCAAAGGCCTCATAAAGTGATTAGATGTACTAGTACATTTAACTATGAGACTGACACCCTTGATTGGACAATTCCTACCAAAATATACCATGTTAACCTCTGAAGAAATGGGTTGAAAATCCACCAAAGGTTGTTTTGTTAATATTATGAGAAACTGCTAACGAAGATACTGATGTAGCTTATGGCAGACTGGAACAAACTGTAACTAATAATGCTGTAAAGGTGAATGTTTCCTTACCACCAGGACAAACCAAAGAAATCTATAACTTTATAAAGACATTTCAAAGTACTTTTACCACAGGCCAAGCTGAGCAAAAGGAGGTGAGCATGGAATAGTGACAGAGACAGGGAATGCTCACCCTGTCAGACAAAAGACATACAGATTACCAGAGCAATTAAAGAGCAAATATGGTTAAGGATATACAAAAAACGAAAGAGCTGGGTATCACTGAAGAATCAAGATGTGCTTGGTGATCACCAATATGACTGTAAATAAAAAAGAAGTGGGTGTAAGAATCTGCCTTGATTTTAGAAAACTTAAATCATCGAGACAGGTCATCAATCCTGACACCTACTCTCATCAACGGATCAAAGGTTGAGGTGGTCGAATCCATGAAGTACTTAGGCATAACCTTAGATCAAAATTGCACCTTCAAAGCACACACCAACCTGCTGATTAAGATCCTGAACCAGAAACTCATTCTGCTTTATTGCCTAAGCCCCTTTCTTACATGAGAATCCTGGCTCAAGGTGGTAACAGGCACACTACTACCCACCCTGTTCTATGGTACACCGGTTCTACTGACTGTCACAGAGGCAGAAATACAAAGGCTCAGAGCCTTATACTGCTGGATACACCAATTAGCATCACCCCCTGCACATCACTGTCAGGTGCTGAAAGCCCTTTCATGGCCACCACTTGAAAGGCAACTACAATACCCATCACTATATCTGGCCTTCAAACTGAAGCAGGAAAATGCCCCCCCACCAAGTCTGGCCGAAATACTAATGAACAAACTGAACAGAAGGCCCCTCAGATCCTCGTGCCGCAAACTTCTTAATGTGCCCAAGGTCAAACCTAGCCTAGGACAAATGTCATTTCCAGCCAGCATCCCACCCCTCTGGAACACACTCCTGTAGAATTTACAGGAATGTGCCTCCCTTGGAGGGTTTAGAAAGGGGCTCAAAGTGCACCTCTTGGAGCTCAACCAATGTAGCTGCTACCGTTGACACCCTTTGCTCAGTCACTACTTAGTACGCTTGGGCCAAAGTACAATACGATCATCTGGGACACACAACACCACCATTTTATACTAATTTAGGGGTTGCCTCCTGGCACCAATTTTATTTAACATTTACATTAATGAAATACTCATAAAACTTCAAAATCCTGAGGTCCATTCGCCAAGGTCAGGAATACTAGGATTGACTGTCTGACATATGCTGGTGACCTAGTATTGCTATCAACTTTGTCCTTGGAATTACAAAGACTACTTGAACATCTAAACAACTTATGTAATGAACATAAACTGAACATTAGCAAGACTAAAACCAAAGTATTCGTTTTTGGAAATCATAGCAGGAAGAAACATATTTTATGGATTAATGATGAGAAAGTAGAATAGGTCACACATTATGATTACTTAGGAGTCAGATTTTCAGAAAACCTCAAATGGATGGATCATGTAGTTTTGATGTGTAATAAAATCAAAATGGCATTTAATGTATTTAAAATGTTTAACACCAAAACAGGCCAAACTTCGGTAAAAGAAGTTTTGAGGGTACTGGAGGCCAAGATAAAATCAAGTCTACTACAGTATATGCAGCAGAAATATGGGGATACTCAAAATTAAATAGGGTATAGATAATATTGAATAAAATAAACAGATATATTTTAATGGTCCTGCAGTCAGTTCCGGCTGTCATTCTTAATCTTGAAACAGGACAATATCCTATTAGTACACTGGTGACAAAGAGACAAATAATTGCTACTATCAAAACACAGTTATTGGAAGAAATGAGACTACCAAGACAGTGTTCAGAGGAGGAAATCTGGTATTCCTTCCCAGGCTTCAAATCAACATCAATCAAGATAATTAAGAGGTCTCTTTTTCCTAGTGGTATGGGTCACATCCTCCGGGACTCTTTTTGCACCCATGGGATGAAATCATAACCTAATCAAAAATAGACTCTGAGACATTGAGAGAATAAATATGAAGGAGAAGTTAAAAAAGCTGAACTTATTCAGGTAGTATAAACATATAAAATCGGAACATGGGCTGGAATCATATTTGCTCAAAGTCTCAGACCGTACAAAAAGGAGGGTAATAACTAAGTTAAGAATCAAAATCTATAAAGCTAACTACATTTACTATAGGCAAAACAGACGAAATGTAAATTCACCCTATTGCAAATGTGGCAAACTTCTGGAAGATGATGTTAAACACATCATCTTGATATGCCCCTTATATACATATCACAATGAAAAAAATGGCTGGGTGACATCATGGCTGGTCTCGACCTTCCCCAGAAGCTATGATAACATATTTATTCAATACAAACAAACTGTATGTCATGGGAAAAGCTGCATCCTTTTTGAAGACAGTTTATCCATGAAAATGTATGAAGTCCAGCTTTAATAATGAAAAAGTCATATTCACAAGAATATTCTCTAATATTTGGACATACATTGATAGATAATTTCATGCTGTTAATATTTAAAATCAAGTAATATCTTGGAATTTAGTTAATAATGGAAGCAATTTTATAAATTTATGCAGACTCTATAGGATTATTTTTAGATGCTGTGATCCTCTTTGAATGTAAAAAGTGGAAGTGTCCAGGTGCCCTTGCAGTCTTTGTAGCTGTTGATATGTTACTTATATGTATATGGACATCATTGTGTATTTATTACCCTTTATATTGTGATGTTTTTTAACTGATCAATAAAAAAATTGAATTGAATTGAATACTTTGCACATGGTGTAATTTATGTGTTTATCTGTAACCTAAACTGTCTTATTTGCATTAACAAATGTCACATAAAGATGATTGTAGTCATTGATTTGTGAACAATTGCTGCAAGTGAATGTTGTAAAGTGAGAAAGAATCTCACTGAAAATGTCACTGTTTATGATACTACTATCTGTTATTGTACCTCTGCTGTATGAAAATAACTCTGGGTCACCACTGAAAAAGGGACTGTCATGGTCGCAGTGGGCTTACCCAGTTCTCAAAAATAAATAAATAAATAAGTGTACATATTTGATTTCTATCCTATGCCCAGGATAGATGATTTGATGGACAGATTGGTAAGTGCCAAGTACGTTAGTACCTTCTATCTCACCAAGGGTTATATTGGCAAATTCCCCTAGCTAAAGAATCCAGAGACAAAACTGCATTTTCCACTCCAGTTGGATTCTGTCAGTTCATCATCATGACATTTGGTTTACATGACACACCTGCTACTTTCCAACAGTACATGGATGTAATTCTAGCCCCTCACACTGGTTATTGTGCTGCTTACCTGGATGATGTTGTGATGTACAATCCAGACTGGAAAAAAACACCTGAAACACCTATGAGCAGTTATCCTGTCTATCAAAAATGCAGGTCTGACCATTAATCCTACTAAGTGCACATTAGGCATGAAGGAAACCAGATATTTGGGCTATATTTTGGGAATGGAGACGTAAAGCCAGAGATTTCCAAGATAGAAGCTGAAGCTAACAATAATGTCCCTAAACTAAAGAAACATGTCAGATCATTTTTAGGTCTGGTTAGTTACTACCAGAAATTTGTTCCCATCTTTGCCCAGTTATCTACTCCCATCATTGAACTCACAAAAAAAAAAAACAGTACCGAAATAATGTAAAATGGTCCCGAAAGTATGATGATGAGGCTTTTTGGTCCATCAAGGCTGCATTACGTTCAGCCCCTCTTTTAAGAAGTACAGAATTTGAGAAACAATTTCTGTTACAGACCGATGCATCAGAGGTAAGCCTAGGTACAGTCCTAAGTCAAAATATAGATGGGAAGGAACATCCCATTCTCTATGTCAGTAGAAAACTATATGACAGAAAGATAAAGTACTCCACCTTTGAAAAAGAATGCCTCGTTACAAAATGGGCAATGGAGTCTCTAGGTTTCATCTGGTAGGAGCTGACTTTGCGCTTATAACAAATCACATTCCTCTCTGTTGGCTTACTCAAATGAAGGATAAAAACCCGAGAATCACAAGGTGGTACCTGGTACTATAGCCATTTAAATTTGAAGGGATGCACAAATCCAGAAATAGAATATTAATGCTGATTTTCTGTTAAGATATGGAGCAGGAATTGAGAATTCAGAATGGGTACTTCCCCCAGTATTGTATATCATGGGAGGGAGTCACATCAGCCCTTTGTAAGTGGACTGTCCTGCTGGATCAAAAACTGTATTCCTTCATGTGTCACTTTATTGTAAGTTTTCTCTTGAAACTTATAAATAAAAAGTAAAAGAAAACTACAATGTTTGCTATAAAAGGTTTTGTAGAAAAAGGAATACTGCATATGCAAAAACTGTAAATGTTATAAGGTAATGTTAAAAGAGAAATAAAATAAGGGTTTGGAAATCTTTTTTTAGGGAAACAAAAACAGTTTCCAGCTTAAAGAAGGTAATGTGTTACAGGATTGGGTAAGACCCAATCTGTTTGCCATTGCCTTTTCTACTACGTGTCTATCTCTTGACTATCTGATTGGGCAATAAAAGTTTTCTTGTGGCTCCTAGGAATTGTCCACCCCAATGGCCACACAATCCCTCCATGTTATCTCCCTACCTTCACTTGCTAGTTCTATTCTTTCTTTCTCCCCTTGCTGATCTGTGGTTAAAAAAATATATGTGAATCTTTATGTGAAACTGGGGTCCCTTGGTTTGCAAATGTGTATAATTATATTGTTGAAATGATTGCAGAAAGCTCTTTTGGTTTATTAGAAAAGATCATCTGTAATACAGGGGATTGAGCTTCAGATGCATCTTGACCTCCACAAGCTTGTTTACTAATTTGAAGCAGATTTGGTAAGGTGGCTACTTAAACATGACCAGTGCCAATTTGACAAACACAGAAGTAAACCACCAAATAAGTCTGGCTTCATGGTCTACCTAAATAAAGACTTATGATAGTTAAAAAAAGTCATTTATTACATGTTGAAAATTAAAAAAAAACTATAAAACAGTAGCACCTTCCCCATAAATGCCAACGTTTCACATTATCCAACCCATTTTCAAGGCCTTGATAAAAAACTGGATGACATGAAATGCTAGCATTTGTCGAGAGTGTGCTACTGTTGTACATTTTTTTTTATTTTTATGCATGTGACAAATGCCTTTTTAATGGCACCTATCATAAGCGGTCTTTTATTTTGGTAGACCATGTAGTCGAACATATCTGGTGGTTTGTTTACATAATTGTTAACAGTAAGTCAGCTCTGGGACAGTGCTCAATTTTGTTGTACCTGCTAAGACTAGACGTGTTAAACAGGAGATGTAATTTGCAAGAAACAGGATGCAGATTTTGAACTGCCAGGCAAAAGCACCTTATATAATCATATATATATTTTTGTTTATGAGAGGGAGAAAGAGAGAGAGAGAACAATACAGAGACTCTCAGATGTAGGACATTTTTTATTTGTGCTGCCTGTATGAAGAGTTATTTTGTTCAATGTTAGATTTTATTGTTATTGATAAGAATAAAACACTACTTGCAAATTTTTATAACTTCTACTGGTCTGCCTATGCTTCCTTACCTCTGCCCCTACAACAGACATATTGCAATCACTATAAGCTGTGAGACAACTTTTGGGGGCCTGACTGGTCTCCACCTATCACAGCTTCCAATTCACCAATCTACACTCTCTGCCAACTGTGACAGGTTAGGAATCTGCTAGTCCCTGGGGGAGGTTTAGCTTCTCTTGCAAAGTCTGCAGACCTGTAAACAAAGCAAGGATTTCCCATGAACAAACTCAGCACTTTTCTAATTCTTCCTTTTCTGTCCTGTCTTTTCTTTTTCTGGCTGTGGGATGGCTACTCACAGTCACCTCTTCCCTATAGATCATTTATTGTTCTTTTTCTTTCCATTGCAGACCATTTCTTTAGTTTGCATACTAGTGGTTTGAAAACATGACCTCCCCCCTCCATAAAATGAAACCCTAATGCAAATAACCTTGCGGTAGCTGAAATATAGCCAGGTGATTGTACATCCTGCTGCTGTCAGCAGTATATCAGTGCTAAAACATATACTGAGCAGTGTGCTGAATCCTCGTAAAGTTAAACTGTTTTCTAACCTGAACAAACAAACCTGTAGTTAAAAGCAATTGTGTTACCTCCAAATTTATACCTGGGCAGAGGAACAGTGTGAAACTAACAGTTTCTGTGAAAAGACCCTGCTAGATTAGTTGTTTCAAGCACTTTATGTTTTTTTTTCTTTAGTTTTAGCAATGTTGTAAAGAAAGAGGGAATTATGTCTCTGTTACATCCTGCTTTGCTGGTATCTAGTGACTGCATGCAGTATGGCTGCTTAGGGCAGGGTCAGCCTCTTTTCCAGATTACTAATAGTTCCTACAGGAAAACTGTCCCTGGCCACTGGGCGGTGATCAGGGTGGGACTCAAAGGACATTTACATATGTCATTATTAAGCTGTTATACATGTCACACTAATGTTTTAAAGTGCAGATATCAGTCTAAAGAGGTCCATGCCCTAACTGCTGTTTGTGTGTCTGCCTTGAATTTATGTTTCACCATTTTACCTCTGTTTCAAAGCCCAATTGGATGAATGGGTGGCTCTAGTGATCAAAAGGGTAGGTATAAAAACTGCAAAGGAAGATAGAGATCAGATCTGCTTAGTAGTTGCCTAGCCTTAACAGAGGTAAGATCTCAGTCTCTCTCCTGCTATTTTCAGTAGCGATTGAGTATTGGAGATCCAGGTGTGAAGGCCTAACTGAGAGTCACACCTAGAGCAAGGGGCGATTACTACTCTTGTGTTCACTGGTCACTGGACTTCTAACCTGCAACAGAAGGTGTGATGGACATTTATGTTATTGATCTTTTATTTTGAATTATTTTAAGTTTTGATTTATTGCCTGATTATGAGCCCTCCTTGAATAAAACCACAGTGAAGTGTGTTGCACCATATAATCTGTGTCCTCACTTTCCTTCTGCACTCTTAACCCCACAACACTGATCGTCTGCTTTTTTCTTTGACGTACTTGGCCAATTAAATGGCTGAAAAATGCAAGGTGGAAGGGGATTTCTTGTAGTTCATACAGGCAATGGTTGCTGGACTGTTCATCCTCATGCTGTATGTAATGCTGTTATTTGCTTTGTTTCTCTTCCTCAAAGAAATATCAGAGATTTAAACAAAAAACAGCACACATAGAACTTCATATGAAGATATACCTTGCAGCAAGAATATGTCAATGCTGATACTACTTTTAAAGTGCTCAGGTGCTTTTATTTATATATAAAACATGTAACCCTCACTGAGCATCAGCATAAGGGGCATCTCAATAAAGCACAGTGGGACAAACAGACTAATCAACCTAATGCATTTCATGCCGGGGCACTTCTTCAGAGGTCTTAAATGATCATTCAACCCCCATTTATATAGTGTAATCAATTAATAAAGTTAATTAAAAATGTATAAATCTGATACATTTAACACATACTAGCTTATTAATTACAAGATGCGCAGTTAACTATAAATATATCAACATACATTGCTTGAAATCACATAGTGTAACATGGAAATAGCATGACTAGAAATTGCTCATGATATTATAAATAAACATTTTTTTGTAGAGCATTAAAAACGTACAGCGGCATCAGCCATAACACAACACAGTAATGCTGCAGTATGATACAAGATGCTTTCAGCGGACTGCAGGGAACAGTGTAATTCAATGACAACCAAGCCCTTTTGTCATGTAGTATTTTGTGACATGCAATTTACTGCATTGCATTGTGGCTGGCTCCTGCATATTTCTGTGTCTCGAGCTTCATTTTCAACTCCTGTCTTCCAGGGTTGTGCTTTATCATCCTGTCTTTGTGTAGTAATACTTTGATTCCTTACAAAATCTTCCATGTACAATGTCTGAATCAAAAGAAATAAATAACATGTAAATATATGTATCAATTTGATTCTCAACATCCGAGCCCTGAGCCTTTACCCTCAGGCATTGGAGGCAAACAAAAAACATTACTCTATCAGACCAATAGAGAGCAATAACTGAAATGTTAAGCATTTAATCAGTTGATTTAACTGTTTTTGACAAAAACATTTTAAGGCATCTTTGAGGCTCAAACTCTGTGCCTTATGTACCAACAATGAAGCAACTACTGCTGTACCTACAGTATATAGTTAGTGTCAATTTGATATGAAAATATTTAAGCAATAAGACATGACACGGTATGCCTTGTGGTGGGATAACAGCACACCTCGGTTGTGTTATGAGGCACAAGGCATTGCTGAGTGCCTCCACACAACCCAGAAAATGCCATTATCCTACCACAATACTGCCCTTGAATGTCTTATCGTGATTATAAAATGGGTTCAAGTATCAACAGAGGTGCTCAACCAGTAGCTGGTAAAACAGTGTTTACAATTCAATCAAAACATACCCAAAATGTAAAATTAGAAAGGGCATCACCATGGAAATGACCATGTTAAGTTTTTCTCACAATTGTGAATTAAAAAGAGGCTGAAAATGCCATAAAAATGTGTTTATTAACGTATGCACCATAAAGTTCAAAAAACAGGAGAATGGTAAAAGCTAAGGGTCTTCTTGAGAAATCACTTGTTAGTGTGAAACTGTTGAGCTTTTACCATTCTCCAGTTTTTTATACTTTATGGTGCATATGTTAATAAACACATTTTTAATGGCAATTTTCATTTACCATTCTCCCATTTTGTATACTTGATGGTGCATAAGTTAATAAACAGATTTTTATGGCAATTTTCAGCCTTTTTTATTCACAATTGTGAGAAAAACATGAGATGGTCATTTCCATAGTGGTGCCTTTTCTAATTTAAATTTTTTATTATATAATGAATCCAAGATTTCTTTTTTGGGGGGGGAGGGGGTGTAGAAATGCACCACAATCAAAAAAGAAACATTTTTATGACTTTTTTAACAAAAGGTTTATCTGCCTCAACAAAACAGTCCCAGCACATCGCAGCATTGACATGCCATCTCAGTTTCCAATATTTTGCACATCAAAATACATGTAGTTTTAATCATCTCATAAACATCTGGTTTCCCCAACCCACCCCCATTTACCCTTTTCCTCACCTTTCTTTCTTTTTCTTTATATTATCCCCCCCCCCTTTCTCTATTTTATTTTCTGTCTTGCCTACATTCAGGAGATGGAATGTTTACTATGTATGGAAGACAAGAATGCAAATCTCTGCTCAGTTCTACTGGCAGAATGTTCACCCCACTATCACACAACAGAAGGCATCAGATGGAACCAGGGCTTTTGTTTTATCTATAGAAGGTTAAACAGCACAGATTACCCCAGTAAGCAGGTGAGGATAGGAGGGGAATTTTTCATGGTCAGAAAAGAAACACCATGGGCCCAATTCACAAAGCCCTTATGGAAGATGCAAGGGTGCTTGCACCACAAGGACTGGTATTAGGTGCAGCTTTCACCAAAAGATGTGCCCCAAGCAATTCACAAAAGCAGCCTGTGACAAACGCAGGCTGCATGCACCAAAGGGGGCTTGTGCCATCCTTGTGGCACAAAATCATCTTCAACGTGGTGCTAGGGGGCTTGTGGCAGACACAGGCTGCCATATCCCTGAAATCAGGATTCAGGAAACCCTCTCATAAGGCTAATATCTAAGTACCATTAGACCAGCCATGGCTGGTCTAGGGGTACTTAATAATGTCCTCTGGGAGGGGTTTGAACTGTGTGCCAATGTGCCACCATCCCCCCTCCCACTCCAGACCTCCATTGTAGGAATAAAGTCCTAGTACCTCCCCCAACCCCAACCACCTTTTAATTAAAAATAATTGGCCCTGGTGGTGTAGCAGCCCCCCAGCCATGATCCTCATTTCTTAAAAAAAAAAACTCCTTGGTCATCTGGCAGCTCCACCACAGCCGGGCATCAACTAATCTGTTAAGGAGCATACTATATACAGTACGTGTGAGTTGTCAATCAAAGCACCTACTTTACACAGTATGTTCCTTGATAGCTCAGTCAGCACCCATCCATGGTGGACAGCAAAGGATTGTGCTGGGCGCCAGCTCTCGGATGAGAAAGGGGGGAAGGGTTGTGGTTGGATACTGCCTGCCAGGGTGGGGGAGGGGTCTGCTATACCACCAGGAAAGTTTTTTTTAATACATGGGGATTAGGGCTGGGGGGGCTGCTAGACAACCAGGGACAATTATTTTTAATAAATGGAGATCAGGGATGGGGAGGCTACTAGACAACCAGGGACAATTATTTTTAATAAATGGGGATCGAGGCTGAGGGGTCAGCTAGACCATCTGGGAGGTTAGCATTTAATAAACAGGAATTGGGGCTGGTGGGGTCCACTAGACCACCAGGGATGAGATTTTTTTATTACAAGGGGATTAGAGCTGGGGGGCACTAGCCACCAATGACTGCTGTTCATGGTGATGTTGCCACACAGCCACCCGGTGGCTTGCGGCACACCTTCCAGATGTGCTTTCTGTTTGGTGCAGAGCCACAGTTGCAGCAAGCCATGGGACTTTGCCACTGGGACCCTACCTGATAGTGAATCAGGTGCAGTATCCTTGGCACACCAGTGATCGGCCCAAGCTGCCTTTGGCACAGCTTGCACTGACCTTTGTGAATTGGGCGCTATAAATTAAAATAGTAAGTACTGTAGTACTTCATTTTTTATGTTATGTAAGTGTGTGTAAGAAGAGGATTATGAAGGCAAATAACATTTAATTATTATATTTAAAAATTTAGGGCAGTTTTATTGTTAGGGCCTAGTCGAAGGTTTTTAGTGAGTCAGTCAAGGATGTGTGTTGGTATTGATTTTATTGTGAAGAGTCTGCTGGATCTTCCTCCAGTGCTGTTGTGCTGGGATATCAGCACTGGGTTCTGAGCTCCTCAACCAATCAGGTTTCTGGATTTTTTATATTCTATAATTATGATAATTTATTGGTATTGTTCAGTATCTTAAGAGCCAAAACAAAACATACAGAACGTTCTTACTCATTGGTTTGGAGAGGATCCTTAAACATCCTCAAGGAGGAGACTGGGAGAGGTGCCTCAACCAAAGAGAACATTTTGGATATACTGTACTTCTTTGAGGTCAAGCATATCCTGGGTCTCAGCAAGAAGATGGAAATAGCAACATTATTATAATGAATTCAGAATGAGATTATGATGTGTATTAGATTAAAAGTTTTTTAACTCAGTGTATCTTTCAGAATGGTTTAGTGTTACTTTATTGCATAGATGCTCCTTGTAAAACATATTGACAGGATTAAAAACATGGCTATATCACAATATAGAGACCATATAAAGGGGATTGCCAATGGTGGGTGACCCAGGTTGTCAGGGGCATCCCTATCTGGAATGGGGGGGAGAGAGAAGACAGAGAGAGCAAGAAAGTGAAAGAAAGAGAGAAGAAAAGGGTGAGCTTAGTAAGGGGAGGAGTCAGGGTGCCAATCAGGGGGATTGGTGCCAGGCGGTTGGCCACAGGAACAATGAGAGTGGCCACTAAGGGGTATTGGTAGGTAGCAGGCAGGGGGCTGGCCACTTTTTACTGGATTTCTGAGATATCTAGAACCAGCACATTGATTGGCAAAGGTTCGGTGAAAAACAGGTAAGGTAGAGGAGTTGGGGGGGCATAAGGTAGGTAAGGGTGGAGGGAGCCTTCTCTCCCCGCAATAATAGAGGTATAGATATTTTTTTTGCATATGCATAAGGAAGTAGTAACCCACAGGACTGGAGAGTAGGGCGATAAGGTGACAGGTGGAGGAGCAGCAGCAGGCAACAGCTTGAGGTGAATTCAGGCAGATTCTTTGGTAGAGCAGAAGCCGTGATTTGTTTCCATCAAGGACCCCCAGGAGCGGTGCTCTGTGAAGAAGCAGGAACATATGTGACCAGGAACTTATGAGAGGATGGGAGGCCAGACTTCGGTAGCTAGGGGGACCACCCCAGTTCCCACGGTGCATCAATTAAGTCCAGAGTTTGGTTTCGTACTGCATTCGCTGGCCAAGCATGGGGGCAGGCTGTGCTTCGGGGATGTATGTTGGTGGATGAGGGGTCGAGTCGGGATCCATGGAGGGGAGGACCAGACAGGGGGCAACCACTGAGTGGCCCTGTGTGGGTCCGAGGGGGTTAGTGGGGGTCCAGGATGCATTGGCAGGCATGGAGGGCAGGCATCAAGGAACATCGCCGCCTGGTGGTGGTAGCTTCCCCCGGCAACTGCGGATCATGGCAAGATAGGTGGCAGGCACAGTAAGGGGATGAGGCATCCGATGGCTGTTCGGTCTTGGTTTTTCCCTCTTCATTTTAAAAAAAAGAGAAAGAAGAAGCCAGGGAGAAACTGAGCCCTGGGAGGGGGCAAGGGAGTGGGAGACCGCTCAGGCTGGATTGAGGAGGTAGGTAGCACGTGGCCATGAAGGTTGCCAGGTGAGCCCACCATTCCAGGGAACCATGAGGTGGCCACCATTTCGTGATTAACAACATGGCCTTGAAGGGCCATCATGTGCATCGGACCGTGCGGCCATGAGGCGGCAACCAGTCTGGGGGTGGTGCCATAGGGTGCAGGAAGAAGGACAGCGGTAAGAATGACTCACCCGCAGAGGGGGGCAGACTTCTCGGCAGTTTTCTCATCATGGGGATGTGGCTCGGTTCCCTGTCAAAAACAGCTCTGCCTCGGCGCACAACCTGCAGTGCAAATACAGGGGATAGGGAACTGCAGCATGTACAGAGGCAAAGTTAAATGAAAGGGGGTGCTGCTTCCTCATATCAGGGTCAGCACATCAGTGGCCCCTGAGTTACAGGAATGCCCCAGAGGTTTGCCTTAGAATTTTAATCTGTCCTCACAAGAAGGGTACCCTATGGCCAAATATGGGGAGGGAGGGCAAATAAGGTACAACAAGAGTTATAGACCTGTTTTGTTAAGGAATGCATTTTACACTAAGCCTGCATGCATGTCAGCAAATGTCAAATGTGTCCTGAGTTTGGTCCCAGACTTTCCTAAAAAATGGTCCATTAGTTATAGGTCGGAGGGTGATGCATGGTCACTGGAACCCTGCAAAATGGTTCTTCCCAGGGATGCAGGGTCCTGGCCTGTAGTTCAGGCTGGCACTGCATCACATGAAAAATAATAATAATAAAAATATAATAAAACAAGTAAATAAATAAATAAGCCTGGGGGGATAGGGACATTGATCAAGGGGGAGCAACATGTGACAAGGGAAGGTTTGCTTATCGAGCATGAACAATGAGTGAATGATGGGGGTAATATTAAGCTAAAAATAAAAAAAATAAAAAATGGGGGGAAGGGATCACTTGGGGGGGACTCAGTGGCATATTCAGGGCAGGATAATACAGGAATCAGCAGCCCGGTTTGCGCTGGCCAAGAGTGCCCTTGGCGGGGAGGTGTGTCTGGGGGGATATTTTGATGGCTGATTGATTTTCTTTGTTTGATGATGGCAGATGGCACCCAAGAAAAGCACTGGCAAGAAGGAGACAGCCATGGATAAGTTGACCAAGCAGGTGGTGACGATGATGGGGCAGGTACAAGCCATGCTGGAGGAGGCTCGTGAGGTGGAGGAAGAGGAGCTGAGGTGAAAGAAGTGGAAGGCGTCAGAGGAACAAGGAGAAAGGGGACAAGTGGGAAAAAAACACAAAGAAGATGACAAGGGAGGAGGCACCATCAGAGGAGGGTAAGGACAAAGTTGACCTGATGGTAGAGGTGAGTTTGAAGGAGTATTTAGTGGGCTGATAGGAGAGAGCGAGGAGAGAAGGGTTTTGAGGAAATGGAGAAAGCACTTACAGAATTAAAAGGGGAAGGGATGCAAGGGAAGGGGAAAAGAACAAGGGACAAGGAAGTGGAGGGGGACAAGGGAGTGGGCTTATAGGGATAACACTAGGGGATCATATCCCACAGGCAATAAAAGAGAAGAATAAAAGGGAATTTGTAGATATGTTTGCCTTGGTGGACAAAGAGGCAGAGAAGAAGTATGTGGAGAGAGAGTCGGTGGGGAGAGCGGAGATAGTGGTGGCACTAGTGTTGGTGGGCAAGTCCATAGAGAAAAAGGGTTTCAAGGGGAAAACATTTGATAATTGGCTAGAGGAGTTTACGAACTTCAGCACCATCTTATTGCAGAAACATCCCAAACTGGCCATCCTATTAAAATACTTGGCCATGATCAGGGATGCATACAAAGCAAAAGGGGGTAATGGATGGCTCATATATGATGAGCGGTTCTGCCAGCACATGGCAGAACAAAGAGACATGCAATGGGATGTCACACACGTGGACCTGTGGGTCTGAACCCTCAGGGGTAAGAATGCAGACCTGTTTGAATGGACAAGGAACCTCAGTGGGGTGGGGTCAAGATGTGATGGGGATTTAATAAAGCCACATGCAGTTGGGTGAACTGCAAATTCAGGCACGTCTGCTCAAAATATTTTGGGCTGCTCCCAGTGGCTAGATGGAGGAGCATGGGGGAGAGGTTGGTGTTTCAGGAATTCAGAGGGCAGCCATTTTTTGGAAGCAGATGGGGTGCTAGGGAGAGCAGCAGGCATGGTGGAAGAGGGAGGGGTTATGGGGAAGGGGGTCATTCAGGGCAGAGGTTAACAATTAAGGATGGAGAAACTGGGAAAGGGGGGAGTAAGAGGTACAGGAGGGCATATGCACCGATCAGGATAGAGATTTTGTGGGAATGGATGGAGGGATACCAGAACAGGGATGCGAGGGAATGACTCTGGGAAGGTTTTGCCAAGGGGTTTAGCCGGAAATACACAGGGCTGTGTGTAGGGGTGTAGGCCAAGAATTTAGGGGTCCACAAAAGGAAGAGGTGATGGTAATGAAGAAGACAGAAAAGGAGATAGGGGCGGGAAGAGTAGAGGGACCATTCAAAGAGCCACCATGTGCAGAACTGAGGGTTTCACCCTTGGGCCTAGTGCCCAAGAAGAAGCCAGGGGAATATAGGCTCATTCATCACTTATCATATCCAGAAGTAAGGTCGGTAAATGATGGTATTTTGGAAGGGGCTAGGGCAGTTTCATACGCCATGCTGGATCAGGCCATTGCCTTGATCAGGACAGTGGATGGGGCTTGTCTAGCAAGGACAGATATCGAGTCTGCCTTTCGATTACTGCCAGTGAAGGAGGAGGATTGGGACATGTTAGGTTTTCAGTTGGGGGGAGTTTTTATTTCGACAAAGCCATGCCAATGAGCTGGTCGGTGGCATGTGCAGCCTTTGAAACTTTTAGCACATGGCTACAGTGGGTGTTTGGGCTCAGATGGGGATACAAGAGGGTAGTACACTATCTGGACTATTTTTTACAAGTGGGAGAGGGGGAAGAGGGGACCAGGTGAATGTTGGGGCATTTCCAGGATATGTGCCAAACGCTGGGGGTAACTCTAGCAAAGGACAAAATGGAGGGACCAGTGAAGAAGTTAGAGTTTTTAGGGATTGAGGTGGATACAGAGAGAGGGGTGTTCAGGCTACTGTGGGACAAAGTGGAGAGGTTGAAAGGGTTATTGAGCTGGGTCATCAGCAGGAGGCAAGACCAGTTATCGGTAGTGCAGCAACTGTTGGGTCACCTCAATTTCATGTGCAGGGCGGTGACACCAGGGAGGGTATTCATGCCATAGCTAGCAAGGGCTATAGGTCAGACAAAGCTGCCTCACCGCTTTGTGGACATCCAGAGAGGGAGGACTTAAGAGTATGGGAGCAGTTCTTAGAAGATTTTAACGAGGTGACATTCTGGCAAGAATATTGAGTCCACAATATGGAGCTAGATCTATACACTGATGCGGTAAAAGCAAGCAGGATAGGGGCATACTTCCAAGGGGCATGGATAGTGGAAGCATGGCCAAGCAGATGGGAGAAGGAGGAGTTGCTAAAAGACATTACCTTTCTGGAGATATTTCCCATTTGGGTAGTGATGAAAGTCTGGGGAGAGAAGTTGCGCAACCATAGATTTATTTTCCGGTGCGATAATATACAGTAGGGGTGGTAGAGATATTAAATCGGCAAGGAGGTTCCACTTATAGAGTCAACAGGGTAATGCGGCAGATGGTTTTAGAGGGTTTAAGGCTGAACTTGTCTTTCAAGGCAAGGCATATTGCAGGGATCCACAATGAGATAGCTGACAGCCCTTCCCATTTGCAGCTGTGAAGGTTCAGGGAAGCGGCCCCAACCATAGCAGCCAAGAAGATGGTGCCCCCCCCATTATGGGAAATTGGGTGGGGAGAGCCTGCATGCTGTATGGAGAGTCCTGGTCAGCTAACACATTAAGGACATATAATAGAGTATGAGAGTTTTTTCAGGATTTCTGGCAAGACATGGGTTGGGGGCTGGAAGGGAAGGTGTCAGGACAACAAGTCATCAGGTTCATGGTGCAAAAATGGGATGAGGGGTTAGCGCATTCCATCATGGGAACATACTTAGTGGGCATAGGTGTAGATTGGGAAGTGAGGGGGTGGGGGCCCCCGCCAGGTGCCTGGCAGTTTGCAGAATGCTATTGGGATGGCAGAGATTAAAAGTGAAATCGAAGGATGGGAGACATCCCATTTATGGCAGACTTTTTCTTAGGCTACTACTCAGCCTGAGCAGTATTTGCAGGTTCACATATGAGGAGACAGTATTTAGGGCCATATTTTTAGTCATTCAACAAGGGGCCTTCAGAGTCAGCAAGGTAGTTTTGAGCAGACAAGAAGCTAGGCAGGGCTGATTGTGGGGGGAGGACATATACTGGGACAGGGAAGGGGTAGAAATTCATTTGGGAAGATCAAAGATGGATTAAATGGGCGGGGGAGTTAGGGTCCATTTGCAAGACAGAGCAGCCAGAATAGGGAGCATCCACAGGGCCTTGGATGAGTTCAGAGCTGTAAGATCCATTGGGAGGAAGTGTTTCTTTGTGCATGGGAATGGGAAGTCGATGACAGCATACCAGGTGTCAGGCATCATCAAGAGGGGGATGGCATTTGTAGGGGAGGACCCCAGCAGGTTTTTCTCACACTCATTCTGGATAGGGGCTGCATCAGAGGCAGCAGCAGGGGTCACCCCGGTGCAGGTCATCAAGGAGAGATAGAGATGGAAGTCGGATAGTTACAAGTCATATGTGCGGGACTAGTTTTGTCTCAATCCTTTGCTCTTTTTCTTATGGGTGAGGGGCACTGGAGGATGGTGTAGATCATTGGACAGTCCTTCATTTTCTGGGATGAAAGGCGTGTCATCAACAGGCCAGGTAGCAGGCAGATTCAATAAGGGTGCATTGGAAGAGAATACAGGGGAAGAGATGGGGGAAATTGCTCCCACTGTTGGAAGAGCAAAGGATCAGGGTACAAAAACCAGACCTATTAATAGTTCATTTGGGGGGCAATGACCTAAGGCAAAGGCTGTGGGTGGATTTGTTGTGGGAGATTCACAGTGATATGCGAATAATACACACTTGGTGGCCTGGGGTTAAGGTGGCATGGTTGGAAATCATCCCCATGAGAGTTTGGAGGCAGGCCAGGAATTTGATAGTGGTAGAAAAGGCAAGAAAAAGGATAAACAGGAGGGTGGCAGGGTTTCTCAAGGCATTGGGTGGAATATACATTAGGCATGACATTACTTATAATAGTCCAGGGCAGTACAGACAGCATTGTGTCTACTAGTCAGAGGTGGGCATGGCATTGTTCATGAACAAACTTGACAAGACTATTAAAGGATGGGAGGGGGAAAGTAGGCAGGTAAGTAGCTAAAAGTTTATTTTTATACAGGTAATACATGTCATTTGGACCAATAGTCCAGTTTACAAGACAGATCTCTGTTGTCTCTATCTAAAAATACAGACTATAGTTACAACATCATACTAGGATATGCCATGATACATACAGTACAAGCTTCCAATATAACACAAACATAAACACTTTTACATAGAGTTATAAATGTTACTAATACAGCAACAATATAAACTAAAATATAAAAAACTACCATCAAACCTTCATAAAGTGCAAAGATTAATCAAACTTTACAATACATGAAAATGGCAATTAACAATTACAAATATGGGCCTTCAAATCTCTTACTGTATGAACAAATGTGGAATGGTTTACAATTTCCCTTACGTAAGGGGAAAGTGAATTCCAAATAATGGCAGCTTGATGAATTAAGGTCCTGTCCACATATTTATTTTGTGGCTTTTCCATAGTAATCTTATTTAAGTATACTGACATCATTAATACCCTTTCTGTATGTTGATTCACTGGGAATAATAATTTTGAAATTGGATGTGTAAGACGCAAATGTTTCATTTTATGAATTAATATTAACCATTGACAGATGTAGTTTGTATCCGAAGGCAATCAATTTAACTTACTTAACAATAAACAATGATGTGTACGATAATTTTCCTTAAGTACATATCTAGCCACTCTAAAATAAATCTTATCCAATCTGGCAAGGAGTGTTTTATTGGCTTTTCCATATATTAATTCACCACATCTTAACACTGGAATAATTAACTGTTCGGCTAATTTCTTCCTATCGGTTAATGTTAAACATTCTGTAGTTCTCCTTAAGGCCCCCACCCTTTTGTTCACTTTTTTTTGCTAAGGCCATGTAATGTTGAGAAAAGGACATCTGCTCATCAAAGGTTACTCCCAAATAACTATAATCCATTACCTGTTCCAATTTAGTCGAATTTGTTGTATAAATTTGTATTTTGGAAGAAATACAATTTTTTTGGTTTTTAATAAAAATTTCATACACTTCATTTTTTTTGTGTTCATAATCAGCCTTGACCTGGTGAACCACCCCTCAATTTTTAAAAAAATCGGACTGCAGAAAGTAGGGTTGTTGGGGGAAGAGCACCATCCATTGTACAGCTGGAGGCACACTAGTGGAAGGAAGAAATGGGAAAGGGGGGGGACAACAGGGTGCAGGGACACTAGCTGCAGGCCTGGCCTTGGTCTACATCCAGGTGGGTGGGGGGCACAGCCTGAAGATAAGGTGACATGATGAAGAGGACCAGAACAGGGCATCGGATGCGACACCTAAGCCGCAAGATGAACAGAGAAGGACAGGGGAAAGCATCTTAGGGCATGGGTGACACACCCGGGCTCGAGAAGAGATTTGGGAGATTGATTGTTATGTGTGATATTATGTGCTTCCTATGCTGGAAGAAACACGCTGGAGGTTTAACTGTTAAATACATTTTGCCAATCAAGCACCCAAAAGCATTGTGTGTGCGAGTTTTATTTCAGGTGGGGATGTCCTCTTGACAAAGGGGGTTGTCAATGATGGGTGACCCAGGTTGTCAAAAGCATCCCTACCTGGAATGGGGGGGGCAGAGGACAGAGAGAGAGAGAAGAAAGGGTGAGCTGAGTAAGGGGAGCAGTTTTAGGTCAATCAGGGGCATTGTTGCCAGGCGGTTGGCCAGAGGAACAATGGGAGTGGCCACTAGGGGGTATTGGTAGGTTGTAGACAGGGGCTGGCCACTTTCTGCTGGATTCCTGAGACCCCACCATCCCACCATCAGTTAAGAATAAGGGAATACCAGAAGCAGCAGGTGCTTGGATAAGGATGTGGGTTGCCATATGAGGGCAACAGTGGGTGGCCAGTCATCAGGGTTATGGGTTGTTAACAGAGAGCAGTGGGCTGGACATTGGAGTGTGGGTTGTCAAAAGAGGACAGCAAAGGTAAGGAAGAAATGGAAAAGGGTGGGAGACATCAGGGTGCAGGGGGACACTAGCAGCAGGCCTGAGCTGGGTCTACATCCAGGCAGGTGGGGGGCACCTCTTGAGGAGAAGGTGACATGATGGAGAGAAACAGAATAGGCATTGGGTGCGACACCTGAGCCACAAGACTAATAGAGAAGGATGGGGGAAGGCATCTTAGGGCACCGGGCGACACACCCAAGCTCAAGAAGAGATTTGGGGATTGATTGTTATGTGTGGTATTATGTGTTTCCTATGCTGGAAGAAACAAGTTGGAGGTTTAACAGTTAAATAAGTTTTGCCAATCGAGCACCCAAAAGCATTGTGTGTGTGAGTTTTATTTCAGGTGGGGATGTCCCATTGATAATTTTAGCTCTTAAGATATGTTTCATCTTGTAAAATTGTTCTATTAAAAACTGAACAAAACTAACATATGAGCATGAGGTCCTGGAGGAATGGAGTTGATAGCAACGTGCATGAGACAGCTCGGGAAGAACAAAAAAGAAGAAATAACCAATCTTGTTTTCAGAGAGGTGAGAGATGCAGTATGGGCAAAAAGGGTAACATTCTGAAAATTCAAGGCAGAAGAAAATGAGGCCAACTGGGAGGATTATTTGAAAAACCTGGGGGGGGGCAGAATAACAGCATGAAAAAGTAAAGCAGAGATGGAGCTGAGAACAGTGAAGGGGTCAAGGTGAGGGAGAAAATCTATAAGTACTTTGGGGAAAATTCTAAACTAAGGAGGGTGTCAGATTAAATAATGAAAGAACATGGATGGAGTAGAATGGGGAAAAAGGATGATTTACTGAATTATTAATTTTGTTCGGTATTCACCATGGAGGATGGGACCACTTCCAGAGTGTGGAGTGCAGGCCAAAGGAGGGGAAAGGACTGGAGTTAGGACCAGTTTCAGAAGAAAAGGTGCTCGGGGTCCTCAAATCCTAAAGGTGGAAAAAGCAGCTGGTCCTGACAGGTTGCACCATAAAGTGCTGGAGGAAGTGAGGGAAGACATTGACAGTCCCATTAACAAATCAATTTAGTTGCTCACTGGAGACTGGAATGGTTCCAGCAGACTAGAGGGTAGTTAATGTAGTGTCACCTTACAAAAGCAGGGATATGAATGACCTGAGAAATTAAAAACTAGTCAGTCTAACCTTGATTGTAGGCAAGCTGCTGTAAACCATCATAAGAAACCACTTGTGGAATTTTTGGAAGCAAATGGGTTTCAGGAAAGGAGACAGCACAAGTTAGTAGCAGGGATATCTTGCTGAGCTAAAGTTACTGACTTCTTTGATTGGGTTGCAACACAGAAACAGAATTCATCATCAGAAAAGCACAGTTTGGCCCATCCAGTCTGCCATGATGTTCTCTGCCTAATCTGTCTCTGCAGACTCTCATTGATCTATGATGGTCTCCCTCCTTCCTGCTTGTTTTCTAATGCACCCCTTGTCTACCCCCACACATGATTGAAGCCCACACTCTTTTTGCCTCCACCACTCCTGCTGTCAGTCTGTTCCAGGTGTCTACCACCATTGCCTACCAAATATTTCCTTATATCTCTTGAACTGACCCTCTCCAACATCACTGCATACCCTCTGGTCCTGGTGCTCCTTGTCATTTGAAAAAGATTGCCCTCCTGAACCACATTCACCCCTATGAGGTACTTGTAGGTCATTACTATGTCACCTCTCATTCTCCTTTCTTCCAGGCTGTACATGTTGAGATCCCTCAGGCTCTCTTCAAAGGGCTTCACATGCAACCCCAGCACCATTTTTGTTGCTCTCCTCTAGACTGTCTCCACCCTCTCTATGTCCTTTCTGAGGTGCAGCCTCCAAAACTGGACACAGTACTTCAGGTAGATTCACACCAGGGAGCAATGCAGTGGCAATACCACCTCCATCCACCTGCTGGATATACCCCTCCCTATGCATCCCAGCATCTCACTATCCCTACCCACTGAGGTGATCAGATATGATAACCCTAAGGTCCATTTCCTGTTTAGTGACTATCAGTACCCCCCATCCTGTAGTAGAATTAATATATCTTTTATTCATGCGTCATGAACAGGGATAAACTCAAATGAGCATAGCTAATTTCCAATGAGGTCCCATTGCAGTCATACAAGTTGCCATTTAAAAGATAATGTAATCACAAATCTAATAAACACTAATTAACATCATAAGTAAAGTAAATAGAAAATAGTAAACATTATACTTGAATATAAAAAATACTTATATTCTCCTAAACTAAGAAAGTTAAATAATAAAACAAAACATACAACACCTAATACAGTATATATAAAACAAATAAAATATACATTTCATAGGTCACAACTTTCTGGTTTATTTAAAATCTCAAGTTAGGTAATTGCACCTGAACAACAAGGCAATTTGTTGGTTCCCTATTCTACTAACCATTTTTTTAAGTGGGTTAGCCTAATAGTATGGTTGCACCCCCATAGTCCTACAGGGATAGAATTTCATAACACTGCTCCTTTATGGGGAACTGATGACCCCCCAACCCTCAGTTTATAATTGGTTATATTGTATTAAGTACCCTGAGCAGATCTCAAGCCTTGTTTAGCCATTCTAATTCTGAATGAATTTAGGATATACAGTATTTAGGAAGGGTTTCCTTCTAGCCTTTAAACATAAACTGTAAAAGATGTAAATTTCTTCTAACCTGTGATCTGAGCCAATTCAAGGAACTATACAATTCATAGCGATGGGTTTTGGTGGAGCATCAAGGACATAGCAAGCCAGCCTGCTGAACATTATGTCTACCCTGTCTAGCTGTGTCCCCGAGGTCCCCAAATATAATAATTCCCCATAATCCAAGATTGGGACAATCATCGTGTTAACAATTCTTAATCTTACATCCTGTGACATGTAATGTTTCAATTTGTAATGAACCCCCAGTTGTTTACTTATATTGCTTAGTGTCATATCAATAGGTTCATCCCATTTTAATGAGCTATCCAGCAAAAGTCAAACAAGGCTGCCTTTTGGTTCCATGTTTATTTATCATTTACATAAATCAGATTATAAATGACTGCTCTGATGATAAGTTTCACTCATCATAAATTAAGGGTAAGGAATGCCCATTGCTAGCTTATGCAGATGACCTAGTACTGATATTATTAACTAAAACTGGTCTCCAAGATAAACTGGATAAGGTAGGAAAAATATGTACTAGCTTGAACCATAAGATAAATCTTTCCAAAGCCAAATTACTGGTTTATGGTTCAAGGAAGGAATATTTTTACTATGTATATAACACAAAAATAGAACAAGTGAAACAATACACCTATCTAGGGAAAATATTTCATTACACTGGAAAATGGTCACATCACATTAAGAATCAGATTAGAAAGCAACATTGAATGTCAGAGGTCTATTAAAGTGTAATCATAATTTTGGATGCTGGCCTTTATTTCCAGCTCTTCGAGGAACAGATATGAAACTAAACCCCATTAGCCTACATGGCTCGGAAGTATGGGCATATTACATGATTGACAATATGGATGCTCCATATAATGGGAATTACAAAGCCAGATTAAAAGGTCAGAATTTAACCCCTAATTGTGTGATATGAGCAGAACTGGAAAGAATTACTATTAAGACTCTTACTTCTCTTAGACTGGTTTATCATTGGCTAAAAATTATTAATAATGAAGTAGCCCATATTGTCAAATGACTATTTCAGAAAAAAATTACTGGTTTCAACAAGATATAAGTTCATCATGGACTAAACATCTAACAAATATGATATGTCTAATTGGCTATGAAGACATCTGGCATCTTCGCTTGGACAATATAACCTAGAGGTTAGAGTAACGAGCTGTGAATGTACTTGGTACAGTACATCCAGCAGACCAGGGTTAGATTCCCACAACCTCCACTTGTATACTGTGTGACTCTGAACAAGTCACTTAACCTCCCCAGTGCTCCGAGGTCACCCCTGAAAACAGGCACTTGTGCCTAGTGGGCCTTACCTGGTTACCAAAGACTAACAAAAAAAAAATGATTTCTCCATCTTATCAAAAAAGCTTTAAAATAAGATTGTTTTAAAAAGTGGTTCAGGACAACATGGCTCTGATAAACATCTTAAAGTTAGCACAGTGGTATGCTATGAATAAAAAACAGCATAACCTGGAAACTTATTTAACATTGACATTACTTCCTGCATACAAAAGGTTCCTGACAATGGGTAGGCTGGAAATATTACCCACTAACTGGAGAGAATATAGAGTCGACAGAAAGGGTGAAACCACATCAGCAACTTTTTGTCCATGTAACAAAGGGCATCACAAAATGGCACAGCATATGATACTTAACTGTCCCCTCTATAACCAATGGAGGAAAAAGCATTTAGAGAATTATCTTTTTTCCATATGCAAATAACCTGGAGAATGGGCTATATATGTTGCTGCATCCTCTTAATTTAACTCAAGCCATTAACATGGCAAAATTTATCAAGAAAAGTACAGGAAGGCCATCAAACAATCTAGAGAATATCAATCCTAAAATTTCTGGTACCATGGATAGTCTCCCCCCCCCCCTTTTTTAACAAAGATACCCATTTGTAAAATAAATGTTTATAGGTGATAGAGGTATATCTGTCTAACAATACAAATGACCCAGATAGAAGATATGTAATCTGCTGTAATCTGTTGTAAAAACTTATAAACATATTATTACAGTTGTGCAATAAAAAGATCTGATGCGGTATATTTTAATTTTATACTGTAATCTATTGGGATGATCCCATTAGATCAATACCGTACAATTATTCAATGTATTAATGTTTTTGTTCTGAATGTATAATCTGTTTGTTGAATTTATATTATTTTTAACTATTATTGTTGTAATGACATTTATCTTGTCAAACAAATAAACTTTGAACTTGAAACATGGTTCAGTGTGTCAAATGCCTTTGATAGATCTATGAAAAAGGTATCTACCATTATTCACCTGTCCAGGCTCAGTTGTAAATCACTCACAACCTTGGTCAAAAGTGTCTGGGTGCTGTGAAGGGACCTAAACCCTTACCAAAATTAATTTAGTTTATTTTTGGATTCCAAATATACTTTTAGTTGCCATGATACTGATCGATCAAACATTTTGGACACCTGTGGTAATAGTGAAATTGGCCAATAATTATCAATTTCTTGCCATAAACCAGCCTTAAAAATAGGTACAACTCTAACAATTTTCCATTCTGCAAGATATTCACCCATTTTAAGGGACATATTAAATATGAGCGATAAAGGATAGGTAATGCCGGGGTCAGCATATTTTATTAGTCTAGAGGATATTCTATCAAACACTTCTGCTTTAGTGATATCCAGTTTTACAATTCATGTCTAATTGCAGCTGCTAAGATAGTTTAAAAATTTAAATCATTTGGACTAAATGGTTCCTGCATGCCTACCTCAGTCTGCACATCCTCTGTTTCATTATCCAATACATGGGGATTATTTAATCTTGATGCTATGGAGTTCATCATGGAGTCCACTCAGAAGAAAGGAGGGTTACTAGTGGGGTACCGCAGGGTTCAGTATTAGGACCGGTCCTCTTCAATGTCTTTATAAGCGACATTGCAGAATGACTGGAAGGAAAAGGATGTCTCTTTGCAGATGACACTAAGATCTGCAACAGAGTTGATGCACAGGGTGGGGTGGAAAGGATGAGAAGGGACTTGGCAAGGTTAGAGGAATGGTCAAATGTATGGCAGCTTAGATTCAATGCTAAGAAGTGCAAGGTAATGCACCTGGGAAACAAAAACCCAGGGGAAGAGTACACAATGGGGGTGAGATACTAACAACAACAAAAATGGAAATAGACCTGGGGGTAGTCATATCAGATGACCTAAAGACGGGCAAGCAATGTGAGAGGGCAGCAAGGAGGGCTGGGGAGATACTGGGATGCATAGGGAGAGGCATCACCAGTAGAAAACAGGAAGTTATTATCCCTCTGTACAGACAGCTGATGAGACCCCATCTGGAGTACTGTGTGCAGTTCTGGAGACCCAGTCTCCCACAAAGACATAGACAGGATGGAAGCTGTCCAGAGGAGGGCAACTAAAATGGTGCAGGGTCTGCACCGGAAGACATATGAAGAGAGACTTAAGGAGCTTAATATGTATAGCCTCGAGGAAAGAAGGAGAGGGGGACATGATAGAAACTTCAAGTACCTCAAGGGAATCAACAAAGTCCAAGAGGGTAGCATCTTTCAAAAAAAGAGGTGTGCAAGAACAAGAGGGCACAATTTGAAGATAGAGGGGCGGCTCAGAGGTAATTTAAGGAAGTATTTTTTCACAGAGAGGGTTGTGGATGCATGGAACGGCCTTCCGGAGGAGGTTGTGGAGTCAAAATCAGTGGTGGAATTCAAGCATGCATGGGATAGTCATAAGGCAGTTCTGGGGGGTGGGGGTAGGAAGAAGTAGGCTGCTGGTTAACTAGGATCTGCAGCTTATCCAGTAGGTAGGGAAATGGGCAGACAGGGTGGGCCAAGCGTCCTTATCTGCCGTCAAATTCTATGTTTCTATGTTTAACTAAAATAGTTGTTAAAAGCATTTTGAAAACCTCATTACCAATTGGCACCATTTGTTCATTTATTTGAATCCTACTTACTTGTGTATTTTTATTGTTGACAATTACATTGTCATAATGCTCCAAAAGGTTCTAGGATTTTGCTTAATACTGTTATCTAATTTAGCTTTAAAGTAATTTTGTTTGGTTATCCTAAATGCTTGTGTATATTTATTTTGAGCCTGCCTATAAAGATGCCAGTCACTGTTTAAAGCTGAATTCTTTGCCTTTTGCCATGTCTTGTCTCTATCCTTTTTAAGTTTGTAAAGTTCAGAGTTATACCAATTGGCGCCTATACATCCAGTCTTCCTCTTTCTTGTGGGCACATGCTGATCACATACTTGAGTGAATTCCAGATGGAAATAACTCCAGGCCTCAGATGTAGTGGGAATGAAGTAAAGTCTGTCCCATGCAATTCTTTCCATATCTAACATAAATGCCAAATAATCAAAATGTTTGAAATTTATCCAATAAACAGGTAGCCCTATTTTAGGCTTATGTAATTTATTTTGCAATACAAAGGTGAGCTGATGGTCAGAACAAGTATTGGGTAAAATTCCACAAGTTTAAAGTCTAGCTTGTCAGGACTGTTATTCTTAGAGGGGTCAAGTGACAGAAGTTATGTTAGGGCTGCAGAAAACCATATACAACAAAATGAAAATAGGGAGATGAATGGACGGGATGGTACAGGACACAGGGTTAGGAGGAAGGGGATGGAAGATGATATTGGGAGGGGATGGGGACTGTTGGATGAGCAGTAACAATGCACACTGGTGAAGTACTGATTGAAGGTAAAAGTGACCTCAGATAGATCAGAGATGGAAGAGACCTGTGATTTGAGACCCAGAGCAGTAGTCTTGGGCAAGGATCAAAACTGGAATGACTAGCCTTCTAAAATCTAGAGAGGGGCATACATTTCATTCTTGAGGGTGGGGTGTCATATTTTCTGGGTCTGGGTGGTGGGAGAGAGCTGTGATAACATTTTTCCCACTACAAGCATTAGATGGAGAAAGGTTTCTGCATCTACTGCTCTTTACTACTACTTTAACTGGAACTTCACTGGGACTGGGTGTAGGAAAGAAGTGTAGGTGCTAGAAAGTGGAGATACAGGGGATTACATGTTGAATAGTCTGAGGTAGAGGGTGGTAATTGTGATTATGTGGATGGAGGAGGTATTGTATTTTTTTAAGTTCTTAAAAAAAAGAAATTCTTACCATGCAAAGTTGGTGAAGTCAGAAAAAAACTCTCCTTGACAGGCATAGTGCAAGTTGTTTTTTTTTCTGAACTGTGGAGCACATTTTTGATTTGTTATAGTTTCTATGTCCTCTTTCTGTGCTAGCTCATTAAGTTTCCTTTTAAAGACAGATCTATATTTTAAGGAAACAGTGATGTTCCTTTGAGCATCTAACCTTAAATGTTGTAAATTTATTTGACTTAAAGTTATTTTTAGGTTATTGAGCCATTTTGAATTTAGATTTGGATTTGTCCGTTTGATTTTTTCTTGGAGGCTTCTTTGATAAGTGGTTGTATTTATTATTAATTGCTCTCAACCAGTAAGTAAGGAGTCTAAAGTTTGCTTGAGCATTACATGTGATTCTTCCCAGTTCTACCTTTGTCAGAGCATTCAATGTAGACAAGGGGACATTAGTGAGAGCTTTGTAATAATAGAAGAGTGGGACTGATAAATTATTAGAGTAATCAGTCCCCTAGGTTTCAGCTCCATACAAAAGGATTGGGTTAATTTTCATCTCTCCAGCTCAAATAACTGCATTTAAGGTCATTCCCCCATAGTTATAATGACACCTCAGAAGTGCCTTGCCTGACAGTTTTGCCTTAGTAATTTGTTCTTTAAAATGTTTTGTCTATTTTATGTCTGCTGTAATCTTTACTTCTAGGTAGGTATTTTCTTTTATCATCTCAATGTTTTTGTTTATCTAGCAAGAAAGAGGATTTTATGTCAATTAGAACCAAATATAATTACTTTGGTTTTATTAAGACTGATCTTAAATTCCAGTTTGTAACATCTCAATTTGAACTTAATCTTATTTTGCAAAACTTTTAGAGAAAGAGATGACAAAACAATATCTTCCCCATAGGTGAGCAGGTGGCAAGGAGTTTTATTTATTTTGGGGGATCATAAAAAATGCTGTATTTGAATTTTAAAAGGCTATCTATATAAATATTAAGCAAAGTAGTGGCTAAAAGACAACGCCACGATTACTGACCCTCAGCATATCATGGATTCTCTCAACACAGCGTTTACTGACCTGACTGGAGTGCTACCCATCAACTACCTGCACCCTGCTGGGGAACAAACCAACTGCACACCTCAAGGGGGCTCAATCCTTGTCTTCTACTTCAAAAAAGTGTCAGTGAAGGAGGCTTACAAACACATAAAAAAAATACTAGGCAAGACCAGAATGGGGAGTGATGGAGTCGATATGAAACTCCTATCCCTAACACTGGATGTCATCATTGTGCCAGTTACAAAACTATTTAACAAATCACTGGCTCTTGCACAATTCCCCAGGATCTGGAAACAGGTTCTCATGATGCCGGTGCACAAGGACAGTGATATAACATGCACCGCCAATTATAGGTCAATATCCATCCTCTCTCCCTTATCTAAAGCCCTGGAAAAGATTGTGGCTGCCCATCTCACAGATTACCTCAACAAATACAACCTGTTATGTCCCAACCAACATGGCTTCAGGCAGAATCATAGTACCTCCACTGCCTTGCTGGACTACACTGACTACTCGCACAAGGGACTAGACGTAGAAAACTGGTGGGGTCCGTCTTCATAGACCTCACCAAAGCCTTCAACACTGTCAATCACTTGCTCCTCCTGACTCAACTACAGAACCTGGGGGTTGCAACCACTGCTTTCTGCTGGTTCAAGGACTACCTAACACACAGAAGCCAATGTGTAAAAATGGGGCACACAGTATCTAGCTTCAATGAGGTATATTTAGGGGTCCCACAGGGGTCAATACTGAGGCCCTTACTGTTCAGCCTCTTCCTAAATAATCTTCCTGAAGCCTATGACACTAAACTGATACTTTATGTAGACAACGCTGTACTTCTCACCAGCAGTTCATCAATAGTCGCCCTCCACTCTGAGCTGCAGGCATCCTTCTACAAGCTGGAAGACTGGTTCTGTAGCCATAAACTTCTCTTAAACTACAAAAAGACCAAGGTGATGCTCACAGCCAGCCCACAGCACAAAAGATGCTCCCTCCCCTCACAATCTTCAATAAAGTCAGTGAGCCACTAGTACAAGTTCACTCCTTCAAGTACCTGGGGGTCACCATTGATGACTCCCTCACCTTCACCCAACACATTGACACAGTGGTAAAGGCAGTGAACACCAAGCTGGGTGTACTCTATTGGCATGAAAAGTATCTCACTCCAGAGGCCCTCCATCTCTCAGTCTCCAACTCCATCCTTTCTACCATAGACTATGGATTTGCGGTCTACGGTGCAGCAACAGACACTGCACTAAAAAGGATTCACATTGCCCTCAACAAGGTATGTAGGCTCACAATGGCTGCAGATTGAAATACCCACACCTACAAGGAGACCAACTGGCAGCCACTAAAGAACAGGATTATATTCCAAACATGTCTCCTTGGAAAAAAGGTGCTAATTGATAAACCCTCCCCCCAAGCATTTCTAGCATCCTAACACTAAGTGCTATCAGCTATACTACCAGAGGAAGGATGAGGGGGGCCCTATCAACACCTATCCATTGAACTGTGCAGGGACAGCATGCTTTCAGCTATAAGGCCCCCAATGGCTCAATGAAATACCAGTGCACATTCTAAACTCCTCGTGCATCTCACAGTTCAGAAATGACCTAAGGCAACACCTTCTTACTAGGACAGTTTGTGACTGCCACTATGACTCTAACACCCATAATGCCCACTCATCCACACTCTCCTTCCCCCTCCTTTTACCCCCACTCTTCCCCCTTGCCCTATCCCTCTTTCTTCCTTCCCCCCCGTGCCTTTCTCCCATGGAATCAACCTTAAAACCAGCCTACTACCACTACCTCCCAACCTCCTAGACAAAGCCACTTCTTTTGGCCTCCTACTCACCCCTGTTTCCCTTCCCCCACACATTAACTCCTCCTCTGACTCTCACACTAGGAGTCATGCCTCTTTATCTCCTTCACTACATAAAAATACTGTCTTTTACCCCAGTTGAATGCTCTTGACACTGTACTATCACCATTGGTACTATGAATGACATTGTAACCTTACTGTATTCTAGCTACCTACTATTCGAGTATTGTATATAAACTGTTTGTTATTGTTGCCATTGTCACTGTTTGATGCGGAACCTTTGAAAAAGAGCACTGAGCTCAAACGTATGATCTGAATCCCTAAATAAATAAAAAAGATACACTTGCTTAACACCCCTGTTAGTGAAAAAAGGTTCTGTTAGGCTACCTTTGTTATCATATCTGACCATTGTTTTTATGTTAGTATAGAGTTGGAATATGTGGATTAATAATGAATGGTTTATACCTCTTTGATTAGGATTTCCCAGAGTAGGGTTCTGTTGATAGAATCAAATGCCAAATGGAGGTCCATGAAGAGGGAATAAAGTTTCATTTTCTTTTGTTGTACATATTTTTACAGTAAGTGTGATAGGCAAAAAATATTATCTAAGGTTGAGAAGCCATGCCTGAAACCCACCTGAAAGAGGGAAAGTGGGCTGGAGGTCTCTATCCAGCTATTTAATCTGTTTAATAGTATACTAGGAACAATTTTGGAAATTATATCCAGGAGACTTATGGGACAGCAATTATCTTGATTGTATGGTGAGCCTTTTTTGTGTATTGGGACTATTATATTTGTTTTCCATTTGTTGGGAATATGTTTTTGCTTCAAAAAGGCGTTTTAAATTTTTATTAAGATTGGCATCCAAAATTCTATATTTTCTCTGTATATGTCTGCTGGTATGGCATCTGGGCCAGGAGCTTTATTCTTTTTTTTTTTTTGCCTGGCCCCCTAGAAGCTCCACCCATCATCCCCTCATTCCCAGGCTCAACCCCCTAGGTGGGGACACTGGGTGGGTACCCCTATGGACTCTGAGTAGGCAAGACCCATCTTACCCTCTGGGTAGGGGTCACGGGAGCGGGACCCCCCCCCCAGCAGACACAGGTAGGCAGTGGGAATGGTGGCAAAGCTAGCATCATGCATGGGGGTTGGCATTTTATCATGCTGTAAGCATCCTGGGGGCAGGGATGTGAAATGAAGATCAGCATCCACCCGGCACTCTGATGTGTGGCACCAGCCATTGCAGTACCCCCCGGCATCTGCCAGAAGTCCTCAATGTGCTGCACACTCAACCTCCTTCCCCCAGAGAGGGAGAGCAGTCCCTGGGATGCTCAATCCTCCCCCCCCCAGCTGGCCTTCCAACTCTCAAGTCCATCCCTGAACCTGGGATATCGCCACTGCAAGTGGACGCCTTGCCGCTGCACAGGCAATCCAGACAGGAGCTTTATTCTTTTTTCCAAGTTGGATGTGGTGTCTACCACTTCAGAAAATTAAAAGATTAAAGGAGCTGTGGTTAGGTGATGGAATCATTGTGCAGTTCATTTATTTCCTCAGAGGTGTTTGCCTTTGAAAAGACTGCTTTGAAGTGTTTGGCCCATATCTCTTTGGATACGTAAACTGCTAAGGTGGTGTTGTACGTACTCATGTCCTTTGTTACCATCAACCAAAAGCTTTTAAGATCATTCTTTTCAATGATCTGGTACATCTTAAATCATTGCTTTTCATGGTACTCTGCTCTCTCATCTTTTAAAAAGGCATTATATTGTTTTGTCTTCCTATTCAGATAGTTGATGTTTGCTCTACTGGGGTGTTTCTTTGTCCATCTGACTATAGACGTTAATTCCTTTTCAGCTTTTAAGCAAGTCAAGTTAAAGTATGTCTTATTGCTATTGTGTTTATGATTGTTACTAATATAAATGTTTCTGCATATTAATGAGAATAAAGAGTTCAGGTTAAACTCCATAACTGCTGCTGGTGTTGTATGTATAGTTAAGTCTTTGAGAACTTCACTGTCCAGATTATGTAGAATAGTGTCAATGGACTCTAAAGGTAGATCTTTTGGGTGCAGTTTCTGCCTCCCTGGCATAGAAATTGAGGAAATATGATTTATCATATTTTCTGTTGGAGGTGTTCGGCAGATGGAAGCAACTGCTGGGAAAAATAGAATTACAGTAAAAAATAACCCATTTGTAAGAATTAAAATGAAAGGAAAGGAGCAGTGGGAGGCACTAAAAACAGCCCTAACTAAATAGAATAGAAAATATGAGATCAAACAACCAATCTTGGCTGCCCTGATGGCCTAGTGGCAGTGTAGCTCCAGTGTTAGTCTAGTTTCTGGATTTATCAAGATTCTACTATCATTCAATTAGTATGTGTATAAATAATAAGAATAAAAGAAGGCTTAACATAAAGAGCATTAAATGAAGAACAAGTGGTCATACTATTAAGCTGGAGGAGGTAGACTTAGGAGAGATGTGAGGAAGTGCTTCTTCACAGAAAGAGTGGTGGATGCCAGGAACAGCCTTCCAGTGGAGTTGTAGAGGCCAAAAACAGTAACAGGATTCAAGAATGCATGGGATAGGCACAAGGGAACCTTGATGGTAAGGAAAGGGGGTAAAGTCAGAGATCAAGTAGAGTCTGTGGTGTTACAGTAGGTAGGGAAAATGAGCAGATTAGGTGGCCAAGCAGTCCTGATCTACTGTCAAATTTTATGTTTCTATGTTCCTTCCCATTGTACTTCTCTTCTTCCTCCACCATCATATATCCTCTCTTCCCCACCCCTCACTGCTTCTATCCCCACCTCCTCTCCATCCCCTAATATACTTCCTTCCTCTTTCCATTCTTACCCCATTTACACGGATACAGATAGATACACAGAAAATGCCTGCAGAAAAAGGACCATTGACCAATCCAGTCTGCTCACCCTACTTATCTACTCTGCACTGGCCTAAGTGGCCATGCGCACCCCCTTTGTTTCTGCCACCTCTTTTCTAGCAAATCCCATATGCCTGTCCCATTCCTGTTTGAAGCTAATCACTAATTTGGTGTCTACCACTTCCTCCAACAGCTTGTTCAACTTGTGTGCCACTCATTCTGAAAATGTGCCTGTAGATGTTCCTTTTGAATCCCCCCCCCCATGTTACAGTGCATTTTCCCTTGTTCCTTTATTTGAGCTCAAGGAGAAAAGCACATTCTCATCCACCCTATTTATCCCATGCAGGTACTTGTTTGTTTTGATCATGTCACCCCTTTACCTCCTTTTTTCAAGGATGCACATGCTCAAGTCTTGAAGATTCTCCTTACCTTTGTAGCAGCCTCCTCTGCACTCTTGCTTTCAACCATGAATACTTTGAAGATATAGCTCCTGCTCCTTTTCTCCTCCCTCTCACTCATCTCCTCTCACCCTTGCTGTAAGGAATAGACATGCAGTGACATTTTGATTTGATAGTGAAGTTGGGGTGAGGTCAAAAACTTTCTGTTGGAGGGTTTAATTCTGTGGTTTTGACTGTCAGAGATAAGGGTACAGGATTACTATCAGTTCTCATTTTTATCTTCAGATGTTCAAATAGATGAAAGCGTTCAGAGTTACACATTATGTAATCAATGCTGCTTTGTCCATTTGAGGCATAGTAAGTGGTATTTCCATTTTCATCTCCTGTTATTCTACCATTTAATATAATCAGTGCTTTATCTTGTATAAATGTCCAATTTTGTTCCCATTTTCTTTTGTACCTTTATCTTGACTGTTTCATTAACAGGTATCTCCCATGTCAGGTTTAAATCATGCGTGCTGTTTTTTTTTGGGGTGGGGGGCATATAGATATTTATTATAATGAAATGCTTTTTATTCCATTTCATAACTACAATAGTGTAATTTTTCTCAAACTGAAATTTATCAAACATTTTAAAACTTTCATGTAGTTTAATGTAAGTAGCTAATCTCCCATTGCCCTTCCATATATTTTAAATTTGATTGCTGGTGAGCTAACAATCTCATATCCATTAATGTTAATTACTTCTTTAGCCCAAGTTTCTTAGAAGACAATAATGGTATGAGCAGAGATAAATCATACCATTTTTGATTCTGAAGTTTGCCCACTAAACCACCTGCATTCCAAGATAAAAAAAAAATTGGATTTTCAGCTAACCTTTCATGAACCTCAGTGGGGGTATAACAATTCCTCCCAGTCTTTGCTGAGTCAAAAGGCTATGTGGGGGGGGGGAGGCAGATTGCTCATGTCCACTATGAGAATGTTAAACTGGTCCAGCCTGGGTGCCATTTTTCATATTTCTTGTGCTACTTCTGTGGATTTAATATGCATGTTATTCTGATCCCCCTTTCCTTCTTTGTCAGCTCTTTTGATATCGAAAAAATCATCTCTATCAAGATTGATTTTTAAAATACCTGACATCAGAGCCATGATAAAGGAAGCTACAGGAAAGTGGCATCATTTTCCCCCTGCAGTCTTTCAATGCAAAATATTGAGATTATTTTGTTATTGCAAGCATCTTTTTCCTGATCTCTTAGGAGGACTGAGGAGGAATCCCATTTGAGTGAAGTAAGTGTAGTTTGAAAAGTTTCTATTTTTAAGATGGTCTCCATTTAATTAGCTCTAGAAGCATACAAATCAATCATGTGTCAAGTTACTGGGGCTGCAATTTCTAGTCCCAATAGTCAAGTCTTCTTTGTTTAGTCCAAGTCTGTTTAGCAATTTCCATATTCAAAACTAATATGTAAACTGAATGACCTTTGTCATTTGAATCTCTAAATGCCCCTATAATATTTTTTTTAACCGTCTATATTCTTAGATCTGCTTGGAATAAATGTATCATGAGTTTCTTTAGGGAAACTAGTGTTTCCCCTGATTTTGGATAAACCCCAAGAATATTAAATACTGTCACTTGGCCTGTTGACTTAATCTCACTATTTCCTTCTACTGTTTTATTAGATTCTTCCTCAGACTCAAGATACAGTCTCTCTGTTTCTTTTTTTGAGAGAGAGAGAGAGAGAGAGAGAGAGAGAGAGAGAGTTTGCATGCTGATTATCCATTCCCTGATCTTCTTGTGGGCAAGTTTCTCTGTTTTTTGAGTGCTCATCAAATTGTTATTATGGCTTGTATTAGGAATTGTTTTTATGTTTTCTTTACTATCATTTTTTCTAAGAATTTTGGGGGAGATTAGACTGGGGGTTGACGGTATAGTTCTTGCTTTTTCCATAGTACATTCTTTCTTTTTATTATTCTTTTCTTATTTTATTTTTATTTTCTCTGCAATTTTATTTGTCATTTTTCCTTGTTTATTCTTTGGAGTATCAGGTATGATTACTGTGGAAAATGAAAGTTTTTGGTTGTTCATATGGTTTATTTTTTGTTTTGAGATATAGAACAAAGAATCGCATGAGTTAGCTGTCAGATCTAAGGGGCTGAATAAATCTAGTTTAGTTTATTGTATTCATGAGGTCATTTGGGTAGTAACCTTCCTTCTGATTCATCCTATGATTAGTCAAGATGAAAGTATCATCTTTGCTGGGTTCCTTCACAGTCTCATTATTTGATTTATTATTAGAAATAGGTGAGAAGAAATCTGTAATCATTTCTTTCTGGCTAGCTTCTAAATCTGCTTTCTTTTTTCCCCCCAATTTCTGGTTATTTTCGTCCTTGTGTTCTGACCATATTCCCTTTGCCCATTCATCCTGCGTGACTTACAAATCTGTTGGGTTTTCTGTTCTTGCTTTTTTGTGTGTCGTGCTTTAGATCTATCTGGGTTACTCTGTTGCCCTAATACCTTATTGGTTGACTCAATCACTTCTTTGTTATGGGGAGGTTATTTCTCTTTCGGGAAGGTCTGCAGGTTTCTTCAGACAGATGACTGGTTTCAGTATTTCAGCATAATTTAATTGTGTCTATTTTCAATTGGGGTAAGTGTAGTGACACTCAGATCACCTGAAAATACACATCCATTCTTGTCTTTAGTAATATTCTTATTTAAAATATTTCCACTTCTGGTATTCATTATTTGGGATTTGAAAAAGTAATAGAACTAGCTGATGTGTTCAGCTCTCACAATATAATTAAAAGATTGAGAAGAGAAGACCCAAGACAAAACAGCACTGAAGAATTAAACAGTTGGGTCTATTTAAATTATGTCTCACAGATTAGAATATATGTCAGATATTAGTTAAATGTTATCATCTTAGATGGATATATCATAAGGTCAACTTTAATTCTAGTCAGAAATTTCCTCTGTTAAATAATAAGATAAATGATGAAATCCACTTAGTCTGTAATGAGAGCCATGATAACACAACAAAAAACAAATGGCATCTCTAAAAAGAATTACCAAAGCTTGTTAGCTCTTAACTCCTAAAACTTTTTAACATATAACAATGTTGGAGTTAGTAACTGTGTACTTGCTAAAAATAATTCAAACATGAGTTTAGCAACAGTAATGGCAGTAGTAGCCACTGCACTATCAGCGCTGTGTAAAAAAAAATAGACTACTATTCAACACTGTTTAGAAAAACATCTGACTAAATTAGCAATTCTGGACACAAGTTATCAGGTATGTCTAATGAGGTTAATATTTTGTTTTCAAGAAGCAGCATGTATCAGTTTATTGTGGGTTTTCAGAAAATCATACCTGGACTTCAGTGCTTTAGTAGGTGCTAGATGACTCTCTGGTTAGAGGCAGATAAAAACAATAAAACAATAATCACTCCTTAAGTAGTATTGCCACTTTTTAGAAAATGCTGCTGCTCTTTAGAAAAATACTATTGCTCATGAAGGAAGTGATGCTTTACTGCAGGATGCCCGTGCATGTGCCCTCTACTCCTATTCATCAGGTAAGTGAGTTGGTACTACACATTTTTAAATATCTAAAAAATTAAATATATAAATGTCTTACTATATAAGGATTTTACAACAGAAGAAAGGCTGAACACCTATAGGAGTTAAAATAAAGTGAGATTACAGTGAGTAAAATATGTGTTTATGTCAAACAAATTCCTTTAGTTAAAAATATGTTAAAATATTTGTAATAATCTAGAGACCAGTTTCAATGTGTCTTCCCCTCCTATGGCTTTAGTGATTATTAAGTCCAAAAGTCACATTCAGTATCACATTCAGTGTCCAGCTTATTATTTGTAGTTATGAGAGAATTGAGAAAAGATGGTCAACAGTATATAGTTCTGTATGTCTAGACATAGTCAGGTTTCCTGAAGTCTCCAAATATTGAAATCAAGCTAAAAAGACTTGCCGAAGTGATGAGAGATTCTTGTGAGTAAATTGGATGTCTTGTTCCTGATAAATCCTAGTCAGCATTTCTTAAGTTTCATCAAGTGATTAAAATGTACACTGTGAGCTGCAGTTAGCAGTTGCTGATTCGACATGTTGCAGGTTCAGCAGTCCAGCTTGTCCGAAGGACCAGCCCTTTTTTGCTGTCACTGTCTGGGATCACCACTGTCAAACTACTTTCACCTTGGTGGAGGAAAGAGAGTGTCAGAACCAATAACATGTTCCTGGTGGCTGCACAAGTTGGTCTGGAAAGGTTTTAAGCCATTAAGCCACAAATTATAAAAACTGTCTAAACAAGTTAAACCAGTTATATAGAAAATGGTGGCCTACCAGTTTGGAATATAATCAGGCCTTCTAAAAACCCTGCTACTGATGCTTTTACTCAGCACTCAGTGTGTGCAGCAGCTAACTTGGAAAAACCTCAATCCTCTATGGGCTCTAAAGTCAAGTGGTCAGTATGCTAAAATACTTAGGAGTGTATATTGCCAAAAATAGACCTAAATTATTTCATGAAAATTATGTCAGACTTCTGAACTCTATTAAGCAGGACTGTTAAAGGTGGAAGGGCCTCCACCTTAGTCTTAGTGGTTGAATCAATATCATCAAAATGAATGCACTCCCCAAATGTCTTTATCTATTTCAGAACTCACCTATCTGAGTCCCAGAAAAATTCTTTAAGTTTCTTAATAGTATCCTACATAGATTTCTCTGGGGTGGGAAAGGTGCTTGCATACCAAGGAGTATATTGCAGCTCCCCTTTGGCATAGCACTGCCTAACATGAAGTACTACTCTTGGGCTGCACAGTTGGCCCTTTTGGCAGATGAAACCAAGGAGTGCTAACCCGACTGGCTCATCCTAGAGGAAGAATGTTATGAAGCAGGTGTTGTGCAGGGTTACATGACTCCTGGCCTGGCAAGAATGTCACCCCCCCCCAAAAAAAAGACAATCCCTACACCCTTCAACTAGCTTGGATCTGACTGGGTACCCATAAGTTCATCAATCACACAAAATAAATATTACCCCTGCAAGTAAGCAGATAAAGGGATATAATTACTGGTGACCCTATTTATCAATCAGGGTACCTGTCTGTTCAAATGCCATAATAGCCAGATTTTTGGTTATTACACTCCAAAAAGCAATAATAACCCAAAATCTGATTATTATAGCATTTGCAAATACAGCAATGCCAGCTACAGTGGTCACACGGCACTGTCAGTGCAACACACTTCAGGCGGGTATTCATGCTTGTCTGTATAGGCACCTGAGCTACTGGCACATCGCCTTTGTGTCAGAACTCTCCTCGTTGGTCAGGGAAAGCACCAGGTTTCTCAGTAAAAGTTTTCAAATGTCACAAAAGACCCCACGACTTTCAACACAGTCCCTAACCCTTTCCTTTTACTACCATAAATCTACACTGAAAAGAAAAGACCCCATCAACACTTCCAGGTCTCCGTTCCCAAAACAGAAAATAACTCCTACAGAAACTGTTAAATCTTTCTTTCAAAGTTAAAACTAGTTTCTTCCCTTCACAGTTTAAACTAATTTCTTCTAAAACCGTGATCTGCAGTAGGACTGTAAAATACTTGTTTCTTTGACCGCGATCCATGGAAATGCAATACCAACCAGACTCAACAGATGCAGTATTTATTACTAATGTCATACAGTTAAACAGTTCCATTTTTAAAAATTGTTCACTTGTATTCATCCTGAAGTTCTGTTCACTGATGCTGCTTAGTTCTACAAAATAAACCAATATTCCACCAATACCTCAATTTTCCATGTTGCCTAAATAAGCACTATAGCACCAGCAATTGTAAAAATTAAAGAATAGGGAAGTGTGTATTTATGTATTTATTTACATACCCTCAGTGTGTGATGACTACATAAACCTCTTGAGCTTTGCTCTCGAGGTTTATAGGTCATCACACACCTTGGGTGTGTAAAAAAATATCCATAATACACACTTGCCTATCCATTATTCTCTATATAACATCTACTTGCAACAAGCCCTCTAAAGGAAGAGTAAGAAGCTGTTAAGAGAGGAGCAAGAAGAGGTTAAGACACATAGAGGAACTATCCGGGGGAGTATACTGAAATATTTCACTGTAGTAAGAGAGATTTCAGATTCAGATTTCCTTTATTTAAGAATGTATAAAAAAATCACAGTTTTCGAATACAAAATCTAAAAATAGATAAAAACGTCATTCGTCGCTTACTGAAAAATAGTATACATTTTGAGTATAAATTTAGCAGCAGCAAATTAATTGATATTGGAATCTGTATATAATAATACATACACTTTCTTGGCATCAGTATCCATATTTTCCCTGATGCAGGGTAAAATAAACTTTCTTCTTGGTTCTGACAAAAGTAGACAATAAATTAGCATATGTGTTACAGTTCTCCTTACATCCACAGCATAAATACAATTAACATCGCTACAGGTCCTGGACTAATCGCTATGCTACCATCCTTTTAGTTTAACAAAGCTGACCTTAAATGGCATAAGGCATTTCTTTCTTTCTTTCTTATTCTCAATATATTTTAGATAGTTGTGAGTCATATTATACTCTGTTTTCAACTAATATATATATATATACATAAATATATATATATATATATATATGCATACCTGGAAGCCCTCCAAGCTTCTCTTGGTCTTTCTGAAAATATGTATCTCTCAATCTCTGGCACTTTCCACATAAGTTCTAACTGAACCCCTATTTTCTTGTTCCCAAATGGGTTCCAAGCCAACTGCTCATAACTTATAATTAAGTTTGTCAAACCACATGACGCTGTAATTATATCTTTTTGCTTTTTCTAATCAGTGTCATGGTAACCTATCTGAACCCATCTGTATAATTTTAACCCAGTAATTGATGGCTCTGCAACTGGCCTGGGATTCAAGAGACTCCATGCATGCTTCTAGATGCAGAATTGATGATGGGGTGTCATTTGAGAGACCCAGTGTGTTAAGAATAAAAAAAATTTGTACCGTCTCCACCCCTTACATATTGGGCAAAATGCCCCAGGTCTCGCAACCATACAGCAATGCTCTGTTAACTTTAGCCAAAAAGACTTTACGTGTAGCCACAACAGCCTTCCTAACAAATTGCATGGCAAATCTACTTATGTCTTTTGCAGCTCTTATTTCCACTTCTTTTATCTTCAATAAATGATTTTTCCATGTCCCATTTTTGTGCATTGTTGCCCCCAAATAGGCAAACTATGGGACTTCCTTTATTTCTATATTATTCAGTACCCATTTTCTTATCTCCCTTGATTTCTTCCCTGCACCAAAACTTAACTGTTTCAGTGTTTATATGAAGTTTTAGTGGCCAGCCCAGTGAAGCTGAGGGTTGAGGCACTGGAGGACACACCTCATGCCACAATGGCAACCCGGGTTCGTGAATGAGCCTGGGCTGCCAGGGGATGACAGAGAGGGAGAGAAGATTGAGAATCTGGAGGACTGCTCTCCTCTCTTGGGGGGATCCAGGGTTTGCCTGGCACTGCAGTGGCCCCTACTGGTGACTGGAGGCACTGCAACACTTCAGAGCATGCTTAGAGGGTATACAGAGCCACAGCGGATGTCACCGACATCAGTGCATGCTCAGGTTCAGTGCGGGGGAGGAGGGAGGGAGGGCATAACCACAATCAGAAAAATCGCCACCCCCAGGAATAGGTGATGGCATTACCTCCCACAGCCACACTCCACTAGCCGGACTCTCTCTCCAGTCCTGGGCCAAGCCTAGCCTGGCCTGAATTGTAGATAAAGCACCCTGGGTGGATAGGGTAGCCCCACCTCGGTGGGCTCAGAGCTGGGGGGGATAGTAGGGTTGGTGCCAGAAAATGGAGGAGTTTCATGCTCGGAGATAGAGCTGGGACCAGTAGATGCCTGAAAGAGTTCCCTGGGTGATGGTGCCATAGAAAGAGTTAAATATAGGAAGTTTAAGTGTTTCTAGATGCTGTAGCATAACAGAGATAGTTCTCTAAAGTTCCACTGGAGTTCTACACAGCAGGATGGTATCATCTGCATATAGCAGTACTTTTACGTCACATTTATTGATATGTGGGCAATGTGTATCTATAGTATATAATTTTTTGACCAAGGTTTCTGTGTGTAAAGAAAATAACACTGGTGCCAAAAGACACCGTTGTTTAACTAACCCAGTGTTTGCATTTTTCTACAACTGCTCCATTCCTTGAAATTTTTACCCTGGCAGGTGTATCTGCATGTGACATCTTTAAAATTAATAACAGTCTTTGTTTGATGTCTAATTCTTCCAATATTTGCCATAATACATCCTTATTTATATTATCAAAGGCAGCACTTATATCTACAAATGCCAGGAATAATTTCCCTTTTTTTATTCTACATATCTATGACTTAGGTACTGTAAATTGACTATATGGTCAATTGTACTATATTGTTTTCTGAACCCCACCTGGCATACAGAAATCAATCTCTTTTCTGTATTTACATTTCTATTATTTCTAAAATAATTCTGGTGTATATTTTCATAGATACACATAGAAGAGTAACGGGTCTATAACAGGCAGAATTTAATCTGTCTCCTTTTTTGAATATGGTCACAATTAGGCCCTCTTTCCAGCTCTCTGGGATAGCCAAATGTTTATTAATATAAACAAATATTGGTATCAACATCTTGGCCCACCATCCAGGGTTGGATTTATAGATCTCAGTAGGTATCTCATCAATCCCTGGGGATTTGTTGTTTCTCTTTCTGTTTATAGCCCACATTACTTCAGACTTGGTTGTCCTTGGCCATAATTCAATGTTATTTAACACCACCTCAGGGTTTAGTGCAATACATTTCCCTCCTTACATTCCTTTATAATAGGCATGCCAAATGCTGGGCATAATAATACATTCAGTATTAATCTTTCTATTGTTGGTTCCGTAGGATACCAGGCTCCAAAACTGTTTGCAGTCTTTCCTCACTATTGCATCCTGAAAATCTACCCACAACTGATTCCTGTATTGTACTCTTTTTTTTAGATTTAAGCAATATCTTGTAATATTTTTAAGATTGAAGTATGCCTCTCTTAACATAACATCTGTAAGCAATTTACTGCATCTCCCAGCTTTTACTAGTGTTTTCCTTGCCTGTGCACATTCCCTGCCATGCCATGATGATTTTTTATTTAGTTGCCCGTAAGACAATGAAATTCTATTTTCTTTGCCTAGTGCATCTAATATAATATTACAGATGCATTCCAGATGTTGAATACAGTCCTTATTTTCCATCTCACTGTTTACTATATTGGTCATCTCCTGCTTTGCATCAACTTCACACAACAATGTTTTTATTTTCTCACCACTATATGGATTCCAACTTACTTTGGTCAGGTTCTATGTCATAAGGGCAATCGTTGAAAGGCAATCATCATTATGGTGAGTGCACATCGCTGAAATTCAATTTCTGGCGACAAAGAAAATGGTGCAAGGGACACTGTTCCTATTTGTGTTATGGGCAATTTCAACACCAGAACCTCCAATGCTATTGAGATCATGTCAAATAATGTAGCACCCCCGTACTATTAGATTCTCAACTCCAAGGAGGTGCATGTCGGGGGGGGGGGTGCAACAGTATAAAAAAAATTGTACCTACTCGGGCTTGGTGCAACAAAACATACCTGTGCCCGGACTCAAACCCTGCATCCCAGCCACCACAGGTCAGAAACCACCCACCATGCCATGGAGCCAGCTCAGTGGGTGATCATGGCACCACCCCTCACAAACCCTCCTGCCCCTCACTTGGCGTGCTCACTCCCCCTGCACGTGTATATGTATAGTGACATCCCACCTCCATTCACGAACCCTCCCCATCCGGTTACCCTCCCTACTCCCTCACCATCTGCAAGTGGGTCGCTGTTTCAGTAAGCACCCACATGCAACTAGCCCAGATCACAGGATACCCTTTTTTCCTATTTACAATCATCATATGGTCATTTGCATCATTCAAATCTTCCCTAGCTGGAAAGCCCTGTTTCTCATATTCCAAGTCGAATAACATGGTCAGTGAGAAAGGGTCACTATCCCATTCCTCCTTTACCCTAAATTCTTTCAGTAGATGAAACAACTTTACATCTAGCAAAGCCACATCAATGACAGAGCCTCCATTTTTAGTATAATGTGTACAGCAGTTCTATGTGATAACGGCAACTGCCAAAAGGCGATTGCCATTATGGTGAGGTCAGAGTGCCGAAAATCAGTTTCGGCACTCTGACTCCCTGGTGCACAACAAAATGATGCCAGGGACTTGCATGTTTTATGTTTATGTGGGGGACTGTGCCTCCGGCTCCCCTGTACTTAAGGATTCTCAACTCCGGGGGGGTGCATGTCAAGGGGAGGCAACACATAAAAAAAAAAAAAAATAACATTTGGGCCCAGCGTAACAAAAATGAACCTAGGCCTGGACCCGAACCCAGCACCATAGCCACCAAAGCCACAAGCTGACCTGCTACACCATGGGGTGAGCTCAGCAGCCTACTGCAGCGCCACCCCTCAAATCCCCTCCTACCCCTTGCCAAGCGTGCTCACTCCCACCCACCCTGCGTGCATACCTGTAGTGACTTCCTGTCACTAGGGTCACCAACCCACCCCATCCGGTCACTGTAGTTGTCAGGTTGCCCCTGTGACATGCACAGTGATTGAGTAGCCCTTTCGGGGGTCACTCAATCGTGGTCACCCACATCATGGTATACCTGTACGGCTGCAGTACAAGTCTCCTTTAACTCTTCTATTGACTAATCTCATTCCACTATCAGCTGCAAAATTGAGCAGCATTTTACCCCTACTATTCAGTTTTTTACCCTGTGAATCCCTTATAGGAATATGTATAATATCACCCAGCTCCACATTTTTTGACATGATCTCAATAGCATTGGAGGTTCTGGCTTTGAAATCACCCATTACACAAATAGGAACAGTACAAAATCTTTCCATAGTCCTCTATATTATTTGTAGAAGCTTCTTGAATAACAGATTTTTTTTTACTAAGAGAGGAGTCTTCTCTGCAGACAGGTGATTTCTTTGCATACCTGCGCATTCTGCAATACCTATCCAAGTATACCAGTTTGACTTCCCCCAAAGAGTAGATTCTTTTCTGGCCACAGCCTGGCTCCAAACTGCTGACAGCCTTGTATAAGTTATTTTTAGGAGCAGCCCCTTCTCCCCAAGTCAAAGAACAAGGATATTGAAGTGATGACTTGGGTGTTATGGTGGAGACTGGAGAATGGAAAACTGCTATTAAGCATGGGCACATATGCATTTCAGTTCTAATAAACTGAGAAGAATTCCATTCAATTTCATATATGGAACCTAGTATATTTGCCACCAATCACGCTGCTCCACTATAAAGCCTCTTATGATCCACATTGTCCTAAGTGCCTTGTAGCGGATGGGGATTTCATTCACATGGCACTGTCATTCAGCAAGATAGTTCTGTTCTGGAAGGAAGTGCACAATATCATGGAAGTGATATTACAGTGCTCATTTCCCAGTAGCCCCTCAGAATCTATGCTGGCATAGGAGACAGTCAGGCTCCCAATGTAAGGGGTGGGGTTAGTTACAGGTTAAGGGGTACTGCACTGATTATGCTAGGATATCTGCTGCACAGAATTAGCTCAGTTCCTCTCTCCCTACCATAGTACACTGGCTGAGATGTGACTATACCAGGATATAATCTGTTTAGGAAAGACAAGGTAGAAAGAAAATGGGGAGGTGTGACTTTTTATGTAAGAAACAACTGAAAGATTACAGAACTACAGGAGGAGAAGGAGGGTACAGAAGTACTATGGGTCACCCTGGAAAAGAGGAAAGGGGCATTTCTTCACACGGGTGAGTCTACAGGTCTCCATCATGGGAGAAAAATGAATAAGGAAATGTTGGAAGCAATCCACAAGATGACTCACAAGGAAGAGGTGTTAATAGTGGGGGGGGGGTGGGACTTCAATCTATCAGATGTGTATTGGACCCTCTCCATTGCAGCAACGACCAGGAGTAGGGACACCCTGGACTCCTTGCAGAGGGAATTCCTCAGGCAACTAGTTAAGGAACCCACTCATGAGGGGACACTGGACCTAGCACTAACAAATGGGTACAGCATTACTGATGTCACAGTGGGGGATCACCTGGGGACAAGTGATCACCAGACGGTGTGGTGTAATGTAAGAACAGGACCATAATCAAACCGATGATGAGGGTCCTGGGTTTCAGGATGGCCAGTTTTAAGAAAATGAGATAATGCCTTAGGGACACCTTCACAGGGATAGGGGAAACTGGGGAGAGTAGAAGAACAATGGACTACAATAAAAGACAAAATTAAGAAAGCTATGAAGCTCTTTGTCAAGCCAGTCAGCAAGGGCAAGAGAAAAAGAAGAGAACACGATGGTCCTCTAGAGAGGAGCGGAAAAAGTATGAACAGAAAAAACGAATTTTCAGAAAATACAAAAGAACAGAGAAGGAGGAGGATAGGGAGAGTTAGCAGGAGAAACAAACGGAGGCAGGGAAGGCAGTTAGGATCACAAAAGCAAAAACAGATGAAAATATAGCCAAATCAGTAAAAAAGGGGGATGAAACATTTTTCAGATACATTTGTGAATGGAGGAAGTCCAAGGGAGGGATAATAAGACTGAAAGGGGAAGGGAGCTTTTCTGTAGAAGGGGACCATGAACAAGCGGACATATTGAACAAATATTTCTGTTCAGTATTCACGGGGGGGGGGGTAGAACGTGGGCCTTTATTACAAGACAAGGACATAAAGGGTCAGGAGGTGGACACTAACCCTTTTACAGTGTAGAGTCCTAAGGGAGTTGTCAAAGATAAATGTAGACAAGGCAATGGGTCCAGACGTGGTGCATCCAAGGTTGCTGAGGGAGCTCAGGGAGGAGCTGGCTGCACCTCTGACAGCACTGTTCAACCTGTCACTAGAAAAAGGGGAGGTGCCAGGGTACTAAAGGAGGGCAGATGTACCCCCACTCCACAAAAATGTGAATAGGGAGGAGGTGGGAAATTACAGGCTGGTCAGCCTGACTGCGGTAGTGGGCAAAGTAATAGAATCACTACCGAAGGAAAAGATTGGAGAATTCCTTGTTACCAGTGGTCTACAGGATCCAAGGTAACATGGACTTACATTGGGTCGGTACTGCCTTACAAACCTGATCGAGTTCTTTGACTGGGTAACAAAGGGAGTGGACCAGGGAGGGTGGTTGACGTGATCTAGCTGGATTTCAGCAAGGCCTTCAACACTGTTCCACATAGAAGGCTGGTAAACAAACATAATAGTCTAGGAGTAGGTCCTAAAATAGTAAAATGGATGGAGAGTTGTCATAATGGAAGGAGCCAATAGTGGTGGTACTGTAAATGGGGTACACTCTGGGGAAGGCAAGGTGAACAGCAGGGTGCCACAAGGCTCATTATTAGGCCTGGTCCTCTTCAATGTCTTTATTAGAAGAAGGACTGGAGGAGAAGGTATGCATGTTGGCAGATGACACTGAAATCTGCAACAGAATAGACACATCAGGTGGGGTTGAAAGAATGAAGGAGGATCTGAAGAAGTTAAAAGAATGGTCATGAGTTTGGCAGCTAAGATTCAATACCCAAAAAAGTGCAAAATCATGCATTAAGGGCACAACAACTCAGGGACAATGTACAAACTCAGAGGGGGAGTATTAGCAGTCACAAAACAGGAAAGAGACCTGGGGTTATCATTTCTTTTTTTTTGACTTGACTGGGCTCTAGGCCCCTTGGGGAGACTCGAACCCCCCCCCCCGACTCCTCCCACTCTTGGTCCTGATGTAGCGGGATCCTGGCTTCATAGTGCTCAATGTTTTTGTATTTTTCCCCTTATTGTAATCCCATCCCCTGAAGACACCGGCATGAAGGACAGATGTCCAAAAATATGGCATGCAGATGCACACCATAGTCGAGCACTCATCAGTGCCCTCCCCTCCCTGACTCCAAAGAGCCGTGTGCCTTACTGCCCATGGTTCCACTAGTGGTAGGGCTACAGGTGCATTTGCTATCCAGTAACCCTCCCTACTCTGGAGGAGGAGAGCATCCATTGGGATGCTCAATCCTTCTCCCCCCAGCCAACCCTGATGACCCGGGCTCATTTCCGAGCCCAGGTCACCAGTGTGGCGTGAGATGTGGTGTCCAGTGCCTCAACCCTCAGCACCACTGGGCCAACCAAGGTTATCATTTCTGATGATCCAAAGGTAGCTAAACAGAGTGACAAGGGGTTCCACCATGGCAGGATGCCGGCGGTAGTGAGCCAGGTCATTACAGTGCCAAGATGTACTTTTGCTGACCTCTCTTTTTGAGCGGGGACTGTGCCCCAGCACCCCCCTTATGAATTAATTTTACTCTGGGGGGGGGGCTGACCCAGAGGAGAGAGTGGCGAATCCAAAAATTGATGCTGTGGTGACCCGGCACTGTAATGCCAGCACCTTAATGTCATGTAAGGGTGACAAGGCAGTGGGAAAAGCCATTAGAACGCTCAGATGCATAGGGTGGGGTATCACCAGCAGAAAGAGGGAGGTAATAATACCCCTGTGTAGATCACTGGTGAAACCCCACCTCGAGTACTGAGTTCGGTTGTGGAGGCCCCATCTCTGGAAGGACATAGATATAGTGGAGATAGTGCAAAAAGAGCAACCAAAATGGTGCAGGGCCTGCATCAGAAGCCCTATGAAGAAAGGACTAAGGATTTAAAAATGTTCTCCCTTGAAGACAAGAGGGAATGGGGTGATATGACAGGGTTCTATGTCATAAAGGTGACTGCCAAAAGGCAATCGCTGTTACGACGAAGTCTTATCACTGAAAATCAATTTTGCCAATGTGACTCCTCAGTGCACAGCAAAATGGCACTGGGGACTTACAATTATAACATTTTATGTGGGTGCTGTGCCCCCGCACCCCCCCCCGTGGGAGACTTGTTCCCCCTCACCCCCTACTTAAGGATTCTCAACTCCAGATGGGTGCATGTTGGGGGGGGGTGCAAAACATTAAAACAAAAATTTGGTCTGGGTGCAACAAAAACGTACCTGCGTCCGGACCCAACCCCAGCACCCTATCCACTCAAGCTGCAAACCCACCCACCACACCATGGGGCCAGCTCAGCAGCCCACTGCAACACCACCCCTCAAAAACATTTCCGCCCCTTGTTGAGCATGCTCGCTCCCACCACCCCCATGTGTGCATACATGTAAGGACATCCTGTCGCTATATGCACAAACCCACCTCCATCCGGTCACCCTACCTCGTCGGTAGCCCCCATAACATGCACCATGATTGAGTCGCCATTTTGCAGTTTGCTCATTCGCAGTCGCGGATGTCATTGGCTACCTATGACAGAGACATTCAGATACCTCACAGGAATAAACAAGGTACAGGAAGGGACCATTTTTTCAAAGAAAAAGATGCTCAAGGACAAGGGGTCACAATATGAAGCTGGAGGGGGAAGGCTCCGAGAAAAAGTGAGGAAGTACTTCTTCATGGAGAGGGTGGTAGATGCTTGGAAAAGCCTACCAATGGAAGTGGTAGAGGCTAGAACAGTCACAGGATTTAAGACTGTATGGGATACACACAAGGGAATCTTAGAAGCAAGAGGGGGGTATAAGCCGGAGTTCAAGTATGGTTTACAGTGGCACTATAGGTAGGGATTTTAGGGCAGACTAGGTGGGTCAAGTGGCCCTTATCTGCCAAGAACTTCTATGATCCTATGTTTCTTGGGAAGGTCTAGATCACATTGAAACTGAACAGCATGCTTCTGGTAATAACTTTTAGTACCTCTTTTGGCTTATCACCCTCAAACATAAAACAATGGTTAATCTGGACCACTATGTTATGCTCTGCCTTAATATGTTTTTATTGGTGCTGACCCAGTGGCACTGAGGGTTGAGGTGCTGGACACCACACCTCATGCCACACAGTTGACCCGAGTTCGGGAGCGAACCTGTGGCACTGGGAGTTGGCTGGGGAGGAGAAGGTTCGAGCATCCCACGACAGCTCACCTACTCCGGGCAGGGGACGGTTGAAGGCTCTGGCAATAGTATGCCTCCCAACAGCAGCTGGGAGGTATTGAGCCAATAGTTTTCCAGATATGGAGTGATGGGAGGTGGTGGATGCCGGAGTGGTGCACACTGCGCACTGCGTCATTGCACGTCCATGCTCAACAATGGAGGGGGTAGGAAAATCACCATGCAGAACAAGGAAAACCCTGGCTACTGCATAGATGACATCCTCCAGCTCCACACCCAACATTGGATCCTGTCCTTCCAGGTCCCAGTGCTTCCAGATCTTCACCTCTGCCCTCAGGTAATTAGATATTTCTAAGGAAGTACCAAGAAACAGAAGATAGACCCACCTTGGGGGTTGCCTGAGGTCGTGCCAGGAGTGGGTCAGAGGTCCGGGGTTCCCAGGCAGGGAGAATTTCAGACAGGGTGGAAAAGCTGGGGTGACTGAGAGAGTTCCAGTAGCTGGTGACCAGGAGGGAAAAAGACATAAAAATATGCTTTTATTGCCCGTTTCTGGCTTGTAAGTGAATGTATCAACAGGAGTTGCTTATAGACATTGTGCCTTATCTTGTACAGTCATGTTATGTATGTACTCTATTTTGTTCTGTAGTACTTCAATAAAGAGTGTTTATAAAAAAAAATTGTGGTGCTCACTAGATAGGGTGTAGCTGCAAGGCTCAGGTATAGCACAAAAAACTGGAATAAAAACTACCTTGTAGTGCTCAGCCAGATTGGGTATAGCTGTGGGATTTAACGATAGCACAGAAAAAGCTTAGCAAATTAAACCTACCCTAGCTATAGCACAGGAAACAGGTGTTAAATCTATCTTGTAGTACTCACTCAGATATGGTGTAGCTGTGGGATTTAACTATGGCACAGAAACACCCTAGCAAATTAAACCTACCCCAACTATAGGACAGGAAACAGGTGTGAAATCTACCTTATAGTTCATACCCAGATAGGGTGTAGCTGGGGGGTTTAACTATAGCATAGTAGAGGTGCAAGAATGTTTTAATTTGATGGTGAATTTCTGGCAAAGTCGCCAAATCCGAGTCTGTGTGTCATTTCACAAAGTTGTCCTGTTTAATAAAAAATTCTCCATTTGTAACTTTGCCTTGCTTTTGTTTTTGTTAAGTGCAATTACTGTGCAGTCCAGCCTGTCTTCATGCCAGCCAAGCGTTATCACAAGTACAGTGTGAGTAGTTTGCGCAATGTTTCACTGATAAAGTGTCCACCATCAAGGATGAGATCAGCCAGTGCCTTGGACCTTGCACTGATCAATTGGGTGGTACTAATGCCCAGTTGACTTGGTTCATCTTTATCCAACTGGCAGTCATAGATAAAGCAAGGATTGTCTAGACTTTTCAGCCAACCTACTGTAGTTTGGATCTGGACCCTACTAGTGGGGTGTGTAGAGGTCATCAGCCAGTCCTGGCTGGGATAGTGGTGGTTTCATTGGAGAGAGGAATCTTCCCAGATCCCTTAAAGGAGGCAGCAGTGTGCCTCCTTTTGAAAAACCCTCCCTTGACCCCGACTGACCAGCAAACTACAAACCAGTCTTGAACTTAACCCTTTAGAGGGAAAGTTATTGAGAAGGTGGTTGCTTTGCAGCTGGAGGATCCTTTGACCAACCACAATATCTATGACCCTATCCAGTCTGGCTTCAGGAAACGGCACAGCACTGAGACGGCCCTGGTGCGAGTACTAAATGATCCCCTGCTGGCGAGAGATTGGAGAACCTATTCCATCTTGGTTCTCCTTGATCTCTCAGCAGCATTTGACACCATGGATCATGGAGTGATGCTTGAGTTCCTGTGGTTCTTCCGTAGACTGAGGGGGGCAGTCCTCAGTTAGTTTTGATCTTTCCTCGAGGGCAGATCTTAGAGAGTGGTGTCGGGGATTCATTCCTCTGCCCCTCACTGGCTGCCCTGTGGGGTTCCACAGGGTTCGGTGCTGTCTCCCATGTTACTCATGGTGTATATGCTCCCATTTGGGGACATTATGAGAGGGTATGGGCTGAGTTTCATTGCTATGCTGATGACTCCCAGCTCTACATGTCTTTTGTGCCTGAACAAGTGTCTGATTCTGTCACTGTGTTTAATAACTGCCTGTTGGAGATACAGAACTGGATTAGTACTAGTTGGCTTTGGTTGAACTAAGTAAAACAGAGGTATTGGTGGTGGACCCTGGTTTTAGGATGATGGGGCATGAGCAGGGAAACCCTCAGGTTTATGTATTGGGGGGACCCTGCTTATGAGCCTCTGGAAATCACGTAACATGGGCATGGAATTTGATGAGGTCTGACCCTAAGGGTGCAGATTCGGCTGTAGTCAAATCTTCCTTTTTCCACCTAAGGAATATGGCCCAAGTGAAGCACCTGGTCCCGCCCAAAGATCTTCCTACCTTGGTCCACGCCTTTGTCACCAGTCATTTTGATTACTGCAATGCCCTCTATCTAGGACTACCGTGAGTGGATATCTGCTGCTTGCAGCTAGTGCAGAACGTGAGGGCCAGGTTGTTGACTGGACCCCCTAAATCCAGTCATATAACACCTGTGCTGTGTGAACCCCACTGGCTGCCCATACAGTGGCAGATCACCTTCAAGGCCACATTGCTGACCAATAAGGCCCTACATGAGCTGGGACCTCACTACCTGAAAGAGCTCCTATTTTCTTACTGCCCCTCCCGCTCACTCTGATCTTCTGGTGAGGGATTGCTAGAGATTCCCAGGGCATCCCTGAAAACATCTGGAGGAAGATCTTTTGTCTTTATGGCACCTACGCTGTGGAATTCTCTACCTCGCCAGATACGAGATAGTCTGATCGTGAAAGGATGTAAAAAATCCTTAAAAACGTACCTGTTTAACCAGGCTTTCTCAGGGACTTATTGATTGATTGTTATATGTTACTGTATGGTATATTGTAAAGGCACCTTGAGGTCAGGAAGGGTGCCTCATATAAATAAAATTTTATTTACTTACTTACATACATAAAGAAACAAAAGCAAGGAAAAGTTAGAAATGGTGACCCCCCAGCTGATTGCACATTTCCTGCTGTTTAGAAGGCCCCTTCCCACCAATCGCTGTCCTGAACTCACGTTGTAATGTTCAGTTACCTGGTGTCTAGTGCCCCCCCTCCACGATCCTCATCCTGATCTCCCATTGTAAAATTCAATTCCCTGGTGTCTAGTGGGCCCTCTCTACTGATCGATGCCCCACATAGAATAAAATTCCCTGGTGTCTAGTGGTCTCCCCCTGCCGATCGCCGTCCCGAACTCCTGATGTCAAGTTCAATTCCCTTGTGTCTAGTGGTCCCCCGCTGATTGCAGCCCTGACTCAATGTCATACAAACATACGAAATTGGCAGCAGAAAAAGGCCCACAGGTCAATCAAGTCTCCACGATTGTGCAGCTCTTAGTTTCATATTATTACAAGACAAAGAACCTCAGTGCACAAGAAATCAGGCAGGGGTTACCCCAAAGGGCACTGGCCAGGAAGCCAAGTTTCAAAGAAATACAAAATCACACATACCCCCATAATGCAAAGCATCATGGGCTATATATGCAAATCACCACAAAATATTATGCTGGTTCAACTTTAAGCAGAACTGCATGGTGCTGAAAAGCCTCACACAGTATGCAAAGTGGGCCAACAGAAGGCACAGACATGTGTTACGTCCTACCAGGACTCATCAGTGTGCCTTGTCTGTATGACACTCTAGTTGAATGAACCAGCTACCCTAAGTTGGTCTATCTGGGTTGGGTTGTGGTGATCCCAGTAAAAAAAAACAAGCTAAGCATAAAGCATAATATTTTGTGATGATTTGCATATACAGCCCATGATGCTTTGCATTATGGGGGTATGTGTGATTTTGTATTTCATATTACTACAGCTGCCCCAGCCCCACCCAAACACCTCCCTTCCTCTCCTTTCCTGGTCTTTCCCCCCTTTGTGTTCTTGTCTGTACTAATCTTGCCCTTGACCCTATCCCAACCCTACTTAAAGCTATCCACTGTCCTCAGTTCGATTAACTCCTCCAGCAGTGTGTTCCATCTCATCACCACTCTCTCTGTAAAGTAATACCTCTTCATTTCCCTCATGAACCTTCCCCCTTCCACTTCAAACTGTGCCCCCTAGTGACCTTTCACCCTTTAAGTGAAACAATCCTCGCTTTCTGACTTTGTTTATGCCTTTCAAGTAATTAAAGGTCTCTATCATTTCTCCTTTCCCTTCTCTCTTCCTACAAATACATGTTGAGCTCCCCTCAGTCTTTCCTCATATGGCAACTCCTCCAGTCCCATGATCATTTTCAAAGCCCTGCAATGCACCCCCTCCAGTAATCTCACATCCTTTTTGAGGTATAGGCACCGGTACTGCACACAGTACTCCAAGTGGGTCCTCATCAGTGATCTATACCAGGGCAGGACGACCTCTGGCTCCTCCTTTCTAGAGGTAATCCCTCTAGCAATGGACCCCAGCATCCTATTTGCCCTTGCTGCCACCCTCCTACACTGTGCTGATTCCTTCATGTCCCCTGTGACTATTACCCTGAGGTCCCTTTCCTCCTCTGAAGCTGTTACCCGCACTTCCCCCAGCCAGTAGCTGGTCCTGGGATTTCTTGCTCTGAGGTGCATGACCTTGCACTTCTTAGTGTTAAACCCCAGTTGCCACTCCCTAGAGTAGTGTTCCAGTTTAGCTAGATCTTCACTGAGTGCCTGACTCCCTTCCTCATCGTCCACTTCTGCACAAATCTTAGTGTCATCTGTGAACAGGCTGATCTTACTCTTGACCCGCTCTGCAATGTCTCCAATGAAGACATTGAACAAAACAAGACGCAGCACTGAACCCTGCAGTACCCCACTTTTTACTGGCCTTGGCTTGGATGTTCCCCCCCCTTACAACTACCCTCTGTTGTCTGCCCTGCAGTCAGCTCTCAATCCACCCCACCAGTTTCTCCCCCATTCCCATGTCCCTCAGCTTGCTCATTAACCTCCTGTGGGGCACTGAGTCAAAAGCCTTGCTGAAGTCCGGGTACAGGACATCCACAATGTGGCCTTTGTCAACCTTCCTAGTGACCCAGTCAAAGAAGTCAGTCAGGTTAGTTTGCCATGATCTTCCCAAGACAAACCCATGCTGTCTCTCATCCTGTAGACCATTACTATCAAGAAAGGTTATCAAACTCTCCTTTAGAATGGTCTCCATCAACTTTCCCAGTGGTGGTAGATAAAGGAGTGCTGTGCTGATCGCCCACTTGGGATTGGGGTGGGGGGCATTACCTGCAGCAGTGGAGGGCTCATTAGACACCAGGGAATGGGCAACATTTGGGGACAGAGGATAGGGAGGGAGGTCCAACTGATACCAGGGAAATATAATCTTATTCAACATCAGGCCAGCAATTGGTGGGGAGGGACCAGCAAGGAATTTAATTTTACATTGGGCTGGTGAGCAGCGAAGGGGACCACTAGACACCAGGGAATTGAATTTGACATTGGGAGTTCAGGACAGTGGTCAGCAGGAGGGGGACCACTAGGCACCAAGGAACTGAATTTGTCATCAGGTCATCAAGGGTTGTGGGATGGCAATTGATGGGGGGGACACCAGTAGACACTAGAAAAAAAAATGTTTTGGGGGAGGCAAATTTGGGCTTCACACCTCAAATTAACTCTGTGAAATGAGGAAAATCCATGAATTAATCTGTGGAGTACAGTTTCCCAACTTCACTTATCTCTATAGCATAGAAACAGCCTAGCAAATTAAACCTACTCTAGCTATAGCAGGAAAAAACTGGCATGAAGCTTAGCCTACCTAATCAATGAATATCAACTGTAGCAGGAGCAGACTACTCCGTTACCCTGTATGCATATCTAGATAGGTTGCAGCTGGGACTTACTTGTAGTGTGCTCACACAACAATGACATTACTGGTCTCATACAGTTTTACCTTGGATGAAATGGGCAGAGTTCTGTGCTGCTGGCTGCCTCATGGCTGACTCCAGGCAGACTCCACTTCTTCATTGTCCTTTGCACTGTGGTCCTTAGCTTGGAGGGCTGCAGCACAGAGAGCCACTCTCAGAAAGAGTTTTAAACTGAATGTGTGGCAGACCCAACTCTGCTTTCACAGACTACAGGTTCCTCTCATTTCACTGTCTGAGTTAGCTGCTAAGTGAAGGGGGAGATGGAGCATTAGATGCTCTACCCCTTTAAACATAGAAACATAGAAGTTGATGGCAGATAAGGATCACAAGGCCCATCCAGTCTGCCCATTTCTTTTTCTACCTTATAAATGTGCCATCGGTCTTTGCTCTGTCAGTGGCCTATCTATTCATACTCATCTGTATTGCTCCTTTATGCCTATCCCATACCTGTTTGAAGCCATGCACTGTATTCATAGCCACCACTTCCTGAGGTAGACCTTTCCATGCACCCACCACCCTTTCTGTGAAAATTAATTTCCTCACATTCCCCCTTAATTGGCCTCCCTCTAATCTCATGCTGTGTCCTCTTGTCCTGCCATTTTTCTTATATTTACATTTTAGACTCTTTCACCTTGTTAATGCCCTTAAGGTGTTTGAATGTTTTGATCATATCACCTATCTCCCTCCTTTGCTCAATTGCATACATATTGAGCTCCGTTAATCTGTCCTCATATGTCTTCTGATACAGTCCCTGCACCATTTTGTTCGCCCTTCTCTGGACTGCCTCAATTTGGTTAATGTCCTTGTGAAGGTGTAGCCTCCAGTACTGCACACAGTACTCCAGATGGGGCCTAACCAGTATCTTGTAAAGAGGGATTATTACCTCCCTCTTACGACTTGTGATACCCCTACTAATACACCCTAACATCCCCCTAGCCTTACCTACTGCTTTAGAGGTCTGCTTGGATGATTTCAGGTCATCGGTGATGATGATGCCCAAGTCTCTGTCTTCCTTTGTGACTGCCAGCAACTCCCTCCCAGCCTATAGGTGGCTTCAGGGTTTTCTTCCCTGTGTGCATGATCTTGCCCTTCTTTGCATTAAATCCAGTTGCGCTCTTCTGACCATTTTGCTAGTTTATCCAGATCTCTTCTCATTCTGCCCACCCCATCTGGATCATCTACTCTGTTGCAGATCTTGGTGTCATCTGCAAACAGACAAACCTTACCCTCTAGTCCATCTGCAATGTCACTAATGAAGATATTAAGAGGAGCCCCAGAACTGATCCTGAGGTAGCCCACTTGTGACTTGCATCTCTTCTGACTATATACCATTTACCACCACTCTCCGTTTTTGCCGTCCAACCAGTTTCACCCAGTTGACCAACTTCTAACCCACCCCAAGCCTACCCAACTTATTTATCAATCTTCTATGTGGAACAGTGTCGAAAGCTTTGCTGAAATCAAAGTAGGCGACATCAACTGCTCCCCCTTGGTCCACCACTCTGGTCACCCAGTCAAAGAAATCTATGAGATTAGTTTGACAGGACCTTCCTTTTGTAAACCCATGCTGTCTTGGATCCTGTGCCCCTGTGGATTCCAGGTGTTGCACTGTCCTTTCCTTAAGGAGTGCTTCCATAATCTTGCCCATTACTGAGGTAAGACTGACTGGTCTGTAGTTCCCTGCCTCCTCCCTGCTACCACTCTTGTGGAGCAGGATCACATGAGCCCTTCTCCAGTCTTCTGGGACCTCTCCTGTGCTCAGAGACTCCCTCGACAGTTCTGATAATGGCTCTGCTAATTCTACCCTTAGCTCCTTAAGTACCCTGGGATGCATGCCATCAGGTCCCATTGCCTTGTCCACCCTGAGCTTAGTGAGCTCTTGTAGGACCCTTTCTTTTGTGAAGGGTGTAGTGCTCACCTCTTTCCCTGCCCTCTGTGTCCATGGTGCTGAGCCGTGGGCCCTGCCCTACCTTCTCTTCAGTAAATACTGAGCAAAAGTATCTATTTAGGATAGATGCTTTTACAGGGTCCTCCTCCTCACATGCCTCCCTTTCTCCTTTGAGCTTAGCGATACCCCCTCTGGACTTTCTCCTTTCACTAATGTATCTATACAAAGTCTTGTCACCTTCTTTTACTGTTCGTGCTAGTGTTTCCTCAGTTTGGGACTTTGCCTGCCTTACTGCCTTACCTGCTTCCCTTAGGGCAGTTTGGTATGCCTCCCTATCTTCATCCGCTGTGTTCCTTATATTTCCTGAAGTCCAGCCTTTTGGCTCTGACCTTTTGCTACTGTATTTGAGGAACCAAAGTGGTTTCCTTCTTCTTTTGCACTTCTTTTCTGTCTAACACAGTGGGATATTACTTCAAGTATTGCATCATAATGCTTGTCCACTTTGCCTGTACCCCCTCACCTGTGTTTTCTTTTGCCAGGGCTAAACAACTCTGTTGGCCATCTTATCAAGACAGCTCCTCTGAAGTCCCATATTTTGCCTTGGAATGGGATGATTTAGATGAGTGGCCAAATTGAACCATACCATGTGATGGTCACTGGCCCCCAGGTGACCTTCTACCTGGAGATCTAGATCCCTTCCCTGTTAGTCAGTACTAGATCTAGGATAGCCCTATCTCTTGTGGGTTGTTGTACCAGTTGTTTGAGGCCCTCCCCCTGCAGGGAATCCACCATGTGTCGAGTTCTGGCAGATGTTCCTGCTGGTATTGACCAATCTGTATCTGGCATGTTGAAGTCTCCCGTTATCAGAACCTCCCCTTTAGCTGTCATGTTTTGTATATCTTCTAACAGTAATGTGTTTATGTCCTCCCTCTGGTCTGGGAGCCTGTAGACAACCCCAGCTCTTATGGCTGTCCCATTTCCTGTTTCCAGGGTTACCCACAGTTCTTCTGGTTCCTTTTGTGTATTCTGAATTTCCATAGCTTTGATATTTTCATTGACATACAGAGCCACTGCACACCCCCTTTTTGCACCTCAGTCTCTTCTGAACAGTACATAGCCAGGTACTGAAGTATCCCAAGTGTGGTTACTGGTAAACCATGTCTCATTAATTGCTACTATGTCCAGTTTAGCCTCTGACATTATTGCCTGCAGATCTGGGATCTTATTTCCCAGGCTGTGAGCATTTGTGTACATGATTTTCCATTGACCAGATTTCAGTGTGTTAGTTGTTGAGTGAGGTTTGGCATTTCCCCTGTGTGTCGTATGGGGAGACGGACCTTTTTTCTTACCTGGTGATGCAAATGAACTGCAAACATGCTGAATCCCTGTCTGACCACTAGCTGAGGGGAGAGGGGTGTTCTTCCCATTCGACCTATGGGTGCTGCACCCTCCCCATTTGCTAGTTTAAGTATTCTGCAAAGATGTCAAACTTCTGCCCCAATGCACTGACTCTCTCCTAGTCAGATGCAGTCCATCAAATTTAAAGAACTTTCGCTCCCAGAACTGTTGCCATTTCCCTACAAATCTGTGTCCTTTTTCCTGGCACCAGGCCTTGAGCCACATGTTTAGCTCCCCTATCTCCCCTTCTCTGACCTTCCGTCCATCTGCCCCCCTCTCCCAGACTGGCAGTATCTCAGAGAAGGAGATGTTAGATGAAATGGATGATAGTTTGTCACCCAGCCTGGTCAGGTGTTCCTTGGTCTCCACAACTGACTGGCTGGTGAGATCATTAGTCCCTATGTGTAACAAGACATTAATGTTTTCTCCTGCTTTCTGAACAATTTTAGCAATGTGGTCAGTGTCTCTCCACACTGATGTTCCTGGCAGACATCTGACCATTACCCCTGGCTAGAGATGGGTATCAACTCCCTGAATCATGGAGTCTCCTATGATCAGAAGTTTTCTGGATTTCCTTTTTGCTTTCTTTGTTTTGGTTCCTGATTTGGGAGAGTTTTGTTGTGCTAGCTCCTGTGCTGCAGTGTCCTGCTCTGCAGTGTCCTCTGCTCCTTTGTTTGATTTCGGAGATAGAGGCAGATATCTGTTTATAGTGTTTATATAGTTTTTGGAGATAATATGTTGGAGAGCACAGAGTGATGGGGCACCCGATTTGCCCCTCCTAACCACCTACCAACCTCCTGGACCAACTACCCTCTGTGGTTGAGGTTCTTCTGTTGGATGTTGGGGAAATGGCAGGTGGTTCGTATAATGTATTTTCTCTTGAATATGAAATTCGAGGTGCGCAATCTCTGCCCATGCTGCCCGGAGCTGAGCCCTAAGACCTCCAATGGCCCAGCATGTACTCTCCTGGTATGCTGCTTCTAAAAACAGAATCAAAATGGATCTGGGGTAAACCCGACTGTCCCATCAAGTCTCTCATCTTTCCTTCCCATCAAGATTAGCTCATTCTCACAATTTGAAAGGGTTCATTAGTGAAAACTGAGGATGACCGCTCCCTCTCAAACCCTTTAAGTATGTTTATAGGTCCCAACCAGGCGGTCACCTTTAGTTCTAGAGTGGGTCACTGAGGGCTGGTGCCTCCTTCCCTGTTATTAGAAAAGAGACATGGCTTCAGACTCATTGAATAAAGGTACAAAAAAAGAACAGTGCACACAGCATTGAAACTGAAGAAAATAATAAATTTACTGGTGCACAGGAGTCAAGACAAACAGCTTCTACATATCGCCATACAAAAGTGGCTTCTTCAGGGGTGTGTGGCTGTCTTGCAAAAACATCAATCCATAAATACCCCAAGTGATTAATTAATCTCAAGTGCAGTTCATCAAAAATCAAGAATCAGATGCTGTGAAAGTGCTAGTGCTGTGAAACAGTCATGGTGTTGAAATGCATCAGTAGTACAAAGTAAAACTGCCGCTACAAAGATCCCTCAAATCCCAAAACATTCAGCAGGTTTCGGTATGTAATGTCATACTGTAATGTCATAGAGTTGGTAAGTCTGAGATATAATAAATAATATTTAAATAATAATCATCCATTCAAATTCACAAGTAATTCAGCCAGTCCAACTGCATGACTATTAATTTTTATCCATAGGTGTATTGTATGTGTATGGTTATTTTGTATGGCAATACTCAAAATATTCATCCTATTTTCCCAAACTGACAAATATCGAAAAAGTCATATCCTTACTATGTCTAGTATAACATTTATTGACATTTCTTATAAAAATAAATGACTTATGCGGTTGTAGTCTGAATAAGGTAAGTAAAAGACGGTTCCTATGAATATATTAACATATTATACAATGTAAAGTAACACTATAAGAAAAATAAAATGTGAAATAAAAACATAAAATAATGCACAGGGCAAGATCAGGGTGTTCTTAAAAATTGAACTGAACAATATAGTTACAATTATGGTTTGAAATGACAATTGCACAGACATGTTCTTGTGGCATTATGACAAATTACATATTGATACCTGTTGAATGTTTGCAAATGGCAACTAGCAGCAATTAATGGGGCCTATGCATGATGGTGAGGAGTGCCTACATGGTGCGGCACCACAGCACATAGCCACTCTGCACCCATTGCACCCACCACGCAGCCCCAACACACCCGATTCCCCCTACTGTATGGACAGCAATGTGCTGTAGGCAGGGGGCAGGCCATCACTACACACCATGCAACAAGGTATGTAGTGCCCTCCACAGGGGGGGTCACATGCTGGAGCACTTTACAGCAGCCTGGACCCTGACATAATGCACTGCGTGCCCCCATGGACATGACGTGCTTTTCTCAGAAGGACCAGGATTTGGCTCCCCCGGCACACTAGGCAGTGGGGTGAGCTGTGGCAGCTGACTGAGAAAGTAGCCACTCTGATGGCACACAGGGTCTCGGTGTGGTAGAGCCGCACCCTGTGGTGGACCAGCTGCCCAGTTCCTGTGGGTCAAACAACTCCCCAACTCCCACCTGCCCAACCTCGGTAACTCCACACAAACCCCACCCCCAACCAGACTGTGGCAGCCCCAGTCCCTGTGTAGAACCCCCCCCACACACACACACACTTGGGTGCCCCCATCAGCAGCTGTCTGGCCCCCGACCTCAACACCGCAGCAGGGCCATTGAAAACCCTTGCCTTCCCACAGCACCAACAGCCCCCCTCCGGTCCCTGTACCAACCTGTCAGTGCCGCAGCCCAGGAAGGCCAGTGGCACAGCCCTCCACACACATCCTTGGCCACCAGTCATCCAAGTGAAGCTGGGAGCACATCACTCATATATATGGGGAGGGGGTGGTGTCTGTGCCGCGGGGGGGTGGAGCGGAACCACTGCTCACCAATGATAGAACTGGAGCTTCGGGATCAGGGCTGGGGGTGTGATGGGGGCTTGCTGAACTGTACTGGGCTGGGTCCTGGGCATGGTTGCCATGGCATGGAGGGAGGCACCATAATGGTGATGGGGTAGTGATGGTTGGGGAGCTCAATTCCAGCTCCGTGCCAGGGCTGGCATGTTGGGAGGGCTCTTGCACTGCAGTGACGGGGTTGGGCTGCCGTGCGTTTGGTGTGGGGGGTGATTGACAGGTTCAGGGATGGGCACCAGGTGTGCGTGTGTGTGTGTGTGTGTGGTGGTGGTGGGAGCTGCCATGGCCCTCGGGGATACATTCTGCTGGTGGAAGATGACTACATCAGGAACAGGCCACTGACATGTGGTGGGGATGCCTGGAACACCGAACGAGGTGGTGGCATGCAGCCAGGGGTCCGTCCTTGTGCTGGGTGGGCACTGTGTGCCATGAGCACAGCCAGGGGTGCACACTGCCTGATGGGGACTGGCCATATGGGTCCGGGTGCCTGCGGTTGGTATTTACACACCCAGACCTGAGCTGTACCATGCAAGGGATCCACTTTGGGACGCATGCCGGGCATCCAATTGGATGCCCGGCTGGGTCTGTGACTCTGCCTCCGGCCGCCCTGCAGAGTTCTGCGTGCCAGGGGCAGAGTCATGGACAGGTGGCGGCCATTGATGAATATGGCTAGTGTGCACCTGTCCACAGGTGCGGAGCTATGCGGGTTGGATAAGTACCTCCAGCAGGTAATTCCCGCCCAGTATAGCATAGGCCCCGTTTAGAACAGCCCAAAGATTCAGACACTGGGACAACTAAATGTGTGTAAAGTCATATACAAGGTGCATTTGCTTTCAGGAATGAGGAGCAAAGTGCTAGGTGCCGGGGCATTAAGGGGTGTCTGTTCAATAAAACCAGCAATGCAGGTAAGGAACTGTTTTCTGAATTTGTAGATCCCTTTAAAAAACTGGACATCATCATCATAATCATCATTTTTATTTGATATAGTGCTCTTTCTCTTTGTGACTCAAGACGCTGTACAAGTGAACAGAATTATCTAAAACAATTAAAATACATAACACACATACAATAGAGCATAATTCTAATTAATTTGATATTTAGGTTGGCTAAATCTGACCAGGTCGAAAAGCATATCTAATACGGCCGGCCCCACTGGCGCAGTAGTTGGATTTCCACTTGCGACGCCGGTGACCTGGGTTCAGGAACAGACCCGGGTCACTGGAGGGCCAGCCGGGGGGAGTAGGATTGAGTGTCCCATGAACTGCTCTCCTTCTCTGGTGGGGAGGGTGCGGGTCATGCACAGCGGTCGACGAACCCCTGGCGGAAGCCGCAGGTTCACCCAGCTACTGGCACCAATGTCGGAGGGGCGGGGTGGATGCTGGATGTCATTGGACGTTCCCACCCCTGACAAAGCACAAAAACTCCTCACAGCTGACCACACTTGTAAAGCCTTCCCCTGGCTTCGATTAGCCTATGGGACCTGCTCTCCCCAGACAGTTATTAGTCAGGTGGCACTTGGGTGCTGCATCCCTGCCCTCTGGGGGGTAATCCAGGGGTACTGGGAGAAGAGCATAAAGGGCCTGGAGGGGGAAGCACGGGGGTGCCGTGACCAGGCTGATGTATGGCAGCCAGCTGCAGGGGCAAAAAGAGGGGAAAAAAAAAGCAAAGCCTATCTAAACAAAAATGTCTTCAGCTCACTTTTTAATGTTGAAATCTCTCTCATAAAATGAGGGATGGAGATCCACAGGGTTGGTACCATGTAGGAAAAGGCACAGGCACCTGATGTTTTCAAACAGACTCTTGGAATCTCCAAAAATCCCTCGTCTGCTGAATGGAGGGGACAGAAAGGGTGGTACGGCCGCAGGAAGTCTTGCAGGTAGCTGGGCCCTGAAGGTGCTACGCAACTTAACAGACAGCCAGTGCAAACAGTGCAGCACAGGTGTAATGTGACATGATCTTGACAGAACAGTCAACAACCTGGCTGCAGCATTCTGCACTAGCTGCAGGTGGTGAAGGTCAACCCTCAATATTCCCAGGCAAAGGGAATTGCAGTAATTGAGCCATGACATCATGAAGGCACGGACCAGTGTTGGCAGATGACCCGGGGGTTTCAGGTGTTTAATCCTGGTGATGTTTCTCAGATGATAAAAAGCACTCTGGACCATGGCTGACACCTGAAATTTAAGTGTTAGGCCACAGTCCAGAATAATGCCAAGATTTCTCACCCTGACAGAAGTGAGTAACTGGGAGTCCCCAAGCCTAAGCCCAGAGACTCAACCAGTTTGCACACTCATCCCTGGGTGACCAAGTTCCACCACTAGTACTTCAGTCTTATCTGGATTCAACCTCAACCAGCTGGCCCTCATCCAGTCTTGGACCTCAACAAGGCACTGACTAAACACCGAGACCACCTCAAGCTGTTCGGGTGCAAAAGACAGGTATGTATAGCCGAGTATCATCTGAGTAGCAGCAAACATTCAGCCCATACTATCTTATAATGTCCCCTAGTGGGAGCATATGCATTGCAAACAACATGGGGGACACAATGGAGCTATGCTGGACCCTGCATGGCAAGGGCAGGAATGCCGAGGAAAAAATCTCCAACACCACCTACTGCATCCTAGCTGTGAGGAATGATTGAAACCAGTTGAGGACTATACTGTCCAGTCCACAACAGACTCACAGGCAGTCCAACAGCACCCCATGGTCCATGGTGTCAAAGCCACTGAAAGATCGAGAAGAAAACGATGGAATGCCTTCCTCCATCCCTTGCCACCAGGAGATCATTAAGCACCCGAACGAGGGCAGTTTTAGTGCTGTGCCTCTTCCTGAAACCCAACTGGAGAGGGCCGTAGATGTCATGAGTTGACAAATGGATCTCCAGCTGTAGGGCCACCACATTTTCAATAAACTTTCCCACAAAGGGAAGATTAGAGACAGGTCTGTAGTTAGAGAGGCAGTCTGAGTCCAGTGAAGCCTTCTTTAGGAGTGGTCTTACCACCGCCTCCTTCAGGGGCCCAGAAAAGACCCCTGTCACTAGAGAACACTGGACTATCCTAGCCATGACCTGGCCGATGACATCAGCACAACCTACTTTAAACAGACAACAAGATACAGTGAACACAAAGACCAGGGACAACAATCCAGTTTCCAGCACACAAGACAAAAGAGGAAAAGGAAGAGGTGCATGGGGGAGAGGACAAATGCAAATGGGAAATGTATGGAATTGAGGCATTCAAGCAAGACTTATCAGAATTACAAGTAAATAATATCTCCTCAAATCCACTTACTCCAACACAAACTGCTTTACTTTCTAAAGAATTATAATTTGTCCCTACAGTGAACTTGGACATTTTCAAACTAATAGTTGATATTTTTATATTACTGTGTAAATTGGACTTGAAAGTTTTCTTCAAAGATAGAGACTCTGGTGGCAACATGTTTTCTTTTACTCCTGAATTAATTCAAAAGTACATACTAATGTTCCCAGTCATGTTGAATCTATGGTGGGGGGGGGGGTCATAGGTTCATAGGAATATACAAGTCTGTAGCCATTGGCCTTTTTGACTCGACCAGTCAACTTAAAAAAATGTACTTTGTGTCACTCAAATATCTATCCAGGGAGGATTTAAATGCATCTAGGGTGCTACTTGATACTATCTCCTTTGGTAGTCTATTCCACACAGTGGCAATGCTCTGATTTAACCAATTGCCAGATCTGTTTGTCCTGAAGAACTCACCTTTTATTTAGAAGTGATGGAATCTACTCCCCCTTATAGCTTATTTACTTGCATACCCTATACATTACATAGCTTGAACCTTGATTCTCCCAATGGTACTAGTGAGTGGGAAGATATTGATTTTCTTATAGCAATTGCTGATAATTTAATGGATACTCAGAAAACTTGTGCACTGATAAATGTCAACTGAAGGCATGTACCAGTTTTAAGGGCAAGAGTACTTCTTGTCCCAATACACCTAGACATGGTACAGTACCGTTAACATTTTTTAGACATTAGTCATGCAGGATATTCAAGAATTGTAAAACACTCCTGCACCAACTCGACAGCACAATTTGACATGGGAAGACTGGATAGTGTTAAGGGAGCTTAAGGAAACGGAGCATATTATTATAAAAGCAGCTGATAAAGGTGATGCTGCGGTGGTGGTACAGGACATATAGAAAAACAAGAGAGACATTGAGAGACAAATCTCATATAGGAAGTGCTATCAGAGGCTCACTTTTGACCCCACCTCACCCTTTATAAATGTCCTACTTGAGTTGGAAGAAGCAGCAATAGATGCCGGTTATATTAATACACAGGAGAGTGCTTTTTTGAAGGAGAACCATCTGGTTTGTACATTTTCTGTGCTGCCTAAAATTCATAAGTCTGTGGTGGACACTCTCCCCCACTACCTACCCCCACCAGAAACCCATTATCTCGAGCATTGGGTTGCTTGGGGAGGATTCATCCAGATTTGTTGATGATTTTTTAAAACAGTTTGTAATAAAAACTCAAACCTACTTAATAGATACAGTGGATGCCATTAACAAGCTAGATGGCATGATTCTATGTGATAAAGGTGATCATGGAATAGCGATCACCATTTGTGCTAGTGTACGTTGTCGGAAATGAATTCTGGCAATGTACACTCATGGCGAATGGTAAGAGGGCACCTGAGATCTATAGGTTTCTTTTTTATGTGGGAGGCTGCGCTCTCTGAACCCCCTAGTAAAGGATTATCATCTCCGGGGGGGTGCATGTTGAGGGGATTCAAAACTTAAAAAAACAAAACAAAAACCGACCCTGTGCAAAAACACAATCATGCCCAAAACTGAACCCTGCAACCTCCAAATGCCAGCCTGCCACCAACCCACCACACCACATGGCCAGCTCAGCAGCCCACTGCTGCACTATACCCCACAAACCCTCCCTCCCTTTCTGCCTGTTGCACGGTGTGGTCCCTTCCCCCCACAAGTGTGTATACATAGCGACATTCCGTCGCTATATTCGCCTACCCCCATGTCTGGTCACTACCCTGCTAGTTAGCCCTGTGCACAGGTACAGTGATTGAGTTGCCCTTTTTGAAAGGGCTCAGTCGTGGTCACCCTGTACACGGGATACCAGATGGCATAGAACTGGGAGCCCAGTTCTGTTGGATCACTATAGATATCACTTCCCTATTTACTTGCATCTCCTGTGAATTAGGTATAGAGGCTGTATGCTACTATTTGGACACAGAACCAAATTTTAACAATGCCCCAAAGGATTTCATCCTACAACTTTTGTAATATGTTTTACAATATAATTATTTCACTTTTGGCAAGAAATTTTATTTACAGTTATGAGGGCAACGGGAGCAACACTGGCACCCTCATATGCAGACTTCTTTACGTCTTATTGGAAGAGACTGGTGGTGCTTACGGACTCCAACCCCCATCTGGGGCACTTTTCGTATTGGTGTTGTTTTATTGGCAATATCATGTGCGTCTGGAAAGGGGGTTGTGAGTTACTTTAGGCATTTACCAATCTGCTACATATCAATAGTTGAAATTTGTCGTGTACAACCAGAATTGATAAAGATTCAGTTGACATTTTGGATGTAACATTTAAAATTGAGGATAATAAGGTGGGGTTCAGTTCCATACAGAAAACCTATGGCAGTGATTAGCGTTCTAAGGGCAGACAGCTGTCACTCTAAGTCACTAGTAGAAATTATTCCTTTTGGTGAATTTATGAGTATATGCCAGAACTGCACAGAGGACTTGGTTTTTGAAGCAGAGGCCAAATTAATTAAAGCTTGATTCAGACAGAGAGGATATATATTTGATGTGGAAGAGGCAGACTATAATAATGTGAAGAATTAAAACAGGAGAATCCTGTTAGGTGGAGTAGGTGCAAGACAATACAAAAACAGAAACTAAGGTTATGTTTGTGATGGATTACAACACTAGGGCTCTGGATATAAAAAAAATGTGATAAACACTGGAATGTTTTACAAGCAAATCAGATTTAAAACACTTACGTGGTCCTACAGCCAGAATCACATTTTGAAAGGGAATCAGCTTGGGTGACTATGATACAAATAGACATTGTTCTCAACATGAGAGGGGCAAATCTGAAATCAGAAAAGGTTTTTATAGATGTAGAAGATGCAATATTTGAGAATTTGAACAGACAGGAAATATAGCCTGGAACCTACTCCCTGCTCATGTAAGGGCTGCCCTCTCCCATATTTGCTTCAGATCCTCCCTCCGGGGCTACTTAAAGCAAGCATCCTCCTGTCCTTGCTCTTAGCTGCCCCATCCTGTTTGGTGGGCCTGTGTCCCAATGACTACGCGTGTTTGCCACATGTGTCTAGTGAATTTTCTGTATCTGCCTTGCTTATATATGTTTGCTTTCTTGACTGCTTCCTGTTGTTGCCTTGCCTTGACTCTGTACTTGCCATTGTGTTTGTTACTGCCTGCACCTGACTGTATCCTGTTGATTGCTGTACCTTTGACTCTGAATTGTTATTGCCTTTACCTTGTTATTCTCCCGGGTTGCACTTGAAAATAGGCACTTGACTGTCTAGCGTGCTTACCTGGTAAACAAAAGCTAAATACAAATATTCATACACAAATTGGCACAGAATATTCATTACAGGAAGACTGCTAAACCAGTTACTGTGTTTATGCATGTTGGTGCCCATGCCAACAGCTGTATGTTTGTTGAATTGCCCATGCCTTGAAATGTAGAATACAAGAACATGTCTGTGCAATTGTCAGTCAGAATGTTAACAATGCACTGGGCTCACACTTTAAAGATGCACATCAAACCAGGACACTTTGTCTGCAGCATAGAGCACCAGAGCATATATATCCCCCTGTAAGAGGGGGTGACAAAACACATCTCTTGTTACAAAGGGAGACATACTGGATTTTCAGACTGTAAGCACTGACCCCTGAGGGTCTTAATGATCAAACTGATTTCAAACCATATGTGTAACTATACTGCTCTGTTCAATTTTTTAGAACACCCTGATCGTGTCCTGTGCATTTTTTTATGTTTTTATTCACATTTTATTTTATTAATTGTGTTGCTTTACATTGTATAGTACAGTAATATATTCACAGCAACCATCATTTACTTCCTTATTCTGACTCAATCACATAATTCATTTACCTTTATATGGAATAAATATTACAGTAGATATAGTAAGGATGTGCCTTTTTGACATTTGTCAGTTTAGGAAAATATGATTAATATTTTGATTATTGCCATACAACATAACCATATACATACAAATATGGATAAAAATGAATAGTCATGCCGTTGGATTAGTTGAATTACTTGTGAATGGGAATGGATTATTATTTGGGTATTATTTATTTCTTCTCAGACTTACCAACTTCATGGAATTATGACAAATAACATATTGAAATCTGTTGTATATTTTGGGATTTGAGGGATCTCTGTAATGGCAGGTTTTTTTTTACATGGTATTTATCCCCTGTAGTCCTGGCCATCTCTTTCCTTCTTCTGTCCCCCCAATGCCGTCCACCAAGGATCAGATCCCTTCCCTTCCATGCTCCCATGACTTACCCTTCATGGCAGGGTGGTGGAGAGTGACTCAACCCACCAGGAACAGATCCAGCACCGGAGAGATGTCATCTCAGGGGTGGCACCTGTGGGGGACAGTGTTCATGCCACTCAGCTGTGCTCTTTTTCCACTTTTCTTGCAGAGGGGGAGCATGCAATGCCAACAGTGGCATGCAGCATGCATGTCTGCATGCTGGTCGGCTGTTCCTCCTCCTCCACGCCCCAATGTACAGGACTCAGCATGCCAACACCTAGCCTCCGCTAGGTGTCAGGCAAGTGCTGGTCCATTTCCCCACCCTCCCTGGGAGAGGAGAGCTGTCCCCTGGATGCATGATCCTCTCCCTCCCCAGCTGACCCCCAGTGACCTGCTCATGCCACGAACATGGGTTGCCGGCATGGCAGGAGGCAAGACATGATGCCTCAGCCCTCCACGCCACTGGGTCAGCCCACCATAATGGCAGTTTTACTTAGGCAATAAACAATGACAGGGTGTGAGTTATGCTGGGATTTACCCTCACCTGGTGTGATCCAGTCATGAGGCCACAGGCCTATTGAGTAAACCACACCAGAAGTAGTTAACTCCCAGCAAAACCACACCCTGGAGTGGTTTATTGTGATTATACAATATCCCCCTTTTGTGGCAGATAGAAAAAATAAATACAAAGGTTTTGAGGGGCATTTTAATTTATTTTTATTGCATTTGTTACTGCAAAAGAAAAATAGTGCTGGGTTGCTAGGGCTGTTGCTATGGCTGTGGTGTGCTGATCCAAATGCAGCCCCATATGCAGACAGTTACATGTTGTGATGTGTGTTTAGTTTTGTTTTGTTTTGTTAAAGAGAGAGCCTGGCAGTGGTCAGCTGTTTGTTTATTTTCCTTATAGAGTGTGCCAGTAACATGTGCATGTGTGTGCTCTGTGTGCTAATGGGCTGCCACTGCAGAGCATTTCTTTCCGGGTTCAAGTTTGCAGTCAGTACAGAGTAGTCATGACCTGGGGGACAATTTCTTTTCTGTGTTTTTTTTTTCTTTTAAGGTTGCATTTTTTTACAGTTATAGGACACAGAGAGGGAGAGTGGGACTGCACTCAAGTGACAGAAATATAATGACACAGACAGCAAGTAAACAAGTGGGAGTGGAGTGGAGAGTGACCAAAAAGTGTGAAGATCTGGTTCAAGGGGGACTGAGATGTGTGGCTGCAGATTTTAAAAGTGGAGTGGTGCTCTGTATCGGGGACAAAGAGCTGTTTTTTTGTTTAAAAAAGGTTGGTTGTATGTACAGTGGCCATGGGGAGTCTTGTGGTCTGTTCATTTAGAACTGTAGTTTGTTTAAAACTCCTGCTTTATCATTGCGGTTTAGCAGGAATCAATATGCCGTTTTTTTCATGGTTGATCTTCTGGGGTCAAATAGATTCATGAACTGGGGATTCTAGATGCAGATGACTGGCACCTTTTCTGTGGGTAATGCCAGAATTTACCATGGCTGAATGGTGCCAGTCAGCCAATCAGGTTTTAGAATTCTCAGACCCCAGTGCATAATTTATACAATTGATGCATTTCAGCACCATGATTGTTTCACAGCACTAGCATTCTCACAGCATCTGATGTTTAATGAACTGCACATGAGATTAATTAATCACCTGGGGTGTTTATGAGTTGATGTTGTGATGCAGCCACACTGCCTGAAGAAGCCACTTTTGAGTGGTGATATGTAGGGGATATTTGTCTGCACTCCTATGCACCAATAAATTTATTATTGTCTCCAGTTTCAGTGCTGTGTGTGCTGTTCTTTTTCTGTTTTGGTTCACATTATGCAGCAACACATTAAGGAAACAGATGTGCTCTCCTTCTTGTGCTTCCAGTTATTGACTAAGGGTGGCAGAAATGGTCTGGAGTTAACTTCTGATCAACTTCAACTTATGGCCTGAAAATTTGGTTTGGCCTTGTCAATTCATCTGAACCACTTTGGCTTCTAATTCAGTAATTGATACACAGTACACTGTTATGTAAAACAGACTACAGATATGGGAGAAAACCCTGAGGTCAGCAATGAATATGAATTACAGTAGATTTCTTCTGGCAGGTGTTGTTGGCATTCATTTGCTGGGGATTATTGTTGTTGATGGTGAGACATGATCCACAAGGGGTACAACTCCTGTATTTGAATTCTGGGTGATACAATTGTTAGAATTCATTGCTGAGCTCAAGTCTGTGGGCTTTGTTTTACTCCATGACAATTATTACTTTCTCACGGGTCCCATATATTTTCAAAATTTAAAATAAGCTGCCCCGAATAAGTTATGCATCCAAGAATATAAAAAAATGTAAGCACAATAAATTAAAGATATTACATTTACCTTCCCACTGTTTGACATACATGGACCTACAGTAGATTTTCTTTCTGTTTTTTTTCTGCTTTTAATATTTTAAATATTTTAGTGTGGTTCACAATAAACACAGCCATAGAGTCAAGACATACAAAAATAAGAGTATTGGACTTTAGGAGGGCTGACTTTGGGAAAATGAGAGAGTGCCTCAGAAAAGCACTAGCAAATGGGCAAGAAGGAGGGGTGGAGGAACAATGGGGAATAATCAAAACAGCCATCACAGAGGCAACAAGCCTTTGTGTGAAGCAAATCAACAAAACAAAATGAAGGAAAAAAACACTATGGTTCTCAAAAGAGGTGGAAGGAAACGTAAGGAGAAAAGGATAGCATTCAAGAAATATAAGGAAACACGGAAGGAGCAGGAGAGATAACTTTATCAGTTAAAGCAGAAGGAGGCAGGGAAGGCAGTCAGAATAGCAAAGGCACAGACTAAGGAAAAGATAGCCAGCTCTGTTAAGAAGGGGTATAAAACCTTTTATAAGTACATTAGGGAGCGAAGAAAGACCAAGGGAGGGATACGGAGATTTAATAAAGGGAAGGGAATGTGGGCAGATGGTGACAGCGAAAAGCAGGGATACTGAACAAATATTTCTGCTCAGTATTCACAACCGAAGAAGAGGGGGAGATACCTAAACCAAACAAGAGAAACACTCTGAATGGGGGGGTGGGGGTCGATACCAGTCCATTCACAGAAGAAAGGGTTTTGAAAGAACTCTTGAAACTGAGGGTGGACAAAGCAATGGGGCCTGATGGGATTCACCCCACAATTCTAAAAGAATTAAGAATAGAACTAGTAACACCACTGACTACTGTCTTTAACAAATCATGGGAGGATGGGGTGGTACCTGAGGACTGGAGAAGGGTAGATGTGATTCCACTTCATAAAAGTGGGAGCAGGGCAGAGGCAGGAAACTACAACCAGTTAGTTTGACCTCAGTGGTAGGGAAAATGATAGAATCACTTCTGAAGGAAAGAACTGTTGAGTACCTAGAGGCCAGTGGGGCACAGGACCCAAGGCAGCATTGTTTCACAGCAGAAAGGTCATGTCAGATGAACCTAATTGATTTCTTTGACTGGGTGACCAAAGTAGTAGACCAGAGAAGGGCTGTGGATATGACCTACCTAGATTTTAGCAAGGAATTTGACACAGTCTCACACAAAAGATTAATATACAAGTTAGCCAGCCTTGGACTTGGTCCCAAGGTAGTAGCCTGGATAAAAAACTGGCTGGACAACAGGACGCAAAGCGTAATAGTAAACGGAGTCCACAGTGAAGAAAGGAGGGTAACTAGTGGGGTACTGCGAGGTTCGGTACTGGGACCTGTCCTCTTTAATGTCTTTATAGGTGACATTGGAGAGCACCTGGAAGGAAAGGTATGTCTCTTTGCAGATGACACAAAGATCTGCAACAGGGTTGATACACAAGCTGAGGTGGAAAGGATGAAAAGGGACTTGGCAAGGTTGGAGGAATGGTCAAATATATGGCAGCTCAGATTCAATGCAAAGAAGTGCAAGGTAATGCATCTGGTGGGAAACAAAAACCCAGAGGAAGAGTACACAATGGGGGGTGAGATAATAACAACAAAAATCGAAAAAGACCTAGAAGTAATTATATCAGATGACCTAAAGGTGGGCAAGCAATGTGAGAAGGCAGTAAGGAGGGCTGGGGGGATACTGGGATGCAAAGGGAGAGGCATCAATAGTAGAAAGCAAGAAGTTGTTATCCCTCTGTACAGACAGTTGGTGAGACCCCATCTAGAGTACTGCATGCAATTCTGGAGACCCCATCTCTGCAAAGACATAGACAGAGTGGAGGCTGTTCAAAGGAGGGCAACCAAAATGGTGCAGGGTCTGCACCAGAAGACATATGAGGAGAGAATAAAGCAGCTTAATATGTATACCCTTGAGGAAAGGAGGGAGAGGAGGGACATGATAGAAACATTCAAGTATCTCAAGGGAATTAACAAGGTACAAGAGGATAGGATCTTTCAGAAAAAGAGATGTGCAAGAACAATGGGACACAGTTTGAAGATAGAGTGGGGACAGCTCAGAGGTAAAGTTAGAAAGTATTTTTTCACAGAGAGGGTTGTGGATACATGGAACAGCCTCCTGAGGAGGTTGTGGAGTCAAGAACAGTGGAAGAATTCAAGAATGCATGGGGAAGACATAAAGCAATTCTAGTGGGGGTAGGAGGAAGTAAGCTGTTGATTAACTAGAATCTGCAGCTTATCCATCAGGTAGGGAAATGGGCAGACTGGGTGGGCCAAGCAGTCCTTATCTGCCGCCAAATTCTGTTTTTCTATGTTAATATTTTAGGTCTCTTATATTGATTGAACTCAAGTAACAATTAAGACAGGTGTTGCCCACTGGCAGACAAACTTCTTGTAGTCAACAGACTATGAATTTAAGAGACCAAGGAAGTTGAGCATCTGTGTGCACCCATTATTTATGACTCATGTGTTGTCAGGGACATTGTCCCTTGAAAATGGGTTAGGTGATGCATCTTAGTATACCAGCTTGCCAGTAAATTTTTCCAGAAAGAAGATCGCCAACCAGTTTCAGAATTTCCAGTGCAGTGAAATTAAGCACCATCTGTTTCCAAGATCATCATCACCAAAGGTACTTTATTCATCTGTAGGTCACCCATCACCAGAAATCAGATATGGATTGTGATTTTCATCCCAGTGGGCTCCATCTGGTTACCAAACTCTAAATAAATAAATTATATTATTTGTCATTTGAAAAAAAGGACATTTGCTTCCATGATATTTAACTTTAGAAACATAATTTAAAGAGACTATTGCTAAAGGGACTCAAGCGCAATAGACATTTAGATGGAGTGACCTGAGTTTAGAAATATTGTTTGCCTGTAACAGTTAATGGGAATTTATTGAATGCTTAGATTCAAATGTGATTCCGTATGCTTAGAGAGATAAATATAAACATAGCAGGATAAGTATTACAACTTACACATAAATTTCCAGGAGGGTACCTTGTAGGGATCGGGGGCCTGCTTAGAAAGATAGTTGCCTAGCAGTCACTGTCATCCATAATGATTGTGATTGGACTGTGGACCCATGATTTGGCCCAGTAGTTACAAGAGAGGAATGAAGTGGTTTATTCATATAGTCACTCATATAACTGCAGGTGGGGTAAGCTGTAGGAACTGAAATAGAATTACTAGTAATGAATAAGTATAGCATACAAGTGTAAGCTTTTAAGTGTTATTTGTTTGCAATGGTTTATGCATTGAACCTACTGTGTCTGGCACATAGACACATAGAAACACAGAATCTGTCAGCAGATAAGGACCACTTGGCCCACTTAGTCTGCCCATTGTCCTACCTTTTATATAAACTCCAGATCCTATTTGATCTGCAGCTTACCTTCTCCTTCCTACCACTAGGGTTGCCTTCTGTCTGTCCCATGCATTCTTGAATTCATCTGTTGTTGTTGCCCCTACTACATCATCAGGGTGGCTGTTCCATGCATCCACCACCCTTTCTGTGAAAAAAATACTTCCTCTCCTGAGTCCTCCCCCTCTAGCCTCATATTGTGGCCCTTGTTCTTGCACACCTCCTTTTCTGAAAGATTCTACCCTCCTGAACTTTGTTAATCTCCTTGAGGTACTTGAAAGTCTCTACCATGTCCCCCATCTCCCTCTTTTCCTCCAGGGTATACATATTGAGTTCCCTCAGTCTCTTCTCATATGGTTTCTGGTGTAGTCCCTGTACCATTTTCTTTGCCCTCCTCTGGACTGCCTGCACCCTGTCTATGTCCTTACAGAGATGAGATCTCCAGAACTGCACACAGTACTCGAGAAGAGGTCTCACAAACTGTCTGTACAGTGGCATAACCACCTTCTGTTTTCTACTGGCGATACCTCTCCCTATGCACCCAGCATCCCTCTGGCTTTCCTCACTGCCTTCTCACATTGCTTGGCTACTTTTAGGTCATTTGTTATGACTATCCCCAAGTCTCTCTCCAGTTTGGTTGTTATTAGTACCTCCCCTTCCCCCATTGTGTATTCCTCCCCTGGGTTTTTGTTTCCCAAGTGCATTATTTTGCACTTCTTTGTAATGAATCTGAGTTGTCACACTCTAGAGCACTCCTCCAACTTACATGTCTCTTCTCATCCCCGGAGTGTCAACCCTATTCCAGATGCTTGTGTAGTCTGCAAAGAGGCATATATTTCCTTCTAGTCCATCTACAATGTATCTTATAAAGACATTAAAGAGACTGGCCCTAGCAATGAACCCTGTGGCACCCCACTAGTTATCACCCTCTCTTTGGATTGTACTCTATTTGCCACCACCCTCTGTGTTCTATTGCTATGGCAATTTCTGACCCAGTTTGCTACCTTGTGACCTACTGCCAGATTGGCCAATTTTTTACTAACCTCTTGAGCGGGACCATGTCAAATGCCTTGCTAAAGTCTAGGTAGGTCATGTCTACCATCCCTCCTTGATCTACAATCCTTATCACCCAGTCAAAGAAATCTACCAGATTTTTTGATAGGACCTTCCTGCTGTGAATCCATGTTGTGTTGGGTCTTGTGCCCTGCTGACTTCTAGAAATTCTATTTAATCCTTTAACAATTATTCCATCATCTTCCCTACTGCTACTAGAATGATACATAGCCTGTCTAAGCTCCCATACAGAAATAGAACAGAAAAAATTAAACCTCATGCCCTGAAGATTAGAAGGAAGCAGGTGACTGTCTCCTCTTCCATAACATCATTAATGATCCAACACTGAAAAATGAATGTGGTATAATTTGTAACAACAGAAATAAAAATTTTAAATCCTACAACAATCAATTTGAATTACCAATGACAAATACAAAAATGAGAGAAACATTTTTTACAATGCGTACAATAGCATTTTGGAATCGATTGCCAAGTACTGTGGTTGGTATAACCGAACCAAATAAGTTTTAAAAAGCTCTTGACAACTCTTTAGGTTATTAAAAGCTGTGCCCCACTAGAGTGGGGAGACGTAGATGATGGGTTCATGCCTGATTGCATACCAGTCTTACAAAGTACAAAGTACCACTGAGGTCAAACTGACTGGTCTATAGTTTCCCACTTCTACCTTGTTCCCACTTTTGTGAAGGGGGTGTCACATTTGCCATCCTCCAGTCCTCTGGCACCACTTCCTCCTCCAGTAATTTGTTGAATAGGGCTGTCAGTGGTGTCACTAGCACCTCTCTGAGTTCATTTAATATTCTGAGATGTATCCTATCCGGCCCCATTGCCGTATCCACTTTCAGTTTCAAGAGTTCCTTTAGGACTCCCTCTTCTGTGAAAGGACTGGTGTCCACTTCTTTCCCTCTGTGTTTCTACTGATTAATCTCAGTCCCTTACCCTCCTCTTCTTTTGTGAATACTGAGCAGAAGTATTCATTCAGGATGCTAGTTTTTTCTAGGTCCCCTTCTGCCCATTCCCCCCTCACCTCTCCTTTACTTAGCCTCACTATCCCTCCCTTTGTCTTTTTCTTTCCCTAATGTACCTGAAGAAGGTTTTGTCCACCTCCTTTACTGCCTAGGCTATGTTTTCCTCTGTTTGCACCTTTGCGCATCTGACTGCTTTCCCTGCCTCCCTCTGCTTTGTCTGATATAGTTCCCTGTTTTCCTTCCTCTGTGTTTCTTTGGTACTTTTGAATGCCAGTTTTTTCTCTCTGACCTTTCCTGCCACTTCTTTTGAAAACCATAATGGCTTTTTCTTTCTTTTCGCTTTGTTCACTTGCTTCACACAAAGTCGTGTTGCCTCAGTCATGGTACTCTTGAGGTTCTTCCACCATTCCTCTACCCCCCTGCTTCTCCCTTTGCCAGTGTTTTCCTGAGGTATTCTCCCATTTTTGCAAAGTCTGCCTTTTTGAAGTCTAGAACCATTGCTTTTGTGTGGCTTGACTCTTCTACTGTGTTTATCTTGAACCATACTTTATGGTGATCACACAATCATTATTGTCAGTAAAGCTACAATTTGCTCATTTGGTATTGTTGACCCAGGTGCTCCTCCAAGGCTGTGGGCAGGGTTCATGAAGTGTTAAATTTCTAAGTTCCCCTCCACAACTGCCATTGTGGACTGAAGTCACCTGCAGCTGAGGCAGTTGCGATTCACAGCCACAGCAGTTGCGGAGGGTGTTACGGTTGCTCCCATCAGCCGTAGCATATTCCCGCTGCTGCAGCCATCTCCCTGGTGACACCACCCACAAGCAGCCATAGATCGTGGAGCCAGTCGTAATCTGGCTCCACCTTTGTGAATACCTGCCGCTGCTGGTAATCTACAGATCCGCAAGTCACAACCCACTTACGCCAAGGTTTACCCGTAGCTGCGGGTATTTCTTGAGTTTTGTGAATCCTTCCCACTGCCTTTTATCTCACATTTCCTGTGCTCTCTGTTGGTCAGTACACTATAGCAGACTCTTTTCAGTCACACCCTATAAGCCCACAAGGGCTTTCCACAGGTCATCTGGTTGGGGCATCCTAGCTGAGCATACCATAAGAACTCCTCAGCGCAGCAGATACAGAGTTGAGAAGAAAGTGAGAAACCCATTCATAAGCAACAGCATGCTTGTGTTCTCCATTGTCACAGAATAGCTTTATTCAGGTTCCCAACAATAACATAGTTGCAGCAAACAGTGGCACACAACCTGTTCACAGCGACCAGATGGTTTTTGGCTTTAACCAGCATTTAGTTAAGGGATCCCATTTTTGGCTGCACCTGCTGTGTGTTACCATTTAGGATCAGAGTAAAGCCACTGCAAAACTGAAACTTGCCTGAGAAAATAAGTGACTGTAAGTGACTTAATGGGGTAAAATAGCGTATATTTATGAAAATAAGAAATGGTCAGTCAGACTACACATAAAAAGCATACAAAATATAAAAAGATTTATTATATGATAGTTTGCTGCTCTAGTAGCCTAACATGAACCCCACAGCTGTTTGAACTTATAAAAATATATCACGTGGCGCATAGTGGGTTGTTTTACTGCTAAATACAGCAGCTACAGTATCTGTATAGAATACAAATGTTAGATGGGGTAAACCATGTCTACCACTTTTAAGCCTAAGGAGATCAGTTTGCAATCATGAAATTGGTACACAATCAACTGCTGCTAACCAGGAATAAATGGACTTGTTGGGAAAGATCCAGTCAATTGGTATTTGGCTAAGATAGCAACTGCTATACACTGGGAAGTCTGCCAAAATGGAACACATACTGTACAGTACCTGAAGTTTGTCTCAGTCTAACCTAAGCAGTTGTGAAAACTTGTTTCAAAGGTAGCTTTTGTTCCTGTAAAGCCTTGTTAACCTGCCTGCCACTCAAGGATTTACATACCCATTATGCACTTGGGTGTGAGACTTTGAAGTGTGTGCACCTAATTTGGAGAGATAAACAGAAATCTAACATTCTGTATATTTGTTCTCTCCTTTCATCTGTTGCAGACCCTATGCACTATTCTTGTACCAAAGTGCCTCTCTGGTACAATATTTTTGCATATACTTAATCAATGTCAGTGGCTCAGCAGGTTGCACACTCTCCTCTGAAATCAGAAAGCTGTGGGTTCTATCCCCACACCGGGCACTTGGGTTAAATCCCAAGAGTGACACTGTAGTGCAGCATGAGATTTTAAACCAAGTTCCCATCTGCCTGTTCAGGTGGATGTTAAATATCCCATGGCACTTCTGGAAAAGAGTAGGGATATTTTTATTTCAAAATATATGGACATACAAGCAAAAATAAACATTCACAGTACATATAATTCATACAATTCTTACAATAACTATTCCATATTTATACCAATGTCAGCTATTTTGTACTTTAAAACACTACTACTTCATATTTCCATTTTCAAATTCCTAACCTTTCCCTACTACTTATGGATCCTTAAGATTTCTATCTTGTTACATTTCAAATAAGTTTACCATACTGTACTTCTTAACCGTACTAGTTAGACAATATTTGTCTCTTGTATATACTGATTCCTAGATATTGTCCAACTTCACCTGAGGGTGGTCATACTTTATTTAAAAAAACACCAAATTTTTTCCTTAGCTTGATCCTTCATACATTCTTACATTTTTATACAACGTATATTATCTTGAAAAACTTGCAGCACTTGTACTGGAGATCATTCCATTGCTGCGAAGTAAGTTTGCACCGTGCCTGCCATATCCAGTATCTGAGGCATGTTGTTAGACTCCTGAGTGTACCACAATTGTGTTTTGACCCTGTTGTTGGGAAGATCCCAAAGTATAATGCATCAGGTGTTGCTATCCATCCGGGGAACCATACCTGTTTCTGGTAAATTAATGTCCAGAACTGGACAATAAATGGACACTCAAAAAAGAGATGGACCATTGTTCCCAGTTGTGTTATTCACATCTGTCTAGGGCACATACATTCAGATTTTTCTTTGTGCTTCAGATCATCCTTCACAGGAAGCTTCCCATGTACACTTAACTAAGTGCTGTCCCACATCTGAGGAGGTATCCTCTTCTCTACCAATAATGCAGTTATGCTTTTAAAGTCTTTTTGGGGTCTTGTTATAGATGTTGGCTGTTGTAAAAACAATAGCCTAGATATTCAGAAATGCAAGTCTGGCACAGCACAACTCCAATGCACCATGGTGCAACAGAAGACACATTCAGAGGTTGTGCAGGCTGAACTGCACCAGCGCAACCCGGTTGAATATGGCAGAGTTGCACCATGGCACAGACAGAGTTGCACCATGGCACAAACAGAGGTGCACCATGGTGTAAACAGAGATGCTCCAGCACAGTTGTGGGAGCAGAGCAGCAGAGCAACAGAGCAGGGCATGGCACAGAGAACAGACCCAGGGAAACAGCAATGGAAGCACAGTGACAGGCTGCAGGAGGCCTCCACCAGTGGGGCACAGCAGGGCAAACACAGGCACCCAGACACCTGACCCCAGAACACAACAGTGGCACAGATAGCAGATGACAGGAGGTGCCAATGGCCAACAAAGGGCCACCAAGGGAGCCCCCCACAGGCTGCTGGCTGTGCCCCCCCAGACCATAGCAGGCCACACCCAAGACCATGCAACCAAGCACACACATGCCACACAGGCACACAGAAAGCCCACACAGTAGGCACTGAACATGCTGGAAGGCAGATAGCATGGCAGATCACATGGGACAGGCCACATAACACCAAGCATGGGTCCCAACACAGCAGTCAGACAGCACCTGACCAATGATCATGGCTATGTGCCACTGCCAGACACACAACCGCCACACACCCCTGACAGCTACCCCATGAGCACCCCAAGGCACAGCCACTGACCCAGTGGATGGACACCACAACAGTGTAACACACCACAGCACATAGCAGTGAACCACAGAAGCACAACACATGCACCTTCCCATGCACACCACATGGACAGACACTGTGCCACTGCAGCATGGCTCCTCACACCACCTGTAAAGCAAACACACACACAGGCAGGTAAGTCAGAAAAATATATTTGGAAGAAAACTATCAACATAAAACCAGGGGCTGGGAAAGGGTAGGTACAGTGAGGGAATGGAACAGGGAACAGGGCCTGTGCAGTGGGAGGTTGGACTATAGGGGAAGGTACATCAGGGAAACAGGGGAAAATGGGGTAAAACTAAAGGTGGCCTCATCCAGCTGCCCTGGTGAGCTGACGCTTCCTCCTCTTGGCTTGCAGCATCCTTCATATCCACACCACCACCTCCAGGGTAGATGAAGCCACCAGTAGCATCTGGTGCATCAGCCAGCTTAGCATCAACCATGGCAGTTTTCGTAGCCGGACACCTGTAACAAGGGACAGGACAGGCAATCAGTGCAATGGCCCAACAAATCATGCTCACCCACAGTGTGCAATGGGCTGTGGAAACACACACTCCTGGAGGGCTCACAACAGCCACCCACGGGGGTATGGGCCAACACCAGCCAGCAACTCAGCGCACCACAACAGTGCACAGAGGTGGTCCCTGCCACACAATGGCCACATGACTATGCAATGACAGTCACATGGCACAGTGCACTGGCAGCACCACAGCAACAACAGTGGCAGCCGGGTGTATACCCACCCCACCAACAGCTGGCACACGTGTCCAATGGATGCACCACAGTGGCATGCACCATGCACATTGTGACACACACAACTGCCATGGCACATGGCAGAGGTGACCATGCCCACACTCATGCCCCACTCCACCCCCCATGTACAGTGTGAAGGACCATGACAGTGCTTACCTGCCCCCTGTGACCCTGCTGGTGCCGGGCCAGCGCCATCATGGTGTGCTGTTCCCTGCTGCACTGCTGTAGCCCTGGCCCACTGTCAGTCCTCCAGTCCTGGGAATGGAAAGAAGAGAGGTGCACATCGGTAACTGACCACAGCAGTTGCCCCCCCAACCCCTGTGCATAGGGCATGCCCCTGCCCGACTCATCCCACATGCCTGCATGGCTGCATCACAATGCAAGTAGAAGCTTGTAATGCCACTCCATGATGCACATAATGACAGTGTACCCTTCTGCAGGGCATGCCAGGCAGCCAAGCCAACACCACTGTACAGCACCAGGGCAGACATGCAACATGGGATGACTTACTTGACTGTAGCACAGCCCCACACCTGGAGCATGCCTGTAGCCTCCTCAACCACTTCAGGTTCCACTGCATGAGGTCCTCATAGTGGTGGCAGCATTGCCCACCTGTCCTGGGCACCCCATCCTGTGCTCCAGGCTGGCAGCTACCTCCTGCCACACAGCATCCCTGGCCCACTGCAGGAGCACCTGCCAAAAGAGTTGGGGGATTTGGGGATCTACACAGGCTACTAGGTTGGCCAGCTCAACCTGTGTCCAGTTTGGGGCATGTCTGGCTCTTCCCTGCACCATGTTCACTATAGCCAGTTCGGCGGTGGAAATGGTGGGAGGAGGTGCATGTGTCCACAACATGTGCCCACCATGCGATGCGTGGGAGCATGTGCAGTGCCCATCCATCACGCAGTGCCAGAGATGCGCAGAATGGGCGTGGCTACATGGGGTCACAGGTCTGACCTGGGGTCAGGGGTCACCCACTGTTGCGCATGTGCACGACAGGGCATGGCACCCCATGTGTGACCATGCGTGTAGCTGGCCATGCACACCATGTGCAATGCCACTGCATTGCACTGTCCACGCATGGTGCGCAATTGATGCCATGATATCGTGATGCACATGCACACTGCAGGCCTATGCACTGTGCATGCATGTGCATTGCACCACCACAGCTTGCTCCAGCCCAATCCCATTGCGCATGGCACAATATTGTGATATTCGGACACCACATGCGAAAGAGCTAATCAGCCAATGCATGGTGCATTGGGTGCATTAGCATGTCATTACTGTTGTGCCCAACCTCATTTGCATGCATTGCACCTTATAAGCACCACGGAACAGCACAGGCAATGGACCAGTATTGCAACCTTGATAGGTAAGTTGTGCATGCCGCTGCAGCCCACTGGGAGCAGACAGCACTGCAAGGTGGGACAGACCAGGGAGATGCTGCCACTGACACACTATGCTGTCCATGTCCACAGGCAGCAACATGTCGGCACAACAGGAGGGTGAGGAGTGGGGGCCTTCATGGAAGCGCAGACCCAACTTCACAAAGGCCGAGACTGATGCCCTGTTTGAGGCCTACCTGGACAGGGAGTCCCGGTTGAGTAGTGCACGGGCACACCACAGGCCAGGGTTGGTGCATGGGAGGAGATGGCAACCCAAGTGAACCAGCACGGCAGCCACCAGCGGTCATTGCAGGAGTGCCAGAAGAAGGTGGGGACAGACAAGCAGTGGATTAAGGAGAAGGTGGCTGCTATCCAGGGGTGTCCTGTAATACCACCAGAGGAGGGTCTGCAGATGCACCCACACTAATGCCGCAGGAGGAGTTGGTGGCAGCCACCATGTGCCACACCACAGTGGAGGGTGTGCCTGAAGGAGGATTCCAGATGGGTGGCAGCCCATCACTGCCCGGTATGTATGTCAGACACGCACAGCTGGTGGCAAGAGGGTGCGTACATGGGCATGCTGGCGTGCATGCAGCCAACATGCATGCCATGTGCACATGTGCACACCCACGTGCATGCCATGCAGCAGGACACATGCAGTGGCAGTGTAAAGGGGGGCACATGTGGGCATTACATCACTGACATGCCATTTGTCTCTTGCAGCACCAGCATGCCTCAGTACAGAGGATGGGGCAGTGGCAGCAACAGTGGACACCGGTAAAGCACTGGAGGACCAGCTGTCCACATCCACCGGCATCCAGGAGCCTGATAGGCTGTAGCTCAGATGTCCTGGACCTGGGTTTGGACAAGGCTCTGGATGAGATCCTGCAGGATGCCAGCCTTGGAGTCCTGTGTGTAGGGACACAGATCGGGGCCGGTCCAGCTCTGATGAGGACTACTTTCAGCTCCTGGACAGCATGGGTGACATTGTGAGTGTGTTTCCCCCTGCTGGCATCTGACACAGGCACCATGCCCAGTGCTCTGCCAGCAGCAGAACAGCTGCCTGCCACCACTGTGGGTGCAGTGGTGTGCATTGCCATGGCTGTGCCCTGCTGTGGTGGTGGTGTGGCCGCACAGGCACAGGGCAGCATAGAGCAGCCAGATGGGTAACAGCAGCATGCTGTGGGTGCCACTGGGCAGCCAGACACCAGGTCTGCCACCAGTGCACCTGTTGTGCCCATTCCCCCTGCAGACCCCACTGTGCAGTGTCCACTGGAGAGGGGGGCTGTGCAGCATAGCCGGTCACCACAAGAGGATCGGCATCCCACCCAGGAGCCCCAGGACACTGACCATCGGGCTGACCACACCCAGCTGCTGTGGGCGTCCGTTCAGCAACAGGTGCTGCTTGCCACTGGGATTCATGCACTGCATGCGGAGGTACACCAGTTAGCTGAACAGCAGCAAAGAGGCACTGCGCAGATCCTGGCAGAAATGCAACACATGCAGGAGACCATGACTGCATCCTTGGCTTGCCAGTGTGATCACGGATGGCTTTGCATTGCTGGCTTCCACAGGGCACGGCCAGGCACAGGTGACCCCCCACAGTGTGCTGTCCACCCCATGAACCCAGCGTCGGATGACCCCAACACAGTCGATGTTGGGCTGTGATGTAGGCATCCCAGCCCGGGGCTGGCCTGTTTGGGTGCCTGCGCACCCCCGCAAGGACATGGTCATGGTCCCACGGTTCCATCTCTGGGGGGCTGTTGAAACCCCCCACCTGGCTGATGCGCAGCCTGTGACTGCCGATTGGCTGTGGTGTGGCCACCCCTGTGGCCATGGTGGCCATGGTACCATGTAGCGGTCCTGATCCACGAGCCAGCCTGATTGCAGTCTGCAGCTGATGCCTGGTGCGCACATGGGCTGTGTGTGTGTGCCCACCACTGGTGTCATGTCTGTGTGTCATGCTGCATGCTACCTGTGTGTGTGCTTGCCCAGACACTGGACTGTGTGGTGTGGGTGTGATGAGGGTAGTCTGGCACCAGTTGTGCCTGTGCACTGGTTCAATGCATCTGATCCATGCCACATATCAATGCTTGGATGGGTGGGTGCATGTGTGTGTGTTGCTGTGTGTGGTTGTGTGCCACTGACTCCCCTATCCCTGCAGCACACATCTGTGTGTGCATGCCCATTGCCATGCATACCCCTGCATGTGTGCTGTACCTGGTTGTGTGGCCCATGCTTGTGTACCACACCACATACCTGTGTGCACAACAGTGCTCCTGTGCAATGGTGTCCCAGTGGCGTTGTGCTTGTTGGAGCAGCCGGGGGTCCCTCCAGCCAGAGGGTGGCTGGCCACCACCCTCCTGCCTATTGCATCCATTGTCCCCACTACTGTCACCCTCATCAGCCTCGACAGCTATCCCACAGTCAATGGCCATGTCATGCAGTATGCAGCAGACCAGGAATAGGCCACAGGCTTTCGAGGAGCTGTTCTGTAGGGCACTGCCTGACGTATCTAGGCAATGGAACTCCTCAGCATGTCAGCATGTCGCATGTCAAAGACATGCTCATGATGTTGCACATGCTGCGGTTGTACTGTTCCTCTGCTGGGGATGATGGGAGTCGGTAGGGGGTTAAGCAGCCAGGGCCTCAGCAGTTATGCGCTGTCACCTGTGTGGAGATTGACATGGTTAGCCCTGTACTAGTCTGTGCTGCATCCCTTGACTGTCCCTGGCACCCATGCCACCATGAACATCCTGCCCACCCCATCCCCAGGTCTGCTCTGCCCATCACTCATTGCCCATGCCATACTCACCCACTAGGTGACCCGTGGGGATGTCCCCACATTCAAACCTGTGGCAGAGCACACAGCTGTGCCAGATGAACATGTCATGTGCACTGCCAGGGTGTGTGCACAGACATTGGTGATGCACCCCATTGCATCGCACACCACTTGGTAGTTGACACTCGGGTGCCCCTTCCTGTTGATGTATGCAACAACCTCGGGGCCAGGTGGTATGCAGATGCCCACATGGGTGCAGTCAGTGTCCCCAATCATGCCAGGCATACGTATCACCCTGTGGAAGTCCTGAATGGTTGCTGTATGCTCCGCCTGTGTGCTGGGGAAATGGATATATTCTGAAGCATGTTGCAGCAGTGCATTGAGGAACTGTGTAAGGAGGCGGGATGTGGCCAACTGGGTTATGCCTGTGGTGTACCCTGTTGGTCATTGGAAAGTGCCCATGGCAAGCAAGCACATGACGGTGATCACCTTCATCTCCACAGACATGGCGTGGTTCCATCTGTGAGTGCCTGCATCTCCTCACTGCACAGCTCACAGAGCTGCCTCAGAATGGCCCTGTTCAGGTGGTACCAGTCCACAATCTCCATGTTGCTGTAGTTCTCAAAGATGATGTGGGCATGGTACCACCTGTGTCAGGCATACTGCCAATGGGCCCTTCCTCAGCCATGTCGCTTTTCCTCCTGCCCCTTCACACCCCTCATTATGGCCTCCATCATGAAAGGCACACTGTCCATGGCCCTTGCTGTCCACTGTCCCCCTGGCTGGTTGGCTGCTTGCTGTGTGACACCCTGGCGCATGGTATATGTGTGTGTATGTGTGTGTGTGTGTTTCTCTCTCTCTCTGCCCCTCTCTTCCTCTCCCAGGCCACCTCTCTGTCCCTCTGTGTGTGCCCTTTGTCTGTTTGTCTGTTTGTCTGTGTCTCTGTCTGTCTCTCTCAGTCTCTCCCTCTCACTCTCACCCCTGGTGCAAGTGCTGTTTGTGTGTTTGTACCCTGCATTTCTAGGAACGAGTCTGTTCGGAGCAACTTTGATTTGCTCCACACTTGTACCATGGTTTCATGGTTGAATATGTCACCGTGCTGGATATTCATGGGAACACCCCGCTCTTGCACCTGCATTCATTATAGTTGTGCATTGGCACAATAGATTTTGCGCTGCGCACTGGCTCCCACTGAATATGGCTCCTTGGTGCAATTCTGCACCAGTGTGTTCTGTATATGGGTATAAAACTGTTTTCTATCTTGAGATTTAACTGCTTCCCATGTGACTTTCCAAATTTTAATCTTTCTGATACAATCTCTTAAATTTGTCGGATACTAGGTGATTTTACTTTGCTTTGCTTTGGAATCGCTCCATTTTGGGGCCCATTCCTGTAGTAACGGTGATGTCTAATGCACTACCCAAGGGCACCATATCTGTATCCTTTCCAATATTATGGGTCTAATGATCACATGCAAAAAGATGCTGTGGTAGAAGACGATAGAGTTTATAAGTTTTAGTCCCCGTTCTGCAATGTCTAGGTATAATATCTCTCTCAATGGGGTTCAAACAGCTTCCCCATATGCCTTGAAAAAAACAACCAAATAGCCTAGTTTCTATGTTTTTTTGGGGGTGGGAATAGATATAACTCAAATACAGAAACATAGGTAGCAGGTAGGTAGGTATGAATCATGTACACCCTTTTTTTTTGCTCATTCTCCATTGGTTCCCTTTGGCCACTCTATCCAAAGCTGTGTTCAGTATATATTCCCACTTATACTGGGTGTTATCGGGGTATCCAAAAAAGATCCCTAGTATCTTGGTGCCTGTAGTGATTATGGGTATTTTAATTACATGTGTCTTGTATTCTGGTTGGACCAATAGGAATGTATGTACTTTTCTGCAAATTAATCTTCGATCCTGATATCTTTGCAAATTCAGTTAAAATATGTGCTGCTGGTGTGGCTGAAGAATGATCTGCAGTATAATGCACAAATCATCTGCATAACCTAAGGTCTTTATTTTGCAGTCTTGGCTGGATACTGTCAGGCCTCATGGGTGTATGTTAATACATCTGATTAATGGGTCTAGGGACAGAATATATAAGATGGGACTGAGAGGGCATCCTTGCCTGACCTCTATCTTACTGTTACAAGGTTTCCTAATATGTCCATTAACATACAGGGAAATATTGGTATGTTTGTAACACATCTGGATTCACTGAATATATTTCTGGGGGAGGCCACATTGTTTTAAACATAACCAGAGGTATTGATGAGATACCCTTTCAAAAGCTTTGGACTGATCAATGTTTAAAAGGAATTCTGATAATTCTTCATTTTCTCCTTTTTCTAATATTTCTCTAATAGGTCAATAGGTCTGTAACTTTCCATCCGGGGAGAGAACATGCTTGTGTATAATGAATTAGTGGTGAGATGGTAGAGGTCAACCTATTACTTAATATTTTTGTAAAGATTTTAAAATCGGAATTTAGTAGTGAAATTTGTCTCCAATTATCCAAAATGTATTTGTCACATTTTTTTTGAATTAAAAGCACTAGGCCATTGTATATTGATTGAGGGAGTTCCATATGTTGTAAAATATAGTTGTAAACTCTGGTCATTTTGGGTAACATGAATTTGACTAATTCTTTATAAAATGCAGGGGATAAACCATCTGGTCCTTGGGCAGTTCCTGGTTTCAGTTGTCCTATTACAGATGCTAACTCCTCTGTACCTGGACTTACCAATATAGTCTCATCTTGTTCAGGTAATTGTGGTACTGTAGCTGACAGTGTTGGAGCCATCTAGTGGCCTCTTCTGAGATCCTATGTTCTGAACCATATAATGCTGCCAAATAGTGTTCTATCTTGGTCATAATATTTATATTCCCTGTGATAGTTTGGTCACCTCTCTTTACAGCTGTTAGAATTTTCTTATTAGTCTGCTTCATGCAAGTCTGGTAAGAGTTAATCTGTAAGTGTGACCCTTTTGTTAAATATTTCTGTTCAAATTCTAGACTTGCTTCTGTCATATTGGCCTGCTGCCATATCTTGTTTAACATGTTTGATTTGCTCAGTATAGTCCTGTCCAGTCTTAATTTGTAAGGAAATCAGCCTATATAGCTGTTGCCTGAGCTGTTTGTATTGTGTAGTTTTGTATATACCAATAAGTTGTCCTGTTGTTTTGAAATATCTAACGAAGTCCATTTTACTCTGTTCCCACCAATCTAGTAGGTTCTCATATAAAAATATAACTGATTTCCTTGCTTCTATTGTGTCTGCAAAGCCTTGTTTTTTCTCAGGTATTTCTAATAGGGTAGAATTGAAATGCCAGTATGCTTTTCCCAGTGTTGTTTCTGGTTAATAGGAAATTATGCAATCTATTAAGGAATGATCAGATGCGACTACTGGGTGTACCTTGAAAAGTACTACAGGGATATATGGGGAGACAAACCAGTAATCAGGTCTTGTTTTTATGGTACCTCTAAAATAAGCATATGGGGGGGTAGAATGCTGTGAATAAAAGACATTAGCTTGTTTTGTCAGAGTGATGATTCTATTCAACAGTCCTGCATCACAGAAAGTGTTTCCTGTCTTAAGCCCCCTGTCTTGTTTAAGCCTGCTACAGTTAAATTCCCCCCTCCCCCACAATACCGCTCTTGCTGTCAGCAGGTATGGTTGGATTAGGCTGAAAAGCTGTGTTCTGCTAGCCCTTTCCTATGGGGCATATACTGTATGTCAGTCAAAAATTCTGTCGGTCTGAAGTAAAACCCATGTGCATAGCTTGACTCAAATGACTATCCAGGACTCCAGTGATTTTTATTAGTGGATTGCTTATACAAGTTCCTATCCCACTGCATGTGTCCTCCCCTATGGACCAATATGATGGTCCCCATATCCAATTTTCACTATCTGTTTGCAGTTCCAAGGTGGTAAGTAATGGAGTGTCCAGGAACACTACAACATCATAATAATTCTGGTTAAAATACTGAAAGGTCGCTTTTCTTTTCCTTTCACATTTTAAACTGTTAGTGTTCAAGAAAGCCAAGCACAAATCATAATTCATGAAGTATTTCTTTCATTCTGGCAGTTTCTTTTTCCTTAAGCTGTATCTGGTACCCATACGTCTTTTTTTCTTTACCTTGGCTTCTACCTGGGAGATATTTTCTTCTGGTTCTGTGACTCCCCTCTGCTTGAAGAACGATCTGAGTCTTTTCCATTTCTGTGTTCCCCCATTGTAGGACCACAAATTTGTTTTGTAGGGGTATTCCTTCCTCATTTTTTCTTTTATCAGTGTGTGTTTTTGTTGTCACTATATGAAAAATTGATCATGCATGTGCCAGTGGGGAAGGGGGGGGCACCTCCATCCTAGAGGTTCCCACTTCTGGGCTCTGGAGAAGAGAAGGGAGGTTCTGGTTGGGTTTACATCTCTTCCTGTCTGGGGATTTCAGAAGAAGGTCTTCCTTCTTACCTAAAAGATTCAGATTCTGGGAGGAAGGGTTGTCTCCTATTGTCCCGGGGTGTCCTGCTGCCAGCTGTTTGCTTGGTTGCCTTGTTTACATCAAAATCTTGTTCTGCAAAGTCACTGTTCCCATTGTTACAAGAAGCCCAGGGATATGAAAAAATAGAGTGGCTGGTTTCATCACACAAGTGACAGACTGGGGGAACTGTGCATCTAGCACTAGGGTGGATCATGCTTCCACAATGTAAACAACATAATACTTCACAATTATTACTTAAGTGTCTTGAGGAACCACATTTATAACACTGTCGTGGTTGTCTTAGGTAGAATAGGATCACTTTGTCTTTTCCCAAATAAAAACAGTTGGGAAGGTGTTTAAGACCAGAGTCATCTTGGTGTAATTTAACCTTTACTTTCCATCTTTCCCATCCAAAAGCCCTCTTCCTCGACAATAGGTTCTGGTGTATCCTATACATCACACTTTGTCTCTAACCAATATAGAATATCCGTAATATTTACCCCTTCATTCCAGAACAAAATGGTTACCAACTTGAAGGTGGGCTTTGTAAGTGGGATAGCCTGGAAGGGGGCCCATAGGGAGGTGTTTTATGACCATTATAGAAAAGCCAAAATCTATCTAACAAGGCAGTAGATCTGAAGCTTAAATCAAAAGTAATTTCCCCAGGGACATGTATAAGGGCATACACCTCCGCAGGTGTAAATCCCATATCTTGTTTTAACAATTGCTTACCTACGTAAAACCTGTCTGGGGGTAACTCTAATCCTCCTACATACTGTAGTCTAACTGCATGCCACCTTTTTGCCTGCTCTAAAGGTTTTTTTTTAAGAAGGCTGGCATAAGTAACTTGTGTTTTAGAAGTATCCATATTGTCTGAGTTATTGTGTGCATTGTTAGCATCTCCTTCAGTATTATTGTCCCTAATTAAAGTTGGTGGCAGCGCATCTGCAAGTGCCTCATAAAATACATTAGAGGAGTTCTCTAGAAGTGAAAATGAGACAGCAACTGCCTGTGAATTATGTCTATTGTGTTGCTGCTCTTTGCTAAGCTCCTCTAAACTGTCTCTTAGCTCACAGCTTACAGCATATGTGACTAAATCACCCCTGTTCTGAGAAGTAGCCATCTTCTGTTGCTGTGTTGCAGATGGAGTTCCCCACTTTACACTACATTGTTTGAGTCCACTAATTGTGGTATTCGTAGTCTCGGTCACAACCGAGCTAGTATTGTTATTCTTTACCACTGTGGTCATAGTGCTTGGTATTGGGGTTATCCCTTGTTCCCCTGAAGTTGTGGGGATTTCCATCTGTATTATTGCAGCATTAACAGAGCCAGTGCTGTTGTTAACTGGCGAAGATCCTTCAACATTAGATCCTGGAAGTGGGATGTTTGGGACTGGTATCCAGGATCCATTTGCCTGCTGTAACCAGCAGGCATCTTGCAAGGCTGTTTCTGGTGTCCAGCCTGCTTCCATCATTGTGGGAGTTTGTTTGGCCGCTTTGACTGACCTGCTTGTCATTCAAGGTTTAGTGGCACCAAAAACAAAGAGTGCTAGAACTGGAGAAAAAGCACCTGGCGCTGGATTGTGTGGCCTTTGCTCCTTGAGCTGCTTCTTTTGCTGTGAGTAGTCCTCTTTGAGTTTTGCAACCTGGGCGAAGAGTTCTTTTTTTGGTTCTGATGTAGTAGAGTCGAGTTGTTGCTCAGCTACAGTTAAATCCATTCTCTCTTGGTCCTCATCAGTCTCCATAGCTGAGACGTCCTCCGTTGTATTTGCTGATGCTGTTATTTCCATCGCTATTGATGAATCATCCTCAAGGATGCTATGCTAGCCACCCACAGCAAGGTGCTTCCCCAACCAGATCAATATGTCATATGCTTAATAGCGTACAACAGAAGCGCTGAACAGAAACAGAGCGGTACATGACAGCGAGAGGGTGCAATAACGTGAATGGTTCTGTACGCAGTACTGCACCCTCTCACTGTCCCAGGCAGAGGATAAGACCTCTGTTGGCATGGGATTCCACCTCACAGCTGCCGTGGCTCAATGAGATGAGCCACTAGCAGTAAGGGATGCAGGCTGAGTGTTTGGGACCGGGTTCAATTCTCAGATGCATAGAAATTGTATTTTATTTTGCACTAGGTGTGATATTTACTTTAACCCCCCCAGAAGTTAGTTATTTTAGTTGGGAGGGTTCAGAGGTGCAGCCCCCTGTAATTGGGTGTGGGGTGGAGTCTCCAACAAAAAAAAAAGACCTATGCTGCATGCAAGAAATCACGCTGTAGCGGTAGCATGCTATATGCATGCAGCATAGTGTGTTGCAACATTATGGCCCAATGTCTGTGCTTCCTAGCCATCCCTTCCACTGTCTTGAGTTTCATCTGGCTCCTCCATGACTTGTTCAGTGGTTCCCCCTACTGATCAGTAGGGAAATACTGTATTGTGCAAGAAATCAAAATGAAACATCCATACAATATAGAAAAAAGATAAAGAAAAATATACAAATGTAATACAAATATGAAAACTTACAAAAAAGTCAAAAAGGAAAAAAACTAAAGCCCATAGAGTAGTAAGAAAGATGTCTTAATTAATAAACTTCAAGTGTTAGAAAAGCAATGTAAGAAGACGTTTCATAAAAATTCAAGAAACAGGTGCATCATTGTCAGTTATCCAAGGCAAGTAATTCCATAGTGCTAATAGTTTATCCTTAGAGAGTTCCCTCTTTCCTGCCTGTCTTGCATTATTTTGTTGTATAACTCCTGATGATTGCTTTCTTTTTGTTGCAGAGTAAAATTGCATCTTGTAAGCCATATATTCCATTTAAGTACAACCATTACTATGTTTAATGTGCTTGTATTTCACTTTGTCCATTTTTTATCAAATGTACTATAAATTATATTCTTATATTATAGATGGCTAAATATTGAAGAATTCCATTTGCCTGCCAAATAATTCCAAAAATCCTGAATAAAAGGGCATGTAAAAAGTAGATGTGTCTCTCTCTGAATGCATGACAGTCTGCTGCAATTACGTTCCTCCAATTTTTTATGCTTCTGATTAGCTTTTATATTGATTTTTTTGTGGCAAGCAAGCCAGTGCAAGTCCCACATTTTCTCTGGGATATGGGGATTATTAACATACTGTTTTAAAGATGCAACATATTCTAATAGACATTTACTGAAAACAATCTCTTCAGTACAAAGCATAGATAGCAATAAAAAATATAACTGTTTTCTAGTATTTTTTTGGTGTACTTGGGGTGTAAGCTGCCATTGTTTTAATCTTAGAAAAGTACATCTGATGTACTCTGGAATCTCTATAGATTTCTTAAGCTTTTCAATGTACTGGAGTTCCCAAGCTGTAACCAGTGATGCCACTTATCATACAGTAAGGCTCCCCACCCTCAAGTCTGCTGTTCCAGCATCGGTCTGATGTTCATAAAAAGAAAAAAGCTGTTAAAAAATAAGATTGGATTTACCATATTAAGTCCACCTTGTTTTAATGGTAAATATAAAATGTTTCTTTTTATAGTGTTTAGCCTGCTATTCCAGCAGGCTTGAAATATGATACTCAGGAGTTCAGTTTTCATATATTTTGGAGGGGGGGGGAAGATATAACTTATATACAGGAAAATTGGGACTAGGAAAGTTTTAATTAAATATATTCTCTTTTTTTTTGCTCATTTTCCATTTGCTCCATTGTTGTACTTTTTTCTTGCCATTTTCTAGCTTCTCACTCCAGTTCAAGTCATCTAGCTCTCCTTGACCAAAGAGAATTCCTAATATATGTACGGAATCTGGAGTAATGGATATTCCTGCTACTGCACCATCATAATTTAATAAATAATTAAGTCTTAGCCCATGACATTTCCCTAAATTAAGTGAAGTCCCAGAAAGTCATCCAAACTTATTACAGGAATGTATAACAATGGCAAGGAATTGTTCGTCCTGCACAATGATAGTCATGTCACCTGCATAAGAGATCATTTTTGGTGGAGAAAGTAGTCTTGTGGTATGAACTGAACGGATTTGCTGATTTGTATTTACTGTATATATCTTTGTAAAGAATCAATAAAAGAATCATATAGTATAGGACTGAGTGGGCAGCCTTGCCTCACCCCTCTTCTAAGATGCACCAAGGGGCCTATCCAACCTTGTACTACTGGGATCACCATGGCAGTAGAATAAATACTTCTAAGCCAGTCTATCATGATATCCAGCACATGATAGGTGTGTAATACTGACCATAAAAATTTGTGACTAATTTTATCAAATGCTTTTTCCTGGTCTAAAGAGATGAAGAAACCATCTATTGCACCCATTTTCCCTAATTCTCTTTTTTCCCTAATTAGCAAGATTTGGTCTTGCACTTTTTGTCCAGTTAAAACATATGTTTGTGCTGGTGATATTACCAATTTTGCAATTTTAACAAGCCTGTTTCCCAAGATTTTCATTAGTAATTTAAAATCTGAATTTAATAAACATAAAGGTATCCAGTTTTGTACTAGGGACTTGTCGCCTTTCTTAAATATGTAAGTAAAATACCCATATTCATGTATAATGGTATTTCTTTAGAATATAAAATGTAGTTAAATACCCGCATGAGTTCTTGCACAAAATCTTTCCCTATAAGCTTTAGTATCTCATTTGGTAGACCGTCAGACCCTGGAGATTTACCACCTGCCAACATAGACAATGCATCCAGCGTCTCATTAACTTGTATTGGTTGAGATATTGCCCTTAAAATTTGATTATTAGGCATAGGAATCCCCAAATTCTGTAAGTATAACTGTACTGAGGCCTGATCTGTTTGTATCGGGGCATACATTTGTGCTATATAATCACCTACTAGTTTTAAAATATATCTTGGTTTATTATCTTTCATCCCAGACTAATCTTTCAAAACCATCCTTTCCTTCATTTGTGACCTCGCAGTGTACATTTCATAAGGGCAGATAATATCTGCTTTCCCTGAAATTCCAAATTTGTGCTGATATTCTAATGTATTAACTTTTTGTGCATGAAAATCACTCATTTTTTATTTTACCTCATTAATTCATGTAGTCAAGTTTTGCCCTGTGTCATTGGCTAGAGATAGTAATTGCTGTAGTAACTGCTTATTTTGTAAATAGTCAAAATACTGTGTTTTACTTTTCACATAACTAGCTTGTTCACATAGACGCTGTAGATCCTTTTTTGTATCTTCCCGCCATAGATAGGGATTGTCAAACAACATGAAAAAAGACTTTCTGGCTGTAATAAAATGCTGCAGTATTAGTAAAATATTAGTTTCTAGTAAAAAAGAGGTATTCATTTTCCAAAATCTGCTTCCCTTTTAAAAATTGGTAGTGTTTCCAATTTTTATGCCCACTATTTTATGGTCCGAGAACTCTACTGGGAGTGCTTCAGCTGAAAAAGTATTAACAGGTTTTGAAATAAATATATAATCATTACATGAGGTTAGGGCCCCCTTTTAGAAGGTAGATACGGTAGTTTTCCTGTATGAGAAATAAGAGTCTGTTAGTTTTGCTGTATGTACGAGCTGAGCTAACATATTCAAATCACAGTATTGTTTTGAAGTTTCTGCTCTCTAAGTGGACAATTGAAATCACCTGAAAAAATCATTGCATGTGAGGGTAACCCCCTTGTTATCCGGGGTTACTAGAATCCCAGTAAGACCTAGTGGTAGGCAGGGAAGGCAGCTTGTGAAACTCCAGTTAAATGGGTTTCACACTGTCTCACTCTGTTCTCAGTCACAGCTGAGACTTGAGAGATGACATCACCATAGAACTGTCGCAGCTGCATAAGCCACATTGGAATCTGCAGCTCAGGGAGTGAGATTAGAACTTTGGGAGTTTTCAAGGCAGTCTTCTGTTTACCTTCAAACAGAAAGGCAGTTTCTGTTTACCTTTTGTTGGAGAAGGAGGTGTGATCCTGTTTACCTTTTGAAAGTGGTGGAGACCGCTGTCCAGGTCTCAATGCCCCCTCACTCCGGGAGGGGGTGGAAAAAAGGTCCCTTTGTGGATTCAAGGGGCAATCCCCTATTTCCACTATAGAAGAAAGCTGCCTGTTTACAGTTTCTGTTCTTGTGTAACAGTGAAGGATGGGATACTTCGCCTGTGGGGCACCTGCGACGAAAGGGTGAATGTTTTGCTCCATTTGAAGGGGCAAACCAATTGTTTCATCAGTTTGGAAATATAAAGAAAGTTGGGATGTGGACTGCTATTTGGGAGGACTATTTTACTAGGACAAACAAATGGAGCAGTCAAAAAGTCTAAAGTTTTAATGGATTTCAAGTAATGCTGTAGAGGGGGTGCTTCAGGTCATCCACCATTTAATCTACATGTTAAGGTTCTAAGTTTCTGTTTGTCCAGAGAAATGGCCGGGTATGGGCTGTGGGAGCTGGAGGTGGGAACACCCTCCATCTTTAGTGACCAGGTCCACCTCTATGGATTTCTTCTGTGATTTGCTACTTGCCTCATGCGCCTGGCCAGTGATGAGGTGGGTACCCAGATGTGGATCGCAACTTGAAAATCTCTCTAGGAGTCACAGACTCTAAGTGGGGGGGAGCCACATGATGGGAAATTATACTCCTTGTTTGATGGAAGTCCTAAGGAAGTAAGAAATTAAATCTCTCTAGGAGTCGCAGACTCTAAGTGGTGTGGGGAGCCACAGTTTGGGTAATATACTCCTTGTGTGATGGGAGTCTCTCCAAGTAAAGTTTGGGTTCATTCTTCAAATGGACCATCAGTCAAGTGGCCAGCAGGGGAGCCGGGCCAGTCGGGCTGTGTATCCAAAGAGCATGCAAGTCCGGGCTGAGTGCCTGGTGGGTCCAGAGCCAGACAATAGTAAAAATGGGTTCATTCATTAAGTGGACCGCCTTTAGTCTCTATCTGCATATACAGTAAATGTAGCCCCTTGGGGAAAAATAAATGCTTTGTCATGTGTCAGCTAGCTTTGAAAAAGCCACACTGAAAAATCCCAATCCTGGTTCTGGACATTACAGTTATTGCTTCCTGTAGTTGGATTTACTTGGATGCCCCTGTGCAGAGTAGCCAAACCTAGGTCCCTTGTGCCAGGTAACTTCATCCTCCCCAAACCCAGGTCCCCACCAGTTATTGCTGCCAACGACAACAGCATGCCACCTGTCATTTTAGTAAAAAGGCAGAGGTGAGGGGTTACAAAAATGGAGGCACCACTTTGGATTTGTTCAGGAAGGAAGGTGCTTGGGCAAGTGGGCTAGCGTTTTGGCTATCTGGCAGTGGGTAGCCCAAAAAGCTGAAGCAATTTCCCTAGTGTGTTGCTGTGTACTGTGAATCTTGTGCTGCTGTTTAAAAAATGCCAACTGTTTACCAAGGAGCTGTAAAGCCAAAGCGTGTGCCCTTGTCCTGCACCATCAAAATTGTTTACAGCATCTTTGTCAGTTTTAAAATGAATTTCTGTGAAGAAAAGTGTGGAAAACTAGGGGTAGCAACAGCGAAATTATGCCCTGGACGTTTGAAATGCTTTTAAAATGAATTTCTGTGAAGGAAAGTGTGGAAAACTAGGGGTAGCAACAGAGAAAATATGCCCTGGACGTTGGAAATGCTTTCTGTGTAAAGTAAGACACTGCAGAGTTAATGGCAATGTTACATGATTGAAATGGGCTCCCGCCGTGGAGTCAGTTGAAAAAAAAAATGTGTGCATTTTACAGTTTAAATTTGACTGCTCGACGATCGCCGTGAGGAGAGGAGCCCTCGCGAGGAAGAAGAGGCTCATTTGCATGGCGTCGTGTGGTTGGTCAGTTTGCCATTAGTCCCACCCCTCAGCCAACTCTTCTGTGACTGCTTCAGCATTCGAGAGGAAGACAGAGAGCAGTGCGTGTACTGACAATGGAGGAGCATAGCGAGGATTCAAAGCGCTGTGAAACAGTTCAAAAAGTGACTTTTAAGTTTAAAATCGGGCTCAACCCGCAAATCGATCGTGGGATTAGTGAATTTTGTGGTTAAAATGACGATCGCGGAGACTGCACCCCCGTTTGCATTCCGAGGCCTTCAAAATCTGGCTGCAGGCCGTTTTACCCCATCACAGCAAGTTGCTACAATAACAGTGAGTAAACAATTAAAAAACTGCTCAATCAGTGATTTTCAGAAAATGCCATATAAAATGTGTGTGCAGCTGTATAGTCGCTTTGCAAGTAGCGACTGTGTGATGTCCTGCCAGCAAGTGCAAGTCTGTAAAGCCATTGAATGTGTGCATGGAAGTGAAAATAGCCTCAGTTTAAAGTTTGCAGCCAGAGAGAGACTGTGGGTTGTAAAAACGTGCAACACTAGTAGAAGCAGGCAATCCTGTGCTGAAACGGAAGTTTTAAGGACTGTAATTAAATGAATGTTGCCAGCAAGTGCAAAGTCCAAGGAAAATCCTGTAAATGTGTGAAAAGCCAGATCAGAGCAAGTTGTGCAGTTTGAGTAAAGTTATCAGTAGCTGATGTAAATCAGATGCAGGTGGCTTGACCAGAGTCTAAATGTTGATGCACAGGGTGCTGCCACCGCCGTTACTGGGTGGGGGTAGTAAAGTAAACACAGCAGCAGAGGAGCCATTTTAAAGCTACAGAGTGTGTTCATTAAAGTGGGACTTTCAGTTACAGTGAACTTTTGTTTATTTTTCTGCAGTTATGGCCTCAGGACCAGCTCGTTACCCGGATCATGCCCGGGTTGCAGTAACAGCAGCAGTAAATAGACTGAGAGATATTGAAAAGTGGTGCTATGGAGGGCAACTCCCTCTTGATGTGGCAATTCCAAATTATCCAGTGCATGTATGCCAGATGTGCTTGAGTGCTGGAAGGGATGTCTTCATGATTCCTCACTGTGCTGGATGTCTACAAAAATATGGCTGGTATAAAGCGCCTTCCATTCGTTTGGCTCCCACATGGACAAAAATTCAGGAATCTGCAGTTGGCAGCACACAGCATCAGGCAGAGCCTGTGGAGGAAGGTCCCTCGGGTGAGTGTGGCACAAAGCTAGAGGGTGGAGAATTAGAGACTGAATCTGAAATGGAAGTTTTGGATGCTGGATCTCAGAAAGAAAGTTCGGATAAAGCATCAATAGACCCCTGGGTGGGGGGGCCTAGCCCAAGTCTCACAGGTGAAGATGAGATGCGGCAGGCCTTTGAAAGGGAGGCGTCGACCTCTACTCCTAGTGATGAATGGATAGTCTTGGGGGTGAGAACGACTGCTCACTCCTGGGCTCAGATCCTCAGTGAAGAGGAAGATGAGGGGGAACCTATGTGGCCTTGTGAGAAAGGAACAGGTACACAGCCTCAAGATCTTGCCTTGGAGGAATGTATTCAAGAAGTTGGTGATGCCACTGCCCTGGCTTTACAAGAAGAAGAAGTCAGGGATCTGTTTTTAATTTCTTTGAGGATGTGAAGCTGGCAGAACCAGGACTGGCCACCCCCAAGCCAGGCCAGCGGTCTCAGATTGACCAAAGCAAGTAAAGAGGACAGACTGGTTCGTAGAAAGGCCAATGAAATCTATGGTATGACCTTTCCTACCTTTCCTCGGACAGTATGGGAGGAGATTGAGAACTGCAGGAAATCCTGGATCTGGGATGAAGCAATGAAACATGTGCATCCTGGGGCCAACCAGCATGTAAAAAATAGACTGTTCCATTAAAAGTATACACAGTGGAAGAGAGGCAGGACACTGTTTATGGACAGAGTGAGAATAGTGGATGGAGAGGAACGTGAAGTCTCCCACTGTGTGAATTATGTTCGCCCAGATGGGGTAATAATTCAAGCCCCTGAACCCTGGTACTATTGGCCTCAGTGGAAGGACCTCCCAGTAATTAAGCCCGTTTCTACAAAATGGAGAGCCGAGCACTGGTAGTCAATACTGCCACATCTAGACTATGAAGTGCCCTTATTGATCTGCCAATATGAATAACCAAGGACTCAGGTGCTCCACATTCTTCAGTCTACAGTGTACTGTCTTGTTCGGCAACCATCTACTGGCCCACTAGATGACTTCAGATCCAGAGAGGACACCAGCCCAGCTGTTTCCTGTTCATTGCCTGGTAATTGGATAACGTCGGACCAGCTGTTTTCTTTTTGTTCCTGTTCTAAGGTTCCTTCTCCAGAGATGACATCAACCCAGCTGTTTCCAGATGTGCCCTCCTGTGTTTCCCGGAAGATGTCCGCCCAGCTGTATTAGAAGAAATGCTGCAGGGAGAGTCTTTGGCTGCGGTGCAGGTCGGTGCCTAGTCTTATACTACAAGTGGCTGGTAAGTCCGAAAAACCGTTTTTCTATCTTTATGACATTGCAGTGCACACTCTACACTACAGACTTCAAAAATGTGTGAACTATCCGCAAAGACTCTCCCCTCCAGGACTTTGGCCTTCTAGAACTGTGTTTCACGGGGCTCCGGCCAGGAGAGACTCTTTATTGGACTAGCCTTCGGGCCTTGTGGTCACTAGTTGGGACTTTTAGGGCACTCCATCCCCCCAAATGTGTATTGTAAATAATGTAATTATTGTATTCTAATGTAAATACTGTTTTTCTACCTTTTTCTAAAAAAATCTTTTTTGGGATTGTTCAGTGTTTTTCAGTATGGTAGGGGTTGTTGTTGTTTAGGTAGACTGTGTATGCAGATTAGGAGTGTGTTTTGTTTTTGTCTTTTTCTTACAGGTGTTCCTGGGAAGACAGAAGAGAAGACAATAAGAGGAGGAGGGGCTCATCGGAGTTCTTCGTCATTGCTTTATTGTGTAGATTTTAAAGTACTGTGTTGTTCTTGCTATGGTTGTTACTGTATTAACCCTTTTCCTTCCACAGGTGTGATTGTGGGGGTAGGGAGAAAGTATTTCTTGGTATTCTAATGGTTGTAGTTGCAGGTTGCCCAAGGTCGGGGAGGTCCCCGGGTTTTGCTTTTGTTTGGGATGTTATGTTAGAGGCAGATAGGTTTTCCCTAGAGGGTTAGGGTGGATAGACAGGCTGTGGTCCTCAGTGGCCATAGGGATTGCAGTACTGATCTATCAGGGCTATGCTCTGGATGGTTCTACCAGAGCCACTAGGTGTCCATAGTAAGTGGATAGAGTAGAGGCTGATATGTCAGCTACAGGCCTCTAGGCCCTTAGTGTTGCCTGCCTGTGCTTGCACATGGTAGGAGGGGGCCTGATCACCACCCTCCGCAGTTAGCACATAGGGTGGGATGGCCTAAGGCCGGGTGCATAATGACTGGGGACAGTCATTTTCCTGGTAAAGGGTGAGTGTAACCCCCTTGTTATCCGGGGTTACTAGAATCCCAGTAAGACCTAGTGGTAGGCAGGAAAGGCAGCTTGTGAAACTCCAGTTAAATGGGTTTCACACTGTCTCACTCTGTTCTCAGTCACAGCTGAGACTTGAGAGATGACATCACCATAGAAGTGTCGCAGCTGCATAAGCCACATTGGAATCTGCAGCTCAGGGAGTGAGTTTAGAACTTTGGGAGTTTTCAAGGCAGTCTTCTGTTTACCTTCAAACAGAAAGGCAGTTTCTGTTTACGTTTTGTTGGAGAAGGAGGTGTGATCCTGTTTACCTTTTGAAAGTGGTGGAGACCGCTGTCCAGGTCTCAATGCCCCCTCACTCTTGGGGGGCTGGAAGAAAAGTCCCTTTGTGGATTAAAGGGGCAGTCCCCTATTTCCACTATAGAAGAAAGCTGCCTGTTTACAGTTTCTGTTCTTGTATAACAGTGAAGGATGTGATACTTCGCCTGTGGGGCACCTGCAATGAAATGGTGAATGTTTTGCTCCATTTGAAGGGGCAAACCAATTGTTTCATCAGTTTGGAAATATAAAGAAAGTTGAGATGTGGACTGCTATTTGGGAAGACTATTTTACTGGACAAACAAATGGAACAGTCAAAAAGTCTAAAGTTTTAATGGATTTCAAGTAATGCTGTAGAGGGGGTGCTTCAGGTCATCCACCGTTTTATCTACATGTTAAAGTTCTAAGTTTCTGTTTGTCCAGAGAAATGGCTGGGTATGGGCTGTGGGAGCTGGAGGTGGGAACACCCCCCATCTTTAGTGACCAGGTCCACCTCTATGGATTTCTTCTGTGATTTGCTACTTGCCTCATGTGCCTGGCCAGTGATGAGGTCGGTACCCAGACGTGGGTCATAACTTGAAAATCTCTCTAGGAGTCACAGACTCTAAGTGGTGTGGGGAGCCGCAGGATGGGAAATTATACTCCTTGTGTGATGGGATCTCTCCAAGTAAAGTTTGGATTCATTCTTCAAATGGACTGTCAGTCAAGTGGCCGGCAGGGGAGCCGGGCCAGTCTGGCTGTGTATCCAAAGCGCATGCAAGTCCGGGCTGAGTGCCTGGTGGGTCCAGAGCCAGACAATAGTAAAAATGGGTTCATTCTTCAAGTGGACCGCCTTTAGTCTCTATCTGCATATACAGTGAACGTAGCCCCTTGGGGGACCATAAATGCTTTGTCATGTGTCAGCTAGTTTTGAATAAAGCCACACTGAAAAATCCCAATCCTGGTTCTGGACATTACAGTTATTGCTTCCTGTAGTTGGATTTACTTGGATACCCCTGTGCAGAGTAACCAAACCTAGGTCCCTTGTGCCAGGTAACTTCATCCTCCCCGAACCCAGGTCCCCTCCAGGTATTGCTGCCAACGCCAACAGCATGCCACCTGTCATTTTAGTAAAAAGGCAGGGGTGAGGGGTTACACGAGGAATATAAATAAGGCTGTATTTGTCCAAGCATTTCACATCTAGCAGCCTTGGTTTGTGGGGCATATAAATTCAATAACATAAACAATGAGCCTTGCATTAAAACATCCAGGATCAATACCCTTCCTGGAATTATGTCATATAATTTCAATAATTTCTATTTGGGGATTTTAAACAGAATCCCCACCTCTGAGCAAGTATCCGTCCCTTCTGACCTATAGAAGGTGCCATGCAACCATCCTTTAGAGGTCATTTTGTATCTCTCTCAAATTGTGAAAATACACATCCTGTAAAAAATAAATCCCAAATGAGAGAGAAGTGAGAAAAGAAAATATAAGTTTTCATTTGCTATCCCTCGATATACTATTTACATTCAGGGTACAGAATGAAAAAGAAATTGCCATTTATGCAGTGTTCATTTATACTTTCCCCTTCTAGTGTTTTGTCTCTTTAGTTTTGCCTTCCTCTTTCGAGGGCTTCTCATATTTTCTTGCTTTTCTGTATCTGTCATTATTTCAGGTATAGAGAAAGCTACTGAGGATGCATCTGAATCCTCATCCCTATTGTCCTGTTGTAGTACACCAAATCTGTAGCAGGTAATGGGGCAGATCTAGTGGATATCACGGTTGCAGAAGCTCATGCCCTATGTTTTGGTGTATCATGTACTTCATTTTGTGCAGGTGGGGGGGGGGGAATAGTATGTCCTTAGTGTGTCCTGTCGATGTTGAAGGTTCTTCTTCTACCTGAGTTGATAAGGGGCCTATACAATCTTTCAGCAGTGCTACCTGCTGAAATTGAGTAACCTGCTGCCTCTGTTCAGTAACTACCTGCATTTGTTCACCCTCTCTGTGTGTCAAGGCAGTATCAATGCCTGGTGGGGCTTGTGGAGTGCTTTCTGTAGATGTCTGTGTCTTGTGTGTACCTAATTTTGTGTTTTTGTGTCAAAGTGATTAACAATCTCTGATCCTTTCCATCCACATGTTCCGGGAGGATTTGTACAGCCTACTGACAATTTTGGAATATGTGCCCTACCTCCTCACAAAGATTATATTTGCACTCATTTGTGCATTGTGAACCTGAATGCCCCAGTTCACCACAGACATTACATCTTAAGGTATCACAAATATTACTTAAATGTGCACCTGAACCACACTTGTAGCAGGTTGTAGGCTGCCCTGGATAAAAAAGTATTCCACTATCCCTTCCTAAAAAGAAAGAGCTAGGCAAGTGTGTTACTCCCAAATCAGTAGATTTTAACATAACTTTAACTTTCCACCCTCCCCCCCCATCCAGATATTTTCAGTGTCCAGTATGGCTTATGGTTCTTCAATTATAGTGTATCTCTTTCATAGCCAGTGAGTCAAATCGTGAATGTTCACTCTCATTTCGGAATAGTACTGTCACAGTTTTATATGCCGGCTTTGTTAGAGGGATAGCAAGAAATGACTCCCATATTGTTTTTTTTCAGGGAATTATATCTGGTCCAAAACCTTTCCTATCCACTAAAAGTTTTGAAGCTGACATCAAATGTGGTTTCTCCAGAGATGTGAATTAAAGCATATATTTCCCTTGCAAAGAATTTCATTGAATCTTTAAGTAGCATTTTTGCAACAAAAATCCTATTGGGAGGTTCAGGCATTCCCCCAATATTGGACAACCTTACTATGTTATGTCTTTTAGCAGGTAATATAGGCAATTTAAACAGTGAAGTGAATGATTTTGGTGCATCTTTATTAATAAGATTAAGAGGCCTCAGTGGTGGTTGAGCAGTACCTGTGGGGCATCCCCCATTTGGTTGGGAATCAGAAATTACAGTCTTTTCAGGCAAATTTAACACAGGATGCTGTGTGAGTTCAAAATCTGAAGGCACCTGAAGATTAAAATCACTGCCTTGCACAGATTTATTATTCATGTCATTAGTTAGCATTTGTATTGAGGATTTACCCAAAATCCACTGACCTGTATTGTCGTCTTTTTCCCATCCAGTCTCTGAGCGCTTGCCCTACTGACTAGGGTTGTTCATTGGTTTGTGTTTTCCCTGTAGCGCATCTTAGGCCAGGTTCTGTGGTACCTGATAGTGCCATTCCCGATGCAATAGCTTCAGGGTGTTTCTGCAGCTCTTTCTCAGTGTTCTCAACAGCCTCGTCCCAGTTTGTGGCTAGATCCTTTGATGACTGTGGGTCATCTGCTCTCAGCTGTTTTTCTCTGACAGTCTGAACACCCTTGTCAGTTCTTATGTCCCTCAATTTCTGTCTGAGCTGCATTTTTTTTAAGCAAGTAAAGTTTCTCCTCAGATTCAAGCTGTTTTAGTATTTCTGCTTCTGCTGGTTGTACATTTTCTGAAATCTCAACATTATCGGGCTGAGTTTCAATCATTTCACTTACTTCTGAAGAGTTTTCTGCCGGCACCTCTGAAAATGAGGTGTCCATTAAAGTTGCTTGCAAAACGATATTTGGGTCAGCAAAAGGTGTCTCTGAGGTTAGTTTCAAGCTTTCTGTTTCCATTTCAACTGCAATCCTTTCTTTTTCTTGCAATTCCTGTGTAGTTCCAGTTTATGCTATCAAAGCAGCTTCATCTCCTACAGCACTTCGAGCCACCATCTAGTTAGACAGCCAGAGAGACAGCATCTCCCCCTACTGCTCAGTAGGGGAAACTTTTATTAAACAAAATAAATACATTACATCTTTCTTAATATATAAATGAAGTTACACAAATCCAACATCTTTCTTTTCAATACGATGAAGAACACAAAGAATTTCATCATCCTCTACCCCTTACTTTTCTGAGCATAAGAAAATCTTTCCAAAAATCATATTTTCACATAAAAGCAAAATACTCTTATATACATTTATTTCCCAATTCACCCTTAACCTCACTTTATCCTCCAGAGAAGAAGCCCCTCCTTCACTTCTCATGTCCCTTTCATACCTTAGGTAACTGGAACATCACTCTCTGTGATCCAAGGCAAACATTTCCATAATTCTAATAATTCTATTTGTCCTATCTTGACTTTCTCAGTTTTATACACCATCTGAAAGTCCTGCATAATTTTATTATATAATTCTATATGCAAACCTTCTTTCTTCTGCAATATATGCCCACATCTCATAATCCAAATGTAACCCCCACCTAGGTATGCCATTTCTATCTCACAGCTCTACCTGGTGGGCGGTTCAGGGAGGAATATGTCACTCAGCACATTGACTAGGTTTGGCTACTCTGCACAGGGGCACCCAAGTAACTCTGGACAAAGGAAGCAATAACTGTAATGTCCAATACCAGAAGTGGGATTCTAAAGTGTGGCTTTTATTCACATCCAACAGAATAAACAAAGCATAGCTGGACCCCCACTGGGCTACACTCCTGGTAATGCAGATTTAAGGAGACCAGAACACATCCTCATCAATTTAGCCCTTAGGCTCTCAAACACACTGGGCACACAGCCCGAACTTGTATGCTGCTCTGGGTTTTCCCTGGCTCGGCTCCCTTGCCAGCCACTTGGACACTTTCCATATAGCCTGGAAACATTTACTGGTGGCTCCCTAAACCACCTATAAGCACTTCTGCTCCATCAGGGAATCTTCCTCATTAATCCCACGTCTGGGTACTTTTCTCAGGCACTGGCCAAGTACCTGAGAGAAACCAAAAGGTGTCCCAGAGCAAATCCGTAGAGGTGAATTTGGCTAATACTGATGGGGGGTCGCCCACCTCTCACTCCCATAATTCATACCCGGCCATTTCTCTAGACTGTAACACCTCATCCTTTAAAACATTTTGCTGTGTGTATTCTTTTTAAATGTATTTCACATTCAATCTACTGTCTTTACATCCCATTTGTGCAGGACTTGAACATACTTAAAAAGTCACTTTGTCCATTACTCTAGACCCCCACAGAGTTAAGCAGTCCAATCCCCACATCTTCCAATCTGTACTTGGCTGTCTTATCCTGACCCCACAGTAACAGTCCCTTTAGTTTCATCTTGATGCAGGTGAAAACACATGGCCCTTTAGCAGAGTGAACTCACCCTTCGGTTGCAGGTGCCCCACAGGCATTTCTTCCTCAAGGAACTCTCTTCCAGAGCTTCTGGTGCCTCAGCATGAACTTAAACCAGGCAGCTTCTTTTCCCTAGCCAGACCAAGGGGAGTTGCCCCTGGAAGCAGGCTGATTCCTTTCCCCCATCCCGCAGGGATGGGGCCCTGAACCATTGAAAGCGGTCTCCACCACTTCAATATGCTCTTCTTGTGTTCCTCTTCAAGTGAGAACACACACCTAAAACAAAAGTAGCTCTTTGACAGAGCTTAGAGCTCTGAGGGCCTGCTTACAGCAGATCACCTCTTTCAGACTGCACAAACTCTACTGAACTCTACAGCCTGACTTCAAATTCCCCAATGTTCTACTCTAACCTCCAATTGCAACATTCCAGTGTGGCTTATGCAGCTGCGACAGTTCTAAATGATGTCATCTCTCAGTCTCAGCTGAGACTGAGAACAGAGTGAGACAGTGTGAAATTCATTTAACTGGAGTTTCACAAGCTGCCTTTGCTGCCTACCACTAGGTCTTATTGGGATTCTAGTTGCCCCGGGTAACGGGGGGGGGGGTTACACAAATATTCCATTTAAAAATTACCATTAGCATCTGCAGTGTGCTGATGTTCCATTTAACCCAGTTCTTGTCAAACACCCCATACATAAGATTTTCATGGGTAACAGTACAAAACACTCTCTCACCTCATTGTGTTGCTAAAAAGTCCCCAAATCCTCTAATAAAGACACAATTAAAAAACAAATGATGTATAGCTTCCTCTTGCTGAGTACATAGCAACTCCTTTCTCAGTCAACAAAAACTAAATAAATAAATGCTTGAAGATCCAACCCAGTGACAGCACACAGCCTGCCTAACAGACCCCCCATCCAATGAGGTTTTTGAAATAGACAGCAAAATGTATGCAACAAATGATGGGGCCTATGTATCAAGGGTATGCATGAAAGGCACAGCCCAGCTTACACTGGCCCACAGCTGTGGAGACAGTTGCACTGCATGCCATGCACAAATGCCATCCACAACCCCACCCCACAGATGCCTTAGAGCATCACGGAGACAGGGAGCATGATGTGGGCTGAGCAATGACTCTTAGGCAGACATCAAAATGGATGGACAGATCCCCAATCAACTGGATCCCCTGCTTCACCTGAGTAGGAGATTGTCAGTGTCATTTTCCTCTATACCAAAGGGGGCCCTTACCTTACTAGAAAGTGCCAGCTGTTGGCTATCAGCCCTTGCAGTATGACAGGAAGGCCTAGGGCTTCAGTATGGGAGTGGCCTTGCTGTATGAAGGGGGCACCTAGCAGTTATGGTAAGGTGTATGTGGGCATAGCCTGTGTATGCCCTACGCTGGCACTCTACACCTTTGTGAATGGCATTGTGGCTTTCCCCACCCCAGTCACTCCCCCTGGCTCTCTCCACATTTCATGCTGCAGCCAGAGTTGGGATCTGGTATGGAAGGGGCCCGTGCCCCTTTTGTGAATGCCTCTGGAGTCTGATGGGGCCCCAGTACATAGCATATTGTCCTAGGGAATCTTACATGCCATGTATATGCAACATGTAGGCTTTGTGCAAAGGGCCCAATGTTTGTGAAAAGAAAATTAAAAACAACAACATGCAAGAACTTTCAAGTATTCTAAAAAGTTTGTCCGTCCTAAGAAGACTGTACTGAATTAGAAGATTTATGATACTGATTTGGCTCCTTGTACTGTTTGCTGTGTTCTCTGTATCATATGTATACTTAAGTAAATATTGGAGTGTTTCTAAGCTTATCTGATAAGTACAACTAGCCCTGTCAAGCATTGCCAAGGACTGAATGTTCTACAAGTTCATAATCTTGGCATCAGCCACTCTCCTCACTTGATCTCCTCTGTCTGTACACATTCCTTATAATTGTATTTGAATATATAATTGTACAGCACAGGTTGAGCAGAATACAAGAAAAAAATGTTGGGGATTATATAAAGAACAATATCAGCCAAAGTAACAATGCTGGCTTCATTTCTAGTTCTGCCTCCTTTTCATTAGGTTTTCATTGCTGGAATCACATTTTCACTAACACAGATGTAATTAATAGTATATTACACTTTACCAAACTATTCTAACTTTTTATAATGCAAAATAATGGTAGTTCTAGGCATGTAATACGTACTGTAGGGAAAGTCCTACAGATCCAATTGGTTATGATAGTTAAGTAACACAATATTACTGAGGTGAAGAAAAATCTTACCATAAACACTAGATGAGAAGGACTGCAGCAATTTCCATTCTTAATGTATAGCCATATATTTTGTACTGCACACACACACACACATATATACAGTATGTATACGTGTGTGTGTGTGTGTGTATGTATATATATATATATATATATATATATATATATATATATATATATATATATATGTACTGTATACATATATATATATATATATATATTGCGTTGTAACACCCCTATATTTAGGATTAAGCAGGGCTTTCTATGTTAAACCTCAGATTTTGAACTTTAATATTTTTGCAGCCGTTCAACAGATTTGCACAAATGTTGGCTTGCACAGGCTTGTGGTGTAGGTCTCTTGATATGCTTAGTTTCATTTTGATTGGATGTGTGGATTCTGAGCAGCAGATAGTGAAAAATCCTTAAAAGTCAAAATTTGTACAGTTTTTTTCTCATCACGCGTCACACAGGTATTTGTACAGTTTTTTTCTCATCACGCTTCACACAGGTGGTTTGGAATTTCGGTCTTAATGCTTTAGGGTAGAAAGATCTTTCCCTTCAGAAGTACTTTTCACTGGTTTGGTGAAAGAATATTAATCTGTTCCCAAGTTACTAAATTTTAAAGTTTCAGGTTCTGAGCATGCTCAATACTATCTTTCGGATAGCAGAATGGAACAAAAAATTAATTTAGTCCTCACAAAAAAATTATCTTTTTTCATTCTGGCCAATCCTTTTTCATGAGAAAAAAAGATCCCTTTTCATTTGCCACCATCTTGTCTTCTGTTTTTCCCTAAAAAAAAAAATTTGAAAAGCCACAAAAATGACATGCTGGAGAGTGACTAACACATGTACCTTGCTTATTGAGACCCCTTTAGTTAGATTATGCACTTAACTGTTGCAGAAATGCCATTTAAATATTTTTTTTCGGATTATAAATCTTTTTCCATGACTCTGGATATGAAGAAAGATTCTTCTTTCATATGAGTTTCATTGAGTTACTCTATACCATGTACAGTTGTCTCATTGCACTTGAAATGTTGTCCCTTGTTGTAACTACTCTGATCTCTGACACTCCATTCCATTTACAGTTGTCTTGCTGCATTGCCTGTTTTGCTGTACTGTATTCATTGAAATATTTTGATTATTTTATTATGCTCACATACATGCAGCACTGTGGGCATGGTGGCTATTGAGCAGAGGGTGTATGGGTGGCCAGGCCTCACCACAGACCAGGTGTGGCCACAAGGCTGGGACACATCACACAGTGTACATGGGCCTGTATTTGGAATACCCAAACACCACTGTGCCTGTCAGATCATATGTGCGGCCCCCAGCCACATACTGCACAACTGTACAAATGCCACAACATGCACAGCCAGCCATGTATATGTCAGTGTGAGCATCCCATGCCAGAGGTGCAGGATCTGTGGATCATACAACAGTGTAACAGCACAGTCCACTGTCAGTAATCACCTGCATGTTGGGCCTGTCACCTTGTACAGTGCAGTGGTCATCACTGCCCTACATACCATAGGCATTGCTGTGTCCCTCACACTACTGGTCCCTTGCTACTGTAGTGGTTGCTGTGTACTGTAACATGACCTACCATGTGAAAGTTGCATGCAGCACCATCACCACTTGTGCCTATGCTGTGTTGTCCCCTGGGGTGCAATATACTGTGCTGTACTACATACATTGTAGCCTGCAGCTATCATCATGCACTGCCAGATTGACCTACAGGTGGTGCTATGGGACCCTGCAGTAACGCTTGGCAAACTGCATGCAAATCAGGACATGATGAGATGCTAATGTGGATGTCTGCCAAGAGACTACATAAGTAGGCTCATTTGTATGTCACTTTTGAATATGGCAAAGTTTAGCACCGGGCAAACGTGTTTGCACCAGGCAAATGGCTTAGCTCTGTGTGACCCATGCAAATGCATTAGCACCGCGCAAATGGTTCGGGCAATATTATACAGTTTTGCACACTGTACTTTCACATCGCTGCTCCCTGCAGCTGTACTGGGTCCACACATTTGCTGGCACACACATTGGCCACATAGGTCACCTGTACCTACCTTCACATCGCTGTGCACTGTGTTGCTGTTGTGGTCTGCACTTTCTGGTTGCTATATTCAGAGCTGTCTTATTACAGGGCTAAGTTTGCCCTGCACTCCCAGCCCAGTTTCCCCAGCCTCATTCCCATGCTATATTCAGAAGCTGTTTGCCCCGGGCTATTCCTTTTGAATATAGCTTGCTTTTTGCTCTGGGCTAAGTTTGCCTGCCGGGCAGTGCTAATTTAGACCCAGGGCAAAGTTTTGAATTTCTGGGCCTGTGTTAGCTTCTTGAACTTTTTGTGATGATTTATTTACATATGATTGAATCCAAAGTAAAGGATATTCAGTTACTTTCATCATGGTTACTCTCTGTATTCAAATGTAATGATCAATCAGGTTGGAAGATTTAGACAGGTCCACACGCACCACTGCTACCTATTGCCTGGTGGTTTAAAACTACCTCAGAGATTAACAATTAATAAGAACATATATGTGTTTGTGAAAAGAGGAACCCTGCCCCAGTCTTGTGGTGGGGATGTTTTAAGGCAGTGTGCTGTCTGTACAGTGGCCTGGATATTCAGAAATGCACCAGAAGGAGGCGCAAGAGGGGCACAGTGCATGTACAGTAAGCCATGGTGCATCAGGCATGATATTCAAAGGTTACCCACAACAGGATGTGCCTGTGCAACATGGCTGAATATTGCACGGATGTGCCATAGCACACCCAGGGATGCACCAGGGAGTTTGTCATGAAGCACAATAGCGCACCCAGTGATGTGCAGGGGAGCAAGCCAAGGAGCAACACACAGGCAACCAGCACACAAGGCACATACCACATGGCCTGAAAGGACAGGCCACAGCCACCCCACCCAACTCAAGGTGGAACACCACCAGGTACAAACCCCCATCCACCCCAGATGGAACACACAGCAGCCATGCACACCACTGCAGCACGGCTCCAAACACCAGCTGCAAAGCAGACACGGACACAGACAGCTAACCAAAAATAATGTATTGCAACAAGCAAATAAAAACTATATACAGATATTTACAACAGACAGGGAAAGGAGGAACCACCCACAGACAGGGAGGTCAGGGAAGGGAGGCAGAGTGCAGGGGCAAAGGCAATAGAAGGAGACAAGGGAGGGGGAGGGAGGGTGCACAGGGAAGGGGAAACAGTCAGGCACATGTGCCCTATGGCTATCCTTGCCCCACTGTCAGGCAACGCTGGCGTTGGTACCTCTGTCTGCGCTGAGACAGCACCTGCTGCTGTACCACCTGGAGTGTAGCAGTCAAGACATGCAGGATCTGCATGAGGAGCCGTGCATGTGTATTTTTTTTATTTAGTTTTTGTTGACCGGGTAAGTGCACTAGACAAATCTTGCCTATTTTCAGGCACGATCCGGGGAAGGGGGTTGCAGATGAATGCCAACTGACCTTGAACCAGATGAAACTGTTGGTGGCATTTTTAGTGAATGAGGGAAATTTGGCCAGGACATCGGGAAAATTCTCCTACTCTTTTCGATAAGGGCCATGGGATCTTTAACATCCACCTGAACTACCACTAATCCAAGCAGATGGGACCTCAGTTTAATGTCTCATCCGAAAGATGGTATCACTGGGCCTGACACCTAGGACAAAGGAGAGAACACCATATGAGTGCATGTCTAGAACACTGCAGCCCACCCACCATGCACAGCGAGCATCGGTGACATGTGCCCCTGGGCTGGCAATCTGCCACCCACAGTGAGTGCATCCACATGAGCTGCCTATCTGGGGACCCACAGCCATGCAGAACACTGCACACCAACACCGCCCATGTGCAGCACACCACCGCCATGGCAGGCAGGCGACATGGCCATGCAGGCAATTGACAGTGACACAGCCAGGACCTGGGTGCATCCACAGCCCACCTGCAGCAGCCACCCACATGTGCAAAAGCCACAGTGCTGTGCAATGGGCACCACAGGCAGTGCATAGCTGGAGAGTACCATGCACACAGAGGGCTGTGTTCCACCCCCCCCCACTGCCCACCCTGCACAACAAAGAACCATGTACATGAGCCTACCTGCATGCTGAACTGCACCTTCTGGCTGTCCAGCCACCATGCCCATGCATCCTGCAACTGGTGCACCACCCCCTGTGGTGGCCTGACCTAGCCCAGCCACAGTGCCAGCGAGGAGAGCCAGCCTCCGATCTTCAGAGTGTAGGAGGAAAGTATAGAGAAGGAAACATGAGTACCAGGCAACACCACAGAGTCCCCCGGGCACAGTGTGATATCCTGCATAGTGTGCCAGTGGCACAGTGCCCGAGGGCAGCCACAGTGTACCACCACTCCCAATGGGGCACGGAGCCCCAGCCCCACCCAGAATGGTGAGCCAATGGCACTGCCCCCATGGACCACTGGATGGGAATGGGCACAAACACTGTGCACTTACCTGGACATCTCACGGCACCCCTCTAGATGCATGCCTGTAGTGCCCGTAGTTGATCCAGGTCCCTCTGCTGCAAGTCCCCATAGTGGTGCCTGCACTGCTCCCCAGTGCACCACACACCTGTGGCCTCCTGCAATGTGTCTGCCACATCCTTCCACACCTCAGACTGAGGCCTTTTGAGAGGCACCTGTCCAAACAGGGAGCCAGCAGGTGGCTCCACTAGGGCCACCAGGTTGGCCAACTCAACCTGTGTCCAGTTCTGGACCCTGGGTCCTGTCCTATATGGCATGATTCCAGCTCGATAGACAAAACAAAATGGCACCCAGCAGCACACATGCCACACATGCTGTGGTTGTGCACCTCACACTGCAATGCACTGCCACCACCTATCATGTAACACGGACATGCACGACTCAGTTAACTCAGCACTGCCATGTGTCACAGGGCACCTACAAGAGCAAAGGGCACCCATTAAGTCAAGGGATGGGCTGTGTACCCTGCATCTCAGTGCCATTGGGCATGGCAAGCATGCTGCATGGTAGGTCCATGTGGCAGACATAGTACATGGGCCCATTGCACATGGGCACCATAGCACCCATAGCACAGGGCACCATCGATGGCATGGTGCCAGAGCACCATTAGCTGTGTGGTACCCTAGCACCATAGGCCATACAGTGCATGAGCACCACACGTGCAATAGCGGACTGGCACTGTACTGCCTATTGCACACATTGTGAATGCCATGCCACTGGTGTATGTGACATCCACACACACATGCACATGGCATGGGCTGTTGCACATGTCACAATGTTGTGCCTTGACTTGTGCATGCACAACTCCATTGTGCAATGCACAACCATGCGATATTCAGTTGCTATATGCAAATCAGCTGATTAGCCTATCCGCGGTGCATCAGCTGCATTTGCATGTCATTACAGTTGTGCAAACCCCTCATTTGCATGTGATGCGCTATAAAGGCACCAGGGGAATGCACAAGCTAGGAACAGTTTTGCATCCCTTACAGGTGAGATACACACTTCGGGACTGGCCAGACAGTGGAATGGTAGGGTGGGTGGGGAATTATCAGCCCATACTAACACATTTCTATCTCCACAGGAAGAAGCATGTCCGAACATGAGGAGAGTGAGGAGCATGGGCCTGCACGCAAGTTCAGGTCCAACTTCACCAGGGTGGAGTCAGACACCCTATTCCAGGTGTACCTGGACCAGGAGTCACTCTTGAGCAGCTCCACAGGCACCCCACAGGCCCGGACAAAAGCATGGGAGAGTGTGGCTCATGCTGTGAACCAGCAGGGCAGCCACCAACAGTCTGTGCAGGAGTGCAAGAAGAAGGTCAGCACAGATTGGCAGCAGATCAAAGAGAAGGTGGCAGCCAACCAGGCAGTGCGTGCTGCCACAGGTGGGGGTCAGCCAGCCCTGCCCATCCTTATGCCGCAGGAGGAGATGATGGCAGCCACCATGTGGTGCAGTGCGGTTGAGGGCATGCCCAGCAGAGAGTTCCAGACAGGTGGCAGCCCATCACTGCATGGTAGGCTTGGCTGTGATGGGGACACAAGGGCAGGGGAGCTGGAGGCAAGGGTGAGTGACAGCAACACTAATGCGACTGTGTTCCCTTTCAGCTCCTGAGCACCTGCATGCAGTGTCAGTGGTGAGGGTGTCTGCTGTGGGGGCTGTCCTGGACCCAGAGGACCGTCCAAGCACCTCCACTGGACACTGTGGCCAGGATTGACTGCAGGTCAGCACCACTGTCCATCCTGATGCCAGTGGCGCAGTTGCAGATGAGGTCCTGGCTGCATTTCAGCGTGACACCAGGCATGGTGTCCTGTGTACTGAGACACAGATCAGGGTGGGATCCAGTTATGATGATGACAATACCCACATCCTGGACAGTGATGTTGTGGCCACAGGAGAGACACCCATACCACAATCCTGCTACAGCAGCGCAGCAGGTGACCTGGTGGAGGTTGCCTGCACACCGGCCACTGCAGCCAGCGTAGCCGAGGCTACCACAGGTGCAGTTACAGCTGGCTGTGGTGGCAGTGGTGCTTGTGGCAGTGCAGCCACACTGGTCTTACAGTGGCCAGAGGGGCAGCAGCAGTGGCTGGATGGCATTGACGGGGGGCCTGGGGCAGTGTCCACAGCCGGTGCACTGCATGGCACCCAGCCCCAGGAGGGACCCACTGTACAGTGCCCACCTTCATAGAGTGCTAGGCCACAGGATCGGGATACACCCATGGGTTGGCACAGTGCCCCTGTGCCCCAGGGTGCTGACCCTTTGGATGAGCACACCTGTCTGCTCCAGGCCTCTGTTGATCAGCAGGTACAGCTCATGGCAGGGGTGCATGCACTCTGCGTGGAGCTATGCCAGGCAGCAAGGTGGCAGGACAGGGACTTCACCCTGCTTCTGGCAGAGAACATGCAAATGCGGGTGGACATGGCTGCAGCCATGGATCGGCTGACCACTGCAGTCATGGCCGGACTGGCACCTCTAGCCTCCCTGGTGCAGGGCCATTTGCCGCTCACACTGCTGAGCACATTCTCCACCCCTCGGGCCCAGCGGCATACAGCCCCCTCAGTATCAATGCCAGGGTCTGCTGTGGGCATTCCCAGCTTGCCTGGTGTGGGCATGTTTTGGGGCCTGCAGACACCTGCATGGACATGGTCATCATCCTGCAGTGTCACCCCGGGGGACCATCTGTGACACCCCCGAAGCTGACACTCAGCCTCCAACTGCTATGCATTCACGGCGGGGCTGTCCATGTGTCCACAGTGGCCGTGCTACTGTGTGATATTCCTGAACCACCCACCTCTGCATCTGCCATTTGCTGCTGCCCTGTGTGCACATTAGTGTGGCATATGCGTGTGTGTCCCATGGCCGTGGTATCCATGGTCAACCCTGCACAAGGCCCATGTGTCCACCCACCCAGCTGCTGGACACTGTGTTGTGTGCATGATGATGCCAGAACAGCACTGACTGCCACTGTGCAGCACCGCTTGGCGTCTGACACACACCCAGTGCCCACCTCTGGGCAGGGGCATGATGGGTCCTGTGTGCGTGTGTGTGCGTGTGCTCGTGTGTGTGTGCATAGTGTGTGGGCCTGTGCTACATGCTGCATCAGTGTCTTTGCCCCATGCCTGTCCATGCCCCCTTCCACTGACCCTGGCATGGGGCATGCCTATGCCTGCCTTTCCACTGGGCCCTGGGCCCTGGCCCTTGCACGTGGCCATGTACACCTACCTGCATGCTCCATAATGCTCCTCAGTGATTGTGCCCCTGTGCTGCTGGGCCATCCTTATCAGCCGGGGATCCCTTTGCTCAGGGGGAGCTGCCCACCACCAGGTCTGGCGGCCTGATCATCCCCACTGCTATTCCCCTCTTTGACCTCGACAGCTATCCCTCAGTCAGTGGCCATGTTGTCTAGTACACTTCAGGCCAGGAATAGGCCACAGGCTTTTGAGGGGCTGTACTGTAGGGTACCAGCAGACCTGTCCAGGCAAAGGAACCGAGCCTTCAGCAGCCCTAACACCTACTCGATGATGTTCCATGTGCTGGTGTGTGCTTCATTGTATTGCTCCTGTGCTGGGGTCAATGGGCACTGATATGGGGTGAGCAGCTATGGCTGAAGTGGGTAGTCACTGTCACCTGTGTGGAGAGATGTCTGGTTAGCATGGTGGACTGTGTCATCGCCCCCCAGCTGTTACATGTGGTCCCTGCACCCTGATTGGTACCCCCAGAGGTATACCATAGACAGCTAGTACTTAGGCATATGTTATACTGACTTATAGGGCTAAGGGCATCTACCGTATAAGAGTAGATGTCAGGATATGTACGCTTATTATTGTAATACACTTTGCTTGCTAATACATATATATTTCCTATGTATTTTCTGTGTATTTCTAACTTATAAGATGTTAGAACATTTGTATCTTTGTAATGATTACATATGTAAGTCGCCATTGCCACCTTTTGGTGATTTGTACTACTACACTGAGTTAAGTAAGACTCTGTATACTGTTCTCTTTTGTTTTACAAACTGATGACTACTACACAATTGTATAATGTTATCTCATACCATGGAGCCACCTCTAATTTAGCCAATTGGGCTCTTCTCTGTAACTAGAAATGTTTATATCTTACAGTAACCATAGTAGTTATCATAGGAATATAATGTGAGACACTAAGTCTTACACCTCGGAGATCCCATGAGACGCAAAGAAACCTCAAGGTATAGGGAATGCATAGCATTGGCTTCCAGTTCATATTGGTAAGAATTGCTTAGGGCAACTATGATTTATCCTTTGGTAATAATAAACAAGTTTATTACTCTTATGCAACATGTTTTTGATTCCTTGCATTCCCAATGTTGCCAAGAACCTGAGAGTGAGGTTTAGATCTCCTGACAATTGGCGAGCGTGTGCAGGCAATATTTGGTGTTTGTAAGCTTTCACTTGTTGCTTAAAACTTTTCCCTTCCTGACGGGGACAGTAGGTGTGAATTTCTGTGACACCTCTCCAGTTTTCAGACCACTTTGTAGTCACTTGCAAAGTCTAGATGCTTTTCTTGGGTGTGGTTGATGCTGACTCGACCCACTCCACTGTGGCTTTGAATTGCAAGCCTATGAAGTATACAGTAGCCCAACTGTGTGTAAAGTGTGCCTGCTGTGGATTGATACATAACAAGGTGCCTTTTCACAGTTTGATTTTTCATTCTCTCCCACACAATGGCCACCGTGTCAAATATTTGCGCAGAACTGAGACTCGATGTCTCTCACTTCCTTGCCTCCCATGGAGGATGGGATGACTTCGCACGGGATGCAAGTCAATCTGAAAACCCTATACTGGGAATTTCAACCCAGTACTCTGAGACAAGACAAGCAGCCAATAAGCGTCATGCCAAAGGGCTGTTGGTCGTGGCTCTCTATGCTGCTCTGGAAGCCTCCAAAGTGAGGTTTCGACCCTTGCTCTGCAGATCTCATCTCTTAAGTAAGAGATGGGTTTGCAGGAAATGGAAGGTATTAGACTGCAGCAGAATTTGGAGTCCGAACTCCAGACTTTGTGTAATGAAAAGAATTCACTTTTGCATCATTCAGCACAGGCTGGAGAGTAAGAAATTTGTATGTTGAAGCAGGAGTGTGAAAGTTTAAGACAGGATAATGGACAGGCTTTGAATATGAATGACTTGTTAAGTAGAGTGAATGAACAGTTGAGTGAGGAGATGGGAGAGGTACAGGACGAGATAAACCAGGTACGTAATGACTTAGCAGTGGCTACTAGGGCCAATCGTGAATTGAGCACTGCATATAGAGTGTTGCAGAAACAAATGCAAGATGAGGTTGATATGCATGTTGCAAATGTGAGTCATGCAGAAAGTGAATCCAAGATGGCGAAACTGCGCCATCAGCGGGAGGTTCTGGCTGGACATGTTATGGCGATGGGAGGCATAGCCCCCACCTTACATATGTCATCTGAAGGGGAGGTCTCAGATGATGACATTTCACAGTACAATGCCCAGCCATACCCCTACTATGGTCCAGAAACCTCACCCAGCCATCCACAACATGGCGGGTCCACACTCCGCCCACACTATGTCATACATCGTCAATGTCGTGAAGCATATCATGGGAGATGCCAACATAGTGGCCCCCATGATGGGGGGCAGCAGGCCCAGGCCTAGTCCTGATGGCACCACTGATAGCCGTAATTAATGTAGAAGACAGGGAGGAGATAGAAAGAATGATTGATAATGCAGTGAATAGTGTGCCCATTCTGAAGAGGAATAAGCGAGTATTAAAAGGCCAAATTAGGCAGCTTACTCATGAAACTGGTACTCAGGATGATATAGTCCACTTGGTAGTGGAGGCCACAGCTCTGGCAGCCCTGGATGGTGCCCGAAGAAACGTACCTCCACCTGATTGTCCCACTAATCAACTACAAATGGCCTACTCTGTCCAGCAAATAGCTGACTGTATCGGTCAGATGAGCCTGTCCGACAACTTCAGCTGCAACTTGGAAAAGGTGTGTTCCAAATGCGAGATGCTTATCCTCACCACAGACTAGCAGATCCAGATCCTATGCCAGACCATTGACCCTGGCTTGCGGGCCAAACTCCCCGATGCCATCCGCCAGGTCAGCAATGCCACCTTTGATGGGGTCACAGCAGAACTAATTTCTGCACACAGCCCAGGTGTAGTAGGAGTGATGCTTGCATGTCCTGTGAAACAGAATGCAAAGGAAAGTCCAGCGACTTACCACCAAAGACTCTGGATGGCCTACTGAGCAGGAAAACAACTCGCACAAGAAGCTGTGGATGTAGATCTTATTGAATAGAAGACCTTGTTCCTTAGGAACATGATTCCTGTAGTGAGAGAAAAGGTAGAGCCAACCACTTATCCCACCACGGAAAGGTTTGCCGACATTCTTCAGAAAACCGAGAGAGTTGATTAACTCTACATCTGTGATTTGGGCTCTGGTTCCAAGAAAGTAGCCACCGTGGAGCCTACTCAAGAGGCTGTGATGTACTATATGGTGGATGGGCAGGCCCACCTCAAGCAGCCCCTCCCTGCAGACAACCAACACCCCCAATAGACACAACAACAACAGCAACAACCACAGCAGCAACAGCAACAGCAACAGCAACAATGGGGTGGGAACTGGAACTACCGTAAGAATAAGAAGCACCATAAGAATAAGGGCAAATAACAACAAAGACCAGGCCCTTCGTATAGGGAGATAGCCGAAGAAAATCAGAAGTTTAGAGAACTCCTGGGGCAAGTGCGCTCTGTAGTGGATGCTGTTCCTGCTCAGTCCCTTGCAGCCATACAACCGGGAACCCAGGCTCCAACGGGCCATGGTGATACCAGAAGTACAGGCCCTCAGGCCCATACAGGCCTGAACCCAGAAGCACCTCCCTATATAGCATCAGTGCAGCATGGTAAAGTGATTCAAAGGAGCCAGGCCCAACCTCTCCATGCCTTCTCCAGTACAGATATACAATTACGGGCCCCAATCCAGATTGTAAACAAGCTGGTCTTGGATACAAATGGAAGACCCTGTACTGAGGCTGAGGTCGGGAGCCGCCTACTTACAGTGTTATTGGATACAGGTGCAGCAGTGTCTGTATTACATGATGACCACCTGGACACATCCCCTTGGTCCACCGGACTGATGACCAACATGTCAGGAGTAGATTGTACTAGGTTACCTGCATACCACTCTCTACCTCTACCTGTAGAGTTGGGTCACTTGAAAGCCTCACACACCTTCTAATTGATGATATTGAATGATCATCCTAGTATCATTGGGATTGACCTCCTTGCACCACATCGCTGTGTAGTAGATTTAGCTAATATGCTACTGATACAGATTCAGGGCCAATATCATACATCTTGATCCCTGACTCACACATTGTGGCAACAATATCTGCCAACGACAAAGATTATGATGTCATAGATTTGTTCAAGAATTATGAGCTTTTTCCAAAGCTCCTACCCATTTTGCAAAGGCATTTGGAAGCATTTGCTATCAACAAGCATGACTGTGGCAAAATGCACACTGTCATTGAAGTGCCAGGCCCAGCACATGAGAGGCAAAGGCAATATCTTTTCCCATCTGAGGCCTTGCCTTGTCTTAGGGAAACAATAAAATAATTCCTTAACCAAGGGGTAATCAGAACATGTGTTTCTGCTGCCACTCCCCAGTGTGGCCCATGAAAAAACCCACAGGCACCTGGAGACTTACTATTGACTACAGGAAACTGAACCAGGTCACCCCCAGTTGCGCTGCAACTGTGGCATCTGCATCTGATGTGCTACAACTTCTGACCCCTGACCTGAAATGGTTCAGTGCCCTGGATATTTCCAATGGTTTTTGGTCACTGCCATTGGCCCCTAAGAGTCAATATAAGTTCACCTTCACCTTTGAAGGTAGACAGTACACATGGACCTGCTTACCACAGGGATTCCATAACAGCCCGTCCCTGTTCCATCTGCTCATGATGGATGCCCTTGAGGGTTTGTCTACTCCCCAGTGTCTCTTGGAGTATGTGAGTGCCCTGTTGTTGGTTACTGCAATGCAGGAACAACATTTGGATCTCTTTGATGAACTACTGACTCTCATCCAGAGAGCAGGCCTCAAATGTAACCCCCAGCAAAAGCACAGCTATGTCAGAAAGAGGTACTCTTTCTTGGCCTAATGACAACTGACCAAGGCCACAGCCCTACCTGGAAAAAGAAACAAGGATTGCATAACTTGCCATAGCCTACCAGAGTGGCAACTCTTAGAAGGTTTCTAGGTATGGTAAATTACTCTAGAGATTTCATCTGTGATTTTGCTCAGAAGGCTGCTGCTCTGTATGAGCTACTGAAAAAGACATTCCCCTGGAATTGGGACCCTATACATACCTAGGCTGTGACATCACTGAAGCAGATCTTGGCCTCCACCACAGTTCTGTTCAGCCTCAATCCAGCATTACCATTCCATCTGAAATGTACCACCTCTCACATTGCCATGTCAGCAGTGCTGGCCCAGAAGGATCATGGTACTCTGAGACCCATTGCTTATGCATCACAGCTCTTGACCCCAGTAGAACAGAAGTACAGCCTTTGTAAAAGGAACCTTCTAGCCACCAACTGGGCTGTCAAGCACTTTCTGTATATCATTGGATACTCCCCACTGATCATTAACACCAACCACACCCCAACTACCTTTCTGCTATCAGACAGAGTGAAGGATGGTGCAGTCTTTAACACCAGGCTGACACACTGGTCACTTCTTCTCCAGGATACAGACATACAGGTACACCCAACCAAAATTCCATCTATGCTGGCACATGGACTCATTTTCCAAGAAGAACACCATGACTGTACACTGCAGTCATACTTGTGTTGTTTAATCTTACCTACTGGAATATGAAAGAATTTGGTATGTGTCATAATACTAACACTTCATATACGTACGTTACATAGTACGTTATTGCTTGATAGTTTATCAGCATTTCAGATTCGTACTCAAGACCCTGTTGCCGGGGTACATACCACCAAACATACAGGCAACTTCAGGAGAAAACCCAATCCTGATGATCAAAGTCATAAACGTAATACACGTGAAGCTGATAGTTCTGATTTCATTAGTGCAACAGGCACTGTCACAGGTCTCTTTGGCATGGCTATGTTTTTCTGGAATAAGGCAGACATTGCTTCTATCAAATCTCATTCAGCCAAATTTCAGATTGATTTGGTAAATAATATACTACCCCCCCATTATTGCATGGTGTGGATGGTCTTAGGAAGAAAGATACACTGTTTATAATATGCACGACATTACTAAGGCATTTACTGATTCTAAGGATAAGATTAATGCATGCATTGCACAGAATAACAAAGAAGCAGATAAACAATATATTGCTAGAGAAATCTTATGCTCAGCCTATGACTCTTATATCATCACTACCATCAACAATCTCTTCCACGATCTAGAATCTGGAAGAATCCCTGATATAATACATGACAGATGTATTTCCAAATGGTATTGTACATGATGTAAAACCCCTAGCTGTATTGCTATATGTATGCAACAATCTCTAACTATTCCTCTTTCTACAACTAGGAATTTAGGTTTTGTGACCAGGCACCCTAATACTGATCCCTGTTTTACTTCCAAGAAATGTTCTATTAGAGATACAATGTTTGTTTCTTTTACTGTCTCTTTACCATGCTTTGATCCCACTACAGCTTTGTTTGACAAGATGGCATTAGTACATTTGATTGTGCTCCTCAATGATGACATCTACAGAGAATGCTTGGACTTACCTCCTCTATTGGTCTTCCATCCTTTTCTGGATGCCTGGGTTGCTTTGCACACAGACTGCTGTGAGAAGAAACAGTATACTTACTTGTGTTGATGTGATGTAGTTGATGTTATTAAACCTGTATGTGGTTATTCTCCAGATAGTATAGATTGGTCCTTTTCCATGGACGATGACATCAGCTCTAACAACACTGCCTTTCTGGACTCAGCATTGGCTCCACATAAACTCTACCAGTCTTATCGAGAGGAGGTTCATCACCTGTCAACACAGATTTCCAAGACAACCTACACCTGCCCGGTACAGTTGCAAAAGTGGCACCTCCCCAGTGTTAAAATGCAGTATAATTCAGATGGGGAGTATTGCGTGGTGACTAATTATAAGTCATACACCTACAGAAGTGAGACATGTGTTATTGAGTTTCCCAATTTTTGCTTTATCCCCCACCAGAGGTCTGTCATTGGACATACCGTTAATTCCCCCGTCCCCCTTGTAGATGTGGACATCATTAATGGTAACCCTGATTATCTGCTCACCCTTTCTGAATATTTACCATATTTTAATGTACACATAGATCCATTGCCACTTACATTACAATCACTTTTAGAAAGAAAAGACACACACCTCATCCACATCAGCAATAATATGACCAAAGTTAATGAAGCTATCCTTTCATTAATTAATGATGGTGATATGAATGATGCATTAACTAACACTTGGTTAGAGATAACTTTTAAAGGTTTTGTTATTATTCAAATATTTTTGATATTTTTCTTGATTATTATGCTATACTGCCTACAAAACATACTGCGTAACACTCTGAACGACGGTTCCTTACAAAGCTCACGCATTGGTTTGTAATGACTATCCCTGACCTTTCCCTAGATTTGCCTGTTTTGCCCTTGGAGACAACAAGAGGGAATGTTACACGAGGTCCCTGCACCCTGATCGGTACCCCCAGAGGTGCACCGTAGACAGCTAATGCTTAGGCATATGTTATACTGACATATAGGGCTAAGGGCATCTACCATATAAGAGTAGATGTCAGGATATGTACGCATATTATTGTAATACACTTTGCTTGCTAATACATATATATTTTCTGTGTATTTCTTACTTATAAGATGTTAGGACACCTGTGTCCTTGTAATGATTACATATATAAGTTGGCATTGCCACATTTGGTGATTTGTACTACTACACTGAGTTATGTAAGACTGTACACTGTACTCTTTTGTTTTACAAACTGATGACTACTATGAAATTGTATAATGTTATCTTGGACCATGGAGCAACCTCTAATTTAACCAATAACTGTAACTAGAAATGTTTCTATCTTACAGTAGCCATAGTAATTATCATAGGTATATAATGTGAGACACTAAATCTTGTACCTTGGAGATCCCATGAGACACGAAGAAACCTCAAGGTATAGGGAATGCTTAGCATTGGCTCCCGGTTCGAATTGATAAGAACTGCTTAGGGCAACTGTGATGTATCCTTTGATAGTAACAAACAAGTTTATTACTCTTATGCAATGTGTTTGTGATTCCTTGCATTCCCAATATTGCCAAGAACCTGAGTGTGAGGTTTAGACCTCCTGAAACTGCCATCCTAGCCACAACCCCTGGCACCTATGCCCTGACAACCCACACACCCTGCCCTGCTGTTTCCGGCATATTGCATCCACAGCATGCACACTGACTAGATGGCCAGTGGGGATGTCCCCACTCTCAAACCACTGGCACAGTGCTGACTGGTGCCAGATGAAGGCACTGTGTGCTCCCCCAGGGTGTGTGGCACAGACATTAATATTATGCGCCCCCTGGCATTGCACACTACCTGGCAGTTGACACTGGGGTAGCCCTTCCTGTTTATGTAGGCTACCCTCTCTGGGCCAAGTGGTGCGTGGATGCCAACACTGGTGCAGTTGATGGCCCCTAGCATGCCAGGCAACTGTGTCACCCTGTGGAACTCCTGCATGTTTGCTGTATGCTCTGCCTGTGTGCTGAGGAAATGGATGTACTGCACAGCACGTGGCAGCAGTGCGCTGAGGAACTGTGTGAGGAGCTGTGACATGGCCAACTAGGTTGTGCCTGTGGTGTCCCCTGGTGGTCTCTGGAAGGTGCCCATGGCAAGCAGGCACATGACGGCCATGACCTTAGTCTCAACAGACAGGGCATGGCTCCGTCTTGTGGGTGCCTGCATCCCCTCACTTCACAGCTCACACAGCCACCTCAGAATGGCCCTGTTCAGGTGGTGCTGGCCCACGATCTCTGTATCACTATACTGTTCGAAGGTGATGTGGGCACAGTATCACCTGTTCTGGGCATACTGCCAACAAGCCCTTCCATGGCCACGCTGGTCTGCAGGGCAGCCTCCTCACACCCCTCATTACTGCCTCCATCTGGAATATGGTACTGGCCATGGCCTGGGCTGTAAGTCCTCCCCCCTGGGTGGCTCTCTCCCCTGGCCCCCCTGGCTGTTGGCTGCTGTCTGTGCCCCTGCACTGGGTGCACCACTGTTTGTGGCTGCCTGGCCTGCAGTCTGTGGCCTCTGCCTCCCACCTCTCCATGCCCCTGTGCTGCCCCTCCTGTGCTGGGTGTCACAGACACTCACTATGGGTTGTCTTGCACTCTGTATCATGCACACACACATACACACACACACACACACACACACATATGCACACACACACACTCTTACCCACACACATGCTCAGAGGCCCAGTGTCTGGCTCTTTCAGGCTCCCTGGTCCCCAGTCTGTGTCTCTCTCAGCCTGCTTCACACTCTGTGGCTCCCCTTCGGCTGTTCAACTTGCCCCCTCACACTTCCTCAGTCTGGCTACCCTGTGGCGCAAGCCTCCTCCCCTCGCTTGTTCCCTCTTTTTATGTGCTCAAGTCTGCTCTGCGCAAGTCCCGTTTGCAACTTGCTTATGCCATTTGCCTGCCATTGAATATCACACTGCACCACATATCCATGGCTATGTCCCCTGCACTTGCGCATGCATTCATTACCATTATGCACTGGTGCTTTGGAACTTGTGCTGTGCATTTGCTGCCACTGAATATTGCTCACCAGCACATTGCCTCACTTGCGTTGATGCATCCCTGTTGTGCATTGCGCAACTGCTCTGAATATCCTTGCCAGTATCTTTCTTTCAATTTAAATCCTTTTTAACAAGGATTTTGTTCACTATTTTTCAGTATTTTTTTATGCAACAATGCATCACAATATTTTCTATTATAACTACAGTATTTATTTTGTTTCATTTATGTTAATATGAATGTTTGGGCTCACACACACACACACTTACTTTTTGAAATCATAATAGAGTGGGACAGTTTAAGAACAGTAACATTTTGATTTAATTATAATCTAGAGGATCAAAGTATATCTAGCAATACAAAAATGCTGCTAATACTCAACATCTGCAGACTTCTAATTGTTCAACAAATGTCTTGCATGCTCTGTGTAAAAAGAGCATGTTGAGAAACTTCTGTTGTATTTATAGTCTCATCGCTGCCTTTAAACTAAAAGGCTCCTCTGAGAAAAGGTTCCTTCAGTAACTAACTTGTCCTGACTCATAGTTATTTTGTGCTGAATACGTGACCTCCTGACATTCTTTACATGTACTGAGTACAGTTTTGCTGCATACTTTAATTACAGTCCACGTACATTAAAAGAGATGGGTTATTAAGCAATTATCACTGTATTTATGCATTTAAGCATAGATAGACGAAGTATTTTAAGAACAATTAGATCTTTTCTGAACTTCACTAATCACGTAAACTGTATAATTTTAAAAAACGTTTTTTCATAATGTTGCTAATTTATCTAATAAAACAGTATCAAGATACAAAAACAAAACCAAGTGTGCTGAGAACACCTTTCTAACTGGGCAGCAGCATTATGGTACTGTAAATGGTGATTGGTTAAATGATCTTGAACTGTAGGCAGTGAACTTGTACATACATTACAGTATATCCTCTTCTCTTCTCTTCTGATCTATCACCAAATTAACAAGAGCACATTCTGGTATCTGAGGAGTAACTTAAGTTTTCAACTCCTCTGTCTTCAGTGTGCTTATGTATGGTATAAATTAGCCATGATACTGGTTGTATGTCACATAATGTATGTAGCGTGACATCATGTAATGCAATTGTTTTGTAAATTAGTTTTATTAAATTTTTGAACATTTTACACATAGAAACAAACCAGGAAATATAACTTGGACAACGTGCAAACAATAAAAACCATAATACACTTACTTCTGTTGGTTGCATTTGATAAACAAGGGAAATGTCTGCATATATCTGATCACCATTCCTGTTCATTTTTTCCCTTCCCTGGTGTCTAGTGGCACACCCACTGTCCATTGGCTGTATTGCCTGAAATAAAGAAAATGGTCCCTTGACATCTTTCTTTTTCCCTGTAAAAAAGGAAATGGTCCTTCAGCGATGCACCCTCCCACCCCAACCTCCCATTGAGCACCCATTGTCCGGCACACCCCCCAGACCCCCTTACACATCCTCACTCACCTGAACAGGTCCAATGGTGAAGATCCAGTCTCTGATTGAGGACACATCTTGCTGCTGGAACTAGCGACAGCTATATGAGAAATAAGGTAAGTGTGGTTCAATGTATTTCAAAAGGATTTTCACCTTTGATGCATAACTTTGCAATTTTTGCATTTTTTTTTTACACCAAGTTTTCAACATGGCATTTCTGAGCTGACACCTCATAAACAATGTCAGTGGAATTATGCATATCTGCCCTGAAAGGGGATTTCATGGTTGCTTGGTGAAATCACCTTTTGGGTGGTATTTGAACATTCCTACCACTCTTGTTCATGAGGTGGGGGTCATAAGAAGAGTATGTTCAATATTTGGGGTCAAAATATGTTACAAATGGTGAAACTATATGCAGCCATTGAAATTAAGCTAAGCTCGCCTGTAACTTTAGCAATTTTCAATATTTTCATCCCAAATTTTAAACATGGCCATTTCTTTACACCAGCTCATGAACATGACAGCTGATCTTTCTCAACTCTTTGCCAGAATCTGTTTTTGCACCTCTGGTGTGGAATGACATTACAGTGGCACAGAATATCATTTTGGCAGGGATTTAAAAAGTTTTAGTACCAGGTTCATGAGATTGGGTAATAACATGGCTATGCTGACAGTTTTATTGCTGTTGTGCTACAAATGGAAGCACAGGGCAACATACATATACAGATCTATGGAGGGATGGGAATACAGGGCCCAGAGTGCTCTGCACTCACACAGGCAAATACAGATACCATTACACTATCTGAGAAACTAGGGGTGGATGGTGTGCAGGGTCCAGCAGACCCTGAGATCCCACAGATAAATAAGGATACAAAAATACTATCTCAAGAAGTAAAGAAATTCTTTGCAAAAAACTCCATTAATGCAACATTTAGGGTTCTGGACAAAGTGACAAAAGTAAAGAAATGTGACTTTAGAGTTTTCTAACCTAAATTCCCACCCCACCCCTAAAACAAATCAGGGGTAGAGTCTTCCTTGGTGTTGTCTACCATAAAACTAACCCCATTCTATATACACCTGAAATGTACACACCTGTATTCATCACATCTGACCTTTCTTTCTACCACAATGGGATGAGTTGGAGGGTTGACAACCCAAGAAAGACTCCTCCTCCTCTGATTTGTCACAGAACCAACAAGAGCTGAGGCAATTCTTGATCTGGTGCTCACAAATGGGGAGCATGTAAAGGAAATAATGGTCAGGGGTCACTGGTTGGAAGTGACCATTGCACAGTGTGATTGCAGTTGGATATGGGCAGGGAAAGCATCCCAACTAAGACCAAAATCTTGGATTTCAGGAGGGCGGATTTCAGGAAAATGGGTGAAGTGCTAAGGAGCCATCTGGCAGGCATCAAAGCAGATATGGGGGTAGACCAAAGGTGGTCCATTATTAAGGAAGGAACAATGGTTGCCACTGATGAGTGCGTTATGCTCAGGGTTAAGAACACAAGGGCCAAAGTGCCCAGCTGGTTCAGTTCTGGGGTTGCCCAGGCAGTAAGGGAAAAGAGGTTGGCCTATAGAAAATTTAGGAAGACCAAAAGAGAGGTGGATATGGAAAATACCTAAGGTTGTCTAGTGAGGCAAATAAGGAAGTCAAGTGAGAAAAGGCACAGAAGGAGTTGCAGATAGCTGAAGGAATTAAGAAGGGGAGAAGGCTTTCTTTTACTATATAAGTGAGAAAAGGGATTAGAAGGAAGGGATTGTTAGGCTTAAGAAAGGGGTGGAGCAGGTGAAGGACAATGGGGGAAAAGCTGAGATACTAAATAAATACTTCTGTTCCATCTTCACCAGGGAGAAGAACGGACCAGTGCCTTCGGGGGAGGAGAAGAGGAGCACAGAGGAAGGGGAACACAGATATAGTGATAGAGAAGGATAGAGTGAGGGAGGGTCTGCTGGCTTCGAAGGTGGACAAATCACCAGGCCCGGATACAGTACATCCAGGAGTACTAAAGGAACTGGGTGATGAGCTGGAAGGGCCACTGGCAGACCTATTTAATAGTTCACTAGAGTCAGGCATGGTACTGCAGGATTAGATAACAGCACATGTAGTGCCGCTCCACAAATGAGGTCCTAAGGATAACCCAGGAAATTACAGACCAGTCAGTTTGACCTCCATTGTGGGCAAGCTCATGGAGACCATACTAAAAGAAAGGTTGGTAGAATATTTAAAGGAGCATTGCCTTCAGGATGCAAGGCAGCATGGGTTCATGGGGGGGATTACGTCAAACGAATCTGATTGACTACTTTGACTGTGTCACTGACAGTAGACAGGGGCCAAGTGGTAGACATCCTCTATCTTGATTTCAGCAAGGCATTTGACTCTGTACCCCACAAAAGGTTGATCAGGGAGTTGGTGGATCTTGGGGTTGGGGAAAAGATGGACAGATGGGTGGAAAACTGGCTAAGGGACAGAATCCAGAAGGTGGTTGTGGAGGGAAGTTATCTTGTACCAGAGAGGTAACCAGTGGGGTCCCACAGGGCTCTGTACTGGGGCCGGTGTTATTCAATGTCTTCATCAATGACATTGGGGATGGCATTTAGGGCAAAATGTGCCTATTTGCAGATGACACCAAGCTCTGCAGGAGAGTGGACACAGTTGAAGGGATACAGGACCTACAGGAATATCTGGAAAAGTTGTGGAGGTGGTCCAGGATCTGGCATATTGGCTTCAATGCCAAAAAATGCAAAGTTATGCATATTGGAGCCAAAGATCCCAGGATAGAGTACTACCTGGGTGGAGTCCAAGTATCCACATCAGAGGTTGAGAAGAACCTGGGAGTGATGATCACTAGAGACCTGAAGCACTCCATGCAGTGCAAGAAAGCAGCAACAAAGGCAGACAAGATGCTGGGATGCATATCTAGGGAGATCAGTAGTAGGAGAGAGGAGGTTATACTGCCCTTGTACAGGTCACTGGTAAGGCCATATCTAGAGTAGGGAGTTCAGTACTGATGTTCACACCTCAAAAAAGGCATTAACCTGCTGAAGAAGGTCCAGAGGATGGCTACATAGATGACAGTGGGTCAGCAGGGTAGGGCATACGAGAAGAGGCTGAGGGCACTGAACATGTACTCCCTGGAAGACAGGAAAGAGAGAGGGGAAATGATTGGGACCTTCAATTACCTGAAAGGGATAAATAAGGTTGATAAGGAGAGTCTCTTTAAGCTGAGTGGCAACCATAACACTAGGGGGCACAGTCTTAAGCTGGAGGGTGCAAGGTTTAGGGGGGAAGTCAGGAAGCACTTCTTCACAGAGAGGGTGGTGGACACCTGGAATGCACTGCCAGAAGAGGTCATTTCATTGAAGACAGTGAGTAGCTTTATGAGAGGCTGGGATAGGCATAGGGGGAAGTAAGAATCATGGGTAGGGAGGGAGGATGGGAGGAGTGGGGAGGGAGGGCAGGGACATTAGTTCAAACTGTGGACCCTGGAATTTGAGCAGACTTTATAGACCAAATGGCCTTCCTCTGTTGGCTTCTTCATATGTTCATATGTTTTAGGGTGGGCAGCAGGGGGTGTTAGGGTTGGAAAAATTAAAGTCACATTCCCCTACTTTTGTCACTTTAGCCATACTCTGTAACATTAAATGCCACATTAATGGAGTTTTTTTGCAAATAAATATAGATGGATAGATAGATAGATAGATAGATAGATAGATAGATAGATAGATAGATAGATAGAGTGGCACCCCTGTAGTTATGATTGAGTAGGTAGTTTAATGTTAAACTCCAATGTCTGCACTTTAATAACTTCATAACTGTTCAAGAGTTTTGCATTAGAATTTGCATGTACATTCTTGTGTGGTAGGGCTGTGAATGTGCTGAGTTTTCTTTCAATTGGATAAGCGAATTCCGAGTTCTGGATTATACAAGAACAGATGGTTTGAAATTTTGATCTGAAATTTTCAGGGTAGAAAGTGGCTGGCCCACAGATGTACCTTTTGCTTGTTTGGTGAAAAAATATTAGTCCATTCCAACATTTCTTAATTCTGACATTTTGAAAGATTTGGTTCTGAACATGCTCAGTAAGCACATCAAGATGGCTGTATAAAACGAAAATTGAATCATATTTCATATGGGAATAATCCTTTTTCATTTGCTGCCATCTTGTTTCTGTTTTTTTCTAAAGAAAATTCAAAAGCCACATAAATGACATCCTGGAGAGAGACTAACACACCATCTGGCTCATTGGGGCCCATTAGGTGGATTCTGAACTTAAATGTTGGAAAAATGACCCCCAAATGTGTTTGTTTGTTACAGTTTAAATCCTCTTTTGTCACTCACTTCCCAGCTGTATGAAACAAAAAAGGAATCCTTTTTCATTTATGGCCAATCCTTTTTCGTGAGGGGAAAAAATCCTATATTTGGTCCCTGGTGTCTCCTGGCACCCCCACCCACTACTCATCCTCCAAGCAATGTTTAATATTCCTCCCTCCTCTGATCATCATCCCCCTAATTGTTCATATTTCCCTGGTGTCTAGTGGCCCCCACCCCCTTCCCAGTGCAATGCAGGAGTATGGGACTGGCACCAATGCTGAGAAGATGCTGCATTGTACAGTCATGGTAGTCTATAGATGGAACAGGAGAAAAGACTGCTTATAATAGAAAATAACAAAATCATCAGAAACTGCCTCTGAGTCACCACAGATCCTGATACTAAAATGTAAAATCTTCTCAATGTTCTGGTCCCAGGACCAGGACTCCCATGTTGCACAGTAAAGGGGGGAAGCTCTTTCTAATAGTAGTTCATTATCCCCAGGAGGTGTTGCTTTATCAGCATTTTTATTGGGGTGGGGGCACACAAGGTAAAAAAGTGAAAGAGCTTTGTACATTGAAGTATCTTTAGGAAAGTGAAAGAAATCCTAAAGAGATTGTGTGCCTGCTACTATGGATAGTTTGGGTGGCTCTGCTCATTTTTATTGCACCCGTTTGAAGCACCAGTGTTAGTGCACCCTTCATTATGGTGCCAAAATCTGTAATTCACCATCCCCTCCCCAAGGTCCGCTCCCCCTGGAGTTGGAATCCTAAGTAAGGGGGTGGAGGGCACAGACCTCTGCATATATGGTGATGTGTAATGAAATCATGGCACCCTAATGATGGGTGCACAATGACGGGCACATTCGAAGGGTGGAACTGCCAATTTCTGCATTGGTCATGAAATTTCTTGAGCTGTCAAGCTAGAATTGCCAAACTGCTCTGGCTTTCAGGGACAAGGTAATTGAATGTGACTGTTTTTTTTTTTCTGTGGTAACTAGAACAATGGGTTTGTCCATCTCTGAAACACTTAAGAGTTCATTGATTTCAAGCTGTTCCATAGCTGTAGCCAGTTATGTGTTACAGACTGTAGTGATAATTTACTTCCCAAGACAGCCACAGCACCTCAATATTGCACTGGGACACCATTTGGTAAAATATGCATATTTACAAATGTGGGGTATCCCAAGTTGAAATTTCAATATTTGTCAACACCACAGAAAATATAATATCAAATACTGCAACAGCTGTAATGAATGTAACACCTACTAATAGTGCAATTAGTACCAAAGCCTTTTTGAAAGCAACAGTGTAGCCAGCATTTTTGGATATTCCCCCAATCTGAGGTAAAGTTAACTATGAATCAACGGGTACACCAGCTAATGCTTCTGCCACACAGTAGTTAAATGGTAAATACTACAGGTATAGTATACTATCACAAGGAGCACCTTGTAAAATAGGACAGTCAGTGGAACAGTAAAAACAATTGGTAATGGAGAAATGGAAGATGAAGGTTGAAATAGAAAGTGAGACAGAAATGGGAATCTATGCATAACAAGTAACAGGAAGAATATTATATACCATCCTGTGCAAAAACTGTATTAAATGGGAATCAGATTAAAAAAATTAATTTGCTCCCATTAAAGCTATAAATTGAAATGACAATAGTTAGCATGCAAGTTTGGGAAATAACTAGCATTGTTTTATTTTATTTTTTTTATTTATTTATTGAAATGTTTCACCAGGAAGGCACACTGAATAAGTTGTTCATCTCCCAGTACAACCTAGGGGGTAGGGGGACATGAGGATAGTTTACAGAGATTTGGTACACAGTATAAATTTACAGTAGATTACATTCAAATAATTTGAGCAGGCTATATGGGGTAATGAAATAGTGGGATGCTAACAGTTTTGAACTAGATAGATATTATGCCAACACTTCTGGACTAGATAGATACAACAACACAAAATAACATTTAGGCATACACTAAATGACATATAACTGTGTAGCTAGAAAATGGCTGAATAGAATTATTGCAATTTGATCTAGGAAAGTTAATAAGGAGTAAACAGGCAGAACAGGTTGGCTAAGGTATAGCAGAAGTGCAAGTCAACTACAAGTGTAGTAGAGATTATGGGCCAGCCATAACAGAAGTGCAAGTTAACTACAAGTGCGTTAAAGATTAACAGTCAGCCATAGCTAGGGCTGCATAAGGGGGAGAAGGGAAGGTGAGAGGTAGGTATGTCGGTAGGCAGAGAAGCGGGGGATGGTGGAAGGGGTTGGTAGGGGGTGAAGGAAGAGGTAGGAGGAGAAAGGTCTGCTGGGGCATGACCCCTCCAGTATGTTGAGGACCCTGCCTGCACAAGGCAGAGGTCAAGCATGACAGGAAAGGAGAAGATTGTGGCAGCCAGAGGTAGAGTACAATAGGAGGGAAGCAGGTTGTAGGCAGCGAAGGGGAATACGCTTTGGAACAACAGAAGAGAGGGTGAAGGTGACAGAGAAGAGAGAAGAGATGCCAAATCCCAGCCCGTCAGGATGTGAAGAAGTTGAGGGAAGAGTTGAGTTAATGGTGTAAGGATAGGGTAGGAACAGGTCCTTGGTACAACTTTGGATGATTGAGAAATCACAGTACGAGAACAATGAAAGGTCAGAAGGGGGGAATCAGGGGATGGGAAGGAATATTGATTTTTAGGTGGATGGGAAGTGGAGCTTCAGCAGGGGCATTGCATGGGTACTGAAGAGGGATAAGGTTTGTCAGGGGCTTGGGGGGAGTTAGGGAGGGTCATAGCAAGAACAGCTAGGTGCAAGGAAGTATTTGAGGGCAGAGCTGATGGAGTAGTAGGAGGATCAGTGATGAATTTGAGGGAGGAGGGAATTCCACATTTTTGGGAGGCGGTGGGAGTAACCAGATTAGCCAATGAGAGTGGCTCTGCAGGGGACTGCCAGAGTACAGGAGTTGGATGATCTAAGGGAGTGAGAATGAGTGGGAGGTGTTATTAATGAGGGGGAGAGGTAGGAAGGTAGTTCACCCAGCCAGTACTTGGAGGTGAACTTAGCACAGTGGGAGAGTCATCTGTTACTAAGAGAGGGGAAGGATAGGGCACGATAGAGATCACAGTGGTGGGTGTGAAAGGGAGCATCTAGGGCAAAATGGCAGAGGGAATTGATGAGGATATCCAATCTGGCCAGGGAGTACTTGGGAGCAGCACCATAAAAAACATCACAGTAGTTGAACATGGACAGGATCATCTTCTAGACAAGTGCACTCCTAACCATAGAGGGGATACAACTACAGTTCCTGAACAGGGCACCAAACTTGGGGTGCAATTGTTTTGGGATGGCATCAATATGTCTTGAGGAGTTTAGGTGTTAATCCAACCAAACTTCTAGGTACCTGAAGGAGGATGTATCCTCAAGTAAAGTCCCATCAAGGGTGTGGAAAGTAGGCAGGGAGTGAAGCCTAGAGAGTCTCTGCCTTGTTCCAAAGGTCATGGAAACAGTCTTCTTGGCATTGAGAAAAAGTTGATGGTTAGCAAACCAGAGCTGAACCTTGTCAAAGTCTTGCTGCAAGTTGGATATAACCTCAGCTGGGCAAGAGCCAGAAGCATACAGGAACTTATTGTCAGCATACATGAGTATGGCGGTGATGGAGGAGCAGACAGATGGAAGGTCATTTTTGAACATGGAGAATAATAGGGGCCCTAGCACTGAGCCCTGAGGGGCTCCAGTATTAATTGGGAGGGATGGAGAAATTACATCAGAGATCCTGACTGATTGGGTTCTACCAGTGAGGTACGCCTTGAACCAGCTAGTGGCTGAAGGAGAAAGGCCATCTGTTGAGAGGTAGTCGAGGAGAAGGGAGTGGAGAACCATGTCAAAAGCCTTGATGAGGTTGACAAAGATGACTGAGGTGATTTGACCATTGTCTATCCCGGTAAGGATAGAGTCAGTGAACCAAAGTAGGGAGGTAGTGGTGGAGTGAATTTTCCTGAAGCCAGATTGGAAAGGGGTGAAAAAGGAGGTGTCAGTTAGAAATGACGTAAGCTGGGACAGGACAAGGTGTTCTTGTTATTTAGTTAGAGTAGAGAGGAGAAAGATAGGATGGTGATTTCCATGGGAAAATGGCTCACCGCCTTTGGGAAGAGGGAGGACCACAGCACGTTTCCATAGGGTAGGGACTGAGGCAGTAGAAAATGAGAGGTTTAGAGTTAGAGAAAGGGGTAGGCAATGGCCAAGGCAGAAAGAGGAGTTTGGGGTGTAGGCCATCTGGGGAGGAGCCTTTTGAGGGGTTGATAGCGAGGAGGGCTTATTGCATGTCATTTGAGGAGACTGAATCAAAGAAGAAGAGGGGTGGGAGGGGGGAGGAGAGGTACTATTGGGGAGAGGAGAGGAGTGAGTGTTGGAAGGGAAGGATTTCAGTAGTTCAGTAGCACAGATGGTATAGCAGGAGTTAAATTCAGCAGCTACGGCAACCAGGTCAGCCACAAGGGTGTCATTTATTTTAAGCACGGGGGGGGGGGATGTGGGAGAAAAGAGGACATGAACCACCTTCCAGAACTTGGAAGGTGAATTTATGTTTGTGAGGAAGGCGGTTTTAAAGCATTCGAACTTTGCTAGCCTTGTGGCCTGGTACAGGTATTTTGAAGCTTGTGGTAGGTCATGAGATTCCTAGGAAACCAGGTTGCTTGATGACATTTCTAGGCATGTTCTGTAGCTGAGGCAGGCCAATAGTTCTGGAGTAATCCAAGGTAAGTGGTTTCCCCTAACCCTGATTTGTTTGAATGGGGTAAAGGTATTCCAATTCTCTAGGAATTTATTTATAAAATAAGCAAGGGCCTTATCAACCATTGGGTTGTTGGATAGGGGAGACCAGTCAGAGAGGGCTAGGTTGTGCAGAAGAGGTTCTAACTCTAAGGATTTAAAAGAGCATAGCTGCAAGGTTTTATGCAGGGATTTGGGTCTGTGAACTTTTCTGACTATGAATACTGGATTATGGTCACTGAGTGTGTCAGGAAGGCTACCAGAGATGATGACTCTGTGGGGGTGGAAGATAAGAGCCCAGTCAAGTAGGGAGTTGTTTTGTGTCTTGTGGTTGGGGAGGGTGGTTTCCAATATTAGCTATGTGAGGTTATGGGCACAGATTTCATTGCATATTTTGGTTGTTCTTGGTGACAGCCAGTTTAAATTGAAGTCACCTAGGATGTACAGCTCCCCAGAGTGAGAGAGGGCAGTGATGGAAGTTAGGCAGTCAAGAGCGGTAGAGGGCTGGACGTTTGGGCAGCAATAGATACCAGCTATAAAGACAGGAAGAGTAAAGAGAAGGGTGACATGAATAGCAAGTGCATCGTGGGTAGTTGTGTCAGAGGATAAGTAAATTATGGAGTATTGGAGGGAGGTAAGGATGTACATGGTGACACCTCCACCCCTGCCAGCTTGGTCTTGCCTTAAGAGGGAGTAGCCAGGAATGGAGACTGAGTGATCAGGGATCATGCTCTTTAGCTATGTTTCTGTAATGATTAGGATGTCTGGTTTTATATAGGCCACCATGGTTTGTAGGAGGTCAATTTTTATACTAGGCTACAGATATTTAGATGTAGGATCTTGAAACCTCTTGTCAGGGCTGTAGAAACAGAAGAGCATTGTGACAGAAATAAAGACAGAGTCAAATAAATGGGAACAATAATTTCAATTCTAGAAGTCCAACAGATCAGTGATCCAGAATGAAAAGGTACAAACAAACCAAATAGACTTTAAATCATCTGCTAGATGTAAACACTTCACATGCATACTTTATACAGCATGTGAACTGGTCATGACAGACCGAGTGTCTGAAGTGCAGTTATTCAGTTACTGTACCTGCTACAGGGAACAGATGAGAAAAGCACAGAAGCATTTTTCGCACAGATCTTCCATTGTGCAATATTTGTAATTGTAATCTAGTAGTTCCTAACCAGGGGTTGCATCTGTTTCCAAATGTCTGCATTTCCTTCATCGAAAAAAAAAATACCTCACACAAGTTTTAAAATAATGGAAAACTCTTTTTTTGTTTCATTTTTTTTGTTCACTATGCTAAGTCTGTGCATATTTTAGCCACACAGCTTTGTTGTATTTGACTTCCAAATATGAGGCATCTGGTAAATATTTTACATATGACAACAGAATGACCAATGCAGCAAACACAGTATCTGAAAATTGTTTTTCATATGCTCTTTTATGTCAAAACATAGCTATTAACCTTATCTACTGCTACTAATTTTCAGCTTCATTAGAAAGGTCAGCTTTTATAGCTCTCTAATGCTTTTCCTAATGACTATAAATCTGAAGGTCATGTTTTGGCATTCTCTTTATTTACTAGCTCCTTTCCTTTAATGCACCTGAGATTAACCATATACAGCAGTCCACTGATACCTAAGAGATAGTGATGAAAAGTAACCTGCTCCCAGTATTGAGATTACAGTCTTATAGAGCTGTGTGGACTGAGAACATTTCACATTTGCTGAATTTTGATGAATTGTCATGAAATTCCATGACATTTTGTGGAATTTTTTAAATTAATTGCTTTGGTCATAACCCAGCTGACTGTTGAGCTAGATCTCTGACACGTGGCATGCTTTCTTTCTGGGAGGAGTTCTAAAGATATACTATATGTCATGAAATTAGGATGGATTGTCCCAAAATTATAGATGCTGAAAGTCTTTCATTTTAGTTTTTGTGTGAAATTTCATTATTGTTTTATCTGTATATGTCTCAAACATCTATTGGTCCAGAGATCTCATATTTGGCAGGATGACTTGAGGCTAGGTGTTCTAACAATGTGTCAAATTTTATGGTATTAGGACTGATTGTCTCAAACTTAAAGGTGTTCAAAATCTGTCATTTTGTTTTTTGTGGGAAATTTCATGAACATTGTTATCTGCATACACCTCAGCCATCTATTAGGTGAGAGATCTTAAAGTTGGCATGATTACTTGACGATAGGTGTTCTAAAAATATGGCAAATGTCATGACATTAGGATGCATCATCTCAAAAGTGTATGTGCTCTAAGTCTGTCATTTTATTTTTTGAGGGAAATTTAATTAAACATTTTATCTGCATGTAACTCAGGCATCTTTGGAGCTAGATGTGTAAATTAGCACAAATAATAGTTGTGTAATGGTTACAGAATCTTCTAAAAATGGAGAGAACTGGATTAGAGAGTGTTAAGTTAGAGGAGTTCAAATGTTGCTATGTAAATATTTGCAAAATGTTGTGAAAACTCTCAAAAATGTGGATGTTTGCAACTTCTCTATTCTTGCAGGCATAGACTTAACATCCAACATACTATACATATCTGATGTCAGTGTAATCTGGTGTCTAACACAACTGAATACATTGGTTTAGCAGTTTTTCATTTGAAATGGAAAAAATAACCGACTAAATAAAACTGATAATATTTTCTTGAATATTTATGGTAGCATATAGCTGAAGCATCCAGAATTCTTTTTGTGGAATTTAACATTCACAATGCACGTATCACTACTTCATTTGATAAACTGGGCTGACATTTTTGCAGTCTGGCTGTTCCTCTCTGTGTGACTGTTATGCCCTCCCCTTCTCTCTTAGAGTAGCCAGATTGACTCAGTAGAACTATTGATCCCACTGGTATCCCCTTTTTTTTATAGCGACAAAATCCCTTAAAACCAGAGTCCTTTTTCTATCAAACTGTCCTGTTGTAATAGCCAGAGTTCTTCCTTCCTGGTGGTCTAGGCGTTATTTTCCCCCACTACATCTTTTTGAGCACCTGTAAGTCCCAGACTTGCATGTACATCATGCTCCCTGGATTATCAGTTTACTGGGTGTGATCCCTATATATCCTGTATTCAGGTTGGAATTGTTGACACTCTTTGCTGCCTTGTTCCAACTGGAGTTCTTCCATCAGTGTGCTACCCAGCTCAGTTGTCTACTTCTTGGTGAAACTATGCATCTAACTCCTGGACCTGGTGACTCCCTGCACTACCTGCCTCTCATACCTCTATCTATTAATTTGAATCCCCCAGATAAGGCTGAGTGAAATTAGTAAATTACATTTGTATGAAAAGTGAATGAAATTCTACAATTTTGACAAAAAACTAATTGAATTTGACTTTAATTACAGATGTTATTTTGCAATTTCTGGTAGCAAGCAATTAATAAAATTGACACACACAGTCTCCCTGTAAGATCTAAGAACCTGCCAGATTTAATTGCATTGCATTACCTAGTTTTAATGTTTTAGGGGTTTATAAATTAAGTTTGACTACTTTTAATTCAGTCCAATTTAAAGCTGTAACTATGAACTTTGTCACAAATGACTATGTGGTATACTAGTTGTTTAAATATTTTTAAATCTGGTTAAATTTGGACTTGTTTCAAAATTAAAGGGGCATAACTGAAATTTAAATGTTGGCAACATGTTTGGAAGGCTGCAACAGTCCAATTTGAAGCTAACAATGTAAAACTATGTACATATATAAATATAGTGATATCATGTATACTTACAAAATGTATAACATTTCAATGAATGTTATCAAAATTATATTGAAATAACAGAAATCTAAATGTTGTCAAAATGGTTGTCTGCCTATAACTTAGCCACCTTTGAAGCTTGAGACATGAAACATGGTGTAAATACCCATATTGTATGTTTCTTTTAATGCTGAAACTGTGGAGAAATATGGATAAGAAAGTGTAAAATTACTGTAGATCAAAATAACTGAAAATTAAATTGTTATTAAATGTTTGGCCACAAATAACTCCACTCCCTTTTGACTTATGGATCTAAAGAATGTCACATTTATGTAATCCATTTCTAAAGGCCATGATACCAAATTGGGTGTCATTTGAATGTTTTCTTTTAAAATTAGAGCAAAATAATCAACATTTAAAATGTGGTGAAATTCTATGATACTTTCATACAAATTCTTCAAAATTACACAGAATCATCATGATAATTCTGTGGGTATTCCATGAGCAGAATTTTATATTCCATACAGCTTTACAATTGTATTCAAAATTCCTTGTATCATGCCCTTCTAAAACAAAAAAACAAGCAAAAAATGCAGAGTATATAAACAAAAATAATTAAAGGGAAGCATCACAATATGGAGCGTGACATTCCAGCCGTGAACTGACCGAACTGCCTCTGTTTTTGTTTACTGGTGTATTTGTGTTTGTTCTTAGAAAAAGGGTTACACAGCAACAAAGAAACATAGAAGGTGACAGCAGTAAAAGGTTGACAGGCCCATCTGGGCCATCTAATCAGGTTGCCAAATTTTCAGATTCGGGTATAGTAAAACAAGGCTATGCAGTTGGTAATCCTTTTTGCTCCCCTTCCATGAGACATAACATTGGCTAGCTCCATGACTTTCTGCAAATCATATAAGGTAGAGACATTGCTCAATAGTACTACAATTCAATTCTGTTAAAATGTCAATCAAATACAGCAGTGTTTCAAGTAAGTCTCATACTGCCATTAGGATTACACTATGACAAATTTTATTCCCACCATTTGTTGACTGGGAGAGGTACACCAAGACAAAGCTCATTCCAAGATGTGCCCTGGGGGTATTACAAAATGGCAAAATGCAATAACCAAAAACTGGCAAATGCAGGGCACACTGCTGAATAAAGTAAAACATGCACAGTACAGGCATTGCACACATACATACGCTGATGCCAAACATTAATTTTGTGTGACTTTTAATTTACTGAAGTTCAGGAAAGGACTATCACAACAGATTAAACAGGATTTATCAGCGAAACCTCCCTGGGTGGTTGTGGGGGTGGGGTCAGAGGGAAAACTTACAGACTAAAAGCAAATTACCTAAAGAAAAAGACCAGACACAGACAGAAGCATACAATACATAAGGAAATATTGTCAGACATGACAAATGTCTGTGATGGGTTGGAAATGAAGAAGGAGACAGTAATGAACAACAGTAGTGCTGCAAAAGCACTATACAAATGTAGACACACTGTTATTTATAGAATTAAGACAAATAGGACAACACACACTGTGTTAAACAGAAAAAAATATTACACTGATGATTAGTCTATCTCATTGCAGTGAATCACAATTTCATACCTCAGGTTTGATTCAGCTCTTTTTGATATAAATTCCAGTAACAGGAAAGACAATAAATTAACATATCTTAAATCTTAAATTCGTAAGATATGGTGCTATTTTGTAAACCATAGTAATCAGCATCCATCCCCCTATGTCTTCATTCCTCTACTTGTTCATTATTGTACTACAGCATTTATTATTTTTATGTCTCAAATCTAATTTAACCTATTTTTCCTATATAAAACTTGGTAGTGGAATGCACCAGACTGCTGTCAATATTCTCTTTTATATTAACTGCACTAGCAGTGTCCAGTTCATTCTCCATATTACAGGCTTGTAATTGAGGGAAAGGGGGGCTGATTAGTATAGAAACATTGAACATAGAATTTGACGGCAGATAAGGACCGCTTGGCCCACCCAGTCTGCCCATTTCCCTACCTACTGGATAAGCTGCAGATCCTAGTTAACCAGCAGCCTACTTCATCCTACCCCCACCCCCTAGAATGGCCTTATAACTGTCCCGTGCACGCTTGAATTTCACCACTGTTTTTGACTCCACAACCTCCTCCGGAAGAGCCGTTCCCATGCATCCACAACCCTCTCTGTGAAAAATACTTCCCTTAAATTAACTCTGAGCTGCCCCTCTATCTTTCAAATTGTGCCCCTTTGTTCTTGCACACTTTTTTTTTGAAAGATGCTACCCTCTTGGACTTTGTTGATTCCTTGAGGTACTTGAAAGTTTCTATCATCCCCTCTCCCTCCTTTCCTCGAGCTTACATATTAAGCTCCTTTAGTCTCTTTTCATATGTCTTCCGGTGCAGACCCTGCACCATTTAGTGCCCTCCTTTGGACAGCTTCCATCCTGTCTATGTCTTTGCGTGATTGGGTCTCAGGAACTGCCTAGTACTCCAGATGGGGCCTGACCAGCTGTCTGTACAGAGGGATAATAACTTCCCGTTTTCTACTGGTGATGCCTCTCCCTATGCATCCCAGTATCCCCCAACCCTCCTTGCTGTTCTCTCACATTGCTTGCCCACCTTTAGGTCATCTGATATGACTACCCCCAGGTCCCTTTCCATTTTTGTTGTTGTTAGTATCTCACCCCCCATTGTGTACTCTTCCCCTGGGTTTTGGTTCCAGGTGCATTACCTTGCACTTCTTAGCATTGAATCTAAGCTGCCATACATTTGACATTCCTTTAACCTTGCCAAGTCCCTTCTCATCCTTTCCACCCCACCTTGTGCATCAACTCTGTTGCAGATCTTTGTGTCATCTGCAAAGAGACATACTTTTCCTTCCAGGCCCTCTGCAATGTCGCTTATAAAGACATTGAAGAGGACAGTCCTAATCTGAACCCTGCAGTACCCACTAGTAACCCCCTTTCTTCAGAGTGGACTCCATTTACTGTTACTCTCTGTGTCCTATTCTCCAGCCAATTATTTACCCAGGCTGTCATCTTGGGACCCACTCCTGGCTGGCTAACTTGTATATTAATCTTTTGTGTGGGACTGTGTCAAATGCCTGCTAAAGTCTAGGTAGGCTGTCCACAGCCCCTCCTGATCTACTACTTTGGTTACCCAGTCAAAAATCTATCAGATTCATCTGGCATGACCTTTCCACTGTTAATCCATGCTGCCTTGGGTCCTGTGCCCCTCTGGCCTCTAGATACTCGACAATTCTTTCCTTCAGAGTGATTCATCATTTCCCTATCACTGAGGTTAAACTAACAGGTCTGTAGTTCCTGCTTCTGCTTTGCTCCCACTTTTGTGAAGGGAATTACATCTGTCCTCCTCCAGTCCTTGGGTACCACCCCATCCTCCCATGATTTGTTAAAGAGGGTAGTCAGTGGTGTCACTAGTTCTACCCTTAGTTCTTTTAGAATTCTGGGATGAATCCCATCAGGCCCATTGCTTTGTCCACCTTCAGTTTTAGAGTTCTTTCAGAACCCTTTCTTCTGTAAATGGGCTGGTATCAACTTCTGTATCCAGAGTGTTTCTACTGTTTGTTTATGTACCTCCCCTCTTCATTTGTAAATACTGAGCAAAAATATTTGTTTAGTATCTCTGCCTTTCACAGTCACCCTCTGCCCACCCTCCTCCCTTTATTAAGCCTCACTATCCTCCTTGGTCTTCCTTCACTCCCTGATGTACCTATAAAGGTTTTATCCCCTTAACTGAGTTGGCTATCTTTTCCTCGGTTTGGGCCTTTGCTGTTCTGACTGCCTTCCCAGCTTCCTTTTGCTTTAATCGATACAGTTCTCTGTCATGCTCCTTCTGTGATTCCTTGTACTTCCTGAATGCTTTCTTTTTCTCTTGAACCTTCACTGCCACTTCCTTTGAGAACCATAGTGGTTTCTTACATCATTTTGTTTTGTTTATTTGCTTCATACAAAGGCTCATTACCTCTGTGATGGCAGTTTTTAATATTCACCATTGTTCTTCCACCCCTCCTTCCTGCCCATTTGCTAGTGCATTCCTTAGGCACTCACCCATTTTGGCAAAGTCAGCCCTCCTAAAGTCCAGTACTTTTGCCTTTGTATGGCTTGATGCTATTGCTGTGTTTATTGTGAACCATACTGTTCCATGGTCGCTAGTTCCCAGATGGCTACCCACATCTACATCTGTGATCCTCTCTCCATCTCCATTTGAGAGAACCAGGTCTAAGATTGCTCCCTCTCAAGTGGGCTCCAATACTAGTTGTCTAAGGTATGCCCCCTGTAGGGCATCTAGAATAACCCCACTCTTCGAAGTGGCTGCTGCAACTGCACTCAGTTAACATCTGGCATATTCAGATCACCCATCAATATCTCCCCTTTTTCTGCCATTCTAAGTATACTTTCTATCATTTCCTTGTCCATTTCCTCCCCTGAAGAAGGGGGTCTGTATACAACCCCTGTGTGGATTGTGGTGCCAGTGCCTGTCTCCAAATTTACCCACAGTGCTTCTTCTCCTCCCTGTTTACCCTTTTGTTCTGTTGCTTTGATTCCTTCCCTTATGTAAAGAGCTCCTCCTCCTCCTCTTTTATCCTCCCTGTCCCTCCTGTAGATGTGTATCCTGGTATGTTTACGTCCCAGTCATGGTTTGTGTGTACCATGTTTCTGTGACTGCCGATATCCAGATGTTCCTCCTCCATCAAGGCCACTAATTCAGGAAGCTTGTTACCCAGACTACGGGCATTGGTACTCATTGCTCTCCATTTTTTGATGGCTTTACCTTCTGTTGCAGCATCCCCCACTGACCTTTTTACCTCGGTCTTTTTCTCATTTAGTACCCTGTTTTGTAGGGAGAGGCTGGGATTTTCCTGCTGCTTATCAGTGCCTCCCCTTTGACTAGTTTAAAAGCTTGCCAATGAAGCATTTAAACCGATTGCTCAAAAGACTTGTTCCCTTCCTGGACAGATGCAGACCATCCTGCCAGTATAGGCTGGTGTCCTCAGGTGGAACCCCAGTCCCCAATGAAGCCAAACCCCTGTGCTCCACACCATTTTTTCAACCATTCATTAAACTGCATGGTGCAAAGTGCCCTCACCTCCCCCATACCATTGACAGGCAGCACCTCTGAGGATACTGTGTGTGCTACTTGTCTTAGGTCCCTCCCCAACTCTACAAAGTCCTCCTGCACTGCTCTAATCTCATGATGAGCCAAGTCATTTGTCCCTAGGTGGACAATGACATCCAGCTCAGACTCCCGTGCAGCTGTTCTCGTGATCCTGAGGATGCGCTTCCTGTCCCTCCAAGCCACGGCACCAGGCAGGCAGGCACCTTACTTCAGTTTTCCCTGCTCCCCCCAGTTCTATCCCCCTAATAATTGAGTCCTCCACCAGGAGATACTTCATTTCCCTGTGGTGTTCTCTGCCTCCTTTCTGTGGGCCTCCCTTGTGACAGTTGTCCTCAGCCTCCTTAGTCTCCTCTGCAGGTGCATCCATAGGGGAGTTATGCTCCCCCAGAATGGTGTATGGATTGTGGAGTGGAACAACTGACTGGGTGTGCCTCTGTTCCACCATCCTCACCCTCCCTGAGCCCACTGTGGTTCAACTGCTGTGCTTTCTTCACAACCTCTGAGGCAGTGGTGGTGGCTCTGGTGCTCCCTGGATGGGGAAGGTTCCCTTACTACTGTCCAGTGTGGCCTGAAGACGGGCAACTTTCTCCCTCAGGGAAGAGAGTTGTCTGCAAATAGGGCAGCATCTCAGCCTCCAGAAAAACTCCCGGAAGACTGCTGCCCCACAGCCATTACATTGCACTACTCCCCACATGTTTATCTACTTTTTTTGTGTGTGTGTGTGTGTGTGTGATTGGTTTGTTATATAGAAATGTATATATTATACAATGTGTGTGCTTATATTGTTAGTGCAGTGTGCTAGAGAGGATATGACAGTGATATGCACCTTGCATTCTTGAAAATTATGTCAAACCCCAGGTATAAAGGAACTATTTCCAGGGTGGGTGGGGTGAGGGTGGGAAGGGGTTGGGCCTAAACTGTGCTGTCATGAAACAATCAGCTAAAAGCTCTGACCCACCACTGCAATGAGTGCCTTCCTGTCAGCAAGATGCCCTACACAACAATTTGACCGAGAAAATACCCTGCTAATCAAACAGACAAAAATCCAGACATCCAAGTCAGACACAGGTAAACCTCCCCAGCCCCAAAACAGCCTGGTGGTTTGTTAGCCACAAAGGAAAATCAAATATGCAGTTATTTCAACCCTTCTGAAGATGCTCACAAGATAAGCAGTTTTGAAAACCCACTTCCTGAATTAAAAACTAAAATAATTAAACACAAAGCAATACCAGTGTAAGACTGTAAAGTAAGGAAAACTTCCCTCAGATGTAAGCAAGAGAGATTTGTTGCTGATATCTAGTCCAATATAGTATATCCCATGCAGCTTCTCAGTTGTTTCTAAGCATACCCTGTTAACACAAATTGGAAGAAGATTGTATTGCTCCCTATAATTATTTCTGTTTTTTTTTATCTACATGTTAGTTCTGCTAATTGTGCTCTATTTTTATGCCTAGAGCTGAATTTTACCAAGTGTTTTCATATGAGATTTAGTAATGGGATGAACTGGACTGTATCCTGATCTCTTTAATATTATCTGTACTTGCATTGTAGGGTTCATCATCCTCTGTTATTTCAAAGTTGCAATGAGGGCATAAGAGCACTGATCATTATATGTTGCTCCCCACACTTTTTTTTGATTTTTATTGTAAATATGTGCATTTTTCTAATATAACATATTTTTCACACACACCCCCAGAGGGAACAAGGTACTGCATGTATCTTGTGTCAAGGCTTGGAGCCGCTTCTGACCAAAACATATCTAAATGACATGTATTGGAGTTTTATGTATTCTATAAATATAATATAATTAGCCTGGCCTGCTTCCTTAGCTGTCAATTCAACTGAGCAGACTGCAGCAGCTTTGATCTCCCACAGAGCATGTCAATTTCATAGCACTGTCTAGGTCACATGTGGCTTGTTGCCTTAGGTGTGGGGGGTGGAAAAAGTTAATGACTGACTTTAGGACCTCAATTAAGTTTTATGTTCACTGAGCTTTCTATGCACATTTTATTTCAGGCACCACTGTATCATAGTAACTATACCTTGAGTATTGGAGGTTGCAACAGTGACTCTACTTGTATAAGATGGTGACCAAATGGTGACCAGCATGGAAGGAAAGCAGAGTGCAAGTGCTGGTGGAGTGTAGGAGCACCACTAGAAACATGGGTCAATCGGGGACAGGATGAGACTATCCTACCGCTAGAATTAGGGATTTTCTTTTGAGGGAGCTGGGTTACTTTGGGAGGAGGTGGACACATAATTTGGGCAAGGTTTAATGAAACAATTATGAATTGTTTTGGGTAATAGTGGGAAAATCTTAACCCCTTCAGTTTTGGGGAAATAAAGCTTTTGACTGCAAAGGTTCATCCACAGTGGTCAATATGTTTCCACCATTTACATCCCTAGTCAATATGTGCATATTCTTATTCTACTTACAGTGAACTCTGGTGTATAATGAAGTGTCTTTATGTCTCAAATGAAGAAAACTTAGTAGGATCAGTCTTCTGAAACACTGACTTTTCGCTTGGAAAATAGTACTTCACTATAACAACATTTTGCTCTCTTTTACTTTGATCAGTTTATTGATAATAAAAAATATTTATGCTTGCTGTCCTCTCATAAAATGTTCACAGTTTATGCTTACAATGTGACAATCTCATGAAACACAGCTTCTCAGACCAAGTATATCCCAGCTGAATGGGAAATCAGTCCTGTACTATTAATCTCAAAAAAAGCCCATTTGGCTCCTCTGAGGCTTAGCACATTCAATGTTTCAAGGTGCTTTCCTCACTATGTACTTAAATAAAACAACACTCATGCAGTATACAGTGTGTTGTTGCCATACTTCAAAGTATCTCTTCTTAAATTAAAAAAAGTTATCTGAATTTCAGTCACTTCTGCACAACTATTTTTATTTCTCTTAGCCAAAGAAGGTTTTTAACACCAACAGTTGAGTAATCAAATAGAATCTTTTGAGAGATGAAGAGAGCCACTCTTGCCTTGGTTGGCTGTTGTACAGTACTGGAGAGACTTGCATCATCTCTATAATAATGGCCTGTAACTTCTTAAATAACTAATAAAATGTGTCCATTCTAATACTCCCCAGTATTGCACTCAATAAGGACATACTGTAAATAACATCAGCCTCTGTATATAAGGGAACGGATTAAAGCAAGGATACACAGTCTACAGGAGGGACAGAGTGGGTAAAAGAGGAGGAGGAGTAGTTCTCTATATAAGGGAAGGGATTAAAGCAACAGAACTAAAGAGTAAACAGGAAGCTCATGAGTCACTATGGGTCACCATGGAGACAAGAAATGGCACCACAATCTGCACGGGGGTTGTGTACAGACCCCCATCTCAGGGGGAGGAAATCTACAAGGAAATGACCTGAATATGCCAGATGTTAACTGGAGTACCTTTGCTGCAGGCACATCCAAGAGCAGGGTCATTCTTGATGCCCTACAGGTGGCATGCCTCAGACAGCTAGTGTTGGAATCCATTCAGGATGGAGCAATCTTAGACCTGGTACTCTCAAATGAGGAAGGAGAAAGGATCTCAGATTTAGAAGTGGGTAGCCATCTGGGAACAAGTGACCACCAAACAGTGTGGTTCACAATAAACACAGCCATAGAGTCAAGCCATTCAAAAACAAGAGTATTGGACTTTAGGAAGGCTGACTTTGGGAAAATGAGAAAGTGCCTCAGAAAAGCACTAGCAAATGGGCAAGAAGGAGGGGGGAGAAGGAACAATGGGAAATAAAACAGCCATCACAGATGCAACAAGCCTTTGGGTGAAGCAAATCAAAAAAACAAAAGGAAGGAAAAAAACACTATGGTTCTCAAAAGATATGGCAGGGACGGTTAAGGAGAAAAGGATAGCGTTAAGGAAATATAAGGAAACAGAGAAGGAGCAGGACAGAGAACTTTATCAGTTAAAGCAGAAGGAGGCAGGGAAGGCACTCAGAATTGCAAAGGCATAGACTGAGGAAAAGATAGCCAACTCTGTTAATAAAGGGGATAAAACCTTTTATAGGTATATTAGAGTGCAAAGAAAGACCAAGAGAGGTATACAGAGACTTAATAAAGGGAGGGAATGTGGGCAGAGGGTGACAATGAAAAAGCAGGGATACTGACTGAATATTTCTGCTCAGTATTCACAATGGAAGAGGAGGGGGAGGTACGTAAACCAAACAAGAGAAAAACTCTGAATAGGGGGGTCAATACCAGTCCATTCAGAGAAGAAGTGTTTTGAAAGAACTCTTGAAACTGAGGGTGGACAAAGCAATGGGGCCTAATGGGATTTGCCCAAGAATTCTAAAAGAACTAAGGGTATAACTAGTAACATCACTGACTACTCTCTTTAACAAATCATGGGTGGATGGGGTGGTGCCTGAGAATTGGAGGAGGGCAAATGTGATTCCACTTTTCAAAAGTTGGAGCAGGGTAGAGGCAGGAAACTACAGACCAGTTAGTTTGACTTCAGTGGTAGGGAAAATGATGGAATCACTTCTGAAGGAAATAATTATTGAGTACCTAGAGGCCAGTGAGGGACAGGACCCAAGGCAGTATGGTTTCACAGCAGGAAGGTCATGTCAGACTAACCTAATAGAGTTCTTTGACTGGGTGACCAAAGTAGTAGACCAGGGAGGGGCTGTGGATATGGCCTACCTAGATTTTTGCATGCCATTTGACACAGTCTCACACAACAGATTAATACACAAGTTAGCCAGCCTTGGATTGGGTCCCAAGGTGGTAGCCTGGATAAGAAACTGGCTGGACAACAGGACACAAAGGGTAATAGTAAACAGAGTCCACAGTAAAGAAAGGAGTGTAACTAGTGAGGTATTGTAGGGTTCAGTCCTGGGACCAGTCCTCCTTAATATCTTTATAAGTGACTTTGGAGAGCACCTGGAAGGTAAGGTATGTCTCTTTGCAGATGACACAAAGATCTGCAACAGGGTTAATACACAAGGTGGGGTGGAAAGAATGAAAAGGGACTTGGCAATGTTGGAGGAATGGTCAAATATGTGGCAGCTCAGATTCAATGCAAGGAAGTGCAAGGTAATGCATCTGGGAAACAAAAACCCAGGGAAAGTGTACACAATGGGGGTGAGTTAATTACAAAAAAAAATTGAAAGAGACCTAGGAGTAATTATGTCAGATGACCTTAAGGTGGGCAAGCAATGTGAGAAGGCAGTAAGGGGGGGGGGGATACTGGGATGCATAGGGAGATGCATCAATAGTAGAAAACAGGAAGTTGTTATCCCTCTACAGACAGTTAGTGAGACCCCATCTGGAGTACTGCGTGTAATTCTGGAGACCCCATCTCCACAAAGACATAGACTGAGTGGAGGCTGTTCAGAGGAGGGCAACCAAAATGGTGCAGGGTCTGCACCAGAAGACATATGAGGAGAGACTAAAGCTGTTTAATATGTATACCTTTGAGGAAAGGAGGGAGAGGGGGGACATGATAGAAACTTTCAAGTATCTCAAGGGAATTAACAAAGTACAAGAGGGTACTATCTTTCAGAAAAAGAGATGTGCAAAAACAAGGGAGCACAATTTGAAGATAGAGGGGGATGGCTCAGAGGTAGTGTTATAAAGTAGTTTTTCACAGAGAGGGTTGTGGATGCATGGAACAGCCTTCCTGAGGAAGTTGTGGATTTAGGAACAGTGGGAGAATTCAAGAATGCATGGGACAGGCATAAGGCAATTCTAGTGGGGGGTAGGAGGACATAAGCTGTTCATTAACTAGAATCTGCAGCTTATCCATCAGGTAGGGAAATGGGCAGACTATGTGGGCCAAGTGGTCCTTATCTGCTATCAAATTCTATGTTTCTATGTTTCTAGCCTCTGTTGTGTTGCTGTTTTGCAATGGACCCATCTGGATTGTCACATTTCCCCCTAAAGAAAGATGCCATTTTGTGGCATTGTTCCACGTCACTCATAGTGTGTCTCATAGCAGTCTCAACATTAAAATTTTAAAGGAAAAATAAGTTGGATGCTAGTATCTCATAGTGCTTGTGCTTCTTAAAACTTTCTTATTTCTAAATTTATAATTTATGTAGTTTTATATGGCATTTTTCCCTTGGTAACATACTAACCAGTGGTGTCCCCCCTACAGTACTTTCAGGACTTGTATAACCCTGATTTTCAAATAGCTTTTTTTCTAATAAAACCCCCAATTGTAGTGCTTCTGACTCTCCTTAACATCATTTCTAATTTTTTTCCTTTACTTTGCAGTATTCATGATGCCTTATTTAAATATTTGGATCCTCCTCCCTTGGCATCCCCCTGTTATGTACAAGACTATGGGTCCAAAAATTCTCCACAACACCAGCTGTCCATTTGCAGAACTAAAAGCACTTGTCTGTATTGTTGCTGAACCTTTGAAGGTCTTAAAAGCCCCACACCTGCCCAAGAAACTTCCTTTTTACTTCTCATCCCAGTGAATGCTTTTCTTGGTGTCTCCATTCCTCTCACCGTTATGTACATGACTTGTGGTGTCACTGCTACGTACATGATTTTTTATGAAAAAAAACAGCTTTTAAATAAATTACACCAAATAATTAGGACAATAAGTGGTGTCTAACTTTTCAGCCAAGGTTTAAATTGCTGAGGAAGAAAAATAAAGCTGTAAAACAAACAGATAAGGTCAGCAGGCAAATGTTGACACCTCTGCTGAAAATGCATTCAAAAGTAAATGTTTAAACATAACTATGGTAGCATTATGTACAATAACATAAGTGTTTCTTGTTGCAGGACTATATCAGAGTTACACTTGTATTGTTGCTTTTGTTGAGTCCCTGTTAACCACATGACTTGATGTGGTGTCACTGTTACGTACATGACTTTTGGTGTCACTGTTACATGCATGATTTCTTATGAAAAAACTGTTTTTGAATAAATTGCACTGAATAATTTGGAAACTCAGTGGTCTCTAACTTATTCAAAAAAGTTCATATAGCTGATTAAGAAAAAAAGAACTGTGAAACCCAACAGATGCAATCAGCAGGTAAACTTTGGCATACCCAGTGAAAATGCATTCAAAAGTAAATGTTAAAGGAATAATGCCCGACAGGGTGGGTGTTATGCTGGGATAACATCCCACCTTGGGTAGTTGGGCCCGAAGGCCAGCGGCGGCGTCAACTGGTAAGGATATTATCCGGCACCACCTGAAACATTATCTAATATACAATAGCTCGCTACTGTAAAAAAATGAAAAGATAAAAAAATATATTTTAAAAAGTGGATTTTTTGCTGTTTATTTCATGTGTAGGTGTACTTATTAAAAAAATAGTGCTGTTTTACTGTTGTGACCAGTGGGTGGAGGTGCTGTTTTACTGTTGTGACCAGTGGGTGGAGCTGCTGTTAATGTCTTTCATTCAGACTAAGCTTCTGGTTTTGTACTTCTCCACAGTAACGTCCTGGTTTGTTATTTTTTCCCCACAGTAACGTCCTCGTTTGTCATTTTTTTCATATTGCTTCCGGTTTGCGCTGTTTCCGCTGTCCGACTGGTGCCAGGAGGATGTGGTGAAGTGAAATGAAAGTCGTTGGTAGGGAGCAGATTTTATTTGAAATAAAATATTTTCAGGTAATTCATTTAAGTCTTCGACGTGTAAGGCGAGGAACGCGTGGTGGACTTTGAATAGGGTTAGACTCGTTCACTCTTACACTGTAAAGTCGTTATGTTATCGTTTTTTTTTAAGGAATATTTTGTTTGTGTGTGGTGGGGGTGCACTATTTATACTTGTTTTGCCCAGAAGTATTGATTTGTGTGTCACTGGTGAGCTGGGCCGGGACAGCCGATTTCGAGCAGCACACGGGTTACTGAAGCTGCTCGTAGACAAGGTTGCGGAGCTTTTCTTTTTAAATTATTTATGCGGTCCCATTTGTACTGGGACTACAGTCGGGATGTTATGCTGGGATAACATCCCGGCTCCAGTACCAGTTTGACCAATAAGAGTTCAGGAAATGTCCTTGCCATTGTATAATTAAAGATAACTATGGTTGCTTTATGTACATTAACATAAGTATTTCTTATAGAAGGACTTCGTTGGATAGTTACACTTACATTGTTGCTTTTGTTGGGTCCCTGTTAACCACATGACTTTATGTGGTGTCACTGTTATGTACATGACTTGTTGTGGTGTCACTGTTACATACATGATTTCTTATGAAAAAACATTTTAAAATAAATTGCACTGAATAATTAGAAAACTCAGTGGTGTCTAACTTATCCACCAAAGTTCACATAACAGATTTAAAAAAAGGGATGGTAAAAACAAATGGATACAATCAGCAGCAAAGCTTAGACATGTAGGGCAGGATTCACAAAGGAGATGCGCCCAACGCAACTCAGCTGCCCCGGTGCATGGCAGATGCACTGGGTGTAAAATGGGCTATTCACGGAGGAAGCACAGGGAGATGCTGCAGCGCTCCCCTCTGTGAATAGCACCAGTGCGCCCAGGCCAGGATGCCCCGGAGCATCCTAGGCTGCTCTGGAGCATCCCCCATGATAGGCAGTGAGTCCATTGGGGCAGGGCATCTCAGGATGCCCTGCACTCAAAAATGCTATTCACAGCCAGAGGCATGCAAATGAAGCCATTAGACATGCATGGTGCAATGGGGCCATTTGCATGTCATTATGGCCCCATTTGCATATCGCCAGCTGGGAATCCCCAGCAGAATGCACTCACCGCAACCATCGCCTCACCCTGCCTGACCCCAACCCAAGCCATGCTGCTCCAGGAGGCATTGTATGTGCCGGTTCCCCCCCGTCACAAGCCCCTGGAGAGTGCCGCACACGGCGGCAGTAGTAGTGGTGACAACCCCCCCAAACCCCCATACAGAGCTGCTCATGGTGGCAGTAGTAGTGGTGATGACCCCCCAATCCCCTACAAAGCCAGACACTGCAGCAGTAGAGGTTGAGATGACCCCCCCAATCCCTGTATGAATCCACTCACGGTGGCAGTAGAGGTTCAGATGCCCCCTCTGAGCACCTGTACGATGCTGCTCACAGTGGCACTAGACTGCAGGCAACACCCCCAGCCCCAAGCTCCCGGTACAGCCGACATCCATGGCAGATGTACAGACAGCCCCCCCCCAAAGGGACACCCATGTTACGTACATTCATAAAAGTGAGTTAAAAGTGTTAAAACCAGTTATACTGGTAAAAACACATTGCAGAAGTGTTTAAACAGTTACTAAGAAATTTGATTGTATTAAAACTTTAAATGTATTAAAAACAGAACCTAAAATTCAAGGAAGACAGAGAAGAAACGAAACTGAACATGCTGAGCTGAAAGAAAGCTGCAAAAGGTAAAATTTAGCTAATTAAGATCTTTTAAAACAGTACAAGGTTATAACAGAAAAGGTAGCAGTAAGGGAAAGTTGTATGATTATTGTATTGAAAATAACATGCTAAATAAGGTTGCTGAAGGCATTTTCACATATTATTTATATTATAGTAAAGACACAAGTTTGGTGCAATTCCTTGCCATGAAGAATCAGTAGAACAGGTAAAGGCAGAAGTAAAAAGTGTCTGGCCAGTGTGGAAACAAAGCACGAATACAGGCTACATATTCTTTATTACTGTATATTATTTTTGTAAAGTTTTAATTATAAGAGTGAACAAAGCAAAGAGTTTGTACTATAAGTAGCATGAGAAAGAAGTACGTGGTAATGAAGTATAATAGGGTACCCATAGCAGCCACTTGTTTGAGCTACGGGTTGTTTTGCCTGGGGGTGTTGGGAGGATAATTTGGCCTAGGGTAGGTGGGATGAGGCCTAGTAGTACCTTTTTAGTTATAAGGCAGGTGTGGTACCTGATTCTGCTATCTAGGTTTAGCCAGTTTGTGTTGCTGTAAAGGGAGCAGGAGTGTGTAAAACGATCACATCCAAGGATGAGATGGCAGACATTGTTTAGCACGAGTCGGAGTCTGTTTAGGGTTGTGGATGGTGTGGCACTGTAGATTAGAATGCCGTAGTCTAGCGGGGAGAGGATCGAGGAGTTTATGGTAAGTTGTAATGCTTCAGGGGTGAGGCAGTGTTTGTACCGGTATAGTACCCCTAGTCTGGAGCTAAGGGCTGTTGATAGGTGTAGAATATGTTGATTAAAACTGAGGGCGGGGTCTAGTGTGATACCTAAACATTTAAAGCTGCTTACTTGTTCTAATGGGGTCTGATTGGCAGTGTGAAATTGGGGGCAGAGGTTCTTGAGTGGGTTCTGTGGGTGGGCGAAGATCATGACTTTTGTCTTATTGTAGTTGATAATAAGAAGCTGGGTGGTGAGCCAGTCTTCGACTTCATGGAGCGAGTGTTGGAGAGTTTGGTGGAGCTTGAGGGATGACGGGTCAGAGGCAAACAAGACCACATCATCCGCGTATAGGAGCAGATTTCTGGGGAATGATGCTGGGAGGGAGTTGAGGTATAGGCTGAAAAGTAGGGGTCCAAGTATGGAGCCCTGTGGGACACCGGAGCAGATTGGGAGACGGGGGCACAGGACAGGACAGGGCCTACCTTGACTATCTGTTTTCTATTGGAGAGATAACTGATGAACCCATTTAGGGTGTCATTGGAGAAACCCATGTAAGCCAGGGTGTTAAGTAAGAGGCCATGGTTTATGGCAGCGAATGCCTTAGATCAGTCCACGAAGATGGCTCCTGTGAGGTGGCCATGGTCCAGGGCTGAGTGGACATGGGAGGTAAATTCAAGGAGGGCGGTGGTGGTACTATGGCCCTTATGGAAACCATGCTGCTGTCGGATAGAAAGGTTATATTGTTTAGGTGGTCAGTAAGCTGGTCGGCGACTATGTGTTCTAGTGCCTTAAATGGGGGGGTAGGATAGAGATGGGGCATTAGTTGTTTGTGGATGTGTGGTTACCACTTTTATGGATGGGTGTGATGTTTGCCAATTTCCAGTGGGTGGGGAATTTCCCTTGACAGAGGGAGCAGTTTAGAATGTGGGTGAGTGGGGCTAGGACTTCCTGGAGGGTGAGATGGAGATGTCTGAGGTCCAGGGAGTCATGACTATAGTGATTTTGGCTAATAGCTTTGGTTAGGTAGGGTTTGGCAGCCTCTGGAGTAAGGACTCGCAGGTAGAAATGTGGAGCAAGGAGAGGATGTGTGACAATACAGGCAGGTGGGGGATCAAAGAAATTTGGGGGCAGCACATGGGAGAGATCAGTGAAAGCAGTGTTTAGGGCCAAGACTATTCTGAGGGGGCCAGAGGAGAGGCTGCCATCTATTAGAATCTGGTCAGGTGGCAGGTTTGGGGATTTTCCACCGAGTTCCTTAATGTTTTCCCAGAACTTGCGTCCAGTGCCCCAGGTGAAGGTTAAGGTGGCTTTGTAATAGTTCGCTTTGGCAGTGCATATGGCCCAGGTGCACTTGTTTCAGGACTCCCGATAACATTGTCTGTCCAGCAGCCATTGGGTCTCATTGGAAAAGTGCCATAGTGCATCTCACTGATGTAGTAGGCCTTGGAGGTGGTCCAAGAACCATGGGGCATGATTCCCTTTGGTCATTGTTTTGGTGGGGGGAGAACTTGTCACTGGCTGCGTTAAAGGTGTTGATAAATAGTTCAAGGGCATGGTCCAGGTTGAGGGTGTTAGTTAGGGGTGTCCAGTCCCATTCTCTGAGGTGGGCCTTGAGTAGGGCTAGTTTACGAGGCCCTAGTTTGCATAGTGCAGCAATTTTAGGAGAGGTTTTGAGGGGGTACCAGATCAGTTGCAGTGTACTGGTGAGTGGTCACTTAGCGTGTTGGGGAGGACTAGGGTGCTGGTTACTTTGTGGGGGCAGTTTGTGAAAACTAGGTCTAGAAGGGAGGATGACCCCATGCGGGCGTGTAGCTGGGTGGGAGTTTTGATGACCTGAGTGAGATTGACGGCTGCAGCCTCATTGATGTATGGGGCGGCTGTTTTGGCCTGCCAATTTATGTTGAAATCCCCCAGTAGTATTTTTTTGTGCTTTGGGGGTAGGGTGGAGAGGTAGGACATGATGGCTTGGAAGGCTACATTCTGGTCTCTGGGAGGGACATAGGCCATGGTGAGGAGGAGGAGAGGGGATGTAGACTTACCTAGAGTTAATTTTAGGGTAAGGGCCTGAGCCCTGGATGTTAGTATGGGCAGAGGGAGTATGTGGCCAGAGAATGAGTCCTTGAGGTAGACAGCACAGCCACCCCCTCGCTTTCCCACTCGGTTGGATCGGTAGATGTGGTATCCAGGGAGGTTGACTGCTGAGTCGGGGACAGAGGAGGAGAGCCAGGTTTCACTAAGAGCAATGATATTTGGGTGATTCTGGAGCACCCAACCCTGAAAGGAGTCCCATTTTTTTTGAAGGCTGAAATGTTTAGTGAGGTGATGCACAGGCCATTTCCTGGAGATCGGTGGGATGGTGGGAAATTTAGAGGGCCAGGGTTGGGGTGGACATTGCCTGTCAGAAGAAGCAGAAGAACGAGTGACCTGAGGTGGTTTCTGTTTGCTCGAGTAGTAGGTCTTTGGCATTTATGCTGTGTGTGGCCGATGGTGGGTATTGGTAGTTTCAGGGTAAGGGGGGGAAGATAGGAGGAGTAAGTGGGGAAAATGGGGGATTTGCTCTGTTGCAGATGTGGAAAGAGGTTGGGCAGAGAAGGGGGGCTCCAGTGGGTTACTTGTCCCAGGAGATGGTATCCAGGGGTGGAGGTAGAGGTGTCTATGTATGTGTTGTAGAGGGCAGTGTAGTCGATAGTTTATTGGTCTGGGTTTGTAAAGGCTGGGAGTTCAGGTGCAGTGGGGGGGCAGTGCTGGTAGTGCTAGGCTGCATGCTGACAGAGGGTTTCATTTTTGCATCCCATTTTTGCGTTGTGAGTGGTAGGCAAAAGTGCCTGAGGAAGTTGCAAGAGGAGAGTGATGAGGGTAAGTGGGAGCATGGTAGAATAGAGAGTTAGGAAGTAAGTGAAAGGACTGGAGAAAAAAGAGAAAAAAGTAAGGGGGGCCTCTAGTGGTGGGAAAAGATAAGCTGCAGATGGGAAAGTGGACTGGGGCAAAGCCAGCGCTCCAACAAACGGTGGCGATCAGGGGAACAGCTCCTTTAGTATCTGGGGTAATTCTTTAACTGGGCTCCAGTTTCTGTGTGGGGGAGAGCTTTACCGTACAGCCCTTTGACCGCCGGTCTGCTGTGGAAGAGGGAGAAAGACAGAGCGAGTTAATAAAGATCACAGGAGGGAGTTTCACTGTGGGGGTGGGGGCAGGGATTGCATTGGGATGCCTTTGCCTGATAAAGCTAGCAGAGTTAATGTATAAAGCCAACAGGGTTAATTACAAACAGCAGCAAGATTCAGCTTTTAAGCAATTAAAAGTGGCAGCTGGCAAGCAGCATCAACCACGGCTATGCAGAGGTTAAGATTATTTAGTAACTAAAGCAAATAAGATATTCTATTCAGTAAAAGCAACAAAAAAACTTCTTAAAGGGAATTACAAGCACTTTAAAAGCAGCAGTCGGAATCCAGAGGTAAATAAGGCTACATTTTTTAGAGAAATAGACTATCTCCACTACTGGGCCAATATATTTAGAGTCATTTGAAAAAAGGTGGCAAGAATTCAAAGCCAGCGCTCCAACAAATGGTCGCGATCAGGTGAGCAGCTCCTTTAGTACCGGGGTAATTCTTTAACTGGGCTCCAGTTTCTGTGTGGGGGAGAGCTTTGCCGTGCAGCCTTCTTGACTGTACTGTACCCATCGTACCTTACTTACTCAGGAGAACTATGCACACTTATAACTTTGGAAATTTTGAATATTTTCACCCCATATTTTCAACATGGTTTTCTTATTACCCCACCTCATGTATGTCAAAGCTGTCATTTTTCAAATCCTGACCAAAATGTTTTTTCATACCTATGTCACAGAATGGCATAGCAGTTGCATAGAATTACATTTTGGCAGGGATTTGAAACTTTATTATACTGGGTACGTGCAATGAGGTCATAAGGAGACTATGTTGAAAATGTGGGGTCTAAATTTGTAAGATAGCACAGTTATGACTGTCTTAATTTCTTATGCCTGCTCGTAACATGAGTAAGTAAGGTAAGATGGGTACAGTGCAGGAGAATGGGATGAGCATTAGGATTCACATCCCCAAGACACACCTCTCACACCTGTTCCTGCCTGCAGGGTGGGGGTGGGACCTTAAAGTTGGAAGCTATGAGGGTGGGGGTGGGGTTTTAGGATTGGAAGGTCAGAGTAGGAGTGGGGTCTTAGTCTTGGCAAACTGAAGGTCATATTTCCCTCCTTTCTATGCCTCAACCCTAATGGTGCAGTAACATTTTGTTGCAATATATATATTCTTTGCAAAAATCTACATTAATGCAAATATTAGGGTTGTAAAACACAAAGCGCACAAAGATGGGAAAAGAAAAACATTAGAGCATTAGAGATTTGGGCCTCCAGAGTATTGACGAATCAGTGGTGGGGTCTTACTTGGGGTTGTCAACACTAATGCCCATTCCCTCTCCACAGCCCATAACATCCTGTCCAAAGCACAAGCTACAGCTCCAACCTCGTGCCTCACTGTGATGCAGTATGGACAACGTAATCTGTCAGAGCTTTTTACATGCAGGGCTCTATGGGCTCTGCATTAAGACATCACATTTGACCTATCTTATCCAGGATAGGGGTGGGCATTGGGGTTGACAACCCCAAGTAAGACACCACCATTGATTCACCAATACTCTGGAGACCCAAATCCTTAATGCTTTTTCATTTCCTGACTTTGTGCGCTTTGCGTTTTATAACCCTAATGTCAGCATTAATGTAGTTTTTTGCAAAGAATTACCCTTCTTTTTTGTGATGATGGAACTGTATCCTCAAAAATGAGATAAATACAATATTGGAGAGACAAGTAACACAAATAAGAGTCTGTACTAGGATGGTGGTGCTAAAGCACACAATTAACACACTTGTAAGAATTCCTCAGTGCTGCACTCACCCCAGTAAGAAAGGACAAGAACGAATATTCAGTCCAAAATGACTATTTATTCACCCATCTTAAACAAAAAGGCACCAGAGAAACTGAAGGTTCTTACATATCATCCTAAGGCTTTATCAGAGAATATTGGAGACAGTCGTGATGCAGTGCATGGGCCCAGCAAACCCCAGCACACATGTTGTTACCTTGTGGGTGAGGTACTCTGACCCACCACAGGTTGTGGCATCTGTGCCAAATACTTCCCTACCCAGGCCATGACAGATGCTGCATGCTGCAGCACCTTCCCCATCAGCCTTTCCCCAGTAAACCATCTCACTGAGTTCACACCTGAACTCTGCACATTGGCATGGTAAGGCTGCATGTTCCCTAGGGGTGCAACAGAACATCACTATAAACAATCTTACTTAATCAGTTCTTTGTTTTTCAATATTTGGACCCCAAACTTTCGACATAGTCTTCTCATGAGCCAACCTCATAAACCCTGTAGGTGAAAATTTTCAAATCCATGCTGAAATGCCATTCCACACCACAGGTGCAGAAACATGTTTTGGACAGGATATGTAAAATAACAGTTGTACTGTTCATGAGGTGGAGTGAAAACATGGGTATGTTGAGAAATCTGCAGTCAAAATATTGTGAATTACCAAAGTTACATGCCTGCGTAGAAACATTTCATGACACAGTTGCCCTTTATTAAAAACAGCCGTGTCATACATGTCTCAGTCCACATAAAATTACATTGTAGGACCTCTGGAGGTAAGTATAGGGTAAGGGGTGTGGGTGTGGGGTGGTGGGTGGTGGGCACTCATTTGGAGGGACAGGTTGGGTTGGGGTAGGGAGATGGCAGCAGCAAGGGGCTGTTTTATGTTTTTCAGGTTTAAAAACAATAAAAAAGATGTTGCTGAATTTTTATTTCTTTTTTGGGAAATGTTAAAAGAACAACACTATTTCAGGACACTGGGGTGGGCTCCCCAGTGTCCCACACTGCTGGGGGGGGTGTAAATGCCAACATGAGGACTGGACACCCCAATGTTGGCAGTCTTAATAAATCAAGGGACTGCATAGGAGGAAGCATCTGACACTAGTGGTGGGCATCCCAGTGTTAGCTAAGAATAAGAAATAAACAAAAATAAATACATTGAATAAATACATACATTGCCATCTGGGATTGGGGCCCCCAGTGTGCAGATAGTAGTTTAATTGAGGCACAGTCAGCCTGGTGAGGCTACAATGACAGTAGTCCCATCCCTGACCTAGCTACCAGTCACAACAGCAGCAGTCTTCACTACATGATGCGGCTGTCTTTAATAAATGACAGCTGTGTCGTATAGTGTGAGTATTTGAAGAAAATTGACCGGTTGCCGATAGAGGGACCATACATTATTTTTTATAGTGTATGGTCCCACGTAAAAAGGCTTACTTTGTGATTACTAGTCACCGCCGCGGCCGTTCAGTCCTTCCCTAACCGCTGCCGTTCATGCGTCGGTTCCCCGTTGAAAAAAAAGCATGCACATGCGCAGACCAATCGCTGTTGTTAACCTATCGATGTGACGTCAGATTGATAGGTTAACAACATATCTACATCACATCGATAGGTTAACAACCTTAGGAAATGATGATTTCCTAAGGTTAACAGCGTTCTACCATACATTATAGTTTAATTAAGGCACAGTCAGCCTGATGAGGCTACAATGACAGTAGTCCCATCCCTGAACTAGCTACCAGTCATGACAGCAACAGCCTTCACTACATGATGCGGCTGTCTTTAATAAATGACAGCTGTGTCGTATAGTGTGAGTACTATACGACACAGTTGTCATTTAATAAAGACAGCTGTGTTGTATAGTACTTACACTATATGACACAGCTGTCATTTATTAAAGACAGTTGTGTTGTAGAGTGCATGCTGCTGCTTTTGCAAAAATTCAGTTATGAATAGAACGTTGTTTTTTTGAACTATGCATGCTGAAAAATGTAACTTTTTTTTAATATTTTGAAAACTAGTAAACAGCAGGACCTAAAAACCACAAAAGCACATACCTTGTATCAAGCATTATCAAACCTGAAAGTTTCAAGTTTCAAAGCCTCCTATTTTTTTTGTTATCCAGTGGCAAAAAAAGTCTTAACATTTTCAAAAATGGAGACTTTTGCATTTATTTGCACTTCTATAACTTTGCTCATACTGAACCCATCAACATGACATTTACAGGATCAAGAGATCCTGGCACAAAGGCTGTGCTTTCCAAATAACATGTAAATTGGTTAAATGGGGGCAAAGTTGTTAAGGTGAAAACAATTGAGTATAACATAGAAGTGCTTACTCAACCTTAATATACAGGCACTATTGTGCCTGTGTGTGTGTGTATACATATATATATATATATATATATATATATATATATATATATGATAGATATTAGAGGCAAAAATCAGTTTAATGCATCAGTTTGGGTTGTTCCACAGCGATAAAGTGAGGAAATTGCTGTTGAACTTTATATTCCCTCCCAGCCCACCCCCAACTGGAATCGGGTGTGCATTGCAGGTCATCGGCCCAAGTGTCACCCCATCACATGTGGAAAGAAGCTGAGGAACAGGAGAATGGGGTGACAGGACCAATGTCCCCAATGCACACCCCGATTCCAGTTGGGGGGTGGGCTGAAGGGGTGCAAAGGGGGTTTCAACCCTAACATCGAATTTCCTTGCTTTTGCCACTGTGGAACAACCCTAACTGATGCATTAAATGGAGTTTTTTGCCTCTAATTTCTCTTCTTTTTGAGAATAATAATTAGAAACATTGAATGTAATGCAGCGGCGGGAGCGCGGGGTCGATGTCTTGTTGCACTGTAACATTGTGCCCGCAAATGCAAATCGTAATGCACATGGTGACACAAAGTGAAACAGAAACAGGAACAGTACTGTAGACAGAAATGTTAAAAACAACAGAAACGCAACCACAACTGAAAACGCAAAGGGTAACGCACATGGTGGTGTAAACGTGAATGGTAAGTGAAATGAGTACGGAACCGCAAGCAGAAACAGTAATGGTAATAGTAATGTAAGTGCACAGGCTGGTTTTCCCCAAAAACTGTATAGAGAAAGACAGTGAGTAGAAAAAATGTATGCAAAATAATGACCCTCGGAACACAAAAATCAGTAGTTGTAATAGTAAATTGCTTATATCTCAGTAACCATACAACATTGATAAAAATTTAAAAGTCATATGAATTATCACTTTCCTGGCTAGTTTTATACATAGCCCCCTTATAATTTTTTGACAAAAACTCCGTATCTTGCACTGTTTTCGAGATACAGGCCCTCAAAGGCATGGCGAACGCCATAATGTTATCCTACAGGAAAAAAACAGAAGTTCGGACTGCTATAACTTTTGAACAGTTTAATATTTTTTCATGAAATCTTCGAAAGGCACATCGGGGACCCCGGCTGCACATTCCCTGAAGATTTTGGGCCAGTCACGCAAACCGTACGACCTGTAGGCGCGACCGTAGAATTCCAGAAAAAGCAAAAATGCATGACAGATCATGCTTAATAACGCCACAGCCATGTATCCAACCAGTACAAAACTTGGCAGTTCCCAAGGTGTATGAGTCTTGATCGTGTATTCCAAATTTCAGGCAAATCCATCAAATGGTTGCAAAGTTATTAAGGTGCAAAATTTTGGGTTTAACATGTAAATGGCTCCTCAACTCTAACTATGGTAGCACTACCGTGCTACCATTATATATATATATATATATATATATGGATATATACATTAGAGGCAAAAACTCTATTTAATGCATTAGTTAGGGTTGTTCCACAGCGACAGTGAGGAAATTAAGCTGTTAGGGTTAAACCCCCTTGGACCCCCACCACCCCCAACCGCATCAGGTGTGCATTGGGATCATCAGCCCTAACTCTCACCCCATGACATGTGTAAAGCAGCAGAAGTATAGGAGAATGGGTGAGAGTTAGGACCCATGATCCTAATGCACACCCCAATGCCAGTTGGGGGTGGGCGGGGTCCAAGGGGGTTTAACCCAACAGTGAATTTCCTCACTTTGTCGCTGTGGAACAACCCTAACTAATGCATTAAATGGATTTTTTGCCTCTAATTTCTTCTTTGAGAATGATAACGAAATAGTGAATGGGGATGCAGCGGCAGGAGCCGCTGGGCCCTTTGGCTCTGCGCCCGCCACATGATGTCTTGTGGCATACTAACAGGACAGCAATGCAAACAGAAATGCTAACAGTGGCAAACATGGTAACACAAGCGCCGAATGAGAACAGAAAGGGTAACCATGGTGGTGTAGACGGGAACGGTCTGCCACGTGATGTGTTGTCACATAGTAACATGGTGCCTGCAAACAGAAATGTCAATGGGCATGGTGACGTAAAGTGAAACAGAAAGATAAACAGTACTGTAGACAGAAATGGCAAAAAATAACAGAAACACAAGCGCAAATGAAAACGCAAAGGATAGCGCACATGGTGGCGCAGACGTCAATGGTAAGTGAAACGGGTACGGAACTGCAAGCGGAAAGGGCAATAGTAACAGTAATGTAAGCGCACAGGCTGGTTTTCCCCAAAACCTGCATAGAGAAAGACAGTGAGTACAAATAATGTATGCATAATAATGAGTATTAGCGCAGAAAATGAGAACTTGGAATGCTAAATACGTTATATCTCAGGAACCGTACAACGTGGAAAAAAAAATTAAAAATCATATTATTTACAACTGTCCTGGCTAATTTGGTACTTAGTCCCACTAGGGGCTAAGAAGTTTTCTGATGAAAAGTCCGGTATCTCTAGACCGCTTCCCAGATATCGGCCCTGGAAAGGCGCCGGGCTAATGTTATCCCACATGGAAAAAAAAAGAAAGTCTGGAGCACCATAACTTTGCCTCCCTGTAATGTTTTTTCACCAAACCACTGAAAGGCACATCTGTGGGCTGTTGGCTGTCTTCCTTCCAAATTTCAGGAAAAAAGACCAAACCGTTATTTTGCAGCAGGGATCCAAAGGATTTCTGTAATGCGTCGGGCGCCGTAATGTTATCCTATGGGAAAAACAGTCAACTTTGGAGTGCCGTAACTTTTCCACCGTGTAATATTTTTTCACCAAACCACTGAAAGGCACATCTGTGAGCTATTGGCTGTCTTTCCTCCAAATTTCAGGAAAAAAGACCAAATCGTTATTTTGCAGCAGGGTGCCAAAGGATTTCTGTAATGCATCGGGCGCCGTAATGTTATCTTATGGGAAAAACCGTCAATTTTGGAGTGCTGTAACTTTGCCGCCATGTAATATTTTTTCAATACAACACTAAAAGGCATATCTGTGAGATGTCGGCTCCGTTCCCTCCAAATTTCAGCCCAAAACTCCCAACGGTTCTTTTGCAGGGCAGTGCCAAAGAATCACTGTCACTTTCCCACAGATGGAAAACTACTGTCGCAATTTGAGAAAGCTTTCGCAAAAAAGTTCGACACTTTCGTGAGCACGAAAGTAATTTGCTAAAGTACTTTTTCCAGAAATTTGAACAACATATTTCTGGGGTGTTTTACCACAAAATAAAGACATGGCAAGCATCCTCAGGGTCCGACTAGGTGAATACAAAAAGAATTAGGTTGCTAGAGGGTCCCAAATTTAAATGCCTACCATTTCTCTGATCACCAACTGAAAACAAAATGGCCAATTTGTGAAAGTAACAGGCCCATTTGCGAAAGTAAAAATGCATTTGCGACACTGTCGAACTTTTTGTTAACTTTTCCCATAGACTTATAATGGGAAACTGTTTTTTGAATAACTTTTGAACCGTTTAATATTTTTTCATGAAATCTTCAAGAGGCACATCAGGGACCCTGGCCACATGTTCCCTGAAGATTTTGGGCTGGTCATGCAAACCGTACGACCTGTAGGTACGACCGTAGAATTCCAGAAAAAGGGTAAACACGTGCACAGATCATGCTTAATAACTCCACAGCTGTATATCCAACCAGTACAAAACTTGGCAGATCCTAAGGCCTATGGTTCTTGATCAAGTATTCCAAATTGCAGGCAAATCTGTCAAACGGTTGCAAAGTTATTAAGGTGCAAAGTTTTGGGGTTTAACATAGAAATGGCTCCTCAACCCTAACTATAGTGGCACTACCGTGCCACTATAATATACTGTGTATGTATATATATATATATATATATATATATATATATATATATATATATATAGAGAGAGAGAGAGAGAGAGAGAGAGATAGATAGATAGATAGATATATAAATCATAGTTATGTGCCTGCATAGAAGCATTTCCATGCACACTCATAACTCAGCCATTTTTAGGAATGTTTTCACAAAATTTTCAACATGGCCTTTTTGGGACACTGCCCTCATGGACACTGGCACTGTCATTTCATTAATCAGTCCCAAATGCTGCGTTCATGCAATGACCATGAAATCACCTTCCAGGCCCAAGTAACAAATATATTCATATATATGTAATACTGGCACCACTATAGTTAGGGTTGAGTAAGCAGTTTAATGTTAAACCCCTATTTTTTCACTTTAATAGATTTGCAACTGTTCAATGGATTTGCACATAATTTGCTATGTGCTGTCCTGTGGCTTTTTTAAATGAGTGCACACTGGGAAATGGTGCTGTAAAAATGTACTCAGAATGTATCCACAAAGGTTTCCAGCACACATAAACCTAATACTGGGAAGCCAAGCAATAAAAGGTAAAAAAAACCTTTTAATCCATGTGTTTATTCATTTCAAAAAAAGCTCCCAAGCTCCAAACAGTCTGACATGTTTTGGATCTCAAATCCTGGTAGTAGTAGTAGTAGTCTTTGAAAAAGGATTTGAGATCCAAAATCCTAGTAGTAGTAGTAGTCTTTGAAAAAGGATTTGAGATCCCAAACATGTCAGATTGTTTGAAGCTTGGGAGCTTTTTCTGAAATGAATAAATGCATGGATTAAATTTTTTTTACCTTTTATTGCTTGGCATCCCAGTATTCGGTTTATGTGTGCTTGACGCTATCCTGTGGCATAGATCTCCTGATGTGCCAAGTTTTGTGTTGATCAGTCATATGGATTTTGTGCAGCGCACAGTGATAGATGATTTTTCCTCATCATGCTGCAGTCTCACTGTTTTGAATTTTTGCCTGACACTTTCAGGGTAGAAAGACCTTGCCCCAGTGAGAAGTCAGCATTGGTTTGGTGAAAACATATTAATCTGTTCCAAAGTTATTCAGTTTTGAAATTTCAGGTTCTGAGCACTCTCAGTTCAGTCTTTTGGATAGCTCCACATCCTTGAACAAGGATTTGGCCTCAGGAACAGGGATTTTGATGGCTCATGAACAAGGATTCATTAAATCCCTGTTCATATAGAAAAATCCTTGTTCGTGAGCCACCAGCTTGTTTTCTCTTTTTGCAAAAAACAAAACATTGTAACTTGCTCCCCGGATGTCTTCTGTGGAGATTGAAGTATGGGTTTTGTTCAGGGTGATGCCCTCTACAAATCCATGGCTTTGGTTCCATTCACTTTTCTCAAAAAATGGCCATTTTTTTATTTTGACAATCCATGTTCATGACTTGCTTCTGATCCTTGTTCGTGAGGCATCAAAATACCTGTTCGCAAGCCAATCCTTGTTCATGAGCTGACAAAATCCTTGTTTGTGAGATGATAAGCAGGTGTCCCTATCTCACAAACAGGAATTTTTTCAAGAACAGGGATTTTGACAGCTCACGAACAGGGATTCGGTTCACAAATAGGGATTTTGACACCTCACAAACAGAGATTTAAAAAAAATCCTTGTTCATGAGGTGTCTAAATCCCTGTGTTGTGAGATGTCAAAATCCTTATTTGTGAGAAATCCTTGTTCATGATCTGCCAAAATCCCTGTTCATGAGATGATGACCAGATGGCCCTAAAAATCCTTGTTTGTGAGCTGTTACAATCCTTGTTCATGAGGTGTCATAATCCTTGTTCATGAGTCAATCCCTGTTCGTGAGCTGTCAAAATCCTTGTTCATGAGAGGACAACCAGATGGCCCTACCTCTTGAACAGGGATTGGCTTGTGAACATGGATTTTGACACCTCACAAACAGGGATTCGGCTCATGAACAAGGATTTTGACAGCTCATGAACAGGAATTTTTAAAGGTTGCTGTTTCTTTTCCACTTCACTGCAAAGAAATGGTTAGGACTTTTGGCTTGAAATTTACAGGAGAGGGAGTCCCAGAGATGTGACGTATGCTGGTTTGTTGTCAAAATTTGTATTGGTATCATAGTTACGGCATACCAAAGTTGAGAAATTTCCCATAGGATAACATTGTGGTGAATGTGGTGCCTTTTGGTGCCTATATCTCAAAAATGGTTTGAGATATGCTTTTTTCACTAAATGCAGCTTTTGGAGTACTAAGCACATGTGCAGGTTACCAGTCCATGATTACAACTGCAGTGGAATGTTTTACAGGGTTGCTATCGGTACTAAGCTAGTGCACCATTTGCAGCACAAGGGTTACTTGAAATGTGTCTAGGCATGTGCTGCATCTCTACAATTATAGGTAGGTGGGAGCACAGGGCCCAGATGACCCTGTGCTCCCACATATGGTTATCATTATGCAGTAATGGGACTACTGGGCCATCCATTATGCAAAACTGGGAGCGTAGGGCCCAGAGGGCCCTGCGCTCCCACAGAGAGATGATAGTTCATTACAAAGTCTGTACACTTATGGATAGATGGAAGCGCAGGGCCCATAGGACCCTGCTCTCCAAAAATCTGATACCATGGGAGCGTAGGGCCTGGAGGGCCCTGTTCTCTCAAAACCATATAAGGGTAAGATTACACTTTATCAAAAAGTAAGGAAATTCATTGCTAAAACTTCATTAATGCAGCAGTTAGGGTTGAAGTGACAAAAGTAGGGAAACAAGGCATTAGGGTTGAGACCTTAACACTCCTCTCACCCTACCACCCCAACCCCACCCTCCACAGATAAACATATGATGGGGTGTGCCATGGGGGTCATTGGGCCTAACACTCTCCCCATTCTCCTAAACTGTACCATGTCAGCTTTCTTACACATGGAATGGGGTGAGAGTTAGGGCTGATGACCCCAAGGCACACCCCATCGCCTGTTGGTCTGTGGAGGGTGGGGTGGGGGGGTGGGTGGGTGATAGGGTGGGGTGTTACACTCTCAACCCTAATGTCTCCTTTCCCTACATTTTTTGCTTCAACCTTCACTGATGCATTAATGAATTATTTTGCAATGAATAAATATATTATGGTTGAACGGTAGTGTTACCATAGTTAGGGTTGAGTAGTCCTTTTAAGGTTAAATGGTGAAACTTTGTACCTTAATAACTTTGCCACCTTTCAACGGATTTACCTGAAATTTGGTAGGCATGGGATGGAACCATAGGTCTCAGGATCTGCCTAACTTTGTACCAGTTGGATATATGGCTGTGGAGTTATTAAGTGACATCCATGCACACAATTAAGTTTTTTTTGTGCATTCTTTGCTCGCACCTACAGGTTGCACGGTTTGCTTGACTGGTCGACAAACTTCTGGGAAAGTGTGTCCAGGGTCCTCGATGTGCCTTTTGAAGATTTTGTGAAAAAATATTGAATGGTTTTATTTTCTCAGAAGAAGCCAGAAGGGGAAGGAAGGAAACATATTCAATTCAGTGCTTTAGAGTAACTGGTAATTGCTATTTTTCTTTTAAATTTAGAGTGTGGGCTTTTGGTGACAGTGTACTTTCTTTGTTATCTTTACTTAGAATTGTTTTTGGGCTGTTGAAAATTTAAAATGTAGTGGTGGTGTATTTCTGTGCTGTCTTTAATTGCTGCAAATTTTCGCCCCCCATTCCCCCAACTCTTAATTATATGCCCTTTTAAATCTGATTGACAGGAGCTAAACACAGGGTATAGTAAGGGGTGTGAAGTAGGAGGGGCATAAGGGGGAAGAAGTCCACCCTCAGCCAGACAAGTGTTTTGCTCATTTATTTATTTATTGGTTTCTTTTCTCTTTTTTTTAAAAAGAAAATGATCTGAGGATCATTGGCAGGATTTTTAGGACAGTAAATTAATAAAAAGGGAACTAGGAGAGCTTCAGTAGCAGACAAGTAGTGGAATAGCAGTATAATTGCAGTATAATGTGGGGAGTGGTGCAATGCAGTGGCTGTGGGGCAGCCATATTCAGGCAGACCTTCTGGACACTGAGGTGCTGTCCTATCTGCATGCATCTCTCTGGACTGCAGGATGAGGTAGCCAGACTCAGAGTGGAAGTAAGCTGGGTCAGGAGTACCATCACCCCTATCCAGAGACCACCCAGTCCAATGCAACTGCCTCAAAGGATGCCGAGAACAAGGAGCACTTGGATGACAGTGGGCTCAGGGAGGGTTAGAGTGGTCAGGCAGAGGCACATCCCAGATCCTATTCCACTCAAGAACTCATATGCCACACTGGCAAATGGGGACAACCAAATAGAGATACCCAGAGAAGTGGAAGGAAAGGATGTGGAGGTTAGCCAAGGAGGTGACCTCAGTGGGGAAATCAGTGGACCCCAGAGGAGGAGGAAGTGAATCCTGGTGGGGGACTCCATCATAAGAGGGATCCAGCTAGGAACACAGGAGGGGGAGGACAGGGAGATAAGGTGCCTACCAGGTGCCATGGCATGGAGGGATGGAAGGAAGATCCTGGAGATCACTGGGAAGGCAAGACAGGAGGGTGAGCTGGATGTCATTATCCACCTAGGTACTAATGACCTGGCAAATGGGGAGCCAAAGGAAGTTCAGGAAGAGTTTAGAAAATTGGGAGGGGTCTCAAGAAAGCTAGCTACTCTGTCACTTTCAGAAGTACCACTCATGAGAGGCAAGGAGAGCGAGGAGTGCATGCACCAGAACTTTAACTCATGGTTGAAGAACTGGTGCTGTGAGGAAGGGTTTGGATTCATTGGTGATTGGGGACCAACCTATTGGGATGGAGGTTTGTTCAAGCCTGACGGCCTGCATCCATCCTGGAGGGGAATCCAAACACTCAATGATAAGTTTAAATGCTACATTGACAAGCATTTAAACTAGCAAAGGGGGGTGGAAGGCCAGCAAGGAGGGTACCTACTTGCTCACCCCCCACAGCTAGCAGTGGAACCAGTGAACCAGAGGAGTGGCTATCTCTGCAAAGCAGTGTGCAAAAGATGGAGATTAGTGCCCAAGAGGTGGATAGGCAGAAAAGGGGCAAAATTCAGCAGAAGAACAGACAGCAAGGAGAACCAGGGATAAAGAACAACCAAGGAAGGGGGCTGGAGTAGAACAGTGAAACAGTCTAGGGAGGTCAAATAATGGAAGGCCATGTGTGCAAATGCCAGGAGCCTTAGCAACAAGATGGAAGATCTGGAGGCTGACATGGTGCAGTCAGACCTGGACATTGTGGCCATCATTGAAACCTGGTGTAATGATAACCACGACTGGGAGATGGCCATACCTGGCTACAACATATTCAGAAGAGACAGAGCAGGCAGGAAGGGAGGAAGAGTGGCACTGCATGTGAAAAATGACATAAAGGCCACAGAGATCCAGGAGGAACAAAATGAGGGAGAGATACTGTGGGGTTAAGCTAGAAAGGAAAATGGGGACAGCCATCCGCACAGGTGTGGTCAATAGACCACCAGCCCAGGAGGCAGAAACAGATAGGGAGCTGATGCTAGCCATCCAAAGGATGGCAGACAAGGGTGAGGTAGTACTGGTTGGAGACTTCAATATTCCAGATGTGGACTGGAGCATCCCAGCAGCAGCATCAACTAGGAGCAGATTTATCCTGGACTCCCTTCAGGGTGCCTTCCTCAAGCAACTGGTCATAGAACCAACTCGGCAGAAGGCAATACTGGACCTTGTGCTCACAAACAGGGACAGTGTGATGGGGGTAACAGTGGGGGAGCAGCTGGGGAACAGTGACCACCAGTCATTGTGGTTTGAAATCACAGAAAGAGCAGAACCAAACCACACAAAAACATGTATCCTGGATTTTAGGGGGGCAGACTTTGGAGAAATGGGGAGATACTTGAAAGAGGCATTACGAGGAATGGGACAGGAATCAGGGGTTGAGGAAAAGTGGGCAGTATTTAAAATGGGGATTACAAGAACAACAGAATTATGCATTAAGCAGGTTAGCAAGAGGAAAAGGAAGAGGAGACCATTATGGTTTTCCAAAGAGGTAGCAAAGAAAGTGAAAGCAAAAAAGATTGCATTCAGACAATACAAAAAGACACGGGCAGAAGGGGATAGGGAGAAGTACCAGGAGGAGCAAAGGGAGGCAGGGAGGTCAGTAAGGGAAGCCAAAGCTCAGACAGATGAACACATTGCAAAATCAGTGGGTAGAGGGGACAAAACCTTTTACAGGTACATAAGTGAAAAAAGAAAGGCAAAGGGAGGAGTAGTGAGACTGAAGGGGGAGGATGGAGGCCGCATGGAGGATGACAACAGTAAAGCTGACATATTGAACAGGTATTTCTGCTCAGTCTTTACTGAGGAAGAGGAGGGTAATGGGTCTGAAGGGAGTACAAGGGGTGAGAATGGTGCAGAAATGGACACAAGTCCCTTTACACGAGAAAGAGTCCTGAAGGAACTGGAAGGCAATAAGAGTTGATAAAGCAATGGGGCCAGATGGGGTGCACCCCAGGGTCCTTAAAGAACTAAGAGGTGGTGGCTGAACCTCTGGCTATCCTGTTTAGCTGATCACTGGAAACAGGGAGGTACTCAAAGACTGGAGGACAGCAAATGTAGTCCCTTATACAAAAGTGGGAACAAAGAGGAAGCAGGGAACTACAGACCAGTCAGCCTCACCTTGGTAGTGGGGAAGATCATGGAAGCACTACTGAAGGAGAGATTGTGGAACATCTGGTTGTCAATGGACTACAGGACTCAAGGCAGCATGAGCCACCAGGGGAGGTCATGTCAGACCAACCCCATTGAATTTTTGACTGGGTGACTAGGGAAGTGGATCAGGAGGGCAGAGGACATGGCCTATCTGGACTTCAGCAAGGCCTTTGACACTATACCACATAAAAGACTATTACACAAACTGGGGAATATGGGTGTGGGCAGGACAGTAGTGTGGTGGGTAGGTAACTGGCTGGGTGGCAGGACACAGAGCGTGGTGGTAAATGGCTGTCACTCCACAGAGGGAAGAGTGACTAGTGGGGTACCACAGGGATCAGTGCTGGGACCAGTCCTATTCAACATCTTCATCAGTGACATTGCGCAGGACCTAGAAGGCAGAATTTCACTGTTTGCTGATGACACAAAGCTCTGTAACAAAGTAGACACACCAGAGGGTGTAGACAGAATGAGAAGGGACCTGCAGAAATTTGAAGAATGATCAGGGGTTTGGCAGTTGAAATGCAATGCAAAGAAGTGCAAGATAATGCATATGGGGCACAAAAACCCTGGCACAATACATCAGTTGGGGGGTGAGGATATAGCATGCACCAAGCAGGAAAGGGATCTTGGGGTTATCATCTCTGATGACCTCAAGGTAGGGAAACAGTGTGACAAGGCAGCAGGTAAAGCAAATAGGATGCTGGGATGTATAGGCAGGGGCATCACCAGCAGGAAAAGGGAGGTCATAATTCCAATGTACAAGACACTAGTGAGGCCCCACCTGGAGTACAGTGTACAGTTCTGGAGATCATACCTACGTAAGGACATACACAGGGTAGAGAAGGTTCAGAGGAGGGCAACAAAGATGGTGCATGGATTGCATCACAAGTCCTATGAAGACAGGTTGAAGGAACTGAACATGTACTCCCTGGAGGAGAGGAGGGAGAGAGGGGATATGATAGAGACATACAAGCATCTTACAGGGAGGAACAGGGTACAGGAATACACTATTTTTAAGTCAAAAAGATGTTCCAGGACTAGAGGGCATGGGATGAAGTTGGAGGGAGGACGATTCAGAGGAAACGTGAGGAAGAATTTCTTCACAGAAAGAGTGGTGGACAAGTGGAACACCCTGCCAGAGGAAGTGGTGGGGGCTGAAACAATCACGGGATTTAAGAATGCATGGGATAGACATAAAGGAATTCTGGATGTCAGGGGTAAGGGGCAACAGACTTCTAGAAAAACATAAACTGAACTTACAAACTCAATTGGACAGACTGGGTGGGCCATAGGCCCTTATCTGCCAACACTGTCTATGTATCTGTGTATCTATGTATCTATGGTTCAAAAGTTATTCAAAAAACAAGTTCCCATTATAAGTCAATGGGAAAAGTTAACAAAAAGTTTGACACTTTCGCAAAATGGGTTGCCATGTAGGGCAGCCCCCATTGTTCCATGCCCTCTTCCTTTTGACCGTAAAAAGAGACTGATACTATAGCAGAAAGTGGGGGAAGGTTGGGAGGGAAGAAAAGGAAGGGGAGGGCATAAGGAGGGAAGGGGAGTGAGGTCATAGGAAAGGGGATGGCCTCATGAGGTCACGAGGCTGTCAGAAAGTAGGTGGGCAAGAAGGACCAATAAGAAAAAGGAATGGTTAGGGAGGGACGGAGCAAAAGGAGGTTAAAAATGGCAACACAGCGGGGCTCTGCCACTTTCTGCTAGGTTTTTGGGTAAGTATTTTCAAGACCCACCCACCACTCTGGAGAAAGGCGAAGGAAGGAAGGAAGGGAAGGTTGGAAGGAAAGACTGGATAAGAAAAAAGAGAAAAGCAAGATGGGGGATTAGGAAAGAACATAAGGGGGAACAGAAACTGGAAAAAGAAGGGTATGGACACCTGGGTAAGTGGACAAGAAAGGGGAAGCAGGAATTGGACCTGCCCAGAAAAGAAAGAGAGTATAAGACCAGCTCAGGTTTACACCCGGGAAAGGAGTGGAACAAGACCCCCTCGGGTTTCGACGCCAGGGGGAGAGAAAACAAAAGAAATCAAAGCTTGAAATAAAAGGATTGGAATAAAATGTGGACATAAGAAAGAAGTAGAAGGAACTCAATATTGTATAAGTGTATATAGTTATACTTTGTAGTGGAATAATAATAAAAGGCTTTGCCAACTGAGCAGCCAAACCTACAATATGGAATGTGTGATCTCTTTTGTGGGAAAAGGGGGATCTGGAACAAATGTAGTTTTTAGTGTCACAAATGGCCCTAGTAGTGTTGCAAATCTGCCATCTTGTTTTCAGTTACTGATCACAGAAATGCTTGGCATTTAAAATTGGGACCATCTAAGGACACAATTCTTTTTGTGTTTACCTATTCAAGCCCTGAGGATGCTAGCCATGTCTTTATTTTGGGGTTAAACACCCCAGAAATATGTTTTTCAAATTACTGGAAAAAGTAGTGTTGCAAAGTAGTGTCGCATCTGCGACACTTTTGCAAATTTTGCGAAAGCTTTCGCAAATCACAACACTACTTTTCTAGGCTATGGCCTAAATAACAGGAATTATTTGCCACCCTGCTGCAAAGAAATGGTTTGGTCTTTTGGGCTGAAATTTGGAGGGAAGAAAGCTAACATCTTACAGATGCACCTTTTGGTGGTTCGGTGAAAAAATATTGCAGGGATGCAAACTTACGGTACTCCAAAATTGAAATATTTTTCCCATAGACTAACAAGGTGGCATCTGCCGCGCCTTTCAGGGCTCGTATCTAGGAATCAGTGCGAGATATGGAATTTTCTTCGTGACATAGGGCTACACATTCAGTGAAAACCTAGCCAGAAAACTCATGAATCATGAGAAATTTAAATTTTTTTCTACATTGCACAGTTCCTGAGATATAAGCAATTTAGTATTCCAACAGCTCATTTTCTGCTCTGAGGCCCATTATTATGCTTACATTCTTTGTACACACTGTGTTTCTCTGTGCAGCTGTTGGGCAAAAACAAGTTGTGCACTTCCATTGCTGTTACAGTTAACATTTCCACTTGTGTTTCCTTACTCATTTGCATTACCGTTCCCGTGTTCGCCACAGTGTGCATTACCATTTGCATTCTTGTTTGCGTATGCGCTTGCATTCGTGTTTCCATTTCTGTTTCCTTTGGCATTATTTCTGCTGTTAACATTACCATTTGCATTTCATTGTAGTACCGTGACTGTGCGTCACGGTTTGCGTTTCCTCAAGCATTGCATCTCCTTTTACATCACTGTTCAGTTTGGTGTCACTTTGCATTTGCGTTTCTACTAATGTTTGCTTTTCCATTTATGTTTCAGTCACCATGTGCACAGCCATTAGCAGTTGCATTTTCCTTGCACTTACTGTTACTATGTCACAAAAAGCATGTGGTGGGAGCAGGGGGCATGAAGGGCCCCTGCTCCCACCACCACATTCCATTCACTATTTCTACTGCACATTCTCAAAGAGAAGGGAAATTAGAGGTAAAAAAATCCATTTAATGCATCAGTTAGGGTTTTTCCACAGTGACAAATGTGAGGAAATTCGGTGTTAGGGCTGAAAGCCCCCCTTGCACCCCCCCAGCCTGCCACCCCAACCACCAATGGGGTGTGCATTGGGGTCATTGGTCCTAACTCTCACCCCATTCTCCTATACCTCACCTTGTTTACACATGTCATGGGGTGAGAGTTAGGGCCAATAGGCCCCAATGCACACCCCATTGGTGGTTGGGCTGGCAGGCTGGGAGGCAAGGCTTCATCCCAACACCGAATTTTCACTTTTGTCACTGTGGAACAACCTTAACTGATGCATTAAGCAGAGTTTTTTGCCTCACATATATATATATATATATATATATAGAGAGAGAGAGAGAGAGAGAGAGAGAGATGCAGTAGCAGCCACAGACATGGCCAGATATTTCGCTAAATTTCTAAAGAGTTTCTCTCTGCTGCTCCTACTGTGGAAATGCAGAAAGCAGGAGAATTCTCCAGAAATATCACAGAAATTTCAGGAAGTAGATATGTATACGTATGTTGCAAAAAACTTCATGAATGCTTCAGTTAGGGTCAAAGTGACAAAGGTTCAAAAATGAGGCATTAGGGTTGCCCTAACATGCCACCCTCCCAAATCTAGCAATAGAGCAGATATGGGGTGTGCTTTAGGGTTCTTAAGCCTAACCCTCACCCCAGTCCATCTGTAAATAAGGTCAGATGTGTAGACTTTATGAGAACGGGGTGAGCATTAGACTTTTTCAGGTTGGAAAAAAGTTGTTGGGGGAAAGTTTTCTTTTTTGCAGGTACATATAAAACAAATCTATTTCAAGACACTGGGAGTGGGCTTCCCAGTGCCCCACTCTGCTTGGGGGGATTCTGAATGCCAACCTGGGGAGTGGGGCCCCCCTCAATGTTTGTTTGTTTGTTTGTTTTGTTGAATTTGGTTGACCCGTTAAGCCCACTGGACCTAGAAGTCCCTTTTTCAGGGGCAACCGGGGTTGGGGGGAGTGGGGATACAGATGGTAAGCAACTGAAATTAAACCAGATTAAGCTGTTGGTAGTATTTTTAGTGAATGAGGGAAATTTGGCCAGGACACCAGGGAAATTTCCCTATTCTGCTTCCTGTGAGCAGGGGGGACCCTTTTGTCAGTGACTCCAAGATGGCCGTCTCCATGGCTGGTGAGGAGCAGCAGATGATTGTTGAGGAACATGTCTCTAGCTTGAATTCAACACGGGCGGTGTCAGATTTGTGTACAGTGGATCCTGCTATTGGAAATGTTCTACTTGCTACGGACTCCAATGTGGTGGAGATGGAGAACCTTGAAACACAGATGTCAGCTGTTCTTGCTGAGGAAAGTCCTGTAGATGAAGAGGAGGTAGAGGAGGATCATTCAAGTGACAAAATGGTGCCTGTAGCGTCTTCTACTCAGGAAAAGGTTTATCGGAGCAGCTCCTGGCTGCAGAACGGCAATATTTTTTTTACGAAATCCCGACTTCAGCAGCAGATTTGGAATCTTAGGCTTGCTGTTCCTAACTCAGCTGTCACTGAGGCCCAGACTGACACTTCAGATGTGGTTCTTTCAAAAGAGGTGGAAATCAGCTGGGTGGACCGTATGGAATTGAATGAGATGTGCTCTTCAGGTAATTCTGTTATTACTATTCAGGCTGAGACAAGAGACTTGTTGACTAAGGTTACTGTTTGTCCTGTGGAAACTTTCTCAACTCGTCCTGCCTTGGCAACTACCTCACATTCTAAGGACTGATCTGTACCTAAAGTTTTGCAAGATGCAGGGTGGGTGTTTAATTGGGAGACCAAACGCTGGGAATCTGGTCCTTCTCCCATATCGCCTTCCCCAGATGTTTCTGCTTGCACTCAGCCTTTGCCCCCTAGTTTTAATCTTGCACTTGACCTTCCTTTTCAATTAAACTTGACACAAAATCCTATTTTGAAACTACCTACAGACACTTTACAGACTCCTAGCATTTCTACACCTGTGGCTGAGGAGGTGCTTGACAGGCCTTTGAATGAGATTAATTGGTCTTGTATAAAACCTTATGCTTCTCTCTTTAAGACTCCTATTTTACCTGCTAAGCATCATAATGCTGTGCGCTTATTATATACTGGAAGATTACAGGAGTTTCCTAATAGCGTCTTTGTTGCATGAAAACTTCTCAAAAACTCTATGAAGTTTTTTGCCCGTGAACTTCATGCTTTAATTCATGCTTCTGGTGAGTCTACCTTTGATATCAGCTTTAAGACGGCTGGAGGACTGCAACGTTTTTAGACTCATTATCATTCCCTCAAGAAATCACCTTTATGGTCACCCTTTATGGCTACACCCCTTTCTAAACCTGAACATAAGATTATTACAGTTCTCTTTTGTAAAGAGGGTGTGACTGTCCATGACTTAACACACTGGCGGAAGCAGAAATGTACTGATTTGGAAGACCCTGAGGCTATTTTTGACAGGGAGAATATTTGGACTGGGGGTTGGAGAATAAAGGTTTTGCTAAATAGGAATGACTGTGGAGTATTGCATTTACCCAACTCTTGTTTTCTAGGCTGAGACAGAGGTGTTCTCTTTTATCCGGGACAGCCTAAAATGTGCTATAAATGTGGTTCAGAAGGGCATATGAGCAGTGTTTGTGATGAATTGAGGTGTACAGTCTGTGGGGAATTGGAGCATGTGGGTTCCCAGTGCTTGAATGAGTGTTTGTGTAATTTATGCGGGGACACTGGTCACACTTTTCAGAACTGTACATTAGTTGCTCATCATGTTTCTGATCAGGCAGATGGTGAAGAACAATGGCTTCTTATTACCCTAGCTCCCAAAAATAGGATCAGCAGTTCTAGCCTTCTTTCTCCTGTGAACCCTCCCCCTCCAGAACCCCCACAATCTACCATCCCTTTGCAAATACTCATGCCCTTCTCTCCAGTTTCTGAACAGTCTACACCCTCTAGTGTTCCTGTAATGACTAGTAGGAAGGGTTTGCAGGCGTCACCCCCAAAGGTTGTGGACCTACCAGTTCCTTTAGTCTGTACTATGCCTCTCCCCCCCCCCCCAGCGCAGGTGGATTCTGTGCTACAAAAGTGGGGGACTTGTCATAGACCTTCTAGAACTCCTCCACAGGTCTCGATTGACCCACAACTTGTTCCTCTGGCAAATAAGTATGATGTTCTTTCTGAGCATTCTGAGGATGTGTCCAACACCTATTCCTTGGAGTCCTCTCTCCATAAGACTTCTTCCCATCAGTGTGCCCTGAATCAACCTTCTAAACAACAGAAGAGAAAAGTCACACATAAGACCAAAGATAGGGGGTACTCTTCGAGAAAGGGTAGGTTTAAATTATACCTTCCTTTACATGCTTTCTAATGTATTTATCCTTTTACACAGTTAATACGAATAGTATTAAAAGGCCAGCAAAGCGGAATCCAATGTTTTCTTATCCGGATGATTTTCATCCTGGTGTTGTCTTTCTACAGGATGTTTTTTTCCACACTACTTATGAAATTACAGCTGCACAATCCTCCTGGATATATGGCCCTTCCTTTTGGTCCATTGATCAGGATGTCGCATCTGAGGTGGGTATCCTTTTCGCAATTCCTTCTACTTGTTTGCTTAGATCTGGTACTGGTCCGTGTTTTGATCCTTGATGTGATTATTCAGCACACCACAGATAGGTTGCTTAATCTCTATGCCCCACAAACTAAGGCTGACCGTATAGCTATCCTGAAAACTATTCAGCCCTTTTTGTGTACTTCGGCTTCTGTTGTTTTTGCTGGTGATTTTAACTGCAGTATTACAGCTAAATTGTTACATAAGCCTTCTCAAAATAAAATATACTATGATGCAAAATTTTTATGGGATACTATCTCCAGAGCTAAACTCACAGATGCCTATTTCAGTAAGACCAAATTGCTCACTCCTACCTTTCATTAAGGTAGTCTGGCTACTCGCATTGATTATTTTTTCATCTCAAACTTTCTTTCTGTAGGACTAGCTGTCTCACACCCAGCGGAATTTACAGATCATGTCATGGTTTCCTTTTTTTTTGTCATACTCCGCATATCATTAAAGGCCCAGGTATATGGAAAATTAATGTCTCCTTGCTGCACAAGGAATTTATGATGATGGCTATCCAGGATTTCATTGCAGCTCAGAAGACCATTTTCTTTTTTTTTTTTGATGACCCCACCCAGTGGTGGGAATCTATAAAATTTGATTTACAGATATTGTATAAACATCTTAGTAAGGCTTTCTGTCATAATATCTTTCTTACTTACATAATTGGTCTCACTTTCAGTATTTACTAACATTGGCATATGAAACTAAACAAGATATGACCTCACATATTTGCCGAATTAAGTCAGAAATGCTAGCTTATCATGATCTTAAGTTTAAGGCTTTATCTTATTAGCAAAAATATGGTGTTCAGGGTTCTTCTGCAACGATTTGACACTTTTATAGCTGTTCTCAAAAACTAGCAAAAACTGAAATGGCCTGTCTCCTTTCCCCGATGGACATTTGTGCAAGTCTCATCTTGAGATTATAGATGTAGTTACTTCTTATACGACCACAATGCATGGGCCTTTGGATGCCCAGGTGGATGTGGCACGTGCTTTCTTGTCTGGTTTAGATATTCCAGTGGTGGACCCTATCTCACTGCGGAATATCTCTAGTCCAATTACTATACTGGAATTCTTAGATGTATTGTCTTCTCTTTCTACTGGGAAAACACCTGGTCCTGATGGGCTGTCTAATGAACTATATAAACTTATTGGGCCTGTTCTTAAAGAGGAATTGACCATGATGTTTAATGAGATCCTATGCACAGCGCAGATCCTGCTTAGTATGAATATGGGAATTTTAACTTATGTCTTTAAAAAAGGGGATAAGACTGACATCTCTAATTGGAGACCAATTAGTCTCTTGAATTCTGATTTTAAAATTTTGACAAAGATCTTGGCAAATCTTTTATCTTTGTTTGCTACTAAGGTTATTTCTCCTTTTCAATTTTGCTCTGTACCTGGGAAGAGTATTGAGGAGCTATAGTTATTGATTAGGGAAATTGTTAAATATAGCAAGGTTGGGGTGGTAGAGGGCTATTTAATTTCCCTGGACCAAACAAAAGCTTTTGACCTGGTCTCCCATGATTTTTTGTGGTCTGTTCTGGTTTGCTATGGAGTTCCTTGGACTTTTGTACAGTGGCTCAGTGCTATCTATAAGATGGCTTCAGTTATCCCTTTGGTTCGTGGTAGAAAAGGCCCAATGATTCATGTGCAGAGGGGAGTTAGACAGGGCTGTCCTCTCAGACCCATTCTGTATGCCTTTTTCCTAGACCCCCACTTCAGAAAATTGCAGCTCATGTGAATATTAAGCCTTTGCTTGTTAGCACTTATAGTATCCAAACCTCTATAGTTGCTTATGCGGATTTTATGAATTTATTAGTGGTAGATGAGGACTCCATCTGACTTGCTGTTTCTGTCTGTACAGATTTTGGTCTCTGTTCTGGTGCATCTCTGAATATTCCTAAATGCTCTGGATATAAGTTGGGTTTTACCCTTATGCCCATTGCTTCTTTGGCTGGTATCACTATTTGTCTAGATTCTATTGTTATTTTCGGGATTCGTTTTGGAGTAGGGAATTTGGATGAGTTAAACTAGGATCCTAAATTGCAGTTGGGTAAACAGAAAGTTGCTCAATGGAATAAATGAAAGTGGAACAAGAAAAAATGGGTTTATTTAATTAAAACTTTTTGATCCCATTTTTTTATACGTTAGTTATGCTTTTCCATTGCTAAAAAAGTATGAAACTGTTTTATGGAGTATTTTTTTCAAGGTCTATGGGGAAGTCGTCTTAACCCTATTAAACAAACTATTACTTATTTACCTATCAATCATGGAGGTTTAAATATGGTTAACCCTATTTTGTTTTTTAATAGCATTTTTTTTCACTCTAATATTAAACCTGTTTTGCTTTTTAAATCTTCAGGTTGGGAAATTTTACTATATAAAAGATGCCAGTTTTGGTTTGACTACTGGACTGCAGGATGCCTGGGTGTGCTTCAAAAATCTTCTACTATTTCGAGCTATCTTAGAGAATCTTTTCTGAGATTGAAACAATGGCATCTTTCAGTAGATCAAGTTGAAACTTTCCACAGAAAGCAACTTTATGCCCATCTTCTACATTCTCTTTGTTTTGTAGATCAGGTTTTTGATAAATGCCCCGGTAATAAATTGTTTTGCAGAAATTACTGATTAATCGGAGAATTTCAGTTGTCGTGTGGGATGTACACTGGTTGGCTTGTCATGAGAGAATTAATATTGGTGCTAACCATAAACATAAGCAACTGTCGGACAGACTTTGTCATAGATCCCAAAGTATTAGCAAAGAAAAAACTATTGCACATTTATTTTTTGATTGTTCTTTCATCTTTAATTTTTGGGATTTTGTAGCTCAGGAATGGGGTGTATCAATACTTTCCACAATGTCTTATGATAACCTCATGTATGGTGCCTTTCAGCCTGCTTGGCGGATCTAACATATCAGTACCTTATGAGTACTGATCACAAGTTTTAAGTGGCAGATCTAGTTGGCTAGATGTGGTTTTACATTACAGCAAAAAGTGGTGTCACATATGGAAATTTTGAGAAGGGTTGAGCTGGATTTGAAGCAGCTCTTTTTGAAGGAAAGAAATATCTTTCTGAGGGATAAACAACTCTCATTGTGGAAAGGCCTCCCTTGGGTTATGACCATGGATGCACCAATCACCTGAATCTGTTTTCCTTTTTTTCTATCCCCTTGATTGATTTTTCCTTTACAGAGTTGTATGATATAATGCCATTTTTTTATTGTTTTTGAAAATCCCCGCCCTTCTGGTGGGGAGAGGAGGTTTATGTTATGTTTCAGGTGTTTGCATGATATGATATTTCTTTTACTTTCTTCTTTGCTGATTTTCTTTGTTATGAGTTGTATGATGTGGTACTGTTTTGTACTTATTGTTTCGATAAAAAATTCCCTACTTTTTTTGAGAAGTGCCATGGGATCTTTAATATCCCCCTGAACTACCACCAATCCAGGCAGATGGGACCTCGTTTAACGTCTCATCTGAAAGACGGCACCTCAGAAGTGTCAGTATATTAACCCAAGTGCCAGATGTGGTAACTGAACCCATAGCCCTCTGATCTCCCAACCTCAGAGGCAAGTGTGCTACCTATTGAGCCACTGACACTGCTGTCAAACATTATTATAGCAATGGGCTCAGGGGGCATTCAACACCAGAGGTGGGCATCCCAGTGTTGGATTATATAAATATAAATAAGAGGACTGCCACTAGAAACCAGGGGCCCTGTACTCCAGTTTGACCCTGGAGACTGCACAGTGCAGACATGCTTGTGGTGTACTGAGCTATGATTTAGGATTATTTGAAAGACAAACAACCTGCTTCTGTCTTTTCTGCAGTTAGTACACTATGTCAGCAGTATTTTTCTGCAGTGCTTAAAATGTTTTTTGCTTATACCAAATTTTCAGTGCCTAGTAGTACTTATTTTATCTGTCTGCCTATTTATCAACAGGATAGATCCACCTATTTATCATGTGTGTATGTTGTTGTTATTGTTTTTAATTAGTTGATTTATTTTTCAGTTTGTTTGTTGTTTTGGGGATTTATTGAGGGTGTTTTGATTTATATTTTTAAATTGACTTCAACTGCATTACTGTGTTATTTGGAAATAATGATTGTTTGTGGTGTATTACCACATTTTGGGGGTATTCTATAGAATGTGCCTGCTTGCACCCCCAGTCCTGCACTATTTAACCTCCTATCTCCAAGCCCTTCACCTGTTCTCTTCCTCCCACTTCCTGCCTTTGTTTACTAGCACTGTAGGGTGTTGGGGATTGCTCGCAGGGTGGAGGGGGGTGGGCTGGGGGCACGGACATTGGAGCTCAAATGAGCAGGTTTCTCCCATAGGGGTGATTAAGTCCAGAAGATGCCCTGGGATGAAATGGAGCCTAGAATGTGGTAATCCATGCCTAGTACCCTTACCCAAGGGCACCTCCTTTTTAGGTGGGCAAGTAGTCAGGACGTCCCATGAGCACCGTCCAACCCAGGCATTGTTATGCAATGCCAGATCCATTAAGAACAAAACTGCAGTGATTGCAGATTTTTTTGGAACAGCGGATCTGACTTGCATCACCGAGACCTGGCTGGATTGCAATGCTGCCCCAATTTTGGAGGCAGCTATTCTTCCTGGGTACTCCATGATACATCACCCGAGGTTGGATCACAGGGGCAGGTGGTAGCGGTGTGTTTTAAGACTGAATTGGGCCTCACTGGTGTTCCAGTTGAGGAATCATTTGAGTGCACTGTGGTAACTGGTGTGGGGTGCAGGATAGCTCTCATTTACCATCCACCAGGTGATGAAAAGCTGTTCCTGCCGGAAGTAGCAGACTTCATCACCGACTTGGCATTGAAGTCACCCAGACTGATGGTTCTGGGAGACTTCAATGCCTGGATCAATGATGAATCCTCACTTTTTGGTCAACACCCCCTCCAGTTGATGACATCACTGGGCTTCACACAGATTCTTTTCTCAGTTACCTATAAAGGTGGTCACTCTCTTGATTTGGTCTTCCTCCTGGGGATTGAGGCCTCTGACTTGGGGGTGGAACCTGTCTGTTGGTCTTATCATTACACCATGAGGTTCAATTTCATTGCCCCCCTGAGTAGGTCTGGCCCTGTGGAGATGGTCAGTTACTGCAATTTTCAGGATGTGGCCCCTGAAGACCTGGCGGTGGTCATTGACCTCTCGGTGCTCACTGAGACCAGCACTAATCTGGAGCATTTAGTGGTAGTCTATAATAAGGCTATTACTTCAGCTCTTGATCAGATTGCTCCAATCCATGTTTGTCCCCTACCACTTCACCCTTGGACCCCATGGTTTGATGGGTCGCAGAGGGAGATGCGGAAATTGGGTCTTAGGTTAGAACGTCGATGGCATAAATCCACCTTGGATACCGACTATCTTATTTTGTTACAGCATTACCAGCTCTATCAATTAGTGATTTTCCATAAGAAGGCAGAATTTCTGTCCAGGGAAATTGCAGTCACTGAGAACTGACCAGCTCTGCTCTTCCTAACTGTGGAACTGTGGACAGGTTGTGCGACCCAACCTATCTGCAGCTCCATCGAGTTTCTTCACAAATTAAGTGCGATGAGATCATTCAATTCTTTGCGAATAAGGTGGCTGATATCAGGCAGAAGATTCACCTTGCTCTATGGGTGACATGGTTGGTCGGTGCTCGGTCACTATGCCTGGTGTTTCCTGGAGTATCTTTGACCTACCGGATTTTGTTGAGATTATGAGAATTGTCCAGTGAATGCACCCCATGTGCTGTAGTTTAGATCCGGGCCCTACTTTCCTAATTTTGGGTTGTAGCAATGTTATTGGCCCAGTCTTAGTTCAGATTGTCTGGTGCTCCCTGGAATTGGGTGAGTTCCCTGGCTCTCTGAAGGAGGTGGTGGTGACTCCCTTTTTGAAGAAAGCTTCCTTGGACCCGGAGTCTCTGGCTAACTACAGGTGTATCTCTAGGCTTCCTTTTGTGGGAAAGAATATCAAGAAAGTGGTGGCAATCCAACTGGAGAACATTTAACCATCCATAATTTATTCAAACCTCTCCATTGGGGTTTCTGTAAGAGTCATAGTACTGAGACTGCCCTGGTTTGGGTACTCCATGATCTCCAGTTGGTGAGAGATTGGAGAAACAATTTTATTTTGGTACTCCTTGATCTCGCCTCAGCTTTTGACACTGTCAACCATGGGATTCTGCTCGAGCACCTGAGGTACATCTGTGGAATGAAGGGTACAGCACTCAGATGGTTTTCATCTTTCCTCACTGGTCAAACTCAGAGAGTTGTCTCAGGAATATTTACTTCTGAGTCTTTCTCTCTGCCTTGTGGGGTACCTCAGGGCTTGGTGCTGTCCTCCACATTGTTTGCAGCATATATGCTGCCCCTCGGAGACATTGTAAGGTGGTATGGGCTGAGGTTTCATTGTTATGCCAATGATACCCAGCTCTACCTGTCTTTTGTGCATGACCAGCTGTGTGCCCTCTCAGTATTCAATAGCTGCCTCATTGAAATCCAAGACTGGATGAGTTCCAGTGGGTTAAAGTTGAACACGGGAAAGACTGAGGTTTTGGTGGTGGACCCTGGTTGCAGGATAGAAGGGTTAGGGATAGACTTGCCCTCTGGTTTATTCCTAGGAGGCGAGCAGATCCCTACCTCTGAACGCGTGCATGACCTGGAAGTGATACTTAATGATAGTTTGACTCTTCATCATCAGGTGTCTGCTGTCATCAAGTTAGCCTTTTATCATCATAAGAACATTGCCAGGATCAAGCACCTTGTTCCATCCAGTGACTTGCCAACTTTGGTCCTCGCCTTTGTGACCTCACACCTTGACTACTGTAACTCCCTGTACCTAGGGCTTCCTGGGGTTGATATCTGCCACCTGCAGCTAGTGCAGAATGTGGTGGCATGTTTATTGACTGGGGCATCAAGAAGATCTCATATAACCCCAGTGCTGCGTGATCTGCACTGGCTGCCAGTTCAGTGGCGGATCACCTTTAAGGTAGGTTTGCTAACTTAAAAGGTCCTACACAGACTGGGTCCTGACTACCTGAAAGAACTTCTGATTCCTTACACCCATGTGTGAGAACTCTGCTCGGCTGATGAGGGGTTGTTACAGATCCCGAGGGTTAGATTGAAGTCATTTGGGGCTCGGGCTTTTTTGTTTGCTGTCCCATCCCTCTGGAATTATATACATTGTCAGCTACGGAAGTGCAGGATGGTGGGGAGTTTTAAGCGGGCACTGAAGACCTTTCTTTGGGTTAAAGCATTTCCTGATATTCAATGATTTTATTCTTATTTATTATTTAATTGTGTTTGTTCTTATCTGTTGAAGCACCTTGATGACTTGAAAGGCGCTATACTAAATAAAATTATTATTATATATATATATACATACATATAACCTGTTTAGCTACTTTCATGTAAAAATCCGTTCAGTTCAATTCAAACATTTTGTACCTTTGCTACATGCAGTTGTCTTGTCACTGTCGGCCACTAATTCCAAGTTCTGGCACCCGCAAGACATCAGTGAGATAATGCACAGCACATGAAAAAGAAAAAAATACACAGACTCATAATTGTGTCCCAGAACATGAGAGCCCTGAACTCTATGCTGTCAGTGTGGGACACTGCAGAAGCCAGTGAACATTTCAGCTGGGATTGCAGACCACTGGAACAGGTAGGGCTATATTTGTAAGCACTGCCATTTATATGGAGGAATTCACTCAGGCACCACAACTATTATTTTCAAAATACAGGAAGTGGCTTCAGTGGCCTGCTTTGCTGTGAATCATTTGCTTTTGATAAACTGCACAAACGTGGAAGACTCAACTTGGCAGCTGCACACTGAGGCCTGAAACCAGTAGTTTTATTTTGCAGGTTATACAATGATTGTGCAGGTCTGTGGGTTTTTATGCCAATTTGAGGGTCTGACCCATGAAATGCAGGTCACTTTGGGGGCATGAACCCACTAGGTGTGTTGGTCTTTCTCCAGGATGTCATTTTTGTGGCTTTTGATTTTTTTCCTATTTTGAAAAAACAGAAAAATAATTTTTCTCTTATGAAACAGGATTTTTACCTTATGAAAAAGGAACAGATCTCACAAGAGCAAATCCTTTTTCGTGAGGTAAATCCTTGATTGAACTTTATCCCTATAACTTTAAGAGGAGAATTCCCATTGAAAACAATGTGAACTTAAACATTTTATAACTTTGCAACAGATTAATATTTTTCACCACACTAAGCATGGAACGTCTTTTATCCAAGCTGGTTGCTCCATAAAACAATCACACCAAAATTCCACACCATGTGGACACAACGTGATGAGGAAAAACTGCAAATAAAAGTGACTTTTAAGGTTTTAGCACAATCCGGATCTCAGAATCTATACATCTGACCAGAAAGAAACTTGCCACATCAAGAGAGCTACCCCACAGGACAGCACATACCAAATTTTGTATAAATCCATTGATTGGTTGCAAAGTAAGTTATTAAACTGCAAAATTTGAGGTTTAACATTAAACATGCTACTCAACCCTAACTATAGGGGCACAACTGTGCCCCAGTTATATATATATATATATATATATATATATATATATATATATACATATATAACTGGCAATCAAATTTTTTCTATGGAGGTGGACAGTTGTTATTTGCTGGTTATTATGGCATTTACATATACACTGATAATTTAGAGCAGGCGCTGTTTGGTTGTTTTCCTTTTTTAATGAACCACCACTGAAAATGATCACTGTATAACAGTCTTGGCTAAAACATCACTTCTTCATTTAAGTATAATAAGCAGTCACACAGAAAAAGTAGTTTTAGTACCCCCTTCATGCTGCAGCGTCTAGTTCCCGAGATCTTTATCTTCAGCATCCTTAAAATAAATAAATAACAGCATGGGACAGATCATGGTTCTGTCTATACGGGTTTCCCTTCCATTAGCATGGTGTGAGTTTTATCCCTCTCAGGGTAGTTTAAGGTTTGGGGCAGGCAGAGCTGACAGGAAAACAAGAACCTTTAAGCATTAGCACAGAGTTTACATTCTTAAACAGGAAAACCTCATTCTTTAACTTATTACTAGGGCTAACTCCGATATGTTTGCAATCCTTAAGAATCTAAAGCAACTTCAATCTTTCTTGTGCTTTAATAAACTTTTTAATGAATTATTTAAACTGATTTTCTTCATCCACATTTTTTTGCAGGACGGAAGATGTCAGAAACATACAGAAATAAACATGATTCATAAAATGGCAGAATCCCACACAAGATAATGACAGAATCCTTGCAAGGGTGAGGAAAAAATTGATGGTCAGAAGTTATATAAAATAACACATGGGGTAGTGTGGTTATTTGACTTTAATACACAATCTTGGTGGGTGATGCTTGAATAAACCCTTCAAGCTTCAGTCTGTGTATTAAATTATCGTAATGCACACCACCTCATGCATTATTCTATGTATAGTATGTATTATAGTGTCATGGTAGTACCACTATAATATGTGCATGTATTATAATGGTGCGGTATATGTAGGGTTGAGTAGGCTGTTTAAGGTTAAACCCATAACTTTGCACTTTAATAGCTTTGCCCTCACCCCCCATTCAACAGATTTGAATGAAATTTTGCAAGCATGGTCTCTGAGGCAAGGTCTCTTGATTGGCCAAGTTTTGTTCTGGTTAGACATGTAAATTGCAAGACCTGGATAGTGTGAAAAGTGAAGAAATTGTTTTTTTTTTTGTTTTTGTTTTTGTTTTTGGTTTTTTGTCATCTTCTAGTGCCCAGAAGGTTTGAAATTGTGTTCTGAAATGTTCAGGGTATAAAGGGATTTCCACACAATGTTGCCTTTTATTGGTTTCATGAAAAAATACTAATCTGTTCCAGAGTTATAAGGATTATACATTTTGGTTCTAAGTATGTTCAATGTGCTCTTTTGGATTGCTGTTTCATATAAAAGAAGAATTTGGCCCTGTGAAACAGAATTCTGTTTCATGAGAGGGTAATCCTGTTTTATGAGAAAAAAATCATCTTTTGCATGGTGGCTATCTTTGTTCTGTTGTTTTAAAGAAAAAAATGTTAAAAACCCATAAAAGTCATATCCTGGAGAGACACTGACACATGTATCTTCCTATATGGGACCCCACTAGCTGGATTCTGCAATTAGGTTTTGGAAAAAGGACCCAGAATTTTCTTTTTTAAAACATCTTAAAAATCTTTCTTCATGAAATGATTTTCTTGTTTTTCATAGCCTCATGAAACAAGAATAGGGCCATATGAAAGAAGATGAGGTTCATACGAAACAAGAATTTGGACATAAAGTTTTTTTCACATTCTTGTTTCATGCGATGTTGTAGAATTTTGCAATGTCTGCTGGCTAACTGGGATGCCTGAAAAGGAATTACCTCCCCCACAGGAGATTTTAAAGGGATTAGCAATGGGAGGTGAATGGGTTAACAGGTATGTTTATTTGGAAAAGTTGTTTTAAAATGGTCAAGGATAGTATAATTACTAACTACTCTAGTAAGTCTAGGGTGCAAAAGAATGCACACAGTCACAGACACAAATGGATAATCATGATATTACTGCTGTTGCCTGGATCCATGCATTCTAATCCAGGACCCCATGACAGTCAACCTTTGACAAACCCAGCCTACAATTCTAACACCTCTCCTTTTAGAATAGCCCATTTAAATGTGCAGAGTTTTGTGACTAAAAAAATCATTAATTGAATGTTGGATATTTGACACAAAATCAATGTTTTAGCTTTAACTGAGATTTGGCTTACTGATACTATTTCAAATCAAGACATTCCTATTCAAGATTATACTAACTTTAGGAAGAATAGGGTGGGTAAGAGGGGTCAGAGCTGTCTTTTTTATGTTTCTGAGCATTTAAGTGTTACTGAGCTTTCACTTACCTCTGACGATTCTCATTATGAATCCCTAACCATTCTGGTTAAATTTAGTTCTTTTATTTGTACAGCTTATGTTCCCCCTGAAACCTCTAATGTTGGTACACTTCTGCTTTTTAATAAACTTTCAGCTATACAAATTAAAGGGGATGTTATTATCTTGGGTGATTTAAATTTAAATTAGACATCAAGTAAAGCTCTGGACACTAAAAACGTTGTTATGGACATGGGATGGGAGCAACTGAGCTCTGATTCCACCTGAATCAATTATAAATCTGGTTATGGGTCTTTAATTGACTGGATAATTACCAACTATCCACAGCACGTTATTAACTTAGGTGTTTTTCCAGATGGAATCAGTGACCATAGCACTGTATACTGTGATTGGTCTGTTAAACATTCTAGGACAATTCATAAAACTGTCACATATTGACAAAACATTTGGATGAGCAAAAATCTTTTAATAAAATTTCACTAATTGATTGGTCTTTTCTAGACGAAATACATGAGGTAGATGTGGCCTATGACACTTTTTGCAAAATTTCTTCTGATTTGTGATAAACTTTTCCCCTTAAAAACAGTTAGAATTAGGAGTAATAATAGGGTCTGGACAACTCCCAGGCTGCGTGCACTAATAAGATCATGCAATAAGACCTGGAAGCTGTTTAGAAAACCTAAACAGCCACATCACCAACAAAAATATAAAGAACTGCATAACAAGTGTCAAATAACAATTCATGCTGGTAAATCTGAGTTTTACAAAGAAAATCTTACTGACGTTAATGGTAATGCAAAAGCCACTTGGAATATTTTAAATGACATCATGGGTAACGCAAGGGATTTAGATAGTTGTACTACCGAGGTGGGCGATTCAATAATTTCAGACCCCATAAAGATAGCTGAAACATTCAGCACTCATTTTTTCTAACTTGGATAGGTTTAAACCAGATGATGAGGCACCAGATGGATACTCTTTTGCTGGTGATAGTAATTTTTGGACTAGGGCAGCCTCTACTATTTCCAAATTTTATTTCCATTATCTCACTCCTAGTGACGCCTACAAGTACATTCAAAAGCTGAATCCTAAACCCAATCTTGTCCCAGACAACTTAAACTTTAGGATCTTAAAGTGCCTGATATCTGTTAAAACTGTGAGCACTTTGTATAACCTCATTTCTTCTGTGCCTTTGCTCCCCTTTGACCCTGCATTCCTGTGCTCTAGTGAGAGGGGCCAGGTGTAACGGAGCACACTTCATCAAGGAGGAGGGCATAATATAAGAACCTCATGCCTGCAGTATGAAAGCACGTAGCAGCGAAAGAGTGGCGCAGCCACTCGGGTATTAGAAATTTTATTAGTAACAATAGGAGCAAACTTGAGTAGTATTTCTGCTGAGATTTACTTATAAACTTATGGTTAATCTAACTGGAAGCTGAATATTTTTATGAGAGTCTGGGTAGGTTATCTGTTTCTTTTAATGTTAATCTTATACTGAGTTCTATTATGTGTTTTATTTTTTATTCTTTATTTAATTTATTTAATATATTCTGGGGGAGTTGTTTATATGTGCAAGTTTTATGTGGTATTTACTAAGTGGATTACCTGAGATTTCCTCTACCTTATAGGATTATCCCTGATATAATGAGGTAGTTGCTCATTATTTTATTAAAGTTTGATTAACAGGGTGGCTTAAATTTTCACAATGTTGATGTTATGGCGGGGAATTGTTCTGGTAGGGTGCCAGTTTTTAGTATGTGAAAATTCTGCTCAGAATGGAAAATCCTTTATAGAATGTCCATACTTGACAATAGAGTATAAGGGAACTATGATGGGAGAGAGAAATGTTCTAATTGGGTGGCAAGGGGACATCTTTATTAAATATCCATATTGAGACAACTTTGATCAAATGGGTGTATATGGGTAGTGAACTTCTATGTGGCTGGGGACATAATGTTGTTTTAGAAAGTGCCAAATCTAGAAATTGTTTAGTGAAGGGGAAATGTTTATATTTTAAAATGTCTAGAATGGGTAAATGGTTTGTAATTATAGGGTTAATGTTAAGTGGGGATGTTCAATGAAATCCTGGGCCTGTTGCTGATTTGAATCATGATTATACATTTGAAATGTTGAATGAAAAGGATTGAAAATTGTGCATATTAATATTTGTAGTTTGCTTAAGAAAATTGAGTATTTAAGAGAGTGGGTGGTTTATTATAAGCCTGATATTTTAATAATTACTGAATCATGGCTGCATACAAAAATTCCAGATGATGATATAGCCCTGGAAAATTTCCATATATATAGAAAAGACAGATCCAAAAGAGGAAGGGGAGTATTAGTTTATGTTAAAATTGGATTGATGTTAGGAAATGCAAGATTTGTATAATTGGACTGATTCAGAATTGTTACCATTAGAATTAAAGCTACCTTATTCTAAACCCATCTTATTGATTGGCATTTACGTCCATCACTAAAAGCAGCTAATGGTCTTCTCTGAAATACAGGATGTACTGAAGAATTATCAAAATTCACGTGAAATTTTGATAATTGGGGATTTAAATGTTGATTGGGAAATATAGATGCCCATCATAGTCTAATTGATATGGCTACTACATTGAATTTGGTGCAACTGATAAAAGATGTTACTAGGTTAAATGCAGTAAATCCCAGTAATTCAACTATGTTAGATCTTATTTTACTACAAATCCAGAAAAGTTTATAAGAGTGGGTGTTACCAGACTCAATGTCAGATCATCAGATAATTTTCTGTATTAGAAATCAGAAATCTAGAAAGACATTTAAGAATGTTGTACAAATTAGAGTCTTTAAACAGTTTGATTATGTTCAATTTATGCAGGAATTGGAAAATTATAACTGGGAGAGACTAGAACTAATTTCCAGTGTGGGGGATGCATGGGATATGTTTCAAAAGGATTTAATACAAATTTGCAATAAACATGCTCCTATAAAAACTAGGTTGATAAAATCAAACAAAGCACCATGGTATGACTCAGGTTTGTTTAAAATTAAAAGAGCTAGAGATCAGGCATGGAAACAAGCTAAATTAGCAAAGAGAGACCAGGACTGGTATAAATATAGGCAATTAAGAAATTTATATACAAAGGAAATTAGAAAGGCTAGATTGGCCTATTGTAACAAAAAATTGTCTAAAGAAATGATGGAAAACTCAAGAGTATTTTGGAACACAATAAATAAGATGCATAAGGGACTAAGTTTGGGATATCCTAATAATTTCCTAATTAATGGTAATAAGATGGATCTGGGAAACAAGGTAGTTAATGAGTGTAATACCTTTTTTACAAATATGGGTATTAATGAATTACAGTTGGGTGGAGGAGATGTTAATCAGGTTCTACAGAGAAATTCTCAGGCAAATGATACCGATAGAGTTTATGTACAATCTGGTAAACAAGTTGAGTTTGAGTTTACTTCTGTTACTAGAGGAGATGTTAGGGATCTATTATTTCAAATTAATACTAATAAAGCAGAAGGTATGGATGGTATCCCTAATATCTTATTAAAGTATGCAGCCCCTATTATTGATTTACCCTTAGCAAACTTATTTAATTTGTCTCTTCTCTCTGCGAAGTTACCTCAGACTTGGAAGACTGCCAAGATTGTGTCAATTTATAAGACAGGATCTAGGTTATTATTAGAAAATTATAGACCAATTTCTCTTTTACCAACAATTTCTAAAATTTTGGAGAAAATAGTTGCAAAACAATTACAGGTATATCTGAAAGATAATGAAATCCTTAACAGTTATCAATCCAGCTTTAGACCCGAGCATGGAACAAACACTGCCCTTATAAAGGTCACAGGAGATATAATGGAGAGTATGGACAGGGGGATGCCAGTGGGAGCAATTTTTGTAGACCTTTCAAAGGCTTTTGACATGCTGGACCATGGCATCCTCCTGTCCAGACTAAAAACCTGTGGTATGTCTGAGTCGGTTATAAATTGGTTTCGAAATTATCTTGACTCAAGATTGCAGCAAGTGACTATTAGAGAGTGGTCATCTGATTTGAAATTGATTGTGTCAGGAGTCCCACAAGGATCCATTTTGGGTCCTATACTATATAATTTATATATGAATGATTTGGGGTTTGAACAACCAAAGCTACAATACCATCTTTATGCTGACGATACAGTTGTATATTTTGCTCATTTATCAGTGAGAACTATTCAAATAGTATTACAACAGGCTTTTGATCAGTTACAGGAATTTTTGCTTAGATCTAAATTGGTTTTGAATGAAAAAAAATCTCAGGTAATGGTGTTTCATAGGGGTTATGGGCCTAACGCTAAATATGAGGGGTTACAAATTAAAACATTTTCAGGAAAAATCTTGCAACAAGTTGTTAGTTATAAATATCTGAGGTGTATTTAGATACAAAATTTAAATGGGACAGTCATATAGATAGTACCTTGACTAAAGTTGGTAAGTGCTTGGGGTCATTATATAGAGTAAGAAATAGTATGTCTTGGAAATTAGAAAATAAGTTGTAACTGTTGTTGTACTACCCATATTGAGTATGGTAATTTGATATATATGGTGCATCTAAAGAGCAACTACATAGGCTTAACGTTATGTATAATAAATTAATTAGATTTATACTGGGAGCTGCAAAGAGCGCACACAGAGTAGATATGTATAAAGAATTAGGCTGGCATACTTTGTATCAAAGACGGGCTCTTAGTACAATTATGTTAATGTTAAAATGTATCTCAGGAAAAGTCCCTAAATATATGGCTGAGTCCATTAAAATAAAAAGACCTATTGAGGGTTTGCGTTCTGCTAATTACTTTGGACTGTGCAGTCCCAAGTCATAGAATGGCTTGGGGGATAAGCATTTTTTTAATATCGGACCTTCTATATGGAATAAATTGCCTGGGGGTTTAGACCCCTTGAGGGAAATTTTCAGTTGCACCAAATTAACCAATGGCTTATCGAGAACACTAGTTATGATGGGAAATAGTTTGAATTTTAGGATGGTAGATTGTAACTTGTATTAAATGTATACTGTGAATTAATTATTGTTTTTTTGTATGTTTTTCTTGTCCTAGTTTGTTTTATGATTTCGGAACTGTGTTATATTTATTGATGTATAATTATAGTGTATAGTGTTCATTATATATTGTTAACTTATAAAAGTAACTGGAAATGACACCTGGATCTCACTGTAAAGGAGCTTCGGCTCAGTGGAGATATCCTTATTCATTTTTTGTATGAATAAAAATTTTTTACTACTACTACTACTTACTAAAGAGAGCTGGATACCAGATTGCTTACTTATTAACTAAACTTTTTCATTTTTCATTGTGTCAAGATGTATTTCCCAGTAAGTGGAAGTGTGCATTGGTGAAGCCCATTTTGAAATCTGGGAATGAGACACATTTGAAAGGGAATAAGACACATTTGAAAAACTATCGCCCTATCTCACTTTTTGCTCCATTGTCAAAAGTGCTGGAGAGGGTTGTCTCCAACCAGGTGACCGAGAATCTAGAGAAATATGGACTGTGGATGGTCTTACAGCATGGATTTCATCTCAAACACAACATGGAGACTGCCTTGGTGAGGTTCATGTGCTGATCGTCAAGCAATAGATAAAGGAAAGCTTGCCACCTCCGCCTTTGTGGACCTCACCAAGGCATTCGATCTGGTTGACCATGTTGAGTTATTGAAGATACTTTCTGCTGTCCATCTCTCAGATGATGTGATTGCCTGATTCAGAGACTACCCCTCCTGCAGGAATCGGAGAACTTCTATTAATGGAGTAACATCCAATGGAGCTACTATAAGTTGTGGAGTCCCACAGGACTTGATACTTGGACCCTTACTTTTCTCTCTTTTTGTTAATTCACGTTCTAATTTATTTAAACACACTGAACTTATTATCTACGCAGACAATGCTGTTCTTTTTTGTTCTGGATATGATTTATCCACACTACAAGCAACATTGCAATCTGAATTTAGTTTATTACATTCCTGGTTTGAAGCTCACAAACTAGGTTTAAATTCCAGTAAAACAAAAACAATGTTTTTTTCTAGTCCTAGGAAATGTCCCTCATTTGAATTATTATTATTATGTGATAATTGTGGTAATCAAATTGAGCAAGTGAGGGTGTTCAAGTATTGGGCCTGTTGTTAGACTCACACCTTTCATGTGAAACCCATTTAATTGATTTAATCAATAAGCTTAGCAGGAGACTGGATTTTCTTTTTAGAATACTGAAAAATCTCACTAATGAAGTTAGGTATATGCTAACTCACAGTCTATGATTGTCAGTTTTGGACTATGGTTCAGTGATTTATTCCTATACAACTGAAGGAATGTTTGCCAAATTGAGGTCTACATATCATATTATTCGATTTGCCATTGGCTGTCTAAGGTCTACACATCATTATCTTTATATAATTTATTTAACTGCTTATCCTTAGATCAACGTTTTTATTTTCATTTGTTATTGTTTCTTCACAAAATTCAACTTGGTCTACTTCCTCACAGTATAACCACTTTACTTGTCAGAAATGACCATTCAGTAAACACTAGCATGCATGATAGATTTTCATTTAAGGTTCCTCTGTACCATACAAAATTTGCATACTATACTATAACATTTTACCTATCACTGTCTATAATAAATTACCCAGCATTATAGTAGGTGTCTCTACAATGTCTAGTTTTAAGGCAAAGCTAAGCAGCTGTATGTTGATGAACTATGTATGCAAGTGCAATAATTGACTTTAATCTATTATATTTAAGTGTGTATTGTATTTGTTTAATGTATGTATGTGTAACACTGGACATCTGTGAAAATGGGTTAGTAACCCACAGATCTTTCAGTATAAAATAAAGATGAAATTAAATGAAATACAAAGTAATCCCCTTTCATGAGAATGCACAACCTCATGAAAGAGGATTGGTTCTTACAAAAGAAGAATTTGGACTTAGAGTTTTTTCACATTCCTCTTTTGTATGAAACAATCCTCTTTTGTGAGAACAACACAATCTCACAAAAGAGGATTGGTTCATACAAAGGAAGAATTTAGACTTACAGCAAGATTTATTTTCCCCATTTGAACTTTAATAAGTCATAACTCCCTCAATATTTGAAGTTAAAGGACAATAGGGACTATTCTCAAAAGGATGCATATGGTGCAAAGTGACTTGCATCCAACATGAATGATGCAAGTAGCAGTCTTTGCCACTAGTTGAGCCATGGAGGATTCTCAAAAGCAGCCTGTGACAACACACAGGCTGCTTGTGCCAAAGTGGACTTGCATCATGGTTGCACCAAAATCTCAGCTGTGACATGGTGCAAGGGGGTTTACAGCAGTTGCTATGCCCTATTCACAAAGGACAGCTGCCATATCCCCTAATTTGGGATTCTCAAACAACCCCCAGAGGACATCCATCAAAGTACATTTACACCAGCTACTGTATGAGCTGGTGTAAGTGTATTTTGCCATCCACCAGGGGTTGTGCCAATATGCCACAAGTGAACCATATATCCCTCTCACAATCACACATAACCCCTTATTCCTGATCCCCAATAATATTAATAATTCAGCCCGTGTGGGCTATCGGCACTGCTCACACACACAAACCTCGATCCCAGATAGTATTAATAATTATGCCATTGTGGACTACTAGCCCCCCCAACCCTGACCCCCTGATATTCATAACAATGAAGCCCTTATGGGCTAGCAGACCTCCCCCAGCCTGATTCCCAATCCTTGAACCCTGAACCCTGAAATATGTTTATGACACAGTTGTTAAAAAAATGTATTTCATATGCAGTGTAGCCCTGGTGGTCTACAGACCCCAACCCCCCACCTGGCAGTGCCAGACCACCCTGCTCCCCCAACCCATACCCAGCCAGCAACTGGCACAGACCACTTCTCACCACCTTGGCCAGCAGTCTACTAAGCTGTTCTATGAGCACAAACTATAAACTGTATGTGCTCAGTGAATGACAGCAGCTGTCATTCACTGAGCATGTACTATTTACAGTATGCTCTCATAGAAGAGCTTAGTCAGCCACTAGCCACCATGGTGAGAGGTGGGCTGTGCCTGTCACCATCTGGGTATGGGTCAGTGGGGAGCAGGGTGGTCTGGCACTCCAGATTGGGGGAGTAGGGGGCCACTAGACCACCAGGACTACAGTGCATATGAAATATATATTTTTTAACAACTGACATGAACATTTTTTAGGTCTAGGGTTCGGGGCTGGGGGGTCTGCTAGCCTACAATCACTTCATAGTTAAGTATATTGGGGTTGGGAAGGGGAGCCAATAGCCCACAAGGGCATATTTATTAATATTATCAGGGATCGGGCCATGTGTGTGTGGGGGGGGTTGATAGCCCACATGGGCTGACATTAATAAAATAGGGGATCATGGTGGGGGGGCACTTGTGCACTGTTATTGGGCAAGGCCGCAGGCCTGTGGCAATCTTTTCAGGTGAGTCCTCCATTTAGCACATGTCTGGTGTTGGTGCAAATGGCAGGACTTAGCCACCAGGACCCTGCCCTATTTTGAATTGGTTGCAGGGTCCCGGGTGCATCGACATGTGGAGCAAGTCACCTTTGGTGCAACTTGCACCATTCCTTTGAGAACTGAGCCCAATCTGTATATCAAAAGAAAAGTCTCAATGAGTTCTATGACACTAACACATAGTGCCCTCCAAGCAAATTCAGGGGCTATATAAAAGACATAAAAAATATTTAATTTAAATTGCCATAGGATAATATTGCAACTTTAAGAAGCTGTAACTCCATCAGTCTTTGGAGTTAAGGAACAATCTATAAATCAAATAAAAGTTCTCAATCAGTAGTACAAGCAAAACACATAATAGCCCCCCCGAAAGTCATGGGGTATACAAAGCACCCCAATATTATCTCCCAACTTTACCATGGTACCACATCCACAATTAAACTACAGTCATCATCAGAAATGCATCAGTGGTGTATCACCTCTTGGATGACAGAAATCAAAACTTCAAGACCAAAGTGATAAAAATTTATTGAGCTATGGCAAAAAAAAAAAACACACACACATTTTTGGTTATGTACAATCAACCACCAGGAGTTAAGAGCCACAGTTTATATATTTGTTCTTTGAAGTTGTCCACACACACACACAAAAGTTACAACAAAGAAGATATATTGCTTTTCTGGAGGAATGAAAGGGCAGGGCTCTGCACATCCACACCCGGATACACATGTGTATCAGTTGATGCAAGGGAGTATGGGCCTGGAGGGCCTTGTGCTTCTTTACTCACATGGATGTATTCACACAGGCCACAAAGGGACCTATGTGAATGAGGATATGATTCTATTTTCTCAAAAAGAAAGGAAATTATTTGCAAAAACTGCAGTAATGCACCAGTTAGGGTTCAGATTAAAGTGATAAAAGTAGGGAAGTGTGGTGTTATGGTTTCCAACTCTAACTCCGTAGCCCAATCTCAGAAGCAGCAAAAAGAAAAGAACACTATGGTTTCTGTTGTCCTCACCCTTGGCAAATCAGGGGTGGGGTCTTCCTTGGGGTTTTCAACCCTAATACTTACCCCAATCATTTAATAAGGTCATATGTGATCAGTTTTCTTCAGCCAGGGCCTACATGTTGTTCACAACATGTAGGGAGATACAGTTCTATACATTTGAAGACTATATCACAATGGGGTGAGCATTAGGGTACAGTACCCCAAGGAAGACCACACCCCTTATTCACCAAGGGTTGGAAAATGCCAGAAATGACTGGATGAACACCACTGAAAATGCATTTGAGTATACTTTATTTTCACTTCACACGCCTCTGGGCAATGTTTCATGGCCAAGCCACTATATCAAGCCCTCTGTGTTGCACTGTTAAGAAATTATTTACACATCAAATTTACTGCCACTTCCTCTCACTAGTCATCACACTGCTCCCCAAAACAGAAGTTCATTTTATAACTTAAAATGTAATGAAAATCAGACCCCATGGAATTCCAACACCACTGTATTCATTTCATTATTGTATTAATTTTTTTACCCCAATATACAGATGTTATACCCCAGAATCCTCTGTTTATGACTTTGCTGTCCATTTAAATTTCCATTTCCCCCAGTCTTTCATATATCTGCAAATACTAGCAACAATTGCAATTTCCATTAAAAATCCTAATACCTCACTTTTCCTTGCTTTGTAGCTCCGTATTTCATCAGTCCATTTCATTCAATTGAGAAATAATATTACTTATTAGTTCTTCCACCCTACACTTAAATGCCTATGTTCACATTTTATTTCCATCCTAATTCCATTCCTTAATTTGACTAAATCATTCTCAACTCATAATGTTTCTGTTACACTTCAAAGGTGACTCTACACTGAATTTCTCTAAATTAATATGATTTCTATTTTTGCCTGTATGATGACATTATTAAAAAGCATTTAAGTATCCCACACATTTAAAGTGCAAAAGTCAGATAGTTCATCAATAGTTCCACAGAGGAGTAGGGTACTTGCTACTGCAATTGGGGATGCACATGATTGCCAGATGACTCCTACTGTGCATAAGAGCTGCTGCTGCTCACACATGCCTGGTATTTATACTGCAATGCGGTGGGGGGATTGACATCACAAGTGACATCTACACTGTCTCTGCCTACAGTGCTGCTACAAATGCCTGTGAATCACAGGCAATAGGATAAACTCTGTGGTACAGGGAGATAGATGGATGGTGGAGTACCTGGTCCCTGGGTGAGACATCCAGAGAGGCAGTTTGCCCCCACCCATGGCTTTTGCCAAAATCAGCACTTCAATTCTGTAAGAATTTTGATTTTATTCATTCCATTTCAACATATATTCTCATCAAAAATTAAATTTAACCTCTTTAAAATTATAAGATATAAATACTCACTCTCCAGGAGTCACCATGGGAGAAGTGCATGAAGCAGACATGTGTGGAGCCCATGGCAAACACCTTTCTACTGTATTAGATCACAACATCATAGATCACAAAATCAGAAGAATTACTAACAACTGTATGATAGTTTGAAACTCAGATGCCCCTAGACATCCCTGAATTATTCTAAAAGATATGACCAATAATACGATCCATCAAATACAGTCCCTTTCAAATGTATTATTGAAATGAGGCACAAGGGAGCCCCCCAGTGTCCATTCACCAGTAAAAATTACAGTCACATTCTTTGTTGAGTCCAATATCTGGATTTATGCAGTCCAGCATAAAAAATCCAATAAACTTCATTTTTAAGAAATATTTTGTCCAAGTCGACTCTTTTCGTTGTTGGTTGCTGTGCATGTGCCAGGCTCCAAAACCTAAGAGTCCATCACCAAATAATGTCTGATGTGATCTGTTTTCTTCAGTCAGGGCCTACAGGTTGTTCACAACATGTGGGGAGACACAGTTTTATACATCTGAAGACTATATCATTGTGGGGCAAGCATAAACATTCAGTACCCCAAGGAAGACCCCACCCTTGATTTGCCAAAACGTAGGACAGCAAGCACCATAATGTTATATTCTTTTGCTGCTTGGAGGGGTTGGTTAAGGAGTTAGGGTTGAATACCCTCATGCCACATTTACATACTTTTGTCACTTTAATCTGAACTCTAACTGATGCATTAACACAAGTTTTTTTTTTTGCAGATATTGTTATTGTTGGCTGGTCATTTCTATGTTAAACCCCAAAGTTTTCTCTTTAATAACTTTGCAAACTGCTTGTCTGATTTGCTTGAAATGTTGCATGAACATTGTCCAACCATAGATCTCTAGATCTGGAAAGTCTTGTTCCTGTCAGATGTACAGTTGCTGAGTTGTGGAGTGTCAACAATGTAAAAAATCCTCAACTTTTGTGCAATTCTTTGTCAAGCTCCAGAGAGAGAGAGAATGGTGTGTGTGTCTAGCTTCAAATGTACATTTGAATATGTGGTCTGGGTCAGGGTGGTGCCTTTTAAAGATTTGGTGAAAAAATATTAATCTGTTCAAAAGTTATAGGTTTTCATGTCCCATTTTAGCCTATGGCAAAACATTTTTATGTGCTATATGAAAACATTTTTGGTTTTCGTGCTCCAGATTTTTGATTTTGTGCTGCTGCCATTTTGTTTTCAGTTAGCGAGAGACAAAAAACATTGTAAATTGAAAAATAACACCTCTTGCTAAATACCAACACTTGTGTTTATTTATTTGGGCCTTGAGGAACTTGTCCTTGACATCAGCTTTTGCACAGGTAGTCTGGAAATATATTTTTCTAAATTTTCCACCGTTTTAGTGTTTTGTTTATGAAAACGTTTTAGTGTGAGTGATAATGACCATGCACAAAATAAAAGGTGGCTCAACAACTTATTTTTTGTGCACAAAAAGATTTTATTAAAAAGAATAGGGGTGTTGCAAAAACATTAAAGTTGTTGCAAAAACAATGCTTGAAAACATTGTTGAAATTGTACCCAAAACAGCAATTCTTTGCCACCCCACTGCATCAAAAGTGTTGGGGCTTTTGGGTTGAAATTTGGAGGGTGGCACACCCTGGTCCCACACATGTGCATTTTGGTGGTTTGGTCCCAAAGCATTCAACAGGCCCATAGTTACAGTGCTCCAAAGTTCAGAAATGTCCCATAGGCTAACATTGAGTGCCTGTGGTGACTTTTGGTGCCCATATCTCAGAAACCATTTGAGATACAGATTTTTTGCTACCTGTAGATGGACTAAGCATGCATGGAGATTTTAAATTCATGATTATAACTGCTGTGAAGTTTTTTTCCTGGTTGTTACAGGTACTGAGATATTGCCAAATAAGTGCTACAAGGGTTCCTTTTCAGTACTATGGGGCTACTGTATGGCTCCGTACTTACATGTAAGTGGAAACACAGGGCCCAGGGGACCCACACTCCCACATATACATACCATTACACAAAAACTGGCAACTTTAAGGGAGCACAGGGCCTGGAGGGCCCGTGCTCCCACAGATACATACCAGTTGCCAGTTACATTACACTTTCTCAAAAAGAAGAGACATTCATTGCAAAAAACATTGTTAATGTATCAGTTAGAGCTGATAGCACAGCAACAAAAGTATGGAAATGTGATGTTAAGGTTACCTCCACCACCACCAACCCACCACCACCCTCCACAAACCAACAGACATCAGAGTGTGCCATGGGGTCATCAGGTCTAACTCTCACCCCATTATCCTACACTGTAGCATGTCAGCTTGCTTACCCATGGAATGTGGTGAGAAGTGGCTGATGATCTACGGCACACCCCAACATCTGTTGGTGTGGAGGGTGGGGTGGGGTGATGGGGTAACCCTAAATCACATTTCCACACTTTGTTGTGGTGCTATCAACTAACTGGTGCATTACCAATGTCATTTGTAATGAATATATATATATATATATATATATATAGAGAGAGAGAGAGAAGAGCGCGCATATATACAGCATATATATATATAATTAGTTTAATATCAAACCCAACATTTTACACGTTAATAACTTTGTCTCCATACAACAGATTTGCCTGAAATTTTGCATGTGCAGTCTGATACCATAGATCTCTGCAATTAGAAAGTTGCATTATAGTCAAATGAATAGTTGCAGAGCAGCAGAACACCAAAAAAAAAACAAAAAAGAACTTTTGGCATGTTTCTTTGCTCACGCCTACAGCTCGCACAGTTTTTCCATTTGGTCTGAAATCTTTAGGGAAGATGCAGTCTTGGTCACTGGTGTGCCTTTCAAAGAGTTGGTGAAAAAATATTAAACCATTCAAAAATTATTCAAAAAACAAGTTTACTATTATAGTCAATGGGGGAAAAAATATATGTGTCTCTCAAAAGCTGCCACCAGTACATTTTACTTTCACAAATGGCCCTTTTACTTTCATGCAGTGGCCATCTAGTTTTCAGTTAGTGAGAAAGAAAAATGACTGGTGTTTAAATTTTGGACCCCTAGGTAAACACTGAATGTTGTGTTTACCTAGTTGGGTCCTGAGGATGCCAGCCCTATCTCTTTTTTTGTGTAGAACCCACCCAGATATGCAGTTTTAAACATCGGAGCCCCAGTACATTCACAAATTGCCATAGAAACAGCCACAACACTTTTTCAAATCATGAAAATGTTGTGCCATTTTTGCAAAACTGTCACAATTTGTGACAGCACTTTGCCCCAAAAACTGCAAATCTTTGTCATCCCCCTGCAACAAAATAGTTGGGGCTTTTGGGCTGCAGTTTGCAGGGTGGCAAGCCCTGATCCCACAGATGTGTCTTTTGGAGGTTTGGTATCACAACATTCAACAGGCCCAAAGTTACAGCATTCTGAAGTTGAGAAATTTCCCATAGGATAACATTGCAGCACCTGTGATGCCTTTTGGCGCCCATATCTTGAAAACAAAGTGAGATACGGATTTTTCACAACCTACAGCTTAGATCACCTTTTGGTGATAAGGTGATCTAAGCTGTAGAAAGAAGTTTGGAAATCGTAGATTACACCTACAGTGGACATTTTTTCCTACTTGCTATGGTTATGGAGATATTGGCGAAAACGTGTTACAAGGATTTCAAGGTTTACGTCTTAGTGCTTTCTGTGCCCATATCTCATAAACAGTGTGAGATGCAGAATTCATTGACGTAACTTTCATGTAGGTTATGCTATCATGATTACAATGGCACTTGAATTTTTTTCATAGCTGCTACGGTTGCTGAGATATTGGTAAATTAGTGTTACAAGTGTTCCTTTCCCTATATGGCTTCTGTATGGCTCTGTAGTCATGTGTGAGTGGGAGCACAGGGCCCAAAGGGCCCTTGCTCCCACATACCTGTACCATTATGTAAAAAATGGACAATGTGAAGGAAGCGCAGGGTCTGAAGGGCCCACGCTCCCACTAACACATACCAGTTACCAGCTACATTACACTTTCTCAAAAAAGGAAAATTCATTGCAAAAAAACTCCATTAATGCATCACTTAGGGTTCAGAGCACAGCACAAAAGCATGGAAATGTGGTGTTAGGGTTATCACCCCTACCACCCGCACTCCAACCCCCTCCACACACCAGTAGACATTGGGGTGCACCACGGGGTCATCAGGCCTATCTCTCACCCCATTCTCCTATACTGTAGCATGTCAGCTTGCTTACACATGGAATGGGGTGAGAGTTGGACATGATGACCTCATGGCACACCCTGACATTTGTTGGTGTGTAGGGTGGGAGGGTGGGTGGTAACCTAACACCACATTTCCATGTTTTTGTCACTGTGCTATGAATCCTAACTGATCCAATAATGGAGTTGTTTTGCAATGAATATATATATATATCTATATATATATATAATACTGGCATGGTCATACCAGTATAGTTAGGGTTGCCCGGCCACTTCTATGTTAAACCCCACATTTTGTACTTGCAACCATATGAATGATATGCCTGAAATTTTTCATGCACCATCTAGAGTCATAGCTCTCTGGATCTGGGAAGTTTTGAGCCAGTTGGTGATGCAGTTGCAGAGCTGCAGAGTGCCAAAAAATTTGAAATTTACCATTTAGATGCAAATTCTTTGCTTGTCTGCATCTCTGAAATGACTTTGGGGTCTGGTCTGAAATTGTTAGGGTACATGGGGTCTGGGCTGTAGATAAACCTTTTGAAGGTTTGGTGAAAAAATATTAATCCTTTCAAAAATTATAAAACTTTAAAGTTTACCATTATAACCTAGGGGGGAAATATATGTACGCCTTGAAAGCACTTTTGGCTTTCTTGAAAGCACTTTTTGCTTTTGCAAATGGGAAAGTTAGTGTCATGCTGCCACCATCTTGTTTTCAGTTAGCAATGGGGGAAAAACACTCTAATTCAAAAAACACTTCCCCTTGGTAAACACCAGCACTTGCGTTTACCTAATCGGGGCCTGAGGGACATGATTCTGGCATTTTTTGTTTAAAATAGTGGCTGGAAATATAATTTTTGTATTCGATCATTGGTAGTGTTGCAAATTTGTGGCACTATTTTTGCAAACTTGCTGCAAATAACTACTGCAAATTTGTAGCTCTATTTCAATAAAAAATAACCATCGGCCCCAGAAAAAAAGTAAAAAGCAGTTCTGGCCATTAAAAAAAAACACCAGAATTGGATTCCTCAGCCCATTTAGTTACACACCTGTTGGTGGTTACCTAAAAAAAACCATTTTCCCCATTTTAGTGAGCTTAAGGGGAAGGAGGCCAAGGAATGTTAATTAATATAAATATATTTTGTCAACAGCGGTGTGCCCAATCCCGCTATTGGCACTGTAAATCCCTGCCAGTGTGGGACAGTGGGGAACCCACTCCGACTGTCCTGAAACATGATTGGTTTTATATTTGCCTGCCAACGGGGGGTGTCCAATCCCCCTATTGACACTATAAGCCCCCCATCAGTGTGGGAAACTGGGTAGTCCACTCCCAGTGTTCCCAGATATTATCTACTGCCCCCCCAGCAGTGTGGGACACTGAGGAGCCCACCCCCAGTGTCCCCAAACATTGTCAAAATGAACTCTGTAAGAAAGAAAACAGTTCCCCAGCATCTTTTTCTTTCTCCTGGAAAAAAGAAAATGGTCCCTCGTCCTCTCTCCCAACCATCTCCCCCATCCTGACCCTCCCACTGTGCACCCACTACTCCAGATCCCCCTTTGCCCCTATACTTACCAATGGAGGTTGTCGGTTGTCATCTTCTGTGAACCAGGACACATCAACACTCTTCAAAGCCAAACCACAAACTAAAGAATCAAGGTAAGTGCTGTATAATGGTTGTCAATGGCGTTTTGGACTTATGTTGCTATCTTGGCCATTTTATGGAATTTTTTCACCAAATGTTCAACATGGGCTTTTTGGGACCCCACCTCATGTACACTGTCACTATTATTTTGTTAATCATACCAGTAAGATGATTCTGTGGTCACCATGTAGAATCCCCTTTTGATAATGAGTACAAAAATGACAGTGCCAGTGTTCATGAAGTGGGGTCCCAAAAAGACCATGCTGAAAATTTGGTGTAAAAAAACCCCAAATCACCCGAGTTACACACGGTCATTAAAATTTTCCTACACACATGCCTAACTTTGGCAATTTTTAATATTTTCACTCCAAATTTTTAACATAGCAATTTTTTCACACCACCTCATGAGCATTACAGCTGTCATTTTTCACATTCTGCCCAAAATGTGTTTTTGCACCTGTGGTGCAGAATAGCATGTTTGTTGTGCAAAAGCACCTTTCAGGAATGAGTAACAAAACAACAGTGCCAGTGTCCATGAGGTGGGGTCTCAAAAAAAAACATGTTGAAAATTCGATGAATGAATTCTTAAAAATGCTCAGGTTACATGTGTACATTGAATTTATTTTACACATGCGCATAACTTTGGTACTTTTCAATATTTTGCCGCCAAATTTTCAACATCGCCATTTTTTCACACCACCTCATAAATGGTACAGCTATTATTTTTCATATCTTGCCCAAAATATGTTTTTGCACCTGTGGCACAGAATGGCATTGCAGCTGTGCATAATTACATTTTGCCTTGCATTTCACAATATTTCTGTACCAGGGTACAGTACATGAGGTGGGGTATTAAGATGGATATGCTGACAATTTGGTCACTGTTGTTCAACACATGGAAGTGCAGGGCTGCATCTACTGAGGAGCTGGGGACCCTGCACTCCCAAAGGAAAATAAGGATACTATTATACTATCTCAAAAAAGTAAGGAAATACATTGCAAAAAAACTCCTTTAATGCATCAGTTAGGGTTCCTATTATAATGACAAATGTATAGAAATTCGGTGTTAGGGTTCCCAACCCTACCTCTCCACCCCACCCTCCCCACACCAGCAGGCATCGGAGTATGCCTTGGGGTCATCGGACCTAACTCTCACCCCATTCTCCTATACTGTACCATCTTAGCTTCCATACACATGGAATGGGGTGAGAGTTAGGCCCGATGACCCCAAGGCACACTCCAATGCCTGTCAGTCTGTAGAGGGTGGGATGGTAGGGTTGGGAACCCTAACACCAAATTTCCATACTTTTGTTGCTGTAATAGGAACCCTAACTGATGCATTAGCAGAACTGTTTTTAAATGTGTGTAGATGTAAAATGTTTGTTAGTGCATCAGTTAGGGTTAAAGAAACAAAGATAGGGAAATGTGGCATTAGGCTTTCCAACCCTAACATCCCACCCCTCCACCCTGCACAGATGAAGAGGCATTGGAGGAGGCATTGAGGTTGTCTGCCCTAATGCTAACCCCATTCCATTAGAAAATAAGTTGGATGTCTGCAGCACAGAAGTGATCACTTGGACTGATGACCCCAATGCTGCCCTGCAATGCCTCTTCATCTGTACAGGGTGGGGAGAATGGGGTGTTAGGGTTGGAAACCCTATCACTACATTTCCCTACTTTTGTCGCTTTAATCCAGACTGTTGAATTAATGACATTTTTGCAACTTATTTCCTTATGTTTTGAGATAATATAAGAGAATCCTTATTTAATGGTAGGTGCGCAGAGTCCTTTGGACCCTGCACTCCCATCCCCCAATCAAGGTACTATAACAGTATCCTTATGATACAGTGGGACTGCAGGGTCCTTTGGGCCCCTAGCTCCCATTGCTCCATTGACAAATACTCATAACTCTGCCATTTTTACTCATTTTTACCCCAAATGTTCAACATAGCTGTCTTATGACCTCACCATATGTATCCAGCACAGAACATTTTCAAACCCCCTCAAAAACCTAACTCTGCACAACTGTAATGACATTCTGCACCACGAGTGTGAAAACACATTTTGGCCAGTATTTTAAAAATAACAACTGTCACATACATCAGGTGGAGTAATATGCACGAACATACAAAACTGCCAGCAGATAAAGGGGTTATGGTCTATCAAATCTGCTCAATTGTGCAGCTAGAAGCCCTTATACTGCAGCTGCCCATCCGTCCCCTTCCCCCCTCCAGTGACCTTCCACCATACCCTGTCCCATCCCCTTTAGCAGCAGCCCACTGTTCTAGAGCATACCACTTCCTCTGGCAATGCATTCCACCCAGATACCACCCTCTCCATAAAAAATTGTCTCCTCATTTCCCTCCTGATCCTTCCCCCTTTTAATCCATGTCATGCCCTGAGTGTCCCTCCCTCTCCTTAATTTAAAAAGCACCTGGGTGCCCATCTTATTTATTCCCTTCATGTACTTGATGGATTCAATCATGTCCCCCCATCCCTCCTCTCCTCTAGGAAGTAGCTGTTCAACTCCCTCAGCGTGCTCTTATAGGGTAAGTCCCCTAGCACCTAGATCATTTTTGTTGCCTGTGCTGTCCCCCCCTTCCAGTAACCTAATGTTCTTCTTCAGGTACGGTCACCAAAACTGCATGCAGTACTCCAGGTGTAGTCTAGCCAGTGACCTGTATACCGGCAGGATCACCTTCCCCCTTAGAGGATATATCTCTGGCAATACAACCCAGCATCCTGTTGGCCTTTGCAGCTGCCTTTCTGCACTATGCTTAGTTGTTCATTGCTCCCATTATGATCACCCCAGATCCTTCTCCTCTTCCATCTTGGCTAGTTGAATCCTCCCTTCTTGGATTTTTTGTGCTGAAATGTAGCACCTTGCATTTCTTGGCATTGAACCCCAGCTGTCAAGTGTCTGACCAGACCTCCAATTTTGCCAGACTATTTTGCAACCACTGCCACCCTTCTACATCATCCACTACTGCTCCCATCTTGGTGTCATCTGCAAATAGACTGATCTTGAACTTGATGCCTATTGAGTTGTCTGCTATGAAGATCCCAAACTACACCATCACCAGTACAGAGCCCTGTGGCACCCAACTTGTCACAGCCCTAGGAGATGAGAGCTCCCCTCCCACTACCACCCTCTGCTGTCTCCCTTGCCACCAGTTCACTACCCAACCCAGCATCTTTTCCCCTTCCCCTGTGCCTTCCAACTTACTTTCTGGCCTCCCATGCAGCACTGAATCAAATTCCTTACTGTAGTCCAGGTACATGACATCCACTGCATGGCCCCTGTCTTATTTACTGGTTAGCCAGTCATAGTACTCCATCAGGTTGGTCTGACAGACTCTGCCTGAGACAAGCCCATGCTGTTTGCTGTCCTGCAGCCCAGAGCTGCAGAGGTTGGTTTCTAGGAGGGAAACCAACCTCTCCTTCAGGATTATCTCCATCAGCTTTCCCATGATGGATGTGAGGCTTACTGGTCTGTAGTTCCCTGGCTCATCCTTGGGGCTGTTCTTGTGGAGGGGTACCATGTGAGCCATCCTCCAGTCCTGAGGTACACTCCCCATGTCCAAGGAGGCATTGAACAGGTCTGCCAAGGGCTCTGCCAGGACTTCTGACAGCTCCTTCAGCACCCTGGGTTGTATGCCATCTGGCCCAGGTGCCTTGTCCACCCTCAGTGCCCTCAAGTCCTCCAGTACTATGCCCACTGGGATTTTCTCATCTGTCACTTCCTCTCCCGTGCCCACCCTCCCACCCCCACCACACTTGGGTACAGCTCCCCCTTTTTCTTTAGTAAATACTGAACATAAGTATTCATTAAATGCTTTTGTCTATTCTGCCTCTGTTTCCACCTACCTCCATCCCTCTTTATCCATTCTATTTGGTCCTTACAACTCCTTTTCTCCCTGATGTACCTGAAGAAGTCTTTCTCCTCCTCTTTGATGTCCTGTGCTAACCTGAGTTGCCTGGAAACCTTGGCTTACCTGACTGCACTTGTCACCTCCCTTGACTCCTTCAGGTCTTTCTCTCAGTCATTCCCTCTCCCTGTTTTTCTGTACCATCTAAAGGTGGCTCTTTTCTTCCTTAGTTTTTCCATGACCCCCCTGCTCACCCAGCTAGGCTTCTTGGCCCTAGCCCTCTTACTCTGGACCCTTGTACGTGTTACAGTTGCCTCCTCAATTCCCAATTTAATGACTTCTACTTCTCATTAGTGTCCATATTTGGATGAATCTTGGCTGGATACCCCAGTACTATTTCCCTCATCCTCCCAAAGTTGGCCCTCCTGAAGCCTAACACCCTTGTGCCTGTTTCTACTCTCCATTTCCCCATGTTTATTGTGAACCTCACTGGTGGTGGTCACTTCCTGCCAGCGGTTACTCCATCCCCAGCTCCCTCACAAACTCACCATTTGCCAGCACAAGGTCTAGGGTGTTCCAAAATCTGGCTGGCTCCTTGACCATCTGCAACTGGAAGCTGTCTTGGAAGGCATCCAGAAGTACCTGTCACCTTCGATTCATGGTGACTGGGGTACCCCAATCCATTCCTGACAGGTTGAAGTCCTCCACATTCACAGTGCTTCCCCTTCTGTGGGTTCTTCTGATCTGTTCTGCTAGTTTCTTGCCTAACTCCTCAGTCTGAGAGGGTGGGCTGTACACCACTCCCATCCTGAGGGTCCTATTTCTGGAGTCCTAGAGCTGAACCATTAATGACTCTGTGCTGCCCTCCTCACCTTCCTGCCTGACACACTTCAGTCCTTCCCTCAAACACAGTGCCACCCCCACTCCTTTCCCTTTTACCCTGTCCTTCTGAAATATCCTATACCCTGGTGCTGCCAGATCCCAGTCATGGTAATTGGTGGCCCATGTGTTGGTGATGGCTGCCATGTCTACCTCCTCATCTGCCATGAGAGCATGAAACCCTGCTGTTTTGTTCTCTAGACTCCCTAACATTCAAGGTTACCACTTTCCACCCTGCTTCCTTCCCCCCTTTCCCTACTTGCCCTCCCTTTCTAGCATCCCCTCCTGACCTCCGACTAATTCCCTTGCTGTTGGTATGGGGGTAGAGCTCATTTGGCTTCCCTTCCTGTGGATCCTGTCTGACTCCTGCCCACTTGCCACACCCTCTTCTTGTTTAAATTCTTACTGTTTGCTATGTATTCTCCCAGTTTCTGTTTCAATACCCTCCTTTCCTCCTCACTTAAGTGTAGCCTGTCCTTAGCGTAGAGATCACTGACCTCCCAGGTCCTTCCCCACCCCCATCCAGCCCGCACCCTTTGGACTGACACCATTCCCTTAGCCACATGTTAAATTCCTCTATTCTCAGATTCCTTGCTTGGCTCACCCTGGGTACCATAAAGCACCTCTGAGAAAGTTACTGGTTTTCCTGCCTCCTCACAAATCAGCACCAGCTCCTCAAACCTCCTCGGGACTACAGCTACTGTATTTCCCACCAGGTCATTTGTTCCCAAATGCAGAACTATGTGAGGTTTCTCCCTACCCCTCCAAGCATCAGATTAACACAACCTTTATGTAGTCATGCCTGGCATGGCCTCCACCCATATGTGACTATTCCTTTCCCCCTTGCTTCCCCATCTGATCCCTTTCAGAACTGAGTTTCCCAGCACTAGGATTCCACCCCCATTTTAATGTTCTACACACCTTGTCCTTTCTTTATCCAGTCCCCTTCCTCTCCACTCCTCCTCCTCATGCACAGTTGTTCCCCATTCCACTCCTGTTATAATGACCCCTATCTCTGCTCTACCCTCCTTCTCACCTTTCTCCTCTGATTTTACCTCCCCTCTCCACTGGGCTTCACCTGCCTCCTCTCCCCCACTTGTTCCTATCCCTTTCTTCTCATACCTTCCTTACCCCCTTCCTCACAACTCCCCTTACTCAAACTATCCCCATATCATATCCCCTCAACCCCTTGGCTCCCCCTCCTGTTCCCATCTCACCTGGTCTGCCATCAGCTCCTCCACCCAGCACTCCCTCTAACACATCCCCTAATCCTGCCAGTACTGCAAACTGATATTTTGATGTCCCTTCACTACCACCTATTTCCTCCCTACATCTCCTCACCACCCCACCACTGCTGGCTCTGTCACCATTAGATTCCTTCTTCCCTCCCATCCTCCATTCCTCCCCTTTCCTACCCTCATTTGTCCTCTGAGCCAGGACCCCCTGTCTCCTTCCCTGTCTGTCTTCTTCTTTCCACTCCTCCCCTTTCTCTTTGATCTGTCCTCCTCCTCCTCCTCCTCCTCCTCAGTTAACCTCCTTTCCTCCACAGCTGTTGAGCTGTCCTCCATTGTAGCCCACATTCCTCTCCTAAGCTCCATTTGTAAACAGCTGATCTCTTTCCTAAGCTGCCTTATTTCCCTGCACACCAAACACTCTCCCACTCTCCATGCAATTTTCAGAAAGATTGCTGCTCCACAGTTGTTGCAGCCCACCACCCTTCCCATCTCACAATTTTCCCACCAGTGTCCCTCCTCATTTTCGGTAGAAGGATGTCCATACCACACTCATGACCCCTACCATCCACCTTTTTTAATTCTGCCCATGGTTCCCCCAGTTCTCTGATACCTTACTCTCATTTGAAAGTTAGCCAACCAACAAGCTTGACCCACCAAACAGTACAGTGCAGTAACAGGGTTATGCTGAAAATATGGAGTGAAAATACAGACAATTTCTAAAGTTACGAGTGTGCGTAGCAAGATAGCAAAGGATGCTCATAAACCAGATTTTTTTTACATCTTGACTCCAAATTTTCAACATAGCCTTCTTATGACCCCACCTCATGAACAATATGACTGTCATTATGCAAATCCAACTGGAATAGTGATTTTGCAAACTGAATGCAAAATCAGCATTCCAGCAGGAGTTGCATAACAGCAGTCATAGTATTCATAAGGTGGGGTCCCCAAACAGCCAAGCTGAAAATTTGGGGTCAAAAGGAAAACAAAATGGTGAATAATGCTGAAAGTTGAAGCCCTGCCATTGTCTATTCCTTTTTCGTGAGGTGTCATAATCTTTTTCACCAGCCGATTCCTTTTTTGTGAGGTATCATAATCCTTTCTTGTCATGCAAAATTGGAGTCATCTGCCCTAACACTCATCCCATTCCATTAGAAAATAAGCTGTGTGGCTGCAGCATAGGAGAATGGGGTGACCATTAGGGTGGATGACCTCAATGCTGCCCCCAATGCCTCATCATCTTTGCAGGGTGGGGGGGTGCTAGTGTTGGAAACCCTAATGCCACATTTCCCTACTTTTGTCACTTTAACTCTAACTGATGTATTAACAAAGTTTTTGCAAATTATTTCCTTACTTTTTGAGACAGTATAAGAGAATCCTTATTTTATGGTGGGTGTGCCGGGTCCTTCAGACCCTGTGCTCCCATCCCTCCATCGAGGTAGTGTATAAAAGTATCTTTATGTTATGGAGGGAGTGAAGGGTCCTTTGGATCATGCATTCCCAACCCTTCACAGAGGTAGTATAACAGTATCCTTATGTTACAGTGGGACCAAAGAATAGTGCTCCCATCTCTCCATCGAGTTGGTATGACAGTATCCTTAAGTTACTGTGGGAGTGCGGGGTCCTTTGACCACCTGAGAGAATTCTGTGGAGTCACCAGCACTGTCATCTACTGGTTTGAGTCCTTTCTCATGAATAGGAGGCAACAGATAGTGATGGGGAAGTCCTCATCCTTCCCTAGGCCCCTGTTGTGTGGAGTTCCTCAGGGTTCAGTCTTGTCACCAGTGTTGTTTGCCATTTACATGCTGCTCTTGGGAGAGCTCATTAGGAAGTACAGTCTGGGTTTTCATTTCTATGCGGATGATACCTAGCTGTATTTTTCCTTTTCCCCTTGAACATTGAATGTGGTGTGGGTGCTAAATGCATGTTTTGCCAAGTTCAACAACTGGATGGCCTCCAGCTGGTTGCAACTGAACCCCAATAAGATAGAGGTGCTGGTTGTGGAGTTGAACAGAGGGGTGTGATAGGATGGCCTCAGGTACAGAAACAGGCGTGTTCCTGGGATCTGTGCCTTTGAAGACCTCCTCTAGGGTGCAAGATCTTGGTGTGATCTTTGACAGTGGATTGTCATTTGAAACCCAGGTGTCATCCATTGTCCAGACCAGCTTTTGTCACCTTAGGAATATTGCCAGGATCAAGCTCCTAGTTCTGCCCCTGGACAGCCCCACCTTGGTACATGCCTTTGTGACATCAAGGCTTGACTACTGTAATGTGCTCTACTTTGGAGTCATGGGAGGTATCCTTCACGGGCTGCAGCTAGTGTAGAATGCAGCTGCCAGGTTGCTGATGGGGCAGTCAAAATACTGCCACATCCCCCCGGTGCTGCATGAACTGCACTGGCTGCCAGTCAGGTAGAGGATCCTCTTTAAGGTGGGCTTGCTAGGCTTTAAGGCCCTACATGGACTGGGCCCTGGTTACCTGTCTGATCTTCTGTCACTCCCTGCCTCGACCCACTCTCTCCACTCCTCTTCAAGGGGCTGCCTAGCAATTCCCAGGATGAGGTTAAAAAAACTACAAGTAATAGAGCATTTAATGTTACAGGCCCTGTCCTGTGTAATTTGCTTCCACCATCTATATGGGAGGACCCTTTGGTGGAGGTATTCAAGGCCCATCTCAAGACCCATCTGTTTAATCAGGCCTTCCCACACTCTGTGTATTAGACACTGTATATTAGATCTTAGCTCTGGGATAGCCCATTTTAGCTACTGTTTTAGTTTAAACCTTATTTATTTAATTACATGTTTTGTTATTTTATTGCTGATCATTTTACTGTTTTATTGGATAGTTGCACTGTTGTGTACAGCGCTTAGAGCTTCTGGGATTGGGTGCCTAGAAAAATAAAATTTACCATACCATACCATCCCTCCATTGACAAATAGTCATAACTCTGCCATTTTTTACCATTTTTACCTCAAATGTTCAACATAACCATCTTATGACCTCACCATATGTACCCAGTACAGAACATTTTCAAATCCCCATCAAAACATAATTCTGCACAATTGCAATGACATTCTGTGCCACAGGAGTGAAAATATGTTTGGCCAGTATTTTAAAAATGACATCTGTTACATACATGAGGTGGAGTAATAACAAGGCTATTCTGAAATATCAGGCGAAAATATAGAAAAGTTAAGTTACAAGCGTGCATAGCCAGATAGCAATGAATGCTCATAATGCAGCCATTTTTTTTACATGTTGACCCCAAATTTTCAACATAGCCTTCTTATGACCCCACCTCATGAACAATATGACTGTCATTAAGCAAATCCCATTGGAAAGGCGATTTTGCCAACTGACCATGAAATCATCTGTCTAGCAGGAGTTGCCTAACAACAGTAATACTGTTCATGAGGAGAGGTCCCCAAACAGTCATGTTGAAAATTTGGGGTCAAAAGGATAAAAAATAGCTGAGTTCTGGATGAAAGTTGAACCCCCCATTGTCTATTCCTTTTTCATGAGGTGTCATAATCCTTTTTCACCAGCTGATTCCTTTTTCATGAGGTATCACAATCTTTTTCATCATGCAAAAAAGGATTAGGACTTCTCAGGCCTGATGGTCTTGTTGGTAATCCTTTTTCATCTGACAAATTCCTTTTTTGAGAGCTGCCATAATCCTTTAATGCACCATGAAAAAGGATTATGGAAGCTTATGTAAAATGATTTTAAAAAAATCCTTTTTTCGTGATATGTCATAATCCTTTTTCACTAGCTGATTTCTTTTTCATGAGGTGTCATAATCCTTTTTCATCATGTGAAAAAGGATTAGGACTTCTCTGACCAGATGGCCCTACCAGTAATCCTTTTTCATAGTTGGCAAAATCCTTTTTCATGATGTAAAAAAAGATTATGACGTCTCACAAAAAGGGAATTTGCCTGATGAAAAAGGATTATTGGCAGGGCCATCTGGTCTGGATTATGACACTTCACAAAAAAGGAATCGGCTGGTGAAAAAGGATTATGACACCTCACAAAAAAGAATAACTTTTTTTAATCCTTTTTTGTGAGGTGTCATAATCCTTTTTTGCATCATGAAAAAGGATTAGGACTTTTCAGACTAAGTGTCCCTGCTGGTAATCCTTTTTCATGAGATGTCATAATCCTGTTTTGTGATGTGAAAAAGGATTATGATATCTCACCAAAAAGGAATGGAAGCGAGTGACAAAACAGGATTGTTAAATTAAAAATAAGCATTTTGAGGCCACATAAAATTAAGGTAAAGACACGGCACAGTAAAGGATGTACAGATGAACAAGATACATACTTGGATGTCTCTAGAAGACATCCCTGGGCAAAGTTATAACATTTTGTTTGGGAAAAAAAACAAGATGGCAGCTGATGGAAAATTACTTTTTCCTGACGAAAAGGGATTCTAAGGATCCCTTTTCATGAGGTGTCAAAATCCCTTTTTGTCAGACCAAAATCCTTTTTCATTCCATGCAGTTATCCAAAAGTCTGAACTGAGCATGCTCAGAACCCAACATTTCAAAATGTAATAACTTTAGAATGGATTAATATTATTTCACCAAACCAATGCTGGCTAGTTCTTTGGGGCTTGCTCTTTTTACCCTGAATATTTCAGACCAAAATGCGTAATGGTTTGGCTGCAAGTATCAAGTTACACATACAACAAATAATACATCAAAGTGCATAGGTGCATGCATTCAAGTTTTTTGAAACAGCAGTAGAAAAAGTGCTAATAGCTAAACTAAGCTTAAGAGCTTCAGGCAAAGAATTACACACCATGGCAACATGATAGGCAAGCAACCTTTCTCCAGAATTTGTGAGTACTGGGGGAGTGCCAGTTAATGTTTGTGAAAAGACCTTGAACTGTATGGAGTGTTATATGTATCCAAAAGAGAACATAACGATAATGGAATACCTGTATGCAATAATTTAAATGTGAGTCATGACATGGTCAAATTATAACTATTTTGTATAGTGAACCAATCAAGGTTAGCAAGTATGTGGCAGTGATGAGTTTGCTGTGGGCCAACATGACAAATTTTCCAATTTTGTGCAGCACTGTCTCCTTCCTAGATACTATAGAAACTGATGAAGCATCAATTATTAAAGATGCATAATTTAGTACAGGAGGTTAGCCCGCCTGCACAATTATTTTCTATAATTCTTTTGTTAGGAATTTCGACAATTGGTAAAGGGTACCAATTTTTGAGTGTAATTTAGCTGTAACCTTATCCATATGTATATTATACTTCAATGCAGGATCTAAATATACTCCAAGGTATTTAAAAGAATTGACAACATCAATAGGCTCTCCCCCGTCATTCTCACAGTGAAATTAGTCAGATGTTTCCTTAATTTAGGCTCAGAGCCAAACAACATAGACTTTGTTTTAGTTATATTCAATACTAATTTGTTCCGTATGAATCAAGATTCCAGAGTGTGAAATTCTCTACTTAACGTAAAGTTAATGTCAGTGACAGTTGGATTTTGCATGAATAATACGGCGTCATCTGCCCATAAAAGTATGTCACCCTGTTCCACCTCTTCTACCACTGGATCTAAAAATAGAGAAAAAAGCAGGACACCCAGTATGGAGCCATGAGGGACCCCACACTGCACCCCATGATAGGATGAATACTCTCCATTTAATTTTACACTCTGTGACCTGTTTGGGAGATAATCATGGAACCAACATAATGCAGAATTACCTACCCCCAGGTTCTCCAATCTCTCTATTAATAAAGTGTGATCAACAAGGACAAATGCCTTGGTCAGGTCTATGAACACTGCCCAGTTAGACCACTATTCTCAGTGGCCCTGTGGACAGTGTCAGTGAACCTGACCAAGACAGTCTCAGTTCCATGCCCCCCAAAACCATATTGGTTGTGGGAGATCAAATTCTGAACCCTAATATAATCATTAAATTGTCTAAAAACTAATTTATCTAGTAGTTTTGACAATGCGGATAATATGAGATTGATCGACAACTGCAAAATTCAGTCCTTAGACCAGATGTATATACTGGCACAATATCAAACATTTTCCATAATGAAGGTAAATGCACTGTTTGAAAGAACAGATTAAAAATCAAGCTGATTGGGTAGGCCAAATGAGGAGCAGCGAGAGCTAGTAATTTTGGAGAAAGTTCATCGCAGCCGGGGAGCCTGTCTGTCTTCATATGTTTTAGCAATTTTAGTACCTCCGTACGTTTAACAGTCTTGAGGTAAAACATACAGTAGGTCTGTTTAAATTAACAGCCTGGGTGTTCTGACTACAGTCTAATGGTTCAGTTCTGTAAGAATCTAAGATTGAGAACTGAGCATTGAACTTCTCAGCAATAAGTGTGGGGTCTGTCATCAGTCCCCCATTCTGAAGATTTTGGTAAGTGCTTATCCCTGTTCTATAGGGTACCTGTGAGGTATTAAGTCCACAGGGCTAACAAAAATGAGTAGTTTCAATTGTGGAACTCCTGTCTCAAATACAAAACCACTGTAAGACTCCTGGGTGCTTTGGTAATAAGCAGATTAGATTGTAGGGGAGAGGAGGGAAGGGGACCCCAGTAGCATGCATAATAGAACCAGATAAGGATATAGTCAAGACATATATATAAGATGGTGAGTACAGGGGGCAGATAACTACCAGGGCCATTATCATGTCATAAATGTAATGAGTACAATATTTAATCACATATTAATAACAGTAAAAACCTCAAGCTGCAGAGCAACATGGAAGTCTAGACAGTACCTTGTGCAGCATTTAGAACATGGCATATGGCTATTACAGCTTAAAAGACATTGGTGTACTGAACATGATATATAGTCTTCTATCGCATGGCCTGAAGGAATATTCTAGAACAAATTAGTAGTCTGCAGTCCTTGTCTTAGACCCCACAAATTGAGGGGGAGGAGATGCAATGTGTGGAAAGCTGCATATTAGCAAGATCAAAGCAGTAAGACATCCTATGCAGTGGCTGACCCAAATTAACTGACTCAATCACCACAGAGGGTCCCATTGCAAGTTGGTAAAAGTTCAGTGTGGCCCTGACTGAGTGATTGGGGACCAGGGTCCAAAAAGAACAGTTCCATACTCATTGTGTCCTAGTTAGATCTCCCTGTCAAGTCTGGGGCACCTGCTGAGGAGAAAAGGCCTGCTTCATTAATGGAGCAGGGGGCTGCAGCTCAAGTTCCCCATTTGTGGCTGCCTCTTGCTCAGCCCAGGATGATGAAGCAGAGGCTGAAGCAAATGGGAGTTCAGAGAATATCTTCAGTGAGGAGGAGGTCTTGTGGTGAGGTGAAAGACACCACAATGTCATCTGCTGAGGTGGAACGAAGAGCAGCAAAACAGTTCTGCATTTTAGCTGTTGTATATGCTGGAGAGTTGTTGGTAAATGCTGAGGATGGAGGACTTCATTTGCAGCTTTTGGAGTAGTGTTGCTGTGGAACTGATGCGGGTGCCATACAGGGCTATGATTTCTTATGGCCTCCACTTTTTGTGATCTGGCTCCAGTGTTCTCTCCCTGTCAGTAAAGAGTCATGGGCAGGATCACTGGAAAATTGCGGAAAATGTCACCCAAATATGTGGAGACTTTTTGCAGAAACTGTGGGGAAATTGAAGGGATCGCTTCACATTCCCCAGTGCTCCCAAATTCTTCATTGTTTACTGCAGCATGTATTGATTGTATAAATTGTTAAATAAATATATTACCACTTGTGTATGCTTTCAACATAGAGAAAGGGCTGCATTTCTGAACTGAGTTGCAAATTAATCAAAATGGAGCATAACTTCTAAAATCTAAAGACATCTACCTCATGCAGCTTATTTATCTATTTTATTCTTTGGTAACCATGTAAGGCCCATTAGGCACAGGTGTCTGTTCTCATGGTGACACAGGAGCACTGGGGAGCTTCAGTAAAAAAATTCTGACTACCCGACCAATGCGCTTGTGCAACCACCCAATCTGCTACTTCCCCCTCCTACCCTCCCTGAGCAACCCCTTCCCCCGCCTCCCTCAGCCCCAGTCCCACCCCTCTCTATTCCCCAGGGTCCATGCCCTACCTATTTCCTAACTCCCTGTCCTTCCACTCCCCCAGCCCTTCCTGACAAGGTGGCCCCTAGCCAGCGGTTCCTGCAAGCTGAACACCTCCTCTTTTCCCCCCTCCCTTCACTCCTGAACTTCCCTCCCTCCTCCTTCCCCCACTCTCTCATGTCAATTACTGCTGCAGCTCTGACTCTGCCTGTTTGTTAAGGCACAATCCCTATCTCATGTACTCTGTCTGTCATATTATTATCGACACTTGTTTAATGTTCCCTGTAACCCTGTGTTTCACTATTGTACGTTTACATTTTCTTCCTGATGTGGAACCTTTGTAAATGAGTTTGTAGCTCAAAGGTTGTAATCCCAGATTTCAATAAACAAAAAAAAATAAATAAATAAGTGACTTGCTCAGAGTCAGACAATATGCAGGTGGAGGTTGTGGGAATCTAACCCAGAACTGTCTGCTGGATGTACCAAATTTATTCACAGTTCATTATGCCACCCTCCAGGCTATACTGCCACAGCCATGCTAGTTAGATTTTATTTAGTAATTTACAGTCAGTCAGTCAATATTGAATACATCCTGAAAAAACATGGGTTGCCAGTTTCCTGCTATAAAACAATGAAGCCTGTTTAGCAACTATTTACTTTGGCACATAAATAAAATAAGCAGATAACTGGGGTACCTAATCAAGTTCTAGTTTAAAAAAAAGTTTATTTTGTTAAAATAATTGCTGTTCTTAATCGGCACTGTAAGTACAAAAAATGTAAAATCGTGATAAAAGTATTAAATCATGCTAATAGTTTTTTACTACATCATACAATAGTTTGTAACATGTGGCACTTTTGTTTTACTCAGGCAGCAATGATTGTTGTCTGTTTGAAGGTAACTATTTAAATATATTTCGCAAGTTTTATCAGCATGTTTTCAGAAATGTTGGGTTGTTTTGCAGGCTTTTGTATGCGAGCATGTAGGTATGGCAGATTATCAAGTAAAGGGATTACTGTCACCAACTCCCTCAGAAGCACATTTAAATTTATAATCAGCAGAGCCATGTAGACTCCTCAGACATCTGAATCAAAATCCATTCAGAAGAAAAATACTGTACTATTCAAAAACAAGCACTTTAGTTAAAGCTCCATTTAGGTGAACAAGGCAGTTTGCATCCTTTCTCTCACCTATTGTTTCAGTCTCTGTGGAAGAAAAATATTTCTGATAGTCTGCTTCAGTACAGATTTTAAGTGTTTAAAGAGCAACTTTACACTTCAGCAAGTACTTTAATAAATAAAATGTTTCAGTTGTTACAGTTTACTAGAGACTATAATTTTTCTCTCAGTTGTAATATTCCTTTCTGAGATTTACAGAATGTCTGTGTAGTCCATCTAAAAAGTCTGCATAAGTAACATTTGAAAACCTTTGCTTCTCCTCTGTTAATCCAATAGTGCCTTTGTTTATGACACCATAGTGCTCACCATGACAATAGACTGTGATGTCACAAACAGCAGTTGTGTGTTTAACAAAGGAGAGTCAAATACATTTTGATAGACTTAGTAAAGGAGTGTTACTAGTGGTGTACCACAAGGTTCTGTCCTTGGACCAACCTTGTTTAACATTTTTATTAGTGATTTACAGATTAATGCAGACAATCTCCTTTCAAAATTTGCTGATGATACTAAGCTGGGGGTTGGGGGTCAGTATTAACAAATTCTAATAGGACCACTGTTAAGAACAACTTAAAAACTATTTAAGAATGGTCAGATACTAATGGGATGATCCTTAATACAGATAAGTGTCATGTATTACACTTTGGTAGGAATAATCCTAGACAGACCTATTTTCTAAATGATATCCCTCTTCATGTTTCATTAATAGAGAGGGATCTTGGAATTCTTGTTAATAATAAAATGTCTTTTTCTGACCACTGTACGAGGGTAGCTAAAACATCAAATGCATTACTCGCTTGAATTAAATGATCCTTCATCTCTAGGACCCAGAAATGTCTTATCCCCCTCTATAGGACCCATGTAAGGCCACATTCAGATTATGGCTCCTCTTTTTGGTGCCCTTATCTAGGACAGGATAATGACAGAATTGAGAAAATTCAGAGGAGAGCTACAAAAATGATTCCCCGGCTGTCCAATATGGATTATCAGGATAGACTCCATGAAACTGGCTTGTATTCACTTCAGTCAAGATGAATTAGAGGTCATCTCCTTCTATTATATAAAATTCAGAACTCGCGGGACCTAATGCACCAATGTGGTCTGAACTTTTCTAGTAGAAGAAGTGGAGAAGGAACTGGAAGGGGACAGGATCAGTTGTGTTCCAGGACAGTAGCTGCTTCTTGTTGTTTTTACAGAGTTTCTTGTGGATTTTACTTGGTAGAAGGTTATTTCTTTTCTTTCTTTCTTCTAAGGGGTTAGCAGGGTATTGTTTTGGGGGATGTTGGAAGTTTGAAAACTGGTTTGGTGGCTGTAAGTGGGCTCATTTGTTGGATGTTTCACTGTGTAACAGGCTACGCTGGTGGAGGCCTATTTCTTCTGATTTAAAACCTATTTGGTGGGATTTGCTTGGGCCTGGTTATTTGAATTGGAGACCTATATCTGTTAATTTCAAGCCTATTTTGATCTGTTGTTAGTGAAGCTGATTTAATTGGAGACCTGTTTCCTTTGGCAGCAAACATATTTTGAGGGCTTTGAGTTGAATTTTGATTCCTTGTTGCTGACTTCAGTAGATGCAAAGATTACTGCACAGTGGGAGAAGGGTGTTAATGGTCTGGCCAGGTCTCACTCAGCTAATTGACTGGAGGCAGAGCTGAATCAGGTTTGTGGGGTTAGCTGCTTTGTCTTCTCAGTAGGAACTGGAAGGGACAGGATCAGTTGTGTTCCAGGACAGTAGCTGCTTCTTGTTGTTTTTACAGGGTTTCTTGTGGATTTTACTTGGTAGAAGATTATTTCTTTTCTTTCTTTCTTCTAAAGGGTTAGCAGGGTATTGTTTTGGGGGCTGTTGGAAGTTTGAAAACTGGTTTGGTGGCTGTAAGTGGGGTCATTTGTTGGATGTTTCACTGTGTAACAGACTGCTCTGGTGGAGGCCTATTTCTTCTGATTTAAAACCTATTTGGTGGGTTTTGCTTGGGCCTGGTTCTTTGGCTGCTGGGCTTGGAGGGGAGACACAGGGCTGATACACTCTCTCTCAAGTCGGGTGTCTGCCCAAGACCCACCCTCCCCAGAGTTCTGCTAATTTATAGGGGAACACCTGTCCTGCAATTGGAGGAAAAGGCTGCAGGTGCAGCTCATGTAGTTCTAGCCACTGGGGGTTGGATTTAAAGGCTGGGAGAGAGGAGCTTAGGGAGTTGTTCATTTCCCTTATAAGTTTACTGTGTTGTGCTGCACCTAGTAACAGGGTTACCGGTGTACTGTGGGACTGTATCTAAGATTAGTGGGTGACCTGATTAGGCAGTTGGGGTGTATCTTGGACTATGGGGGAACCTGGTGGCTCACCCAAGGAAACCTACTTGGAAGGGGATGGAACCACACGTCATTAGGGCCGGCATCTTTGGAAGGGTGGTGGGGTGCACAGGGTGTGGAGCAGCCATGATACTGGACTGGGCTTGGAAGTTTGGTGGTTGCCCAGTGTGCTACCAGCTGGCACAGTTTAGGAAGGAGGTTGCGGGGATTAGGAGACAGCTGGGGGAAGGGGGGAGGTATGGTTGGGGAAGGGGACAGGGGATCTCCCACAGGGCTGCACCAAGCAGCTGGGGTGGGGGCATAGGGAAAGGAGTGCAGGAGAATACTCAGGGGTCACATAGGGACCCTGGCAGAGGGGGTCCAAAAGGACACTACCAAGGAAGCAGGCAGGTAACTGGGGACCCTCACAAAGGAGGGACAGAGGGACAACATTCTCAGGGAAGTAGGCAGATGGCCAGGGCTGGACAGAAGGAAGCAAGGCAGGGAGGTGGATCAGACCTTACACTCAGTAACCACTTCAATTCTCTTCCTCTGCTCGAGGAGGAGGGTGGGTGATGTAGCCACGACAGGGGTGGTTAGAGATGGAAAGGGACTGGGGGGCAGGAGGCAGGGGCCGGATAGCAGGAAGAACAGGGGGGAACCTGGAATGCAGGAAAATGGGGGGAGCAGTGAATCAGAGAAGGAGGGGCAGGGAGAAGCGGGAAGAAAGCACAAGGAGAAGGACCAGTTGGGAGGAAAGGTAAAGGAGAAGGACCAGAAGTGCAAGGAGGATTCAGTAAAGGGAGTTGAGGGTTTAGGCCAGGGGAGCACGACAAGCAAGGAGGGACTAAATGGAGACAGGAAAGAAGGAGGGCAGGCCAGGCTAGTTTAGCAGATGGGGAGAAGGACCAGTCTCGAGCAGTGAGGGGGGAGTTAGCAAGGTACAGAAGGATACTCAGGAGGAGGAGAGGCATAGGATTGAAGGGGAGGGGTGGCCAGGGTAAATAAGGAGGGGATGGCATGTGGCACCCAGATAGAGGGAGGAACAAAGAGCCGGCTGGGTGGAGGGGCCGGTAGAAAGGATGAGGGACATGGAAGGGGGAATGGAGGAAAAGGAGCGGTCAGAGTGCTCCTGTTGGGAGATTCTATGATCAGGGGTATCAAATGGGATAGGGAGGGAGAATCCTGGCCAGTTAGAACAAAATGCTTCCCTGGACTAACGGTGCACAGGGCTAAGCACGAGGTATATCAGCTGGCAAAGGATTGTGGGGGTTCCCCAGACATACTGGTCCACCTGGGTACAAATGACATTGAGGGAAATAGCGAGCTAGAGATACAGGCAAGATTCAGGGAGCTTGCCAGGGTCTGTCATGACATAGGTTGCACAGTTTCCTTCTCAGAAATCCTGCTGGTGCCAAGAGCTAGTGGGGAACACAAAAGGAAGATTAGTGAGATAAACCAGTGGCTCAGGAAGTGGTGTGAGGCCAAAGGGTATGGGTTGATGGGAGATTGGGGGGAGACCTGGGAGGATAAGGACCTGTATGCTAGAGATAGACTCCATCTCAATTTGTAGGGAAGGGGAATCCTTAAGTTGAAAATAGAGGGGTTCATTGGTGAAAAGTGGGGTTTAAACTTGTGAAGGGGGAGAGATGGGAGAAAAGTCTGTCAAAGGGGTGCAGATAAAGGAGGGACTCTGTCTCCACCCCTCTGGGGAGCTGGAGGATTGCAGGAAAAGGCTGACTGGTAAAGTGCAGACTAGGGGAAAATAGAATCCCCATGGGAACATGAGCAGGGGAAATGGAAGTATAGGGAAAGGGTGGAAGGTAGTCCTGCTAAATGCCAGGAGCTTGGGCAATAAAATCCTGAGCTCCAGGTGATGCTAACTGAGGGAGCAGTGGATGTGGCAGTGGTCACTGAGACCTGGGCCACTGCAGGACATGACTGGGACCTGAACCTGGAGGGTTACACTATGTTCAGGAAGGACAGGGGAGGGAAGGGAGGAGGGTAGCAATGATAGTCAAAAACTGCATAACTGCTTGGTGAGGCCGCGCCTTGAGTACTGCGTGCAGTTTTGGAGGCCACACTTAAAGAGGGACATTAAACTCCTGGAGAGGGTCCAGAGGAGAGCAACCAAAATGATTTGCGGCTTGGGGGACAGGACCTATGAGGAGAGGCTCGAAGAGCTAAATATGTACACATTGGAAGAGAGAAGGGACCGGGGGGACATGATAGAGGTCTTCAGGTACATGAACAGGGTAAATAGGGGAGGAACAGTCAGGGTGCTTCGAAGGAAGGAGGAGGGGGCCACTAGAGGGCATGGGTGGAAGCTGGAGGGGGAAAGATTCAGGGGAGAAAGGAGGAGGTGCTACTTCACTGAGAGGGTGGTGGAGCCATGGAATGTGCTCTGCCTAGGGGGCTGGTGGAGGCAGAGACAGTGGAGGGGTTCAAGAGGGGGTGGGACAGGTACAGGGGAAGGGTTCTGGAAGCAAAATCCAATGCAGCAAAAATATCCGGAACTGGGAAGGGAGAAGCCAGAGAAGGTGAGGGGGGCAGCAAGGTCAGCACCCAGGGTGGGGGCTGACCAAATGAGCAGACACGAAAGACCGTTAGACCTATTCTGCTGGCATTTTAGTATGTTAGAAAGTGCACCTCGGCTTCACAATAAGCAAATTGATGTGGCTAAAGCTAAAACTAATAAAAGGTTAAATTACTTCATGGTCAGATCCCCCAGACTTTGGAACACTCTTCCCCAGGTCCTTATAGATAGTAATTTCATTCTTTCTTTCAAAAGAGGATTGGATAAATGGATGGAGACTAACATCTCCAGGGTATAGCTATTCTCACCATGGTGGTGGGGGACAATCTCAATGGGCTATAGCCTTCTTTTGTCCTTTAAAACCAAGTAAACAAATAACTAGAAAACAATAAAGTTGAAACATAATCTGCATAAATCTGGTGTATTTCAGCTTTTTATTATAATGGAGAGCTGCTTTTTAAGTGCACATAGAGTATGCCATGACCAGAGGATTTTTGAAACCAAACCAGGGAAGTGAATCAGATGAAAGCAGAGCCAACTAGGACCCCTCCTCACCTCACTCTGTACTGTTTTAGCCAAATCCAAGTCTGTGTACCAAATTGTTAACATGACTGAGTATCATTCCTTTGAGAATGTAAATATTTTTACACACTTTCAGTCCAAAATTCAATAAATTGCAAGAAAGTGCAGATTTTGTGCAGAAAATGGTGAAAATTGTGGCTTTTGCAGAACAAATTTGGGTGGAATTTTCCAGTGTCCCTGGTCATAGTGGGATTGTAAAATTAAGGTGGTCCAGGGACAGCAATGTCCATGGACTGAGCTGGGTCCTATGCAGATCCTTTGGGGTGCAGGGTATTGAATGTTATACCCAGCCAGTGGTTTTGAATAAACTGATCTGCTTCATAAGGGGGCTGGAAAGTGTAGGAATCCCTATTAAACTGAACCTGTAATATGTCAGGGTAGTGGAGCGAGTTTTGCACCCCAGGTTGGGTGAGTTTGTGGTGAGTTGCTGCATAAGCCCTCTACTTTTTAAGGAGTTCTGCAGATAAGTCTTGAAACATTAGTATATTGTGGACAACCCATTGCAGCATCCCTTTTTCTCTGGCCTGGTGCAGCATGTTTTCTCTAACTAGGTATCTAAAAGATTTGCATAGTTTGGGTCTCTGTTTCTCCCTTTGCTGTGGTTTAGGGGCAAGAGAACAGTGAAAAAATTCTGGTTCACATGGAAGGCAGTTGGTGAAATTCAACATTTTGGGAATTGCTTTTTGAAGAAAAGTTATTATGTCTTTCCCCTCCGCTCCTTCCAGGAACCCCACCAACTGTATTTTGTTTCTCTGAGCTCTGTTTTCCATGTCATTGATTTTTGTCCAGAGATTTTTAATGTGTTAGTCCTGTTCTCTTAGGCATGCCTATTTAGAAGTAAAGGTTTCTTCAAACTGTTGGATGCATTGCTCTGCTGCAGAGACTCTGCCTACAATGTTTTTAAGATCACAATTTGCCTACACTGTGGTAATTTTTGATTTAGTTGTATCTTTAAGAATTTGAGCTAACATTGTGGAGATGTGCACCATTTCAGTGGGGTACATAGGACAGTGTTCACAGGAATGAGCTATCTTACTAAAGGCCCCTGGGCTGTCTCTGTTACCATTATTTGGTGGGAACTCCACTCGATGCAGGCCATAATTTTTTTTCTGTAGCATTTCTGACTGCACACAAGCTCAGCAGAATATGTTGGTGGCAGACTCAGTTTTGAAAGGTTATGTCAGCAAGCTTAGGCAGAGTTACATTTGACTTCAATAGAAAGGAAGCTCTGAAATATTTATCATTAGATTAAAGACAGAAGAAAGTGTCACCCAGTGATGAAGCTGGTCCCTCGGGCAGTCATCATGGAACCTATTAGAAAGTCTTGGTTGAAAGCCCTGCTAGAAAGTTTTTTATTCTTTTTATTTCTTTTTCAGTTGGCTTTATTTTGAATTTATCTTTTCTTTTATTTATCTTTTTGTTTTATTTTTTGAAATCTAGAAACCTGAGGACTGATTAATATTTTCTTGTAGTTCTGGACCCTCTTCCAGTATCGAGAGGAGTGGTGGTCGGGAATGGGATAAATGGGCCATAGTTCTAGGATGTAGAGGTCTGTAGTATGGTTAAGTCATACTGGAGTTCATACTGGATTTTTAAGACAACCAGGAGACATAAGCCCATATAGGTTGTCCCCACCATTTCAGTGGAGGAAACCGAAGTTACCAACTGATATATAGCTATCTAAACCTGCCTTAAAAGCATTAAAGCTAGGAGCCTCTACTAAGTCAGCTGGTAGTTTATTCCATGATCTGATTACTGTAGGTCCAAAGCTAAATTTTCTTAGCTTTGTCCTACAATGTTCTTCTTTTTAGCTGGTACTTGTGCCCTCTTAGATTATAGTTTTGTTCCCTAGTCTGAAGAACAAGATCATGTTTTAATATTTCTTGTTCCATAATTTTATGAAGTAGCAGCAGATTTCCCCTAACACATCCAATGTTCATTGACCACAACCCTAGGACCTTCAGCCTTTCTTCATATGGTTTATCTTTAATCCCTTTTATAAGTTTTGTGCAGGCCCTTTGTGGCTTTTCAACCATTTTTATGTCCTTCGTCAAAGTCAATTGTGGTTGCAGAAAGAGCTTATGTAGCAAGAGGTAACAGGGGCTGAGCTGGATCAGCAAGCCAGTCCTGATGAAGTCTCAGTCTGTCTGTGGGAAAGCCACCTATGGTAGTACCCAGCAAGAGCCATGACACAAAATAATTTATTCCCCCCCCTTCTGATAGATAAGACTCTCTCAGGTGTGAAAGGCCTTAATTCCCAAGAGCTACTCTTGTGCAGTGAAGAGGGGCATGGTGGTTATTGTTCTGGTTACAGTATAAGTCTACTTAATTGATGGTGAAATAGACCACAGCTGATTTAATCAGATTTCCCTGTCAAGGCTTTCAAATTTCATTGTGAAAGCAGCTTGTAGTGTTTTTAGTGTAAGACCACTCACATGATCACACAATCCCATGACTGTGGAGCAGGGGCTGAAAGGCTCTAGGACCACGATTGCTTGAATGGTTGAGAAGTGAGTTTCTGAGTCTCCACTTGCACATTCGAGGAGCACAAGACTTATGAGGCTTCTCAAATGCTGGAGGAGCTCAGGCTTTTTTTTTGTTTTCTATTTGGCTCTGGCTGGATTGGGTTGTCCTCCTCAGTGGTAGCATTTCTCAAACAGTCATAGATGTTAGTTTACTAAAGGCAGGAAGCAAGCCATGGTGACAGCACATCACCTCGAACATTGAAGAGGCAAAATTGCTGCAAGCCTCCTAGAATGTTTCGGGAGCTTTGTGTAAATCTGAAGAAGGGAAACCCCTCGACGTCTGCTCTGCTGGTCATGCTCTGAAAAAAGAACAATCCACTAATCTGCCTTGAAGAAAGTCATAATGGTATAGTGCCTCAGGAACAAGTGAGGCACCATCCATGCAGGGGGATAATTGAGCAGGCCATGGTGGTTGAGATAGTGAGGTCAGGACTTTCAGTGTCAGTCACTTTGCACAGCATCAGTCCCAAAGGCTAAGACAGGTATTATCATGCTCAACCAGAATTCAGCCAATCTAAAACTATTAAAGGTCCCAAAATGTTTTTCTTATTTCTAAGATTTTGAGGGCTATTATTAAGCAGTAAGGCAGGACCAGGGGTTTTACTACTGGTCTGTTAATCATTCTGTAGGAATGTAATGTTGTACGAGGTGCAGCCGAGTGATCAACTGACCATTAACAAAACCCCTAGGAGTGCCTTATTGCAATTATAAGAAAAAAAAGTATTTTTAAATGGTGTTAAACCTTGGTAAGCATATAATTACGCTTTATATGTATGTTAATAAAAGATTAACATAAGGCTGATAGAATACTTATAGCCAGTCAGAAAGCTCTGTTTCTTAGACCCTTTGTATAGTTAAAGATATAAAGAGCTGTAGAGATAAGCAGCTATCTTGAGGCTGGCCAATCCCCCTCATACACTTCTGCTCTGTGTCTTCCCATTAGAATGTTATGTGGGCGTAGATAGGCATAATAATTTTTTGGGTAACATTGACCATGTAATCAGTGTGTGCAGCAGTTATCCACGGCATAATAGGAAATCTTGTCCATGTTTGGCACTGTTCCAAAGAACAACATTTTTGGAACCAGTACCTTTATACACTGTGGAATGCCGCACTGTTGTCTTTAGATTAGAATGTTTTGTGGGCCTACAGAGGCCTAATAATTTTTTAGGGAATAAAATTGCCTTATGCACAATGTTTATCCATGGCATAATGAAAAGTCTTGCCCATTTTTGCCAGTGTCCCAATGGACACAGTTTTTGAAATCAGTAGACTACACACACTGTAAGATGCTGCATTGCTCTCATAAGGGGCCAGATATTCAAAACATTGCCCCAGGGCTAAATTGGCACTGCCCAGCATGCTAAATTAGCCCAGAACCAATAGCCCACTATATTCAAAAGGGATAGCCCTGGTGCTAAACCTGCTGAATATAGCATGCTAAGGAAGCCGGGAAACCTGGGCTGGGAGTGCAGTGTAAAAATACCCTTGGAAATAAGACAGCTGTGAATATAGCAACCAGGAAGTACAAACCACAGTAGCAGCCCAGTGCACAGCCACATGAAGGAAGGTAGAGTTGAGCTATGTGACCAATGTGTGTGCTAGCAAAGGAGTGGATTCATTAAAGCTGCAAGCAGTAGTGCATGTGAAATTTTGTAGAAATGTACCGTGTTTCTGAAACATTTGTGTGGCGCAGACACATTTGCACAGGTTTTGCACAGAGCTAAGCTGTTTGCCTGGTGCGATCATGATTGCCTGGGGCAAAAAGTTGCTAAATTCAAAAGTGACATGCAAATGAGCCTACTTAGGCAGTCTGTGGGCAAACATCCAGATTAGCATCTCATTATGTCCTGATTTGCATGCAGTTGCCCAGCACTATTGCAGGGTCACAGAGCTCCACCTGTAGGTCAGTCTGGAAGTACAAGGGCTGCCTGGGTCTGCCAACAGCTCCACCTGTAGGTCAGTCTGGAAGTGCATGGTGGTAGCTGCAGGCTACGTTTGTACAGAACCGCATAGAATATTGTGCCCCAGGGGACTACACAGCACAGGCACAGGTGGTGGTGCTGCAAGCAATTGTCAAACTGTAGTTCCTGCTACAGTGCACAGCAGACACTAGAGTAGCAAAGGGGGCCAGTAGTGTGAGGGACACAGCAATGCCTATGGTGTGAAGGGCATCAATGACTGCTATACTTTACACAGTGACAGACCCATTTTGCAGGTGTGTACTGACAGTGGACATTGCTGTTATGCTGTTGTGTGACCCACAGGTGCTGCACCACTGGCATGGGATACTCACAGTGACAGATACATGGCTAGCTGTGTGTGCTGTGGTTTCTGTACAGATGTGCGGTATCTGGCCTGGGGCACATACCATCAGACAGGCACACTGGTGTTGGGATATTCCCTACACTGGACCATTTGCACTGCATGAATTGTACCAGCCTTGTGGCAGCACCCAGTATGTGCTGCAGACTGGCCACCTGTATACCCTCCCCTCAACACCCTCCATGCCTCCAGTGCTGCATGTGTGTGCTGGATTCTTTTGGTGTCCACTGAAGAGTGGTCTGCAGATGTGTGCTGTTTGAACACACTGCCTTGTTATCTACTGGGTGCTGGGTCACCCCTTAATGCCTGGCATGTCTGGGACCGGTGGCAGATGATGGCAACATAGGAGGTGCAATCCATGTGCAGCAAGTTTCTTCCATGTCTGGTTTCTGTCTATGTTTAATATTTACTGGTTAGGGTCAATAAACTACCACTGGCAGACCCTTGCAAATTCCATTATTCACACTTGTGAATTACTAAGTTCTATGAACCATGGTTCTATGTCACACAAAGTAGTACAAAGCTGCACAAAGGCACAAAGTTGTGCAAAACTGGTTTGCCCAGATTTAAGACTACATTTTCCTGGGTGGTAATTGCACTGCAGAAAGTGTCCCGCTAAGTCGTGCAAAAACACTTTGCATGGCGCTAATGCACTAAATATAACATTGTGCCTGTATTCATGTACATGCACCCTCTTTTTGCCCTTTGCATACATTATACTTTTATCTGGAACTAAGGCAGTTTTTCCATGCTATTTGACCTTTTGAATATAGTGGACCCATGCAAATCTGATGCAAATGGTTTGCAGCCAGCGCAAAGTTTTTAATATCTGGCCCCAGATGTTTTGTGCCCTACATAAGCCTTATACATGCAGTTGTTGTTTTTTCTCAATATTGGCTACATACTCTGTGTACTAGCCTTGTCTACATTTGGCACTGAATGGGCATCATTTTGGAAGCAGTAACTTTCATTGTGGGCCACTGTATCATCTTGCTGCTTTGGGTACTTCATTGCCCCAGTACATTATACTATATAACTTTATTTTAACTCCATTCACCAATGGTTTTCAATAGTCCAGCCAGGGCAAACTACTTCAGCAATAAGAGCACTTTGGCGAATTTTACCTGTTTCAGCAGTCCAGGTTTGCAAGATCAATTCTTGAGAGGTTTGTATGGTCCTGGCTGTGACCCAACAGAGCTGCACATCTGGAAATGTTAGTGCTATGTCAAATGAGCAGCAGAAATTAGCCTCGGAGTCACATCAGCAACTTAAGTGATATCCACAGAGTACCTGCACAAGTCAAGACTGGCAGTTACCAGGTTAGCTGCAAAAGCTTGGACAATTTGCAGTATGCCCCTGAGAAGTCAAACAATATTAAAATAAACTCCTGATCATGAGTTTTACTGAAACATTATAAAATACAATAAAATAACATAAACAAATACATATAAACACAAAAACATACATGCCTACCTCTATCAACTGTGTACATTTACAGTCAGGTTTCACAAACAAGCAGAATTATAAGTCTAATCAATTATTCATGAGCCTTGCAAGGCTCCTTATTAGCTACTGGATCAGTCATTAGCATCTTAGAAATGACTGATCCAGCTGCAAACTGCTGCAGTGTAGCACACATGGCTTGCGCCACACAACTAAAACTGAAATACAACTAAAAAAACAAAAGTTGTTATTGCGATTAGACTTATAATCACAATAACAATCTTGAAGCCGATCATTTCCTTGGATTAACAACTGGCTGGAGGGAGGTGGCTGAGGCTGCACCTCAGACCACCCATCCCCCAACTGGTCTTTTATCCTTTGGAAATCACTGACATATTGGTCGTTATTGCTTAAATAATACGGAAACCTTTGATTGCTTATAAGATTCAGACTACCCCCTTCCAAGAAAAAAACATGATGAATGGAATTGTCAATGGGCCAAGGCAAACAGTTGTGAAAACATTAAAAGAGAACACAAACAATGTTGCTTCCATTTTTAATATAAAGTGGTTGTAAATTTTTGGCAAGTGTTAAGTCTGTTTTATTACCCTAGGGTATTGTATTTGTGTTTGTGTTTTGAAATAATCCTGGTTTTCTTTTTTTATTTAGGGCCTCATGTTAATGCAGACCTTTCCCCACTAATTATTTTTTTAATTACTTAGCTGTTCCAGAACCCAGTGGCATGAGTTGAGCTGGAGACTACAACTAAATGGAACACAGTGACATCAGGTGAGCCAATGTGTCACTGTGTTCCACTTCATTGTAGTCTTTGGCTTAACTAATATCACTGAGCTTTGGAACTGCTAAGTAACTAAAAAATATTCAATTGGGAAAAGCTGCATTAATATTTGGCCTTAAAAAAGGAAAAACAGACAATTTTAAAACTAACACAAAAGCAGTACACTGGAGTTATAAACCAGACTTCACACATGCCAACATTTGCAATTATATTAAAAATATAAACACCATTGTTTATGTTCCCTTTAAGTTCCTACTCATAAAGTTAAATACTAAATCACTGCATACTGCAAAACATATTTATAATGTTTGGCATTTGGTTGTTCTTCTGGAGGACCACTCAAGTCTTATGTTATTCTAAATGGTCTTAATTAGATTAGACAAAAAGAAACACATACATCTTATGGAAAGTGTAAAAAAAACCTTTTCAATGTTGATTGAAGGTTCACTACTGTAGCAGCTAGTCCCACCATTAAATAAGAAAAGGGCAATTTAAACTCACCAGGTAATCCCTTGTTAGTTAAATAGCTCAATAGCTTAATTGATTGCCAACACCCACAGGATGGGGAGGAGGGTGCTGTCTTTCAAGAATGTCATAATAAATCTATTTGTAAGACAGGAAAATCCTCCTGAAATTAGTAATAATTGTGTTCCCAGAAATATCCAAGAGGGAGGGAGCGGTAGCCTGGAAACAACCAAAGAGACTCAGATTTATAATGCATGCAGTTACAGGTCATATAACTTGTTTAGGTTGCATAACATCCATTGCCAGCATCCTTCTTTCTTTGAGAAATTTACCTTCTGGCCTCCAGTGAGTACACATTCAGTTCCCTAATCCGATCCTTATAGCAGCTGCCCTATTAGCCTTGAATCATTTTAGTTACCCTACCACCGTCTCCAGCCTGCTTTTGTCTTTCCTTAACTAGGGATTCTAGAACTGGGCACAGTATTCCAGGTGGGGCTTTACCAGTGATCTTTAGAGAGGTAGTATTACCTGCTTCCTCCTGCTACCTCCTAATACACCCCAGCATCCTTGTTGACTTGCTGTAGACCTTATTACATTGGTTAGAGTGTTTTAGGGAGTCAGCTATGATCATTCACAGATCCCTTTCCTTGAAAGTGGTGCCAAGTTTAAATCCTCCCATTCAATATTTTCTCATGGGGTTCTTTCTCCCTATGTGCATAACATTGCACTGTCTGGGGTTGAATTTCAACTGCCAGACCTTGGCCCACCTCTCTAACATATGCAGGTCCCATGCAACTCCATAATCCCCTCCATGCTATGCCCCCTGCCCCAGAGCTTAGTGTCATCTACAAAGAGATGCATCTTGCCCTGTATTCTGTCTACCATGTCACTGAGGAAATTATTGAAAAGAACTGGACCCAAGAATTACCCCATGGCACACCCTCTTCTTACCCACCCATCCTGTGAGGAGACTCCAGTTACAACCACCCACTGCTGTCCCTCCCCACCAACTACCACCCATCTAACTAGATCCTTCCCTGTACCTAGATCCTCTAACTTCTTCAGCAGCCTTCTGTGTGGCATTGAGTCAAATGCATTGCTGAAGTCAAAGCAGAGTAAATTCACTGCTTCTCTCTTACCCGCTGCCTTAGTTACCCAGTCAAAGAGTACTAACAGGTTGGTCTGACAAGACCTCCCTGTCACAAAACCATGTTCTTAACTATCCTGGAGTCCATTTCTCTCTAGGTAGTCCACTAGGGCCTTCTTGACCAGTGTCTCCATCAGTATACCCATAATGGAGGTAAGACTGACAGGCTTGAAGTTACCTGGTTTCTCCTTGTCCCCTCCCTTGCAGAGCAGAACTACAGTCACTACCCTCCTGTCCTTTGGAATCACCCTTAATTGAATAAAGTTATTGAACAACCCTCCCAGGCATTCACCCAGTTCTGATTCCAGTTCCCCTAGCACCCTTGGGTGCCTATCATCTGGAGTCTTATCAATTTTTAGGTCTGCAAGCCCTTTTCTGACCCTTTCTTCTGTAAATACCAACTTCCCCATTTCTGCAATACCCTTTGCAGCAGCCTTGATGCTGCTTTCTGGCAGAAGTCTGCTATTCTCCAGTACAGATACAAAAGGGTATTGCCCAAGTGCACTTTTTTAGAGCAAGGTAGCCCATTTGTGTTCTTTCCTAATGTGGTCGCTGTAGACCGAGCTAATTGTATATGGTGCAGTAGTCTGCGAGTCTATCACAGCTAAATTTGCAGATGCTAATGAAGGCTAATGCACATTTGTGTAGTGTAGTAGGGCTAGCTGTTCTATAGACCTGTTTTGTATATTTGAGGGCTGGCAGAATTGTTATTTTGAGCAGTTGGTGTTTATCAAGGTTAAAGAAGTTCCTATTATTGTAGAGAAGTCTAGTTTTTGGATAGGAGCTCCTGACAGTTCCGGAGTTTCTTTTAAATATTCTTATTATTTTGTATATCAGTTATTATAAACACATTTCATGTATTTTTTTGCAGTTTACATTCGATATGTCAGTACAGATTTAATAACTTTAATAGCTTTAATAGTCCCCCCCAGAGGTATGGCTAACATTCTTAATATATTTCTAATGGTAGTAGCATGGCTCCAGTTACTTTTCATATAGTTATGTCCACTTCATCTCCTATTTTTTAGGCTAGCTTCTCATATAACATAGCCCCTCTTAAATTGTACCACCATCTTGCTTTAGGAAAAGCTTCAACCTCTGGGGTATTCCACTGTTCTAGTATGAGTCTTTTTGTTATCATTGTAGCTAAGCAAAAGATTTTATAGTGTGTTTTGTATAATTCCATATCAGCTATATCATTAAAAATAAGGTAAGAAAAATCATCGTGAATCTCTCTTTCAATTATAGGATCTAATAGTTCAATAGTGTTTTTCCACCATGGTATTATCTTTGGACAGTCCCAGACATAATGCATAAGATTCCCTATATTTCCACACTGATGCCAACATTCCTGGTTTTTACTAGAGGAAAAATTTCCTAAGATTTGTGGTGTGAAATATGCTGTATCTATTTTTTTTTTTTTTTGGATTGCTTTATTTTTGGCGAATGGATAATCCTTGTTTGCTTTCATTCTTAAATTCTTCCATTATAGTGATGTATAATTCATATTTGTTCCTTGTTACCATCTAATATTTATTTTATGCCACAAATCCTTCTTTGTTTGTAGACTCTTAGAATAAATCATTTGAAGCAATCCTTTCGAGCCTCTCTCAATTTTTTGCTGAAGTTTTAGTTCTTTACTTCTATTTTCTCTCTTTTGTTTTTTATGTCCTCTATCAGTGCTTTTTCATTGCAATATAGTGCAAATAATTACTGCCTGGGACTTCCAAGAACCTCTTTCTGAACTCTTTATAGAAACACAACTGTTCCCCTTTAATTAACAGGTGCCATTTTTGAATTTTTGTGTTACTAAACTTTTTAGTTATGTTTTTTCTCTCCCCTTTCCAAATTGAATACCTCTTCCATATATTCAGATACAACCAAGGTAGTTTATCCTTGAAAAGTCCATTTCTCACTAAGTTACTTATGGATCTTTTAATATTTTGTACTAAATGATATAAAACTGTTAGGTATGTTTATCTTTTGCTGGATATCCCAGGTTATATTTGGGCTGGCAGTATAGCCTAGAGGTTAGAGTAACGAGCTGTGAATGAGCCTGGTACATCCAGCAAACCAGACCTGTGTTTGATTCTCACAACCTCCACTTGCATACTGTGTGACTCTGAGCAAGTCACTTAACCGCACAGTGCTCCCAGGTCACCCCTGAAAACAGGCACTTGTTCCTAGTGTGCCTTACCCAGTTACCAAAGACTAAAATAAAAAAATATATATATATATATTTTTTTCCTATTAAATTTAGGTTCCATATCTGACATTAAAAATTCCCAATGAGTCTCCCTCCCCCTTGAAAAGTCCATTTCCACCACACTTTGATCTGATATACTACTGAGTAGTGTAGTGTAGTGAGTCCGGGCAGCTGTAGCCTCCTTCCCTTCCCTTCTGGGGATAATTAGCTGGTAACAAGTGATTTTCGGCTTGCTATCCCTCCGTAAACATTTCATTAATATATTTTTCAAATTTATGTACCAAAGAAGATTCAGAGTACCCACCACCACCTGGATGACAAACATTAAATGGGGTAGCACCATCATAGAAACATAGAAACATAGAAGTTGACGGCAGATAAGGACCGCAAGGCCCATCCAGTCTGCCCATTTCTTTTTCTACCTTATAAATGTGCCATCAGCCTTTGCTCTGTCAGTGGTCTATCTATTCATAGTCATTTGTATTGCTCCCTTATTCCTATCCCATGCCTGTTTGAAGCCCTGCACTGTATTCATAGCCACCACTTCTTGTGGTAAGCCATTCCATGCATCCACCACCCTTTCTGTGAAAAGAATTTCCTCACATTCCCCCTTAATCGGTCTCCTCCTAATCTCATGCTGTGTCCTCTTGTCCCTGCTATTTTTCTTATAATTAAACATATTGAACTCTTTCACCTTGTTTATGCCCTTAAGGTGTTTGAATGCCTAGATCATATCACCTCTCTCCTCCTTTGCTCAGGGATACATATTGAGCTCCGTTAATCTGTCCTCATATGTCTTCTGTGCAGTCCCTGCACATTTTGGTTGCCCTTCTCTGGACTGCCTCAATTTGGTTAATGTCCTTGTGAAGGTGTGGCCTCCAATACTGCATGCAGTACTCCAGATGGGGCCTAACCAGTGTCTTGTACAGAGGGATTATTACCTCCCTCTTACGACTTGTGATACCCTACTAATACACCCTAACACCCCCCTAGCCTTACCTACTGCTTTAGAGGTCTGCTTGGATGATTTTAGTTCATCAGTGATGATGATGCCCAAGTCTCTTTCTTCCTTTGTGACTGCTAGCAACTCCCCTCCCAGCCTATAGGTGGCTTCAGGGTTTCTCTTCCCTATGTGCATGATTTTGCACTTCTTTGCATTAAATCCCAGTTGCCACTCTTCTGACCATTCTGCTAGTTTATCCAGATCTCTTCTCATTCTGCCCACCCCATCTGGATCATCTACTCTGTTGGAGATCTTGGTGTCATCTGCAAACAGACAAGCCTTACCCTCTAGTCCATCTGCATGGTCACTAATGAAGATGTTGAAGAGGACTGCCCAGGACTGATCCCTGAGGTACCCACTTGTGACTTGCATCTCTTCTGACTGTATACCATTTACCACCACTCTCTGTTTTCTGCCCGTCAACCAGTTTGCCACCCAGTTGACCAACTTCTGACCCACCCCAGGCCTACCCAGCTTATTTATCAATCTTCTATGTGGAACAGTGTCAAAAGCTTTGCTGAAGTCAAGGTAGGCGACATCAACTGCTCCCCTTGGTCCACCACTCTGGTTACCCAGTCAAAGAAATCTATGAGATTAGTTTGACAGGACCTTCCTTTTGTAAACCCATGCTGTCTTGGATCCTGTGCCCTATGGATTCCAGGTGTTGCACTATCCTTTCCTTAAGGAGTGCCTCCATAATCTTGCCCACTACTGAGGTAAGACTGACTGGTCTGTGAGTTCCCCGCCTCCTCCTGCTACCACTCTTGTGGGCGGGATCACATGAAACCCTTCTCCAGTCTTCTGGGACCTCTCCTGTGCTCAGAGACTCACTAAACAATTCTGCTAATGGCTCTGCTAGTTCCTAATTTAGCTCCTTAAGTACCCTGGGATGTATGCCATCAGGTCCCATTGCCTTATCCACCCTGAGCTTAGCAAGCTCTTGTAGGACCTTTCTTTTTGTGAAGGAGTAGTGCTCACCTCCCCCCTGTGTCCATGATGCTGAGCTGTGGGCCCTGCCCTACCTTCTCTTCAGTAAATACTGAGCAAAAGTATCTATTTAGGATAAATGCCTTTACAGGGTCCTCCTCCTCACATGCTCCCTTTTCTCCATTAAGCTTAGCAATACCACCTCTGGACTTTCTCCTTTCACTAATGTATCTATAGAAAGTCTTGTCACCTTCTTTTACTGTTCGTGCTAGTGTTTCCTCAGTTTGGGACTTTGCCTGCCTTACTGCCTTACCTGCTTCCCTTAGGGCAGTTTGGTATGCCTCCCTATCTTCATCCGCTGTGTTCCTTATATTTCCTGAAGAGCCAGCCTTTTGGCTCTGACCTTTCTGCTACTGTATTTGAGAACCAAAGTGGTTTCCTTCTTCTTTGCACTTCCTTTTCTGTCTAACACAATGGGATGTTGCTTCAAGTATTGCATCATAATGCTTGCCCACTTTGCCTGTACCCCTCACCTGTGTTTCTTTTGCCAGGGCTAGCTTAACTCTGTTGGCCATCTTATCAAAGTCAGCTCCTCTGAAGTACCATATTTTTGCCTTGGAATGGGATGATTTAGATGTAGTAGCCAAATTGAACCATACATGTGATGGTCACTGGCCCCAGGTGACCTTCTACCTGGAGATCTGTGATCCCTTCTTTGTTAGTCAGTACTAGATCTAGGATAGCCCCTGTCTCTTGTGGGTTGCTGTACCAGTTGTTTGAGGCCCTCCTGCAGGGAATCCACTATGAGTCTAGTTCTGGCAGATGTTCCTGCTGGTATTGACCAATCTGTATCCGGCATGTTGAAGTCTCCCATTATCAGAACCTCCCTTTAGCTGTCATGTTTTGTATATCTTCTAACAGTAATGTGTCTATGTCCTTCCTCTGGTCTGGGGCCTGTAGACAACCCCAGTTCTTATGGCTGTCCCATTTCCGGTTTCAGGGTGACCCACAGTTCTTCTGGCTCCTTATGTGTATTCTGAATTTCTGTAGCTTTGATATTTTCATTAACATACAGGCCTCCTCCCCCTTTTGCACCTCGGTCTCTTCTGAACAATACATAGCCAGGTACTGAAGTCTCCCAGTGTGGTTACTGGTAAACCACGTCTCACTAATTGCTACTATGTCCAGTTTAGCCTCTGACATTATTGCCTGCAGGTCTGGGATCTTATTTCCCAGGCTGTGAGCATTTGTCTACATGATTTTCCATTGGCCAGATTTTGGTGTGTAGTTGTTGGGTGAAGTTTGGCATTACCCTGTGCGTAGTGGGAGACAAACCTTTTTCTTACCTGGTGATGCAAATGAGCAGCAAACATGCTGAATTCCTGTTTGACCACTAGCTGAGGGGGGAGGGGTGTTCTTCCCATTCGACGTATGGGGTGCTGCACCGATCTCCCCATTTGCTATTTTAAATATTCTGTAAAGACGTCAAACTTCTGCCCCAATGCACTGACTCCCTCTTTAGTCAGATGCAGTCCATCAAATTTAAAGCACTTTCGCTCCCAGAACTGTTGCCAGTTCCCTACAAATCTGTGTCCTTTTTACTGGCACCAGCCCTTGAGCCACGTGTTTAGCTCCCCTATTTCCCCTTCTCTGACCTTCCATCCATCTGCTCCCCTCTCCCAGACTGGCAGGATCTCAGAGAAGGAGATGCCAGACGAAATAGATGATAGTTTGTCACCCAGCCTAGTCAGGTGTTCCTTGGTCTCCACAACTGACCGGCTGGCGAGATCATTAGTCCCTATGTGTACTAGGACATCAATATTTTCTCCTGCTTTATGAACAATTTTAGCAATGCAGTCAGTGTCTCTCCATGCTGATGTACCTGGGAGACATCTGACCATCACCCCTGGCTGGAGATGGGTATCAACTCCCCGAATCATGGAGTCTCCTACGATCAGAAGTTTTTTGGATTTCCTTTGTGCTTGTTTTGTTTTGGTTCCTGATTTGGGTGAGTTTTGTTGTGCTAGCTCCTGTGCCACAGTGTCCTGCTCTGCAGTGTCTTCTGCCTCTTTATTTGATTTCAGAGATAGAGGCAGATACCTGTTCATAGTGTTTATATGGTTTTTGGAGGTAATGTGTTGGAGAGCAGAGAGTGATGGGGCACCTGATTTGCTCCTCCTAACCACCTGCCAACCTCCTGGACCAACTACCCTCTGCTGTTGAGGTTTTTCTGTTGAATGCTGGGGAAATGGTGGTGGTTCTTATAATGTATTTCCTCTTCAATATGGAATTTGAGGCATGCAATCTCTGCCCATGCTGCCGGAGCTGAGCCCTAAGATCTCCAAAGGCCCAGCATGTAGGACAGTGTCCTAAATCCTGTAAGACTGTCCTTCTGAAAATTGTTCCACAGTACCTGCAGTTAATGAAATCCATTCCAAATAAGTTGCTGGGTTTGTAACCTAGTCAGAGTAATTAGAAGGAGAAAAAAAGGAAAAAAAATGCAAGTAATGGTTTAATTGTGCTTTGTTTAACTTGTTATAACAAGTTAAATTACTAGTGCCCCTGTAAATTAGATCACCTTGTGGAGGCCCCACTGATCCGCCCCTTCCTGCTCTGCCACAGGAAATGTCACAACTGTGGTACCCTATAAAAGAAGTGTAGCGTGGGGTGGTTGGGGATGGGGGTGGGTGGCTGGGCCCTTCCCCTGCCTAAAAAGAAGAACCACAGACGAAAGAACAAGGAGGTAAGAGCAGAAACAATCAGTCAACAACAAATGCAGTAACCCTGAAAGCTTATCCTAATGTTAGATAAAACTGTAAAACCTGTAAAGCACCACCTGTAATAATTTCAGAGAAGATATAACTGTAAGAAACACTTTGCTCCAGAGAAAAATAAAGCAGTAACAGAAGATATACCTTGCAAAAGACAATTTGAATCAGAAGATTACAGGAGTAATCTGTTAGCACACACCTATAGGCACACCTTGTAATAATGCAGAAGAAGGTATACCAGCAACAACAATTTGAATCAGAGAAAAAATAAAGCAAAGAAATGTTAGCAACAAACAGTAGCAATCCCTGTGAGTAAAAAATAAAAACACCACCACACAGTAAATCTGCTTAGCCAAACTAAGTCTTAATCCTTTTCCCTTGCTCTGGTAAGTTTCTCTACTCTGCCTTTCAAGCAGTCTTAGAAGGAAAGAGCTCAGGTGAAGCTAGGTGCCTTGGCCAGCAAACCAAGTCTTCTACCTCCAAGATATCAACTAACCTGACTTTTTAACCCTTCTTTCTTTTGAAATTACTGGCAGTTTGCCAGATCCACCCCCCACATACACACCTAATCCTTTGGAAGAGCTGTGGGAGGAAAAGCAATTAGCTCCTTCAATGTGAGAAGGAGGCTGAAACACCTCTGAGACAACAAACCTTTTCAACAAACAAGAATAAAATAAAACACAGTGTCAAACAGTAATTTTTATAGTTTTTACCGTTCCCCATAATGACAAGGATAGTTTATCCTAATTTTCTAACAGGGTTGTAATTTATTTATAGGCATTATAATAATGAATTTTAATAGTTTCATCCTGCTTATCTTCCAAAATTATTCCCAAATATTTAAAATTATTTGTCATAGTAAAATGTTCTTTGATAGTTGAATCCATTTGAGAATTGTTTTCATCTATAGGCATTATTATTGGTTTTGTTTTGTTTAGGGTATACTCTGATAGTTCTGCATTCTTAAAAACTTCCCCCAGAAAGGAAGGCATAGATTCTTTTATATTTGTCATGAGCAATAAAATGTCATCAGTGAATGCATTGATCTTGATAATTTCTTTCCCCACTGATATTCTTTGGATTCTATTATTTTCCCTTATATAATTCAAAAATGGTTATAAGCATAACAAACACAATAATGGGGGACAAGGGTGAGTGTTGTCTTACTCCATTACTCATCACACAAGATTATGTCAGATAGTAATTGATAGAGAATTTAACTGTTGTCTTTAAATACATTTGAGTAATAGGTATAATTCTGGAATGCCCCATTCTTTTACCTCTGAGAAATTGATAAATCACAGGATTCACATGTCTTATGCCAAGAAAGTGGTTTTGAACAAAGAGTTCACTGAAATTGTTACCACACTGGAGAGGATGTCTGGAGAACCTATTCAGGACATCTTGCAAGAGATACACAATAACTACCAAAGGACCTTAAGAAAAGCCATGCTTATGAAAAACAGGAAATTGGATGCCCTTTAACATACCATACTTCCTAACAACCACAAAGAACACAATGGAGTGACTGTACAACAACACCACACAGATGGGCACCTTTCAGTTGTTAATTTGTCCAGCCACACACTGACTACTGGGGGACTAAATGTACTTTTAGAGGGCCTCACTTTCTGCCCAACAAAACCACTGGACAACATACAGTTTTGCGGTGAACTGGAGGAATACTTCTGCAGATTGAGACTTAAAGAATTCTTTCATTTTTTTTTTTTTATTTTAGTCTTTGGTAACCAGGTTAGGCCCACTAGGCACAAGTGCCTGTTTTCAGGGGTGACCTGGGAGCACTGGGTGGTTAAGTCACTTGCTCAGAGTCACACAGTATATCATGGCAAGGAAGAAATCACTGGTAGCAAAGACATCACAATCAGCAACAATTTAATAGATAAGAAAAAGAAATCTGAATTTATCCCCTCAAGTGGGCGTAACAAAAAGCTAGACAATTACATTCATTGTTTCTGCCAGCAAATCAGTGGTCAGACACTTACTAGGCAAAAACAGGCCTGTTATAACCTCTCTCCACTGGAATGGAGAGCTATACAGACACTGAATTCAAACCGCAACATTGTCATCAAAAAAAGCTGATAAAGGCTCTGCAGTAGTGATCTTAAACAGAGAGGATTATATTAATGAAGCTAACAGACAGCTAACTGATCATACCTACTACAGAGAACTGGAGCGTGACCCCACTACAAGATATAAAAAAGAACTACATGACTTAATTGGAACTTTTCCAGACCACGTCCAAAAAAACTAACTGACCTCATCCCTGCTAAACCCAGGCCAGGGACATTCTACATGCTGCCTAAAAAACATACACCTTTCAATCTGGGAAGACCCATAGTCTCTTGTAATGGTACCCTTACTGAGGGGATCTCAGGGTTTGTATAAACCATTTTGAAACCACTGGTTATGGAAAGAGACAGTTATATCTGGGACACCATGTACTTTCTAGTTATAAGGACTTACCACCTGATATAATTTTAGTGACGATGGATGTAACATCCCTCTACACTAATATTCCACACATGGATGGCAATTCAGCCTGCATTTAATACATACATGAGAAAGGACTGGACCAAACATCAACCCTGAAGTGATGGGGAAACTTATGGAATTCATTTTGACACGTGACAACTTCAACTTCAATGGTAAACATTATATTCAAACTAGGAGAACAGCAATGGGCACCAGGATGGCTCCACAGTATACTAACCTCTTTATGGCAGACTTGGAGCAGGATGACTTTTTAAGGCACTGTCCCCACAAACCACTAGCTTATTTCCATTACATTGGTGATTTGTTTATCATTTGGATGGAGGGCACAGATGCACTTAAAAATTTTCATCAGGAACTTAATAACTTTCACCCTACCATAAAGCTTACCCTAGAGTATTCTACCACCAATGTTAATGTTCTGGACACCACAGTCATCATTAAGGATGGAACCTTGCATGCATGTATTTACAGGAAGCCAACAGACAGAGATACTTACACAAGAAAAGCAATCACCCAAACCAGACAAAAAAAAATCTGTCATGTACAGTCAAGCACTCCGATGTCACCGTATTTGTTCAAATGAGGAGGACAGAGATACACATTTGGCTATGTTGAAAAACACCTTTATTGAGCAGGGACACTCTTCCAGAGAAATTGACAGGACAACAGAACGTGCATCACAAGTACCAAGACAACAACTACTTCAGTATAAAGAAGACAGCTAAAGACAGAATACCCTTAGTTGTCACATATCATCCAGACCTTAAACTTCTGCATAAGATTATTAAAGACCTCTACTTAATATTTAGTGAGGATGAGACCCTTAATTGTATTTTTAAGGAACTACCACTACTATCTTTTAAACAACCACCAAACTTAGCCAGCCTGATTATTAGGAGTAAGCTTTCACCAGAACAGAATGCCATGACACTAAATGGTACACAACCCTGCAGTCAATGCACCTGTAAGACTTGTGAGCTCATTTCCACTTCGGACTGTGTGGTTACATGACAAAACAGGCAACTCAAAGTACATAGGAGTTATACATGTACATCACACCATATTGTTTAGTTCATTCAGTGCAAGAGATGTCCACAAACAGGTTATGCTGGAGAGACAAGCCAACAGCTCCGCACTAGGATGAACTTGCACAGTCATACCATTAAAAAAAGAAGACTGAAAAGCCAGTGGGGCAACACATCTCCCAGCCTGACCATGCAATTTCAAATATGTCAGTAATGGTCTTAAAAGGAAATCTTAAAAGCACACAGCAGAGACAAGCTTTTGATATTAAATTTATTTTACATCTCAATATGGTAGCAGATGGGATGAACATAGATCTGGGTTGCATGGGACATTACATAATTTAATATCCACAGACCACTTCTTCTTCAGACTGACATATTATAGGACTTCAGCACATGTGGTGTGTGTGTGTGTGTGTGTGTGTGTGTGTGTGTGTGTATTTTGGGAGGTGTGTGAATATAGCAGGTGTGGGGCTTGCTGTCACATTGAGGTAGGCTTCTATTTAAATACATGGAGTCACAGTGTGTTATTACTGCTACTTCACACACATAATGAATATTTATTCCTTCTTACTATTTACCTTCACCCAGGGGTGGTGATGATCCCATTTTGCTATATTCAGATTCCCTAGCCTGTTACTGTACATACAGTAGTGTTATTATAGACTGTCACATTTTTTAACTCTGAACATATTGGGGTGTGAGATCTCATTTGCATGGGGGTCCTTGACAGATCTATTTATATTAGGCTAATATTGTAGTGATTTGTGGAAATGTAGGTATGTTAGGATTCTTGTCTTACACACATACTTTATATTTACTTCTAGTTATCTTACCCTGGGGAGGGTGGAAGTTTTATTTCATTGTGGTTCTATCCAGAATCCTTGGAGATGTTACTGCGCAGATAGGAGTAAGATTAAATAGTGTCACATTTTTACTCTGTAGATATTAGGATACATGATCCCTTTTACTTGGGATTTCATGTCAAGTTGAAATTCATTGGGTAACAATTGCAGTGATTGATGTGAATGATGGTCTATTAGGAGTGTGTGTGTGTGTGTGTGTGTGTGTGTGTGTGTGTGTGTCTCCTTAAAATGAGTTATCCCCCCACATTATGGGGGTGTGGGGTGAGGTAGGGTGTGCTGTGTGTGTGGAGGGGAGGAGAGAATTTAATTTTTATTTCTTATTCAGATTTCTTAAACATTTTTGATACATCAAGTTGTTATACACTGAGAATTTATTGACATCAGTACATATCAGGCTGCTTGGTCTTAATTCCTTGGTAGTCATTAACAAGAGTTTTTTGTTTGACACTTATACTGTCAATTTATATTTATATTATCATGTATGAAGTTCTGTTACTACACTATAGGCTTTTGGAGTTTATAGGGCATAATATCTAGCTGGAGAGTATAGCTGGGTAATGGGTCTTGATAAGTTTTACACATCACACAGTGTGTAACTACTGATCTTTTTAAGGAAGCTTTACGGGTTACTCTTTTTTTTAATACATATATAGATGTTTCTCATAGTGCCAAGACAATCTTAGTATGTCTTTAATCCTAGTGGGAGTTCTTTTTCAGTAATTGTATTCTTATACACATTCTGACACTCACAATTTGATTTAAGAGCCATCTTCTCAAGTAGTTGTTATCTCATATGTCAATTTAATTTATATGCAGCACAGTTCTTTGTATGTCTTCTGCAATAAGCACCTCTGACCCAGAGACTGCCCCAGGAGAAGGTGGCATGGTACTGCTTAGATTCTCGGACATCATCTTCTGTTTTTTTTAAATGAGTATTTTAAACCAGTGAGGACTTTTTCTGTTTTTTCTGCATGAGCTGGGTGTTAAAAGGATTGTTTATTTCTAAATAACTGTCATTATGCTTCTGACAAAGGACTTGTGGGTCCAAAAGCTAGATCACTTTGTTCTTGTTGTTACTTCTATGTTGGTCCATTAAAGATATCAAATCATTTACTTCTGGATCCATCCTTTTAAACGTCCTATCATAAATTCTCTGTTTAAGTAATTGAAAGCTTTCGTTTCATCTACTGCCACTGTATAGCACTCCTCCTCCATCCTTCTGGCATATTATATTAAAGCCTGGACCTTTCTTGTTGCTTCACACATATTTCTGCCAGCAATAAATCCAAATTGATCTGGGTGTATTGCTTCTGGCAAGGCTGTGTTTATTCAGTTAACCAAGAACTTTGCTAGTAACTTATAATCAGCATTTAACAATGCTATTGGTCTGTAATTTTTAATTGTGGGGGTGTCTTTGCCTTCTTTTAAGATTAAGTTGTTCTATCTTCTTGCACTGTTTCCACAATTTTACCTCCTTCTCTTATTTCTTTGAACATCTGGTTAAGCCAGGGAGCCAGTTCTTCTTGGAATGTACAGGGTACTATAAAATCCTAAATTACAGGTAATCCATTTCAAATCTTGCATTTTCAATGTATTTTTTTAATTCTTGTTCTTGATAATCATATTTTCTTTGATGAATATTTTTATTGGCTTCTATTACTACTTTTGAAAGGTCCTTTACCTCTATACTTTGAGTTCCCTTCATTATTTCATAGACAGGTTATGATGTTAGTTTCTTTTTGTTTTGCTTTTTTAATAGAGAGGCTAATAATTTCCAAGATTTATCACCTTGTATGTATGTGCTTTTCCTGAACTTATCTCTATTATTTTGTATTTCTTTATTATTCAGCTCTGTTTTCAATAATTTAACCTAGTACCATTCTTTATTATATTTTTGGTAATTGTAGATAACCAATTTATCCAGTTCTTGTAACCTCATATTTATTTCACTCTCTTGTTTTTTTATGTTGTCTATTTTTATAACATTGCTAAGATACTGTAACACCCATTATAACCACCTTTAATGGACCCCATAAGCTTGTTATCATTTTGTTTGGTTCAAGGTTGAGTTTCAAAATTCTTTAACTGCTTTTTTTTGGTTTTTTTAGCATACTCTTGGTCTGCTAATAAAATGTTATTAAACCTCCATATGTTTGATTGAACTCTTTTTGTGTCTATGACTTTTAGGTCAATTTGTACCAATGCATGGTTTAATAATATGATTGGATGGTGTTTAACCACCTGTATCTTATGTATTAATATTTTAGATACAAATGTATAATCAATCCTAGAGAATCCATTATTTTTCTTATCATGATGCCTGAATTCTTTTTCTGTTGGTTACAATGTTCTCCAGGCATCTATTATATCCTGACTTCCAAAAAAAAAATCATAGTCTTAGTATGTTTTTTATTATATGTATTTGATTTAGACATTTTATCCATTTTTGGATTAATCAAGACACTAAAGTGTCCCATCAGAACTATGTTTTTGGCCTCTGCTTGCACCAGTCCTTTTACAATCTCCACTATTAAGGAGGAATATTGCACAAAAGGAGCATAAATGGACACTACAGTAAATTCAACTCCATGATATTGGATTTTTAATATAACTATCCTTCTTTCTGAGTAGGAGTAGCTCTGTAACACTTTACAATAGCAACAGAGCTACTCGTGCTCTTTTATGGTCCCTTCCAAATAATAAACATTTGCAATCCAATTTTGCTTAAGTTTTAAACTTTCATTTTGTGTAGGTGAGATTCTTATGAACATACGAACATCTGAAATTTGCCAGCAGATAAAGGCCTAGAGGTCTATCAAGTCTGCTCAAATGTGCAGCTAGCACCCCTTATTCTTCAGCTGCCCCTCCCTTCCACCCTTCCCCTTCATTGACCCTCCCCCTTGTCCTGTCCCATCCCCTTTTGAAGCAGTCCACTGTTCTACTGGATACCACTTCTGCAGGTAATGCATTCCACCCAGCCACCACCTTATCTGTAAAAAAGTGTCTCCCCATCTCCCTCCTGATCCTTCCTCCCTCCAGTCTCATATCCATTCTTGGAGTACAATACAGTTCACTCTGGTCTTTTTCAAATAATTGAATAACCTACCTCTCTTTATTGGTGAATGTATACTATTAATGTTAAAAGACACTATTTATGTATGTTCAGGTTTGTCTCCATCTTAAAGAATCAAAGTTTTCCAAGAAGCTCCTCCATGCTACCTTAATATTTCTCTCTTTCTTCCTTCTTCCCCTTATTAAGCATACCTCTCCTTAAATCCCTTCTAACATTATTCAGACAACACATAACACATATGTTATTTTCCTTTTCCCCTCCTTTTTTCACTTTATCAAATATACCCCTCCACAAACCCTTTCTCCCATTCTTTTGAAATCTCATATCACCCTCTCTATGCCCCCCCTTGGGCCTATATTACTTATAAGGGCCTTAATTATTCCCACTTTTTTGCTCCATACCCCCTTTACCCTTCTAATTCATACATAGGGTCCTATGCACTAATGTGTGGAGTGGCTACACACCATGTATTTGTGGCATGTAGCCACTCCACACCCTCTGGACCCCCCACACTGAATTAATAAATCAGGGTGCACAGCCCCTTGGCACCATATCCCCCTGCTGCACAGACAGCAACACACCAGGGGCAAGTTGGGGGTGTGTCATGAGTGTACCCACACTCCATGTCATTAACAAAGGTGCAGAGTGCTGGGCATGGGGGCTGCACATTACACTGGGTAACACCCAGCCTTAAGGGATACTTGCCACCCCAGGATGCTGCTGCCAGTACCAGTGCTGACTTAGGGCACTGCAGACCCTCCACATGCCACCCCAGCCCATGGATCATCAAAGAGGGCTGGGGCGGGTGACCGGGCACCTACCTGCCCTTAGCTGGCAGTACACATTGTGCCCTCTACTGTGTTCCACACCCCATGGGTGCAAGGGATCCATTCACAGACTGGGTCCAGGCATCCCACTGGAGGCTGTGGACAGGTGGCAGCCACTAGTGAATACCAGCCTGTGTGCACCTATCCACAGGTGCAGAACTCTGTGGGCTGGTAACTCACCTCCAGTGTATATTATCCTCTCATTTGTGAATAGGGCCCATACTGGGTTTTTTTTAGTGCAATGAAATAAACTGAAAAGAAAAAATATGATGCAAAGCTTCCCAAGCCAAAATAGCAAATAAATCCAGATTTCTCTGTGCTCTTCTGTAGTAAGTTGTTTCTTCTTCAGGATCCCCCAAGAAGTTTTCTTTTTCTTCTCTGCTTCAGGTTCAATTTAACCTGAAAGGAAAAATATGTCACAAGAAATTCTATGTCCTAGCTCTAATAGCTTTTCTCTTTGCTTCCCAAGCCAAAATAAGTAAATAAATCTGAGTTTCTCTGTGCTCTTCTGTCATAAGTTTTTTTTTTCTTCAGAATTCTCCAAGGAGTTCTGGAATTTTTTTCTCTGCTTCCTGTACAGTGTTGAAAACAAACTGGGTTCCATTTACAACCACTCTAATTTTTGCCAGATATTGCATTGTGGCTTTATATCCTTTGTCTCATAATCTTCTTCTTATATGGTCAAACATCTTCCTTTCCTCCAGCATAGCTTGTGGGTGATCATTAAAAACTTAAATTGTTGCTCCCATTATTGAAATTCTTTTATTTTAAACACCACAGACATTAGGTTTTCCCTTTCCTGAGATTTAAAAATATTTTGCTATGATTGGTCTAGGTCTTGGTGGGCCCTGCTGTTTGTTTTCTGGCCTATATGCTCTATGTATTCTGTCGATGTCAGGATTTAACTCTTCTCTTTCTATTCCTAGGTATTTGACCATTATTATTTTTAAGATCTCCTCTAGTGGGTTTTTTTTTGGTCTCAGGTCTCAGGAACCTCTATGACTCTAATGTTTTTTCTCCTTGATCTGGCCTCAAAGTCTGTTAGTTTTTCTTTAAAAACTTTTTTGGCTTGCTCCAGCATTGATACTGCTCTTTTTAATGGTAGTTGCTCATCTTCCAAAATGGAGATTCTAGTTTGTGTTTCTTTTAACTCTTGTCTTAATTGTTGGTTTTTGTTCAGTAACTGTGTAACCATGAACTGGAATAGTTCTGTCTTCTTCTCCATAGAGCTATTTGCCTTGGCCATTTCTGCACTTAAATTGGTCATTTGGTCCATAATAGCTTTGGCCCTGGGGGGGACTCCTTCCCAATCTTGGCTTGCTGTTTCATCTGATGAATCAGTGTCAGACACTGATGATCTGTACCCTCTTTCAAACATTTGTGTATTGCAAGGTGGTTTACTTGCTTTTGCATTTTCCAATTCATCTTGCTGCAATGTCATAATTATCTCTGACACTGAATCAGAAGTTGAGGTACATGCTAGTGAGATCACTATTTTTACCTCTAAGTTCTTATTTTCCTCCATTTCAATACTGGGACTTTTAGAGTCTCTGTTGTTTGATGCCTCCTCCTTATTTATACTATATGGGGTTTTAAAGCTCATAGCTTCAGCTGCCTGATTCTTCCCCCCTCCCAAGCCTCCATGGTAACTTGCACGGCTTCATTTGCATTTTCACTATTTGTATTAGTTAGTGCTTTTTGAAAAAATAACAGGTTGCTATACCTCATTCATGCTTTTGTTCTGCTGTTGATGCTTCTGAAGTTCTTGCTTTACCTTTGTGGTATCCTTTCCATTTATTGTTTTCCCTTCGTGGGTGTAATTCTCTCCCTCTGTTGTACTGATAGCCATTAATCATTTTTCATTCATCCTCAAGCCCTTGTTTTCCCAGGTTTGTTCTTTCCGGTAAATATTGGCTTGTGCCTTATCCTGGGTTTTGGTCATTTCAGGTTTCTTTTTTCTTCCTTCGCCTTTTTTTCAAAAGATTGGGGCTGTGTTAGCTGGTGACCCTCTTGATGAATCCTCAGTTGTCTCTTCTGGTCTTTTAAATGTGCTTTGGGACCCCTGTAGTGATTTCTTCAGTGGTGTCCAAGCTTTTTTGTTTAGTTTGGTAAGTTTGTTGCCACTTCCAATGTTTACCCTCAGTCTAGTTAGGGTCTCTAGTTGCTTCATCAATTTAGTTAAATATTTGGAAGTGCTCATATTTTTGGTCTTTTTCTCTGTTTGATTACTTGGCACCACAGTTCAGAGGTGTGTTCTCCATCTTACTGCGCTAGGAGAAGTTCTTATTTAACCATTCACAGTGCTGTTTAAATTTGAAAATACTTTTTCATTTCCTTCTCAGGCAAAGCATGACACACATTTCATGTCAGAAGGAGGAGAACAGAGCTTGTTGCAGTGAGCCTAGACTCTCACCATCTTTGTTCCACCGGAAGTCACAGATACAGCCCTGACAGTTCTGGTGTTGTGCTCATTATATGAGAGTTGAAGATTGAGTCAGAGAACCAGACACCTGAAATGAAGGTTGCTTCCAAAGAGGGTTCCATTAAGAGATAAAATTTATAGTGTGTTTAAAGGATGAGGTTTACATGAAAAGTACATAACTTTGGTTTAAAATGTATCTAGGAAGATACCATTGGCATTCCTCCAGTATTTTGCACTGTGTATTATTGCTAGGAGGGAGTTATTAAGATCATTTACAATGTTGGCTTTGTGTACATGACTGCATCATCATCACAGAGGATGATATTGGAGTTTGGCTTGGAGAAGATAATGGATAAGTCATTCATAGACAGGTTTAATTCTAGTGGGACACAAGATGGAGGATTATGGTACTCCTAGGTTGAGGGAACAGGGCAACAATGTTAACCATAACCTGGGCTACAGTAGTTGTAGCTTTTCAGTAGGATGCCATGATCCATGATGTCAAAAACTTTTGATACATCAATGAATACAGCATATGTGTTAAGGCAGGCTAAATGTGCCATTACAAAATTGTTATTTACTTTTAGTAATGCTGCAGCAGTGCAGTGTTGGGTCCTGATGCCTGATTGCTTGTCTGCTAGTAGGTTGCTGTCCAGGATGTGGGTCATCAGTTGCACCAACTTCTCTAGCAATGTGTTACAGGTTGATAGTACCTATATTAGGCTATAATGGTTAGAGTCAGATGGAAGACCAGATTCAAGGAGTGGCATTTACGGCTTGCTTCCAGATTTATGGTGTGCACCCAGTATGGATTTAAGGTTCTATTGGACAATTATTGGCTATCTCTGGTTATTAACTGTTGAGATGTTAAGAATTTTTTTACACCGGTGAAGTTCCAGTGAAGTTGCAAAATTAGCTTTCAAGAATTAATTCATTAAATTCCCACTTCACTACTAAGAAATACAAAATTTCACATACAGTGGTTGTTACTGATCAGTTGCTTGGTACTGCGGTATGACATTCGGTAAAGAGAGGTGTCACTTGGTATAGATGCGGTGGCGCAGTCCCTCGGTGTTAAATGTCAAGATCACAAAATGTGCCATAATGTAATTCCTCCTTTGGCCACAAGATGGTAGCAGCTGTCCTGGAGTGTGATATTAGTTTTCTTTTAACTCCAGGAACTTATTCACCATCAGCTGGCATTGTTTTTTGAGTAGATTTATTTATTTCTCTCCACAGTTCCATAATTTATACATTTTGAAAATGGCCACTGAGCAGTTGTTTCTACAGTTCCATAATTTATACATTTTGAAAATGGCCACTGAAGAGTTGTTTCTTTTTTTAGTAACCCTTGAGAAAGGCACTAAAATAGGGACTCTAAATGGACTAGCTGTCCTCCTCCCTGACTGGCATTATTTTAAATTATTTTTATTTTTTGTTATTATCCCCTGGTGGTACTGTATAGTGCCCCACACTTCAGCAGGTACTGTAGTGCCCACCAACCTGCTCCCCCATCCTGAATCACAGCCAGCAAGATGGTTCAAAGAAAAAAATGGGTATGCTTTTAAAATGTTTATTTTTGGTACAGCTTAATGTGTTACAGCTGTTGTTAGTGCAACTTTGCCTGTTTAAATACAAACCCTATTGGTAGCATTACATGCACTGTACTTCCATCCATTCCTTTATCGCCATTGCTTACTGATGTCATGCGTAGTGTGATTACGATAAATTTTCCCCACTCACAAATCTTTAATTTTGTTTGCACAGTTTAGCCAATCCTGTAAACTTACACTATGCCTGTTTTAGTGCCTAGTGGATTTTGCTTGAATAAAAAAAATCATACGCTTATTGTTTAATATTTAATATTCAGAACTCGCTTTCCAAGGCTCTGGAAACTAATTCTAGAGTTAGGAATGTATCATAACAAATTGATACATTAGAGATCACACATCCGGTGTTCCTAGTTTTGATTTTCTATTCAGCTTAATGTAGAAGATGTATTTTGGCATTCAGTGTTCCATCCCTCGCTGAAATTTCCCACAGTAGTGAAGTGTCAGTTCACTCCAGTGCTGACTTGTACCTTTTCCCTATTCTAAATAAAATAACCTGCTTTCTATCTATGTCAACAAGTTGCTGTCTGCAAGATGATACTTGTGAGCACTGAAGACCTGCTGAATCCCCATTTGATTTCAGCAGAATGTGCAGGAGTCATTAGTGGCAGGAGTCAACCTTAACATTCATTTACTAGCCCTGGTACTAGTGCAGATTGTTGTGGGCTAGTGCAGAATCTCTGTTACTTGCCCAGCTGGGCTAGTGCAATTCCTCCTGTGGAAAGCTGCAGTTCCATTCTCAACCTGGGTATCAAATAAATAAACAAATAAATATAACTGATATGTAATTTAAAGCCAGGTCCTTTTCATGGAGGTTTAACTATGTGCTGCCTTAGCATTAGTCAAATGAAAAAATAGATGTCTGTGCATGTCAGTGTCAATGGCTCAGTAGGTAGCACACTTGCCTCTGATGCTGGGAGATCAGAGGGCTGTGGGGGCACTTGGGTTAATATCCCAATACTGACACTGTACTGCAGCATGAGGGGGTGCTGCATTTCTGAGGTGCTGTCTTTTGGATGAGACATTAAACCAAGGTCCCATCTGCCTGGCTTGGTGGTAATTCAGGTGGCTGCTAAAGATCCTATGGCACTTATCGAAAAAAGAGGAGGGGAATTTCCCTGGTGTCCTGGCCAAATTTCTCCCATTCACTAAAAAGTACCACCAACAGCTTAATCTGGTTCAATTTCAGTTGCTTACTATCTGTATCCCGGTTGCCCCTGAAAAATAGGACTTCTAGGCCCAGTGGACTTACTGGGTCAATAAAATTCAATAAATAAATAGTGCATTTACAAACTGTTTCATTTTATACTAACCACTGCTTTTATTTTTTGCTGGTAAAGATTAGTTTTTCTTTTCTTTTCCTTGTTTAGTTCAGTACTCATGGCAGGCAGATTTGTGACTGTGTCCAGGAGCAGCACAGTTCTTGCCATCTGTCCAGTTGTAGACTGGATAATCTGGTTTTCAGGGTCCTTATCTGGTCATCCAGTTTTCATTAAATGTAGTCTAGTTTTTGGGCCATTTTGAGTGCTCAGATAGTATTAAAACTGATTGTATCAAATCATTCACTGTTGCATGCATGTCTAGGTTACAAAAAAAAGTTCTGATGTCACTAGTCACAGGCCTTTGTCTGTAAAACTAGTCTGTCTAGGAGGTGTAAAGTATGGCCATTAAGACCATTAGCAGTAAATCAACCTAATCTTTTCAACTCTGAATTTTAAGTATGGCCATTTACTGCCATGATAGGAAACAGTTTTTATGCTTTTAGATGCTGTAATAGGTTCCTTTTTGGTTTTTCCTATATTCTCATATGTTTTAGACCCACTTTTTCAAATTAGTTTTCACATTTCTATTGCCTTTGTCACTGTGTTGATTAGTTCTCTCCTAAGTCCTCAGCAGCTGCTGCTCTCATTTTTTGTACTACCAACCTGAACATTCCATGATATTAGCTACGCCTTTACAGGCCACTGGAATAAATAGCATGGAATGGTGTGTCTGACATTGTGGAATGTGATGTTGTAGACATTTGAAAAGAAACAGCAGTAGCCGATGAGGTAAAGGGAACACAATGTAGTATTGATGATACCACAAGTACTGATAGTTCAATTATCAAAAAGGTGGTCAAAGCATATCAGAATACATGGCTGTCATGGAAAGGACAACTGGAGAGTGTTTAACAGAGAGAGCAACAGGTTGTGAATGGGTATTGTACATCCAGCAGATCTGGGTTTAAATTCCCACAGCCTCCACTTGCATACTGTGTGACCCTAAGCAAGTCACTTAACCTCCCTGTGTTCCTGTGCCACCCCTGTAAATGGGTATTGTGCCCAATGGGAGTTATCTGGTTGCCAAAGAATAAAAATAAATAGATAACAGTATGGGTTGATGCTGCTGAATTTATCTTTACCTTTTTTTTTGGTGAACATTTTTTAATAGAACTGGGACAATCAAGCATTTCTAGGATCTGTGGCCAGGGTGAAAAAAGGAAGGAAAAAGGTAAGAAAAAGACACACACCTTTTCATGACACAACTTTATTAACTACAAATCTGAAAATGTGGAAATATATTAAAGAAGTCAGTAACACAGCTGACATTAATAGAAAGCACGCTGACGAGGACAAATAAAAGATCATGAGTACAAAGAGGCAAAGCGAAGCCATCGGTTCCAGCAATGTTGGCTAGAGAAATATGACTGGTTGGGTATGATGGTGTTAAAGATCTGACGTTCTGCCATTTGTGTATCAGACATGAAATACAGTTGAGTAAGGTGGGCAATAACAATAATTTTCATTTCAATACAGATAACTTCCGACTTGATTCTGTCTCGTCCCATAATATAAGTGAAGCTCATGCTAGGGCAAAGGAAAATGCCGATGCAAACACTGCTACTCCAAGGACAAGTAATGTGGATGGAATGCTGAAGAACATGAATGAAGCAACACTTAACCATCTGGATGAACTGTTTCGCACATGCCATGCAATTGCTAAGAAAGGATGTCCTTTCACAGACTTTGTGTGGATGTACAGCCTTGATGATATGAAAGGGCTAGATATCAGTTCAGCAACTGTATCCACTATGTAGCCAAGGTTGAACACATGGCACTGTGAGCAAAAATGATGGGAACAAAGTTAATTTCAGTCATCAGTGACAGAACCACTGACTCTTCAGTCACAGAAGCTGAGATAGTGTATGTGTGTTTTGAGTTAAAGGCACAGTGCAAAATCAGTTGGTAGGTGTCCAGATTGTTGGCAGGACAAATGAGATTTTATTTGCCTTTCATTTAACAAATAACTATTAACCATACTGACTGCGGGCTACTGCAATCTTATATGGGCTACTGCAATCTCTTGTTCATTAGCCTGGCTGGCTAGTGCAAAAAACAGTTAAGGCTGACCCCTGATTAGTGGGTATCAAACTCATGCCACTGTTTAACTAACAAAGTAACAGATGGGTATTTATCACTACAGTTATTGTTCAACAGTGTATTCATTTGTTGAGTTTAGCTATTTGCCTTTAATAACTTCATTAAAAGCAGCTCTACCATCATGGTACATCTCATTAATGTCATTGCTGGTTGGTAGGCACGATGGACAGGTACTGTACTTGTGTCTAGTCTGAAGGCATGAGTTTATACTTCAGTATAAACATCATTGAGTTCACAATGTGTGTAATCCTTCTGAAATGTGTTTGTGATCCCTCAGTTTTATTTTTGCACCTGTTTATTTTTTTTGCAGTGTAGTTAATGGAAGTTGCCAACCACAATCCATAATGACAATGACATATATTACACACTTTTTTCGACAGGTAACTAATACAACTGACCCTTGCTTACTGCTAAATATGGGTTTTGTATATACAGTATTTACCATATGTTTCCATTTGTTTTACACAACCTGAGTAAATGGAAAATGTTCTATCACTACCTCTGACCATCCACCTAAATCAGCCTTCATAATATGCACACATGGGCACTCACCGTCTTATAACTCCACATCTCCCATCCCAGCTAAACATAAATTTTCTGATACATTACCAGTGTAAATATGAATTATCCTAGCCAAGATTCCTTTGACTCCCCCTACCGTGAATGAATAAAGTGAAGTTCAATATGTTTCACTTGGATCCAGCCTGCAAAATCATTATTTTTTTAAAATTTATGTTACAAAAGCTGCATGTGGAAAAATGGTTTAAAATATTTGTGCAACAAATCAGAATGAGAATGAAATGCCTAGAAACATAGAAACATAGAATTTGATGGCAGATAAGGACTGCTTGGCCCACCCAGTCTGCCCATTTCCCTACCTAATGGATAAGCTGCAGATTCTAGATAACCAGCAGCCTACTTCTTCCTACCCCAACCCCCTAGAATTGCCTTATGACTGTCCCATGCATGCTTGAATTCCACCACTGTTTTGACTCCACAACCTCCTCCAGAAGGCCGTTCCATGCATCCACAACCCTCTCTGTGAAAAAATACTTCCTTAAATTACCTCTGAGCCACCCCCCCATCTTCAGATTGTGCCTCCTTGTTCTTGCACACCTCTTTTCTTGAAAGATGCTACCCTCTTGGACTTTGTTGATTCCCTTGAGGTACTTGAAAGTTTCAATCATGTCCCCCCTTCCCTCCTTTCCTCGAGGCTATACATATTAAGTTCCTTTAGTCTCTCTTCATATGTCTCCCAGTGCAGACCTTGCACCATTTTAGTTGCCCTCCTCTGGACAGCGTCCATCCTGTCTATGTCTTTGTGGAGATTGGGTCTCAGAACTGCATGCAGTACTCAAATGGGGTCTCACCAGCTGTCTGTACAGAGCGATAATAACTTCCTGTTTTCTACTGGTGATGCCTCTCTCTATGCATCCTAGTATCCCCCCAGCCCTCCTTGCTGCCCTCTCACATTGCTTGCCCACCTTTAGGTCATTTGATATGACTACCCCCAGGTCCCTTTCCATTTTTGTTGTTGTTAGTATCTCACCCCCCCATTGTGTACTCTTCCCTTGGGTTTTTGTTTCCCAGGTGGATTGCTTTGCACTTCTTTGCATTGAATCTAAGCTGCCATACATTTGACCATTCCTCTAACCTTGCCAAGTCCCTTCTCATCCTTTCCACCCCACCTTGTGCATCAACTCTGTTGCAGATCTTTGTGTCATCTGCAAAGAGACATACTTTTCCTTCCAGTCCCTCTGCAATGTCGCTTATAAAGACATTGAAGAGGACTGGTCCTAATACTGAACCCTGCGGTACCCCACTAGTAACCCCACTTTCTTCAAAGTGGACTCCATTTACTATTACTCTCTGTGTCCTATTCTCCAGCCAATTATTTACCTAGACTGTCATCTTGGGACCCACTTCCAGGCTGGCTAACTTGTATATTAATCTTTTGTGTGGGACTGTGTCAAATGCCTTGCTAAAGTCTAGGTAGGCCATGTCCACAGCCCCTCCCTGATCTACTACTTTGGTCACCCAGTCAAAGAAATCTATCAGATTCATCTGGCATGACCTTCCCACTGTGAATCCATGCTGCCTTGGGTCCTGTGCCCCTCTGGCCTCTAGATACTTGACAATTCTTTCCTTCAGAAGTGATTCCATCATTTTCCCTACCACTGAGGTTAAACTAACAGGTCTGTAGTTTCCTGATTATGCCTTGCTCCCACTTTTGTGAAGGGGAATCACATCTGCCCTCCTCCAGTCCTCGGGTACCACCCCATCCTCCCATGATTTGTTAAAGAGGGTAGTCAGTGGTGTCACTAGTTCTACCCTTAGTTCTTTTAGAATTCTGGGATGAATCCCATCAGATCCCATTGCTTTGTCCACCTTCAGTTTTAAGAGTTCTTTCAGAACCCTTTCTTCTGTAAATAGGCTGGTATCAACTTCTGTATCCAGAGTGTTTCTATTGTTTGATTTAGGTACCTCCCTCTCTTCATTTGTAAATACTGAGCAAAAATGCCTGTGTGCAGAAATGATATGCATAGTATGGCCCAATGCTTAAAAAGTATTTTTTTTTGTTTTATTCTTTGTTAACCAGGTAAGGCCCACTAGGCATTTCATGGCTATGTTTTATTTTTATTGTAATAAAGCAATAGGTGCATCATCAATATGTGTCTCTGTGGTGTTACTTTGATGTGGTGCTTTTAAACTTTTATGATTTTTGGCAAAACATGTTTTTTCTTAATTAAAATCATAATATCGAGTGTGCCACCTAATACCACAAGCTATGATTGATGCAGGCCAGTTCCAGGACAGAGGTGAGAGTGATGTGGCTTAGTAAGGGGAACTCACTTATTTATCTGCCTTTTTTACCTACTTGCTGAACAATGTCACATAAGTGTTAGCTAATGAGACATTTATGTCTTTTGAACACAGCTGGTCATTTGTTTTTTTTTACCAAGAGATGCTTCTCTGCGAAGGTCTTGCATTGATTAAGTGTGTCAACTCCTAATAATTTTTTTAGGCACAGGAAAAGCTATAACATATGCTGACCCCTCTTTTTTTAACTTAGAGTTGAGGTAACTTTTTTTCCATACACACTCATTCTCTGACCTCTGTCTGAACTCTAGCCGCTCATGCTATGCCCCTATTCTGCCACTCAGTCATCTCTCAGGTGTTACCTTCCTAACCCCTGTTGCTGGAACTAGGGCATTATGGAATATTTTTCTTTCTAACTTGTAGTTTCTTTTATTCACAACTGGGAAATGCAGTGTATACCCGGGTAATTACTTTCACCATATCTTCTTGTTTTGTGTGAGGTAGCTATTATCCAAGTCTGGTGAGTTACCTGGCGATATACTGTTCTATTCAGATAAAGTACAAGAACAGGTATGTGAAAGTGCTTCAGTTTCATTAACCACAAGACACATCATCTCATTTTCATTGGGGTCTCTATGAGCACATTAGCAGTCTGCAGATTAACCCATTGAAATCCAATTTATTTAGAGAATGGATTTTTTGCAGGTATCCACACAAGGTGGATATCATTCATGAGAGCTTCTGTAACGTTAACCCCTCTCTCCCTGAGTTTAGAATGCCCAGTAATGGCCCGTTTTTACATCACTCAGTCCTCATTCATGTCATGGAGGGTTGAGGTGACTAGGAACTTGCTGATGTTTTTTAAGCAATAGTGGGAGTGTAAAATTTGTGGACTGCAATATCCCACCATTATTAGTCCTAGAGAAGGTCCAAAGGAGGGCAGCCAAAATGATCTGGGGCCTGGGGGACAGGACCTATGAGGAGCAGCTCAGGGAGTGCAACATGTACACCCTGGAGGAGAGGAGGGACAGGGGGAACATGATAGAGGTCTTTAAGTACATGAAAAGGATCAATAAAGGAGGTCCAGTCAGGGTGCTAGAAAGGAAGGAGGGTGGGGCAATGAGAGGTCACGGGTGTAAGCTGGAAGGGGGCAGGCTCAGAGGGGAGAGGAGGAGATGTTATTTCACTGAAAGGGTGGTGGAGCCATGGAATGCACTGCCCAGGGAGCTGGTAGAGGTGGAGACTGTGGATGAGTTTAAATGGGGATGGGACAGGGACATGGGGAGAGTAAATCTGACCAAGCCCAGTACAGGTGGAACATCTGGGACTGGGGACAGTATAACCCAAGGGGGAGGGGGGGACACAAAAATTGACCCTCAGTGCAGGTGCTGAAAATCAAGCAGACTCGAGAGACTGTTAGGCCTATTCTGCTGGCATTTTAGTATGTTAGTATTACTGCTTTCTCTAAGCAGTTGGATCATTTTGATTCAAGGCTGTGTTTCCTTCAGGAAGCTTACCATCCTTCTAACAGCTGATGTGACACCTCTTCATAAGTGTGTGAAGCTACCCACAGGGCATCATTGCATTCATTTAGTGTACAATGACTTAAAGGAGTGGTTACTTAATCATTGTGCCTTACTCAGTTTGCTTGATTTACATCGCATGCAGTTTCCATGCCGATGAGTTGATCTGCAGCTGTCTCTGTGCTGAAAACTCGTTTGAATGCATCTGTTTTCATGTCAAGTGGTTCACTATTGCAACAGCAGGAATGACATCTAAGCAGTTTTTCCACCCTCCAAAAAAAAGTTAGATTGACTGAAATTCAATTCTGCATTATCACCCAAGCCCATAATCCAGTATTTCCATATAATTTTTCAGTGAGAATACCAAAAGAAAAAATAGATTAACTGACCCTGACATTTTTTTCTTCATTTTCATCAGTTTTTTTCCTACTGCAACTTTCCAAATTGATTATTTCATTGGCTACTGCAGTGGAGTCCAGTGCCAGCTTCACAAAGGGGATTCATCATGTTAGGACTGACCACTGTCTACTAACATTACAATGTCACCTGCTGTACATTCAGTTACCCTCCCAGAGGTAAACCAATGTTACAAGGAAGCTGATAGGGTGCAAGTAGGTGTGAGGCAGAAGTGCTGAGGTGCAAGAGGACTATAGAAGGAGCCAGTGCCAGAGATGGAAAGGGGGATATAATTTATATTGCAAAATAAACAAAATGGGGACTATTTCATGAACATATTATAACTTGTGAAAAAAAAACATATTTTTTTATAAAAGGAATTGTGATTACCTTTACATGGGAGAAGTTAAGAAAAATCCACAGATAGCCATCACCAAGACTGCCCTGTACTAAACAAATGTAGCAGCAATTACTTATAATCATGAAACAGCAAATCATGTTATGCTTCCAGAAGCTGCATGTCCACAGACTCCACGGCATAAGATACTGTGTCAATATTCGAATGAAATTGCTACTGCCTTTAATTATTATAGAACTGATTTGGTGGTGGATATCTCTGAACTGCTGCCAACTGTAAGAAAACAACCACATCTAAAGTAGCATTCAATTCACTTGCACACTGCTGGGAAAACTTACCATGAACCACACCACTTTAAACAGTGCTGAAGCACAGCTGATGAGTTAATTTCAGATATTTTTACAAAATGATAAGTAGTGGATCTACCAATAAGTAGAATAAAAAACATTATAATCCATACAAGTAGTGTTGACCTTGGATTTTTTTTTCTTTATAATTGTGCAAAATTACAGTAATTCCTTACATGGTTCAATGAATCAAATTCTATAGCCCAAGCCTTTAGTGTCTCATATGCTTACTCATATAATGCTTAATATAAATCTAACTAGGCCACATCTACTGCAAAAAACCTTATTACACTGTTATCAAAATAGTAGTCACCTTCTAAACTATTATTTTTTTAAAGTCTCATGGTCTCAAACTTAATCTTAAATGGTTGCCAATGAGTCAGGCTACTTTTTCTCTCCGTTTTAAAGCTTTTAAGCCTTTTGTCTCCATACTTAGAAAAATACTTATTTCCCATTTCATTGCAGGTATCAAACCCTGTACTCTTGACACAAAGGTCAGTAGCTCTGCCACTAAACTGACAAATCAGGTGAATTTATTCTCAGTTTTTAAAGCTCTTAAAGCCTCTGACTCCATAGTCTACTAAAATACCAACTTGCTGCCTACATAGCCAAGGTTCCCCATGTCAGACTTGAATCCTGTACTTTTGGCACCAAAGTTTGTGACCCTTCCACTGTGCCAGTACAGAATTACCCTTTGCTTTATCTCCTTTATCCTCATTGCCCCCCCCAAGATCCTGCACTACTAAGCCTTGCCTTGACCACTCTCTCCACTACCAACATTATCTATCACCCCCTACCTTTTCTCTTACTATACACCATTATTATGGTAGATACCCCATCAAGCTGCTGCTTAACAGGGCTCTGCCTTTGTACCCCAGAGTCTGTTTCAGGGGACCTGACACTCCTGCCCTGGACACACATTCTCCTCTACCCTGACCCACAGGACTCCCGGGATCTCCTCACCCATCTCCGGCCATTGTGTTCTAGGCCTTACCTCCCACTGGTCACTGCCTTGTTTCACATCTCCCTTCCTAAGGGACCTGCCCACTCCTGTCTGTGTGCTGCTCCCCGCTTGTACCACCCAAACACTCTTCAGGGCATTAACAGATCTGAGGCTTGCCTCCCTAAGGGTATTAATGCTACTCCTCCTGATCTCTGGAAACATCCACCCTAACCCTGGTCCTATGCCCTTGCCACCAACTAATCAGACTGCACCCAGGGAACTCTATATAGCCTCCATCAACATCTGTAGTTTGCTAAAGAAATTTGAAAATCTACAAGGGTGAGTTGCTCAACAGAACCAGACATTATCTTGGTGGTAGAAACCTGGCTAAATGGCTGCACTCCTGACTCCGCAGTAGCTCTGCCAGGGTACACAATATTTCAGGCTGACAGACTAGCCAAAAAAGAGGGAGGATGTGCAATTTACCTCTGTGATACCCTCCAAGGTCTCACTCTGCCTTCTCCAGCTCTTGACCATGATGTCCAGGTCCTCTCCCTCCAAGTTAATGTTGCTCTTTCCATGGCACCTCTCTTCATCTCCTCTATCTACATCCCACCCAGGAATCAAAAAAGTGCATTCCAATCAGTTCTCATCCACCTCCAGCAACACCCAGATAAGGCAGAAACTATTGCCCTGGGTGATTTTAACATCAATTGGTTAGCAGACTCTGACACATCATATAGGGATGCTGCAGCCACCCTCAGTCTATCTCAAGTTGTGCCCACTACCACCCAACCCAACCTGAGAACAGGTACCTTGACCTTCATTGACCTAATTCTTACTAATCACCCTCACAGATTCACCCGGGTCTCTGTGCTACCTGATGCACTGAGTGACCACTTACCAGTACTCGGGTGCTGGTCTTGCTTGACTACAAAGACCCCTCCTAAAGTTAGCTTTCAGTGAAAACTAAGGCCAGGCAGGCTACAGTCCTTGAAATGCCACCTCATCAGCTGAGACAGGTCTCCCATTGCTGCCTCACCTGATATTGATTCAGCCCTGGAATACTTTGTTAATTCCTTCAGTTCTGCCTGTGACCTTTTGCACCCTTCTGAAAATGAGTCATTAAAGGAGCAGATACCCCTTGGCTGTCCTAGTCCCTTCTGGATCTCATGGGCCACTGAGACAATCTCTGTTACATAGCTTTGGAGACTGGGAGGCCCGCTGATAGGCAGTGCTACCATGAGACCAGGAACTGCTGCACCTGGCAGGTCTGACAGGCAAAGGCAGAATACTACAGAGCAGCCCTCACCACCTCCTGGGGGAAGGGGTGCAATTTCTGGGACTCCCTCAAAGATCTTAGTGGCAAAATCTCTAATGCCTCCCCTCCCAGATACTGGTAAATGGTGGTATCTCTACAGACCCTGACACAATAGCAAATGCACTGAACTTCTCATTCTTGAACCTCAGCACCATGGTCCCTGCCAACTTTTTTGCACCCACCCCCACCATAACATCGACACCCACCCATGTACCCCCTTTCCGCTTCAAGGTCATCTCCCAGCATGATGCTGCCCCCTTTCTGCTAAAGGCACTCGGCAAATCCCGGTTTAGCAGTGACAATCTCAATCTTAAAATACTAAGGCTCACTCTCCCTGAAGTACTCTACCCCCTCACTGCCCTGCTAAACTGCTCCCTTGTCCTAGATCAATTCCCCTTCTTGTGAAAAACTGTCCTCATCACTCCTCTCCTGGAGAGTGGTGACCGAACCCTGCCTAGTAATTATCAATCCATCTCAATTCTATACCCTCTCTCCAAGGTTCTTGAAAAGATAGTTGCCACTCAAGTCACAGACTACCTTGCTCAACACAATCTCCTCTGCCCCAAACAGCATGGTTTCTGAAAAAAACCATAGCGCCAGAACTGCCCTTTTGGAATATACCAACACTATCCATGTGACCCTGGATGCAAGCCAGATTGCTGGTTCTGTCTGTATAGATCTTTCCAAAGCATTTGACACCATCCACCACTCACTTCTCCTAACCTTGCTAACCCAAATAGGTTTCTCACAGGATACCACCAATTGGTTCTCAAACTATCTGTCTGACAGAACCCAGAGAGTCAGACTAGGGCATACCTTATCATCCCCCCTCAGAGTTACATCTGGGGTCCCCCAAGGGTCAATCCTTGGCCCCCTACTTTTCACTCTATTCCTTAACTCCCTGCCCAGCCTGTTCTGGGAGTCTCCTTCTATACGCAGATAATGTGGTTTTATTCAGCACCCACACCAACCCTACCACCCTCCAAGTAGCCCTCCAAGGGTCATTTAATGAGGCTGAATCCTGGTTTACTGACCACATGCTTGTTCTAAACTATAAAAAAAACAAAGTCCATGCTGTTTGCCCATGCCCAAAACAAGTTCAGTAACCACCCCCCACTCATCCATAACTCCCATAATGAGACCCTGGAACAAGTTTCTACCTTTAAATATTTAGGGGTTACTCTAGACTCAGGGCTAACCTACCATGAACATATCCACCGACTTAATATGGCTGTAATTGTGCGCATTGGTCTGCTGCACTGCTACAAGCATGGCCTCCCCCCTGAAGCCCTACAGCTGGCCATCTCCTCCTCTGTCCTGTCACTCATTGATTATGAGATTATCTTCTATGGTGCTGCCGACACCTCCCTCAACAAAATTAGGGTTTTTCTGAATAAAGCCTGTAGACTCGCCACAGGATGTGACCAACTTACACACACTTGTGCACTGTATACCCGTACAAACTGGCTTCATTTCGATGATCGCCTAAAGTACCACACCTGTCTCCTTGCCAAGAAAATCATGACTGGCCTCATGCACCCTACTCTTGTGATGCTGCTCCCCCCTCTAACAGCACCAGACACACATGTCATGCTGAGAAATCACCCTACCAGGTTCTCTGCTGTAAAACCTCCATGGGGCAAAGAACTTTCAGATACCGCACCCTCAATTGACTGAACTCACTGCCCATACTAGTCTTCCTGGCTCCTATCCTGAGACTGTTCAAATCCCTTCTCCATAGCAATATCTTGCGTGACTCCACCTGTGATTGTACCTGACCTACCCACGACCTAAAACTGCCATGACAATTGACCCACTTGGTCTTACTTCTAGAGTGCCTGTCCCTGGTTTCAGTCTTGCCCGAGCCTCAGACTAGCTGACACTCACTGGACTGCACTGCTTGCACATTCCAGTCATAAATGCTTCTCTACAACAACTACTGTACTGTATGATTGCCCCTGTAGTTACTGTATTTATTGTATTTTGCCACTGTACTGCATTGTCTATGACTGTTGTAATTATCCTGTACCACATCCACCTGTTGTACTTTACCATGTATCATTCGTAAGGTGTGATATTTCCCACACTGCTTTTTATACTGTGATGTCTGTACACTGTATGCTCTGTATTGTTTTCTATAATGTGGAGCCTTTGTAAAGGAGTCTCTGACTCAAAGGTATTAATTCTGATTGTATTCAATAAAATAAAAAAATAAAAACATTTGCTCATATCTATTCATTTGTTTAATAGAAGTATAATGTATCCGTTCCAATGCATGCATGTTTGAAATAGCATTTAACCAATTTCTAAAATAAGGTGGTTCTGGATCCTTCCATCTTAAGAGTATCTGTTTGAAAGCTTGAGTCAAACTAGCATTTACCAGAATTTGTTTAAATAAAGATAGAGTATTATATAGATACCCAACTATCAATAGCATCCACATGGGTTTCTTAACTAATGTAACATTAATAACCTGTTAAATGAATGTCAAAATTCCTTCCCACCATTCATCTAATTTGGAACATTGAATGAGCATATGCTCCAATGTTGCATTATCTGTCTGACATCTGGAACATGATGAAGAAATGGTGGAATTAACCTTATTTAAGAAGTGGGGAGTATAATAAGTTTGATGCAGAATGTTAAATAATATCTGCTGCATTCTAATAGATCTTAATCCTTATCCCTTAATATTTATTGCTTTTTCCCAGTCCTTTAATGGAATAACTTCATTAGGTTTCTCTTCCCACTTTACTTTTAGTGCATAAGTGTAGGTTTTTCCAATAAATGAAGGGAGGAGATTTCCATATATTCTAGAAATCAATTTCAATTTTAATGATTGACTACAAAATTTTCGAATTGCTCTAACCTATCATTCTGTTTACTCAAGTTTTTATTAAGATAGCTATGCAATTGTAGGTAGCAATAAAACTGAGAGGTGGGTATACCAAATATTTTGCTTGAAGTATCAAATTCCATCACCACCTCATTTTCTATACATTGCCCCATCTCCCTAAACCCATTGCAATACCAGGATTTAAATATACAATTATTCAATGATGGAAAAAACTGGTATTGCAAAATATGGGTGCATGTTCTGAAAAGGAATCTGGATACCACTTGTGCCCCAATACTTTAGTCCAAGAATGAATAGTGGTGCTTGTGGTAAATGCAATTTTCAGTCCTGCCTTCCTAGGAACAGTATATAAAGCATGTTTAATATTATGATAAGCGGTCTGTGCTGACTCAATAATAAAAGAGTCATCTTCATAGTTTTCTTTAAACCAAGTGGCCACAATAGCCAAATTAGCTACAAGATAGTGCAATCTAAATTGCGGATATGCTAAATCCTCTTGAGTAATGGGATACATTAATTTTTTCAGATTTTAATCTTGGCCTCTTCCCTTTCCACAAAGATGTTTTAATCAATACTTCCAACCCCTTAAAAAACTTTCAGGAATAATTATAGGCAATACCTGAAATGAAAACATAAATTTTGGAAGGGTGGCCATTTTGATTACATTAACTCTTCCCATCAATGTATATGGAAGGGTCTCCCAATGTTTCAGTTGACCCTTAACCTCCTCCATTAGTGGATCAAAGTTTAATTCATGAAGATACTAAAGCTTATCATCTATTTTAACACCTAAACATGTAATTTGTGAAACTTTTTTAGTTTGAATTGTAGAGGTGGGGAGAAGGGATTAGTATGACAAGATGACTCTAAAATTCCCGTCTTTAGCCAGTTAACTTTATAGCCAGAGATGTGGCCAAACTGGGTTGTTCAATGAAGAATATGTGGAAATGCTTTATTAAGATCTTTTATAAAAAAAGGATATCATCCACATATAAACTTACGCATTGCTTCTGACCTTTTATCATTGGGTCTTGTATATCAGGGGGTAGTCTAAGTGCATTTGCCACTGGCTCAATAGCCAGTGCAAATATTAAAGGGGACAGTGGGCATCCTTGATGTGTGCCGCACTGTAAACAGATATTAGATGAGAAGTCCCTATTTGTTTTGGCCCTGGCTACCAGACCTGAATATAAAGTACTAATCCAACTACAGAACCTGGGCCCAACCCATATTTTTTGATTATTAGATTTATATATTGCCATTCTACCCTATCAAAGGCTTTTTCTGCATCAATTAATATCATCGATAGATCTGAGTTTTGACAAGAATCCATTATATTAATTGTCTGACATATGTTAGATCTTATAGTTCTGCCTTTTATAAAGCCATTCTGGTCAAGATGAATCAGTCTTGGTAGTATTTTTTTGAGACTGGTAGCCAGGAGCATAGTCATAATCTTTGCATCTGAATTGAGCAAAGATCTGGGTCTATACGACGCTGGATCATTCGGATTGTTATCTTTTTCAAAAATAATGAAATTATAGCCTCTTTAAAGGAGGGGGCCAAAGAATTAGAGTTCAACATATAGTCAAACATATTTTTAATATGTGGGACCAACTGTTGAGAAAAGTATTTTTAAAAGGCAGTGTGTATCCCATCTGGTCCCAGTGTTTTCCCCACTGGCAATTTAATAATTGCACTAGTAATCTCATCCAACGTAATATCTTGATCCATTTCTTCCATCTGTTGTACTGATATGGTGGATATTATATTATTAGAAAATCTATTTCAGTATCTATCAGACTTAAGTCACTTGTGGAATATAAATTCTGATAATACTAGAAAATAAATTATATTAATTTCTCTGGGATCACCATAGGTTTGCCTGTATATGTCACAAATCTGTGTGATAATGTTCTTCTGGCTTTCAGCTTTCAATTGCCAGACCATTATTTTTTGGATTACTTTCCCAGTAGAATAATAATGACTTCTAGTACCCAGTACTTGTTTTTCAACTATTTCTTCAACCAAACTATTATATTCCTCTTTAGCAGAGATTAATTGCTGAAAAATGTGCTCATTATTATAAGTCATATGCACATATTCCGCTCCATAATAGTTTTTTTCCAACTCTCTCAGCTTGGCCCCCTCTTTTTTCTACCTGTTATTTGAAATAAAGAAATTGACCCATGTATGGATGCTTTAAAGGCCTCCCAAATAGTTATCATATTAGTATCTGCTACTGTATTTACAGAAAATAAAAATTCTATCTCTTTTTTTATGAATTCAAATATTGTTTATTCTTTAATAGAATATGATCCAATTTAAAAAAGGGGAGTATTAATATTGGTTGTAAATTGTATAACGAATGATGTTGGAGCATGATCAGAGATTAATATATTATAATATTTAACCTCTTGTGTCTGATATTCTAAACTCTGAGAAGTAAGAAAAAATCTATATGTAAATACGATTGATGGGGAGCTGAACAAAAGGAGTAAAAAAGCATCAGCTTATTTTTCTGATGCCATGGGTCAATTAACCCATAATCCTTCATGACATTTTTAATTTTTTTAGCAGCTGATGAAGAGCCATCCAAAATCACCCCTGACTTATCCAAAATAGGATTTAGTACAACATTAAAGTACTCTCCAATAATATAAGGGGTCGAAAAATTTGCCATTCTCAAAAATATATGGTTAAAAAATTGTGGAAAAGTTTTGTTAGGTCCATATAAATTAACAAGGGTATATGTATTCCCAGCAATCATGACCTGAGCTATAATGAAGCATCCATTTGGGTCTATTACTGTATATGCCTAAGGATTTTTAAATCCAAGAATTTTTAAAAGTAAATCATTACACCATGAGAGCAATTATTAAATGGAGCATTAATACCTGCTCCCCACCTCCTGGAATGATATGTAAATTCACATTGACCCAAGTGTAATTCCTGCAAAAAAAAAAAAAAATAGCCCCTGTTTTGTCTATATAATTAAATATTTTCCTAGCTTTAACCCTACTACTAATGCCACAAACATTCCACGACAATATCTTAAGTGTGAATGCCATACTTAGTTAATGGAAATATAATTCCTTTTATCCTTCTAATCAAACTTAACTTAAGCAGGTACTTTATCTGTGCTCTATCACCAAACCAAATATTCTTGAATCGTATAACCCATCTATTTATGTATTTCAACACTATGCACAACATCATTAAAACTGACCCCTTCCCCCCCAACCCAACCATATCTGTGTGGCAATACTTGCTTTACCTTGACCACTGAGGTCACAAGTACATGTTTCTTCATTAGAGAATCCATAAACCCACACAGAAAAATAATTATTCCATCCATAGAATATACCCATCCCCCTCACCCCAACCCAATTTGGTTCCATGTTCTGTTGATGGTTTGATGTATCCCAGTGAGGCTCACCCCCCCCCAAAGCCCACTGATAACATTTTTGCAGCCTTCACCAACATCTATAATAGGAAAAGAAAAAGAAAGAGGGAGAAAGGAAAGAAAGGAAAAGAAAAGAAAAGAAAGAAAAAAAAGGATTTCCTTTCTCTTCCCCTTCCCCTCCCCCACTACTATCATTCTCCCTCCCAAGTCCCCTCTACCCCACCCCAACTCTCATTATGCCATTATCTTCAGCTTATATTTGACATATTCCAACAGTCTACAAAGTCTGTGTGTTCAAAAATTGTTCTGCATCCTTCAAGTTGGAAAAAATCTGAATTTTGCTGTGCAGATAGAAATGAATCTGTGCTGGATATAAAAAATTAAATCAGATCCCATGTTCATTCAAGATTGTTTTAGTTTTTTCATATGATCTTCTCACCTGAATTGTAGCCTGTGAGATGTCCGGATATGTCTAAAATCGGATTTGTTCTGCCTGTAAACCTTTATTTATTCATGCCTGCTTCAGTATCAATTCTCTGTCCTGAAAATAATGAGGTTTGATCAATATAGGTCTAGCAGGCTGAGTAGTGGAAGAAGAGGCTGATGAACTTAAGCCCTAATGAGCTCTGTCTAATATGATGCATTCCTCTAGGTATTTCTTGCCCACTGCTTTTGTGACTAATTTTTCCAAAAATGGAAATGGATCTCCTGGGCCTTCCTTCCCCTCTGGGACTCCTATCAATTTAATATTTGCTCGACATGCTCTATCTTCTAGATCTGAAATTTTACTCCTTAGTTCCTTCAGTTCTTTTTCTGTTGCCTTCTGCTTGATAGGAACCGGGGTTAATTACATCTTCTAAAGCACTAATCCTATTCTCGACCTCATTTGTTGTAAAAGTCAATGAGCCCAGTTGTGTTTGAATTGCTGAAAGAGTCCCTAAGATGGATGAGATGGCTGAGGTCAGTGTAGCAAAACCCATTTTTATTTCATTCTTTATTTTATTTTGGAACTGACACAAATTTTCTTCCATTACCATGTTTAAACTGTGGGCCCATAATCCACTCTCCTCCCCTTCACTGCATTTATTTGTTTCTAACTGAAGGTTTGTATCTTTATCTTCATCAGTCCCTAGCACCGACCGGCCCATCTGTTTCATATAAAAAAGGTAGCACAGATTGATGTATTGTATTTACTGACAAATCAGTCCCTGCACCAAATTCAGCCCTGTTGCTTGTACTTACCTGTTCAGAAGATGTCACACTGCAGCCCAGTTGCTGTTTCCAGAGAGTCTACTTTGTCCGTTTCATCTGCTGTGGTGTAACTGGGTTCATCATTTTCAGGAACAGAATTATTCTCCATTGTGAATATCCCTGGAGAGTGCGGTACAGGGGAGAGAGGCTTGCCGGAGAAAATGTTGTTCAAGGGGAAGAAGGTATTAACTTTCTGTTGCTGCACTCTTGTCCTGCTATTCATTCCTTCTTTGGTTTTGCTGTTATTCTTTACACCCATAGCGTTTACTTCTGGATCTAACTCTGTTTTATCTCTTATTTTTTTCAGCAGTGTGCCTCTGGAGCCATTGACTGAATATCGGTATCACTAACCACGTATCCAGACATACTTTAACATACCGTTTTTGCTAATCCCGCCATGTTAGTTCCACAGTCGAAGTCAACCATAATAAATACAAGGGTTACCACAAACAACCATTTATTCTTAGAAGCCAGCAGAATTCAAGTAAATAAAATTTTCATTATCACCAGGGACTTTAGAGCGAGGAGCAAGAATGCCGCTGATCTTCACACCAGTGACATTATGGAGCATTCACATATGCTCCCCTGATAGTTCTACTCAGTAATGTTGACCTTGGATGACACACAGGCAATTAGAGCATAGCAATTATCTGTCAATTTCTATAATATCTTTAATAGTGTATCAACATCGCTTCCAAAACATTAGCATATGCTGTACTTCCATATTGTACATAGCCTGTTATTGCAGCCTGCTACAGTGAACAACACATACAGATAGCAAGGTGCTAATCAGCCAATATTTACATTCTGATTAGATGACTAGGTGCTGACTATGTGCAGAGGGGGTAGTAATAGACCATTAATGGTACCAGATCAACTTCCAGGCTGGTGATTTCAGTGTAGTTGTGTTTTAAACCATTTTAATCCCAGCTGTGTTTTACACTATGTCATGTACAGTACTAACACTGCACCAGGTCTTAGCAGTTCAGATCAGTGCCATGTTGTTTGCAGAAGCCGTTCATGTCACTATAGGAGCAATTCTTTAATAGGTGACTTACTGAAAGGCAGTGGTGTAACAGACAGCATATGGCTAAAGCAAACACCAAAAACTCATTGGTTTGGTTATGTCAGAAGTAGCATAAAAGGGGCATGTGCTATGCACAGAATATTCTGTTAAAGGGACAACTTTGACTATGATACATATGGTTCAAGAGTACCCTTGCTAACTACAATCTATTCACCTGCTTCCTAAAAAGTTAACAAGTAGAATCCATTCTGATATATCCCTTCCACTCCACATACAGTATACTGGATGTTTGTATGCAGGGAAGGGAGTAGAGTGCATGAATTGCTGTTCAGCTGTCATAAATGCAATCAGCATAAAACTTAACTACTCTGTCATGTTTTTAGCATCTGCCTTGACTTCTAGTTGCTTCATGAACAGTTTTCAGGGTTTCAGTCAGCAAAAAGGAAATACAGAATATACTGCAACAATGTGACGGGGAGGAGCAGGCAAATCAAAGTAAGTAAATTACGCGATACTAAATATTTAATTAACAAGCTGAGACTCACACCTGTCAACTAGAAACTTACATAAAGGAGAGAGAAAGTAAAAAAGGGGGTTGTAATGAGGGAAACAATATGAGGGATAAGTATGCTATCAGGTGTGATTTAATGGATAAATCTTGTAAGACAAAGAATAGGAATTTCCTGTATGTGATTAATTACTCATGCCACAAATGTGATTGTTGCTGGTTGGGTGAGGTGGGGTGAGAAGGGGGAAGGAACCACTTCAGAGAGAGTGAGCATAAGAGGCATTAGTACCAGGTAAGTAGCAAAGGGATTGGCATTGTCATGTATCCATAGGGCAGCTGTTTGGAAAAATAAATTATTAGTTTAGGCAGGTAACAGTATTCATTGCCAAAACACATAGAGAAGTGTGATGAATATGTAGAAGGGTAAGCCCATTGCAAAAAAAAAAAAAATTCAAATGCAGAATAAATGAATATTTTTGAATTAAGCTTATGTTGGCCAGGTAATGATTGAAAATAGATCACTGCATACACCCGTCAAAAGCAATTTTCAACACACAGTGAACTGCTAGCATTGCATACATTCACAAGAGGTATGAATGAAATTTTGAAGTGCTTCTATAGTGACCAGATTGGCCGCTTGTTAGACAGTCTGGTGTCACCTTAGGATCACAGTATTATTTCATTCATACCATTTGTTGGTGCTAACTGCCAGCCACAAAGCATACCCTCCCCCACTTAGCAGAAAAACAATGAAGTAGAGCACCAGGCAATTTACTGTGGTGCTCATTTTAACAAAAAGTAACAGAGGAAAAGGTAAGGGCACCCACAAAAATCAGAGAGCACAGGACTTTGATGAAAAAATGAAGTCCTTTTATTTAAATACAAAACTGCATTTTACATGTGCACCAAGTCTGAAAAAATAAGCGGTAAAAGCTGTACCAACACTAATGTTTCCCCTGACCACTGTCAGGCATCATCAGTGTAACTCTAAAACATCACAACAGTGCCTCCATATAAATAGTGATTAAATTATATGTTACTAATTAATTCTAACCAATCATAAACTAAAAACAATTTAGTTTTATTATTAAAAGCAGTTTTCAATAAACAACTTTAATAACCATTGAGTCAGACTTGAAACAGCAGCAAGGTTTGTGTGGAACTTTAAACTGCACATTTAAATCACATTATTGTCCTTTTCATGTGTTACCATGCTCATATATTGCTAGTTGCAGCACCTAATTTTATATCATATTGTTACCTCATATTTCATTTAAATATTTCTGGCCTATGATCCATATAAAGAATCAAAGAAAACTGTGAATAGAGGAAAAAGAGGGTGCAACTACAGCAAATGTCTTGAGCTGACTATTCGTTGTGAGGTTTGGATAAAAAACTATGTTGGGCTCCAACCAATCTGTTTAAATCACACTATTGCTATTCAAAGCTAAACCAATTCCCATGCTCATGCATTGCTAGCTGCAACACCTCAGTATACTGTGTTTTGCTATCTCATATTGTATTTAAATCTTTCTGACCTATGATCCATATACAGAATCAAATAAATCCATAACTGGAGGAACAAAGAGGGTGCAACAACAGCACATGGCTTGAGCTACCTATTTGTTATGAGGGTTAAATAGAATACTATGTCAGGCTCCAACCCATCTATATAATATATTATGATCAACAAAGTTACCAATAAATTATTTTGTTTTATTTCCCCCAAATTACTGTGTTGAGGATCCAACCATGCTTTACAAAATTAATATGCAATATCCACAAAACATTTTTTATATTTATTAACCTTTGTGCCTTAAACCAAAATAAAAAGGTCACCATCACATGTCATGTTGCACCCTCAGTCACAAAAGAACTGGACATATACGAAACATTTTCCTGAAAACATTCTGGAATTATCGGAACTCATTGTGTATGTTAGCTATTTCATCCCAACTTCATGGTACCAATTATTTGTTCCTGAATTTCTTTAAAAATTATACTAGATCAATGGCATCATTTAAACCATGTCCATATATGCTGCCCAGTTCATCAATCCAAAAACTTTCTCATCTGCCAATCATTTGTTCGATGCCCCCCCAAACCAAGTCTGACCACTTCTATGCCAACAAAGTTAATCTTGTAGTTCACTCTACTATTACCTCTTATGTGCTGGACTATGGCATAAATCATGTCATTTTTAGCTAGGGCATGCACATTTTCTCCTACCCTTATTTTAAAACTTCTTATGGTCCGTCCCACATAATAACTCTCACAACTGCATTGAAGTAAATAGACTAAACATTTGGGGCCAGATATTCAAAACTTTGCCCCGGGGCTAAATTAGCACTGCCCGGTGTGCAAACTTAGCCCGGAGCACAAAGCAAGCTATATTCGAAAGGAAATAGCCCGGTGCTAATCCTGCTGAATATAGCAGTTTAAGGAAGCTGGGCAAACTGGTCTGGGAGTGCAGGGCAAAAATAGCCCAGGAATAAGACAGCACTGAAAATAGTAACAGGGAAGTGCAAACTGCAACTACAGCTCATTAGACTCTGTAGCAAGCCAGTGTTAAACTTGTAGGTGGAGACCATTGTGTGTGATTGCACAAAGCTGTCTCACATCTACTGCAAATGCACATCTCATCCTCCTGCCTCATAAATCAGGGACAGGACTTAAAATAATCGGGGACAAAGGTTTTAAATCAGGGACACACTTTAACAAATGGTGATATCCACTCAGGAAGCTGGTAGAATAAGTGGTGTAGTGTAAAATGCATTTACTAAGGAAGAACACATCTATAACATTAATGTCTGACATTATGTTATGCTTACAACCCCCACTGTTTGGTCATGGAAACACAATTTGTAGGAGGGACAGAGTAAAGGTTTGAGGTAAAATCAGGGATGTCCCTGAAAATCAGGGACAGTTGAGAGGTATGACTGCAAACAACAATGTAAGCCACACACTGCAGAATGGTGCTTAGTGTGCTATGCTGAAGTGAGGTTTGCCCGGGGCTAACCTGATTGCACAGTGCTAACACATTAGCCCAGTGCAAACTGGTTAGCCAAGGGTAAACAGTAGCTATATTCAAAGCTCCCATGCAAATAAGCCTACCTAGGTAATCTGTGGGCAAACAGACACATTTGCTTCTCATTATGTGCTGTTTAGCATACAGTACCATGCAGTTTGCCCAGTGCTACTGCATGAAGCACAAAGCTCCCCCTTTTGGTCAGAATGGAAGTACAGGCTGGACGCTGCAGACCAAGGCAGACCCACAGCACCCCGTGTTGATCAGAATAGAGGTACAGGCCAGGAGCAGCAGAAACTGTGTGCTGCCAGGCTCAGTTGGTACAGAGTCCTGACCCATTCACAATGAATGTAAATGTAATATTCCTGGTAGTCTAGTGGTCCCCCCCCCACATGAATCCCAACCCCTGTGTACCGACAATAAAGGTAATGTCCCTGATAGTCTAGTGGTCCCCCCACTGCCCTGCATGACTCCTTACCCATTCACAATATTATTATACATGATTTCCCTGGTAGTCTAGTGCTACCCCCCCACAGGTATCCCAACCCCCATTACCAATAAAATTAAACACATATCCCTGGTAGTCTAGTGGCCCCCCAGCACATTTACAGACCCCTGCTTTGAATAAAATAATCACATTTCCCTGGTAGTCTAGTGGCCCCTCAGCACATATCCTGACCCTCGTTTTGAATGAAATGAAGCACTTATCCCTGGTAGTCTAGTGGTCCCCCACCAGCACATATCCCGACTCCCATTTTGAATACAATTAAGCACTTATCCCTAGTAGTTTAGTGGTCCCTCCCTCCCAGCATGTTTCCTGACCCCGTTATAAATATAACTTTGCCTGCCAGCATAACCCAGACATGCTAGCAGTCATAGAAACCTGGCTGTCACCTTCAGTTCCTGACCATGCTATCACCCTCCTTGGGTATAATGTCTACCGGCTTGATGGAACATCAAAAAGAGGTGGTGGCTGCACCCTGTACCTTAAGAACACAATCCAGGGGCACCTCATCAACTTAACCCCCCAAACCACCACTGCACAGATTATTCCTGTCAAGATCCTTCTTGGTGCACACAATAAAGCCATCACAGTTGTCACAGTCTACATTCCACCGAGAGAGCAAGGTAATGGGCTTAACGCAGTCCTGGAGTTTACCAAATCTCTCTTACCTGATTCAGAAACCATCCTACTCAGTTACTTTAATATTAACTGGCCTGTTGCAGAGGCTGGGGCATACAGGGACTTGATAGCAGCAGCAAACCTTTCTCAGATGGTTAGCTCCCCAACCAGGACAAACTATAAAACGGGTACCAGCACCCTTCTGGATTGGATCATAACAAGCCATCCCGCCAAGATCACAAACACCACTGTCCTCCCTGACACACTTAATGACCACTCCCCCATCATCTGCTACTGGTCCAATAAATTCATCAAGCCCCCCCAAAACCATTACTAGCTGGGTTCTACCTAGAGGCAAGCTACTTCATCTCAAAACCTTCCTTCGTCAACAGGATTGGTCGCCAATTCTCACCGCAACCAATGTGAACACCGCACTGGAACACTTCATCAGGATCTTCAACCAAGCATGCAACATATTTACACCCTTCAAGAAGTGCAAGATCAAAGCCCTATGTAATCTCTGGCTTACCAGAGACCTACTTAGGCGACTAAAAGCTCGAGACCACCTTTGGGAGATTGCCAGAAACACCGAGAGACAAGTTGATATTGCTAACTATAAACATGCACGAAATGACTGCACCAAATATATCTGGGATACGAAGACCACCTATTTCCATAATGCTCTCACTAACTCATGGGGCAATGGTAGGGACTTCTGGAATAACATTAAAGAAGTCACCGGAAATCAATCTAAATCACCCCCGTCAGTACTCAGCATAAATGATGAAACTACACTTCACCAGAAACTCACTGCTGATACATTCAATGACACCTTCACGGACCTCAGTGCTGTACTCCCACAGGGTTTTTTTGATGAGGTGGTTCCCCCCCCAGCCACATTCAGCCACCCTCCCTTCTACTTTAAAGCAGTAAAAATGCATCAAGTCCTCAGCTACGTTACCAAAGCCATTTGCAACTCCAGAGCCAGCAGTGACTCCCTCGACCTCAAACTGCTATCACTCACACTTGAAGAAGTACTCTGACCACTGGCCAGGATTTTCAACCTCTCCCTCAGCCTCAGCCAGTTCTCTGACTTATGGAAATCAGCCACGGTAACCCCAATTCATAAAAGTGGTGACAAAACAGCTACTGAGAATTACCGTCCAATTTCCATCCTACCTCCACTCTCCAAGGCCCTAGAATGGAGTGTGTCAGACCAGCTCACTGACTTCCTAGACAATCACAACATCCTGTGCAAAGAGCAACATGGCTTTAGAAAAGGTCATAGCACCTCCACAGTGCTACTTGAATTCACTGGTGCAATCCATCACTCACTCGATAATAGTCATCTTACTGGGTCCACTTTCATTGACTTAACTAAAGCCTTTGATACTGTCAACCACAATTTCCTACTTGCCCAGCTTCAACTAGCAGGGCTCTCACCTAACCCAGTAAACTGGTTCAAAAGCTACTTAGACAACCGCTTTCAAAGAGTGAGAATTGCTGGCACACTGTCAGACTAAAGACCAGTCCAGTCCGGTGTCCCACAGGGCGCAATCTTGGGCCCCCTCCTTTTCAGCCTTTTTCTGAACTCACTGCCAGAATCATGCCCTGAACAGATCCTACTCTACGCAGATGATGCTGTCATCCTGGCATCCCACCATGATCCAGTCCATCTACAAGGTAACCTCCAACAGGCCTTCTCTGCAGTCGAAAACTGGTTCACAAAACACAGACTTATACTTAACTAGAAAAAAAACAAAGACCATGATCTTCTGCAGTTCCCAAAACAAACACAAACGCTATCAGCTCTCCATTAAAACCAAGCAAGGAATCACCCTTGAACAAGTTTGTACCTTCAAATACCTCGGCCTCACCCTCGACTGTAATCTCTCCTATGTCCCACACATCAATAACATGGCAAAAGTAGCCAACACCAGGATGGGCCTACTATTCTGACATAGGAAGCATCTAACCTCAGAAGCTCTGTCCATAGCTGTGCAGAGCTCCATCATCAGCATAATTGACTATGGTCTCATTATCTATGGATCTGCCACAACCTCTTCTCTCAGGTGTGTTTCGACTTCCCTCAATCAAGCCTGCTGACTCATTACAGGTTCCCACCGTCTCACCCACACCTGCGACCTCTACTCCAAAACAGACTGGCTACTACTGAACAACTGAATCAAATACCAAACCTGCATCACTGCTAAGAAAATCATGATGGGAAAGGCACCACCAGGAGTCAGCACCCTCCTCAAATCCAAAATCACCAACCGCAACACCAGGAGCTCTAAGCCCCAAATCCTTCAAATCCCCCACTGCCGCACGTCCCAAGGCCAAAGGTCATTTGCATACAGGGCTCCGAGTTGGCTGAATGAGCTCTCTAGTGACACCTCATCCACAGCAATGCTTGGAGTGTTCAAAAAAAAGCTCCACCACTCCATAACTGGCACCTCCACCTGTGCTTGCTCCCCATAACATCTTCATTCCCTACGCTGCTTCTGACCTTATAGGTGTCAGTTTCTGCCCTCTCCTCTTGCACTTACCCATCCAGTGCAACTTCTAATGCACTTGCACTGTGTCTGTCCTGACAAGGCCCCCTCGGCTCCCTCACCCTGACCCTCTACACCTATGCCTTCCCCTACCCTCAGCCCTCTTCCCTTCTTGCCCTCTTCCTCCTATTGTTTCTTGAGTTACTCATCGCTCAGTCTGATTTTGTCAAGCAAAGTTACTGTCTAAAACCATTTACTTGTAACTGTTATATGTTTTAGTGTCTGTTACCCTGTAACCAGCATGACGTGGAACCTTTGTAAAAGAGCCTTGGCACAAAGGTACTTTGTAATCCTAGACACAAATAAATAAATAAAATAAATAAATAAATAAATCATTAAGCTATTTTCCCTGGTAATCTAGTGGTACCCCCCACCAGCATATTTTCTGACCCCGTTATAAATATAATTAAGCTATTTTTCTCCTGGCAGTCTAGTGGTACCCCCCAACCGGTAGAACCCGCTCAGCCCATCCATCTGCCAGGAAGCGGGCCGGTGACCAGCTCAGCCCTCCACACTCCACCTCAGCTCGCAGCTTACTGAAAGATGAATGAGCAGCTCATTCATCCCTCAGTCGGCGGCCAGCCATGGTGGTGTGCAGAGGGCTGTGCCAGTCACCGGCTCACTTCCTGGCAGATGGGTGGGTTGAGCAGGGTGGCACTATTGGGTGGGGGGTACCACTAGACTACCAGGGAAAATAGATTAATTATATTTATAACGGGGTCAGGAAATGTGCTGGGGGACCACTAGACTACCAGGGATAAGTGCTTAATTATATTCAGAATGGGGTCGGGATCTGTCCGGGGGGACCACTAGACTACCAGAGAAATGTGCTTATATTATTCAAAACAAGGTCGGGAAATGTGCTGGGGGGGACCACTAGACTACCAGGGATACGTGCTTACTTTTATTGGACACACAGGTCGGGATATGTGCTTAGGGGATGGGACCACTAGACTACCAGGGCTTCTACCGCAGCTACAGGGGTCCACAAGGAGGGGCACTGCTGCATTACCAACAGCTTTTTTATGGCGGTGTCTAGCACCAAGCTACAGGTCACTCTAATGCCTGTAGCGCAGCGCTATGCATTTGAATATGCCGTGCTGCTGGCATGCATGGAATTTGTCTGTCACCTGCATACCATTACCTGTGGCGTCGGCGCTACCATACAGCACTGGCGCTAATAGGGCTTTTCAATATTGCAGCCTTGTGCAAATCCAGCGCTATTCCAGTACTATGGATTTGTGCTAGGTGCAAGGGTTTGAATATCTGGCTCTTGGTGTCACAGTTAATAAAGTCTTTAATTTGTACATACTGTCCTGTAAGTGGATTAACAAATCCCTGACATGTGTGCATGTATTTACAGTAAATGCACCTCCCACATCTATGTGTGCCCTCGGGGGGGGGGCAGACTAAATTGCTTGTGTAAAAGTTCTGAACTTGGAAATGAGTTAGTTACCAGTAAATCTTTTAGGGTGTTACTCCCCCTGAATACTATTTTAGGACCCTCCTGTACCAATTCTTTTAATCTTGGCTCTAATTGCAGTATGGGCCAGTTATTAGTTATAATTTCCTTTATTTTGTCACTTCGTTTGGAATATGTAGTCACAAAAGAACAGTGAGCACCTGCTTTTATCTTTGTGCTCCTATCTCTATACTGCAATGTCTCTTCATGTTTCATAGAATTTACACTTACTATGGCATCTACTATACTCTGTTTGCTATACCCTCTTTCTTTAAATCTTTTTACTTGTGTTGCACATTTTATTTTAAATTCTCTGTCCTCTGTGCAATTTCTTAAAGTACATATTAATTGGCCCTTAGGAATGTTGTGCTTAACATGGTATGGATGGCAACTTTCAAATTTCAAAAGACTATTTCGATCCATTTCCTTCTAAAACAATGTTGTACATACATCACCATTCATATTCCTATAGATTTTCAAATCCAGGAAAGTAATCTCAGACAAGTGTATTTCATACTTGTAATGTAAACTACTACTTGCATTTTCCATCCACTGCACAAAATCATGAAATTCTTCCACTGTCCCTCTCCACACTACAAGTATATCATCTATAAAGCGCTGCTACAAACCCACCTTATCTAAGAATGGATTTGTGGCTGTGTTATAGAGATGCAAACATTCCCAATGTCCCACATAGAGATGGCATAAGATGGGGCCATTGTGGCTCCCATCGTGGTCCCTCTTATTTGGTCGTAAACATGTTGCTGAAACAAAAAACACATTGTTTTTTAAGACTTTGTCTGCTACTGAAATTGCACCAGAAAAGCGGTAGGGACGTCCACTTGCTGTGTTTCACGTCTAGTGTTTAAAAAATACTGCATAGCTGCCAAACCTTCACCATGTGGTATTGCTGTATAAAGGGAGTTTACATCAATAGTTGCAAAGTACCAGTCTTCATCCATATCCAGGTCCTCCATCAATCATACCACCTCTGTTGAGTCCTGGATATAGGACCAAAGATTTTGCATTTGGGGCTGTAAGTGTTGGCCCACAAAAATTGATAGTGGCTCTGTCAGCCACCCCTACCCCATATAATTGGCCTGCCTGGTGGATTGGTTAAAATCTTACGGATTTTGGGTGAAATGTAAATAGTGGGAATAATGGGAAGGCTGACTGCTAAAGCTCTATATTCAGTATCAGAGATGTAACCTTTCAGAAACCCAGAGCTTCATCTTTTATCAATGTCATTCTTACAAGTGGAAATACATTTCCTGTTTACTGTCTGATAAAAATCAGTATCAGAGAGCTGCCGTTCAATTTCACAGACGTAGTCTGCGGTGTTCATGACCACAATAGCTCCTCCCTTATCAGCTGATTTTATGGTTATAAATTTATTATCTGAAGGGGATTCGATAGCCTGGAACTCCACCTGACTATAGTTCATGAAACCTTTCACTGCTCCCATATTGCGAATCTGTTCAAGGTCTAACTCACATTTTTTAATGAACATAGAAACTACAGGGTTTGTTTCAGGCAGTACAAAGAATCAGCCTAGAAATTGCTATGAACAACATTGCTTATCACCTCTGTGCCGTCTAACTCTTCATTAGCTTTCTCAGAGTACAAACATTTGAGAGTTAAGTTCCTAGAAAAAATATGTAAATCAACATTAGTGTTGAAAAAATTAACATCAGAAGTTGGACTGAATGAAAGTCCTTTACTAAGTACTTTTTCTTCATCAGCTAACAGTTCATAATCTGAAATGTTAATCACAGGTTTCTTTTCCTTGTGGGGGAGAGGCACTAACTGATTCTATATATTGATGTACTAATAGTCTGTTTTTCTTTTTCTTCCACACCATCCCCCACTCATCATATTGAACTAATTCTGAGTGCTGCAACAGTGCCTACACTGTAGCACACTATATGTACCTTGTTTCATTGCTTTTTTATTAAAAATGAACAAGGGGAGTGTGCAGCCCTGTCTGTAGACAGGAGGAGTCTGTAGTTTCTAAAGCCATTTTGGTGAACTACAAACCCGTGTAGTGGGGGTATATCACTAGTCAGCACATTGATTTAGGTGTAACTTACACTTTTGGTACATGAGGTCCCTGCACCCTAATTGGTACCCCCAGAGGTACACCGCAGACAGCTAGCATTTAGGCATATTTTATACTAACATATGGGGCTAAGGAATCTACCATATAAGAATATATGTCAGGATATGTATGCACATTATTGCTATACATTTTACTTTCCAATATATACATGTATTTCTTGCTTACAAGATGTTAGGACATTTGTGTCCTTGTAATGATTATGATATATACAGTAAGTCGGCATTGCCATCTTCTGATGACTTGTATTACTACATGGCTATGTACAAAGTGATGACTATAACAAAATTGTATAATCATATCTTGGACTGTGGAGCTACCTCTAATTTAACCAATAGGGCTCATCTCTGTAACTAGAAATGTTTCTATCTTACAGTAACATAGAAACATAGACTTTGGCGGCAGATAAGGACCGCTAGGCCCATCTAGTCTGCCCATTTCCCAACCTACAGGATAGGCCTCAGATCCTAGTTAACCAACAGCCTATTTCTTCCTACCCCCCACAAGAATTGCCTTATGTCTGTCCCATGCATTCTTGAATTCTCCCACAGTTTTAGACCCCAACCTCCTCAGGAAGGCTGTTCCATGCATCCACTACCCTCTCTGTGAAATAATACTCCTCAAATTGCCCTGAACCGCCTCCTTCTATCTTTAAATTGTGTCCCCTTGTTCTTGCAAGTCTCTTTTTCTGAAAGATGCTACCTCTTGGACTTTGTTGATTCCACTGAGGTACTTAAAAGTTTCTATCATGTCCCCCCCCTCCTTCTTTCCTCAAGGGTATACATATAAGCTCCTTTAGTCTCTCCTCATACGGCTTCTCTTGCAGATCCTGCACCATTTTAGTTGCCTCCTCTGGACTGTCTCTATCCTGTCTCATGTCCTTGTGGAGATGGGGTCTCCAGAACTGTACACAGTACTCCAGATGGGGTCTCACCAACTGTCTGTACAGAGGGATAGCAACTTCCTGTTTTCTGCTGCTGATGCCTCTCCCTATACATCCCAGTATACCCCAGCCCTCCCTACTGCCTTCTCACATTGCTTTGCTAACCTTAAGGTCATCTGATATGATTACCCCAGGTCCCTTTCTTTCTTGTTACTACATCCCCACCCATTGTGTATTCTTCCCTGGGTTCTTGTTTCCCAGGTGCATTATTTTGCACCTTTGCATTGAATCCTAGCTGCCATACTTCTGACCATTCCTCCAACCTTGCCAAGTCCATTTTCATCCTTTCCACGCCCTTGTGTATCAACCCTGTTGCAGATCTTTGTGTCATCTGCAAAAGGCATACTTTTCTTCCAGTCCCTCTGCAATGTCACTGATGAAGACATTAAAAGGACTGGACCCAATCTGAACCCTGCGGTGCCCCACTAGTAACCCCCTTTCTTCAGAATGGACTCCATTTACAATTACCTTCTGTGTCCTGTTGTCCAGCCAATGTTTTACCCAGGCTACCACCCTGGGTCCCACTCCCAGGCTGGTTAATTTGACTATTAATCTTTGTGGGACTGTGTCAAATGCCTTGCTAAAGTTCAGGTAGGCTATGTCCACAGCCCCTCCTGGTCTATTACTTTGGCCACCCAGTCAAAGAAATCTATTAGATTTGTCTGACATGACCTTCCCGCTGTGAACCCATGCTGCCTTGGGTCCTGTGCTCCACTGACCTCTAGGTATTCAACTATTCTTTCCTTCAGAAGTGACTCCATCACTTTCCTACCACAGAGGTCAGACTGACAGGTCTGTAGTTTCCTGCCTCTGTCTTGGTCCCACTTTTGTGAAGGGAATCACATCCGCCTTCCTCCAGTCCTCGGGTACCACACCATCCTCCCATGATTTATTAAAAGAGTAGCCAATGGTTTCACTAGTTCCTCCTTAATTCTTTTTAGAATTCTGGGGTGAATTCCATCAGGACCCATTGCTTGTCCACCTTCAGTTTGGGAGTTCTTGCAGAACCCTTTTTTCTGTGAAAGGACTGGGATCGACCCCCTATCAAGAGTGCTTCTGTTAATTGGATTAGGCACTTCCTCCTTTAGAATACTGAGCAGAAATATTCATTCAGTATTCCTGCTTTTTCACTGTCCCCTCTGCCCACCCACTGCTCATTCTATTCAGCCTCACTATCCCTCCTTTGTCTTTTCTACGCCACTGATGTACCTATAAAGGTTTTACTCCTTCTTAACTGAGTTGGCTATCTTTTCCTCAGTTTGGGCCTTTGCTATTCTGACTTCCTTCCCTGCTTCCGTCTGCCTTAACTGGTACAGCTCTCTGTCCTGCTCCTTCTGTGTTTCCTTATACTTCCGGAATGCTATCTTTTTCTTCCTGACTTTCACAGCCACCTCTTTTGAGAACCATAGTGGCTTTTTATTTTGTTTTGATTTGTTTATTTGCTTCACACAAAGCAAATAACCATGGTAATTATCTTAGGTATATAATGCAAGACATTATGTCTTCTTCCTCGGAGACCCCAGGAGACATGAAGATTCCTCAAAGTATAGGGAATGCTTAGCATTGGTTCCCAGTTCCTATTATTAAGAACTGCTTAGGGCAACTGTGGTTTTCCTTTTGGTAGTAATAAATAAGCTTTATTACTCTTATGCAATGTGTCTGTGATTCCTTGTATGCCCATTATTGCCAAGAACCTGAGAGTGAGGTTTAGACCTTCTAACACTTTTATACCATGCATGAGTGGTTTCTGCTAAAAATTTTTATTTGAAGTTTTGTTTAAGTGAACTGGCAGCTCGTGACCTCAAAGCTGAACTTCCAGGTCACTTCTGTGTATTTTAACAAGCCTTCCAGCGAGCATCTGCTTCTTTTGAACAAATCTGAGTGCTGCACCAGTGCCTACACTATAGCACACTATATGTACCTTGTTTCATTGCTTTTTTCTTAAAAATGAATGAGGGAAGTGTGGAACCCTGATGTAGACAGGAGGAGTAGTCTGTTGTTTCTAGTGCTGTTTCGGTGAACTACAAACTCATGTAGTGGGGGTATATCACTAGTCAGCACATTGATTTAGGTGTAACTTACACTTTCATACTATGCATGAATGATTTCTGCTAACATTTTTAATTTAAAGCTTTGTTTAAGTGAACTGTCAGCTCTTGACCTTAGAGTTGAACTTCCAGGTCACTTCTGTGTATTTTAATAAGTCCTCCAGTGAGCAGGGTGAGCTCGGGCAGGGTGAGTGCATCTCCATGTGTGAATATGTGCACTAAGATGCATGCTAAGACACACGCATTTTAGCATGTATCAAGCATGTCAGGTGGCTAAGGTGGATACCAGCACAAGTATTGTAGTCGATAAGACATATACAGTTATAGTACATAAGACAAAGAACCTCTGTGTGCAAGCACTGAGGCAATGGTTACCCCAAAGGACATTTGGCTGGGAAGCCAAGTTTTAAAGAAATACAAAATCACACATGCCCCCACAACACAAAGCATCATGGTCTGCATATGCAAATCACCACAGAATATTATGCTGGTTCAACTTTAAGCAGAAATGCATGGTACCATGCATTTCTGCTTAAAGTTGAACCAGCATAATATTCTGTGGTAATTTGCATATGCAGACCATGATGCTTTGCATTGTAGGGGCATGTGTGATTTTGTATTTCTATAGTTCATAAGGTGTGTACAGTTATTCTGAAGTTCTGAGAGTACTCAGTCAATCATGTCTGACACTATCATGACTATGGAGGGGGATATGAGTATTAGATGTTCAACATGTGATATGTATATTATAGTTTATGCTCCATTTCCTAAAGCCTCTTACACATGTAGGAAATGTAACGAAAATGCTGAGCCACTCATGGAGATTTCCTTATTTAACACAAGGATGTCACTACTAGAGCAGAGCCAAAATGCTATGCTGGAGCTCTTTCAGAGTACTGTAGCAACTCACCAGCCCGATACCTCTATTAGCCCAGAGTCTGTTCTAACTCCTAACCCCCATCTATTATTAGGTTATCCAAGTCTGCCAGATTGGCAAACACATGCCATAGGCTGCCCTCCACCCCAGGTCCTTCTGAGTGTTGATCTTCACTGTTGGTATCCAAACAAAAAAAATATAATAATAAAAGAAACAGGACTGAGTCTGAATCCAGTAACCCTGAGGAACCTTGGTCCACTGTGTATAATTCTAGGGCCCCTAAAAAGGGATGTAAGGCTGAAGTATTTTCCCTCTCTCCCTTTACACAATTCATTTGATCTTTTAGGTGACTCCTCTATTACAGATCTCTCTCACCAAGTAGCCCTAGTTAACCAAACACAGGGCACTACACAATGTATAACTGATGCTTCCAAAACACATGAGACAGGTACCAGTTGGTTTACAGGAATTAGGAGTACTTCACCTTCAACTGTCTTACCTAGTCCCACTACAGTTGATCCAGGGTTAGTTGAGGGGGTTTCTGAAACAGTCTCCATTATTGAAACTAACACCCCTGCCGTAGAATGTCAGTTTATAGGTATTGGGGGACTCTATGATCAAACACTTAGATAGAGGCATATGTAATAAAGATAAGGTGAATCAAACATGTTCTTCATTTGGGGTGCTAAAATTGGAGACATTACACTTATGATCAGGGACATTCTGCACAACTCTGGTGAAAATCCACTCGTGATTATATATGTAGGCACTAATGCTCTCTATTGAAATTCTATCTGCACTATTCAGGAAGATTTTGTGACCCTTACTAATTTGTTGGTCTCAAGAGGACGTGATATCTACCTGTCAGAAATCCTTCCACACCCTGGTGCCCCATATTCTGTCAATAATAACATTAAATATATTAATGAATGGCTCAGAAAATGGTGCAATAAGCAAGACATACATTGTAGAACTCATTGGGAAGAGTCTGATGGCAGCCATGAGTTGTTTTGTGGTTATGGGCTCCATGTAACTAGAAGGGGCAATTCCCTCTTGGGTAAGAAAATTTCCAATGTGATCAATCTGAATATAAACTAACAGACAAGGGGGGGAGGTCCGTGATGGCCTCTTGTAATGTTATATCTGGTAAAACTGTAACTAATGAGAGATGTCAGCTCAAGGTCCTAAGTCTAAATGCCAGATGTCTTCATAATAAAGTTGATGAGTTAAAAGCCAGAATGGCCATGGCAAAATATGACTTGGTCACCATTACAGAAACCTGGTGGGATGCCAAATCTGCTTGGGACCCTCACATACAAGGTTATAATACTTTATCACTTAACTGGGAAGGTAGAAAGGGGGTGGTATGGCTCTGATCATCTGTGCCTCTTTAGATTGCCTAAATATTACAGATAAGATAAAATCATAATCTTGATTCTGAATACTTATGAGTTAAGATTTCCTTTACCAAAGCTCAGCCCCTAATTGTGGGTACTTGTTATCAGTTATGGCGATCTATACGGATGCTTAACGTTTAGAGGCTCCATTGGCTCCTCAACTCTGGATCAGATATTGGCTATTTTGGAAGCTGTGAAATGAATTCAAAATCTAGAGATTGTGGATAGATTGGAATCTGTGCATAGCATTACCATAGTCTTTGAAATTTTCAGAAATGAGTTGATACAGGAGGATCATTTGGAGATCCTTAATGAAAAAAGGATAAAATGAGGGCCGATCCACCAAGCTACCTTTGATGAGATTTTTAGTACAGGAATTCTAGAAGAAATCTGAGAGCAAATCTTAGACAAGGGAGAGACCTATAATGTTCTAGAAAAATGGGAAAATATACATGTTTTACTAGGTCCTAGATGTAAAACAACATATTGTGCCAAACCTTTCTATAGGAAATCATGATAGAACTCGATTTGTGCATGGGCAAATAAAGAGTTTGGATTTAAATTAAGACAGCACAAGTAAAAATATAAATCTGTAGTTGATTTCAAAATATTAAAATAGAAAGGGAAAAATATAGGAAAATACTTGAATATGAGAGCTTAAAACATACACAGAAATCATGGGAAAAGTTAAGACAAGCAGTTTTGGACAGGGATGGAAGGTGCTTCTGGAATATTGTAGTGCAGGGACATAATAAACATATTAACAGGATAAAGGCTCACACTACCCCCAATATTTGGGTTAATTACTTCACTGAACTTTATTATTCCTCTGAGGAGCTTAAGAGGCCTGAAGTTTACATATCACAGGAAAATGATTTTTTTCCCCGCGTCCCATTTTGATAACAGGAGGAAATCCAATTGGTGCTGACTGGGCTTAAAGCCAATAAAGCACCAGGCCTGGATGGGGTTATAGGAAATGTTTATAAAGCCTTTTCTGATTGGTGTATCCCTATTCTTATGGTTATTTTCAATAATAATAATAACAATAATAATAAAATTTATTTGTATGGCACCTTATCCAAAGCCAAGGAGCCTCACATTTTAAAACATCAATAACAGTATAAAATATAAAAAACTTCAATAAAATCATACAAATATCCATAAAAACAAGAGGCTTAATTATCAAAGGCTTAGTCCAGGAAGATTCATGTCCTGCAAGTTGGGCAGGTAGTGTTATCTTTTAAATTTTTAAAAAAGGAAATCTGAATGAGCCTTGAATGTACAGAACCATTAGTCTGATCGATATATCACAGAAAATCTTTACCAGAATAATTTTGTCTAGGTTGTTGATATAGGCAGAGGAAAATTCAGTATTAAATAAGGCCCAAAATGGCTTCCATAAGGACCATTCTATAATCCAGCACTGCTATGTACTCCAACATTTGGTTGGGAAATACGCCAAAATTAGGAAAGGCAAGTTATACTGTTGTTTTATGGATTTTTCTTCTGCATTTCACAGCATTAGCAGAAGGATTCTTTGGACTACTCTCTTAAACTTGAAGTTAGAAGCTTCCCTTTTGGACATAATTATTAGGCTCTATGTAAACACCTGGACAAGGGTTCAATATAATCAGTATGCACATCTAACTGGTAAGATTGAGACGAATGTAGGTGTAAGACAAGGATGTATATTAGCTCCCACTCTCTTTAACATCTAAATAAATACAGTACTGGACCAGCTCAGTAATGTGGACTTTCACACGCCTAAGATCAATGACCAAAGGGTTGAATGTCTAGCATATGCAGACAATCTAGTTCTACTTTCTACTTCGGCCCTAGACCTTAAAAGTAAATTGGCTCATTTTAATTCCCTTTGCTTAGAAAGGGATTTGAAAGTGAATATGGGAAAAACAAATGTCCTTATTTTTGGTTCTAAAACCAAAAAGGCAGTTCACTTTAGGTTGGGAGAAAGTCACATAGACATCGCTGATACCTAAGATTATTTGGGGGTTTGATTCCATTACACCTTGTCTTGGTCAAAGCATTTAGAGGTGATTAGATATAAAATGAGTTTGATAGCTAATGCTCTAAAAATATTTAATAATAAAATGGGGAAAACATCAGTAAGAGGGGCCTTGAAAGTTGTTAATGCCAAAATCAAAATGAATATGTTATATGCCTTGGAGGTCTGGGGCTGCTCCAAGATCATAACTTTAGAAATCATATTCAACAAACTTTTTAAATACATACTTATTCAGCCTAACGGAACCCCTAGTTGCATTCCTGCTATGGAACTTGGTCAGCATTCTCTGGCCTCACCTATAGATGAATGTCAGATTCTCTTTTTACTAAAACTTTTCCTATTACCTCAACAAAAATACCACAGAATGTGTATAGAGAAGGCTATAAAACTAGACAATTTAGGATATGCACATTTCTTTATGCACCTTATAAAAGAGAAATTACTGCCAACAGAGATGGACCATTTACTTTATAAAATCCATATGAGACCTTTTGAAGAGCTCAGACAGGATGTGAGCTGTAGACTCACTGATTTGGACATAAATATGTGGCACGTTCAACTCTCCAAGCTGAAGTTACATAAGTTTTATAGATCAGTAAGGTCCACTTGGGGGTTTGAGCCATACCTTTCTCTCTTAACTTGCCCCAAACTTAGGAAACTGTACACTAGATTTAGAACAGAAAGCTATAATGTTCAGTACATTCTTTTTAGGCAGAGAAGAGATGGAGTACTATCCCTGTTCTATATATGTGGAATGGGGACTATTGACGATCTTAAGCATGTGGTACTTCTATGCCCTAGATTTGAAAACTATAGGAAAAAACTATTGTGTGGACTGTTGGGTGATCTCAGTCTCCCCCTGAGGAATTACTTAAATACCTGTTTTCCACAAGAGAGAAAAATATAGTAGAGACTCTAGCTAGATTTCTTCTGCTAACTGCCTTATAGACCTTTGTACAAGGAGGGCCGCTTGAATGTTTGGAGATTAGTACAATATATGTATGGAGATTTTATACCATTTGTATAACAATGTAAGTTCACTTGTACTTATTTATTTATTTTAACTCTGTCTTGTACTGTTTTTTAGTATATTGTAACTGCTTTATGCTTACAATAAAATGTACCTGCCTACCTATATGTTATCAGCCTCCCAGCTCTACCATAGAATATTTAAATGCTTTGATCCAAGAATTTGAATCAGCATGTTAACTTGATAATGTATTGGTGCTGGGAGACTTTAATTTTGGGGATATTGACTGTACTAACTTTTCTGCCAAATCCTCAGCAAGTCAACAATTTGTGACTGCCTGTGTTCAGCTTTATTTAAATCAAAGTGTTTTGTCCCCCACTAGAGATGGAAATACCTTGAATCTGGTATTGTACAGTGATATTCTTGATATTAGCAATGTACAGATTGAAGCCCCACTGGGCAATAGTGACCATAACTTTATCTCTTTTCATTTAATATTTATGTATACACTGGATATTGATACCACTGTGATATACATGTATGATGGGCGGATATTTTGGGCATGGTACATGCCATCATCCAAACTGATTGGCATAAAGCACATACTGAATTATCAATACAGAATTACTGGGAATTATTATATAGCACCCTATTACATATAAAAAACAGATACATTCCAGTAAAGGATAAATACACCAAGGGAAATATTAATCCTAAATGGTTTAGCAAGCCAATAATAAGGCTTATTAAATTAAAAAATAATAAATATGCAAGATATTTAAAATCTAAAACTATACACAATTGGGTAAACGATCTCTCTTGTCAAAAGAAATGTAAATCAAGTATTAAAAAGGCTAAAAGAAAGTGGGAACTTAATTTGGTCAAAAATGCAAACAAATCCAAAAGTAAGTTCTTTTTTTCATATATTAATTCCTTAAAAAAAAAACAATGTAAGACTGGACCGATCCTATTTGGTGATAATGTTATACAAGACCCTGTAGCTATGGTTAATGTTTTTAATTCTGAATTCTGTAGGATATTTTCTGACACTACTTCTACTGATCCTAGTCTTTGGATCAATAGTTATGATCCGATTGCTTTTGAGCTTGAAACTACAGCAGACATATTACTAGCACAAAAGTGCAAAACAAGCATGGGCCTTGACAGTCTAACTGGACATTTTCTATACCTGTTGGCTGATGCTTTAGTGGTCCCTTTAAAACTATTGTTTGAGTCATGTCTAACCTATAACTTTGTCCCTAAGGAATGAAAAAGGATCAATGTTACACCTATACATAACAAAGGCATTAAATCTGATTGGTCAAATTATCGCCCAATAAGTCTAACTTCGCCCTTATGTAAAATAATGGAAAGATTGATTAAGGATGTAATTGAACCTACTCTAAACTTAGTAGACAAGGAACAACACGATTTTAAGAAAGGAAGAGGCTGCCAGACCAATCTTATGAGTTTTTATGAAGCTATAAATCAATTAGTTGATCGTAAAATACCCTGAAATATTGTGTTTATTGACTTTAGTAAGGCGTTTGATATCATGCCTCACTGGGCCTTAAGGTTAAAACTACAACATTTACATATCAATAGGTATGTTATAAGTTGGATCCATAATTGGTTGTCTAATCACACACAATGAGTCATTATTAATGGATGCCTCTCAGATATTGGTAATGTGACCAGTGGTGTACCACAGGGCTCAATTTTGGGCCCCTGTCTATTCCAGGCCTTCATTTCTGATCTCACCACTAATTTTCAATCAATATCTGTCAAATATGCTGACAACATTAAGACTGGAGGTCCTTGCTTGAGATAGGAATTATCCAGCAGGATTTGGATGTTATCTCGGCTTGGGTTGTTACATGGGGCATTAAGTTTAATAGCAATAAATGCAAGGTCATGAACTTGGGCTTTAAGAATCCTGAGAGTGCTTATGTTTTAGGTGACTGTACGCTGACTAATACCACAGATGAGAAGGACTTGGGCATCATTATCTCAAAAAATTTAGATTATGAACATCATATTAACAATGCAGTTAGCAGAAGTAATAAGATTATTTGGTCCATTAAATGTAACATCACATCTAGCTATCCCAGGGCATTGATGCCATTGTTTAGAGCTTATGTTAGGCCACATTTGGAGTATATATCACAGCTCTGGTGTCCATATAAAAAGTCCCAAATCAATCAATTAGAGAAAGTACAGAGGAGATATACTAAACACCTAAATGGTATGTATTAACATAGAAACACAGAAACATAGACTTTGACGGCAGATAAGGACCATTTGGCCCACCCAGTCTGCCCATTTCCCTACCTACTGGATAAGCTGCAGATTCTAGTTAACCAACAGCCTACTTCCTGCCACCCCCCACTACAATTGCCTTGTGTCTGTCCCATGCATGTTTGAATTCCCCCACTGTTTTAGCCCCAACAACCTCCCCAGGAAGGCAGTTCTATGCATCCACCACTCTCTCCATGAAAAAAGATTTCCTCACATTACCCCTGAGCTTTCCCCCCTCTATCTTTAAATTGTGTCCCCTTGTTCTTACACACCTCTTTTTCTGAAAGATGCTACCCTCCTGGACTTTGTTGATTCTCTTGAGGTACTTGAACGTTTCTATCATGTTCCCTTTGTCCCTCCTTTCATCAAGGATGTACATATTAAGCTCTCTCAGTCTCTCTTCATATGATTTCTGATGCAGACCCTGCACCATTTTAGTTGCCCTCCTCTGGACTGCTTCCATCCTGTCTATGTCCTTGCGTAGATGAGGTCTCCAAAACTGCACACAGTACTCCAGATGGGGTCTCACCAAATGTCTGTACAGAGGGATAACCACTTCCTTTTTCTACTTGTGATGCCCTTCCTATGCATCCCAGTATCCCCTGGCTCTCCTTACTGACTTCTCACATTGCTTACCCACCTTTAGATCATCTGATAAGACTACCCCAAGTCCCGTTCCATTTTTTTGTTGTTAGTGTACCTCCCTGCTATTGTGTACTCTTCTCCTGGGTTTTTGTTTCCCAGGTGCATTACTTTGCACTTCTTTGCATTGAATCTAAGTTGCCATATGTCTGACCATTCCTCCAACCTTGCCAAGTCCCTTCTCATTCCTTCTACACCCCCTTGTGTATCAACTCTGTTACAGATCTTTGTATCATCTGCAAAGAGGCATACCTTTCCCTCCAGACCCTCTGCAATGTCACCTATAAAGATGTTAAAGAGGACTGGACCCAGTACTGAGCCCTGAGGTACTCCACTAGAGACCCCACTTTCTTCGGAGTGTGTTCCACTCACTATTACCTTCTGTGTTCTGTTGTGCAGCCAGTTTGCAATCCAGGCTACCACCCTGGGACCAACTCCCAAGCTGGCTAACTTGATTATTAATCTTTTGTGTGGGACTGTGTCAAATGCCTTGCTAAAGTCTAGGTAGGCCATGTCCACAGCCCCTCCCTGGTCTACTACTTTGGTCACCCAGTCAAAGAAATCAACTAGATTCATCTGACATGACCTTCCCACTGTGAACCCATGCTGCCTTGGGTCCTGCGCCCCACTGGCCCCTAGGTACTCAACAATTATTTCCTTCAGAAGTGATTCCATCACTTTCCCTACCACACAGGTCAAATTGACAGGTCTGTAGTTTCTTGCCTCTGTCTTGGTCCCACTTTTGTGAAGGGGAATCACATCCACCTTCCTCCAGTCCTCAGGTACCACACTATCCTCCCATGATTTGTTAAAAAGGGTAGTCAGTGGTGTCACTAGTTCTCCCCTTAGTTTTTTAGAATTTTGGGGTGAATCCCATCAGGCCCCATTGCTTTGTCCACCTTCAGTTTCAGGGGTTCTTTCAGAACCCTTTCTTCTGTGAATGGACTAGTATTGATCCCCTCTATCCAGGGTGCTTCTATTGACTGGATTAGGTACCTCCCCCTCCTCTTCTTTTGTGAATACTAAGCAGAAGTATTCATTCAGTATCCCTGCTTTTTCACTGTCACCCTCTGCCCACTCACTCTCCGATTTATTAAGCCTCACTATCCCTCCCTTGGTCTTTCTATGCTCCCTAATGTATCTATAAAAGGTTTTATCCCCCTTCTTAACTGAGTTGGCTATCTTTTCCTTAGTTTGGGCCTTTGCTTTTCTGACTGCCTTCCCCACTTCTTTCTGCTTTAATTGATACAGTTCCCTGTTGTGCTCCTTCTGTGATTCCTTATACTTTTTGAATGCAGCCTTTTTTTCCTTAACCTTCCATGATACCTCTTTTGAGAACCATAGTGTTTTTTAATTCCGCTTTGTTTTCTTTATTTGTTTCACACAAAGGCTTGTTGCCTCCATGATGGAAGTTTTGATTTTTCTCCATTGTTCTTCCACCCCTCCTTTCTGGCCATTTGCTAATGCATTCCTCAGGTTTTCACCCATTATGCCAAAGTCAGCCCTTCTAAAGTCCAGTATCCTTGTCTTTGTATGACCTGTCTCCATGGTTGTGTTTATTGTGAAGCACACTGTGCAGTGGTCACTTGTTCCCAAATGTCTACTGACTTCTAAATCTGTGATCCTCTCTCCATTTGAGAGTACCAGGTCTAATTTTTCTCCCTCGTAAGTGGGTTCCCCTGCTAGCTGTCTAAGGCATGCCCCCTGTAGGGCAACGAGAATGACCCTGCTCTTGGATGTGGCTGCAGTCCATGTCATCCAGTTAACATCTGGCATATTTAGGTCCCCCATCAACAGTATCTCCCCTTTTTCAGTCATTTTGAGAATGCCCTCTATCATTTTTTTGTCCATTTCCTCCCCTTGAGATGGGGGTCTGTATACAACCCCTGAGTGGATTGTGATACCATTCCCTGTCTCCAAGGTGACCCAGAGTGCCGCTTGTCCACCCCTTGCCTTTTTAGTTCTGTAACTTTGATCCCTTCCCTTATGTAGAGAGCTACTCCACCTCCTCTTTTACCCTCCCTGTCCCTTCTGTAGATTGTGTACCCTGGTATGTTGACATCCCAGTCATGGTTCTCCATGTACCATGTTTCTGTTACTGCCACAATATCCAAGTGTTCCTCTTCCATCAGGGCTACTAGCTCTGGAAGCTTGTTTCCAAGACTATGGGCATTGGTACTCATTGCCCTCCATTTAATGTTGGCTTTATACTTTTTTACCCCATCCCTGCTCTTATTGCCCTTGTCTATTTTTCCATTTACCCCTGTTCTGCCCTCTGTCAAGCTCTGTACCTCAGTGTTTACCCTACTACCTGCCGTGTTTTGTGGGGGGAGGCTTGAACTTTCCTGTTTCCTATCAGCACCTCCCCCCTTGGCTAGTTTAAAAGCTTGCCAAGGAAGCCTTTAAATCTGTCACCTATGAGCTTGTTTCTCTTCCTGGACAGATGCAGATCATCATGCCAGTATAGACCTTCATCTCTCCAGGTGAACCCCCAGTCCCCAATGAAGCCAAAGCCCTGTGCTCTGCACCAGTTTTGCAACCATTCATTAAACTGCATGGTGTGCAGTACCCTAGCCTCACACCTGCCATAGATTGGCAGCACCTCTGAGAAGGTTACCTTGCTTGCTACCCATCTGAGGCCCTTCCCCAACTCCACAAATTCATCCTGCACTGCACTGATCTCATGCCTAGCTAGGTCATTTGTCCTGAGGTGGACAATGACATCTAGTTCCCTCTCCTGTGATGCTGCTTCTGCAATCCTGAGGATTTGCTTCCTGTCCCTCCAAGCAATGGCACCAGGCAGGCACCTTACTTCCCTCTCCTCTCCTCTCCCTTCCCCAGGTCTACACCCCTAACAGTTGAGTCCCCTATAAGAAGCTGTTTCTTTCCCCTGTGGTGTCCCTTGCCACTCTTTTGTAGGTCTACCTTGTGGATGTCCCCAGCATTTTTCTTGGTCTCCACTGAGGGTAACATCATAGAGGAACCTTGATTTGCCAGACTGACATATGATTTTTGTAGAGGTACAACTCGGGTGCTATGCCTCTGTTCCACCACCCTCACCCTCCCAGAACCTACTGTGGTCCATCTGCTCTTCACACATGGCAACGTCTGAGGCAGTGGTTATGAAACTGCTGCTCTTTGGGTGGGGGAGGCCTCCTTAGTCCTTGCCAGTTCAGCCTGGAGGTGGGTAACCTCTTCCCTCAGAGCTGACAGTTGCCTGCAAATACGGCAGCAACACAGGTTCCAGAATGTCTCCCAGAAAACTGCTGCCCCACAGCCAGTGCATTGCATCACTCCCCACATTTCACTCTTCCTTATACTATACAATGAGTAATATATAAAAAAAAAATATATATATATATATATATTTTATTTGTGTACTTACCCTTTATGCATTGTGCTGGATTATTTAGAATATGACATTTCTGCCTCAAGACCTGTTGAGGAAGTGATGTCAGAACCTTGGCTATAAAGGAAATGCACAACCGCTGGTGATTGTTAGAAACAATCAAATACACCACTGCTCCACCACCCTGGTGAGTACTGTGCTTTATAGTAAGTCAACCAATACCACAATTTACTAGACCACTGCTCCTACACAAACCACTCTACTGAGTCCAGTGATAAAAATGAACTCACTGCTCAGCCAGCAGGACACTTCTAAAATGTTTCACAAATATCCTTCCAAATCCTAGGTCTCTAGCACAGGAATCAAGCAACTTCAGTTGTATTTCACCCCCTCTGGTTGTAAAATTACTACACTTTAATGGAATCCTGCAATTCTCTTCTTAATGCCAATAAGAAAAAATTAAACTTTCTGTAGAAAGCGTAGCTTACCTTCCTAACAAGTCCCCAACAATATTATGTTTTGCCAGGTTCCCAGTTCCTCAACTGCATTCTAGTTTGTTCTCTGCTGTATAGCAAGTTTCTCAACCTCCAACAGAAACAGACAAGTCTTTTCTGACTAGCTCTGGTGGAGCAGGGATGGGTATGAAGGGGCAGATGTGTAACTTTCATCTCTATCTCTGGCTGCTGCTGGATGCTACCCTCGTGTGGAGGTGGAATGAGGGGATGGGGCATCATTCTCTCAGAGCCACCTGCCTAGAGCCCACCCAATGACAGTGCAAGCTTTCATGGAACTCAGATGGGTGAAGGTGGAGACATGTGTTAACCACATCTGTCATTGGTTCCTGCAGAGTGCTCCTAACATGCAGAAGGTGGAATGGAAGGAGAAAATGCTCCACGTGTGCAAAAATGCAGAAAGATGTGTTGGGTGCCAATGACCTTGGACCACCGAGTGAATCTAGACTGCAACCCCATTTCCAGCCACCTGATGCCCGCCAGACTAGATAGAAACAGGTGTTGCAAATGTGCAACTCACATTTTTGTCTCTGGCTGGAGCAGCCAATGTGCAGTGGTGGAACAGTTGTGGAGAGGGCACCAATCACCAACTTCTGCTAGGCCACAGTCTACTATTTATCTTGGGTTGCCCACCTATAGGTCACCTTGTCGCTGTGCCAACCTATGTAGAGTTCAGTGCATGTGGAGGGGAAGATGAGTAACCTAAATCAGTTTGTGGCTACTTCAGATTGTTCCATATGTGCAGATGTGAGCTGGAGGTGTAGGGGAAAAAACTACCCAAGGGTGCCCATCCAGTGCCCTCCTTACACTGTACTAGTGAATGTGAATGGGCAGGTATGTGACCTGACCCACATATTTGTCTCTGGCTCTGTCTGGGTTCTCTTTTTGTGCAGTGGTGGAACAGATGCACCAAGTTTGTTTTACACTCTCTCTCTCTCTCTCGCTCTCTCTGTCTCTCTCACATCTGCTCCCCCTCAGTGAAAGGAAAACTCTGCAGCACTGCTCTCTGTCCCAGTCATGACAGTCTTGCTGCCACTTTCTCTGCCTCTCTGTCTGCTTCCACTGAGCTTCACAAAGACAAACAGAGAGTCAGGCTGACAGCAAGGTGCCAGAAGAGTAAGCGGAAATAAAATGGATGGCAACTGAGCTAGGGCGCACACTGTACTCCACTTCTCTGTTTGGGAGGGGTTGACACCACCTCTAACTGGAACAGATTGGACCTGCATATACATGCCACACTGGAAGCGACTCTCACTGTTGCTGTGTCTCTCAGGGGTCGGGTGGGAGGGAGGGATGGAGTAGACACTGCTAGGGGATTGGCCATGCATTTAAATGAATGTTTGTTCAGGTGCAGGTCTGGGAGCCACTGGTCATTGTTGTTATGGTCATTACATTGCAATGCCCCCAGTTTCACATTGCTATGGTGGTGCTGCAATAGTGACAGCTTGTCACCTGGGAATCACTCTCATTCCACTTCCTCGCTACATATCAGCATGTTGCTTTCACTGTTTGGGGGTTCTCACTCTATTCTGTCCCTGACACTGGTGCCACTCACTACTTCTTTGGATCCTGTGGTCTCTGTTGGGGGGGGCGCTACTGCCTCTCCTTCTCAGTGTCTGTTCCTGCAGCCTGTGTCTCCTTCTACCCACCATCCAGGATTAAGTTACAGCTCTGCAGGCAATGCTGCCTCACTTCTCAGCACTCTTGCTCCTTGTATTGTGCAGTGGGGTGGGGGGACACTGAGGCAACATGGACAGAAAGCAATGCTCAGGCTGGGCATTGTGGCACACATGAAGCACTGGAGAGAGAGAGAGGAGCTCAGGGATAAGAACATGCACTGTCATTCACACAGACACAAACAAGTTCAATGTGGACATCTGTCTGGGGAAGGATAAATAACATTTATTTGTTCTTTACTGCTAGGACTGTTTACTGCTTATGGCTCAGAGAGTGGGGAATGCAGTGTATGGCTGGGTACCCAGACATTTGCAGAAATGGGTGGGGAGACAAGCAGTAAGATCGGTATGGGCATGAATGAAAGGAATGAAGTGCTCTCATTCCAGCACTTTATTTCTTTCAACTAGAGAACATATTCCAGATGTGAAACTGTGACTAGTGTCACAGTCTGGTTGCATGCTCATTGGTCTGCCAGGGACAAGCTCCCTGTAGAATGTTGTGCATTGGACTCATCCCTTACACACCTCTGCAATGTCATTCTACTACAAGATGTTTATTGCACTTGTGCAAGGAAACAAAAAATTATATAGAATTTAGATTAGTGACTACCCTCATTTGAAAGGCATTTTTGTCCTAAACACAAACATGTAAAATAATGCACTTGGGGTACAGAAATACAGGGGCAGAGTACACATGGGTGAAACGATATTGACAACATTGAGAAAGCACAAATTTAAAAAAAAAGAGCTTTTATATACAGTTGATTAATGTTTAGCAATATTTTGCACCTATGGCTGCCACTATACATCTGATGCAAACCCATAATGACGTTCCTCATTTGAAGCAAAAATGAGGGGTGGAGGCAATGACTCCTTGTTTTTGTGTTAAAGGAGTCAGTTTCCTTACAAAAAAAACAAGGAAAGCCATCATTTCTAAAATGTGCAAATGAGCACGGGGACCACTTTTTTCCTGTGCATGCCACCACTGGCAGCTACTACTTCAAGACTGCTAATACCCCTGCTTAATACAATCAGGGGAAAACATAAGTAGTCTACCAGCACTGAGATCAACATGGCTAAGGCACATCTGCCAGAAATTACTGCTTAGAAAAGAATGAGAAAGCGACTGTGATGATGAGCATGTCCCAGACCAGGGGCTGGATTCACAAAGCTTTCAGAAGGGGCAAAACCTTCCCTAAGTCCCCAAACCACCATACTGTAGCTACGGAAAAAAGGGAAGATCACTCCAAGTACTATTCACAAAAACCTCCGCAGCTATGGAAAAAAACACTACAGACTGTGGCAAAAAGTGCAGCTGCAGAAGTCCCTGAGGAAAAAAATGTGTGAGATAAGTAAAGCACAGCTCCTGCAAGGCTATTCTCAGCCAGTTGTTTTCCGCAGTTTCGGAACAAATGGTGCACACAGTGGAATGAGGTGTAACTCTCCCACAGCAAACTGCAGTAGAGCACCAACAATTGGAATCAATTAAGGTGGAGGTGATACACAGGTAATAGCATCCCAGATAGTATACTGGTGGCTGATGATACAGCAACAAAAGCACACATTGCCATGATACAGTATGGCAACAGGCAACAACCACCAGACCCAGTGCAGCCCATGACGAAACCCCACAGGCAGTAGAGCCTGACCAGTCTGCAGCAAGTGCCACCTGCAGGCAACAGAATCACCTCAGGGAGGGATGACCAGCAGTGACTGTCGGCCACTGTGGTGCCACGATATTGCTGGTACCTGTGGTGCTGCAGTGGTCCCAGCTGAGGGACTGGTTGCAGGTATCCTTGTGGGTGCTGTCAGCCTCATACAATGGCAGTAATGTTAATATCTGCTGCTTCAGCTACATGGATTTACTATTGCTGTGCCTCCTCAGCCATTTCTACAGCTGCGTATTCGCAGCACTTGTGGGATTTCTGCAGCTGCTGGAATTCTGCAGCTGTGGGACTTTTTGTGGATTTCCTCAGCTACAGGATTTTCTTTAAGAATATCGTGCAACTGCATTTCCACAGTGCTGCAAGCCTTTTTTCCCTGCAGCTGTGGGATTTTTGCTGTTCTTTGAGAATCCTGCCCCAGATCTCTAGTTTGTTTATAGACTCCTCGTAAGTCTGATTTGTATGGCTGCATGGGCCAACTTCCATGGATGTTATGCCATCTTCAAATTTGTATAACAGCACTGTGGAAGCACATCACTGGACTGCTGTCTGATGTGCTGCCACAGTGCTCCGACATGGTTTCCAGTGATTCTGTTTATTTCATTCTGTTTATGCAGCCCTTCCCCTCCACAGGCCACATTAACCTACCCACATCCCATTGCACTACTTTTCTGTTCTGCAACTGCAGTACTGATGGCCACCATGTGCAAAATGGTGATGTTGACTTAAACTGTGCATGCATGACTACTGTGCATCATAGTTATGTCAGCACCACCATGTTGAGCAAGGCTGACTACAGGGCAAACTGCAAGTGAGTATCATGCATGGGCAGTAATGTAATTGCTGTGGTATGACTTACGACTGCAGCAAAAGCACCGTATATTCTTTTCCATACTCTTGCCACTCTTAAAAAGCTCTCCACAGCCATATCGGCTGTGACCAGAATTTTGTGTGTGAGTGTGTGTGTGTGTGTGTGTGTGTGTGTGTGTGTGTGTGTGTGTGTGATATTGTATAATTACATATATGTATATTCCTGTAAATGAAACTAATTCTGAAAACAAATGTGCTTGGCTGTTACATTCTTTAACTACCCACACCCCAACTCAAAATAACCACAGAATGACAAATCAAAAATCATTGTAGGAAGCAGGAAGTCAGGCTTTAAAACATGCACTTGCAATTCATCTCCCATTAAGGACTGCAGTCAAGATAAAAAAAAATTGGAATGCTGACTTCAGGATGGGTCCTTGCCTGCCATTTCTTTAACAGAGAGGCAGAGGGTAAGATGGTAAAGGTGCCACAAGATTTTCCTGACAGGAAATCCTCCTCTCGAGAATGAGATTGTCCTGTCAGGAAATTGCCCTGTCAGGAACCTCCTGGCATGGTTTTAACATCTAAAGCTAAAGAGCTCACCTTCATTGCTGTGGCAGCTTTGTGGTGTAGTGTAATGGTCTATAGCTTCATAAACAAAAGATTGTGGGTTTGCATCTAGACAACATTTCCTCACTTTTCTTTTCTTTTCTCAGGATTTCACTTGAGTGGTGATCCGTAGAAACATAAAGTTTGACGGCAGATAAGGAATGCTTGGCCCACCCAATCTGCCCATTTCCCTATCTATTGGATAGGCTGTAGATCCTAGTTAACCTGCAGCCTACTTCCTTCTGTGCCTCACTAGAATTGCCTTATGTCTGCCCCATGCATTCTTAAATTTCCCCACTGTTTTTGACCATATGACCACCTCAAGAAGGCCATTCTATGCATCCTCCACCCTCTCCATGAAAAAAACACTTCTCATGTTGCCCCCTTGTTCTTGTACATCTCTTTTTCTGAAAGATGGTACCCTCTTGCACTTTGTTGGTTCCCTTGAAGTACTTGAAAAATGTGATCATGTCCCCCCTCTCCCTCCTTTCCTTGAGGGTATACATATTAAGCTCTTTTAGTCTTTCTTTGCAAGGCTTCTGGTGCAGACCCTGCACCATTTTAGTTGCCCTCCTCTGGACTGCCTCCATCCTGTCTATGTCCTTGTGGAGATGGGGTCTCCAGAGCAGCATGCAATACTCCAGATGGGGTCTCCACGCTCACTTATGCCAACCCCTATGTCAACCTATGACTGTGTGGTGTTAGAACAGTAAATCTATATGGGAAAAAGGGCTTACCTGGCAGAAACACTAAGTGCAATGAGTGGGGCAACACAGGTGTCCTGACAGGACAACTCCCTGACAGGAAAATCTCGTGGCACCTTTACCATCTTTGTGAGGCACAGCAGCAAGCATCACTTCTAGATAGCTGGATAAGCTTAACTCCTTTAATGATCACCTGGTGTGTGATGCAATATCTACCAGGTACACCTAAGCAGTTGCTAATGAGTCCAAATCCAAACTTAAGCTGTTTGCATTTTTTACATTTGTCCTACTAATTCTGTCAGGTGCACATAAAGAGCTGCTAATGAGCCATGAGTTGGCTGAATCACACATTTTGCCACACATTTGTAAAAGCCCTCCAGGTCTGAAAGATTGAAATGTCTAGTCCTTGTCAACCACAGCATGAGGCAGACGAAGAAATAAAATACTTGTGTATATATTTATATTTTAAACAGTGCCTACAGGGGAGGGTCTTGATGTGGCAGCACTGCTTTTCACCAATGATCCCCTACTAAACCCATCCACAGGGCCCGAGGTAGAGCTCCCTCTCCTAAGCCATTACACTTACACACACACACACACACACACACACACACACACACACGCACGCACGCACACACACACACACACACACTTACACACACACACGCATGCACGCACGCACACACACGCGCATGCACACACACACACACACACACACACAAACACACATAAAGCATCTTTCTTTAAGCCAACAATAACTCTGCAATATAGCATCTTTTTTAAGACGTTATATGTTGTGATATTTAAAAATGTTTAATATATACTGTGGAAATGCCACAAGATGGAAGCACAGCACACCAGTCTGACTGAGCAAAGCAATCATGTACTGCCACCCAGACAGAAAGGTTACTGAAAACAGTACAGCTGGCATTGCAACCGTTCAGCTGCCTGCAGCCTTACATTTAAAATCCACAACAAAAAACATGGTTTACAATGCTTGTTTTTAAGTTGGTGAGACTTAGTCTGTCTTATTGGCAAAAAATCCAGAAGAGGTCAGACTGTTTATGTGGTTATACCATCAATATTTTAGATGCCAACATGAGTGTGAAAGAAAATGTGAAACAAGGACACATCACTTTTCATGATGCTTGCTTCATTTTTTCCACAAATGCAAAAATAAAAGAGTAATTACCAATACTATGACACCCACTTGAACTGATATTCCTAAAAAGAGGAGAAATATTTGTATTTTTTTTACATAAAACCATTTCAGACCCATGTCATTTTCATACAACTTTTTTGATAGATGTAGAATATGGTTATGCATATAGAAAAGGAAAGAAATAGAGGGATTGCTGTGCTTCTTTTGATTATATCTGCTTTCAAAGTTGCAGTTTCAGAGGTGGTTTGACTCAGAACAAAAAAAACTGAAACATCTAAATAAAAACTAAAACTTGGAAGAATACTGTTCAAACAATTCAAATGAACATATAGAATGGCAAGGACTATAATTAAATAGTGTAACTAAAGACAGACAGACATGTAGGTAAAGTGCCTTGAATTATACCAACTGCTGCAATTGTGGGAGCTAATTTCCTTGCTGCCATCCTCTATAAATTCTTAGCTGGACATGAAATATTAGGATAAATCATTATTCTAATAATGCTTCCACATATTTAAGAATGTACTTGTGCCAAAAAACAACCCTAAAAACTTTTTCGCAAGCATCAGAAATATGGGAACTTGAAACACCAGTGAACGTCTTTAAGGGGCATACTATGATATTAATTACTGGCTGATTTGTAGGACCTTGTTTATTCTGCAAGTCCTGATTAGCAACAAGGTGGCTAGTACATCAGAACACCAACACCCACCCTGCCCTAAAATGTCCAAGAGAAACTCCGCATAACTCAGCATAAAACTCGGTATAATGAAACCATATCCCTGATTCCCCCACACCACAACATTCTCTCTTCAGTGTGACACAGCACTTACAGCTAGGGGACCAGAGCAGTACCTTGAAGAATTTACACTGTCCAAATTAAAAACATGTCCGATTCCAGACTTTGCCTCAGCCAGTGTCTTTAGGGAGTAAGAATCAACACTACGTACTTCATAGAGACATTCAAATGCCTTAAGGGCATAAACAGTGCAAGGGAAGGGGGGCATTGTCCAATATAGGAGGAGTACAAGAACAAGTGGGCATGATAAGAAATTGGAAAGTGGCAGGTTAAGGGGAAATATGGGGAAGTTTTGCTTTATGGAGAGAGTTGTGGACACATGGAATAGTCTGCCAAAGGAGGTGGTGGAGCAAGCACGGTGGAGGGATTTTAACATGACTGGAACAGGCATAAGGGAACCTTAGAGGTGGGAAAGAGGGGTGAAAAGCCATTGACCAAGTAGGGTCAGAGGCCGCAAACTAGTGTAGGGCTTATGGGCAGACTGCATGGGTCTAGCAGTCCTTATCTGCTGACAATTTCTATGTTTCTATAGAAGAATAAAGTAATCCCACCTTATTGAGCTGGATACAAAGTAATAGTGCATGCTTGATTTAAAAAAAATCACTCTTGCTTTAAGTGCCCAGAAGGTCAGACAGTCAGCATTACTCATGGGGAATGTTCTTTCACTAAGATTGAAAATCGGAAAAATAAGCTGTAGCAGATTCCACATTTAAACAGTCACATCTGCATACCTAGAGAATGCCTGAAAATTGCCACACTTCACAACTGGAACTTTTGTGCTAAAGCATCGTCATAAAATGCACATTATTAGTGCTAGTTGCATCTACAAATTCAGTGGCTGTGCTAGCAATCAAAATAGAGTTCAAATCATTAACACAAATTCAAGGAGTATAACCATAAACAAATCTGAGCTGCCATGCAGCATTTTTAACACTATCAAATCACATGTAGACAGTAATAATGTGCATTTTAGACATTTTAGTACAAATGTTCCATTTCCAGCATAGTTAAAATTAGCATTGTGAAGTGTGGCAATTTCCAGGCTTTCTCTAAGTATGTAGATGTGACAGTTTAAATATGAAAACTGCTCCTCCAGCTTCAGCTGCTACTACTGTACAATTTGCCACAGACCCAGTGACCTGCAGAGCAACACTAGAAATGCTGCATTTATAATATAATACTTTGCAAAATAACGTCCTTAACTGCTCCTGCAGCTCCAGCTCCAGCTACTGCTGCTGTACAATTTGATACAGATACAGTGACCTGCAGAGCAACACTAGAAATGCTGCATTTATAATATAATAAATCATTTATAATATAATAAATTGCAAAAAAACTCTCTTAACTGCTCCTCCAGCTCCAGTTGTTCCAGCTACTGCTACTGTACAATTTGTCACAGACAAAGTGACCTGCACAGCAACCATAGAAATGCTGCATTTATAATATAATAAATCAATTATAATGTAATAAATTAAAAAAAAAACTTCCTTAACTGCTCCTCCAGCTCCAGCTGTTCCAACTACTGCTACTGTACAATTTGCACAGAGACAGTGACCTGCAGAGCAACACTAGAAATGCTGCATTTATAATATAATAAATCATTTATAATATATAAAACTGCAAAAAAAAAAAAAAACTTCATTGACTGCTCCCCCAGCTCCAGCTGCTCTAGCTACTGCTAATGTACAATTTGCCACAGACACAGTGGCGTGCAGAGCAACACTAGAAATGCTGAATTTATAATATGATAAATCATTTATAATATAATAAATTGCACAAAAACCTCATTACCTGCTCCTCCAGACCCAGTTCCTCCAGTCACTGCTACTGTGCAGTACAATGTGCCACAAACACAATGACCTGCAGAGCAAAATGATAAATGCTGCATTTATAACACAATAAATTATAGCATAATAAATTGTACAAAACTTTCTTGACTGCTCCTCCAGCCCCTGCTTCTCCAGCTACTGCTACTGTAACATTTGTCACAGACAAAGAGACCTGCAGAGCAACACTAGAAATGCTACATTTATAATATAATAAATTAACACATATTTTTGTACTGTGATACCTGCACTTTGAAATGGCTAAGACCAATCAATAAATTATTATGTATGCATATAATAAATTGCAAAAAACTTCATTAACTTCTCCTCCAGCTCCAGCTACTCCAGCTACTGATACTGTACAATTTGCAATTGCCACAGACAAGGTGACATGCAGAGCAACACTAGAAATGCTGCATTTATAATATAATACATCATGTATAATATAATAAATTGCAAAAAACATTTCCGTAACTGCTCCTCCAGCTCCAGCTGCTCCAGCTACTGCTACTGTAGAAGTTACAATTTCCACAGACACAGTGACCTGCAGAGCAACACTAGAAATGCTGCATTTATAATATAATATATAGAATAGTGGATGGGTGAACATCCACAAAAAGGCTGTTTCCATCGAGGGAGTTGATGACATCACAGAGACCCGAGAGCGAAGCTCGAGGTCCGGCTGATGTCATCAACTGCCCGAGATGGGAACACAGCCTTAGTTGTGGATGTTCACCCATCCACTGTTTTGTATAGTATATGGGTTTTTTTTGTTTAAATTTTGTTTTTTTACCGTTACTTGATGCAGGTGCTGCGCTCGCACCCGTTCCCGCTTAAGCTCCGTACAGCTTCTCAGTTTCTCCCCTGCACATCATTCGTTTTAAAATTGGGGAGAAAAAAAAAAGAAATTGTTTTTTCAGAAATGGAGCCATGTATGGCTCTCCGTTTCCCGATTCCTGACTTCTAAGTCAGTGGCTAGGCTGCTCAGGCACTTGCTAAATCGTGCCACCATGTTTTTTTTTTTCTTTCTAGAGTGCCTCATCTGAGCCAATCAGGTGGCAGGTCAAGGGTAAAAAGTTGTTGTACTATCGATGTGACATCAGAGCGATAGTACAACAACTTTTTTGACCTTTGAACTGTACTACAACAACATTTCAGCAGTTGCTGAATTCCATTCACAATAGACAGCACCCATATACTATAAATTATTTATGGTATAATATATTTCAAAAAACTTCCTTAACTGCTGCTCCAGCTACTGCTACTGTACAAGTTACAATTGCCACAGACACATTGACCTGCAGAGCAACACTAGAAATGCTGCATTTATAATATAATAAATGATTTATAATTTAATAAATGGTAAAATATCTTCCTTAACTGCTGTTCCAGCTCCAGCTGCTCCAGCTACTGCTACTGTACAATTTGCAATTGCCACAGACACAGTGACATGCAGAGCAACACTAGAAATGCTGCATTTATAATACAATAAATGATTTATAATTTAATAAATGGTAAAATATCTTCCTTAACTGCTGTTCCAGCTCCAGCTGCTCCAGCTACTGCTACTGTACAATTTGCCACAGACACAGTGAACTGCAGAGTAACACTATAAATGCTACATTTATAATATAATCAATCATTTATAAGATAATAAATTGCAAAAAGAACTTCCTTAACTGCTGCTCCAGCTACTGCTACTGTACAATTTGCAATTGCCACAGACACAGTGACCTGAACAGCAACACTAGAAATGCTGCATTTATAATAGAATAAATTGTAAAAAACTTCCTTAACTGCTCCTCCAGATCCAGCTGCTCCAGCCACTGCTAATGTACACTTTTCCACAGACACAGTGACCTGCCAAGCAACTCTAGAAATGCTGCATTTACAATATAATAAATTGCAAAATCTTACTTAACTGCTCCTCCAGCTGCTCCAGCTACTGCTACTGTACAATGTTCCACAGACACAGTGACCTGCAGAGCAACACTAGAAATGCTGCATTTATAATATAATAAATTACAAAAAAAATGCTCCTCCAGCTCCAGCTGCTCCAGCTACTCATTTTTCTAGGTCTGATGTCTACCTATGCTGTCTCATTTCTCCCATTACTATTTTCCTTGATTGTAACTCTGTGTGTCTCTGCTGCCAAATTATGGTCCATTTCATGATCTCCATCTTGGTTAGTTGGTTGCCTACTAAAAAGGAAGCAAAGGCAAGGCACTAGTCTCCAAGTATGTCTCTGTGACTATAATCCTCGTCCTCTCATCAGGTCTTTCCTCTGGGCACCGGTGGTCTGCACTGGCACTGTTCAGTGAATTGCTGCTGCTAGCTGCTGCTCAGCTCTCTTTTATTTTTTAATAAAATGAATTACAGTTGTTGAGTTGTAGCTAGCAGTAGCAGCAGGTCTGTATTGGTGACAGTGGATCTAGAGGGTCTCACTTGCTGGCTGTGGCAGCACTCTCTCTCTTTGGCTGGCTTGCTCAGCTGTCTCACATCACTCTGGAACTAGCAGCTACAATAGCAAATTTCTCTTCAGTGCTCTGGAGCTGGTCCTTGGCTATATGAGTTCCAAGAGCATCAGAGGGGCGGTTTTATGCTGCAGCCATGGACCTGAGGGGGGACAGAAAATTTCAGGTCTGAGTCAGCAGAGGTGCAATAAACAGCAACAGACAGAGTGGAGCCCTTGATTGGTTCCAACAGCACCTCAGATGTCAGCACACATTTATTGTGCAGCACAATAGGGCAACATGGAGAAACAAAGCCTAGAAGATGGCGTGGATCACATGATTCAGGGGAAATTGGGCAGCTGCAAATGGCAAGCCATTTAAGAACAAACAGCCAAAAATCAGCCAGGCCTGGGACATCACACAGTCATGGAAAATTTGGGGACAAGGACAGTTAAAAGGTATGCTGCTGTGCTGATCAGGGGAGTGGGACAATTAAAGGTATTATGCTGCTGTACTGATCTGGGGAGTGGGACAATTAAAAGATATGCTGGTTTACTGCTGAATGTGCTGGGGCCCACCACCGGCCCCGCTGCATGTGGGGGCTCCCGTGGCTACGGGTTTGGTGGGTGCCTAACACCAGCCCTGGCTGCATGATGCTTTCATTAATCATTCCAATATATGTTTGGATATATTTCAATTGTTTTGAGCCATCCTGGGCACAGATTGGGCAAATATTGTTGAAATTGTAGCCAAAAATTATTTTTTGGGTATGGTGTTAAAATTTATTGACCGCCAGGTAACTTTGGATGTGCTGTGACAGAAAACTGCAGGGATTCTTGTGGAGAATTTTTAACACAAGATCTCTCAGGTTACAGGCTACATAAAATTGCATAAAATAAGTAGTGCTCCTCTTGCTGGAATGAAACAACACAATAATGGGCCCCATCATATGGCCTAAGTCCACTACGGTTATACTGTTACTGTTTGTACCTGATTAAAGTCTTTACCAATTAAACAAACTGATATAATGAAATTAATGAGAGACAGTCTGTGAAACTCTGTTAGAATACAGCTTTATGCATGATGCAGATTACATTTTGTATAAATTAATATCTAGTATCTTTAAGCAAATGTCTAATATCTTAGATTTATATTTACAAAGGGGTAATACCCTGCCTAGGACCCTGTTAATTAGTGATGTAATAGCTTACGTACTGTACTTGTGTTAATATTACATAATAAACGTTAAATTTACAAAAGAAACTGGTTAAAGGATAGGAGGCTCAGGATGGTAGTTAATGGCACTCATTCTACATAGGGAGTGTAACGAGTCGGGTATCACAAGGATCAGTACTGGGGCCTGTCTTCTTTAATACCTTTACAGGGGACATTGAAGAACAGCTGGGAAGGAGTGTATTTTTGCAGATGATACCAAACTCTGCAGTAGGGTGGATACTCAAGAAGGGATGGGAAAAAATGTGCAGGGATCTTGATAATCTTGAGGAATGGTCAAAAACATGGCAGTTGAGGTTCAATGCCATAAAGTGCAAGGTAATGCACCTAGGATATAAAATCCCCAGTGTTGAGTTTAAGATGAGGGGGAGTACTAACAAAAACTAAAGAAGAAAGGAGCCTAGGGGTCATCACATCTGAGGACCTCAAGGTGACAGGGCAGTGGGACAAAGCAGTGGGTAAGGCAAGTAGAATGCTGGATTGCATAGGGAGGTGTATCTCCAGCAGGATGGTAGAGGTGATTTTGCCATTATATTGCTTGCTGATGTGAACACATCTGGATTACTATGTACAATTTTAGTGACCACACCTCAAAAAGGATATAGATGAAGCAGAGGTGGCCCTGAGGAGGGCAAGTAAGTAAGAAATAAGACACAACAGGGTGTGCATGGAACATATTTTAGCGCACACCCAGGAGCATAGTGAGTCATGATGCTGCAGGTCAAGTGCATTCAGCCCCTGGAAGTGCAGTAAAATTTGTTTCATAGTCCTTCTTGCTGGTTTTTCAGTGGGTTTTTGTCCTTTGGCAGCATCCATAGTTGTATTTTGTTTCTTTAATGAGAGCATGACTGATATTGACTTCCCAACCCCCAATGGAGATATGTCCATATAGTGCCATGGTAGAATTTAGTGTGAGTCTCATATATATATTTTATTTTTGCTCTTTTGAGTGATGGTCCTTTTCTTTGCTGTTTAAGTTTTAATGTATCGGGAGAGCTGTCTGACCTGCCCCTCTGTGTTGATATCTTGCAGTTTAGAAATTAAAAAATGTTGCTTCTGATTTGTTTTTTTCTTAGTGAAGGGGGAGGGCAAAGCGGAAGTGCAGCCACTCTACTAAATGCCCTATCTCTCTCTTTCTGTCTCTCTCTCTCTCTCTCTCTATCAATCCATGTAACCTTGGTCTCCTGATACATTAAAATTTAAACAGCAAAGCAAAGGAGCATCATTCAAAACAACATAAAAATAGTAGTTTTCCCACCTTTTCACTTTTTTTATAAAGTATTATTGCCAAGTTTCTTAATCCTGTCTTTCTTTTTCTTTGTTTTTCCCCACATTCAAGATATGGAATGTTTATCATGGAATGTTTACCATGGAATACAGGGATTCAAAATTCTGCTCAGTTCCACTGGCAGTGATAGAATGTTCCTCTCCTAACATACTGTACACACACACACACACACACACACACACACACACACACACACACAGGCCTCTTCTAGAACCAGAGACTCAATTATCTCACTGTCAGAGCAAGCAGAAGAGATTTCCCTGATGAGCAGGTAAAGATAGAAGGGGAATTTTTCACTGTCAGCAAATAAACAGTTGTAAAGAAAACTACAGACAATACTTCATGTTTTTAATGTGTTTATGTGTGTAAGGAAAGTGTGATGATCTGGGAAACAACATTTAATTAATTAGTTTCATTTTTTATGTAAGGTAGTTTTATTTTTAGGGCCCAGTTGAAGGTTTTTACTGTGTAATGGTGGCATTTCAAACTTGTGTATTCTGATGGCACAGTGATTTTGTTTGAGTAATGTGGTCCTTCTTTTAGGAACTTGTTATTACCTGTGCATGAAACACATTTTATGCACAGGTAATAACCAATCAGAAGGCAGGATTGTCTCTTCCCATTTTATAAAATGGTGTATAGAAGTCAATCACATATGAAAGAAAAAATGTTTGTGTTTGCAGTAGGGTTTTGGTGGCATGTGTGGGGGTGACTTAGAACTCAATCATGAATAAAAAAGTCATATTTTCTCATGAATTTTTTCTAGCCTTTTTTTTTGTTTGCACAATGTGAGGCATCTATGATTTCTAAAAATTTAAAACATTTAAATATGGCCTTTTTTATTGTAAAACAAATGAATGGCCCTTTTCTGGGCCAATATCTAATGAATCTGAAAGCTTCAGGTTTTAAATCAGTGAACAGCGTTTTTTTTATTTGTTTGTTGTTATTTGAGCTCAAAAAAGTATCTTTAAATGGGGGAATTTTGTATAATTTGTACAATCTGTAACTTAAACGCTACTGAACAATTATTTGAAAAATAAGTATCCACTTAGGTAAGGCAATTAAAATGAAATGAATAAAAAAGCTATAAGGAGCAAAATATTTCCACTTGCAGCAAAATAACATGATTTAATAAACTTAAAGAAAATTAGGTCAGGCAGTAGTCTAATGCAAAGAAATGGGACTTGGTGCTTGCTCTCTTTAGGGCCCCATTAATGGCCTCCACTATGCTAGCACAGTTGATGTGGAGAGGCAAAGTACTCCACATCATGGAAGCAACAATCATAAATGCTCTGTCCCAGGACAACATCCACATTGATTGCGGTACAGTCAACAGGTCAACATCAATGGAACAGAGAGGTCAGATAGGGGTGTGTGGAGTCAGAAGATCTTTCAAGTAATCAGGTACCTCACCATGTAGGGTCTGGTATTCCAAGAATATCTTCATGTTAATGCACCACCAAATAGTTATCCTGTGCAGTTAGCACAGCACCAGTGAAAAAAGACCTCTAAGCGATGTCCCAGAGATCAACTCTGCTGCTATGTGTGGACCATCTGCAGGTAGCATATTAAACTTCCAGATAACCCTAGGTACAGAGAATTACAGAAATCCAGCTAGGATGTGATGAAGGCATGGACTATTATCACCAGGTCACTGGACACCAAATACGGCTTAATCCAGGTGATATTTAGATGATGGAAAAAGCTGCTATGGATGACTGCCAACACCTGGTGCTCCAGAGTCAGCCAACAATCCATGGTGGCTCCCAGATACTTACCCATATCTGCAGCTCAAAGGGTGGCACTATTTAAAGATGGCAACCAAATGTAATTTCTTGTGATTGCCAACCCACAATAGCCCGGTTCAATAATCATCACCTCAGTCTTGCTTTGGTTGTGATTTAACCAGTTGGAGGCCATCAAGTCATTTATCTCTTTCAAGCATTGACACAGAGCAGAGCCTGCATCAACTCTGTCTGATATACACAATAGGTACAGTATAGCTAGGTAGCAGATGCATAGCAGTGAAACTCCAGCCCATGCCAGCAATCTCTTCCAATGGTAGCTTGTACACAGAAACAACATAGGGGCCAGGACTGAGCCTTGAGGCAAACCACAGTTGAGCACAGCCATTTCTGAGGTGGAATTACCTAAGACAGCGTACTGCATTCATCTGGTCAGGTATGACACAAACCAGTCCAAAACAGTGCCCTTGAGTTGCACATCATCCTCAGGTGCTCCAAAAGCACCCCATGGTCAACCTTGCCAAATGCTGATGAGAGGTTGAGAAAGATGAGAATGGAACCAAGCCCTCTGTCTCTTGTCATGAAGAGATCACTGAACACCTTGAAGAGTGTAATCTCCATGTTGTGGCAAGGGCAAACTCCCAACTGGAGGTCTAATAGATGTGATACATTCCAGGTGAACTTCTAGCTATGTTGCCTCCACCTTCTCAATTACCTTCCCCAAAAAGGGAAGGCTCGAAACTGGCCTGTAATTCAGAAGACTAGCAGGATCCTAAGATGGTTTCTTCAGGAGGGACTTCATCACCACCCTTTTCAGAGGTGGTCTGACAAATTTTTGAAACAACTAGCCCAGCTCCATCCAGGCCAATAGGCAATGAGTTGGGGCAGGATCCAACATACAGTAGGTGAGATACAGTTTCAAGATCACCAAGAGCACCTCCTCATGTGAAACTGGAATGATCTGTCCCCAAGATGGCTTATCACCTAGACCTACTCCAGGAATGGAGCTCTCACCCTATGATAGACCACCTCAGGAAATCCCATCATGGATAGTGGACATCTTGTTGAGGAAAAAATGGTTAAACTCATTGCATTTTTTTCAGCTGAAAAGACTCTATCAGACTGTACACAGGTGGGGTGGAATTAAATAGCATGTCCACAATATGAAAGAGTTCAGCTGGTTGGCTCTTCCCTTCAGCAATCACCTCTGACAGAAACTCTGACTTTTTCAGGGTGATTGCCAGTTGGTACTGTAGTGAATCTTTGGCACCAATTGTTCCTCATTTGAGCAGGATCGCTGCCCAGAATGCTCCAACCTCTGTCCCTTTGTTTTCAACAACCTCAGTTCCTCACAATGCAATGGAGAGCTGTAACAGAACATCAGGGGATGAACATGGTAAGGTGCCAGGGAGTCAAGAACGGACATAAGAGATATGTTACAGCCCTCTATGACCTCTTCAATCCCACTAGCACATGCTGACACTATTCTTGATAGGTCCAATACCGCCAAGAGTTTGCAAGGCTCCAGGTTATTTTTAGAGTGGTAACAGATCATCTCCATTTGGAGAGGAATTAAATAGTGGGCCTCCCAGAGGAATGAAACAGTATGATTATATAACAAAACAAGGGATGAACCTTGCCATTGATATGTCAAGACCAGATAAGAAGGTCCAATGTTTGACAATGCTAGTGAGTAGTGTACCAGTGACAAATGCCTACATTAGGCCCATTAAGAACATCTGCTGGTGGAAGAGTTGACAATACTGCAAGGCTTCATCACTGACCCAGGCATCGAAATCACCTAGAAAAATCAATGTCAGAGACTCCAGCACCAGGTCAGTGTTGAAGTCCGCCAGTTCCTGCAGAATCACACACCCAATCCCCAGAGCCCAGTACACAAGAAGGATCCTTAGCCTATAGGACTAATAGGATGCATACCTATTGTCAAACCTCTAGGTCCTAAAATGGCTGAGTTATATGCTGTCAAAAACATGAGTATTTTTAACACACAGTAACCAGAGCTCTGTACTAGTCTGACTTCTGTGAATTTTGCTAGATAAATTCTTTAACATGGTGTATATTAACTCTTTATTTATTCTGAAAGCCCTCTGAATGGAAGACATTTAGATGCCAATCAACAGCTGTTCTGCTACCTTGCCGCTGTTATGGGAAAAAATAGAGGAGCTGTGACTGGAAAGCCCACAAGGCCAAAAGTGGAGCAGATGGGGCCAAGCAAGAAAGGGGCTACTAAGACTTCAGAACACCAGCCACATAACACAGTGCTTCAGAAGTCTATTCATGCTCTGCATAAAAAATCTTAAACAGTACTACAATAAAGCCTTGTTACTGGATGCAGGATGGTATCCAGTGACAATCGCAACCGAATATGGGCACCCGTCAAAATGGCGACTCCATATTCGGTACTACTGGTAAGAGCTACCTGCAAGGGTAGTGACTAGGTCTACTGTGACGGTAGGGGAAGGTGACTGGAATGGGATTGGCAAGAGGAGGGAAGGGGAAGAGGGTTATTGGGAGGGACTGAGCCTGCTGCCGCCAAGCCAGCCATGTGTTGTAGTGGTGAGGGAGGCTGGCTGTGGCATAGCAGGTACCAGGTTTAGGATGGGAGGGTGTAAATTTTGTCACTGACTGTGGCTCCTGGATTAAATTTTTTGGGGGGTCCAAATTTGTGCCCCTTCCCCGGCATGCACCACCATAGAGTTAGGAATCTTTATTTAAGGGGTGTGGGGGGCAAAGTCCCCCATGAGCGGGGGTGCAGGGGGCACAGCCCCCCCAACAGAAACACTTTAGGTTGCTGTATGTTGGTTCGCCAGTAAGTGTATATCACCGATTTGCTTTTCGGTGATATGCACTGCCATAATAGCGATCGCCGTTTCACGTTCACTATTATGACATAGAACCACACAGAAGTGTGATTCAGGATCAGCCAAAAGACATCAAACATATGGCAGAGAAAGTCATGGCATCTTGTGCAGCAATGGTAAGAGATCAAAAAGAGCAATACAGGCTGCACTCTGACAAAAAAACTTATGTGTCCAATGAATGCGCTGAAGGAAAGTTTTATTTAAAGTAACTTTAAGCTTACAGCATAGCGAGATCATGGCACTTAACCCAGCATTTTTGCCTGTAAAATGAGAGGCTTTGCCAGGGGGCATGGCTGACAATGGCATTGCTATCACTTAAATAATACATCAATAGATTGAAGTTAATTATTAAATAAACATCCTGTGCAGCATGCCAGTGTAAACACCTGCTAAGAATACTAACTGAAGAGAAGTAACTGTGATCAAAAACCCTGATACTAAGTGATGAAATTCAGGCAAAAAAAACTAAAAGGCAGCTAAACACATGCTTCTATCTTGTCCTACTTAAATTGTGTATACAAAGGTAAATAAATAATTTTACTTATCAAATTCATTTCTATTGTTAAATACACAGTTTTGATCAAACAATATATAAGTCCAGGCTAAAAACTATTTTTCTATATATTACATAATGCATTGAATAAATACCAGTGTAGAAAACGTAGATAGAGTTACCAAAAAACAGTTTCAATATACAATTGAGTTGCCTGCTGTAGGAGCTATTCTAGACATATTTTACATTTGTTTATCTCTTGGTTAAAAAGTTGTAGGCTCCATAAAGTCTGGCGTGTATCTGTGTACAAGCCGAGTGACTGCCGGGCGTTGCAGCCCCGCCCCTAAAACCTGCATAATTATAACATGCAGTAGGGAACAGAGTTGTAGGCACTTTACGCAGCATATAATAGGATCGGTGGGGGAGGGGCATCTAAATGTACTTCAATTGTCTTTTCTAGCAGGTATACATATATGGGGCTATAATATATGTTATTAGCCCCACACAGTACATGTATATCTGACAGAAAAGATAATTGAAGCACATTTATGTGGCCCCCTCTCCCCGATCCTATTATATGCTCCATAGAACTCCTGCAACCCTATTCCCTACTGTATGTCATAATTATGCAGGTTTTAGGAGGGGGCTACAGTGCTTGGTGGCTGTTCGACTCGTACATGGACGTTACAAGCCAGGTTTTACAGAGCTATAACTTTTTAACCAAGAGATAAAAAAAATTAAAATATGGCTAGAATAGCTCCTACAGCAAGCAACTCCACTGTATAAATTGCCTGCCAGGACACAACATTTGTGTCAGTTGCTCTTTAAATTCCTAATCTCAGTTTGTTTCAAGGAATTTCTCAGATTAAAAGCCCCAGTCTCAAGGTTCTGAGCCTGTTGATCTGGTAAACTATTGAAGTTTTTTCACAGGCTCAGCTTGCTTGCATTACCAGTTTGCTACAGCAGCCTCCTCTCAGAGCTCAGAGAACAGGTCCTTATCTCACCAAGTCCTGTCTGGACTGGAATGGACTGCTCTGAACTCAGTCTCAATCAGTCTCCTCTGCTTCTCTCCACAAGAACTTTTTATATGGGGGGCCCTGTGAGCATGTGCTATGCCCCTTACAATAATTAGGGTGAATATACTTCCTACTGGTTCATTCTATCTGCATGCAATTTTATGAAATGCATATATACACCTTCAAACATTTCTGTAAGGGTTGTTTACCTGAATATTTAGGCTGCACCATGAAAACATAGACGTAAATTAATTAGGGGTGGATTCCAGCTTGATTCCACCTTCAACTCCTCCTCTAGATTGGCATAGCCCCACATGTCTACCTGGATTGCATTTAAAGCAGCAGGTAAGGGCATAGCCACTTAGGCCAATATCGACTATAGATGTACTCAACTGACTTTCATTCAGGCCTGGAAACGTCTGAGGAAGTCAGCAGTTTTTACCTAAATATTAAACAAACCAAGTTGCTTAGAACTGATTGCATAGCACTGTTAGAAATTTAATTTTGTGCTGAACAACTTTGCTGCCGATACTTTGGGCCTGATTTCAGAACAGATACACCAGATGGAAATGCAGTACGCTAGCACCGAATGGCGCAAGTTGCAAGTTACACCTGTGACCTGTGACATGCATTATTACAAAAGGTCTCTTATGCCACATGCCATAGCCACTGTGCCAAACACGAGTTATGACACAGTTATGACAAAGCTTGTGCCACTGTGTAATGCGGCTTGCGATATGCGTAATGCACCACTATGACAGAAGTGCAATTACAGAACAGGAGGAATAAGTAACTATGCCAGAAATGGAATATGCAACATAGACCAAGGAGTAGTAGGTCTAACTAGAGCACAAGCATATATAAACCCCGCCCCTCCACATAGTCAGAAAGCAGAAAAAGCAGTGTAGTGTGACATGAAGCACAACATGTCAGCACTATCAGCTCTATTGGGCATTATGCTAGCAGAACAACGGGAACACAGGCATGCCAGGCACTGTGGCAGGACCCAGGGGACTGAGACACAGTGGCCCATGTTGGTACCAAGGCCACCAGTGCAGACAGCAGGTCGCACTCGGATACCCTATGAGGAGCTAACCAAGGAGCAGTGCATAGCACACAACAGGTGCACCAAGAGCTGCATCAGGGAGCTTTGCCAGGACCTGAGTGGGGGCCTATGCAGTACCAGCAACAGGGGACACCCACTGCCACTGGAGGTGTGCTTCAGTGCAGCACTGTGCTTCCTCACTATGGGCACATTCCAAACACCCACAGGGGATGCAGTTGGCATATCTCAGCCGGCAGTGTTGAAGCACCTGATGAGGTTCCTGGCAGCCCTTATACAGCACACCACACAGCAGGATGCCCAACAGCAGTGCCATGTGAAGCAGGCCTTCTATAATATGGAACAGTTCCCCTGGGTGCTAGGTGCAATCGACTGCACACATTTTGCCATCAGGGCCCCATATGAAGATGGGGATGCACACATAAATAGAAAGGAGTACCACTCAATGAACATCCAGGTGGTACATGACAGCAGATATCTCATTCTAGACATGGTGGCCAAGTATCCTGGATCCTGCCACGACTCCCACATATTCAGGAACTGTGCACTACAGAAGGCCTTCAAGAGAGGGGACACCATTGATAGATGGCTTGTAGGTATGTACCGGGGTGAACAACACTTGCAAATGTGTGCAAGCATCAGTGTGTGCATGAGTGGTAGACAGTGTGTGCAGGTGTGAGTGGATACAGTGGCACACCAGGGGCATAGGGTGCACAGGCAATGCAGTGTACAGATGTGACGGCCATGCAGACATGTGGAACAGCATGCACGGGATGCAGGCAGGGCCATGAACCACACACTGTGCAACACACAGGGGCCTGGGAGGGCCACATGACCCCATGGTATACCCATGCTGTGCATGGACACAGCCATAGATACGTGTGTGACTGAGAGTGTGTACATGCATGTGTGAGTATGTGCATGCAGCTGTGTGTGCCATGCAGAGGATAGTTAGATGTTGATGCCAATGCTGCACACAGCAACAGGCAGCTAACCTGTCCCCCCCAACAGGTGACAGCGGACACCCCCAGATGCCATGACTGATGACACCTGTGAAGACACCCCAGACAGCAGCTGAGGAGAGATATAATGAGGCCCTCACCAGCACAAGAGGTGGGTCATTGAGCACACTTTCATCCTACTGAAGTTCCGCTTTAGATGCCTCGACACCTCGGGGGGGGTGCGCTGCAGTACAACCCTGTGATGGCCTGCAGGATAGTGCTTGCCTGCTGCATCCTTCACAATATTGCCCTGGCACACCAAGTACTAATGCCTGATGCTGACCAGGATAAAGGTGCACTGCTGGAGGGAGATGGAGAGTCTGACGGCATGGCAGGGCACCTGTTGCAAGGTGGTGTGTCAGCAGGACACCATGCAAGACAGAAGGTGATACGGCAGTTCTTCTGAGGCAGCACACAATCACCACCACTACCACCATGGTGGCATCTGCAGCAGTATGGTGGACACAGTGTGGTGCAATGCAACACAAGCAACATCATGGCATCCAAAACACCATTGCCAAGTCACAACAGGATAGGGTACTGTCTGCCAGGGGCCGTGCAACACACGTGGCTGCACTGGAGCTGTAACAGTGGACATGCGCGTAGTACAGCATCAGGCAGTCATTGCTGCAAATGACACAAGACCCCCTGGGCCACACACAGAGGAGCACAGCACACATGGCTGAGGGACATGCGGAAACAGGTGGGCACAGGACACACATGGGACAGTGGCACAATGATGAGTGGATGGCACCACCAGGAACAATGCACCTGCCATGGTCACTGATGCATGTAAACAGTGAAACCACAACAGAGACACAGCACCAGGCAGCACAGACCTGCAGACATATGGCGGCAGTACACACCATGGTGATGTGCCACCGGTGCCACCCACAGGGCCCACTATGCACCTGGGTGGAATGGTGCCATAACGGCCCATGGCTGCCACACAGGCATGACATACACAGTGTGGTGGCATGTGAACAGGATCTAGCACAGGGCACTGCTGCAGACACAATGCACCATATGGGCATGCCCACCAGTGTGTGCCCAAGGCTGTGTCATGGACAGCTGGCACACAGGTACCATGCGCAGGATGGGGACACACATGCAACAGTGCAGCTCAGCAACATGTGTAACTGCATATGCACAGTGACACACACACGTGCACAGGCACACGCACATGCAGACCACAGACAGAGATGCAGAGCCAGGGATGTGATGAAATGATTTATTGTACACAACATAAATAGAGAGCAGTAACAATGGCAATCAAAACAATGCACTAACAATACCAATAGCAACACACAATGCCCCCCTACTAACTACCTCAGAGTCCACCGCTATGTACAATACCCCCCCAGCACCAGAACCAACCAATAGGAAAAGTTGCCACCACCCCTAAGGCCCCAGTAACAAACAGTAGGAACAATCCCTCACCCCAGACACATACAGCATGAACACTTCCTGCAAAACAGTATATACAGTCCCCTCACCCTGATACAAGCAATATAAGCATCCCCCTCCAACAGCTCCCGTGACACACAGAGCATACAACCCCTTCCCCCGTGTCACAGTAGAGTGCCAGTGGCCATGGCCACAGTGTGCATCCCACAACACAGTGGCGCTGCCCTACTGCTCCTGCAGCACTGACAGCAGGGCACCAAGGGACCCATGCAGGTGGGCCACATCCACCATTAGGGCTGCCAGGAGCTGGACAAGCCTCTGGTCCCTGTCAGCCAGCTGCCCCAGTTGTTCTGCCTCTAGCTATTGCTGCCTGTCCCCAGCCTGTGGGCCAGGATGTCCCTCAGGTGCCTCATCATCCTCCTCATGGTTGCACGGGTGCAGTGGAGGTATAGCCCCAGGTCTGGCCTCAGTATCGGCCCCCTCTGCCAGCGGCAAGCCCTCCTTCACCAGCTCTACCTGCTGCAGTCCAGCCAGATCTCCCTGCTGGTGCACCTGGTCCCCTACCTCCTCCTCTGTCTGGTCCTCCATGGGCAATGGTGCACTCTATATGGCGGCATCCATGCAAACATCTGGACCCTTCATGGCTGGCTGCTCCTCCGCCACCTGCACCTCCATGGCATCATCCCTCTCCTCCTCCTCCTCCAATGATGATGGTGGCAAGAGGCAGGCACTGTTGCACCAGCGGAGTGTGTGGCTCATATAGTCCCTTGCATCCTGGGCCTTCTGTTCTGCCATGGCCCTCTGCTCACCTGCAACATAGCAAAGGCATGGGTCAGTGCCATACAGGAACACCTTGCATGCACAGGCACCCATGCATGTGTGCCAGTGCACACTACACATGACAGTACCATAGCACCACACCCACTCCACCAGCCACATGGCGCACAGTAGCAGGCACACCAGTGGCATGCAACAGCCACAAGTAGTGCAGGAGCACATGGGGACACCAGTGTTGCATGGCCTACCACCCCTGTATGACGCTGGCCACATGTGCATGTCTAGTCAGCATATGCCCCCCCACCATATCAGACCCCAGCGGCATGGCAACGACATAAGGTAGACAGAGCATGCACCAACCTGACCTCTGGTGGTCCTGGGACTGATAATGTCACCTGCCGTGCAGGTGCTCCACCACCTGCTGCCCCTGCTGGTCTTGGTCACTGCGTCCTGTACCTGTGGGGATGGGGAACACTGTTACATTCATGCACCACTGGTGGCCATGGCGTATGTGGCAGTGTCATGCTGGCGTCTGGCTAGTCCTCATCTCCATGTCCCTTCTCGCTGCCATGGCCATCATGCGCCGTAGTATCCCAGAGTCCCACCTGGCCATGTTCTGCCACCTGTGCCTTAGTTGGCCTGGTGTGTGGGACATGCCACTGATGGCACTCCGGCATGCCCCAATAGCCCCCCAGGCCCTGTCCCTCTCTGCAGGTTGTGGAACCTGCATCCAGGTGGCAGCAGGATGGTGCACCACTGCTGGACCTGGTTCACCATTTGGGCTGTCTCAGCAGTTGTGTAATTAGGGTTCCTGCCACTTAGGCTGCACATCTTGTTGGTTGCAATGGCCCTGTGTGCACTGCCTCTGCTGCTTTTGCCACTCCTGCCACTGTGCAGAGTGTGCTCTGTGGGGCCTGTTCAGTGTCTACACAATTGCACCTAGCACATGTCAAGTGTGCAGGCCCCACGTGCTGCCTACAATGGCATTGTGTACATGCAGCATGCGTACACGCAAACTGCATTTGCATACTGTGTTACTGCAGGCCACAGCTGCAATCTGCACGTTTCACGCCTGCGTCAGTGACATTGCGGGGATATGGAAAAGGCCTTAGAAGGTGCAGTCATGAGGTGGACAAGGCTGGCAACTGTGGCCTGCAGATGCACATGTGCATGTGTGCCTCAGGCCATACATACAGTCAGCAGCGCATCCCAGGCACCAATAGTATGCTACATCTGGCCAGCCCCAACACAGCTTGTGGGAATGAGTGACACCACACAGATAGCCAGTGAAACACCTTTACTAGGAACATGTTGTGGAACAATGACAGTGAAACAGTACATTAGTGCAGCACCCTTCAACACACATATCCACACCCAGTGATATTACACATCATCCACACCCAAACTGTGCTATCCCACATCACCCGCACACCTGCACACACTGCACACACACACACAGGCACACTGCACACCCACCACACACACCTCCCACAGTACCCTCCCCTTGTGCTGCTATGTACAGTGTCCACCCCCTCCCTGCAACAGCGCACCATACAGGTATGGTCGCTAGTCCTCCTGCCATTGCTTGGTCCATCTGCACTTAGCAGCACATACACCCTGTGCCCCCCGTGATTTGGGTGCCTCCACCCCTGTGGCACCACTGGGCCCAGCCTGCCCCAGTTGCATGGCTGTGGGTCCCCCACTGTCCATGTGTCCCTGCACCACCACTGTCCTCTGATGCCTGCTCTGCCTTCCTGTGATGGCAGGTGCTGGTCCTAGCACAGTCCCCTGTCCCTTTGGAGGTTCACCACTGTCCTCTGCACCAAGGGCTGGTGTTGTCACCTCTGCTGTGTCCTGTCCTGCAGCTTCCACAGGTGCTCCCACACTCCAACTGGACCAAGACCTGCGGCTGGTGGCTCCTGCATCATGCCCCATGGCCATGGTGGCAGATGGCATGGGTGTTGTTGGCACTGGCGGTGGTGCCAGTGGTGCTGCTGGTGGTGGCAGTGGTGGTGGTGGTGGTGGTGCTGATGGTGGTGGTGGCATTGGTGCCTCTGGTGGTGATGGTGGCTTTGGTGCTGATGTTGGTGGTGGTGGTGGTGCTGCTGTTGCTGCTTTTGGTGGAGGAGGTGGTGGCAGTATTGTCGGAGGCTGCACACATGTGCCCCCTGGGGCTGTTGGTGCCACGTCCTGCACTGCAGGAGGTGACTGCATGCCCCCAGCCATTGTGGTGGTGTGTGTCTCAACATCCTGCTAGTGGTGTTGCTCCACATGTGATGCCCGTGTTGCAATGTCCATCCTCTGTGTGTGGCCCACAGGCTAGGCTGTTAGTGCACTGTGTAGCACCATGGTAATGATGTCTTTCTGCCTCCTTTGCTGTGCCACTGACCCCTCCACAGCCATTGCCTGTCGGGTGAGCACCTGCATCTGCTCCCTGACACAGGCCTGTGAGGTGACTATGGTGTCCACCAGCCTCCCCATGGCTGCCTCTGTGGTGTGTGTCCCAGACTCAATAGCACCGATGAGGATGAGAGTGCCCATATACTCCTGCAGTGCTGTGTGGTGGGCATCAATGCTTAGGTGTATACAGCCCAACATGTCTGCCTGCCCCTCGTGGTTTGTGACCAGGGTCCAGCAGAATGCAGAATAGTCTCTGGGTGTGTCCACATGGTTGTCCTGCAGGGACTTTGATGCCTTATCCAGGTCACCTCCAGCCATTCATATGAAGCCGGGCTCTGGTCCTGGATAATGTCTGCAATGCTGCCCATGCTGAAGAGGTCACACAAGTCCAAACCTGCCTCCTCCTGCTGGGGTCCCGCCACTGCCTGCTGCTCACTCACCATGGCTGTCAGGGCTACATCCAGCTCCACAGTGTCTGCGCTGCCTGGGTGGTCCATAACGGTGGCCTGTGGGATGGTCGACTGCATGCTGTCCCACTCTGGCTTACTGCTTGTACCACCACTATCCTCCACCCTTGTGTCTGCTGCTGCTGTACCTTTGGGGTGACAACAGTGCATCAGTACAACCCTGCCATGTCCTGCCCTACACACATGCAACCATACCCAGCCCTGCATCGCTGTCCCGTGCACCAGTGGTGCATGCCACAGTGCACAGTGCTGCCATGAGGTGGCCATTGCAGGACACTGCATGGCTTAATGGCACATCACTCCATCATCCATGCCCTGGGTGTCCCTGTTACCCTGGTCCTAGCAACCTGTCCATGCCCATGCCCTCCTCACACACTGACTGCACTACGTGTTATGCTGCCATGGGTGAACACAGCCCACATGCACTACAGTGTTGCTCTGCTGTACCACCCACACACCCCAGCCCACATGCCACAGCTTTCTTCCATCACTGTGGCTTAGCTGGTCCACTACCTACCTGTCCCTGATGCCATCTGTGCTGTGTCCAGGTCTGTGTCACTGTGGACACTGTGCTGACTCAGGAAGGCAAGGATCCTCTCTTCATGGGAGCTCAGCGGTCTCTCCTCCTGTGGCCCATTGCCTGTGGCTTCTGCCTGGTGCCTATTGTATACCTCCTTCCCCTTCACATGGTGCTTCAGGTCATTTACCCTCTTCTGAAGGTCCCTAACAGTGCACCTGGCATTGACCACTGTGTTGACTTTTCGGGCAATGCCTTCCCTGGCCTCCCTATGCTTTCTGCACACTTCGTGCTCACCAACCTTGCCCATGAGCAGGGTGGCCTGTTCCTCAAGCTCATTGAGAAGCTTATTGATCTCCTCATTGGTGAAATTGCATTTATGATTCTGTGCCTGTGCTTTGGTCCCAGCTTGCGCCATCGCTTCCACATATGTTGCTGCCTGCAACATGTCTGCTGTTTGTGCACCTTTATGTTGGTGTTGTGTTGAGACATGCATGACCTCTCCACCCGCTATTGCGACGTATGTCTTGTGATTCTGGTTTAGGTTGCAACATGCGTAAGTCCATTGATTTCTGTCATATCTGGCCTTTGTTCTGGAATAGTGTACAGCACACATGTTGCAAGGGTTGGGTGTACTTTTCCACCACAGAGCAGTTTCATTGTGCTCTACTTGCTTTCTTGGAATCGGGCCCTTTGTGTCTGTTGCATACACTTTAGGAGTTATTTGCATTTGTTTAAGGTATGGTGTGTACGGCTGACATTTATCTCTCAAGCCTCACCTAAGCACCTTAATAAATCCAACTCCTTCAATATTTTTTTGGTATTTCAGCTAGTATAAAATAAAAAACAAATTGATTACAATTGATTGCATGGCACCGGTAGAAAGGTAATTTTGTGCTGAACAACTTTGCCACTGATACTTTGTGTGTATCACGTATACTGTAGGAGTAATTCACATTTGTTTATGGTATGATGTGCATAGCTGACATTTGTCTCTCAAACCTCATCTAAGCACCTTGAAAAAATCCAGAAAAAAACAGTTCTTTAGTATTTCAGCTAGTATAAAATAAAAACTGAATTGATTACAATTGATTACATAGCACCATTGGAGAGGTAATTTTGTGCTGAACAACTTTGCCACTCGTACTTTGTGTGTAGCACTTACGGTTCAAGAGGTATTCACATTTGTTTGTGGCATGCTGATTATGGCTTGATTTTGCTTAGAAAGGCCCAGGATGCAGTGCTAAGAGTAAACAGGACACAAGTGGTGGAAATCTCAAAGAGCTTTTGTAGTGTGAATGAGTTAAAGAGGACCAATCCCAGTACTGATCCCTGTGGTACCCCACTGGTCACCCTCCCTTCCTTGGAGTTAACTCTGTTTACCACCACCGCCCTCTGTTTCCTGTCCCCTAACCAGTCCCATACCCAATACAGTAGCTTACCACCTTTGGACCTACTCCTAGGTTGCCCAGGTTGTTTACTAGTCTCCTATGTGGAACGGTGTCAAAGATCTTAATGAAATCCAGGTAGCCAACACTGACTGCTCCACCCTGATCTAATTCCCCGATCATTCAGTCAAAGAAATTTATCAGATTTGAATGACATGACTGCACCCCAATAAATCCGTGATGCTTCAGATCTTGTAAGCTGCTGGATTCAAGATATTCCACAATCCTTTCCTTCAGTAATAATTCCATTAATTTCCCTGCCACTGAAGTCAGGCTGACTGGACTGTAGCTGCCAGCCTCCTCATGCTACCGCTTTTATGAAGTGGGACTACATCTGCCTTCCTCCAGTCCTCCAAAACCACTCCCATCTCCAATTCGTGGTTAAACAGGACTGTTAGAGGTGCAGCCAGCACCTCTCTGAGATTTACTCAGTATCCTTGGATGCACCCCATCTAGCCCCATTGCCTTGTCCACTTTCAGACTTGTGAGCTCCTTCAGGATTCTATCCTCTGTAAATGGACTAGTGTCCACCTCCCTTCCTTCGATGTTCCTGGCACTTACCTGTGGTCCCTTACATTCCCCTGCTCCTGTGATCACTGAACAAAGGTATTTGTTCAGAATGTCCACTCTTTCCTGGTCTAATGCTACACACTCCCCCTCCTTCCCTCCTAAGCCTTACTATCCCTCCCCTGGTCTTTCTCTTCACTTCCATACCTGGAAAATGTCATGTCCCCTTTCTTTACTGTTTGTGCTATTTTCTCCTCCATTTGTGCCTTTGCTCTCCTAATTGCTTCCCCTGCCTGCTTCTGTTTTTCCTGATACACCTCCTCCCTCTGTCTCCTTCTACCTCCTGAATGCTAACATTTTTGCCCTTACATTCCCGGCCACCTCTTTTGAGAACCATGAAGGTCTATTTTTCCTCTTTCTTTTGCTTACTTTCCTGACACAGAGGTTTGTTGCCTTCACTATCCCCTCTTTTAGTTTCACCCACTGTTCTTCCACACCACCCAAGTCCAGGGCATCCCTGAGGCATCACTCCATAATTTTAAAATCAGCCCTCCTGAAGTCCAGGACCCTCACCTTTCTGTGGTTCGGTTCTGCCACAGTGCTTATATTGAACCACACTGTACAGTAATCACTGGTCCCCAGGTGGCCACCTACAGTGAAGTCAGTAACACTGTCCCCGTTGGTGAGTACAAGGTCCAGTATTGACCCCTCATGAGTGGGCTCTTTTACTAGTTGCCTGAGGAAAGTCCCCTACAGGGAATCCTGGATGTCCTTGCTCCTAGCTGAAGTTGCAGCTGGGGTGCTCCAATTTACAACTGACAAATTGAATTCCCCTACCAGAAACACCTTCCCCTTATTTGCCATCTTTTGGATGGCATCTACCAGAACGTTGTCTAACTCCTTCCCCCCCCCCATGCTGGAGGTCTGTAAATTATGCCAGTGCAAACTGCAGCTCCATTTCCCATTTATAGTGTGGCCCACAGCACATCCGCCCCTCTCTGTATCCCTTGTATCATTTATGCTATCCCTCACATAAAAAGCCACTCCTCCCCCTTTCTTTCTCACCCTGTCCTTCCTGAAGAGAATATAGCCTGGTATGGCTATATCCCAGTCAGAGTTCTCATTGCAGCTTGACTCGGTAATGATGACAATGTCCAGGTCAGCCTTAGCCATAATGACTTCTAGGTCTGGGATTTTATCTCCCAGACTTCAAGCATTTGCACACATGGCCTTCCAGATTCTGCTACCACCTTGCTTGTCAACCCCCGGTTTTCCCTTTTGTCTTCTCTCGTTACCCACTCTGCTCTCATTCCCATCTCTCTTCATCTCCACCATTTTGTTTTCTTTGTTGTTAGGTACCCTTGGGGATTTATCTTCCTTATGATTCTTCCAACTAACTACTTCAATTTTGGGGTGACAGTTTATGTCTCCCTACTTCCTTCTGCCACCCCCTCAGCTGGTTCTAGGTGATATGATACACATAAACATCATGTCACATAACGCCACAACCAAAATCTCTAAAACCACATACAACATCGGTGAAAGCACTGACCGGTACAAATACCAACACAACACAGAAACTCAGGAGTCTTTTAGCCCCCACATCCCCTGGAATTAATATACAGTAATCAGCTCCAAAGGGGTGTAGACCACAGGGTTGGGAAGAAACTTGGAAGGGGGGAAATGTTTTTTTAATATAAAAAAAAACATAAGTTCAATTCCGGAAGACAGGGAACCACACCCTGGTCCCCAGATCTCCTCCACATGCAAGTGCCTTAGCCATTCCACCACAGGAGCAGCTCAACGAGGTACCACACCTACTACTCCTTTGTCCCTTCCCTACTACTCCTTTTCCTTCTCCATCTACACATACAGTGACAGGGGTAGCCATAACTCCATAAAGCTGTTATATCCCATCTCTGTAAACACTGCTGAGATTCTAGCTGTGATATTATGGAGGTGACATTATGGCAGTGATGTCTTAACCGGTTACCCTCAACTAGTTGAAATGCTCACCAATGTAACATTTAAACCATTCACTGAGGCCTGTGGTTCCCCTCTTGGATGAATGCAGGCCATCTCTCCTGTATGGGTCCTTATCCCTCCAGGTGGGACCCCAGACCCCAATGTAGCTGAACCACTCCTTTCTGCACCACTCCTTCACCCATATGTTGGAGCTCCTGGTATGAAGTACCCTATTGTCCCCCCCATCATAGACAGGAAGCCCCTTAGAAAAGGCCACTGAGCATGCTTCCTGCCAAAGACCTCTCCCCAGCTCCCTGAAATCCTCCTGCACTGCCATACCATTGTCCCTAGCCAGGTCATTAGTCCCTAGGTGGACAATGACATGCAGCTCTCCCTCTCATCCTGCTGCTCTAGCGATCCTCAGGATCTGAGTCATATCTCTTCAAGCCGTGGTGCCAGCTAGGCACCTAACTTCCCTCTCCCCCTCCCTTCCTGTCCCCAAATCTATCCCCCTCACAATGGAGTCCCACACCAGGAGTTCCTTCCTCTTCCTCCTCTGAAGTCCTCTTCCACCCTCCTTGGGGTCTCCACTATGAAGGACCCCCACATCCTCCTTTGTCACTACTACAGGTGTCTCTCCCTGGGACAGTCCCACCCCACTAGAGTGGTGTTGGAATTCTGTAGTGGTATCATATGGGAAATGTGCCTCTGATCCACCACCCTCACCCTTTCTGAGCCCACCATAGTCCAGCTGCTCCTCCTCAGCATCCTTTGTGGTAGCAGTGACAGACTTGGTTGTCCCTGGGTGGGGGAGGAGGTCTCCCCCCCGAATCCTAACCAACTTGGTCAGGAGTCTAGCAACCTCTTACCTCAGCCCAGAGAGGTGCCAATAAGTGGAGCAGCACTGCAGTCTCCAGAAGGTCTCCCTGAAAACTGCAACCCCACAGCCACTGCATTGCACCACTCACATAATAATTGCTGCTCTGCTTCCCCTGGAAATACTTGGTCCCTTGCATCCTGATCAGGATACAGTTGGTTTCTAGCTAGACTCTCCCCTCACTATTTTTTATTCTTTTCATAAACAAAAACCTTTCTGTACCCCTACCCTAGATAGGGATTTCACTCACTCCTACTTTGGGTCCACTTTGTAGTGCTCCTTAAGTTTAGCCTTTGCACACTGGAGAGTAGCAATGGTAGTGAGGGAAGAGGGAAGATTGTTCCATATATGGGGAAGTCTGTACCTGACAGATGCTTGTCCTGCAGTGAGTCTACACCTTTGAGTTTGTAGTCTTCTTCACTCCTCCAACCTTAAAGAGTATGAGGTATTAGAAGAGGGGTTAAATATGTCACTGACATTCTCCGGAGGTATCCCAGACCAGTATTTGGCATCTAGCAGAGCAATATGTAGGGACTGCCTTATAGAGAAGAAGGTCCAGTCTAGGTCCTTATACAATGTGCAGTGATGGGTAGGTGGAGGGCAGGTCAACACAAATCTACAGAGTGAGTTGAAGAGGATGATGAGCTTTCCCAGTGCAGAGGAGGAGGCTCTGGAGACAACTACATCCCATAGTCCAGCAATGAGAATATTGACTGCTCTACCACAGTTTTTCTGGTTTTAAAAGGGAGACAATTTTTAACCCTATAGAAAGTCCCTAGTTTGGCAAAAAATTTTCCATTACTTGAAGTGACTAGTCTAGCTGTTGGTCTATGGTCAACCCAAGGTATCTATAGGAAATTATAGAGTTGATGGGGTCACCAACTAAGGAGCTCAGCTTCAAAGTGGAGGGGGTCAAACACAATCAATGGGCAGTGCCAGAGAGCATAGTAACTGTTTTCTTATGATTCATAACTAAATGGAAATGTTACAAACAAGATGAGACAGCAGTTAAGTTACAAAATGATTGATGTGTACGGAATAAGTGTAAATTACAAATACAATTGGGAAAGATGGACTATTTAAAAAAGCAGCAAACTGAAGGCCTAACACATAACAGAAAGTTTTGGAAGACCATAAATAGTCTCATAAATCCTACTTATGAAATAGATAGGACTATGAAGAGTGGAGAGTAAACAATTTTGTGTCCCCTGGACCTAGCAAACGAATTTAATAAAATGCTCACCAATTTGGATTCTTATCAAAAGGATGGTAGGGACTGTCCACCCAAAGCATTCACTGGTGGAACAGTGGAAAGACTATTGCAAGGAAGGAAGTGTTGAAATTATTGAGGCAAATAAAACCAGATAAATCTGGGGTGTGTGACAACCTGGCTTCAAATTGATTAAGGGACGCATCTGCTGAGTTATCCTATCCTAACAGTATTATATTTAATCTATCTTTTTCAGTGGATCAAGTGCCTGATTTGTGGAAACATTCTCTGATAGTACCTATGCATAAACCAGGATCTTTTCACGATTTTGCAGATTATAGACCAATATCCATATTGTCGGCTCTCACAAAGATTCAAGGAAAAAATTGTCTATGGACAGCTTATTGTAATATGTCGAAAATATATGGTTTGTTATCACAAAACCAGCATGGGTTTAGGAAGACACATGGAACAGAGATTACCTTGGTCGAGTTCATGAGCGCAGTCCTTGAGGGCATGGAAAAAGGATGCCTGACTGTGGCAGTGTTCGTGGACTTGATCAAGGAATTCAACTTAGTTGATCGTTGGTTTTTGATTACAAGATTAAGTTCCTTGGGTGTGGGTCAGTCAACAAGGTACCAGATGGTTAAGTATGGTGGTTGCATCTCTGACAAGGATTTGCTAAAGTATGGAGTCCTACAGGGCTCCATACTAGGACCCATTCTGTTTTCTTTATTTTTTTATACAATACAATACAATACAATACAATACAGTTTGGGAGCAACTGAGAAGAGGTTTTGCAAGTCAGAACCTGCAGATAGAGTGTGTTTTTGTGGGCACATGAGCCCAAGGCTTTTAATTTAACTGCAGATTTCTTCACTCTGGGTGTACCAGTTTTGTGGTGCCATTACCTCTGTTCCCCATTCTACCGAGAACCAGAGGACAGTAACTCAGAAGTACTGCTGTAGCTTGTTCTGCTGTTGGTGTAGTCCTTTAGAGCTGGACTGCTGGTGGTATATGTTGCTTTTTTAAAAGCAACATACCCACCAGAGTACAATCGGTAGGTAACTGAGTGTCTGGGGTTGCTAGACAATGCCCCAGGGACCAGGACTTCCTGCTTCCGCCTCACTCACTACTTAACCTGAGCCATAGTGAGCAGAGGCAGCTTGGAAGCAACAGAGGAGAGGTTTTACAAGTCAGAACCTGCAGATGGAGTTTGGTTTTTATGGACACATGAGCCCAAGGCTTTTAACTTAACTGCAGGTTTCTTCACTCTAGGTGTACTGGTTTTGTGGTCACGTGACCTCTGTTCCCCATTCTACTGAGGATCGGAGGACAGTAGCCCAAAAGTACTGCTGCAGCTTGTTCTGCTGTTGGTGTAGCCCTTTAGAGCTGGACTGCTGGTGGTATATATTGCTTTTTTAAAAGCATTATACCCACCAGAGTACAAACCTGGAGGTAACTGAGTGTTTGGGGTTGCTAGGCACTGTCCCTGGGACCAGGACTTCCTGCTTCTGCCTCAGTCACTACTTAACCTGAGCCGTAGTGAGTGGAGGCAGTTTGAGAGCAACTGAGGAGAGGTTTTGCAAGTCAGAACCTGCAGATTGAGTGTGTTTTTATGGGCACATGAGCCCAAGGCTTTTAATTTAACTGCAGGTTTCTTCACTCTAGGTGTACCGGTTTTGTGGTCATGTGACCTCTGTTCCACATACTACCGAGGACTGGAGGACAGTAACCCAAAAGTACTGCTGCAGCTTGTTCTGCTGTTGCTGTAGCCCTTTACAGCTGGACTGCTGGTGGTATATGTTGCTTTGTTAAAAGCAACATACCCACCAAAGCACAAACCGGGAGGTAACTGAGTGTTTGGGGTTGCTAGACAACGCCCCAAGGACCAGGACTTCCTGCTTCCACCTCACTGGCTACTTAACCTGAGCCATAGCGAGTGTAGGTGAGCGCAGAGCAGAAGTGACGCAGGCCAAGGCCAGCGGCGTCTGACAGCATCAGCCTGAGAGGACGGGGAGAAGGGCCAGACATTATACAGCACAAAGTATAGAAAAGTAAGAAAATACAATTCAAGGGTAGCTGTATGAGTGCTGTTATAACTATAGCTTAAATCATGGTCAACATAATGTATACGAGGTTTGGAAGGTTCAAGCGGCGCTTTCTGTGGGGGATTCCCAAGAGGTCTGCTGGCAGCAGGTAGCAGGAGCATGGTCAGGTTCCTTGGGCCTAGTTTCTCCTCCTTGCTGGGTGAGGTCTGAAGCCCAGGCTGGCACAGTAGTCCTAGAAGTAAGAAGAAGGGAGAGAGATTAAGCAGAAGCAGACAAGGGAGGAGCAGTATGAGCAGACAAAAGAACAGTGTGTGCAACTAGAAATTAGAAGGAGGGTGCTTAGGATGGGTGGGAGGTGGGTCAGGGACAAAGAAAGCAAGCAAGAGAGACTAGAAACAACTTAATAAAAGGCAGTTTTGCAGAAGGAGAGAAGAACAAGAGTAACTTATATGCTCTACACAGAAAAGAATCTCAAGAGGGCTGTAAACACTTTTAAAATGTAAGCCAAAAACATGTTTTAACAGGGCTCCACAAACACCTTTTTGCTCACAAAAGAGGTAATATTGCAAAGCAGCGAAGTGTATAAATTTCAGTTTAAATCATATAGTTTTCAGCATTCGAGAAATAGGCAATACAGAGCTTAAATCTCAAAAAACAGGTAAAAAGCCAATGGGCCAGTCAGCGCGAGTCCATGAACTGGTCACAGCCAATCAGAGGGAAAGTGCTTAAATTTGAAACTGTTCTAAAATGCACCAAGCTCAAACATGCCTGGAAGGGCTACGGCATTTTCGGCTTTTCTCCCAGCAGCTCCAGGCAAGTCACCGGAGAGTGGTTTTTGTCTGGCTGGGTTCAGAGGTCTCACAAGTGGCTGCTTGTGTTTAATTCCTCACCCTGCCATGAACCTAGGTTCGGAGGGTCCTAGCAGCACTTTTCTGCTGGGAGTCCCATGCAGTCTGCCGGCGACAGGTAGCAGGACTGCAGGCAGGTTCCTTGGGCCTGGGTTCTGCTCCTTGCTGGGTGAGGTCCGAAGCCCAGGTGGGCACGGTAGTCCTGGAAGGGCTATGGCTTTCATGGCTTTTCCCCAGTAGCTCCAGGCAAGTCTCCGAAGTGTGGTTCTCATTTGGCTAGGTTGAGAGGTCTCACAAGTGGTGGCTTGTGTTTAGTTCCTGACCCTGCCACGAACCGAGGTTTGGAGGGTTTAAGCGGCGCTTTTCTGTGGGGGAGTCCCGTGCGGTCTGCTGGTGGCAGGTAGCAGGACCATGGGTGGGTTCCTTGTGCCTGGTTTCTCCTCCTTGCTGGGTGAGGTCCGAAGCCCAGGTGGGTATGGTAGTCCTGGAAGGGCTACAGCTTTTACAGCTTTTCTCCCAGCAGCTCCAGGCAAGTCACTGGAGAACTGTTTTCATCTGGCTGGGTTGAGAACTCTCAGAAGCGGCAGCTTGTGTTTTGTTCCTGACCCTGCCATGAACCAAGGCTCGGAAAGTCCGAGTGACGCTTTTCTGCAGGGGAGGCCCGTGAGGTCTGCTGGCAGCAGGTAGCAGGACTGTGGGCCAGTTCTTTGGGCCTTGTTTCTGCTCCTTGCTGGATGAGGTCCGAATCCCAGCTGGGCACGGTAGTCCTGGAAGGGAGAGGAAGGGAGAGGGATTAAGTAGACGCCGACGGGATGGGCGATCTGAGCAGACAAAATAACAGGGCATGAAGCTAGAAACTAGATGGAGGGCACTTAGATGGGTGGGTGGTGGGTCAGGGACAGAGAAGGCACGCAGGAGAGGCTAGAAACAACTTAATAAAAGGCACTTTTGCAGGAGGAAAGAACAAGAGTAACTTATATGTTCAACACAGAAAAGAATCTCAAGAGGGCTGCAAACATTTTTAAAGTGTGAGCCAAAAAAACAGTGTTTTAACAGGGCTCCACAAGCGCATTTTGGCTAAAAAAAGCAACATACTATTGCAAAGCAGTAAAGTGTATAAATTTAAGTTTCAATCATACAGTTTTCAACATTAGGGAAATAGGCACTAGAGAGCTGAAATCTCAAAAAACAAGTAAACAGCCTATGGGCGAATCAGCGCGAGTTCATGAGCTGGACACAACCAGTCAGAGGGGAAAGCGCTTAAATTTGAAAGTGTTCCAAAAGCCCCAAGCTTGAATGCACCTGGAAGGGCTATGGCTTTTACAGCTTTTCTCACAGCAGCTCCAGGCAAGTCACCAGAGTGCAGTTTTCGTCTGACTGGGTTGAGAGGTCTCAGAAGCGGCGGCTTTTATTTAGTTCCTGACCCTGCCTCAAACCAAGGTTCTGATGATCTGAGCGGCACTTTTCTGTGGGGGGGGGGAGGGAGTCCAGTGCGGTCTGCTGGCAGCAGGTAGCAGGATCGCGGGCATGTTCCTTGGGCCTGGTTTCTGCTCCTTGCTGGGAGAAGTCAGAAGCCAGGCAGGCACGGTAGTCCTGGAAGGGCTATGGCTTTTATGGCTTTTCTCCCAGCAGCTCCAGGCAAATCACCCGAGTGCAGTTCTTATCTGGCTGGGATGACAGGTCTCATAAGTGGTGGATTGTGTGTTTAGTTCCTGACCCTGCATGAACTGATATTCAGAGGGTCCGAGCATCACATTTCTGCAGGGAAGTCCAGAGCAGTCTGCCGGCGGCAGGTAACAGGACTGTGGGTGGATTCCTTGGGCCTGGTTTCTGCTCCTTGCTGGGTGAGGTTCAAAGCCCAGGCAGGTACAGTAGTCCTGGAAGGGCTATGGCTTTTATGACTTTTCTCCCAGCAGCTCTAGGCAAGTCACCAGAGCACGGTTTTCATCTCGCTGATTTGAGAGATCTCTCAAACGATGGCTTGCGTTTAGTTCCTGACCCTGCCACAAACCGACATTCGTAAGGTCCGAACGGCGCTTTTTTGCTGGGGTAGTCCTGTGTGGTCTACCGGCGGCAAGTAGCAGGACCGTGAGCAGGTTCCTTGGGCCTGGTTTCTGTTCCTTGCTGGGTGAGGTCCAAAGCACAGGCAATCACGGTAGTTCTGGAAAGGCTACAGCTTTTAAGGCTTTTCTCCCAGCAGCTCCAGGCAAGTCGCCGGAGCACAGTTTTCATCTGGCTGGGTTGAGAGGTCTGCGGTCAGGTTTCTTGGGCCTGATTTCTGCTTCTAGCTGGATGAGGTCCATAGCCCAGGTGGGCACGGTAGTCCTGGAAGGACTATAGCTTTTACGGCTTTTCTCCCAGCAGCTCCATGCAAATCACTGGAGTGTGGTTTTCATCTGGCTTGGTTGAGAGGTCTCACAAGAGGTTTAGTTCCTGATCCTGCCATGAACCGAGATTCAAAGGTCCGAGCAGTGCTTTTCTGTGGGGGAGTCCTGTGAGATCTGCCAACAGTGGGTAGCAGGACCACGGATGGGTTCCTTGGGCCTGGTTTCTGCTCCTTGCTGGGTGAGGTCCGAAGCCCAGGTGGGCACGGTAGTCCTGGAAGGGCTAAGGCTTTTATGACTTTCTCCCAGCAGCTCCAGGCAAGTCACCGGAGTGTGGTTTTTGTCTGGATGGGTTGAGAGGTTGCACAAGTGATGGCTTGTGTTTAGTTGCTGACCCTGCCACAAACCAAGGTTTGGAGGGTCCCAGCGGTTCTTTACTGTTGGAGAGTCCCTTGCAGTCTGCCGGCAGCAGGTAGCAGGACTGCCGGTGGGTTCCTTGGGTCTGGTTTCTGCTCATTACTGGGTGAGGTCTGAAGCCCAGGCGGGCAAAGTAGCCCTGGAAGGGCTACAGCTTTTATAGCTTTTCTCCCAGCAGCTCCAGGCTAGTTACTGGAGCACGTTTTTCATCTGGCTGGGTGGGGGGGGTGTCACAAGTGGTGGCCTATGTTTAGTTCCTGACCTTGCCTAGAACCAAGGTCAGAGGGTCCGAGTGGAGCTTTTCTGCAGGGGAGTCCCATGCAGTCTGCTGGTGGCAGGTAGCAAGACTGTGGGTGGGTTACTTGGGACTGGTTTCTGCTCCTTGCTGGGTGAGGCCAGAAGCCCAGGCAGGCATGGTAGTCCTGGAAGGGCTATGGCTTTTATGGCTTTTCTCCCAGTAGCTCCAGGCAAGTCACTGTAGCATGGTTTTGTCTGACTGGGTTGAGAGGTCTCACAAGTGGCGGCTTGTGTTTAGTTACTGACCTTGCCATGAACCAATGTTCGGAGGGTCTGAGCATCACTTTTCTCTGGTGAAGTCCTGTGCGGTCTGCCTATGGCAGGTAGCAGGACCACGGGCAGGTTTTTTGGGCCTGATTTCTGCTCCTTGTTGGGTGAGAACTGAAACCCAGGTGGGCACGGTTGTCCAGATTGCTGTTGAACAATAAAATGTTCTTAATAAAACAAAGACCAAAATGACCTTTGGTACTGCATTTAGATTTAGGGATAGTGAACGTAGTCTTCAGGTTGTGACTGTACACTGGATGGCACAACTTATGAAAATGTTACTACTTCCCAGTATGAGGGATTACATTTGATACAGCTTTGAGCTCTGGGCCCCATATAGAAAACGTAATATTAAAAATCCACACTAAAGTTGCCTTATTGTATAGCCTACGGAATTTTTTGACTGCTGAATCCAGGTTGGCCATAGCAAATCAGTGTCTAATGCCAATTTTATCAAATAAATCATCTTTGATACAGACGATTGGAAAGTTTGCTCTGTTTGCGCCATATAAATTTTCCCATTGTCAGATTCTAAAACAATTGACCTGGTTGCCAGCCCCCTTGTTTTTCAAACTTTCAATGGCTAGGTTCATACACAGAATTAAAAGGACAGGTACCCCTCCTAGTTTATGTAAACATCTATAAACTCATTATTCAAATTATTGTTCAAGATCCTTGAATGATAGTACTGCTTTAAGATTTCCCTTGATGCGCACATCCAGTGGGCAGCATGCATTTGCTTATGTTTTACCCAGTACATGGAATGAAATACCATCCAAGATTAGGAAGTTAGTAAGTTATAAATCTTTTAGGCACTTTGTTACAGTATTACAATGATCTGTTCAATTGTGAATGTTTTAAATGAACTTTTTATATTATACAAAGACATGGAATCAGTATTCCTATATATATGTAAGACAATGTTATTGTAAATTATGTTTGTATTGTACGGTCTGTATATGATTCTAGGTCACACCTGTAAAAGGAATTAGTTTCCAATATGTTTACCTGTTAAAAAAATAAACACAACTGGCTGATTAGAGAGAAACCTTTCTTGCAGATTAATGAAGTCAGAATGAAGAAAAGGGAGACCCCTTCACAAAACTGGCATACAGTACTGTACATCAGTTTTGCATGAAAGTCCAGTTATTAATTAAACATTGAAACATATTTTGTGCATGCACAGACATAGTAGTTTGTTTTCTTAATAATTGCAGAATTATACAGTTTTCAGTAAAGTCACCTACTGAAGAATCATTCTTTGACCAAGCTCTAACAAACCTGAAAGTTTCAGGTTTTAACACTTAGCCATTTTTGTGCTATCTGCGAGCAACTAAAAGCTTAATTTCTATGTTTTATGCACCTTCAACCTTCTAGAACTTTGAGACTGCGAAGCCAACCATTACCAGAGTCATGGGATCCAGAGATCCTGGCATGGACTCTACACATGCCAGATTTCAGGCTATTTTGTCCAGGGATGGTTGTGTTATTAGGGTACACATATTCGGATTTAACATTAAACTGCCTACTCAGCCATAATAATGGGTGCACCGCCATGCTCCTTTAATCAAAGATGGGATGTAGTGGGGATTTGAGGACACCTTTTGTGTGTAAACGTAATAAAGATGCTGGAATGTAGTAGCTAAGAAAATTTTACATGGAGTTATTCCACATGGAGGCAGATGTTAGATCTATGTACTGTGTTAAATCTAAGGTTCTCCTTGATTTACAGTAGAATGCTATGTCACCTCATGCTTCTGATGGGCAGGCTTTCTTGCATGTCAACTAGAAATCAAGTAGGCACTGACAATATGTTTTTTCTCCTTACCTAACTCTGCCTTCACACTGTGGGATTCTTACAATGAGAGTATACTTGCTAGCAGCCCCAACAGGTTGCACTGCAGGTCCAACTGCAGTGGAGAAGTTGCAGATTTTGAAAAAAAATGGAGTCTGTGGAGTCAATGAACAAAAGTGACTTCTAAAGAAAAACACAGGCAGCAGATACCAGGCATGAACTCTGCTTTATTGGCCTTTCAACATGGCAGTGTCACTTAAAAGTGCTTAGTACTTAGTTAACTTTAATATTGCCTTATTACAGGAAACATTCTGCTATCAGCCTTGCTTCCATTTAGATATGCAGTCAACAATTGTATCCTTTCTCTAAGTGGCTATCAGGCCCAATCCCTCCTGCTCCAGCCCACCCAAAGAATCTCTCTCTACTGTCATACAACCTGTACTATTACTTAATGTGCAGCTGCCAGGTCAAATTCCCCCTCCTTAAGGCTAAACTGTATTACAGCACCTTATATCCTCTCTATAGATACACAGTCTATTGTTTAACCAGGTGAGACACACTAAGCTGAAAGCTTGTTTACAGGTGCAACCTTGGAGCACAGGGAAGCTAAGTGACTTGCACAGAATCACACAGTATGCAAGTGGGGGCTCTGGGATTCAAACCCAGGTCTCCACATTTGCAGTTTAGAGCCTTAAACCACTGTGCTATACTGCCTTCCTAACCAGGTCTATACCATACCTAATGCTCTTAAGGCTAGTCCTTATTGAATTATGCCAAGACACTTATAGTCTATAAAACTATTCTTATCCTCATCTACAGTTGAACAGTATGACACAACAGGGTGTTCATTGTTCTGGGATATTGCCATACCTAGGGTGTGGTAAAGCCCGAGGTATAGCTGAGTGCATTCAACCACCTGAGAAATTACACTATCACACACAGTCCACACCCCGGATTGTCAAACTATGATTGTGAAATAGACCCTTGGATTCTGTTCTTGGAAATAATTTAAAAATAATTTAAATACACTCTGTATCTTTAAAGTGACAGTTTTAGTGTGTTTGAACCTTCATGATTCAGCAGTTCTTGTGGCAATATGCCAAGGAGCACAAAGCTTCAGACATGGCTAGCAAAAACATCAACATGAAAATGGGATCATTCATAATGACCACTGAATGTACGTGGGAGGATAGTAAGCATGATGACATTTCAATGTGCTCCCTCCCTCCACGTAGCTCTATACTAAACACAGTGCACTTTTGGATATTATTTTATAAGGTAATTGGCTTAGCCATGCAGATAGCACTCTAGTGGTTCATAGCTAGATGTGCATGAGGAGCTTGGCCAGAGGAGAAGGCTAATGGCAGTTTAGGAGTCAATTGCATGTGCAAAAATCTCCTCAGTATAGAGGAAGGGGACATTGTTTAACTAGAATAGGGACACTAAGTTGAAGCTTGCTTCCAGGTGCGACCTAGTAGCACAAGGAATTAAACGACTTGCTCAGGGTCACATAGTAGGCAAGTGTGGGCTATGGGATTTAAACCCAGATCTCCAGGTATGTGGGGGCTATGGGATTTAAACCCAGATCTCCAGGTATGCAGTTTGGTGCCCTAAACTACAACACTATATTGCCTCCCCACAGCACTGTACTGCCTCCAGTGATAATGGGGACTAAGTTAATTTATGGGGAAGGGGAGAAAGCACCCAGCTCATACAAACCCTTCCATGGTTTGCAAAGGGTGGGAACAGCCAATTCTATGCCTGGTCCCAATGGGTGAAGGTGCTTCCCTTCCCATGTTATCTTCTATAATTAATTAAACTCTGTAACACAGGGGCAGAGTCTTTCTAAAAGAGACCCTATGGAAGAATAGGTCCTACGTGAACTTCAAACTAAGGTGAATAAATACCTGCAAACACCCCAGCAGAGTAGTTATGGCACATACTGTCTTGCATTTTGTTCTCACCCAAGTTGGGTTCTGCCAAAGGGGCCAGAACCCCCGCAAAGGAATATTCCTTATGAAGAAAAGGACTGGCAGACGTTTTCCCAACACCAGAAGTGAGACAGGGCTGGAATCGGTCACCCAACTGTACATGTCACACATGCCTGTAACCTGAAGAAATTGCACAGCCTCATGGTTGTGGCCAGTTAAATCCAAAGTGTATGTAACCCTTGTTTTCTGAGTGAGATGGTAAACTGGAGCTTGAAAGGACACTGTCCCTTCAGTAATGTATCAAAGGGGGGAAGGGGTTTGAGATGTTGGTGTGAGTGGCCTACTTGCCACAGTTGTCAATCAATCAATCAATCAATCAAAATCTTTATTTATTCAGGTGAACATCATTGAGCAAAGCTCATTTACAAGATGGACCTGAGTGGTCATACAAATGAGGATACAAGTATTATTACATAGACAAGAAATAGAATAAATAGCAATACAATGGCATGAAATGATTATATACAACAATTTACATATATACAAGTAACAGTAGAACCATTTAGCCTGTAGGAAAAAAGGGACAAAGGGTATAGCAGGCATAAAATAAAATAATATGGTCTAACTAGTTTTATGAGAATACAATAGGTGATTCGGAAGAAAGAAATTGAATTAATATAATGGATGGAAAAGGAAGGTGGGTCAGATAGGTAGGGGATTAGGCTTTATAAAAGCAATTGCAGAGCTCTGGAAAAAGGGCGGAGAACAATCTTTTGAAGGATGCCAGAGGTAGTAGGCTATCTAGCTTCATGGATTTTTGGAGAGAGTTCCATGCAACTGCTAAGGAATAGCTGAAAGCAGCCCTCCCATACCAGGTGCAGGCATTGGGGACCTTTAATATGATGAGTTTACTGATCCTTAAGGTGTATGGCCTAGTTGTAATTTGGGTAAAGCAATCAGTGATATAGGTCGGTAGTTTGCCTGTTAACGCTTTGAATATCCAGATAACAGCATTCCTATTTCTTCTGTGTTGCAATGATGTCCAGTTGACTGCCATATAAAGGGAGCAATGATGGGTGCTGGAGGAAGGTCAGTAATAAATCTTATGGACCTGTGATACAGGGTGTCCAGTTTATGTAAGAGATGACTTGAACAATGGCAGTAGAGAAAATCAGCATAATCAATGAGGGATAGGAATGAGGCCTGAATTAACCTTTTTTTGGAATCACTGTTTAGGTAATGTTTTATTCTAAAAAATAGTCCGAGCCTCTGTCTTAGCTTTTTAAGTAGCTCTTCAATATGGACAGAATAGTCAAGCCTGTTATCTATCCAGACTCCAAGGTATTTGAAGTTATCAACAAATTCAAGTTTCTCTCCAAGTAAGGTGGATAAATGTAGGGTGTTGGATGCTGGGGTAGTGGTAGTGCAACTCTTTGTGGCAAAGAACATAGCTTTTGTTTTTTTTGCATTTAGAAGTAGTTTTTTGTCAAGTAGATTGTGCTGCAGAATGGAGAATTCAGATTGTAACAGTTCACAGGCTTTGGAAGGTGAGGGATTGCTGACATATAATACAGTATCATCAGCAAACAGATGAATGTTAGATTGAGTGAGGTTGGCATCAATATTGTTATATAAATAGCAAAGAGGATAGGGCCAAGAATAGAGCCTTGTGGTACGTCTTAGTGGTGGTTTGAGGTGGATAGGTAATTTCCATTTCTAACCAGTTGTGACCTATCTGAAAGGTAATCCTTAAACCAGTTGAGTGATAGGAATCCAGGCCTATTGAGTTAAGGGAGGTGATTAATAAGTCATGATCCACTGTGTCAAAGGCTTTACTCAAATCCAGAAACACAGCACAGGTAAAATTTTTCTTGTCCAAGTTAGTCTGCCAATCGTGGTTACCTTGGCTAAGGCAGTAATGGTGCTATGCTTTGATCTAAATCCAGATTGTGCAGAATTTAGAAGGTTATTGTTATCCAGATAGTCCCTTAACTGAGAGTTTACTAGTTTTTCGAGCATCTTAGATAGTACTGGTAGGATGGAGATAGGTCTGTAATTGTTGAGATCCCTAGTATCACCAGATTTGAGTAATGGAAATACTTGAGCTGTTTTCCAAGTAGATGGAATGGATCCAGTAGTTAGGGAAAGATTGAAGAGATGAGTGAGGGGGGGCAGATAAGACATGCGAAGCAATTTTCAGGAAATAGGGATCCAGGGAGTCTGCACCTGCACTCTTAGTGGTGTCTAAATTAGACAGGAGATCTTCCACTTCTTTTCATGGATATTGGGATGAAGGAAAAAGTTGAAGTGGCCATTTGTCCCACAGTAGTTTGCAGGTTCAAGGAAGATCTCAGGATATTTGCAGGTGATGAGTCAAATGCTAGGCCAGCAGTGGTGAAGTGAACATTGAAGGTATTTAAAATTTCTTGTTTACCTGTAATTTCTGTATCATTTAGTAGCAGTTTGGTGGTTAAGGCAGGAGTAGAATTTTGGCCCAGAAGTCCTTTTATTGTACCCCAGAGTCTGGATGGGTTATTGTAGGAGGCATCCAATTCAGCTGTATAGTAGGCAGTTTTGGCAGTTCTTATTTTTTTGTACATGAATTCCTTGCTTTTCTGAAATTTAGCCAATCTCTGGTGTCCTTTGTTTTTCTTGCCTTTTTCCACAGCTTGTCTCTGGTTCTCAAGGCTGCTTTAAGCTCAGAGGTGAACCAAGGGCAGGATTTTACCTTAGCTCTGATACTGGTGATAGGTGCATGAATATTGAGAGCATTGGTGATAATATCCTTTAAAGTCTGGAGAGCTGTTTCAACAGAGGTTGTAAGATAGAAATCTTGCCAATATATTGTAGTACTCAGGTCATGGAGGTAACCTGAGATATTGAAATTCTTTTGACCTTTTGAGGATAAATTCTGCAGGATTTGGTGGTTTGAGTGTGGATCTTATGCCAGCTATGAGTAATGGTCACTCACATCACTCGGCAGTACTCCTGCATGTGAGTATAAGTGAGGCTTGTTTACCAACATAATATCCAGGAGTGAGCTGTTGCTGGAATTTCTTAGGTTGATCCTAGTTGGGTCTTTAATTAGCTGTGTGAATCCATAGGTGTCACAAAAGGTTATCAAAGGTGCAGATACATTAGACAGCCAGTTTAAATTCAAATAAACAAGGATGATGGTATCTTCAGGGCCTAGGTTGAGAATTGACCCTAGGTGAGAAAGCAGTTTAAGGCCTGCAGAGGGGGGCCTATAGCATCCAATCAGTTTAAATGAAGACGAATTAGGAAGGGATATTTTGATTGATAAACATTCAAATTCATTTGGCTCAGATGTGTTGATGAGGCAGGTTGCAGAGATGGTGTCCTTAATGTATATGGCCACCTCACCACCCCTGAGGGCGATCTGCTCTGAAGAGCTGGTAATTGGGAAGGTTTACAACACTGTCTTTGTTGTAGGCCTGAGCCAAGATTCAGAGATGACCAGGAAGTCTGGAAGAGTATGTGCCACCCAAGCCTGTATTAAGATGAACTTTTTTAGGAGGCTGCAAGCATTAAAGTGTATGAAGCTTAGGCCTTTTATGGTAGTCAGATCAGCAGGGGAAGATAAACTTATGATGGGGACAGGATTAATCTCAATGGTGCCAATGCATAAAAGGAGGTAGAAGATTAATTTGAGTAGGGCACCAAGGGATAGGGATAGAGAGTGATCAGAGCATTTCCTCTTAGTCCTAGATGCCCACTGTGTAGTGGAGATGGTCCTGTTATATAGGTGTGTCTTTTATCATAACATAAGAGTCTGATGGACAGGCATAGTGGGTTTTATAAATCCAGGATACATGTAAGGGCTAGGGAGTGCTGGATTGTTAGAGAGGCTTTATGTGGGATACCCCAGGGGTTTCAGAGTAAGAGTGGTTCAAAGTGAATAAGGAATAGATGGTTGTACATTGTGGATGGCAGTGGAGAGCAGAACATACTCATTAACTTATTTGTCATGACAGGGGGTATAATATGATTATCATAATGGAATGGGGGAGAAGAGAGGCTAAGGAGCAAAAGGAAACAAGTTAGCATTGTGCAAGGTAGGTATGGGTTAATAAAGAAGGGAAATAGATGTGGGCATGGATTAGAGAAATGGCGGGAAAGAGTGTATAAATACAATCAACCAAGGGGCGGGCAAAATTTTGCAGCTTTGCCCGTACCTTTCACACTGCTTCTCCCGGCCTCCTGGATCTCTGTTCGGCTGGAGGTCGCCGCCGGCCCGCTGGCAGCTCGGAGCCCCTTCTGTGGTTGGAGCTGGAGGGCTGTGCCGGCTGCAAGTCAGGGGACAGAGGAGAAGGCAGTGAGAAGGCAATTTTATTGCAGGCAATCTGCAATTAGGTGCAAGAAACAAGAATCTGCACAACAAAAGACTGGGAGGGTTTGGGGGGTTAGGCGCCTAAGCGTCTAGCCCACACAGATCACCAGAAAAGGCTGAATCACTAGCAAACATCACATTAATACATGTTTAAATTGCCCACAATTTTTAAGTAAAAACAGCTCTTTTAAGGTAATTAATACAAGTTACAGCTAAGCAGAAAAATCCCATCCAGAATAGTGCTGCAGAGTCCAGCTAAAGTCAATGGGAAAGGCACACCAATCGGAAGCAAGGCAGAGACAGCGGTCGCTTCCCGATTGGTTGCGGCTTTGCCCGTACCTTTCACACTGCTTCTCCCGGCCTCCTGGATCTCTGTTCGGCTGGAGGTCGCTGCCGGCCCGCTGGCAGCTCGGAGCCCCTTCTGTGGCTGGAGCTGGAGGGCTGTGCCGGCTGCAAGTCAGGGGACAGAGGAGAAGGCAGTGAGAAGGCAATTTTATTGCAGGCAATCTGCAATTAGGTGCAAGAAACAAGAATCTGCACAACAAAAGACTGGGAGGGTTTGGGGGGTTAGGCGCCTAAGCGTCTAGCCCACACAGATCACCAGAAAAGGCTGAATCACTAGCAAACATCACATAAATACATGTTTAAATTGCCCACAATTTTTAAGTAAAAACAGCTCTTTTAAGGTAATTAATACAAGTTACAGCTAAGCAGAAAAATCCCATCCAGAATAGTGTTGCAGAGTCCAGCTAAAGTCAATGGGAAAGGCGCACCAATCGGAAGCAAGGCAGAGACAGCGGTCGCTTCCCGATTGGTTGCGGCTTTGCCCGTACCTTTCACACTGCTTCTCCCGGCCTCCTGGATCTCTGTTTGGCTGGAGGTCGCCGCCGGCCCGCTGGCGGCTCAGAGCCCCTTCTGTGGCTGGAGATGGAGGGCTGTGCCGGCTGCAAGTCAGGGGACAGAGGAGAAGGCAGTGAGAAGGCAATTTTATTGCAGGCAATCTGCAATTAGGTGCAAGAAACAAGAATCTGCACAACAAAAGACTGGGAGGGTTTGGGGGGGTTAGGCGCCTAAGCGTCTAGCCCACACAGATCACCAGAAAAGGCTGAATCACTAGCAAACATCACATTAATACATGTTTAAATTGCCCACAATTTTTAAGTAAAAACAGCTCTTTTAAGGTAATTAATACAAGTTACAGCTAAGCAGAAAAATCCCATCCAGAATAGTGTTGCAGAGTCCAGCTAAAGTCAATGGGAAAGGCGCACCAATCGGAAGCAAGGCAGAGACAGCGGTCGCTTCCCGATTGGTTGCGGCTTTGCCCGTACCTTTCACACTGCTTCTCCCGGCCTCCTGGATCTCTGTTCGGCTGGAGGTCGCCGCCGGCCCGCTGGCGGCTCGGAGCCCCTTCTGTGGCTGGAGCTGGAGGGCTGTGCCGGCTGCAAGTCAGGGGACAGAGGAGAAGGCAGTGAGAAGGCAATTTTATTGCAGGCAATCTGCAATTAGGTGCAAGAAACAAGAATCTGCACAACAAAAGACTGAGAGGGTTTGGGGGTTAGGCGCCTAAGCGTCTAGCCCACACAGATCACCAGAAAAGGCTGAATCACTAGCAAACATCACATCAATACATGTTTAAATTGCCCACAATTTTTAAGTAAAAACAGCTCTTTTAAGGTAATTAATACAAGTTACAGCTAAGCAGAAAATCCCATCCAGAATAGTGTTGCAGAGTCCAGCTAAAGTCAATGGGAAAGGCGCACCAATCGGAAGCAAGGCAGAGACAGTGGTCACTTCCCGATTGGTTGCGGCTTTGCCCGTACCTTTCACACTGCTTCTCCCGGCCTCCTGGATCTCTGTTCGGCTGGAGGTGGCCGCCGGCCAGCTGGCGGCTCGGAGCCCCTTCTGTGGCTGGAGCTGGAGGGCTGTGCCGGCTGCAAGTCAGGGGACAGAGGAGAAGGCAGTGAGAAGGCAATTTTATTGCAGGCAATCTGCAATTAGGTGCAAGAAACAAGAATCTGCACAACAAAAGACTGGGAGGGTTTGGGGGGTTAGGCGCCTAAGCGTCTAGCCCACACAGATCACCAGAAAAGGCTGAATCACTAGCAAACATCACATTAATACATGTTTAAATTGCCCACAATTTTTAAGTAAAAACAGCTCTTTTAAGGTAATTAATACAAGTTACAGCTAAGCAGAAAAATCCCATCCAGAATAGTGTTGCAGAGTCCAGCTAAAGTCAATGGGAAAGGCGCACCAATCGGAAGCAAGGCAGAGACAGCGGTCGCTCGATTGTTGAGCTTCTTCACACTCTCCTCACTCGCTTCTCCGGCCTCCTGGATCTCTGTTCAGCTGGAGGTCGCCGCCGGCCCGCTGGCGGCTCGGAGCCCCTTCTGTGGCTGGAGCTGGAGGGCTGTGCCGGCTGCAAGTCAGGGGACAGAGGAGAAGGCAGTGAGAAGGCAATTTTATTGCAGGCAATCTGCAATTAGGTGCAAGAAACAAGAATCTGCACAACAAAAGACTGGAGGGTTTGGGGGGTAGGCGCTAAGCCGCCTAGCCCACACAGATCACCAGAAAAGGCTGAATCACTAGCAAACATCACATTAATACATGTTTAAATTGCCCACAATTTTTAAGTAAAAACAGCTCTTTTAAGGTAATTAATACAAGTTACAGCTAAGCAGAAAAATCCCATCCAGAATAGTGTTGCAGAGTCCAGCTAAAGTCAATGAGAAAGGCGCACCAATCGGAAGCAAGGCAGAGACAGCGGTCGCTTCCCTATTGGTTGCGGCTTTGCCCGTACCTTTCACACTGCTTCTCCCGGCCTCCTGGATCTCTGTTCGGCTGGAGGTCGCCGCCGGCCCGCTGGCGGCTCGGAGCCCCTTCTGTGGCTGGAGCTGGAGGGCTGTGCCGGCTTTCACACTGCTTCTCCCGGCCTCCTGGATCTCTGTTCGGCTGGAGGTCACCGCCGGCCCGCTGGTGGCTCGGGGCCCCTTCTGTGGCTGGAGCTGGAGGGCTGTGCCGGCTTTCACACTGCTTCTCCCGGCCTCCTGGATCTCTGTTTGGCTGGAGGTCGCCACTGGCCCGCTGGCGGCTCGGAGCCCCTTCTGTGGCTGGAGCTGGAGGGCTGTGCCGGCTTTCACACTGCTTCTCCCGGCCTCCTGGATCTCTGTTCGGCTGGAGGTCGCCGCCGGCCCGCTGGTGGCTTGGAGCCCCTTCTGTGTACAGAAGTGTTCTCTCTCACAGACTCAGGGGCTACCAGCAATCTCCTACAGAATTAAAATTGGACAAACACTAAATTCAAAAACAGGTCTTGTTAAGGTTCATTTTTACGTTCGCTTGCGCACATGCGCACGGAACGTTTTGGGATAGTACGACTGTCTGGAGGTGTGTGACCCTCCTGTCCAATACACTGCTACAAGTAGCAGGCACGACCGTAACCCACCAATGGATGGACGAGCTGTCTATGACAGCAGTTGGGCTGCAGTGGTCTTCAGTTCAAAGAAAACCACCGCTGGCAACGTATGAGTACGTAGCATGTTGACATCACGATCCCTCCCTCTACTGCTGTCCTCCCCGTTGAGGGAAGCACTATTACAGCAAATCTCTGCATGGTAACGGCGAGGTGAAACTGTGAGCTCCGGCCATCTGAACCCCGAGTCAAGACCCCAGGCAGCAGCGCGGCAGGAAGATACCTTCGGACTTTGCGTCGCTGAAGCTCATGGAGCTGGAGGACGCCCTGCTAAAGGTCACTGACGCCGGCAGGCTACGCAGCTGCGTACACTTTTGCAGATGGGGGTAAAATTTTGGCCATTAATTTACTCATGCTAAAGTCTGTGTCTTTAACTTGGCAGACCTCTTAGTTTGGAAGCTGAAATAGTAATGGGCTATTTCCAGGCCATAATGTGCGGGGTTGGGGTCGGGGTGGTCAAGTGACGTGTAAGTCGCTGCCGGTGGGGGCATTACTTGCTCAGCCAGAATATCAGTAATGGGTGGGGGGTGTAGGAGCCCAATGCTATTATCAGATTGGCCATGATGTGCAGAGCAGCCCTGTGATTGGTAGATGGGCGGGTTCGGAGCGGCCGGGCTTTTTGAATGTAGCTGGATAGTTTCCTTGCCTTCCAAGTTATTGAGGAGGACCCTCTGCGTGTTATGGAGTGGACAAATTGATTAGCAGCAGCAGCAGCAGTGGTGCCGGCAATGACGACGAAGACCGAAGAGGAGGATTCCAGCCTCAGACAAGGGCATAGCTACCGATACACCAGACACGCTATGGTGTGCTGAAGATCATCGGGAGGGTAGCAGGAGCCGACTGGCATGTAGGTTTTTTTTTTGTTTGCTTTTCTTGTTTTTCCTTGTGTTTTCACAGCCGCTAAGCCTTCTAGTTTTTTAAAGGTGGAGGGGCGGGGTCTAAACATATGTCGTGCAAAAGCGGACCTGTTTGAGATATGTTTTGCCATCTCAATCAGGTCCGCTTTCTTAAAAATCAAGGCGTGACTAGTTCTTTTTTGCACTGGAAGTTATCCATGCAGTGTAGCTGTGGATTTTGTAAGTAGACAGCTGTTGGCTTGCACAGTCTGCTTCGTGCTCTCTTCTTTATTTTCTGTTTTGGAAAATCCCTTTTTTTATTTTCTTCCATTGTACGAAGAGATTGTTTTTTTGTTGCATTGTACAAGGAGCTGGACTTGACAGCCTTATTTCTTTTTGGGGGGGGGGGGGATCAGAAGTGTTTCTCCATAAAAGATTGTTGACATTGCAGATTTTCCTCTTTGAAGTTCATAGCACTGCAGCTTGAAATGACACACACACACACTTTTGTCTACTGACAGTTACTTAGGACTGGATCAGCTCTGTATTGGGGAGGGGTGGAAGAAGCAATCTCCCTTAGAAATTTCTAAATTTGTATTGATCTAGTACCAGAAACTTCTTCAAAATCAATATATCCTGTTATACCAATTGTATAGATCTTTTTTTTTTAATAATATATGCATTACATTCATCAGCTGCTGGCTGCCTTCTTTTTAATTTTCCATCTCTACAAAAAATGAGCAAGGCAGACTTATTAAAGTTCTGAGCTGTGCCAGGCTGAGCCCTCTGAACGTTGGGTGTAAGGTATGAAACATGATTCAGGCTGCCCTGCGGCTTGCTCTGTAAAGGTATTCTTTGGTTCATGATAGGTATTTTTTGAGGTGATCACACTGGATTTTCACAAGCCAGTACAAATCCTGTAATCCACGGCTTGTGGAAAATAATCTGCTGGCCATGTAGAGCTGCAGGGTCAGACTGTGACTCAGGGGCCCACTTTGAAAGTTGATACTGGGGACCCACCTGTCAATCAATATCGGGCAGTCCAGAGTTGCGCACGTGTCCGTTTTCCTCTTTAATTTGGTACACTGGCTCTGTATTATTCAATTTATATTTACTTGAAGTAATCAGAAATCCTTATTTAATTAGAAAATAGATACAAATGCAAGGATTTTCAAAGTTTAGAAGGTAGGGAGATGCCCAAGTAAATGGTGACCCCTCTGGGAATTTTCAGATATTTAGGTGGGCCAGTCTGACACTGTAGATGTGTATATTTACTTTCAGATGCAGTCCAGCTGCCCATTTTATTACAACAGCCACATTTTGGCTGACAGTAAAGCCTAGAGGTTAGAGAGAGCAATGAGTTGCAAATGAGCTTGGTACGTCGAGCAGACCTGGGTTTGATTTTCACAACCTCCACTTGCATACAAATATAACATTTGTCATGGCTTTGCCCTCTTACTTTTATTATTTCCCCCCACTACCACTGGAACATTTTGCTGATGTCAATGCCGCACTTCATTCGGTAGGCAGGGAGGTGCAAATGCTAGCTATAAAATGGGTCAGAGAAATCAAGAACTCTGGTCAGATGGAATCACACGACCATGTGTTATTCCAGTGCAGGTCTGAAATACTTAACTTTCTGAACCTCATTACTCAACTTTTAAAATAAACATCAGTGGAATCATTTTATTTTCTCAATAAGGCACTCTGGGGCATGTGTACTTTTGGGATAATGGCACTTCTTGTATGCATTACACACTCAGCATTTCCCGATGCCTCACTTCCAAAGACATATCCCACAGTAATACACACTGTGTCATGCCTTATTGCTTAAGTAACCCATGTTCTTCTTCCCCAAGTGCCAAATGCCTGCCTCCACTGTGCTATTGATCCCAGTTGGCACTGGTGTGGGATTCAGGGCTGGCACTTGGATCCCAGTTCCCAAAGGTCACCCTGACTAGCCCCTTTATGGCTATCACACATTTTCTTCTAGTGGCCAAATGGTTCCACAGATGGCAGAACTGAAAGAATCTGCCATCTCAAATGTGTCGCATCTCATATAAAGTGGACTCGTCAGTTGAGTAATGCAAACTTAACATAATGCCTAGTGTCACCAAATAAGAGGAACTGTGCCACTGTGCCATGCATTGATCAGAAAGTTCAACTCTATTCAGCAGTCGATTGTAGGGTAATAGGCAGGAATTCTTGTCAGACTACAGCAGATGAACCTTGAGTCTTTTTCCGCTGTCACAGTCTATGTTTCTCTTTCTGTGAGAATGGTAAGCCATGTTTTGAAACAAAAAACTGTTGCTGCCATGGAAAATGCCATTGTGTTCTATAACGATACCACTTCATGTTGGGTGGGCACCCACCACGGTGCAGATGCCGCCTCCAGTGATAATATATGGGAAAGCAGTTGTGGTTCTTGCTACCTCTGTTTTGCATTTCAAAATGCTCAGCACTTGCTTATTAATTTCTTGACATTATTTTAGCAAGTATACACAAACGGGCAATAAGAAAGGTAAGGGATTTTGTTTTACATAGCACTGTATCTCAAAATGCTTTACAGTCCCTGAATAGTTGGCAGCAGCCACCAGGCATGCACAGATATGGTAAGGAACAGTTACAGAGAGAGAGAGAAGAGAATGAGCGAGAAAGAGAGAGTGAGCGTGTGAGAGTGAGAGTGAGACTCCAGGTTTACAAGTTGGTGTCCTAACCACAAGGCTGTACTGCCTCTTAGTAATCTTGTTTTTAGTAGCAACTTACAGTGGAGGTGCTGATGAAACCTAGAACTGGTAAATACAGGGCAGGGTAAAAATGAAATGACAATATTGGAAATACAAAATATATACATATTTTTTTAAAACTTTATTTAAAGATGTAACCACTAGGTGGTGCTACCCCAAGGGCTACTACCCCTGCCTGCTTGGCTAGTTGCAGGTTAAGGGGCCTGGGTACTGAAGCAGGTGCCTCCACCCGGAGGTCAGGGTTGGTAATGGTCAAGCTAACCTGGGTACAGCCCTCCGGGACACTGTAACCCCGCTCTTTCCCTTCTAGTGGCCTGAACAAAATACAGTGATCACTTCTGCAATGACCCTTATTCACCATACAATTACCCACACTGTGTGCACTTACCACCAAGGCTGGTTCCACCAGTTCGACCCCGGAGACCCCCTGTAAAACAAGGTTAGGCACAGCAAACAATAACAGTACAGTGCTTTTGATACAAACTGGACCCACAGTCAGGTTAAATGCAAAAACAGATCTGATTTATTCAAGGGAGTTGAACAAGGGAGGGGCATAATCAGGTTGATTGGCTTAAGGGCTAAATCAATCGGACAGTCATGCATGCACTTCAGAGTACCTACACAGTCACACACTCTGGGTACCCAGGTAGGAAAAAGGTGGGCTAGCCAGAAACGTTGCCTGGGGTAGGCCGACATCGCAGCTGGTTGGGGCTCTGTGATGGAAGAAAGCAACATGCACAACACACACTATTTGTAATCTGGAGCTGGAGGGCTCAGTTCATGAAAGGAAAGACAACAAGGCAATCACTTTAGATTTAGCTGTTGTTGCAGGGAGCTACCCTGATGTTTACTCACGATACCCAATACAGGACACAGGCAGGATGAAATTGATACTGCAGGTTCATGAGCTGGAGTGCCAGGAGAAGCAAGGCCCACATGAATCATCTGAGGTGTCATTGCTGTTCAAATCATTGAGCAGGGTGCTGCTACCCAGGCAGGTCTCTCGTCGATGACTTTCTCTGTGTGGCAGGTATTGTGACAAGGCCCAGGCCAAGTGGAGATGAATATGGATTCAGTCCAGGGGGCTGGATACAGCCTCCAGCAAGCAGAACACAGTTCAGCACACAGTGGGGAACCAAATCGCGACCCACTAGCAGCACACAGCACATTTACATGAAAGCAAATTCTACTGTACCAGGCAGAATGCTTTCCAGTTGCAATTACAGAGTCTCTGCACCAAACCGGGAGTTCAGAGGTTGCTGGAGGTCCTGACAGGCTGATCGCGTTCAGCAAATCATCAGTCTTCTTCAGGTTTTGAGCCTGGTCACAGTTCAGTGGCTATACTCACTCTCACAATTCGTATTCAGTCCGATAAAGTCACAGGTTCCCTCTCAGGGACAGCAGGCAAGCAAGCAGGCCAAAACTCAGCCTTTCCACAGTTCTCCCACATGAAACTACGCAGGACTGCTGCTCGACTATCTCGAGCTGTTTACTCTTTCACTTTCCAACTCAGACTGACTGTAGCTGCAAGCAGCCTGGGACTTTCCCCAGGATCCAAAAGGTTTGGTTGGCTGATCTGTCAGTCATTGCAAGGGCACCCTCTCCAGGTCCATTTGGGTGCCAAAGTTCCAAAACTAAAATTCCTACAGAGTTTTGCTCCCACAAGACCCCTGTGGACAGGCTCCATTTTAAAGTCCCTAAAGGTACTGATTGGCCCATTCTGGCAGTCCAGGACCAAGATGGTGATGACAAATGAAACTGTCCATGCTGCAAAGAAGGCAGGTTAGACAAACTACAATATCATAACTACTTTAATAGATAATCAGCAAATAAGTACAGCTTCTAACAGAGCTCCCTCTGTGCAAATAGCGATGGCAGAACCGAGTGATTATCTGGCTGACCAGGTGAGACTCGTGCATAGAAACACTCAGCCCCCTCCCAAATTAAATAAGCACCACGTTATTGGCAGCTCTTAAAGATACAGAGCACAGAGACATTAAGGCACTCTCACACAAACACTTTTAAAGCACTAAGACACAGGATACCAGCCTGGCAGTGGGCATTTAGGCACACCCAAGGAAGACTTTTCGGGAACCCCCATTTGTAGTGGGGGTTACAAAGAGTTTTGTGCAGTAGCAAGGCATGGCAGAGGTTATAGAAGCACCGAGCTGAACAAAATCCTATGATAGAATTATGCAAATCAGGCCCGAAAGGCAATTTTGTGGTTTCTTGATGAAATCACCTTTTGGGAGAGATTTCACAATTTTCACTGGACTTGTTCATGAGATGGGGTCATAAGAGGGATATGTTGAAAATTTGAGGACAAAATATATAAAAATGGCAAAGTTATGAACATATGTTAAACATTTTCTACACTCACTTGTAACTTTGGTAATTTTAAATATTTGGATCCCAAATTTCCAACATAGCTGTCACATTCATAAGATGGTGTGAAAAAAAATCTATCATTTGTCAAATCCTGGCCAAAATGTATTTCTGCACATGTGGTGCATAATGACGTTACGGTGGCGGGGAATGAAGTTTCAGCAGGGATTTGATCATTTTCACCTACCAGGTTCATGTGGTGAGGTAATAAGAAGGCTATGTTGAAACTTTGGTGTACAAATATGGTAGAATGCTCAGTTTATGAGTGAACATTGCACTATTTCAACGCTCACTCACAACTTTGCTAATTTTCAATGCTCGTGCGCTGCCCTCCACCCCTGCACACTGTACAACTGACGGGGATGCCCAATCCCCTATTGGCTCCACTGCCCCCCCAAAAGCAAACTTCCTGGTGCCACTCTGGGAGCCCACTCCAGTGTGGCTGAAGTCTGTGGCCAACGGGGCTGTCCAATCCCCCATTGGCTCCACTGCCCCGCCCCAACAAACTTGCAGTGGCCACGCTGGTAGCCCACCCCAGCATCGCAAAAGTCCCACGTTGACTTAAAAAAAAAAAACACAAAAAAAAAACTAGAACAAAAGAAAATGGTCCTTCTTGACTGTCTTGCCCCCTCAACCCAACCTGCGCCCACCCTCTGCGTACCCCACCTCCCCACACCCCTCTCACCCCATAACTACCTCTGGAGGCCGGCCTGAAGATCTTCGGTGGACCGGGAACACGTCTGCACTCTTCAAAGCTGACCGTGAACTGAAGAAATGCTGGTAAGCTGTATAATGACATAAATTGTTTTATTTTTTTCAACTTTGGTGCATATCTCTGCCATTTTGGGGAATTTTCTCACCAAAATTTCAACATGGGGTTCTTGGGTCCCCACCTCATAAACTCAACCACTGTCATTTTGTTATTCGATCCTGAAAGGTGATTTCGCAGTCACTGCACGGAACCACCATTCTGGACCAAGTAACAAAATTACAGTGTCACAGTTCATGAGGTAGGCCCTCCAAGACCTTATGTTGAAAATTTGGTGAAAAAATTCCTAAAAATGACTGTTTTACGAGTGTGCACTGCATGGTTCCTACGCACACTCGTAACTTCGAGAATTTTTACTATTTTCACTCCAGATTTACAATACTGACATTTTACCACACCTCCTTATGAGCAGTATAGCTGCCATTTTTCACATCTTGCCCAAAATGTGTTTTCAAGCATATAGCGCACAATGGCGCAGTCGGTGTGCGAAATCAATGTTTGGGACAGATTAAGAAAATCACAGTGACACTGTTCACTAGCAGAGGTCCCAAAATTCCTATGTTGAAAATTTGGTGACAAAAGTCCGTAAAATGACTGTGTTACGAGTGTGCATTGCGCAGTTTCCACGCACCCTCTTAAGTTCACAAATTTGTAATATTTTCAGTCAAGATTTTCAACACTGGCATTTTTCCACACTTCCTTATGAACAGTACAGCTGTCATTTTTCACACCCTGGCCGAAATGTGTTTTCACATTTCCGGCACAGAAATGCGTGTTCGCTGTGGGAAATCAGTGTTCAGGACAGATTAAGAAAATCACAGTGACACTGTTCATGAGCGGAGGTCCCAAAAAGCCTGTGTTGACAATCTGCTGTAAAAAAAATCCCAAACTAAATACATTATGGGTGTGCGTTGCACAGTTTCTACGCACTCTCATGACTTCACCAGTTTTTTTATATTTTCACTCCAGATTTTCAAAATTGCCATGTTTTACACCTCCCCATGATCAGTACAGCTGTCATTTTTCACATCCTGTTTGAAATGTGTTTTTGCATCTGTGGTGCCAAATGGCTTAGTCACTGTGCAAAATCAGCTTTCAGCTAACGAACTGATATTGCCACTGTTCATGAGGTGGGGTCACAAAAAAACCCATGTTGAAAATTTGGAGTGAAAATACCAATGAACGCCTGGAGCGTTAGAGTTTCCAACCACAACGCCCCACCCCGTAGAGACTGACAGGCATCAGGGATATGACTTGGGATTGTCGCCTGTAATGCTCATGCCATTCCACCCCCCACCTGCACCCTGCAGCCAGTGACAGGCATCGAGCTGTGCCTTGGACTCTTTGGCCCCAAAGTTCACCCCGTTCTCCTATTCTGCACCCATCTCACCATATTTCCTTATGGAATGGGGTGACCATAAGGTCCAAAGACCCGAAGACACACCGTGACACTTGTCAGTGTCTGCAGGGTAGGGTGTGGTGAAATGGCATCGGCATTATGCCTGATGGCCCAAAGTCACACCCCCAATGCCTGTCAGTCTCTGCAGGGTGGTGGTGGGGTTGGCTTCAGTTCAATACTTCACTGCCATTCCTATTATGCATCTCTCTAACTCCTACACTACCAATGCCAGCAAGCAAATATTTGGCATTGACAAATGCATTTATGTGAAAAGATACTTCCCCAGTACAATTACTAATGTGGTTATCCTTAACTTATGTGTCAGATGCATCAGGAACATAATGGCTTCCGTATCTATTGTCATAAAGTCCAGGCTGTGCTACAACAGGTGGCTCCCACCATACTTAGCTAGGGTCCCATGATCACCTTCTTACTAGGGGCAATATAAGCAGTGCAGAAAGCACCAACAAACTGCCCCAGCCCTGTAGAGGTCTCCTGGCCCCCCCCCCCCACCATTTTGAGTTTAAGAGTGCCTTGTAGGTGCTTGCCCTCTCCCGGAATTTGAATGTAATCTCTGCAGGGATAAGGGGATAGTTTCAGAAATGTAGGAATAAATGAATTGGAAAACTGGGTTCGAGACACAGAAAAACAAAAAGAAATGGGATTGACAGGACAGTTGAAGTTGCTTCATAGGGACACTGTGTGCCCTTGAGGCACTGTATGGTTGCACAGATCACACTAGGACAGGTCCTGTTCTAATGACTGGTATCTGACCATGTACAACACTTCTGTAAAACAGTTAGTGATAATTCAATATAAGAGATATTACGTGGCATGTTATTACACAAAATGTATTCCAGATGACATGGTTTGCCACTGCCTACCAAGAATATTGAGCCTTCTGCTGTTTTCAGTTTAGATCTTACATTTATAAAATGCTGATAGGTACAGAACGTAGGATGATTGCATCACCAGTGCCTAGTGCAAACAAGGATTTGGTCAGTTACAAATCTACAACTCCAGACAGCTCATGTTTACTTTCCTGGGATTGGTCTGCTCACTACTGAGACACACACGTTTTGCTAACAGAATCAAGTTTCTGTGCTTATGATTTTATGCAGCATTTGTAAATTGCTCTGGAAGAGTACTTTACTGTCTTACTCATTTATATACTTCTTGGTATTGTTATCTTTTACCTGATTATGTCAATTGTGTATTTTAATTTTATTTTCTGTATAATTAATGTATATTATCTGATAAAGGATGCCATTGAAAATAAGCCTTGTCTCAGTGGCATTCTCCTTTAGATACACTCTAATTACTACTACTGTTATTCGGAAAAGACTCCAAGGAAAAAAAGGATAGCAGTCACAGTATTTGTATATGTAACTTCACCAAACTGCAAAAAGTCATCAGACTGTCTCTTAAACTTTTGTGTTAGACCACATAAAGTATTGTCAGACCTTGACTAAATTTGATAGGACACACATACAGTATGATTACTATGGCTTATAACATGAATGCATATCTTATTGATAATTCTGCGTATTTGATTGATAACTCTCAAGCCCTTAGTCTAATGCCAACATTAATAACAGAAACAAGTCTGAAATGTAAAGTAAATGTTTGTAATAAATGATTATTTCATCTTGCTGATGATTTCTGAAAGCTGTTTTTTTTTTCTTTCATTTTCTGTTCAGTGGTTTTGGGGAAATACCCCTGATTTTTCAGTGGAGTCCCTGGCTTACAAAGATCTCCAGCTGTGGCAGCTGGGTCTCTGCATATCGGGATCCCAGGATCATGTAGCTTGGCACAAAGGATGTATGTCCAGGCTAGCAGCGTGCTGACACACCACAGCCAAGCAGCTAATGGCATCCTCCCCTCCCAACTCTGTGAGTCCAAGACTGCCACCCATGCTTCCACTGGCAGCAATACTAGTTCAAGCATGATAGCAGCCCTTTTATATCCCTCCCTGGAGGAGGGGAGTGTCCTGTGGGATGCTCAATCCTCCCTTCCCCCGGCTGGTCCCTGATGACCTAGGATCATTTGTGAACCTGGGTCACTGGTGTCAGGCACAGTAGCACTACCACTGCGCTGATGGGCCAGCTCTTGAATGCTATTCTTCACACAAAACTGTGCAGAATGACTTGAAAACTTAGAACAGTGCAGAATGACTTGGAATGTGAAGAATGAACTTCCATGGAGACAAGGAAAACCTGTTATGAGCAATCACCTTTTTTTTCCTAATCAGCATGGTAACTGGAGCCCTGCTAGGAACTCCTTGGCATTGGCAGACACCCCCACCCAGGACTGTGTTCAAAACCTCCAGAAGGTTTGGAGTTTAAATATGCTGTTGTGTTTGCAAAATGGGCAATCATGTATTATAAAAACATTATAAAAAGGGTCTCAGAAATGCTGCAACTGAATTAGCTGTTAGCATTCTGAGACCCTTACATTAATCTCTGTCACAATGTCATGTACATTATAAATCATGACATCATTTTTGGCAAAACAGGGTTATTTATTTCTAAACATTCCAAGTGCACTTTTCTCTGCAAGAGATTGTCTCATACAAATAGTTCAACATTTCTACAGTTCTAAATTCAGCTAGCATAGTCCATTTCATCACACAGGAGTTTCTCTAAATTTCTACCAAATCAAACAGTTTTATTTTAAATTCAAGTTGCATTTTCCAAAAAACAGATATCTTTAATATTATTTTTATATATACAGTTCCTGTGGCTCTTCTGGTTATAAGAGTTCCTTCTCAACTTCATTTTGTGTCAGAACTGCTCCACTTCACTTTGCAGTTCTCTCACCCAAAGAACTCAGGAATGCACCCTCATAACCGCAAGAGACACAGTAACTGTACCTGTAAACATATAGCCTGATCACCATGGTGCATGAGTTGTTCATGTCAGCTTCCCATTCTCTAGTACTGCTGAATGACTGGAATGATGCATTCATATTATAACCAGCATTCTTAAACAGTTGGTGGTGATGAGGAGATCATTTAAAAGGTACACATCCCTGTTGGAGTAAGTTTTACAGCTGCAATGGGCGTAGCCTTGCAGGCATCTTGTGATCTCTTTAGAGAAAAGGGAGCCCACTGGATACTGAACAGACTTTTTATATAGTGGAGGTGAATGGCAATCACTGTGCGTTCAGCACACTATTTTGTACACTGGTATCAGTGGAGCATGGCACTGTACGCTATGTGCAAGATGGTGGCATGGAGTTTTCCTTGTATGCACAATGACTCATGCATGCACAGGAACTACAGTGACATGGCGGCACAGTTCACCATATCCAGTATGGTGATGGAGCCCAGTGTGCATGCGCAGAGAACTCCAGTAGCCATCTTGCATATGACAGACTAGCCCACCAGAGTTCACTGCACATGCACGGAGTTGCACATGCATGGAAAACTCCATGCTGCCATTTTTGACATGGTGGCATAGTCCGCTGTTTTCTGTTGGACCTCAGCTGCTCCGACCTCAGCTGCAGCAGTAGTGGCTCTTGCAAGAACTTATTATAACAGCATTAAGGCAGTCCCAGAAGTTACAGTAACAATCTGTTAATCACCCCCTGGGTGGCAATGTGGTATTTAGCTGTGCTTTGGGGCACATTATATTCCACAGGGGTGATTAACAGACTTAATCTAATTGCTGGTCATGCCTTATTGCAGAGAAATAAACTTGTAACTGTTTAGAACAGGAAACCTTGGGTTTCTAATGAAATCACAGTACCACGCATGCTTTGCTCACATGGCTCTGTGATGTCATGAGAACCCCTTGGTGCCCTAAGTACCCTGTTGTTTACAGTCAGAGGTTAATTATTTTATACACACAGGTAATTGCTGTTGACCTCTGTTATCACACTGATTGTCTGTGTGATCAAGTACCATAATAAATGGGTTTGATGTCATACCGAGTTATTATGTTATTTGGAGCACTTGCTCTGCACTTTCCCTGTCAGGAAACTTGATTTGTTTGCTTATGTCCCTGCACTAGGTATTATAAAAAATAAAACATAAGTGACTGTGTTCTGATGATGTTTTTTTTGTTGTACACTTTTACACATCCTTGGTGTGTGTGTGTGATGGCCACATAAACCTCTTGAGCTTCGCTCTTGAGATTTATGGGTCATCACACAGCTCAGTTATGTAAAAAAAAAACAACTCTTCATAACACACAGTCAACTATGCATTATTCTCTATTTAGATAATGTACAGAAGTTACGGCAGTGAGGTGAAACTGGGGGCTCTATACAGGTTCACCCTGGAGACATGGAGGCTAAGGAGGAAACATAATCTCAGTCATCTGCATGCTGAAGTAGTTCAGACAGAGATGTGTGATCTAGTGTGTTCCAGCAGGGCATGGGGACATGTCCTGAAGCTCAGAGGTATTCAACTAAAGGGTACCATTAGGAGGAAATTGTTCTCCAACAGGGTGGTGAACCTATGGAGCCACCTACCAGCAGAAACTGTGGACATGAACAAGTACAGGCCTTCATGGCAATACTGGAGGAACTACTGCTAACCAAGGAAATCATATGGTACTCTGGGGAGCACAGTGGATAGGAAATCCCTATAAATTAGTACCAGTTTACACAGCATACTTGTTTCCTGCTTTTTAAGCTGGGGGAGGGGTGGACATGATGGACCTAGAGTCCCTGCTGACCTGAAATTATTACATTTCTAGGTTAATAGTCTGTGACCCTACAAATTTAAATATCAAAAATCTGCCACATGCACGGCCCTCATTTTTACATTCACTTTCGTGCATGTGCAAGGAACATCTTGCAACAGTAGGAATTTTGGAGATGTATAACCCTCCTTGCCAATGCAGTGCTGAGCGTAGCAGGTGTGACCCTAGGGGACCAATACAGGCTGAACTGTGTATGACAGTAGTTCGGCTGTGTTGGTCTTCACATCTAAGAAAAGGTCCACTGCAATCAGCGGTCATAGCATATGCAATTTGCATACCTACATCAGCTGAACTGCTGTTATGCACAGCTCAGTGGCTGCAGCTCCCTCAAAAAAAAAAACAAGCAGTTGGCACGCTGGAAGCCCACCCCAGTGTGCTCATGCTTCCCCCACCACACTGTATGGCTGGCAGGGGTGCCCAATCCCCGCTGGCTCCAGTCACCCCCAAACAAACACATAGGTGGCACGCTGGGAGCCTACCCCAGCGTACCAACAGTGTCTGTTTTTTGTATTGTCTTTCAATTCCTGTGAAACAAGAAAATGGTCCCTTGGTGAGTCCCTTGCCCACCCTCTGTGCTCCCACCTCCACACCTAGGTGGCATGCTGGGGAGCCCACCCCAGCGTACCAAAAGCATCCGTTTTAGTTATTCATTTTTAAAATCCCGTAAAACAAGAAAACAGTCCCTCGGTGAGTCCTTGGCCCCCAACCAACCCACCCACACCCACCCTCTGTGCATCCCCCTCCACACCCCCTCACCCCATACTTACTTCCGGAGCCCGGCATGACAATCTTCGCTGGACCAGGAACACGCCTGCACTCTTCAAGGCCGACTGCGAACTGAGTAAATGCCGGTAAGCTGTATAATGGCATAAATAGAGTTTTTCCACCTTAGGTGGTTATCTTGGCCATTGTTTTGACTTTTGTCACCAAATTTTCAACATGGGGTTCTTGACACCCCTTCTCATGAATTCAGTCACTGTCATGGCGTTATTCAGTCCAGAAAGGTGATTTTGGGGCCACAGAGTGGAATCATCTTTCGGTACTGAGTAACAAAATGACAGTGTTGGAGTTCATGAGGTGGGCTCTCAAAAAGCCTATGTTGCAAATTTGGTGAAAAAATTCCAAAAAATGACTGTTTTATGAGCATGCATTGAGCAGTTTCCATGCACACTCGTAAGTTCATGAATTTGCAATATTTTCACTCCAGATTTTCAACATAGGCATATTTCCATACCTCTCTATGAACAGTGTAGCTGTTATCTTTCACATCCTGGCCGAAATGACTTTTCACACTTCTGGCGTAAAATAGCACGGTCGCTGCTGGAAATCAGTGTTCGCTACAGAGTAAGACAATCATCTTGACACTGTTCATGAGCAGAGTCCTAAAATGCCTATGTTAAAAATTTGGTGGCAAAAGTCCATAAAATGGCTGTGGTGCGAGCGTGCATTGCACACTTTCTACGCACACACATAAGTTCATGAATTTGTAATATTTCCACTCCAGATTTTCAACATTGCCATTTTTCCACTTCTTATGACCAGTACAGCTGTCATTTTTCACATCCTGGCTGAAATGCCTTTTTGCACTTCCGGCATACAATAGTGTGGTCGCTGTAGGAAATCACTGTTCGGTACAGAGTAACAAAATCACAGTGACACTGTTTATGAGCAGATGTCCTAAAATGCCTATGTTGAAAATTCAGTGAAAAAATTCTATAAAATTCCTGGTTTATGAGCATGCATTGCACAGTTCCCACACGCACTCTTAACTTCGCGAATTTGTAATATTTTCACTCCAGATTTTCAACATTCGCATTTTCCCACACCTCCTTATGAACAGTACAGCTGTCATTTTTCACATCCTGGACAAAATGTGTTTTCACACTTCCGGCGCAGAATAACGCGGTCCCTGTGGGAAATCAATGTTCGGTACACAGTAAGAAAATCATAGTGACAGTGTTCATGACCAGAGGTGACAAAATGCCTATGTTGAAAATTTGGTGAAATAATTCCACTGAATGACTGTGTTACAAGTGCTCGTTCCGCAGTTTCCACATAGGCTCATTCCGTTGAGCACAACCAGGGCATTAGGATTCCTAAGACACACACTTAAGAAGTATGAGGGTGGAATGTTAATCAGATGCAAGAGGAGTCACAGAGAGGTACTCTGTTGGGATATGGATGCCGAAGGGACATGGATACAACTGGGGGGGCAGCATAAATGCCAAACACCAATGCAAATACCAGCAAGCGAACGTTCGGCATTGACAAATGCTTGTTTATATTAATATGAGTCATATCCATTCTATAGCTCAAAAATGTATATTTAACTCAACATACATGTACTGTAGAACATCAGAAGCAAACTCTCCTTATTAAACTTTTAGCTCTTACTGAACCACAAGAAAGTATTGGGCCAATGATGTGTGAAGTCACATATCTGTCTCTAACAAGAACCCATTAGGTATTATTTTCAAAAGTCATAAATTGGGTAAAATTCCTAGTTAGGTCTGGTGATATATTTTCAAAAGTCATAAAATGGATGCAACTCCTAGGATGTTTTTTTTTTTTAAGTTATAAAAGGACTGTGACCATTAGTTACATTAATATAAGCTACTACCTTGCTATATCTAGATCGTGTCCTATCTTGTTGGAGATATTTTCAAAGGTTGGACTCATCAGCAGCAGTTCTAACTGACTTTAGTACTTTACATTCAGTTTTGGATAACAGATATTACATCTGTAGCTACTATTTGGATAACAAATACTAGATACTGATGTATATGATAGACCAGGCTACATTCTGTCTAAAACTTATGTCCAGGTACACTTAGTCTAAACTTTGCAAAATGGACATAACTATGTTAGAGTTTGGAAAGTTGGACTTAGTTATGTAATAGCATTGAAAATTGAACATAGAGGCAATCTGGGTTATTCCCAAAGTTGTACAATAGAAAACTGCATATGAACAGGCTCAATTTTCAAAGCCCCAAGAATGCAGCAAGCCCCTGGTGTACCTATTATTTGGTGCATGGGGCCTGTGGCATTCTCCCTGCAAGCAATCAGGATTTTCAATCCCAAGTGCCAAATGCCACACGTTAGACTTGCTTTTCCCTGGTCTAACTTGTGCCATTTGATGGACCCTTTTCATGGGGCTTGTGCCAAATCTTTAGCATAAGCTGCCATAAACTGAGAAAACTGTCACAGCTGAACCTAATGTACTAAAATCGGGTGCTGCTGCATCAAGGGGTTTGGCACAGCTGCTCAAAAAAAACAGATGTGATGCAGGGCTTGACAGAAGCTCTGTCACCCTTTGAAAATGGAGCCTGATATTTGAAAATCTACCCCCCTTATCAGTATCCTTAACAATCTAACAACTTTACTTCACCCTAAATATTACAGTATGCCAAGTTCTCATAATTAACTAATTTAAGAAACAGTGAGTTTTGACAGTTCTGAAGTAGACACTGTATATACAGATAATCACACAAATTCCAACATAAAGAAACACATGTTGCTTGCTAAGACTGGAGAACAGTAAGATGGCTTCTAACCTTCCCCACAGGTCTAAAGAGAAAAACATACAAAAATACAACATGCTCAGTTTTAAAGATTAGTAATAATAACTTGCATTAACATCAAGGCACAAGTGTTTTCATACACTTTTTTTAATATTGAGCAAAAACACCAGTTAACAATATGATAAAGATTTATTGAACTTCTGTCTGATTTCTCAGAGTGGTTCAATCCCATATTAACAGAAATACTTAACTGTAGAAAATAAATCAGTAGGTAGGTCACTGCACGTAGCTTTAAGCAAGAGCAACAAAATAGCATTGTAGCAGAATTTAGCAAAATAAACCACACCTGTTTTCACCTTGTTACACTGGTTCTGTCTGTCCTGCCCCCATAATTACCTGTTTTTTGAAGACAAGGATCCTTTTGATGGTGGGGTGGGCTGGGGGGTTCCAGTGGCTGACAATGGCTGGTCAACATAAAATCTGGGTGGACTTGGGGGACAAACAAGGGTGTCAGGTTGGGGTCAGCCAACCAGGTAAAGAGGCTGGTGGGCTTAAAACCCTGAATACATGTCCAACTATCATACTCCACTTGCTGGCACTAGATTCAACCCCCACATTGTTAAAAGATGGAGACAGCACTGAACAGAGGGGATAGAGAGGGAGGGAGGCAATCCACTCACCCTGTCCGGGGGGGGGAGGCAGCCATCAGTTTTTGGTGGGACTTTTCTGGGTTTTCCCTGTGGGTTTTCTCCTTTGTTTTCCCTCCAACATGGAGTTTAGCACAGGTTATTAGGTAGATATAATCATAAACTGTTAGAGTGGGTACCCGTGACATTGGCATCAGCAATTGGGCACCTGCAAAAATGGCGACCCAATCCCGGCACATGTCATCAGGGCCAGCGACAGGTTAGGGAGACTGGATGGGGGAGTCAAAGAACATAGTGATGGGATGTTGTTTTACATACGTGCACGGGGGAGAGTGAGCACACACCGCGATGGGCAGGAAGGATTGTGAGGGGTGATGCTGAGGTGGGTTACTGAGGTGGCCCCATGGTGTGGTGGGTGGGTGGGTAGGCGGCTCCTGTGGGCAGGGTGCTGAGTTTGGTCCGGGTGTGGCATGTTTTTGTTGTGAATCCTTAAGTAGAGGAGTGTGGCGGGCAAAGCCCCCCCAATGGGGGTGTGGGGTGGTGCATCCCCCTGCATAAACCATTTAAAACACAAGTCCCCAGTGCAGTTTTGCTATGCACTGGGGAGTCAGAATACCGAAATTGTTTTTCTGCACTCTGACTTTGTGATAACGGCGATTGCCTTTAGGCTTTCACCATTATCATATAAATCCAGCACAGTCATTTTATGTGTAGTACTTTAGGAGTCTTGGGTAAGAAGCTCCCCAGTAGGAGGATTAATGTTGCTTATAGGAAGGGGAGGGCCTGCATTCAGTCAAGACGCTGCCCGTGTTATAAGAAAAGGATGGAGCAGCTGAAACCCATGCATCGCTCAAAGTGTGTGTGTGTGTGGGGGGGGGGTCCTCCATCACAGTATTTTGCTTGTTGAAGAACTGAGGCCTCCCAGATGGGGTGGGGCAATTACCAAGTAAGACATTCCTTTGTGGAATGGATCATCCATTGATGGGAAAGTGAGGCAATTAGACTACTATGTGCACCCCTGTGGTGCACCCTCACTTGTAGGCTGTCCCTCCCATCTCAAGTTCAGTTCCACTGAAAGATGACCTTTAATACCAACAAATGGTACAGGTAGAAAGGGGCTTTCGTAAACTATAGCTAGTGGTTTATAAAAGACAAACATCACAATCGGATAATCAGAAAATAAAATGGAATGACAGGCTACATAAGAAGACATTTTAAGTAGAGAGCCACATGTACTATTGCAATTATACAGTGCAATAGTAATACGGCACCTTGCTATTCTGCAGAGTTTTGGTCATCTAGTCAAGTCAAATCAAAGTTTATTTAAGAAAGTGTATAAGACAAACACTCATTACAAAAATACATAATTAAAACCATCTTGTTTGCAATAAGATTTCTCATGGTACAGCATAAATTACAATTTCAGCATATCACAAGTTTCCAGATAAAATTTTATATCAGCATATGAACTAGCAATACTTTGGCCACTTATAAATCTTAGAAGGAGAACTTCCTTTTTTAGGCCACTCGTTTTGTTCATAAACGGGCCCAGCCACTTTTTCCTTATTTTATCTAATAATGGACTATCAAGCAGTAAATGTATTGTTGATATATATTCATCCTCCCTGCATTTACATTTTCTAGGCTCTATTAATTTTTCCCATGTTAGTATCTGAGAATTATAATGAAAATGAATGTTAAACCGCATCCTGGCTAATGTGTTCCTGTGTAACATATTTTGACACCTTACATAACCAATCCCAGAAATTCCTTAAAGTATGGAGCCCTCTTGTTGCACTATATTCTTCCAGGAGCCCTACAGGTTTTTCTGTTTTCATTTGATAGATTGTGGTACATTGTGTAACTGTACTCTGTGTGAATAGGGGTATAGGTGGGTGGGGGAGAGTTGATCGAATTCACTTAATATGGTTTTCTGTCTTATTCATCTGTATGTATCACTAGTTCTTCTCTCTGTAATGGTATAAAATTGAATAAAATTTTAATAAAAAAAATACATATTTTGACACCAATCCAAGTATTCCAGAGGCCCATTTTGAGAATCAATCAGCTTGTATTGTTCAAACAATGACAAGGAAGTAACTTTAATATTATCCAATTGTAAACTGATGTCCATCCACCTAATTTTTATGTTCTTTATATATTCCTGTCTTATACATGATGGAGATGAGTTTATTAAACCAAGATGAATACTGTATTTCTTCCTTGTAGTACAAAATAGCTTATTCCCAACAAGCTTGTCTTAATTTAATCTCAAGATTTTTTACAACTCTTTCCCGAAAGTGTAATGCTCTTATCATTGCTGAAAGCTCTAATGAAAGTAATTTGTTTCTCTTCCCAAATGAGCACTGGATTCCGCAACCGGTAAACCCAGAGCATTTCTTAAAAAGAGATTTCGGATTGGTTCCAGAATTTTACTTGAGGGTTCTAACCCCAAAATTTTCGTGGGGCAAAGCAAGGTGGCCTTTACATTAGCCTTATATACAGTACATTGAGCATTGCCTTGAAAGAATTATCTGCATACAGTTTTCCAAAGCTATTTATGCCCAGTGCCGATTGTCTACTTTTTTGTTTATTAGATTTTATATGTTGGATCCATTTCATGTTGTTAGTAATAGTAGCCCCAAAAATAGTTAAATTATTTTACTACTTTTAATGGTTTATTAACACCCATGTACTCTTTCTAATATTACATCATCCCAAAACCATTTTTTCAGACTTATCACAATTAACTTCCAGAGATAACTCTTTCAAAGATTTCGAGACAGTGTCAAGAGCTCTTTGGAGACCTGCTACTGATTTGGAAATCAAAACTGCATCATCTGCATATCATAATATATTTACTCCATGTTCCAATATATTGGGTGCATCAGTGTCATATAAATTCAAGGACTGGACAATCTGATAGATATATATATATATTAAACAATAATGGGGCCAAAATGCAAATAACCAAAGGGGAGATATCAAGAGAGTACAGGGGTGCAGAGAAGGATCACAAAAATGTTAACATAGCAGTGAGATAATCGATTTGAGGACAGGCTTATGGAACTTAACTTCTTCACATTGGAAAATCGGAGACTTAGGGGGACCTACTGTAATACTGGCATATAAAGCCTTCAATAACCTAGAGCGAATGCGTTGCTTACACTTAAGACAGAGCTGAATCTTATAATCAGGGCCCCTGGTGTTCTGCGGCAGAATTTTCTGATTTCTGTGGCAGGGCTCCCTGACTTCTGCGGCAGCATTTTCTGATTTCTGCAGCATGATTTATTCATTTCTCTGGCAGAATGCAGTCCTGTCATTGGCTAAATATGATGATGATAGATGACATCATATGCTGAGCATACAGGAGGGGCTTCAGGATAAACGAGGTGGGAAAGAAAGCCTGACCCTATGGAAAAACAGCATATTTATATGAAAATTCACCAAACACAGTGAATTCTGTGGCACTATATATATTCTGTGGCATGATGCAAATTCTGCTGCAAATTCCGCAACCGCAGAACTGCAGAATTCCAGGGGCCCTGCTTATAATTCATAAATGTTAGTTATTAGGAGACTGGGTTAAAACTAACCTCAGAAGGACCTTCTTTAGCCAGAGGATGATGTCATTAGGGAACAGCCTAACAGAGACAGTAATATCTAGCCCCACCCTTTAACTCAGCAAAACAAAAGACTGGAAAATGAACTTATAAGTAATGGGAATCGAAGTTATAACCACTGCTAGTGGGGACTAGAAAGGCTTTTTAGTCATTGTCTGTATTTCCTATGTCCCTATGGATAGAACACTCACAAGGGGGCCCACCTCATGAAGAAGGGATCAGTGAACATAGATCCAGATCTTGGAGGAAGGAATGGGCAGAGGCAGGACACTCAAAAGCACATGTCATGCATGTTTGTATAACCAGTCATTCTGAATCTGCCTTTTAGTAAATATATGACTGTTGTTATTTAAATCCAGTGCTGTGTAGAATTGATGTGTCCAAGGGGAATGAATTGTGGAGCCTGGAAAGCCAATGGATCTTTGAAAGCCCTATATGTACACACACTGAGCTTCTTAATACATTTTTGAAATAGTTTCATTTATAATCTGCTTTAGTTTAATGCTTTCCTAAGTTGCACTTCACAAGCTTTGGGAATTTTAATGAATGAGATCTGAAAACAAGATAAATAGGTCTTAGAACCCATTATAGCAATTATAGAGTTTATAATGGCTTGGAAAAGAGTTTTGACAATAACTGAAACCAGTGACTGATGAGAAAGGGTTGGCAGATCTGTTTTGTGTTAATTCCATTCAAATCAATAGAGTTTTAATGTAAAAGAGACAATGCCACAAAATTATTTTCACAGGTTGGTACTATTTTATACCTTTTTAGTCTGTAAAATAAAAAATATGTTTCTTCATTACATCATTGGGTCTTTAGTGAAAAAACTACAACACTGTATGGTTGCAAACACAATTATTTGATTCATTTTTTTGGTAGAGGTGGAGAAACCGAGGGTTGCCCCACACTTAATACATATTTTCTTTCTTTCTTTCTTTCTTTCTTTCTTTCTTTCTTTCTTTCTTTCTTTCTTTCTTTCTTTCTTTCTGTCTCTTCTCTCTCTCTCTCTCTTTCTTTCTTCCTTCCTTCCTTCCTTCAGGATAACTCATGTCTCATTGCATCTTGGAGGAGAGAGAATGGGATTCATCATATAGGCGCTTTCCAGAAAACAATCTGGGCCCAATTCTCAGTCATAATTTGATGAGTCACACAACGGGCTGCAAAGAGGTACCCGAGGTACCCCATTGTGTGAACTCATGCATTGCTATTCTAAGAACATTAGGTTTGCATCAGGGGGAATGGAGACACCCAGGGCAAATCTTGGAATGCAAATGAAGCATTTCAGTGGTTATTGAGTACACATTAAGAATAAGTCAATGCTGAATTTGCATTCTGTAAACTTGCCCAAATATGGCATTTTGGACACTGGCGAAGCGGGCCTGAAGAAAAAAATAACATTTCTCCTCAGCACTTCCACATTATAATATAATACCTTTTACAGGGAGCACACACTGAGCATGACCAAGTTTTAGGCAAGCCACATGAACTGCAGCAATCAGTCATTGAAACTGGACTTCGAAAACTCATGTTACACATATATCAATACCATTTCCAGCATTCTGTCATATGGAAAGGACCTGGCTACTGAAAGAGCACCTTGTATGTGAAAAGGGGAGAGTTTTGATGAGAAAACATGCAAACTCATTAAAGTTGTGCATTATCATTTCAGTGAGCTAATTCACACTATAATTAGCTGTAGTTTCAGGCAGGCAGGCTAGTAAAGTTGTGCTACTGAGGAGAGAAGGGAAGCACAGTTGTAGCTTGCACTGGCAGCTTCAGGTCCTAAAGCAACAGCAAGGCAGAGTGAATTTGGTAGACTGAGAAAGGTGCAGAAGAGGAGTCTTAAGGATTTATTTAACAAAGAAATTGACTGCTGGTGGTGTGAGCTGGGGCACAGAAATCCATCTTCATTTATTTTTTTGCATGTGAGTAAAAGCAAAGTGAACTAGGCAGTTGCAATAAGACACTAAGGAACAGGTTTTCAAAAACTGAAAAATTGTGCACGTGCTGAAAAAGAGTTACACAGAAACATAGGCAATATCAGGAGACAAAGACCATCAGTCCATCAAGTCTGCCATATTTCACCCCCTCCTACCCCAAGACCTAATGTCTATATGGGGTTTTGACCTTGCCTTCCCCCTTGCTCCCTGTCTTACTACTACCCCCCTGTGTAACTATTAGGTCCTTAAGTCTGTCCCAGCCGTGCTTGAATCCATTAATGGTTTTTGCACCAACCATCTCAGTCAGTAGGGTGTTCCGCATTTGAACCACTCCCTCAGTAAAGTAAATTGTTCTCACGTCCTTCCTGAATCCCCCCAGCAGCTTCCATTCATGCACCTTTGTTTTTGACTTCCCAATCTTGCTGAAAAGTTCTTCTCAGTTTGGCTTGTTTATTCCTTTTAGAAACTTGATGATCTCTATCATGTAACCCCTCTCCCACATAACCTCCTTGTTCAGTACCCTAAGCCAGTTCTCATAGGATCTGCCCTGTTGATCCTGAACCATTATGATTACCCTACCCAGCACTTTCTTTAGCTTTTGTTTGTCTTTCCTTAGGTTGGAACTCCAGAAATGGGCACAGTATTCAAGATGGGGTCTCACCAGTGACCCATAGAAAGGTGAGAGAGGGGCAACAGGATAGAGACCTTACATTTCTGAAGGCCTATATAGAAAGGTATATTACCTCTTTCTTCCTGCTATAAAAAATGTTTTACTACATCCCACATTCTAGTTGCCTTGCTGTAGGCCTTGTTGTATTGACTAGTTTGTTTTAGGGAGTCACTTATGATAACTTCCAGGTCTCTTTCCTCAGAAGTAGTGCCCAGCTTAATCCCCCCCATATAGTATTCTGTCCTAAGGTTCTTGTTCTGTATGTGTATCACCTTGCCCTTTTTGGCATTAAATCTCGACTTCCAAACCTCGGATCACCTCTCGAACCTTTGTAGTTCCCTCTGCAACTCCTTTACTCCTTGTTGCTGTCCTCTCCGATGCAGTACTTGGAGTCATTTGCAAAGAGACACATTTTGTCCTGTATTCCTTCTGTCTCTGATGAAAATATTGAAAAGGATTGGTCCTAGGACTGCCCCCGTGGCACCCCACTCATGACTTCCCTCTTCCACAATTTGACCCTTTTTACCACCACAATCTGCTGTCTCCCCACAGGCCAACTTTCCACTAATCTAACTAGGTCCTTTGTTGCTCCAAGATCCACTAGCATATTCAGCTACCTTCACTGTGGCACCTAGTCAAATGTCATCCTGAAGTTAAAGTATCGTAAATCCACTGCTTGTCTTTATCAACTGCCCTTGTTACCCAGTCAAAGAACACTATCAGGTTTGTCTGACAAGACCTGCCTGCCATGAACCCATGCTGCTTACTATCCTGGAGCCCTTTTCTCTCTCCAGGTGCACATGAACATTGAGAGCCTGAGGCACAAAATGCCTGACCTTGAGGCTTGGACCCTGCTCTACAAGCCTGACATATTAGCAGTGATGGAGACATGGCTAAAGCTCCACATCCTCCCTCATGAAGTTGAATTGGCTGGCTATCAGACCATAAGAAAGGATAGAACTGGGAAAAAGGAGGGGTACATATCTACCTCAACTCCTCCTTAAATGCCACCCTGATTGATCTCCCAACACCCAATGGATTCCAGGGTGAGGTATTACTTCTCAAACTACTCCTCAGAGACACCAAACCTCTCTTTATCGGGTGTGCCTACCTCCCACACCAAACCGCCGCCCCCTCCTTAAAATCCCTCACAAATGCCATCCACAATCTCTCCCTGGGGGAGACCATCCTCCTCAGGGACTTCAACCTAAACTGGCTTGCCCCAAGTACCTCCCAAATCAAGAACCTAATACTGGATGCATCACTTACCCAAATGATTGACATGTCAAACAGGCACAACACAAAGTCGGGTAACCACTCACTACACGACTGGGCACTCGCCTCCAACCCCGATCAGATACAGACTGCTGGGATTATGTCCGACTCTCTGAGCGACCACTGCCCTATCTTCTGTATCTGGTCCAATAAACCCCCTAAGGTCACCACCAGAGTGATTGAAGTGAGGAATTTCAGCCAATTCGTACCTGCTGACCTCTGCTCTGACCTCCTGAAGGTGGAATGGGGCCCCATTGTCTCCCTCCCCACAATTGATGAGGCACTGGATTATTTCACCAAGACATTCTTTGCCATAGCAAACCAACATGACCCCCGGAAAAACTCAAAGTACTGGGAAAATGCCACAAATGGCTAAACCCTAAACTAAAACACACCATGTGACTCCGGGACAATGCATGGGAGCTCTACAAATCCTCCGGGTGCAAACCGGACTGGGAGAAGTATCGGTGCCTGAGGAACCAATGCAAAAAAGCCACAAAAACAGGCCAAATCAAAATTCCTTAGGGACCTCCAAACAGGCCATCTAAGGGACCCAAAGAAATTCTGGGGCCACATAAACTCTCCTTAAAGGCCCCTCAAAGGAACATGATGCTTCACTCCTAGTTGGGGACTCATTTACCAATGACCCAACTAAAGTGGCTGAAGTGTTCTGTGTATCCTTTACAAAACCCACTGGCTGCCTCCCAGCAGTGTCTGGGACTCCCCTACTCCCTCGCCCAGACACGGTGCTACCTCGCCCCTTATTCCACCTGAAACTAATTGATCCTAGCACAGTACTGCCCCTCCTGTGCAAAATAAACCCTGACTCCTCTTCTGGGAATGACCTGCTAGAACCCCGCTGTTGAGGGCTGCAGCCCCAGCCATCACCTACCCCGTTACCCTGCTCATCAATAGATCCCTCCAAGAAGGGACATCCCCAGTAAATGGAAAATTGCCACCATAGTCCTAGTCCACAAAAAAGGAACTCGGGACAGAGTGGAGAACTACAGGCCCATCTCTCTTCTCTGCCCCCTGGGAAAAATACAGGAAAGACTTGTCTATGATCAACTTCAAGACTACCGGGAACAACATCTACTCCTCTCCAAAGTACAGCATGGCTTTTGGAAAGGCCACAACACTGACACCGCCCTCATCTGGCTAACATCGAACATACTAAATGCCATGGACCAAGGCACCCCAACAGGAGCCCTATTCATTGACCTATCCAAGGCCTTTGACTTGGTTAATCATGAGTTTCTCCTTGCCAAGCTTCATTGGCTTGACCTGGACCAGCTCTCACTCTCCTGGACCATGAGCTACCTGACAAACCGATCCCAAAAAGTCCACTGGCGGGGAGCCCAATCCAACCCTAGGCCTGTGACCTCCAGGGTACCCCAGGGCTCCATCTTGGGTCCCCTACTATTCTCACTATTTCTAAATGACCTTGAAGAGGATTGTGCACCCTGCAACCTTATCCTCTACGTGGATGACACTGTAATCTACTTTAGTGACCCCCAACCCTTGGTTATCTCAGCCAAACTCCAAGCCAGGCTCACAATGCTTGAAGCATGGTTCACTGCAAACCTCCTAAAACTAAATGAAGAAAAAACAAAAGCAGTCCTCTTCGGGACCCGATGGCTGGGCTATGACCGTAGTGGGCTACTCCAACTCTCATTAGCCCAAGGAAGACCAGTAGAAGTCATTGACCAGTTCAGGTACTTTGGGATTCTCCTTGACCAAGAGCTAACTTACAAACCCCATATAGATGCCTTAACCAGATCCATACATCACAGGCTTGGCCTCTTATACTGCTTGGGAAACTCCCTTTCTGGATAAGCACGATGGGTCATTGCAAACTGCAACCTCCTTCCCACATTGCTATATGGCTCCCCACTACTCCAGTCCCTCAGAGAGTCTGAGCTAATCAAGCTCACTACGCTATACCACCGCACTGCTCACTTCGGAACCAACTCCCCCCCAAGGAGACATCACTGTGAGGCTCTTAAAGACCTACACTGGCCGACACTAAGGCATAAATTATCCTATGCCACCACCTGCCTTACCTATAAATTCTCCTCCATTGGCCACCCGCCTCACCTTAGTGGCCTGCTCACCCCTAAAGTCTCCATCCAAAACCTCCGGTCTACTACCGATCGGCTCCTGAACATCCCCCGTATTCAGACCAACCAAGGTAAGCGCTCCTTCCAGTACATTGCCCCTCACTTCTGGAACTCACTCCCCACAAGCCTGCTCGACAAGCCCTCCCTCTCCTCCTTCAAAGCTGGTCTTAAAGCTTACCTTATTGAGCTGAGCCTCTGCGGCTATAACCACTAGATCATGTACTCAACCTAACCCCTCTTAATTGACAACTGACTAATATCTCGCTCCCCTTGGACTAGCTAAAAGCAAACGCTAATGTCACTGTAGACCTGTTGCAATGTAACTGTACTCTCCAACTCTGTCTAAATATACCCTACTGACTGTGTATGTACTCTGAAACTGTCTTACTGTATCCTCACCTAATGTAAAGTGGTTGGTGTACTCAACCCCGGGTCGCCCCTGAAAAAGGGATCTCTGGTCTCAGAGGGCTTACCTGGTCAACAAAATCTAAATAAATAAAATAAATAAAGGTAGTCCTCTTGATCTACTTTGACTAGTGTCTCCTTCAGTTTACCCACAATTGAGATAAGACTGATAAGCCTGTAGTTACCTGGTTGCTCCTTATCACTTCCCTTGTGGAGCGCAACCATCTCTGCTATTCTCCAATCTGTCAGGTCCCCTCCATTGTAGTTAGCTGTTGAATTGCCCTGTCAGGGGTTTAGCCAGTTCTGATGCCAATTCCCTGAGCAACCTCACCTTCAGCACATCCCATCCTGCCCTGGAGCCCTATCTATTTTCAGGGTTGCAAGCCCCTTTCTAAACCTTTCTGCTGCCCTATTTCTATGATCCCCTTGCACCAGTATTTATGCTGCTTTCTTGCAAAGGCCCCCTATCATCCATTGTGAATCCTGTGCAGAAGTAATAATTAAGAATGGCTTCCTTCTGCTTATCTTCCTCTATTGCTCAGCTCACTCCGTTAGCCTTACAATTGCCCCTCTTGTGTTCCTTTCCTTTCCCTATTATATCTCAAGAACTACTTTTTCCCCTCCCTTAACCAACTCCTCAATATGCAGTTCTATATCTACTTTTGCATCCTTGACTCCTTTCTCGGTCTCCTTCCTCTTTATCTGGTATTCACTCCTTTCTTTATCCCCCTGTTTGTCTTTATAGCTAATGAAGGCCTTTACATTGGCCCTCTCTGCCATCCTAATCTTATCAGAGAACCATATTGGTCTTTTGTGCCTGTTACTCTTAGTAATAGTTCTCAAGCATGACTTTTTATGTTGGCTTGCGCGCTTGCGCAAGCAACATCTTGCGGTAGTGCGGGTTTGGGAGGCACGGCCGCTGTTGGGCGAATGCAGAGGCACGCATCAGTAGGTGCGCCCCTCATTCCCCAATCAGTTACATGTTGGCACCACACCATGCATACATAATGGGGTAAGCACATCTAAGCAAAGGTCCGCTGCAATCTGAGCAAAGCTCATCATATGCAGCGGTCCTTTGCTTGCCGTGCTCGCCGCCATTATGAGCATGGTCGGTGAGCGGGCAGCTGCCTCACATCTGCTGGCACATCGGGTGCCCAGTCCCCCTGTCACAGTAACCCCCTGTTGCGCTTAGGTGCCGACGGGAAGCCCACTTCTGTCGGGCATACCATGCCAAATGTTGAATGCTGAGGGGGTGCCCATCTCCTCGCTCGCGCCCCACTGTCTTTAGCGCCAATGGGAAGCCCACCCCCACGGCATCACCCCACCAATTGTTGAATGCCGAGGGGATGCCCAGTCCCCGCTCGTGCCCCCCACCTCTTTGTTTAATGACGGGGTGCTCAATCCCCATCGGCATTACTTCCCCATGTTGTGTGCCGACAAGGGTGCCCAACTCTGTCGGCCACTGACACCCCCCAGAAAAATAGTTAGGTGGCACGCTGGGAGCCCACCCCAGCATGCCAAATGCCCTGCAAAATGAAAACTGTCCCGCAATGGTTTTTCTTTTTTTTTACCCTGTAAAACGAAAGCCGTCCCTCGTAGTCTCGATGCCCCCTACCCCCACCTGCACCCACCCACTGTGCACCCTGCCTCCCCTCACCACATACTTACCTCTGGAGTCTGGCGCGATGATCTTCCGTGGACTGGGAACTTGTCTGCACTCTTCAAAGCCGACCGCGAACTGAGGAAATGCCGGTGAGCTGCATAATGGAATGAATAGGGTTTTTTCAACTTTGCTGCATATCTCAGGCATTTCTTGGAATTTTGGCACCAAATTTTCAACATGGGCTTTTTGGGGCCCCTCCTCATGAATTCTATCACTGTCATGGGGTTAATCGGCCTTGAAAGGTGATTTCGCAGTCACTGTGCGAAATCACCTTTCGGGGACCATTAATGAAATGACAGTGCCAGTGTTCATGAGTTGGCCTCCCAAAATGCCTATGTTCCAAATTGGGTGGAAAAAATCCAACAAATGCCTGTTTTACGAGCGTGCATTGCACAGTTGCTACGCAGGCTCATAACTTCACGCATTCGCAATATTTTAACACTGGATTTTCAGCATTGGCATTTTTGTACACCTCCTTGTGAACAGTACAGCTGTCATTTTCCACATCCTGCCCAAAATGTGTTTCCGCACTTCTGGCACACAATAGCACAGTCGCTGTGGGAAATCAGTGTTTGGGCCAGATTATGAAAATGACAGTGACACAGTTCATGAGCAGAGGTCCTGAAAGCCCTATGTTGAAAATTTGGTGCTGATACTCCATAAAATGACTGTGTTAAGAGCGTGGGTTGGCAGATTGCACGCACGCTCGTACCATCGTGCATTTGTGATATTTTCACTCTGGATTTTCACCATTGCCATTTTACCACACCTCTTGATGAACAGTACAGCCGTTATTTCACATATCCTGCCCAAAATGTGTTTTCGCACTTCCGGCGCAGAATAACGTGGTCACTGCGAGAAATCACTTCTTGGGACACTTTGAGGAAATAACAGTGACACTGTACATGAGCAGAGGTGCTAAAATGCCTATGTCGAAAATTTGGTGCCGAACGCCCATAAAATGGCAGTGTTGCAAGCGTGCGTTGCATATTTCCCACGCACCCTTGTAACTCCACAAATTGCGTATATTTGTATGCCACATTTTCAACACTGGCACTTTTTTACACCTCCTTATGAACTGTGCAGCTGTCATTTTTCACATCCTGCTCAGCATGTTTTCCCGCACTGCACTACCAAACAACCAAAGGGACACCCTAATGCCTGTCACTCTCTGCAGGGTGGGAGTGGGTTGGCATCAGTTCAATACTTGACTGCCATTCCTATGCTGCATCTCTCTAACTCCTGCACTGCCAATGGCAGCAAGCCAACATTCTTCATTGACAAATGCTTGTTTACCTTAAGAATGATCACATTCATTACTACCCACCTCTCCTACACATCCCTAATTTTGTCCACTCCAACTAATTTATCCTTGACTAATTCATTAAACTGTCAAGTCTGCTTGCTTGAAATGTACAGCCCCAGCCTTTGACAAGGGTATACTTATTATCAGCTCCCTTGATTGGCCTGTGCTTTGGCTCACGGTGCTAAGCCAGACCTTTGGCTCATCTCTGGCTTTGGTCTAGGTCAAATTTTCCTGGCTTGCCTGTCCCTATTTGCCAGTGATGCTAATAGCAAAAGTATTCTGTGACTGATTAAATTAATAGTTTATTGCCTAGTAAACCTACATCAAGAACTATACCAGTCTAATGGAATCTAAAGCCATTGGCAAATAAAGAAACAGAAGACTGTTTTGCAAAACTGGATTACAAAATGTGCATTTCAAAGTTTGACAAATCACTGCATGCTACAACAATACATCCTGGCAACCATTATGTTGTCTGTCATTTAAGACAATTACAGTAAAAAAAGCACTTTATTCTGGATGGATTATTTCACTAAGTCCTAACAACAGGGATGTTTCTAATCCTTTCACCCGCAGGTGGCGTCCAATGTCAGCATACTGACTAATAACATTTTTCCACATCCATCATGTAGCTTTTTTAGAAATTCTTAGAAAATGTTCTTTGACCTAGGCAAACAAATATTTTATCTGGAGCACTGCCATCTGAAATTATGTATATATAGTAATGTTTTGGACTTGTGATACAGCGTCTATTGACCTGCGCTGCTCTGGGAACAGGACTCTTACTTGAAAATCAGATGTTCAGGTATAACGCCAATAAATAAGGGGGAAAAAACATAGTTTCTTCTACTGTTGTGATTTGACTCTACCAATACAATGTATTTACAAACATTTGAGCATATGGCTGTAGGACAGAGAAGGCTTTAACCCATTAAAATTGCCCCTCCCCCCACACACACATACACACACTTACTCAGTGGTAATTTCTGTGTACTGTAGTTTTATCTCCCTCATATAACTTCCTAGTGCCCTCATGAACCCTTTAAGTGGCCTTGCATTAACACATCTGCTCAGTGGGCCATTTACTATTCCCACCACCCTTAGTGAGAAATAAAATGTCCCTTGCTCTCCATAAACTGCTTACCCTTGATTTGCTGGTCATGTCCCTTGTTGCTACCTCCCTTTATTGAAATAAAATGTACAAAAAGCTAGTTCAGCAGCTACATTTCTTGTGAAGGTGGCTGTGGAGCAAGTTGTTAATTAAAGTTGTTAAACTTTATTTTAGAAAATATTTAGATTCACTGTTGCTTGCTATTAGGGCAGCAGGCTGATTAAAAGGAAATATGTCAAGGTGGCTTCTTAAGCCTGAGAAATATTTTAAAGTTTCCCTCTACCCTTCATCCCAGGCCACACTGCCTTTTAACTCATTGAAGGGGAAAGCACATTCTAGCTTGTGAAAACTGCAACTGTGCTGTTTTTCAGGGATCAGCATTGCACAGCAAGGATTCTATAAGGCTGTAAATATTATTTGTTCTCCAATGTAATACTGACCAAGCACTAATGCGAAGTGATGGCTGATCTGTTAACTCTATTTTTAATACTTTTTGGTCCTTATTTATCCTAGATTTCCTTTAGCCTCTACTAGTACCTTTGCAAATCTGAGGAACCCTAGTCTAATTCATATGCGTGAAATTCTTCAAAGCTTCTCAACCTTGCCACTGCTGTGCCCCCCCCACTTAACCCATGAGGGTAGAGCCCTGACTGTTAAAGGCATCAATGGCCATATACAGTACAGGGGCACAGGAGAAGTAATGGTGCCCAAAGTGGTGTGAGGTGGGTCAGTCATTGTCCTCCCAGCTGGGAAATACCTTACAAACTTTACGAACATACAAAATTTGCCAGCAGATAAAGGCCTAGAGGTCTATCAAGTCTGCTCAAATGTGCAGCTAGCACCCCTTATTCTGCAGCTGCCCCTCCCTTCCACACTTCCCTTCATTGACCCTCCCCCTTTGTCCTGTCCCATCCCCTTTTGAAGCAGTCCACTGTTCTACTGGATACCACTTCTGCAGGTAACGCAGTCCACCCAGCCACCACCCTCTTTGTACAAAAGTGTCTCCTCATCTCCCTGCTGAACCTTCCTCCCTCCAGTCTCATATCATAGCCCCTGGTGTCCCTCCCTCTCTTACTTTGAACAGCCCCTCTGTATCTGTCTTGTTTATTCCTTTCATGTACTTAAAGGTTTCAATCATGTCCCCCCGTCCCTCCTTTCCTCCAGCGAGTACATGTTCAACTCCCTCAGCTTCCTCTCGTATGATAAGTTCCCCAGCCCCTTGATCATCTTTGTCACCCTGTGCTGCACCCACTCCAGTAACTTAATGTCCCTTTTCAGATACGGGTGCCAGTACTGCACGCAGTACTCCAGGTGCGGTCTAAATAATGACCTATACAGTGGCACAATCACCTCCTCCCTCCTCGAGAATATACCCCTTACAATACAACCCAGCATTTTGTTGGCCTTTGCAGCTGCCTTCCTACATTGTGTCGAGTTGTTCATTGACCCTGTAATGAGCACCCCCAGATCCTTCTCCTCCTCCTCTGTCTGGGCTAGCTGCACTCCCCCCAGCTGGTAACTCCTCCTTGGGTTCTTCATCCCAAAATGCAGCACCTTGCACTTTTTGGCATTAAACCCCAGTTGTCAGGTGTCTGACCAGGTTTCAAGCCTTGTCAGATCATCCTGCAACCCCTGCCATCCCCCTAGGTCATCCACCACTGCTCCTACCTTGGTATCATCAGCAAACAGACTGATCTTGCTGTTGATGCTCAATGATATGTCTGCAATGAATATCCCAAACAAAACTGGTCCCAACACCGAGCCCTGTGGAACACCGGTCATCACTACCCTTGGGTGTGAGAGCTCCCCACCCACCACCCTCTGTTGTCTTCCCTGAAACCATTTCCCTACCCATCTCACCAGCTTTGCACCTGCCCCTGTGCCTACTAACTTACTTCCCAGCCTTCCATGTGGCACTGAGTTGAATTCCTTACTGAAGTCCAGATACAGGACATCCACTACATGGCCCCTGTCCAGTTGCCTAGTTACCCAGTCATAGAACTCCACCAGGTTGGTTTGGCAGGATCTGCCCTATATGAAGCCATGCTGTCTGCTGTCCTGTAGTCCTTTGGCCTCTAGGAGGGCCACCAGCCTTTTCTTCAAGATAGTCTCCATTAGCTTACCCATGATGGATGCAAGGCTCAGTGGTCTGTAGTTTCCCGGTTCATCCTTGAGGCCACTCTTGTGGAGGGGTACCACATGAGCCATCCTCCAGTCCTAAGGTACACAACCCAAATGTAGTGAGGCATTAAATAGGTCTGCCAAAGGTCCTGCAAGGACCTCTGCCAGCTCCTTCAGTAGCCTTGGGTGGATGCCATCTGGGCCTGGCGCCTTATCCATCCTCAATGCTTTCAAACCCTCCCGAACTCTGCCCTCCATGATTTCCCCATCTGTCACCCATTATACCTTTATACAGGAGAACATCTTCATTGTTAAGGGTTCTGAAAGGGAACTGTTCATGGGCATCACACCTATCATTCCCTATCCTGCCTTAGTACAGCAGAAGCTGCCAGAATGCAACACAGTGTTTAAGGTTACTACATTTTTTTATTTAAGCTTTTGTTTTCCAGGTAAGCATTATGAGCGAAGGCCTTTTTACAAATGTGACCCGGGACCATAGAATACAGTCAAGATGTTACAATAAAACAAACAGTACATAAAATACAGTAAGAATACATAAAAACATTATAAGCAATCACATTTCAAAGAATTAATATAATTTTATTTAGCAACATTTTAAAAGTATCATGACTGGAGGTTTGGTGCAGTATCAGTGATAGATTATCCCAATGAAATGGGGAAAAGTTAGAAAAGGCTTGCATGCCCATCTCAGTAGTGACCCTGGGGACAGAAAGTTTGAGTAATCTATTGGATCGTAAGGTCCAATCTGATTTCCTTATATCTAACAATGAAAACAACGGGGAATGAGAATCCAGCTTTAAGACATTGAGAGTCAAGCAATTTAGGCTGTAGAGACAATATAAACTGGGGGACCAACCAGATAACTAGTACAAGGTACAGTGATGCATCTAAAATGGTACTTTCAAAGCAAATCTGTAAATAGCATGAAAAGTCATGGTAAGTAAAGACATATCTGACTTAGCATGACAAAGGGAATTAACTGTCACTGACTGTGCTGCAGAATGGTGCTGTATTGAGTTCCATCCTGGCAGGCTACTCTGTAAATCACATAATTTCTGCCAATCATCACTCAGAAATGCAGGCACTCTCATCCTACATGCAGTTGTCATCTCATGAGCAGGGCCACTGGAAAATTGCACCTGCAATTATTTTGTGGAATCCACAATTTTCACCGTTCTCCACAAAAACTGACGTGTTCCACAATTTCTTGCACTTTTTGAGTTTTTATATTAATATGTGTAAAAAGTATTAACATTTTTAATAAAATACTTTCAATATATTGACAATTTTGCATGCAGACTTGGGTTTGGTTGAAACAATGCAGTGCAAGGTAGAGCAATAGTTTTATGCGACACTGATTTCTTTTGAATATTTGTCTTGTTTGGTTTCAAAATCCACTGGCCAAACATAAGTACACTTAAACACTTAACATTTGTTTTGTGTTGAAGCAGTCTATCACAAAACCTTTTGTTGACACAGAGACTGAAACAAAAGATGGGAGAAAAGGTGAAAATTATCCCATTCACTTAAATGGGGTGCTAACTATGAAGCCTTTTTGTAAGTGGCAGGGCAAGTTATTCCTTGTGAGCATACTTTCATTCAGACTAGTTTTGATTCAAGCAGCTGAAGATTTTTGGATGACCCTGCCAATTTTAAACCTGAATAAGCTAGTTGCTAACAGTGATCTCACTCTTAGCAACTACCCCCTAGATACTCACATGCAAAGAATACAATAAAAACCTGACTAAAGTCTAAAAACAAGCTTATAAAATGCAAAATGTATATGAACATTTATCTTTTAACTAAACAAAATTATTGCAGCCAGAGTAAAACAAAAGTAAATTACAGGGTATCCTGACTACTGTATGATGCAATAAGAATATATTGGGTTTTTTTTTACATTTTTTGGTAACCACGTAAGGCCCACTAGGCACGAATGCCTGTTTTCAGGTACAGCCCAGGAGCACTGAGGAGTTTAAGTGACTTGCTCAGAATCACACGATATGCAAGTGGAGGTTGTGGTAATCAAACCCAGGTCTGCTAGATGTTGTCAGCTCATTCACAGATTGTTACTCTTACCTCTAGATTATACTGCCAGACCCAATAACCCCCAGATTTAATATTTAAATATGTGATTTCAAAAATAGTTTACAGTACCTACAGTACACATTATGACCATTAAACACTTTAACAGCATTTTACTAAAACTCAATAATTCACCACTCTGTCTGCTTATTTTTTCATGTACCAAAGTGGGTGAATAGCTGGCAGAGCACTGTAAACAGCTGTTGATTATGCTTCATTTTTCTACAGCCAGAAACAAAAAATTATTTTCTTCTGGCTTTATTTAATATTTATTTGTTGTGGCTCACTTTATAGAATCTATTTAGCACTGTATGAGGCAAATGCTTTTAAATTTTGGAAGATAGGCAACGCTTATGATAGCTTATCGGTTTAGTATTCTTGTTAGGAACATAAACTTTTCTTTATGTTTTAAACATATTCAGGTATCAGTGTTTTCATTTAGCAATTTATACTGACTAATACATGCTGCAGAAAACATTAAAAGATTAATTGTGAAGTACTCAGGGTCTATAGTAGAACCCCTGCAATTTCCAACAATTTTTGCAAAACACTTCGCAATTTTGGGTAACCTTTTCTGCAATTTTCCCGTGGCCCTGCTCATGAGGGCACCTTAAAGTGGAACAATCCACTTCAGAGGTGGTGGGTGGGAGTGTTACATTCAGTTTTAAAATATTAATGTAAAACTTATAATAAATCACTGTGGCCAACTGAAGAGATTTATGAATTGTTTTATAAAACGGCAAGAAATAATTTAGAAACTTCATTGGCTGAGAAACATCACCTGACTGTGCATTAAATCTCTATAAATTCACAGTCAGGTGCCAAATTTATTTTTCCTCCCAAACAAACCTACTTAGAGACATTTTATAGGTGTAATGGCCCTCCAGGGTGTGCATCATAGGATTTTAATGTACTTCCAAAGGGTGCAGGAACACTCAATTATACCGCTGAGACATGCATTAAAATCCTATAATTCACACCCTAACATGGCTTATTACTTACTTATAAATTGGCAAGAAAAAATCTACAAATTTCATATGCTGAGAGAAGTCAAGTGACCATACATTAAATCTCTATAAACGTACAGTCCAGCTGCTGAATCTCATTTTTCTCCCCTGCCCTATAAAAAGCAACTTACTTAACAGTATCACTGATCCTCCAACATCAAGTGGCCACCATATTGAAAATCCTAGCCTTTACTACACTAGCTTTTTAATATAAGTATCATTTACTGGTCAAAGTATTTACAAATATGAACTTCACTGCCATACTTACAAAACAAACTGAAACAGATCCCACAACATACAAAAAAAAAAAACAGTTCACCTTTCAATTGCTTAAAATTCATTTTTTGGCTGGCACAGAAAAAAACACTGACATTAGCTATTTCACTGGTAACTCATCACTTACGGATGAGTACGACACATAAAAGAAAAAGGCTTATCTCGTCTCCATTTTATGTATTTTATACATTTTATACCACATTTATCAGTAACATTTTGTCTTACAAGTTCCTCACCTTTTCATTTCTGCCTGTCGTGACGTAAGGGAGCTTAGCTGGAAGACAGCTGCTGAAGTACCATACTGAAAAGTGTGGCTGGGAGCATGGCAGTCTGACTACTGCTATGGCTACAGTCACAACTGAAACCACTGCTCATCAACTACCTGGTCCCATTTGTAGAGTGCGTGCAGCCAGGATAACAACTCCCCGGTACTCCTGTAGTTAAGATAGGCTGGTACTTTGAACAAATATATGGCTCCTGCCGTGACTGATAAGGACCACTGCTGTCCTCCCCAGCCCCATTTCTAGAGTTCATGGAGGCTGGGATATCAAGTCATAGTGCAACTCCTCTGAAATAATGGCTGAGCATGACAGACTGACTGATCAGCGGCTCCAGATGTTATGGAGCTAGTTATCATGCAACTTCAATGAAACTGATGGGCAGCTCTGGCAACTGGACAGCAAGGCCAAAGTTAGCAACTGAGCAACTCAGGTATTGGAGATGTAAGAGAAGAAGACCTTGCCCTATAGAGGCTGTATGAATGGCATCACCTGATGACTTAAAACACAAGCAGTAGCACTATTTAATAACAACTGCCTTTTTTTTTACATTTGAATCCAATAAAATGACATCTTTTGAAATAAAACAATACACATTTTTTTTTTACCTTTATTATAATTGGGCTACAAATGAGCAAATGAGCCTTCAGCCTCTTGCCTTAGCATGCCCCTAGGGCATGCATTAAAATCCTTTAATGCACACCCTGTTGTGGCTTATTACATGTGTACTGAGGGATCTCTTATTGAATAAGAACATTCTCTCATGCTATTTGGGGTTGACAGAACTGCTCACCCTTGCTTTGCAGTCTTCTCACCCAAAGAGCATGAGAAAACATTCTTATTCAGTAAAGGACCCACATGGCACAGGAAGGAAGGAAGGAAGGAAGGAAGGAAGGAAGGAAGGAAGGAAGGAAGGAAGGAAGGAAGGAAGGAAGGAAGGAAGGAAGGAAAAGAAAAAAGACCACTGACCCATCAAGTTCGTTCCTACACTAACTCAGTACAACACATGTAACCCCTTTATTTTTTCAAAGTACTTACCCAGCTGGTTCAGTTCTGGGCTTGCCCATGCAGTAAGAGAAAAGAGGTTGGCCTATACAAAATTCAGGAAGACCAATAGAGAGGTGGATAGGGAAAATTACCCAAGATTTGCTAGTGAGTCAAGTAAGGAAGTCTGGAGAGCAAAGGCACAGAAGCGGCTGCAGACAGCTGAAGGAATTAAGAAGGGGAAGAAGGCTTTCTTTGGATATATAAGTGAGAAAAGGGACAATAAGGAAGGGATTGTTAGGCTTAACAAAGGGGTGGGGTGGGTGGAGGATAATGGGGGAAAAGCAGAGATACTAAATGAATTCTTCTGTTCTGTCTTCACCAGGGAGAAGGATGGACCAGTACCTTCAGGAGGGAAAAGATGAGTGGGGAAGGGGAACACAGATGTAATGATAGAGGAGGATACAGTGAGAGAGGGGCTGCTGGCATTGATGGTGGACAAATCACCAGGCCTGGACAGAGTACATCCAAGGGTACTAAAGGATCTGGCTGAGGAGTTGGCAGGGCCACTGGCAAACCTATTTAATAGGTCCCTAGAGTCAGGAGTGGTAACATAGGACTGGAGAACAGAACATGTAGTGCTCCTCCACAAAAGCGGTCCCAAGGATGACTCAGGAAATTACAGACCAGTCAGTCTGACCTCCATTGTAGGCAAACTCATGGAGACAATACTAAAGGAAAGGTTGGTGGAATATCTAGAGGAGCATGGTCTTCAGGATGCGAGGCAGCATGGGTTCATTGGGAGAGATTGTGTCAAACAAATCTGATTGACTTCTTTGGCTGTATCACTAAGACAGAAGACAGGGGTCAAGTGGTAGACATCCTCTATCTTGATTTTAGCAAGGCATTTGACTCTGTGCCCCATAAAAGATTGACCTGGAAGTTGGTGGATCTTGGGGTTGGGGAAAAGATGGCCAGATGGGTAGAAAACTGGCTGAGTGACAGAACCCAGAGGGTGGTTGTGGGGAGAGAGTTATCTGGCACTAGAGAGGTAACCAGTGGGGTCCCGCAGGGCTTGGTGCTAGGGCCGTTGTTGTTCAATGCCTTCATCAATGACATTGGAGATGGCATTAAGGGCAAAATGAGCCTATTCATGGATGACACCAAGCTCTGTGGAAGAGTAGACACAGCTGAAGGGATACAGGACCTGCAGAAAGATATGGAAAAGCTGGGGAAGTGGTCCAGGATCTGGCAGCTTGGCTTCAATGCCAAGAAATGCAAAGTTATGCATATTGGAACCAAGAATCCCAGGATAGAGTACTACCTGGGTGGAATCCGAGTATCTGCATCACAGGAGGAGAAGGACCTGGGAGTGATGATCACTAGTGACCTGAAGCACTCCACTCAGTGCAAGAAAGTAGCAGCAAAGGCAAACAAGATGCTGGGATGCATATCTAAGGGGATCAGTAGTAGGAGAGAGGAGGTTATACTTCCCTTGTACCGGTCACTGGTACAGCCACATCTAGAGTATGGATTTCAGTACTGGTGCCCACACCTCAAAATGGACATTAACCTGCTGGAGAAGGCCCAGAGGAGGGCTACAAAGATGATAGCAGGTCAGCAGGGTAAGGCATATGATGAGAGATTTAGGGCACTGAACATGTACTCCCTAGAAGACAGCAGAGAGAGAGAGAGAGGGGAGACATGATTGGGACCTTCAAGTACCTATTAATTACCAGCAGATTAGGCCTTACAGTCTATCGAGTCTGCTCAAACCTCAGATCCCTAGTTGGGTACCGAGGCCCTTCCCCCCCTTGTGTTCCAGAAACTCCTATCATCCATCCCCACCCCCCCGAGCCAGGCCATCATCTGATACATCCGCTTTCTGTGTCTGTCCCACCTTCTCTTGAAGCCCTCCACTGTGGCTCTCTGAACCAGCTCACCAGGCAGCATGTTCCAAGGATCCACCACCCTCTCAGTGAAAAACCTCCTCCTCTTTCCCCCCTCACCCTTCCACCTTCAAACCATGCCCTCTGGTGATACCTCCCTGCTTTAGTCTAAAGATCCCCTCCATGTTTACCCTATTTATTCCCTTGAGGTACTTGAAGACCTCAATTATGTCCCCCCTGTCTCTTCTCTCCTCCAATGAAAACAGGCAGAGCTCCTTAAGTCTGTCCTCACACGTCAAATCTCCTAGTCCTCGTATCATCTTAGTTGCCCTCCTCTGTACCCTCTCCAGGAGCTGTATGTCTGTCTTCAAGTGTGGTCTCCAGTACTGTACACAGTACTCAAGGTGTGGTCTAACCAATCCATTGTACAGTGGCAGACTCACTTCCCTGCTCCTAGAGGTGATCCCCCTTACGATGCATCCCAACATCCTGTTTGCTTTGCTAGCCACTCTCCTGCACTGTTCGGAGTTATTCATACATGCAACCACCAAGACCCCTATGTCTTTTTCCCCTGTTGAGGCCTCCAGCACCTCCCCTCCCAGGGTGTACCTGTGTTTAGGGTTTCCCCACCCAAGATGTAACAACTTGCACTTGGTGATATTGAAATTTAATTTCCATGTGTGAGCCCAACTTTCCATGGTGTCCAGATCCCATTGCAGGGCCAACCTCCCCTCTTCCCCCTCAACTGCTGCTTCCATCTTGGAGTCATCAGCAAAGAGACTCATTTCAAACCCTATACCCTCCCTGATATCCGAATTGTATGCATTGAACAGGATTGGACCCAGGACCGAGCCCTGCGGTACCCCACTATCGACCTCTCTAGGGCTTGAGAGCTCCCCACCGACCACTACTCTCTGAGTGCACCCAGCTAGCCAGTTTTCAATCCATCTGACTATCAAAGGGCCTACTCCCAACCCCATCAGTTTCTCCACCAGACCATTGTGGGGGACAGAGTTGAACGCCTTGCTGAAGTCCAAGAATAGTACATCCACAGGCTTTCCCCTGTCCAGTTCTGATGTTACCCATTCGTAAAACTCCACAAGATTGGTTTGACATGATCTACCTGGCACAAACCCATGTTGCCAACTGTCCAGACCTCCCACCTCCTCCAAGTACACCCCAATCGTTCCTTTAGTATACTCCCCATTAATTTTCCCACCACTGAGGTCAAACTGATGGGTCTATAGTTACCTGGTACTTTCCTCGACCCCCCCATTTATGGATTGGCACCACATGTGCCTCTCGCCAATCCCTAGGTACCTTCCCTGTCTCAAGCGACCTGTTGAAGAGCTCCACCAGGAGTGTAGCCAGTATGTCTGCCAATTCCCATAGTACTCTCAGATGAATGCCATCCAGCCCACGAGATTTATCTTTTTTTAGGCCCTTAAGGGCTAACCACACCCTTTTGGTGGAAATAGCATCATCTGTCCCCTCCACTTTACTGACCTTTTTCCTTGAAAGGAATAAATAAGGATGATAAGGAGAGTCTCTTTAACCGGAATGGCAACCATAACATGAGGGGGCACAGCCTTAAGCTGGAGGGTGGAAGGTCTAGGAAGGAGGTCAGGAAGCACTCACAGAGAAGGTGTTGGACACTTAGAATGCGCTGCTGGAAGAGGTCATCTCGTTGAAGACACTGGGCAGCTTTTAGAGTGTCTGGGATAGGCAAAGGGGGAAGGTAAGGATCATGGATAGAGAGGGTGGGAGGAGTGGGGAGGGATGGCAGGGACATTAATTCAAGCTGTGGACCTGCCATATGAGCAGACTTGATAGACCAAATGGCCTTCTTCTGCTGGCTTCTTCGTATGTTTGTATGTTCATATGTTTAAGTTGAAGGTACAGAGACAGTGTTGACAGTCACCACTCATTCTGCAAAGCTGTTCTTCCTAGTCTTTCTTTTCCTTTTCATTTATTTGTTTTACCAGGAAAAGCTCCATTGAGTAAAGCTCATTTGCAAGGAAGTCCTGGTTAGGACAGTATGGTACAGTGCAGTAATAAAACACAGTGGTGATGAGTGTACAGATCGAGGCATAATATACATTACAATAGTATATAGTCTGCTAGGTCACAGCAAAAATAACAAGTACAGAACAGAGGCAAAAATGTATAAGCATACATAATGTAAAAAATAAAGCAGTACACCAGAAGTAAATCAATAGTAATGGTGACATACTATACTAGGAGTAGGTACAATTATCAGAGTAGTAGGGATCGATCAGGGCTTTCAAGGTACTTAAACTCACAATTGATTTCAGTTTGAGGGAGGCTTGAAGTTTATTCCAGTAAGTTGGAGAAAGCCACCTGAAGGCCAGTTCCCCATATTTAGAAGCAATTCTTGGTGTTTCTAGGAAAATATAGTTGCATGCTCTCAGGTTGTAAATGCTAGAGACTTTACAGAGCATGTCTGAGTGATATTTGGGTACATCTTGCCTAAGAGACTTGTAGATCCACAAGTAAAGGTTTTTGAGGTACCTGGTGGAGAGGAAAGGCCAGCCTGTAATGAATCTTTAGGAGGAGGCAGTAAAGCACAGTGGTCTAAGGCTCTGAGCTGCAAATCTGGTGACATCCAGCAGACCAGACCTGGGTTTGAATCCCACAGCTTCCACTTGCATACTGTATGACCCTGAGCAAGACACTTAACCTCCTTGTGCTCCCAGGTCACTCCTGTAAAAAAGCTTTCAGCTTAGTGTACTATACCTGGTTAAACAACTAAATAAAAAATAAAAAAAAAATCTAAGTGACCTATGATGCAAAACATCCAGTTTGGAGAGCTGACCAGCAGTAGCATCCCTGCATATAAAATCACCATAGTCAACCTGGGGTAAGAACATGATCCTGACTAGGGTTCTGTGAGCATCTGCGGGTAGATAGAATTTGTTTCTGTAGTAGAAACCCAGTCTAGACCTAAGCTTCTTATATAAATTATATATATGATTGCTGAACAAAAGTTTGTTATCTAGCCATATTCCTTGGTATTTGAAAGTCTGTACCAGATCCAGCCTCTCACCTAATAGAGTAAGAATGCCAGGGGTAGAAGGACCAGATAACGGCTTGTTATTGGGGGCAAACACCATGTATTTTGTTTTTGCAGCATTAAGGAGGAGCTTGGATGCACACAGTTTTAGTTGGAGAATGTTGAAGGCAGATTGAAGACAACGTAAAGCTTCTAACAAGCTAAGTTTGGTTGCATATAACGTTGTATCATGTGTGTAGCTGTGCAATTTGATATCTCCTATATCAGCTCCCAGATCATTAGTATGTGTAGTGAAGAAGAGAGGCCCAAGGAGATATCCTTGTGTTGTGCCTTTAGAGATTTGTGAACAGTAGGACAGCAGGCTCTCAGACTTTGTTGTTGTCTACCCATTAGGTAATTTTTCAACCAAGGCAGGGTGTACTGACCATTACCAATATCCATACCTCTCAACCTTTTGTTCCCCAAATGTGGAACATTGCCTCTCAAAATGTGGAACAAATGAGCAAAATGTGGAACACTTAATCAAATCCTTCCTAGGAAGCTCAGAACACTGTTAAAATGTTTGCATTTATGTTCAGAAAGTTTGTTATTACTTGAATAATATAATTTTTGCATCATTTACTATAGATTTTTGTTTTAAAATCTTAATACTGAATGTGGAACTAGTATTCACAATGTGGAACAGGGAGCTTTTATGAAGCAAAATGAGGAACGTTCCTCGTAATGTGGTACAGTTGAGAGGTATGCCAATATCTGACAGCTTGTGTAGTAATATTGATGGTCCTCTGTATCAAAGGCCTTGCTGAGGTCTAAGAAATTTTTTTTTGGTATAGAGAGCTGAGCCAGTTGTCAGTTACATTTATAAGTGCAGTAGCTGTGCTGTGTAGAGGCCTGAAACCAGATTGGGAAGGTGTGAGTAAATTATGTTTGGATAGATAATCCTGAACTTGTTCATTAACTAATTTTTCCAGGACCTTAGCTAGAACAGGCAAGACTAACACAGGCCAATGGTTACTATCCATGGAATTATCTCCAGCTTTGTAAAGTAGGATTCTGTGAGCTGTTTTCCAGAGTTTGGGGATTTCATGACTGGTGAGGGATAGATTAAACAGATGTGTTATGGGCAGGGCCACTAGAAAACTGCAGAAAAGGTTACCCAAAATTGCGGAGCATTTTGCAAAAATTGCAGGAAATTGCAGGGGTTCTACTAGAGACCCTGAGTGCTTCACAATAAATCTTTTAATGTTTTCTGCAGCGTATATTAGTCAGTATAAATTGCTAAATGAATACTCTGACACCTGAATATGTTTAAAACGTAAAGAAAAGTTTATGTCCCTAACAAGAATAGTAAACTGATAAGCTATCATAAGCATTGCCTATCTTCCAAAATTTAAAAGCATCTGCCTCATACAGTGCTAAATAGATTCTATAAAGTAAGCCACAGCAAATAAGCCAGAAGAAATATTTTTTTGTTTGTTTCTGGCTGTAGAATAATGAAGCCTAATCAATAGCTGCTTACAGTGCTCTGCCAGCTATTCACCCACTTTGGTACAAGAAAAAATAAGCAGACAGAGTAGTGAATAATTTAGTTTTAGTAAAATGTTGTTAAAGTGTTTAATGGTCATAATTTGTACTGTAGGTACTATACACTATTTTTGAAATCACATATTTAAACATTAAATCTGGGGGATATTGTGGCTAGCAGTATAATCTAGAAGTAAGAGTAACAAACTGTGAATGAGCTGACGACATCCAGCAGACCTGGGTTTGATTCCCACAACCTCTAATTGCATACTGTGTGATTCTGAGCAAGTCACTTAACCTCCTCAGTGCTCCTGGGTTGTACCTGAAAACAGGCACTTGTGCCTAGTGGGCCTTACGTGGTTACAAAAAAAATGTAAAAAAAATAACCAATATATTTTACTGCATCATACAGTAGTCAGGGTACCCTGTAATTTACCTTGGTTTTACTCTGGCTGCAATGATTTTGTTTAGTTAAAAATAAATGTTCAGATACATTTTGTGTTTTATAAGCTTGTTTTTAAACTTTAGTCAGGTTTTTATTGTAGTCTTTGCATGTGAGCATCTAGGGGGTAGTTGCCAAAAGTGAGATCACTGTTACCAACTAGCTTATTTAAGTTTAAAATCGGCAGGGTCATCCAAAAATCCTCAGCTGTTTGAATCAAAACTAATCTGAATGAAAGTATGCTCACAAGGAATAACTTGCCCTGCCACTTACAAAAAGGCTTCATAGTTAGCACCCCAATTAAGTGAATGGGGTCATTTGCACCTTTTCTCCCATCTTTTGTTTCAGTCTGTGTGTCAACAAAAAGTTTTCTGATAGACTGCTTCAACACAAAACAAATGTTAAGTGTTTAAGTGTACTTATGCTTGGCCAGTGGATTTTGAAACCAAACAAGACAAGGATTCAAAAGAAATCAGTGTCACATAAAACCCTTGCCCTACCTTGCACTGCATTGTTTCGGCCAAACCCAAGTCTGCATGCAAAATTGTCAATATATTGAGAGTATTTTATTAAAAATGTTAATACTTTTTACACAATTCAATATAAAAACTGAAAACACAAGAAATTGCGAAACATGTCAGTTTTTGCAGAGAATGGGGAAAAATGTGGATTCCGCAAAAAAATTGCGGGGCGCAATTTTCCTGTGGCCCTGTTTATGGGTGCAGTTAGCACTCTGGCCCCTGCACTAAGAAATAATGGTTCCAAGTGTCTGCCCCAGGGTGCTTTTTGGTGGCAAGGGAAAATAGAATTCCCTCCACCTGTTTGTACGCGATGATCTGGATGCTAAAAGGTGGATTAGTGCTGCAGTTTGGAAGGGATTATTTAAGATTTATTAGTGGGACCGCAGCAGCAGGTGACTGGCCAAAGGCTATTCCAGCAGACACAAAATGTGAATTAAAGGAAAGCTACACCCTCATTTCATGTACATTTTATTTCTTTCTATGTCAACAGATAACTCTTTTCATGTAGCTGTTAGGGTTATATGTGTTAGCTTTAGTTTGTTTTCACTGTCCATGGTAGTCCCTGTGACTACCCTGGAGGTCTCCATTTTATGTTTGTTGAAATCTCATTGTCCATGCATATCATATGGGAATATGATGTCAGATCAACCATTTATACCATGTATCTCTATGCTGAAAGAACAACTACCTTGCAAAAAATCTCTAGAAACACACAAACTGAATGCAGTTTACAAGGAAAAACCCTTGCATTTCAGCTCAGTTTTTAAAACTCACTGAAGGTAAATGTGGTATTTCACACCTTCCTTCAGCTTGTTTCTTTGAAGGACAATTGAGCATACAGGCAAAGGGTGACTACACATCATTTTGTCACATGCTAATGTAGCTCTCGGGAACAATGAGATTTCAACAACCAGCAAATGGAGACTCCCAGGATAGTTACAGGGTCTTTTATGAATCGTGAAAACAAACTAAAGCAATTGCATACTGTACATCTCTAACAGCTACACAAAAAGAGTTGTCTGTTGACATGGAAATAAATAAAATTTAGAAGATATGAGGGTGTAGTTCTCCTTTAAGTTCTTGCTGGACGAGTTGCTTGTCAAAAATAATTTTACAATGTGCCTCTACTTTACATGTTAGGGCAGAGGGAGCTGCTCCACCTCCAAGGGAATTTATTGTCTGCCAAAACTTAGAATGGTTATTTTTGTTAGCTTCAATAAGGCTTAGGTTGTAGTTTGATTTTGCAGAGCAGATTAGTTTGGTACAATAGTTCCTTTTTTTGCCTGAACACCATCCTATCATAGGGCAATTTAGTTTTCCTAGCTATAGCCAAATGATTATCCCTATCTCTCAACACTTGTTTAATTTCTTTAGTAAACCAGGGGCATGTCTTTTTCTTAACTTGCTGTTTATTTAGTGAAGAGTGTTGATTTGTAAGAGAGGATTTGTTGATTGAAGACATCTACAGCTGTATGTACAAAGGTGGCCAGGTGAAAGTCTTGTCGGTTAATGTTTGCCAGATCCTGGAGGTAGCGCATGCCACACAGAAATGAAAGAGTTTTCTTTTACAGTGGAAGGAAGTTATGCCGAGTGATTTCCGTGTGCCTCTAATACAGGCTACTGCATTGTGGTCACTACAATCATTATCAAATACAGCTGCTATTGTACTCTTTTGTGATCTATTGGTAAGCACTAGACCTAGTAGTGAGGAATGGGAAGGATTCTCAGGGGCGGATCCAGGAGTCGTATAGATGGGGGAGCTCAAGTCAGAGAAAAAATTAATAAGCCTTGGGGTCTGGTGGGCCGCCTATGCCCCCATACATTTTTAACATTTTGGTGCATTCTGGTGCATTTTGGAGGGTATTTCAAATGCAATTTCTACTCATTTCCTCCCTCCCCATGCTTTGTTAGTTGCACCCTAGCACTATCCCCAGAGTCCCCACAGTCCACATGACAGTATGTTGCCCAAAATACCCTCCCAGCCCAAAAAAAACACAAAATACCAAAAGACTGCAGCTGGGCAGCAGCACATCCGAAACACATAAAATGAGAAAAGTTGAACGAGATTTGGTGATAAAGACAAATTGCAGACAAATTAAATGACAATCCAAGTAAACAAGTTCACAAATGTCTCTCACTCAAGCACATTACGACATTACCATAAAGCCAACCCATCCCAGTTTGTCCTGCAGTACAGATTAACCTATCCCCCAACCTTATGTCAGTAAAAAAATAAATACAATAACTACAGAAATATGGAAACAAAGTCACTTTGCTATCTAGTTTCTGAAAATATAATTTTAAGTTTGCTTGCTATTTTTTGCAAAAGAAATTTTATTCTATAGAGCAACTTATTCCAAAGAAAATACATTTTTAAATAAATAAAATATTTGTATTGTTTTAAAACTTCTTTTACTGAGATAACCCCATGGTATGAGGCATCTCATTTTTATGATAGGCCCAAAAAGTCAGTAAGCAGACAGCAGAACACAGTTTTTAAACAAATATAAAAATGCACGCATGTGCAAGAAACATAGTGCCATCATCCGAGTTTTTGGAGGTGTGTCAGTCCGTCTTCCAATGCAGTCAGTGTGTTTGCAGGCACGGCCCCAGTTCCTCAATCACTGCTGCAGCTGTCTATGACAAACTGAAAATGCAGTGGCATACAGTTGAAAGGGAGAGCTCAGCAGTAGGGCAGAGCTCTCCCCCCCACACATCTTGGCGCTTACGCACGCTCATGCTCTTCTCCCTCACTGTCTACGTAAATGAGGGTTCCCAATCCCCGTCAGCTTCCACGCCCTCCCCAAAGCATCCAGGTGCCATGCTGGGAGACCCACAACATGGCAAAATCATGTTATAGCCGGCCAGGGGTGCCCAATCCCCATCGGCTCCACTGTCTCTCCCCAATGCTGTCATCAGCAGGGGTGCCCAATCCCCCGTCGGCTCCACTGTCTCCCCCTCCCAGTACAGGGTGCCACACTGGGAGCCCACCCCAGCGTGGCAACAGATGCCATGGCCGACGGGGGTGCCCAATCCCCCGTCGGCTCCACGCCCCCCAGCCATCCTTCTGCCATGCTGGGAGCCCACCCCAGCGTGGCAAACGTCCCGCATCGTCATTAAAAAAAAAAAACCTGTAAAGAAAGAAACTGTCACGTAGTCTCCTGCCCCCCACAACCCGCACTCCACCCACTGCGCACTTGCCTCCCCACACCCCCACCCCATACTCACCTCCGGAGTCTGGCGCGACGACTTTTGGTGGACTGGAACACGCCTGCACTCTTCAAAGCCGACCATGAACTGAGGAAATGCCTGTAAGCTGTATAATGGGATAGATAGGGTTTTTCAACTTTGTTGCATATCTCAGGCATTTTGGGAATTTTGCACAAATTTTCAACATGGGGTTTTGGGACTCCTCCTCATGAATTCTTGCATTGTCATGACATTACTCGGGGCCTGAAGGGTGATTTCGCAGCCACTGCGCCAAAATCACCTTTCTGAATGATTAATGAAATGACACTGCCAGTGTTCATAAGGTGGGCTCAAAAGCCTATTTTGAAAATTTGGTGTAAAAATTCCTAAAAATGTCTGTTTTACGAGCGTGCATTGCGCAGTTCCTACGCACGCTCGTAAGTTTGCGAAATTTCAATATTTTCACTCCAGATTTTCAACTTTGCCATTTTACCACACCTCCTTATGAGCAGCATAGCTGTCATTTTTCACATCTCACTGAAAATGTGTTTCCGCCCATGTAGCGCACAATGGCGCAGTCGGTGTGCGAAATCAATGTATGGGACACATTAAGAAAATCACAGTGACACTGCTCATGAACAGAGGTCTTAAAATGGCTGAGCTGGAAAATTTGGTGAAAAATTCCCAAATGATTGAATACGCAGCCGCGCATTACGCAGTTCTGCATGCACGCTCGTAAGTTCACGAATTTTCAAAATTTGCACTCCAATGACTTCCAAATTCCTAAACAGCACATAGAAGCAAGCAACATTCGGCATTGACAAATGCATGTTTTTATTAGCAACAGCACTTGCTTGGGTACATAACAACTTGCACCCCCCCCCCAATTCAACACATAGAACTACATTAACTAAATATTTTATTCTATCACTTTTTTCCGGTTTTATAACTGCCTGTGTCAATGAGCCAAACAAGGTCTTATGACTTCTGTTACCAATTTTGCTCTCCAAGCATGCAGAAACTCCTGAACATGCCATAACATACAGCAGAACACCTTCAAAGTCTCCATGTCTATTAATTCCCTCTGTGCTCATTCACACTGTACAACCACAACTGAAAAGACCACACAGATTAGACATACAGTACATGCTGAAGTTTTTACCTCAGTTCAAAGGTCTCATGTACCAGTTTCTGCCTTTCCTGGTTCATGCTGTCGCTGAGATCAGACCTGCCCCAGAATTAGTTTTGTACCATTCCTAGCATGCTACAGGAGGGCACTACTCTCCAACTCCCTCACCTGCAAATCTGCATAAAAATCAATTTGCTATATAGGAAAAAAATAGAAGTGATCTTAAACAATTTTAATGTCATGAATTTAAGCTCCCCATACTAGAAATTAATAACACTAGTACTACACTTATTACACACCCAGTTTGATGGAACACTAATGTCCTGTCCCATCCCAGCAGCTGCCCCCCACCCACCATAGTTTGTGACGGTGAAAGTCTTTTGTTTTTAAAGCAAGAAGTACCTGATTAAATGAACACTTGATCAATTTTCAGCAGGCTGAAGTCTATGTGCCCCTAGTTGAGTACTGTCTCCGGTCACCTGGCCACCAAACTCTCTCTCTAGATAGCACACACTGACCCCATGACTCCTAATGAGCAAAGCTGTTAGCCACAGCTTGCTTCAGCTACCAGAAGATGACCTGAACCTCACTTCAACTCCTTGTGCTAATTTATCAAGGCCACACTGACCCTGCATTACTGGACTGCTGCTGCCTGAAACCTCGGGCTTTGCTCTTCACTTGTGGGCTCCACTCTCTCTCTCTCTCTCTCTCTGTCTCCTCCTCAATAGTACACTCGCTCCTCTCTTGCTCCAACATTAATCTTCTGAGTTAATTAATTAAAGCTTACTCTTTTTTCAGCAACCCAGACATTTAAAGAAGGCACTCCTTGCTAGCCACATCCACTACTGGATGCAACAGCAAATCAGAAGCAGTGAGCACCAGGTGACCTGGTTGAGATCTGTATTGTTAAGGTCCACTCCGCTTTGTTGTAGTTGTACCCCCATGCACAACCCCCGCACATTAACAAAAGAGCTGCACCAAACTTGCAAAAGTAGAGAATGAATACTTAGGCTCACCAAGGCAAGACCAGCTGCTGCCACAGTGCTGGGACTGGACCACATGGCGTAGGATGAATGTTAGTAAGAAAATTCATGCTGGAGACCGGCTTTTTTTGGGGGGGGACCAACTATGTAATGCGGGTGGGGGTGGTTGTTTACTGCACTGCCAGGACAGTGGAGGACAGGACCGGCCTTAACCATTCTGGGCCCCTGTGCAGTCCCCTGCCGGGCCCCACCACTCCATTCCCTTTGGGCCCCCCACATCCAACATTTATACCTCACTAACCCTCCTGTCCTGAATTACTAAAACAGTCCCAGGTCTACTAGTTTAACCAGCATCTTTTAATTAGTGCCATTGACTTGCATTGAATTATTTGACTTCACCACTGGAAATGAATCTGACTGAGCCTGGAGCAAGGACTTAAGTAAGTATGGTACTACTACCGTATTCATTTCTGTAAGGACAGGGACATCATCACTGGACACTCACACCTCAGATACTCTGATTTGCAAACAAGTTTAAGAACTTAACTTTTCTGGAAGTGTGAGTGAGAGAGAATAGAGAGGATTATCATGGGACACCAGTAAGGTTGCCACCTGTCAGTTTTTTTTACCTGGTGATCAGGTTTTCAGGGTTCCTATCAGGATATCTGTTTTTGCTCTGTGCTGGTCAGGTTTTTGAGCCATTTTGAGTGCTCACATACTTTTGAAACATATTTTGTCACATCATTCATTTTTTGACCTACATGTCCAGGTTACAAACAAGTTCTCTTGTCAATATAGCCTTTTGTTTGTGAAAGTAGTCAACTTGGGAGGTGTAAAGTATGGCCATTAACACCATTAGCACTTACTTAACCTAATCTTTTCCACTGCAGCAAAGCTGCCCCCACCTTTTGTAACAGTAGTAGAACCAGTTGTCTTCCACTTTCATTTACTGGTAAACATTTTCATCTCTAACAACATTAGGCATTTTTAAATGTTTTAAATTATTATTTTTTCTCAAGAAAAAAGCATGGGCCCCCAAGGTGCAGGGGCACAGTGTGCACCTAGCTAAAGGCCAGCTCTGCTGGAGGACAGATGAGACCTGTGTGGCTCAGGCAGCTTTCATGGAGGCATTAGTGCATACTGATAAAGAATGCAGCACAGTGTGTTACTAATAGAGGAGCTCCATGATGGGGGAGCTATAGCACCCTTAGTTCCCCCCCCCCCCAAAGGTGCAGGGGCACAGTGTGCACCTAGCTAAAGGCCAGCTCTGCTGGAGGACAGATGAGACCTGTGTGGCTCAGGCAGCTTTCATGGAGGCATTAGTGCATACTGATAAAGAATACAGCACAGTGTGTTACTAGTAATAGAGGAGCTCCATGATGGGGGAGCTGTAGCACCCTTAGCCCCCCCTCTAAATCCGCCTATGATTCTTTTGATTGGGTCTAGTAGCTTCAATAATCACATGCATTAGACCAAAATCATCACACAGCTGCTTAAGGTCATTAGATTTTGAATCTGATCTTCCTCCTTTCAAAAACATTGCAAGTTCTGTTGTCATTTTATCCCTGTGCATCCAAAAGAGTTGCACTTGATCTGACAGTGTAATCCCGTTCAGATATCTGAATACAGTAATCATGTCTCTCCAGAGTCTACTTTTGTTCCATGTTTCAAGTTTAATAGGTACTAACATCACATCAAAATGATTTATCCCTATGCATGTGAACTACTCTACTTCAACAAAGTGTGTTTTTGTTTCTATTCTTTGATAACTGGCTAAGGCCTACTTGGCATAATTGCCTATTTTCAGGGGTGACCCAGGAGCACTGGGTAGGTTAAGTGACTTGCTCAGAGTCAAGTGGAGGTCATGGGAATCAAACTCAGGTCTGCTGGATGCACCAAGCTCATTACTCTAACCTTTAGACTATACTGTCAGCCCAGACTGGTTTTACATGCACCTGTCCTGGAAATTGTCAGACTCAGATTGTTTTTAAATTTTTTTTGTATGTTGTTTAAAAAAATGGCCATCCAACTCGACCTATAATGTATTATAACACCTCCCAAAGTTAATCATTTTAGTATAAGAGGTTTCACTTGTATCCAAAAGCGTTGCAGTTCTTTCTCCCAAAAAATGCATGTGAACCCCTCTTATACAGTGATACATTGAACTATAGAATATAGTAGATCTATAGCACATAGTACAGTAATACACAGGGAACAGTTCCAGTTCTGCCAAGTGAAAGTATTCTTCAACCAATTTGGTCACTCTCTTCTGCACCATCTCATTTCTGTCATTATCCTTCCTTAGATATGGAGACATGAAATTGCTTTACAGTCTGCCAGTGATGAGTGATTGGTACAGTGGCATTGCAATATCTCACAATTTGCCTATAATTTTTTTTGCAATGCACACCATGATATTTGCATTGCTAACTGGGTTCCACGTCATCTGAGTGACTATGAAAGAGTGACTGAAACATCAGTAAGTGCACAATGCCGAAAAATGAGAACAGCGATGTACACTACAGAGGATCTGATAATAGCGATGATCTGCACCATGTATGCAACACCCGAAATGTACAACTTCACCCCCCCTCCTAATTATAATTCAACTCTGGGGGAGGCTGCCACTGGGGTACAGGGCAATATTCAGGAGGGAGCTATTTGGGGGGGGACAACCTGTAGACGGGGGGAGACCACATCCAGGATGGCGAGGTGGCGGGAACATCAGTAAAAATAAAAGTTAAGTGCCCAACACATGAACACAATAAAATATTAGACCCCACACCTAGTCAGCTCTGAACCTGGATCCTCTTGCATCGCAGACATAGCTCACTACCTCTAGATCAGATGGTCAGCTTGGCGGTCACTGCCCAAACAATTGCTCGTATCCCGCTTCCCACGTGATCCCTCCTACCATCACTCTCACCTGCAGTGACAGTTATTGTTTCCTTTCTTTTGTTGTTCTGATGATCGCTATGTTGTAGCAGTCTCTCTCCTTACAGGCACACACATTGAACCACTCAATTGGAGTCACTCATATCACTGGATACCTGCTAACTGTTGACCCACACTGTTGTACCCAGTTAAAATTGTTGTTGATCATTACCCCTGCTTATTTTCATACTGAACTTTAATAATCTCTCTGCGAGTTTAGGCTTTGTAGGCAGCATTTGCAAAGCTTTCATATTCTTTAATCTAAATACATTATTTCACACTCTTAACAAGTGCAGGTCCTTCCGGATGTCATCAACCTGCTACCTAAATATGACTATCCTGCTTACTTGGGTGTCATTAATAAACACGGCAACCCAAATATAGGTGCTCATCTACAAATCATTAAATACCTTGAACAATGTTGCTCCAATTTAAAACCTTATGGGACACCACAGATCACTTGTTTCAGCATGGCTAGACTACTGTTTAATATAATGTAACCCTTTACTTCCTCTCCTACAATCAGCTTCTAATCCATTCGATTTTCTATGTCCTCCATCCAGGAAGAAAGGGATGTAGCCAGGTTTCTACCAAGAATACCCACATCCTGGTGTCATTATACCATACTGAACTTAAGTTAAAACTTATAAAACTTATATAGAAAAATACCACTGGAATAATCATTCCCATTCCTCCTTTAGTCACTGGTAAATATTTAACAGCCCTTTTAATTTGGTTTAATCTACTGTCCCAAAAAAACTGAAAAATGATACTTAAAGAGCTTTGTTTCCAGACTAATGGGAGGATGGAATACATAACTTACAAGAATTTAAGGATTAATAAGGTTTTGATGAAAAACACTGTCTTCTTTTTTGATAGCTTCCATTTTTCCATGTCATAACCTGAACCATAGATGATTGTATCCTAGGCTCACAGTTTTTACTGGCCATGTCACCATCACCATTCTTTATTCACAAAATCTCTATCTGTTCATCCTGTATCGTGAGACCTGAAATCTTCATGCGATACCCTCTATTTTGACCAAGCCCTATACCTATACTTTTGGAAATATTAATACATGATGCAGAGGTTGTGGAAAAAATATACAGTATTATGGCCAAAGGACCAGACTCTGATGCACACTGCACAAATACATTTACATCATCTGTGTAGGCCACAGCTTTACAGGAGGGAGGCCATTTTTTGCCACTAAACACCTTATTCTATTATTATCTTATATAGCCTGAAGTAAATGATCTATTCAAATTAAAAATAGGGCTCAGAGGGCACCCTTGTCTCACCCCTTTAAAAATCGGCAGTTCAGATCCAACCATCCATTAATATATGGGATTAAGCTTGCTTGTGCATACAATACTTTTAACCAAGACATAAAATCCTCAGGAATACCTTATGTTTCCAATAGCTTGACTAAATACTTGTGAGCCATTTTGTCAAATGTTTTCTCTTGGTCTATTGACAAGACATACCCAGAAAGAATCTCCCTATTACTTCTTTCAAACATTTCTCAAAGTAATATCCATACATTACTTATTGACCTTCCTGGTAAGCTGCATCCTTAATACAGTGTGTCACTAGAAAGTTTTCTGCTATCTGTACCAGCTAGTTTGCTTACACTTTAGTCAAGATTATAAACTTGGCATTGTGTCAGTGTGTTGTGAAACATTGACGCATGTTGGGAGAGTGCTACACCTTTGTTTTTATAATAAATAGTTGTTTAACATGTCCTAACTGTGGGCTTACATGTGGGTTATGATGTGCAGCTGTGTCTTTTTTGTTTTCTAAGATTATAAACTCCAGATTTAATAAACTAATGGGTCACCAATTATTCAACAGTTCCTTATCCTCTTTTTATATATAAATGTTAACAGTGTTTTCATCATAGCAGTTGGGAATTGTTTTGATGTCAGAATTTCATTATATGCCTCCACTGATACTGGCCCTACTATTGGACAAAAAGTGTTATGGACTCCATAGGCAAACCATCACTACCCAGAGATGTGTTCCCTGCCATCCCTTTAATAACTGTTTCTATTTTACATACCACTGTTGGGGCAACTAACCCTTGCCCCAAATGGGGTTCTAGTTTTGGATGCCACAATATATTCAAAAATTCATTAACCTTTCCTATTAATGTCTGTGGTTCTGCAAAAATATCAGCTATAAACTGACCAGCAATCTATAAAATTTCCTCAATGTTATTTCTTTTTTTATAATTTAAAGTTTATTGATGCATTTTCCATCATAAAAGGCAGCATACAGTGAAGATGACAGAGACTCATTTATACATTGTAAAAAGGAAGCTGCCCCCCAAACCTCCCTTACTGCAATAACCCATCCCGATACCGTGGATGCGGGCATAACCTAAAGCCATGCAGGAATAATAACTCTAGAACAGATTTAGCTACAAACCAGAGAGATTAGTGAGTGAAGGGGATCCCAAATTCGAGTATACTCTGCCAGACTATTGTGAAGGCTGGCTATTGCTTTTTCTGTGCGCAAGTTAGATAATACTTCTCTTACCCATTCCTGGAGAGAAGGAGAGGACCTGTCTTTCCAATGACGAAAAATTATTTTCTTAGCCGAAAGGGCAACCCTGGAAATATGGAATTTACATACCCTAACTATCTCAATGTTATTTCTAATTTTCCCTTGTACATCCTTTAAACATGATATTGTTTTATTTTCTATCCTTTTTGACACCCTGTAAACATATCAAAAACTGTGCTGAGCCTTGTGTTCTGTATTGCAGTTCCTGTTTCAAAGACTGTACCCTATCACATTGATATTCCATCATTTGCTGCTTCACCTTCTTAATATGCACTCCATACAGCCTCATTTACTTAACACAAGCTTAATTAACCTGTGTAACTGTGCCCTAAGATGAAGGTATTGTTTATACCTGTTAATGGCTTTTTTGGAGGTATATTTCAAAAAAGTGAGACATAGATCTTTTTTATGCCTTCCTACCAGTCCATCCAGGACTCATATGCCTCTCGTACTATCAATCTTGCTGTTAAGAAAGCATTTATCACTGGCCCAGTGGCATTGAGGTTGAGGTGCCAGATGCCACATTTTGCACCATGCTAGTGGCCAGGGCTAGGGAGCAAGCTTGTGTTGCCAGGGATTGGGCAGGGAGGAGAGGATAAAGCATCCAGTGGACTGCTCTCCTCTCCTCTCTTGGTGAGGGTGGGCTGTGGATCCCATGGCATTAGTGACTTCCAGTGGAGGCTGGGGGTGCTACATCCAGGGGACACATTAAGAAGGGGTGGGGGCGATTGTGGACATCCACAGGTAGGGTGCGGGAGCACACCTGCCTCATGCTGGACATCATTGCATGTCCATGCCCCCAGGGACCATGTTCATGGATGTACAAGGAAACACCCTGGCACCTGGGAGGATGACGATGAGTCATGGCAGCCCAGTGCCTACCACTGGATCCCACTAACCAGGTCCCCGATATCCTCTGGCCTCACTCTGCCCTCAGATTGGATTTCAAGGAGTGCCATGGTAGGTGGTTGGCGGCCCCACCTCAGGGGGTACAAGCCGGGGGTCAAGCAGGGCAAGAGTGTAGGTCAGAGTTCCTGGGGAGACCTTGGTTCCTGGGGGTCTCAGGCAGGTGGGAGACGTTGCCAGTGGCTTCATCTGAGGGAGTTCCCAGGGGGATGATGACCAGAGGAAAGAAAGTAAAAAACAAATAAAATAAAGCATTTATCAGCAATCTCACCTCCTCCTCCTCTTGTAATACTGAGGTATTTAGCCTGGCTTTAGCTGCTGCTTTCCTGCATCTCAGGCTGGTTGCCATTCATAAATTATTTACACTACTGCAGTTCATCATAATCCTCATTCACTACCAATGAGTTAGTGTGCTTCAAAATAACAGCGGTTGTGTTGGGCTTTGAATCCACAGTTTGCTAGACAGCCCACCCTCCCCCCATGTTCCCTGGGAGTCTGTTTCACCATGGTTCTCAATATTTTAGTATCCCAGCTACATCAGAGTTAAAATCTTCACGATTTCCCTTACTGGGACTTCGTCGTGACCCTGACCAGTGGTTTTCCAATGTTCAGTTAGGGGTCTCTATATATTGATTCTATCAGTTTCAGTAATGTGGATTAAAACTATAGTCTTAAATTGAGAAAAAAATCTTATAGCAAATGGGAACTGCAAACAGAATATTAAAGCAGTTTGACATTGTTTCTTTGGTTCTTTGTCCTGTAACTAGAAATGAGGTTCATAGATAAGGTGATTAAAAGGAGTTAACTATGAATTGAATTTTAAGTTAATGAGAATGAGGTAAATTACAAAGAGCAGTACGTAGTGCAGATAGTGCAAAAAGAAGCAGAGAAAAAAAACTGTTTGGTGACAGTAACAATCTGCAAAAGTGATGAAACATTTTCAGTCAGAATATTTCAGTCATTACTGGTGGTAGCCCGTAACCGAATATAAATACAAGTTTTATATGATTAATTTATAATATGGCATGGCTGTTGAATACAGAATTGGCAATGGTTGACTTTACTTACTATCACACATACAAACACACAAAACTGCCAGCAGATACATGCCGGTACCAGGTTATAAATGCACACACTAACCCATGCAGAGCCAGAGCGCATTACAGGTAGCATGTAGGGGAGTAGAGTGACAGGAAAATATCAGCAATGTGCTACTATTGCTATCCCCTGTTGCTCACCAGGAAGGAGGAAATGTAGGTAGGCACTGCTGGTCGGGTACTTGGTCGAGTCACTCCCATGGCAGAGTGGTTAGAGCACCTGACCCTGCAGAGCATGGATTGGAGGAATTGCAGTTTGTTTCCCTGTTAGGGAATCTCTTAGTTTTATTTATTTTTTTCTTGCCCCAGTGTCCACACCCCCTCGGAGTTGACTATATTAGTTTCTGGGGGCATGGGGGGGCGACGTCCCCTGCAAAACAAAAGAACAGCTATCTGTTGTTGCCACACACTGTTTCTTTCTGCATGGTGGTCATATGTGCGGTATTGTCTCAGACATTATGACCCCATGCCATACAGGCCTTATGGTCTATTGAGTCTGCTCGAGTGTGCAGCTAGCAATCCCTTATTCTGCAGCTGTCCCTCCCCCCTCCCCTCCTGGTGACCCTCCTCCCACTTTGTCCCATCCCTTTTTAAAGCTACCCACTGACTTGTAGGACACCACCTCTTCGGGCAGGTCATTCCACCTAGACACCACCCTTTCCATGAAAAAGTGCCTCCTCATGTCCCTCTTGAATTTTCCACCCTCCAGTCTCAGACCATGCCCCTTGTGTCCCTCCCTCTGCTCAACTAAATGGAACCAAAGCCATGGCTTTGTAGAGGGCATCATCCTGAACAAACCCCATACTTCAGTCTCTACAGAAGACATCCCTGTGGCAAGTTACAAGTTTTGGTTTTTGAAGAAAATTGAAAACAAGATGGTGGCTCACGAACAGGGATTTGTTTCATACAAACAGGGATTTAATGAATCCCTGTTTGTGAGCTGTTAAAATCCCTGTTCCTGAGCCAAAATCCTTGTTTGAAACTGTGCAGCTATCAAAAGACTGAACTGAGCATGCTCAGAACCCAAACTTTCAAAATTGAATACCTTTGGAACAGATTAATATGTTGTCACCAAACCAAAGCTGGCTTATTCTTTTAGGTATGCTCTTTCTACCCAGAAAATTTCAGGCCAAAATTCCAAATGGTGTAGCTGCAGTATGGTGAGGAAAAATCTGCAAAAATAGGGCAAAAAAAAATGACTTTTCTACTTTTTCCACTATGCGCTGCATGCAATCTGCAAAACCGATCAAAACAAAACTTGGCACATCAAGAGATCTACCCTACAGACCAGTGCATGCCATATTTCATGCAAATTCGTTAAATGGTTGCAAAGTTATTAAAGTGCAAAATTTTGGGTTTAACATTAAACTGCTTACTCAACCCCACTATAATATCTATCTATCTAACTATCTATCTATCTATCTATCTATCTATCTATCTATCTATCTATCCATTGCAAAACAACTCTGTTAATGCATCAGTTAGGGTTGATTCCACACCAACAAAAGTCTAGAAATTCAATGTTAGGTTTACCAACCCTACCCCCACCCACCCCACCATCCACAGACCAACAGGCACCGGGGTGTGCCTTGGGGCCATAGGACTTAACTCTCACCCCATTCCATGTGTAAACAAGCTGAGATGGTACAGTACAGGAGAATGGTGTGAGAGTTAGGTGCAATGACCCCAAGGCACACCCCAGTGCCTGTTGGTCTGTGGATATTAGGGGAGGTAGGGTTGGTAACTCTAACATCGAATTTCCAGACTTTTGCTGGTGTGGAAGCAACCCTAACTGATGTATTAATGGAGATTTTTGCAATGAATTTCCCTTCTTTTTGAGAAAGTGAAATGTTACTCATATGATATCCATAGGTAAGAGCGCGTGCCCTCTGGGCCTTGTGCCCCCACCCACCCATCAGTGTACAGGCATAGCGCAGGGGGGCCCTGTGCTCCCAGTTTTGCATAATAGGATGCATATTTGGGAGCATGGGCTCTCTGGGCTGTGTACTCCCATCCAACCATAAGTGTAGAGACATAGCAACTGAGGTCACTGTGCTCCCAGCATTGCAAGTTGGTATTCATGTGTGAGAGCACCGGCCCTCTGGAACCTGTGCTCCCACCTACCTATAGGTATAGAAACATAGTGCAGGTGGACCCTGTGCTTTTAGTTTGCATAATCGTATCCATAGTTGGGAGCGCGGGCCCTCTGGGCCCTGCTCTCCCACCCACCCATGATTGTAGAGGCATAGCGTAGGAGGGCCCAGTGCTCCCAGTTTAGCATAGATAGTACACATAAGTGGAAGCACAGGCCCTCTGGGCCCTGCGCTCCCACCTACACATAAGTACAGACACATAGCACAGGCCTAAAGGCATCCCAAGGAACTCTTGTAATGCATACTTGGCAATATCTCAGTAACCATAGCAACTGCAGAAAAAATTATTTTTCAGTTGTATTCATGACCTAGCCACCTCCATGCATGCATAGTACACTAGGCTGTGCTTAGCAAAAAACCCGTATCTCTCTCCATTTTCAAGATATAGGCATAGAAAGGTTGCGCAGCCACCACAATATTATCCTATGGGAAAATTTGCAATTTCGGAGTGCTGCAGCTCTTGAACCAATGTACATTTTTGGACCAAACCAGCAAAAGGCACATCTGTGGTGTCACATGAAATGTCACCCGAAAGGCAGTAGTAGCAGTGAGGTGCAAAGAAACTAGGTTTTGGTAGACACCACAATGTTATCCTATGGAAAAATTCACAACTTTGGAGTACTGTAACTATGGAACTAACGTAATGTTTCACCAAACCACCAAAGTCACATCTGTGGTGCAGGGCTTGCAACCTAGCAAATTTCAGCTCAAAAGTCCAAACCGTGCAGTGGCAGTGAGGTGGCAAAGAAACTATGATGTTGGTTGCACTATCATGGAAATTAAAAGTATGTCCCAAATTGTGATAGTATGGTGTGACACTTTCAAAAATTTGTGAGTTTCATGCTACAAACAGTCAAATTCAAAATAAACATATTTCAGGGTCTTTTTTTAATTCTGATGCATGAATGCAGTTCCTGGGACACCGTTTAGGTAAACACAACAGTTGGTGTTTACCTAGGGGCAGTAGTTTTTAAACTACAATGTATTTTTCTCCACCCCAACTGAAAACATGATGGCAGTCCCATGATAGCACTGACGGCATTTGCAACAGAAAAAGGTGCTTTTGTGGATGAAACTATCACTGCCACACAGAACATACATTTGTTTCCCATAGGATATAATGGGGAACTTTAAACTTTAATAACTTTTGAACAAATTAATATTTTTTCACCAAACCTTCAAAAGGCACTTTCCTGACATAGTCTTCATATACACTGAAAATTTCAGACTAGACAGACAAACCGTTCAGACTGCGGAGATGAGCAAAGAATTCGCAAAGGTTGAGGATTTTCCACACTTTTTGATGATACGCAGCTCCGCGATCGCAAATTTGACTGGAACATAAATTTCCAGATCCAGAGAGCTATAGTACAACAATACACATGCCACATTTCAGGTAAATTGAATGAATGGTTAAAAAGTTATTAAAGTGCAAACGTTTTGGTTTAATATAGAGGTGGCCATGCAACCCTAACTATACCTGATATAGATATATATATATTTCTTTTTTTTCTTTTAGCTCTACTTACTTTTTCCACCTCTGAATCACAGGAATGATCAGGACCTGTTGGTGGTTGAACCTGGCTGTGCTATCCACCAATACCACTGCAGCACCTCCCCAATAAATGTGAAGGAGTTCAGGGCGGGAAGGATGGGGAAGGTGTGTTGGGCCTACCCTGATTCCTGTGAGAGTCAATCAGCCACCCAAACAACAGTGCACCTTAGCCACTTCCCTCCGAACAATCTCACTGCCACCAATGACTCACAAAATGGCATTTGCCCTGAATTTCACTGCCATCCCCTTTGAGTCGCAAAATCTTTCACTGCTCCCTCAGCCAGCTGCGTCTTGCAATCTAGAGCCCTCACCATAGTAAAAAAGAAAAACAATGTAGTGACTGGATCTCCAGAAAACATCCCCTTCGATACAATTCAGGTAATTACCACTGCCTGTTACTATTATAATTACTAAAATTACACAGGTGATTTCTACGCACAGGCAACAGTAATTCCTACCCAAACACCTACAAACCCTGCAATTTAAAATGCAGAATAGCTGCTGATCCCAGTCTTACCACCAGTTTGTACTTCAGAGCCCCAGATAAAAGAAAAAGGCAGTAATTCCCTCTGTGCAGTCCACTGCACTCTGTTCCATCTCTGTTGTGCGCTCTGGTCTCTCTTTGGTCTCTGCACTCCTGGAAACACAGGCCGAGCAGTTACTCTGCCCCTCATTCCCTTCCCAGGCCAGGAGAAATAAAAACATCTCTAAATATAAGCACTGATCCCATGCTTCTGTTCTTACACCTCCATGCAGTTGCACTCTTCCCACGTCCCACAGCCGGTGATCCACAGATCCCCCCTCCCACACCAGTGGCTCTGCTTCATCTGTGTGCTTAGCGACATGGCTACAAGTATTAAGGCCTCTTCTCTCCTTTTGTTTGAACCTCACGCTCTTTTCCTGCACATTGATTGGCCCACTTTGCTACCCTGACTCCCATGAGAGTCAATCAGCCACCCTAACAATAGTGCACCTCAGCCACTTCCCTCCGAATGATTCCACACCTCCAAAGCCATCCCCTTAGAGTCCCAAAACCTTTCACTGCTCCCTCAGCCAGCTGTGGCTTGCAATCAAGAGCACTTTCCTTAGTAAAAAAGAAAAACAATGCAGTGACTGGGTCTCCAGAAACCATCCCTTTTGATCCAGTTCAGATAACTACAACTGCCATTTACTATTATAATTACTAAAATTACACAGCTGATTTCTCCCCCCAGGCAATAGTAATCCCTACCCAAATGCCTACTAGCCTTGCAATTTAAAATGCAGAATACCTGCTGATCCCAATCTTGCCCCCACCTTCTGCACTTCAGAGCCCCAGCTAAAAGAAATAAGCAGTACTTCCCTTTGTGCAGTCCACTGCATTCCATTCCATCTCTGTTATGCGCTCCAGTCCTTCTTTGGTCTTTGTACTCCTGGAAACACGGGTTGAGCAGTCATACCACCCCTCGATCCCTTCCCCAGCCAGGAAAAACAAAAACATCTCCAAATACAAGCACTGATCCCCACACATCTGCTCTTACACTTCCATGCAGTTGTGCTCCTCCCAGGTCCCACAGTCGGTGATCCACAGACCCCTTCCCTCACTCATAGCTTGCTCTGTATGCTCAGGGGGTATGACCACAAATATTAAGGCCCCTTCCACCTTTGTTTGAACCTTGCGCTCTTTTTCTGCACCCAGATTGGTCCACTCAGCTACCCTGACTCCTGTGAGAGTCAATCAGCCACCCAAACAACAGTGCACCTCAGCCACTTCCTTCCGAATGATTCCACCACCACTAATGAGTCACAAAATGGTGTTTTCCCTGAATTTCACTGCCGTCCCCTTAAAGTCCCAAAACCTTTCACTGCTCCCTCAGTCAGCAAAGAGCACTCTCCTTAGTAAGAAAGAAAAACAATGCAGTGACTGGATCTCAAGAAACCATCCCCTTTGATCCAATTCAGGTAACTACCACTGCCAGTTACTATTATAATTACTAACATTACACATGTGATTTTTTTTCTCCCAGGCAACAGTAATCCCTTCCCAAACACATACGAGCCATGCAATTTAAAATGCAGAATGCTGGCTCTGTGGTGCCAAGTGAAGGGGTTTGCTCAGCACTCTGGCGACCTGGATTTATGACCCGAGCCTGGGTACCAGGAGCGGAGACCAACAGGGAGGGTGTCCAAAAGTGTCCACTGGACACTTCCCTCCTGGGGGGCTGGGCAGGGCCTTGGCACCTGATGGTGGATTGGGTGACATAGATTGGAAGCATGAGGCCTCAACACCCCACCCCGTACATCCCCACCTCAGGTCGCCACTACACTCAGCCAATTAGGGAGGAGTAAATGAAGGGCAGAAAACTAAAAAAATGCCCCCCAAGTGGCCAAATGACAGCCTCCTGTCCCACAATGCCACAAAGCCTCAGAAAATGTCTGGTCCAACACCACAGCACCCAGGATATGATGTTGCACCTGGAAGGTGCTTTCCCTCCCCCAGAAGGGAGGGACACCTCTGACGAAGGGAAATGTTGGGTTACCCAGGTGGCTGGGGGTGGTGGTTGACTGGAAGGGGATGAGAGGTGCCGGGGGTGCACCTTGGAGGCCCAAAGGAGTGGTTGCTCGGAGGTGCCTGGGAAGGAGCATAAAAATGCAGAATACCTTCTGATCCCAATCTTAGCACCACCGTTTGCACTTCAGAGCCCTAGATACAAGAAATAAGCAGTACTTCCCTCTGTCCAGTCCACTGCACTCTGTTCCATCTCCCTTGTGTGCTGCGGTCCCTCTTCAGTCTCTGCAATCCCAGAAACATGGGCCAAGTGGTTGAGCTGCCCCTAGATCCCTTCCCTAGCCATGAGAGACAAAAATGTCTCTAAATGCAAGCACTGACCCCCACGCTTCTGCTGATACACCTCTGTGCACCTCCGTGCAGTCATGCTTCTCCCAGTTCTCCCAGGTCCCACAGTTGGCTGTTCACAGACCCCCCTTCCCTCACTCATGGTTCCCCTCCACCACACACACACACACACACACACACACACACACACACACACACACTCTCTCTCTCTCTCTCTCAGTCCACCATATTAGTTATGTGATGAATTTTTTTTCAGGTTTCTAAAATAAATTTAATATAATGATCTCATTTAGAATATACTATTCACAAAGCTCTACATTGTAAAACTTTGCCTGTCTCAGGGTTTGTGCCCTACCACATAGCTCAATCTCCAGCTGATGAATTGTTTCCTGAAGCAAAGAGAAAGTCCAGCAGCTACTCACACAGAACAGCAGGAAAAACACAGTGCCTCGACAGTCAAAGCTCCAAGTAAAATATGCAAAGGGATTGCTTGGGCTTTTTAAAAATATAGCTGGGGCAAAACCAGATAAATACTAAATTGGTATAAGTACAGCTTACGTGCATCTGAACAAAGTATAGACTTTACAATAGGAAACTGAAATATTTAAGAAATTGTAAAGATGTAAACAAAACAGTGAACATTTGACGCAGTTTAACACAGTGATCTGTGGTGATCATTCAATAGAAGAGCAGAGTTATAATGGCGCGTGCATGTGCGTGTGCACACACACACACACACACACACACTTCTCTCTGTCTCTGTCTCTGTGTCTATCTCTATCTCTCTTTCTCTCTCTGTACCAAATCAGCTATGGCATGATTCTTTTTTTTTTCAGATTTCTAAAATGGATTTAATATAATGAGTTAATTCAGAGTACACTGAATGACATCACAGACCATGTCATCAAAGTTATTGATGAAGAAAAATATGTTGCTATGGCCTTTGTGGACCTCACCAAGGCATTTGATTTGGTGGACCATGCTGAGCTCTTGAAATTATGTTCATTTCTCTGAGGAGGTGGTCACCTGGTTCAGTAACTACCTATCTGATAGAAATCAAAGAGCCATAACCAATGGGTCATTTCTACAGAAGCAGTTTTAAGGTGTGGAGTCCCACAGGGCTCAATATTGGGAGCATTACTGTTTTCTCTTTTCATTAATTCACTTTCAGAGATATTTAAACATACAGGCCCAGATATTCAAACTGCGTCCAAAAAGTGCGCAACAGCAGGAGCAAGCGCAAGTCCACTGCACCCATGCTCAAGAAGCATGATATTCAAAAACTGCACAGGCCAAGATGCGCCTATGGCAGACGACTGAATATTGCACCACCTGCACCATAGCACAACTAGGGATGTGAAGCTGAGCATATCTGATGCGCCATAGTGCAACAAGGGATGCTCAGCGGAATAGTCCAGATGCACCATAGCACAACCAGGGACGCCCCCTGCAGCAGGGCAGCAATGCAACAGCACAACCAGGGATGCAGGGGCCCACCACCCATGCCACAGATGGGCAGAGGAGCACACAGCAGAACAGACATTGTCCCATGCACTGCACAACCGGGAGAGAGCTGGAATAACCACCTGCCCATGGATGCCAGCAACCAACCCACAGCCGAGCCATGGTGCCCCAGCAAACCCCCTGGCAAACTGTGACCGGCACACAAGGAGGGCCGACCACCCCATGCCACACCATCCCACCAATGCAGAGCACACCCTGCACCACAATCACCATACTCCCTTCCCAGGAGTAATGCCCACAGTGCAGGACACCCTATGCATGCCACCACCCCCACTGTGACAATGCAACCCTGTGCACCACGGAGCCATGCAAGATATCTCCACCATGTGCACCCTGCTGCGGGTGGCAGCAGACAGCAGTGCAACAACAGCATACACAGTGCCACCCTGCACATCCCCCTGAGGTACAGCTGAGAGACTGACCATGCATTGCCACACGAGGTACCCCACATGTGACAGAGCATGCCCCGGACCCCACCTCCAGTGGTACAGCACCCTGCACACCCTCCCAAGGACACATCCCATCCCAGCACTGGCCACAACAGCCAGCACAGACATGCACAGTGCAGCATGGAAGCATGCACCACACAGGATGCAACACAGTGCATGGACAGACACTCACCCATACCCAAGGGCACACCAACACAGGGACACAGTAGTGGGTCAACCAAGCCACTGGCGTGTGGCCACGGCTGATGTGTACACATGGCCAGCACCCCTACATTGCACAGGTGTGCCAACCACCCTGCACAGGCACCATGAAGCTGTATGCCACCAGCATGCCACCGGAGCACAGGTGACAGACACTGGAGCACATCCCCTGCAACAGACACAAGCGACAGCATGGAGGGGGGACAACAACAGTGGAGGCCACAGTGCCACCGGAGGCAGACATGCACCATACTGGTGATGGAAGGCAGCCTGGCATTGTGCCAGGTACAGTTGTTATCCAGCATGGACAGCCACCACTGACACACCAGCAGACCGTGCATATCACAGACATGCAAGGGTGTCAGCTGCACAGGCCATGTACGGCCTGACAGGGGTGCCATGCACACAGTGCAGGCCCCGTGGACCACTGCACATAGGCATCCAGTGCACAGAGTACAACACACAAACCACAGACAGTGACTGATCCCCCTGCCCACACCATAGGCAGTTCACCTCTGCACACACACACACACACCCATGTGCACCACCCCTGACGCCATGCACACCACTGCAGCTGAGCACCTGTAGCCCACTGCAAATCAGAGACCACCACAGTTGTCATAACAAAATGCTTATATTTAAAAGAAGTAACAAAACCTATTTACAACTATTTACAAGAGGGGGGAAGGGCCACATAACAGGTGGGGGCGGGTAAGGGGCAGGGGTGAACATATGGGAGAAGAAAGAAGGGGTGTGAGGGTGAGTCAAAGGGGAGAAGGTGGTAGTAGGGGCATGGAGTCATCAATGTGTGCCCTGGTCCTCCTTCACATGGTGCCTATGTCTGCTGCTCCTCCTCTTCCTCACCCTGTGGTGGTGGATTCGCTGCAACAGCTCCAGTGTCACCCTTGCCACCTGAAGCAGCTCCTGCACACTTCTCTCCAGTGCCTGGAGTCACCGTCCACCTAGGACGAGGGAGCAGAGTCTATAAGTGTGACTGTCCAACCCCCTGCAGCCCACCCATTGTGCATGGCATACAGCCATGTGCCACACCCCTGTGATGGTGTGGGACCACCCACAGTGACTGTGTCCACAAGACCTGCCCACCCAGGCATCCACAGCCATGTGGACCACTGCACACACCCACCACCCATGTCCTGCACAGCACCACCATGGCTGTACAGTGACTTGACTATGCGGTGTGAAGGCAGTGCCACAGCCATGTGCCCAGTGCATGCATGGACCACCATTGATGCACTCCCAGACATGCAGTGCCACTGGACAGTGCTGACTGTAACAAGTTGTGTGCATGGCAGTGGTGTCAATGGATGGTGGCCATGCCCCGCTGCCCACCCAGTTATACAGCATGCAATAGTAATCATGGATGTAAGGCGCTCACCATCATCAGGCTGGTCCACGCGCCGCTGAACGCCATCATCCCTCCTGCCCTGCTGCTCCTCCAAGTGGCGCCTCTGCTCCCTGGGCTGTCTGCGTTCTTCGGGCCCTAAGGTGCAAACATGGAGAGAGGAACATCAGTACAATCTGGTAGCAAAGTCCCCCCCCATGTGTGTGCAATTCTACACAGCCATAACCATCCACCCCACACCCCGATACCACCATCACGGCCAACACTGGACGGCCCCCCCATGTGCTGGACACATGCAACCGTGATACCCATATGGACGATAATAGTGTATGGATGTGGCACCTACCTGGCTGTGGTACTGTGCCCCTCCTGGCACATGCCCGCAGGTGGGCAAGCAGGTCTGGGTCCCTGCGCCTCAGGTCCCCATAATGGTGGCGACACTGCTCTGCCATGCAGTCCATACCGGTGGCCTCCTTGAGGGCGTTGGCCACCTCCTGCCACACTGCACTCCTGGCCCTGTCCAGGGGTGCATCTCCATTCAAAGCCCCAGTAGGGGTCTCTACTATTGCCACCAGGTTGGCAAGCTCCACCTGGCTCCACATGACTGCTCGTCTCCGCGCCATCTCATCAGTGTGGTGGATTCAAAATGGCACTCGGCAGCACAGTCCTGCCACATGCAGATGCTGCGTGGTACAGCGCTGCCATTCCCTATCGCACTGTCACCGAACAGCGCGACAGTGGTACACCCATACCTGACGCATGGTGCCTGGGGGCAAAGGTCGGGCACAGGGTCAAGGATCTCTGGTGCATGGACAGCCACAGTGCAATTGGAACCCAATGCATGTAGAGTCATTGGGTGCCTGTGTGCCACCTCCTGTAGTGGCCTGCAGCGCTGTTGCCCCAGTGCACCTACGATGCCCCAGTGCCACAGCGCCATACATGTGAACAGTGCTGTAGCACCACTGGCACTATGGTGGACATGCCCTGCATTGCCTCCCATGCACAGCATGTCAGCAGCATGGCAGGTGCCTGTGTCATCAACCCGGGCATGTGCAGTTGGGTGTGTACTGCGCATGTCACAGAACTGCGCCCTTGGCTCAGCACGTTCAATACAATTGTGCAAAATGCAACAGCGCAATATTCAGCCGGCATATGCAAATCATCTAATCAGCCATTCAATGATGCAGTCACTGCATTTGCATCCACTTAAAAAATGTGCCTCACCTCATTTGCATGGGTTGCGCTATAAAAATGTGACATTGGGCTGCACTGGCCATAGCCGGTTACTGAAGTCTATTGTGATGAGTTACATGCTGTTTGGGAGTGTGGACTGTGATGATTGGGACATGCATGGGACTGCACAGTCACAGGTAACACCTGTCATTCTCACAGGAGGAATCATGACCGATTGTGAGGTGGAGGAAGAGGAACAGAGATGTGGGAGGAAGAGGAGGCCAAACTTCACAAAGGCAGAGACAAATGTCCTGCTTGAGGCCTACTTCGACCAGGAGCCGCTGCTCAGTGGATGCCAGGGAACACCACAGGCCCATGCTGCTGCATGGGAGGAGGTGGCACGTGCTGTCAACCTGCATGGCAGCCACCAGCGCTCTGTGCAGGAGTGCAAAAAGAAGATGGGCACAGACAGGTGGAGAATTAAAGAGAAGGTGGCTGCCATCAGGGCAGCACAGTCTGCGACCAGTGGGGGACAGCCAGAGGTGCAACGCCTCACCCCACAAGAAGAGCGGGTTGCTGGCAGCATGCAGCGTTGTGCCATTGAGGGTGTTCCGGGTGGTGGATTCCAGATGGGTAGTAGCCCGTCACTGCATGGTAGGTCCTGGTCTGTCAAGGGGGGGGCAGGGTAGGTCACATACATTAATGCTACTGTTTTTCCCTTACAGCTCCTGAGCATCTACATGGGTCAGCGGTGGTGGGCTTCTCCACTGAGGGCAGTAGCATGGAGATGGAGGAGGGCCCATCCACCTCCACAGGCATACAGGGGTCAGGGCAACAGTGGGCCCTCCTGGATGTCTGGACTGATGTTGGTGGAGCACGTGCAGAGGAGGCCCTGCCCAAGTCCCAGCATGCCAGCATCCATGGATGCCAGCATGCTGAGACTCAGGCTGGTGCCAGATCCGTCACCGATGATGATGGAGTTAACATCTTGGGCAGTGAGACGTGTGGGCCACAGGATGACCACATAGCAGGTGACATCGTGGCCATGGCTGTGGGTGGTGCTGCCATGGAGGACTGCGTGACATCACAGTCACAGCCTGTGCCTGTCTGCACCAGTGGGGCAGCACTGATGTGTGTCCAGGACAGTGGGGCTGTTGCAGCCACTGTGGCAGCACCATTGAGCCCTGGAGAGTGGCAGCCGGAGGGGCAGTATCAGCAGTCGGCCAATGGCCATGGGGGTACAGTGTCAGGAGGTGGCATCAGTGCACCGCTTGTGGACATGCCTAGGCCTGGCCCTGGTGTGCAGCGCCCACCCTCAAGGGGTGATGACTATCAGGGCTGCGAATACCATGAGGGACAGCATGCCGATCAGGCAGATGACCTCTTAGATGAGCACACCTGCATACTGCAAGCATCAGTCAATCAGCAGATGCAGCTTGTGATGGCAGTGGATGCACTGAGTGTGGCTCTGCGCCAGCAGAGGAGCGGCGCAGTAGAGACACCACTCTGCTCCTGGCAGGGATGGACCAGTTGTGGGAGGATGTGACCACTGCCATTGACAAGCAGACACAGGCATTCACAGCTGTCATGGCCACAATGGGCACACAGTTATTTGCCCATATGTCACAGACACCACGCAGTGCAATGTCCACCCCCATTCCCGGCGTCGTGTGACACCCTCCTTGTCGACACTGGGTTCAGCTGTGGGCACCCCCTGAGCACGCCTGGTGCAGGCATGTTCGGTGTGCTGCAGACCCCTGCATGAGCACGGTCACGTTCATGCAGTGGAACCCCTGGGGAACCGTCGGTGCAACCCCATGAGGCCAGTGGTCAGCCTGTCACTACTGGTGGGTCTCGGTGGGGCCGCCCATGCATCCATGGTGGCCGTGGCACTGTGGCGTGTGACTGACCTGTCTCCCAGCATGGCTACTGTCTGATGCTGCCCTGTGTGCATTGTGTCATTCAGCATGCAATGCACGGGTGGGGTACCCAGCCCTGCACGCACACACACGTTCCATCTGCACACCCTCCTGGCTGCTGTCCACTGTGGTGTGTGCATGATGATGCCTGCGTTGCACTGTACGCCACTGTGCAATGGTGCCCAGTGTCTGACACACGCACAATGACAGGCAGTGGGCATGGTGGTCTGTGGACGTGTGTGTGGCTAGGGGTGGCGGTCTGGGTTGGCATGCCTCCTACCCTTTGTGCATGTCTTGTGAGGTGTGTGTGTGTGTGTGTGTGTGTGTGTGTATGACCGCGTGCCATGTTAGACCTTGCCCATCCCTGACGTGTGTGTGGTTCCTATTCAGCCACTTCCCTTGACAGCATGCACCCCTGGTGTGTGTCCATGTGTGTTTGTGGGTTGTGCCTTTGCCACTGGTGGTTGCACATGGCCCCATGACTTACCTGGGTTGGCTGAAGTGCTCCTCTGTGATGGTGTCCCGGTGCAGCTGTGCCAGCCAGATCAGTCGGGGGTCCCATCACCCAAGGGGGGGCTGCCCATCACCATCTTCACCAGCGTCCTCATCGTCCCCATTGCTGTCACCCTCTTTGACCTGTACGGCTATCCCACAGTCGTTGGCCATGTTGTGCAGGATGCAACAGGCCAGGAATAGCCTGCAGGCCTTTGAGGGGCTGTAATGTAGGGCACCGCTAGATGTGTCCAGGCAACGGAAACGTGCCTTCAGCATCCTGAACACCCTCTCAATGATATTGCATGTGGTGGCATGTGCCTTATTGTAGCGTTGCTGTGATGGGGTTGCGGACCATCGGTATGGTGTGAGCAGCCAGGGACGGAGTGAGTATCCACTGTCACCTGTGTGTAGAGGGTGGAGGTTAGTTTGGTGATCAGCATCACCCTGCCTTGGGCCATCTAGGCCAATATCCATGTCACTTCTGACCATGCCCCTCCCAAGCTCTATGTTTGTCTGCTTGGTCTGCATACTCACCCACTAAGTGGCCAGTGGGGATGTCCCCACTCTCGAGTCTGTGGCACAGTGCTGACTGGTGCCAGATGAAGGCATCATGTGTTCCCCCAGGGTGCATGGCACAGACATTGATTATGCACCCTCTGGCATCGCACACCACCTGAAAGTTGATGCTTGCATAGCCCTTCCGATTGATATATATGGCCCCTTTGGGGCCAGGTGGTGTGTGGATGGCCACATGGGTGCAGTCAATTGCCCCTAGCATGCCAGGCATACCTGCTACCCTGTGGAACTCCTGTATGTTTGTTGTGCACTCCGCCGGTATGCTGGGGGAAATGGATGTACTCTGCAGCATGTGGCAGCAGTGCACTGAGGAATTGGGTGAGGTGGCATGACACGGCCGACTGGGTTATGCCTGTGGTGTCCCCTGTTGGTCTCTGGAAGGTACCCGTGGTGAGCAGGCACATACAAGCTGTCACTTTTGTCTCCACTGACAGAGCATGGCTCCGACGTGTGGGTCCCTGCATCACATCACTGCACAGCTCACAGAGCCGCCTCAGAATTGCCCGATTCAGGCAGTACCAGCCCACGATCTTGGTATCGGTGTACAGCTCAAAGCTGGTGCGGGCTCGGTACTGCCTGTTGGCGTGCATACCACCCAGGCCCTTCCACTGCCGCGCCCCCTGCTGCCTGCCTTCTCACCCCTCATTACTGCCTCCATCTGGATGGTTGCACTGGCCATGTCCCTGGCATGTCCCCCTGGCAGCTGTTTCTGTGTTCCCCGCTGTCCTGGCTGCTACTTCCCCTGAACCAGGAACACCTTCCTCTAGTGGCCTCAGTGCTGTGTGGCACTTCCCCCTTCTGCACTGTGGTTTGGCTGTGGCTCCCCACACCTTCCCTGTGCCTGTGGGTTCAGGGTGCCCTTTCTCTGTCCTGCCCTGTGTGTCTGTCCTGCTCTGTGTGTCTGGCTATAGTCCAGCCACATGTGCCTTCCCTGTAACGTTCTTGTGCCTCTCCCTTGTTCCTTTTTATTTTGGCTCATTTCCACTATCACACAACTTCTGCTTGCTCCCCTATTGTGTATGGCGCATGTTGTTGAATAACGCACTACGCCATTTAAGCATGGTTCCTCCCCCTTCAGTTGCAGATGCATTCATTATCATTGCGCTCTTGCTCAGTGTGATTTGGGGGGCGAATCTGCCTCCCGCTGAATACTGCAGAATGGCGCATTTTTGGACTTGCGCTGGAGCAACCCTATTGCACATGGCGCAACCCTTTTGAATATCTGGGCCACATAATTTATTTTATACGCAGACAACACTGTTCTTTTCTGTTCTGGCAATAACCTGTCATCATTACAAACCATCTTTCAATCCAATTTTAGACTTATACATCATTGGTTTCAATCACACAAACTGGTTTTAAATTATGTTAAAACAAAGTCAATTGTTTTCTCTAGTATCAAGACAACTCCCTCCTCTGAGTTATTGCTATGTGACAACTTAGAAAATTTCATTGAGCAGGTATTTGTTTTTGCAAAACTGTTTTTGGCTGGGCATACATTTTTATGAGAAAAGGAAAAGGACAGAGGGATAAGAAAAGTGCATGATAATCTTGGATTTAAGAAAATATTAGTAACTTTTTAATTACAGTATAGCTTAAACAGATAGACAGTATATACATCTTTTTAGCTATAATATTCATTGTACTGGTGGAACATGAATAAAACCAGAAATGGACAAAGGGAGGATGCTGTTATGATCAGATGGCAGACTTAAAGGTTTATCTTGAATCACTTTACTGCAGACTGGCACAGTACAAAGGAAGAGAAGCCCCTTACAGTTGACAGGCTTGCTTATCACTCATTGACTATCCAAGCAGCCTGGAGATGTCTCCAAGAGTCAGGGGCCTCTTAAAGACACAGTGCAGAGTAAACAGCAGTAATACTTGAAGCAACATTACTCAATTTCCTTACATCTCCCCTTGTAAGTCTAGCATTCCATGCAATCTAGGTAGTTTAATAAAGCTCTATTAGAACTAAAATTCTAGGCAGTCAATTATGAGCTAAACAGGCACATGCATAATTCAGTAGTGGTTAACAGTCCCTGTAATTCAGTCTTGCAGACATTTTGTTGGCTTCCATATCACCCTGCCACTCATACGGCTGATGACCGGCCGGGATCATGGTTTATCAACTTGTGAGGTGGGCCTTGCACCAACTCCATTGGCGGTGTTGTTTTGTCAGTTGCCAGTGGAGCCTCTGAGGATGTACTCACCCTGGGCTGCTTCTCCACTGCAGCTATTGGAATAGTAGTTAATAGGTCAGATCTGTGCATTGAGTCCCAATCTTAGTCTGTGTCTCCATTGCTTCTATCGGCACTTCGGTCGGGGGAGTCGGGAATGTGAAGTATATCTCTCCTGTTTCTCTGATATTTCTTGTCGTCAACCTCGACAATGTATGATCATGACTCCTTGGCAGGTGTGATGACTACAGGAGGTGTCCACTCCTTGTCCTTTGTTCTTATCCATATCGGCTGTCCAGGGGACAGGCTGAGAAGGGGCTTGGCATGTTGGTCATAGTAGAACTTTTGCCTTTCTTGCTTCTGTGCAAGACTGGCATGGATATATTTTGTCTATAAGTTGTGGTCTGAGCAGGGCTGGCCTAGTGGGCATCAGGATCCTAGTTCTCCTGCCCATGAGCAGCTGAGCTGGAGAACCCAAACCATCTATTGGAGTATTCATCATGTCCAGTAAGGCCAGGTATGGATCCTTATGATCACTCTTGGCTTTCTTGAAGAGTTTCTTAATAGTGTGAATGCCTCATTCCACCATCCCATTACTTTGTGGGTACCTTGGTGATGAGGTGATGTGCTCAAAATCATAACTTTCAGTGAAACTTGAAAATTCAGTATATGAAAATTGGGGCCCATTGTCTGTTATAAGGACTTCCAGAATGCCATATTGTGCATACTGTGATTTAATGTCACTTATAACAGTTTTGCTGGTCAGGTTTGGCAGCCAAGAGATCTTTATGAACTTAGAGTAGTAATCCACCATCGCTAGGTAGATTTCTTTGTCAAATTCAAAGATGTCTGATCCGACCTTCTGCCACGACCTGTCAGGTATTTCATGACTCTGCATCAGTTCCTTTTGTTGAGCTATCCTGTCATGATTGCAAAATTCACACCTAGTGATCAAGTCACTTATCTGGTTGTTGATATTTGGGCAGAATAGAATGTCCCTTGCTCTTCTCTTGTACTTCTCAATGCCTAAGTGGTTGCTGTGTAGTTTGACCAACATCTCTTTTCTCATTGATCTTAGTACAATGAGCCTTTTATCTTTCAGCAGGAGTCCCTTCTCTATGGTGATGTCTTCCTGAAGATGCCAATATGGTCAGAATTCCAACTCGAGCTTGGCTTTCTCATGGGGCCAACCATGCAGTATGACCTCCTTAAGTTTCTGGAGTATCAGGTCATTGTTTGTTTCTGTGTAAAAGTCTGCCAGTTTCCCGCAACTAGTGGGTAACCTTTCAACTGTGTGCACTTCATACTCATCTATGTTGTTGCTGTCCTGGATTGTCAGAGGACTGGCTGCCCAGCTAAGCATGTTGGCTATATGGAGCTCTCTTCCCACTTTATACTCAACTTTCAGGTCATATCTCTGCAACTTCAACATCATCCGCTGGAGTCTCGGTGGAGCTGCTGACAGTGGCTTCTTGAAGAGGCTTTCTAGTGGCTTGTGGTCTGATTCTACTTGTACACCTACTTGGCTGTAGATGCATTGATGAAATTTGAGGCAGCCAAAGACAATGGCCAGCATCTCCTTTTTGATTTGGGCATAGTTTCTTTCAGACTTATTTAATGATCGGGATGCAAATGTGACTGGCTGTCATTCTTGTAAAAGGCAGGCTCCCAGCCCTTCTGATTATGTGCCCACTGAAAGTATTACAGGTCTGTGCAAGTCATAGTATTTCAACACAGGCGGATTCGTGATAACAGTTTTTAGGTGCTGAAACGCTTCATTGTGACGTGTTTCCCAGTGCTAAGCAATATTCTTTTCAAGTAGCTCTCTCAAAGGCTTGTTCATTGTGGACAGGTTCAGGATACATTTCGCCAGGTAATTCACCATGCCCATGAATCTTTGCAAGTCCATTTTGTTTTGTGGGGTGGGCATGTCCACAATGGCTTTGATTTTGCTTTGATCGGCTATTAGTCCATCTTTGCTCAGCTTATGTCCAATGTATGGAACTTCAGTCAGACCTATTTTAGACTTTGTCAAGTTCAGGGTCAAGTGATGTTTTCGGGCCATGTTCAGGACTCATCGGAGCTGATCATTATGTTCTTTCATGTCTGCACCCCATATCAGAATGTCATCCATTATAACCTCTGTGCCTTCTAGGCCTTCAAACATTTGTGAAATTTTCCATTCAAACACTTCTGACACTGAGCAAATGCCAAACAGCATACGTTTGAACTTGTAGCATCTAAACAGTGTGTTGCAGTCCACTAGTTCAGAACTGGGTTCATCTAGTTTGATTTGCCAAATTGCATGCCCTGCATCAAGCACTGAGAAAACATTTGCTCCTGCGAGCCTTGCAGCAACCTACTCCACTGTCTTTGTGGGATAGTGCTCCCTTTTGATTGCTTTATTCAAGTTACGAGGGTCAATGCAGATTCTGACTTTATTGGGCTTTTCTATAACTAGCATGGAGTTGACCCAGCTTGTAGGTTTTTTAACCTTTTCAATCACCCCCAGTGCCTCCATTTTCTGTAGCTCTGCTTGTACTTTGTCTTTTAGAGCAAAGGGAAGCTTCCTGGGTGGTTGAATTACAGGACATACAGACTTGTCAACCTTTATGTGGTGCTCCCCCTCCAGGCACCCCAGTTCTTCAAAAACATCTGTATACTGTGCCAGTATATCACCGATGTTGTCTACGGGTTTGTCAGCGGTAGTTACTGAGAACATTTTCTTCACTAGTTTCATTTCTGAGCAGCTCTGGAGCCCAAGAACTGGAGTAACATGAGCATTAACCACTTAGAATATGATTAGATGATACATATTTTTAAAACTTGCTGGTAGAATTGCTTTGCCGCAGACATCTAATCTGTATCCTGAGTAGGAAACTAGTTTGCCCTTGTCCACTGAATGGCTTGTCTAGACAGCTGTTTATAGATGGTCAAGGGCAATACATTACATTGTGCTTCTGTGTCCAGTTTAAAGTTCACATCCTGGCCAATAATGATTAACAGTACATTCCACTCAGTGTGAGCTGTGTCTGACTTCAGAATGTTTATGCAAAAGGCACTTTCATTATCAGTCTCACTGCTTGAGCCTTTATTAATCACGTGCACAGTTGGATTCCCAGCTGCACGACACATCTTTGCAAAGTGATTTCTCTGGTTACACCTTCTGCAATGCTGTCTAAAGGCTGGGCACTGTCTGGGCTCATGCAGTCTGCCACACTTCCCACATTTAAATTAATTGCCATTTGGAGGTGTGCTGTGAGTTTTTGCCTGATAGCTCTTTCCTTGTCTGACTGATGTAGAATGCACAATACTTTCTTCCTGAGCTGTCTCCATAATGGATTTAAATTGAGTGTCACTGAAATCTGCAGCCCTATAAATGCTTAATGCTTTTTCTAAGGTCATGTTTTCTTGACGCAGTAGCCTCCATTTAACTTGCTCACTTTGTATCCCACAGACTAATCTATCACAAATTAAGGAGTCTGTCAGTTCCCCATATTCATAAGACTGTGCCTTCAGTCTTAAATCTGTTACATAGGCATCTATGGACTCACCATGACCTTGATTTCTGCTCATGAACAGATGTCTTTTGTAGGTCAGGTTCCTTTTGGGGTTATAGTATGTTTCAAACTTGTCCATGATTTTTTCCTAATCTTTCTTGTCTGCTGCTTGCTGCCATTTAAATGTGTTGTATACTTCCACTGCTGCTGGTCCGGCTAGATTAAGGAACGTCATTGCTTGGATTTTTTTTTGGATTTCTCTTTAATCCCACTGGCTACTCTGTAGATGTTGAAATGCTGTTTAAACCTCTGCCAGTTTTCTTTCATGTTCCAGTGCTGCATCAAGGCAGGGGGTGTCATTGATTGCTCCATTCTAACACCATGTAATGATCAGACTGCACACACAAAAGTTTAGCTTGGATCTCTTTACTGTAGACTGGCACAGTACAAAGGAAGAGAAGCCCCTTACAGTTGGCAGGCTTGCTTATCACTCACTGGCCCTCCAAGCAGCCTGGAGATGTCTCCAAGAGTCAGGGGGCCTCTTAAAGACACAGTACAGATTAAACGGCAGTAATACTTAAAGCAACATTACTCCATTTCCTTACAGATTCATGGGGGTGTGATGGGCTTCCTTCTGACAGTGTGGGGATGCTGGTAGGCAAATAGAGAGATGGGTAGGGTGGTAGGCTATAACAACTGTGGAGCGTCAATCTTTCTTAGAATTTTGTGTTGAGTGGGGGGTAGTTTGGTGTGCAGGCAAATAATGCAGCTTACAAATGAGATCAGAGAGCTACAGGAGGAGCTAAGGAGGGAACGGCAGACTGCAGTGGATAACAACCCAAAAGGTGGACTAAGTAGCTGGGAACTGAGGAGGAAGGACAAATAGAACCAATAGGGGGGAATGAGAGGGAAAAGCGTGGTGAATAGGGAATCGAGACAGGGGCACACAGGTCAAAGGTCAAAAGAGAGCAAAAAAGGGGAACAATGGAGTATGGGGAAGGGGGATATAAAGGACATAGAAGCAGTAGTGAGTGGGACTGGTAATAGGAAGGAGGAAGTATGTGGTAGTGAAGGGGCAACAAAAAATCGATTCACAGTACTGGCAGGACTGGACGATGTGATACAAGGTGTGATCAGGGGAGGAACTAAAAATAGACCGGAGGAACATGGAACGGGCAGGAGAACAACTGGGGATGATTCAACAGGGGCAGAAGGGGGAACAACTGTGCTGGAGGATGAGGAGGAGTCCAGAGAAAGGGGTTGGGATGAAGGTAGACCAGAGAATGTGGCTCATGGAAAAGAGGGTGGAATCCTAGTGCTGGGAAACTCGATACTAAGAGGAGTCAGATGGGGAAGCAAGGGAGAGAGAGGCATAGTCACATATGGGTTGAGGCCATGCCAGGAATGACAATGGAAAGGGTGGGTCAGTCTGTTCTAAAGTTTGCTAGGAGGGGTAGGGTGAAACCACGTATAGTTCTGCATGTGGGGACAAATGACCTTGTGAGAGAGATGATAGAGGTAGTTCAGGGGAGAGTTGAGGAGCTAGGACCAATATTTATTTATTTAGTTTTTGTTAACCGGGTAAGTGCGCTAGTCAGCAAGTGACTGTTTTCAGGCACGACCCGGGAGGTACAATTACAATACACAAAGAGTACAGCCAGATTATTAAGACAACGAGTACAAAAAATGCAGAGAGAAATACATATGGCAATGTAACATACATTAGTAAACAAAAATATACTTTAGCACTTGATCATGGAACATACTCAAAATGTGAATAGTGAAGGCAGAAAATAAGAGAGATAGGCATCAGTAGAAAAGACACAAGGAAGGAAAACTGGCAAAAGGATGGGAGGGAGAGATTAAGTGGAAAGGAGGCGCCGTCAGATACGGCAACAGCGGGGTGAGGTACCAACCTGCGGCCGGGCCTATGGAGCTGAAAGACGGCAGGCGAAGAGAGGGTGGTAAGGGGGCGGCGTGGAGATGGCAACAGCGTGTAGGAGGTAGGAAAATACAGCCGGTCTGGTGGAACCGATAGACGCAGGACGAGTGAGGATGCCGGTGAGAGGGATAGAGGCGGAGGAGTTAGGCAATAGCGGCAAAAGTGTCAAAGTCAAGCCGAGCCAGTGGAAACCAAGAGACGGCAGGGCAGGGAAGGGCGGGTCAGTAGATGGTGGGAGCAGCGGTAGTAGGTGGAGAGAGGACTAAGCACAGCCAGGAGGGTAGGGACTAAGGAGGGGCATGGATGAGGGAGAACAGGTAAAGGTGAGTTTGGTGGGGAGTGGCAAAGGGGAAGAGGATATAACAGAAGAAGGTGGGGGAAGAGAGCAGGTGGGGTTAAGTGAGGAGAGGCTGTGAAGTGAAGATAAGAATGTCATGGAGTAGAATAGCGACTTACAATTGTCAACAGCTAACATTAGGCTTATAAAGAAACAGGTTAAGGCAACATTAATTAAAAGGCACAAAATAAAACATTAATTACAAGGCACAGTACAGAACACCCATTTGGACAGGCAAAGTGCTAGCAATGAGGAAACAGTACAAATGCAGCGGATCAGGTAGGGTCAAAGCAAACACATTTGTCCATAGTAGTGAGGAAAGTCCTGAGTTTGCTCTTAAAAGTCACATGAGTGGAGACATCTCTTAGATCCTGAGGTAGTAGGTTCCATAGGTGGGGGCAGCATGATGGAAGGAGCCCATGCCCTTTTAGTCCGACAAAGGGGATGGATAGTAAGGTCTGATCAGCCGATCTAAGATTCCTTGTGGGAATGGCGGCCTGAGGAGATCAGACAGGATAGCAGGCTTGGACGTCCTTAGGATGGAATCAACTAAATTGTACAAGTAGTACTGCCTGGTAGAGGAAGGAAGAGCCAACCAAGGTCCTGATATAAGAGACAATGATGCTGCAGCCGAGGTGCTTTGGTTGCATACCTGCACACATTATGAAGGTAGTATCCCATAGTTGCAGTGAAGATTTGGTGGCCAAGGACAGGATGGGACACCCATATGTAAGGTTGGCAATAGAATGCCTCTGGCTATCGCCAATTTAGCACAGGGGGTGAGCAGGTATTTGGTTCTATAGGCAGCCCCAATTTGCAGTTAATTGACTTGCAGGTTTCCTGTATATGTGCTTTCAGGTCCAAGGTTTGATCCAGGTGGATGCCAAGGTAACGAAAGGAAGTGACAGTTTTTATAGGGTCCCCATCGATATCAGAGACAGAGATGGTCAGAGGACAGGATCTAAGCTTGTGATTGGAGCCAAACATCATAACTTTTGTTTTATTTGTATTTAAAACCAGGCGTTGAGAGTTCAACCAGTGTTTTAATATGTGAGGAGGCAGGAAGATCAGTAGCTTTCTCAGAAGTATTTCCAGTGCCCAAAGTGGGCACTGCAAGGAAACTGAGGATAGAGGAATTTAACAAATGGCTAAGAACCTGGTGCTAATCCAAAGGTTATGGGCTGGTGGGTGAGTGGGAAGGGACCTGGGAGGACAGTGATCTCAACGGTAAGGATAGAATTCACCTAAGTGAGGAGGGCAAGAAGGTATTGAAGCAGAGGATGGAGGATTACATAGCAAAAGAAGGGCATCTTAACTAGGAGCAGGGGGTGGCAAGTGGGCAGGAGGCATGCAGAATCCACAGGAAGGGAAGCCGAATGAGCTTACTCCCTGTGCTAGAAGCAATGGAAAAAAGGGAGTACTAGAGGGGATGCTAGGAAGGGAGAGCAGGAGGGGGCAGGGGAAGAAAAAAGGGTGGAGGGTGATCACCTTGAACACTAGGCACCTAGGGAACAAAACAGCAGAGCTACAGGCTCTCATGGCAGAAAAGGAGATGGACATGGCAGCCATCACCGAAACATGGGCCACCCATTACCAGGACTGGGATCTGGCGGCACCACAGTATAAGATATTCCACAGAGATAGGGTAGGTGGGAAGAGGGGGGCAGCACTGTATGTGAGAGAAGGACTGAAGTGCATTCATGAGATGGGGGAGAAGGGTAGTACAGAGTCGTTATGGATGCAAATCCAGGATTCCAAGAATAGGGATCTCAGGATGGGAGTAGTGTATAGGCCACCATCTCAGACAGAGGAGTTAGACAGGGAACTAGTGGGATAGTTCATGAGGGCCTGTGGAAAGGGTAGCATGGTGATTGTGGGGGACTTCAACCTGCCTTCAGCCACCATGAATAAAAGGGAGCAGATACTTCTGTATGTGCTCCAGGATAGCTTCCTAATGCAAATGGTCAGCGAGCCAACCAGGTTAGGGAACACCCTAGACCTTGTGCTGGCAAATGGGGAGTTTGTGAGGGAGCTGGGGGTGGAAGAACCACTGGCAGGGAGAGACCACCACTCAGTGTGGTTCACATTGAAAATGGGTAAGAAGGGAGTGGAAACAGGTACAAGAGTGTTAGACTTTGGGAGGGCCAACTTCAGGAGGATGGGGGAGGTAGTTAAAGGGTATCTAGCCAGAATCCAAACTAATACGGACACTAACCAGAGGTGGGAGATCATAAAACTGGGGATTGAGGAGGCAACCGAAACCTGCATCAGGGTCCACAGCAAGAGAGCTAGGGCTAAGAAACACAGCTGGTTGAGCAAGGGGGTCATGGAGAAAGTAAGAAATAAAATAGCTGCCTTTAGGCGCTTCAAAAAGACACGGAGAGGGGAGGACAGAAAGGATTACCTGAAGGAATTGAAGGAGGTGACAAAGGCAGTAAGGGCAGCCAAGGAGTCTAAGGAGCTCAGGCTGGTACAAGGCATCAAGAAGGGGGAGAAGGAATTCTTCAGGTACATCTGGGAGAAAAGGAGATGTAGGGACAAAATAGTAAGGATTAAAATGGATGGGGGTGGGTGGAAACAGGGGCAGAGCAGGCAGAAGCACTTAATGAATACTTCTTTTCAGTGTTTACTAAGCAGAAAGTAGGGGCGCTACCAAGGGAGGGGTGGGAGGTCAGGCTCAGAGGGGAAGAGGTGACAGCTGGGAGAATCACAGAGGGCAGGGTACTGGAGGGCCTGAGGTCACTGAGGGTGGACAAGGCACCAGGGCCAGATGGCATTCACCCCAGGGTACTGAGAGAGCTGGCAAAAATCCTGACAGGGCCCTTGGCAGATCTGTTCAATGCCTCCCTGGTCTCAGGAAGTGTACCTCAGGACTGGAGGATGGCTCACATGGTATCCCTCCATAAGAGCAGCCCCAAAGAAAAACTGGGAAACTACAGGCCAGTCAGCCTCACATCCATCATGGGAAAACTGATGGAGACCATCCTGAAGGAGACGCTGGTGTCCCTTCTGGAGACTAATGGGCTGCAGGACATTAGGCAGCATGAGTTTGTCAGGGGCAGATCCTGTCAGACCAATCTGGTGGATTACTATGACTGAGTAACTAGACAGTTGGACAAGGGCCATGCAGTGGATGTCCTGTTTCAGGACTTCAGTAAGGCATTTGACTTGGTGCCACATGGGAGGCTGTGTAGTAAGCTGGAAAGTACAGGTGCAGGGGTGAAAATGGTGGGATGGGTAGTAAACTGGTTACAGAGAAGGCAGCAGAGGGTGGTGGTGGGAGGGGAGCTCTCATCTCTGAGGGCAGTGACAAGTGGAGTACTGCAGGGTTCAGTGCTGGGACCGGTGTTGTTTGGGTTGTTCATATCAAACATCTCAGTGGGCATCAAAAGCAAGATCAGTTTGTTTACAGATGACACCAAGATGGGAGCAGTAGTGGATGACCTAGGAGGGTGGCATGGGTTGAAAGATGATCTGTCAAAATTGGAGACCTGGTTGGACACCTGGCAGTTGGGGTTCAATGCCAAAAAGTGCAAGGTGCTACATTTTGGGGCACAAAACCCAAGATGTAGCTACCAGCTGGGGGGTGGTCAGCTAGCCATGACAGAGGAGGAGAAGGATTATAATGGGCTAAATGAACAACTCAGCACAATGCAGGAAGGCAGCTGCAAAGGCCAACAAAATGCTGGGTTGTATTGCCAGGAGTATATCTTCAAGGACAGGGGAGGTGATCCGGCCATTGTAAAGGTCACTGGTTAGGCCACACCTGGAGTACTGCATGCAGTACTGGTGCCCATACCTGAGGAAGGACATGAAGTTACTGGATAGGGTGCAGTGCAGGACAACAAAAATAATCCAGGGACTAGGGAACATACCCTATGTGAGCGGGTGTGGGGGATGAACATGTACTCACTGGAGGAGAGGAGAGGCAGGGGGATATGATTGAAACCTTCAAGTACATGAAATAAATAAGACAGGCACAGAGGGACTATTCAGGTTAAGGGAGTAGGGACATTTGTGGTCACAATCTCAGACTGGAGGGGGGAAGGTTCAGGAGGGAAATAAGAAGACACTATTTTACGGAGAGATTAGTGTCTGGATGGAATGCATTGCCTGCGGAAGTGGTATCCTGTAGAACAGTGGACTGCTTCAAAAGGGAATGAGATAGGGTAAGAAGGAGGGTCAGGGGAGGGAAGGAAGGGGCAGCTGCAGTATAAGGGTTGCTAGCTGCACACTTGAGCAGACTCGATAGACCATAAAGCCTTTATCTGCTGGCAAATTCGTATGTTCGTATGTAGGTATCTTGACATGATCCTCGATACACACTTAAACTATGAGCAACATTTCATTGATTTGATTAACATGTTACATAAGAGACTGGGCTTCTTATACAGAATGCAAAATAATCTCACAAGTGAAACAAAGCAAATTGTTACAGTTTGTAACCTTCAGTTTTAGATTATGGTTCTGTGATATATTAATTTACATCTGAAAAAATGTTGATTAAAACTAAGGTCCACATGGCCCACATACCATAGTATTCTTCATTTTGCTGCAGGTCAATCTAGGTTCACTCATCACTGTCTCTTATATAAGCCCTTCAACTGTTTACCTTTAGTTGAGTGATTTAACTCAAGATCTTTATCATTTTTACACAAAATTTAACTGGGTCTTCTACCAAATAGTATTTCTATTTTTTTGTTAGAAATAATCCATCTGGATATATAAGAATGCACTGCAAAAATTATTTCACAGTTCCTTATTTCCATACTAAATGTGCTCAGAATTCTATATCCTTTTCTTCTGTAATACTCCATAATAAATTGTCTAGTATTATTGTTGGCTGTCCAATGATGCCCACCTTTAAAACATCACTTAAGAGAAATTTGTTGAAAAACTCTGCTTGTAAGTGTTTTAAATGATTTATATTATGTTCTGTATTTATGTGTTTTAATATTTATATTGTGTTTGTTTTTGTACTTTGTTAACACTGGACATCTGTGAAAATGGGTTCTTGAGCCCACAGACCCTTCAGTATCAAGTAAAAATGAAATGAAATTAAATTAAATGAAATACTGTTTACAGAGCTATACATTGTTAAACTTTGCATAGTAACATAACATAGTAACATAGTATTTGACAGCAGATAAGAACCACTAGGCCCACCCAGTCTGCCCATATTCCCTGACTGCATCAGTGGTCCTGACCCTACTTGGTCAATGGCTTTAGCCTTTCTTACCCACAATCTAGGGTTCCTTTGTGCCTATCCCATGCATGCATGAATCCCCCCCACTGTGCTAGCTCCCACTTCTTCCTGGGGTAGGCTATTCCATGCATCTACCACCCTTTCTGTGAACAAAAACTTCCTCACATTCCCCTTTATCCTGCCACCCTCCAATCTCATATCATTCCCCCTCATCCTTGTACACCTTCTATATTGAAAGATGTCACCCACTTGCACTTTGTTTATGCCCTTTAGATACTAGAAGGTGTCTATTATATCTCCACATTCCCACCTCTCTTCTAGTGTATACATGTTGAGGTCTTTTAATCTTTACTTGTATGTCTCCTGGTGCAAGCCCTGCACCATCTTTCTTACCCTTCTCTGAACTGCCTCCACCCTGTCTATGTCCTTACAAATATGCAGTCTCCAGAACTGTACACTGTACTCCAGATGAGGCCTCACCAGCATTTTGTATAGTGGCATCACCACTTCTCATCCTCTGCTAGTGATACCCCTTTCTATGCACCCAACATGCTACTGACCCTCCCCACAGCCTTGGCACACTGTTTGGACACCTTTAGATCATCTAAGATGATTAGGGAGGCAGTATAGTGCAGTGGTTTAAGGCTCTGAGCTGCAAATCTGGAGACCTGGGTTTGAATCCCACAGTCCCCACTTGCATATACTGTGTGACCCTGAGCAAGTCACTTAACTTCCCTGTGCTCCCAGGTTGCATCTGTAAAAAACCTTTGGGCTTAGTGTGTCTCACCTGGTTAAACAATTGGAAAAAAAATCCTAAATCCCTTTCTTCCCTGGTAACTGTCAGCAACTCCTCTCTCGTCCTGAAACTCTCTGCAGAGTTTCTGGTGCCCCAGATGCATGAGTTTGGACTTTGTTGCATTAAATTTTAATTGCCATACATTGGACCAGTTTTCCAGATTTCCTAGGTCTCTCCTCATTTTCTCGACCCCAGAGTGTCTACCCTGTTGCAGATCATGGTGTCATCTGCAAATAGGCAAATCTTCCCTTCCAGCCCTCGAGCAATGTCACTAATGCAGACATTAAAAAGGGCTGGCCCCAGGACTGATCCTTGAGGCACTCCACTGGTCATCCCCTTTCCTCAGATTGGATCCCATTAACCACCACCCTCTGCTTTCTGTCCCCCAACCAGTTTATAACCCAGTTCTCCACTTTGTGGCCCACCCCAGACTACCCAACTTGTTAACCAGTCCTCTGTGTGGAACAGTGTTATAGGCCATGCTGAAATTGAGGTAGGCAATATTCACCACTCCCCCGATCCACCGCCTTCATCACCGAGTCAAAAAAGTCTGTCCAATTGGTTTGACATGACCTTCCTGCTGTGAATCCATGCTGCACTGGATCCTGTGCTCTGCTGGATTCCAAGTGTTCCACAATCATTTCCTTAAGCAGTGCCTCCATAATCTTACCCACCACTGAGGTGTTGCTGAATGGCCTATAGTTTCCTGCTTCCTCCCTGTTTCCACTCTTGTGAAGAGAGACTACATCTGCCCTCTTCCAGTCCTCTGGAACCACTCCTGTATTGAGTGACTTACTAAGCAGGGCTGCCAGCAGTGTCACTAGCACCATTCATAGTTCCTTTAATATCATAGGGTATATACCATCTGGTCCCATTGCTTTGTCCACCCTCAGTTTTGTGAGTTCTTCTTGGACTGTCCCTTCTGTATGCCTCAGGATCTGTGTCACACCCCATAGTTCAGTCTTCAGCTGATGAACTGTTTCTTAAAACAAAGCGAAAGTCCAGCAGCTATGCTCAATCACAATTCAGGATAAACACATGGCAGTTAGGACAGGCATCAAAATGGCATTACTGCTTTGACTTCTTTACAGACTCCCTGTCAGCAGTTTCCTAAATCCAGCTACAGTTCAGGATTACTGCCATGACTACTGAGTCTGCATCCTGCCAGCACCCAGCTGTGTTATTTGTGCTTGAAGAAAGGAAATAGTGCTGTGTAGTGCAGGCAGGAGTGGGGTGGGGGCAGACAAATAAACACCACTGTGATATATGGACAGGAAGCAGAGAGATGTGGTTCAAGTCCAGCCCAAGCACTCAATGTATGAGGACTGTCTAGGTATCCAATCATGTGCTTCTATAGTCCCTTCTTTCTCCTACTTCATAGCAATACATCAGCATGGCTCCACCCATGTAGCTGTAAAAAGTAGTCAGTACTCATTAAATTCAGAGCGCTAATATCTGAAGCCAAAAGAAAAGTCTAGTATTTGTTTTCATTTTCAGTATAATTTGTACAGAACATCAATAAAAATTATGCACTTTACTGTTGGCTGTAGAGTGGACATAATGCACTTAATTCAAGAGGCACCTTATTTCAAAACTTGCAGAGTTTCTGATTCAGGAAGACCAGCTGTGGCAAACCTGGGACCCTCTGTGCCTGAACGCCCCTGCACCAGCCTTGTATCAGGACCAGGGGGTGCACCGCAGTGGTAGGTAGCTTCCTGCAGATGCAGACTGCACTGTATACTTGTTTAGAATTCTTGAAGCCAGTCAGCTGGCCAGCCAACCCACCAGGGCTTAGACCAGCCAATAGCTGGTCTAATGGGCCATGTGTTGACCCCAGCCCAGGCAGACAAGTACCCACCATATGACCACCCTCGATGCACCACCAATCATCACTGGATACTGTGTGGCAGGTCACCTGTCTCACTGCCCTTCATACCCCAACCATCATGTTTCCTTTGTGAAGACTAATGTGCTCTCTGTGAAGACACTGTAGACTTGCAAGATTGTGAAGTGCATGCAGTGTCACTGGCAGAGCTGACTACAGCTATTTGAAGTAACTGTCTCCCATTCCAGGAATATTTGGTGAGCACCACTGTGTACCAACACGTGCTGTAATGTGAGGGATAGGACCAATGAACAGTATTTGGACCTATGTATTGTTCTTTTGTCTGCCTGCATGCTCCATACTTTCACATAGCAGTGTCGGCACCACCCCTGACACTGGCATTGAAAGACTCCTTGGGGACAGCACAAGCCAACTCTGTGGCACTCCAGATGAAGAGGCTGACTCTGCTACAGAGGAATGCACAGCATAGGCCCCTGGTAACAGTCCGGGTTATGACCTACTATGCTGTGCTGCTTGAAGCAGGGCACCACACATCAACATGTACAGTCATTGCTGCCCTTGCACTGTGCTGGTGCTGCTGGCTTGTGGCTTGGCTTGGCTTTGCTACACTACCTGCAAAGGTGCTCCATTATTGGTTGCCATGCTGCACTACCATCCTGCAGCTTACTCCTGCTTCCTGCTTCCATCTGCCTTTCTGAAGTACTCCATTTTATCCATAACATTTTCATCCACTTCCCTCAAGAATCATAATGATCCCTTTTTTCTTTTGTTTTTATTTGTTTATTTAAAATTTTTAACCAGGAAGTACATACTGAGCTGATAACAGCTCATTTCCAGATGAGTCCCAGGGGAGAGGGAAGGGGGAGATATCTAGCAATATACTGTAATAATAAGGTAAATACAAAATAAGTAATACAAGCAGAATCGAGGTTGTATGGCAAAGAGTAAATGAAGTCAAAACTAGAGAATTAGAACACTCAATATATACAGAAATTAAACAGAGCAGCAAGAGAGGGCAAGACTAGAGAATAGAGAAAGGAGGAAGGATTAAAAGCAGTTGCAAGTAGGATGACTAAAGTCAGAAAGAAGAGACTTTAGAGAGGAGGAAAAAGAGGCAGAATGAATAGAAAGGGGAAGGGAGGACCAAGGTTTAGGAAAGCAGTAAGAAAAAGCAGATTGACCGACAATAGATTTTCTAGGAAGGATATTAAGTGAATGGAAAGTATTGTTGCAAAGAGGGTAGGAGGAAGAAGGAAGAGGAGTGAGAAGGGATTTAAGATAAGAGGGAAGGGTGCCAAACCAGAATTTGGACAAAAAGGGACACAATGGGAAAGGTGCCTAGCTTCAACAAAAGGGAAAGAAATGGCTAAGTAAAGAGAACAGTGATGAGTATGATAAGGGCAATCTAAAGCAAAGCAGCAGAAAGAATGATAAAGGGGGTCCAGTCTGGCAAGGTATGATTTAGGGGTACTGGTAGATTTAGTCACCTTAGTCAAAAATTAGAAGGATAGTTTTTAGTACAATTTCTTGGCCAGCAGGAAACGGAATACATTCTTTGTTCCTGTATAAAGCACCAAGCTTAGGATGAAGCTTATGGTGAAATTAAATTTCAATATCACCAAGTGCAAGGTGTTACATCTTGGGTGGGGAAACCCTAAACACAGGTACACCCTGGGAGGGGAGGCGCTGGAGGCCTCAATAGGGGAAAAAGACCTGGGGTCATGGTGGATGCATGGATGAATAACTCTGAGCAGTGCAGGAGAGCGGATAGCAAGGCAAACAGAATGTTAGGATGCATCGTAAGGGGGATAACCTCTAGGAGTAAGGAAGTGATTCTGCCGCTGTACAATGGGCTGGTTAGACCACACCTTGAGTACTGTGTACAGTACTGGAGACCACACTTGAAGAGGGACATACAGCTCCTGGAGAGGGTACAGAGGAGGGCAACTAAGATGATATGAGGGCTAGGGGAGTTGACGTATGAGGACAGACTTAAGGAGCTCTGCCTGTTTTCACTGGAGGAGAGGAGAGGAGAGACAGAGGGACATGATTGAGGTCTTCAAGTACCTCAAAGGAATAAATAGGGTAAACATGGAGGGGATCTTTAGACTAAAGCAGGGAGGTATCACCAGAGGGCATGGTTTGAAGTTGGAAGGTGGAAGGGTGAGGGGGGAAACGAGGAGGAGGTTTTTCACTGAGAGGGTGGTGGACCCTTGGAATGCACTGCCTGGCGAGCTGGTTCAGAGATCCACAATGGAGGGCTTCAAGATAGGGTGGGACAGACACAGAAAGTGGATGTATCAGAGGATGGCCTGTCCCAGGGGGGTGGGGATGGATGATAGGGGTTTCTGGAACACAAGGAGGGGGAAGGGCCTCGGCACCCAACTAGGGATCTGAGGCTCGAGCAGACTCAATAGACCGTAAGGCCTAATCTGCTGGCAAATAGTATGTTAGTAATTGCAGCAATGTGCACAGAGAAATCAAGATGCCGGTCAAGGCAGCCCCCAAGGTACTTAAAGGAGGAGACATCTTCAAGTTTAGCACCATCAGGGGTTTTAAATGGGGGAGGAGAAGTAAGTTTGGCAAGCTTCTGATGGGTGCCAAAAGTCAATGAGGCTGGTTTTTTTTTTGGCATTAAAAGACAGTTGGTTATCCTTGAACCAACAGTGAATGTTGTCAAAATTTGACTGAAGTCTGGAGGTAAGGTAGTGAGGAGGGAAGCCAGAAGCAAAAAGAACTGTGTCATCAGTGTACATATGAATGGATGAGGAGGAACAGACAGAGGGTAGGTCATTTAGGAATATAGAGAAGAGAATAGTACTCAGGACAGACCATTAAGGGATGTCCAAGCTAATAGGGAGAAATGGTGAAAAGGATTTACCTATCCAGACAGATGGAGATCTGCCTTTAAGGTATGAACAAAACCAGTTGACTGAAGAATCAAAAAGGCCAGTAGCTTTAAGTTTGTCCAGTAGAAAGGGATGCATCACAGTGTCAAAAGCTTTAGCAAGATCAACAAAAATGGCAGAAGTCTTCAGTCCTTTATCCATGCCTGCAAGTATGGAATCAGTGAGCCGAAGGAGGGAGGTCGTAGAAGTGGAGTGAGATTTCTTAAAGCCAGACTCACTTCTTTTTTTACTCACTTCTTTTGCACAGAGGATTGTTGCCTTCTCTATGCAATTCCTTAATTTAGCCCACTGTTCCTTCACCTCATCCTGGCTGTTCCATCCTGCTAAGTAGTTTCCCCAAGCATTCATCAATTTTTAAAAATCTGCGCTCCTGAATTCCAGGAACCTCATTCTTGTGTGGTTTGCTTCCACTACCATCTTTATGCTGAAACACATTGTATGGTGATCACTGGTCCCCAGGTGGCCTCTCACCTTGACATCTGCATAATGCCAACTTGAACACCAGGCACAAGTTGGCGTTATCACACTGAATGGTGAAGAAAGTGAAATATTTCTTCAAGGCATCAGCCACACTGCTTCCACACAAGAAGGCCTTTGAAAAAAAGGAAAAACAAGGTCTTTTCTAGATAAAACCTGCAAAGGCTACACTGGGAGTTCAGTGATCAAAACCCAGAGGCAACAGTAGGACTAACAAAATTTGGCAGTCCAAAACCAGATAACATTAAACTCGCAAGGGGCCAAAAACTACACCAGTGTTTATGTGAGTACTGCACCAATGCCAAGTTAAAGCTGCAGGCCAAAAACAGATTTGCTGAACTGAAAAGAAGACTAGAGTGCAAAATTGTCAATATTTATGAAGCAGTTATAATCACATTATGTACAAAGAAGTCAGGTAAAAGATTTTTCAACGATGATTGCATCGAGAAAATTTGCAAAAACTGTATCACACATGGTAGTGACCAGTTGCTTGAAGAACTTTTATAGGGGCATAGTGCAGAGGAGGTTAAATGGCACCAGTGAGACAAACTCAGCATTTCCAAAATCATAAATGGTACCGAAATGAATGAAACTCAAAACATTATGAAAAGAAAAGTGGCAACATTTCAATGTCTGGTTAAAGTCCTTAAGGAGGAGTTCAAGTTTTTGAGTAAACATTTACATGTGGCATTCTAGCAACACCACCAATTCAAATCATTAAAAGAGAGGCTGAGTGCTGATGGTATTAAACTTTTCTAATAAATATACGTGCAAGTACCAGGATGAAATTCAGTCATGCTATGGCACTATGAGCAGTCCACTGATCACCCTGTAGTGACCTAATGGAGGAGTGAAAAATGCATAGAGACAGTCACTAAGTGACTGGTGTTCATATCTACAGTAGTGATGTTAAATATGACCACCATGCCATTCAACATTGTGTCACTGTGTCAAATTCCACCTCAGAAATATAGAAACATAAAATTTTACAGCAGATAAGGATTGCTTTTTCCACCTAATCTGCCCATTTCCCTACCTGCTGGATAAGCTGCAGATTCTAGTTAACCAAGAGCTTACTTCCTCCTACACCTCACTAGAATTGCTTTATGTCTTTCCCATGCATTCTTGAATTCTCCCACTGTTCTTGACTCCACAACCTCCTCAGGAAGGCTGTTGCATGCATCCAGAACCCTATCTTTGAAAAAATACTTTCTAACATTACCTCTGAGCCATCCCCCATCTATCTTCAAATTATGCCCCCTTGTTCTTGCACATCTCTTTTTCTAAGAGATGCTACCCTCTTGGACTTTGGTAATTCCCTTGAGGTACTTGAACGTTTCTATCATGTACCCCCTCTCCCTCCTTTCCTCGAGGGTATACATATTAAGCTGCTTTAGTCTCTCTTCATATGTCTTCTGGTGCAGATCCTGCACCATTTTGGTTGCCCTCCTCTGAACAGCCTCAACTTTGTCTATGTCTTTGCAAAGATGGGGTCTCCAGAACTGCACGCAGTACTCCAGATGGAGTCTCACCAACTGTCTGTACAGAGGGGATAACAACTTCTTGTTTTCTACTGTTGATGCCTCTCCCTATGCATCACACTATCTCCCTAGCCCTCCTTACTGCCTTCTCACATTGCTTGCCCACCTTAGCATCATCTGATATAATTACTCCCAGGTCTCTTTCGATTTTTGTTGCTGTTAGTATCTCACCCCCCATTGTGTACTCTTCCCCTGAGTTTTTGTTTCCCAGGTGCATTACCTTGAACTTCTTTGCATTGAATCAGAGCTGCCAAACATTTGACCATTCCTCCAACCTTGCCAAGTACCTTTTCATCCTTTCCACCTTACCTTGTGTATCAACCCTGTTGCAGATCTTTGTGTCGTCTGCAAAGAGACGTGCTTTTCCTTCCATGTGCTCTCAAATGTCACTTATAAAGACATTAAAGAGGACCAGTCCCAGTACTGAACCCTGTGGTACCCAGCTACTTAAACATTCAAGCACTCTGCCTTGAAAAAGAAATATACTTCACAGATGGGTGTGGGAGTCAATAAGTGAGTTGTTTATTGTTTGACACATAAGGTCTTTACAAAAGTTAAAATTCCACAATTTTTACAATTTGTCATATTTATATAAATACCATACACTAAATTATTTTAGCTCATCTGCAGTGACATAAAACAATACATATACATTTTTATAATACTGCTAAATTCTGTGTTCACCCGACTTCTTTCCATACACAGCATATGCTAATGGAAAAATCCTTTCTATGTTCAATATATGTATTTTATTTATTTTACTAACTGATGATGTTGTACTGTAAAACCAGACTCTTATATTAAATGTGATAAGTATTTATAGTTTTAACTATGTTCCTCCTTATTTTCTGAGTCTGTTGGAAATATGTTGCTACTCTCAGGATTGTCTATTCATCCTGGGTTGTCATTAGCACGTTTGTCATGAATTCTTTATTAATATTGTTCCACTCTGTTATAAATGGTGCAAGTCAAAAACACCTGGTTTTATTGTACCACTGACAGTCTCAAAGTATGTAATGCAGATCTTCATCTGTACCATTGTTACAGTAGCATTTCCCTGCATCCATTGATAGCTTCTTGTATCTTGTTACTAGTACATTGCTTTCAAAGCATTCCAGCCTGAATCTAGTGTATACTTTTTCTTAAAGCTGGCTCAGTCAAGACATCCATATAATATTTGTAACCACTACTGTCTTCAGTGCTCACATACCATGGTGATATCCTTGAATTTCTAATAGCCTCATTTTCCAATTATTTACAATTTTTTGTTTTATATACTTTCCATATTTTAGACTGACCATTATGTTTTGTTCCAAATACTTATTTAATATTATTAAGTTGTTTTGATTTAATATCTGTAGAATCCTTTGATATCAACAGTTTTCCCACAGCCTCTAATAATCCATTCTTTTTGTTCTTTTAGGCAGATGGCTGGTAGCATGTTCTGTGTCATTCTACTTATTTTTAACCAGTACAGAATTTTCCTTGTATCTGTTATGACTAATATGTGCTAGCTCAAGTTCAGATCTTACATGAGAGACTGGAATAGACTGGAGTAGCCCCAAAGTTTTTTGTAATAATTTATGTATGGGGATCATCTGTTTTTCAGTATTTTAGCTATCCCATATTTCAGCTCCATAGCCTACTTGTGAATAATATTTTGCCATAATAGCAGATAAAAATGGCTGTACAGAACATCCCACATACAAGGCATTACATTTATTTAAATCCAGTGTAGTTCTTTGTATTGTGTCTGATAATCTGTTTGTATGTTTTGTCCATCCAAGTGCAGGCATGAAGACGAGCCCCAGATAAATGTATTCCTGTACAGAATGCAGTTCTTTTTCCTTGATCATAGTCAGCATAAATCAAAATGAGCCTTGAACAAGATTTCATTTGTTTTTACACTATGCAGCTTTCACATAGAATATGCATTTTTCGGATGGTGAGAGTACTGTAGTGAAGTCATTTGCAACTCAAGCCATGCAATAACAGCAGGCTATGAATGAAAATACTGCTTAACTATTTTGATACTGCAAAAATATTTAACCAGGCAACCTGCCAGAGGAGGGTGCAATCATTTCTGAAGAACCATTTTCTGAGTTGGTGATGACAAAATTGAAGAAATGCAGAACCAAGCTAAAAAAAATACCTCGCATGCAAAAAGTCCAGAAGGTATGGTCTGTGGCTAAGGGTGCTGTCACAGTCACAGTCAAAGACTACAGCTGCAAAACACCATGAAAAAAGGAGTAAGGCCAATGCAAAAATAAATGCAATGTGGATGAATGGAAGATAAGGAAACTCTAGACTTCATCTGGACACATGCCTTCAGTCACATGTAAAACACTCATGGGCCCTCTACCCTCATATTTCCTGTCTCCCATGCAACCAGTCCCACTTCTCTGGATATTGAGATGCCTGCAATAACTGCTAGGTCTGCTGCTGCAAACCTAACCATTAATGAGCCTAATCTGGCTCTGACAGATTCAATAGCCAACACCATGACCAGTTCTTCATCTTCTAGTGCCAACTCCCACACTGAAAGAAAAAATACAACCACATACAGACAAGCCAGTTTTGTGCTTTTTATTATTCAGGGGCATTTTATATTGGACAAGACACATTAGTTGACAAAAAATAAACAAGTATTTCATTTTAAATTTTTGCAGCAGAATAAGGATGGCAAATTTTCATGGCCATGCCACCAGAACAGTGATGAAATTAAGGGAATATGCATATTTTTAATGAGCCAGTAACACTGATAGGACAAGGAAGACTGCAAATATTAAAAGATGAGCTGCAAACAATTGTTGCAGAATATGATAAAAGTGCTGTAATTAAAACAGATTTGGGGGAGTAATTGCACCTTAGACCATTTCTGAATTGTCATGTATGTAAATATTATAAATATGTAATGCTTATTTTAAAAGTTTGCTATATTTTGCTGATTAGATGTGAAGAAGTAAACTTTTTTTTTAAATGTACACACTAGTTTGGTGTCCCCTGTTGCATGCACCACACCGTTCTTTGTCTATTGTTGCAGATGTCATGCTGTCTTGCTTTTCCTTAAATATCTGTTAGTAAATTATCTTACTACATGGTTATATTTCCACCTTTAGATCAGTGCCATGAAATACTTATCAAAATTTCTCTACTGTGGGTTTGTAAAACTGACCCTTATGTCACACTTAGGTGACCCTTTTTCATGAACATACCCTCCTCCCAAAACCTCTACACTAGATAAAGTGTTGCCTTTGGAAGGTGAAATGATTTTAACAAACTCAAATGGATGCTGGTCCAGTGGCACAGAGGGCTGAGATGCTGGACACCTTACCTCACACTATGCTGGTGACCCGGGTTCAGGAATGACCTTGGGTCATCGGGATGCCAGTGTAAGGGGGATGGCAGAGCGGGATTGAGCATGCTGGTGATCAGCACTCCTCTCCTGAGGGTGGTGAGGGTGGGTTGGTGCCCCCCATAGTTCTGCTCCCACTGGGTGGAAGTCTGGTGGATGGCGTAGGCAGATAGGGGTCAGCAAAGGCATTGGTAGGTGGAAGAGGCTGAGCTGATGCCATGGTGGGTGAAGCATGCCTCCACACAATTGCATGCCCATGTGCTGGGGCCTCACGGGGTCAGGGGATAAAATCATAAAATAATTGAATATGTGTCCCCGCTACCAGTTGGTGGGAGCAGACGATGGGGACCAACAAGCTTGATTAAAAAAAATAAACCTCAAATGGAGTAGTTTCCAGAGTTGGAAGAGTTTCTACAATGGTAGCTGAGATCCAGTGGGGAGTAAGGGATGCTGAAAACACAGCAGAACCCTAGTAATTATCAATCAGCTCAAGTACTGATACCTGAAATGAAATAAATACTTTGTGAGGTAAGCTTCTCATTCAAAATGTTGATCAACAAGTTATATAAAATGGACATTAAATTAAATTCAAAGTTCAAGCATGTGGAAGATCAAGCATAATACAACTGATAACTCTAACAAAATTGAAATGTAGACTAAAGAAAATGTTGAGCTTAAACAAAAATTGTAAACAGCAGCACTAATTGCTGAATCATTAATTCAGAACTCTGTGGCTACTTCTCATATACTTGAGAACATAGAGGACAAAATAAGACCACGCCTGTGATTTTTGGGAATGCTACAACTAGAGATCTCAATTTACACAACTTGGGATCTTGTTAAAAATGTCTTAGTATCTGAATTTAAATACACCAAAACATACATCCCAAAGCTGATAAAAGTCTTTCACATTCCACAAAGAAAATATCTGATTGTGATACAGCACCAATCTGAAAACTTTCAACCATTGTTGTTCTATTTGCTTTGGGTTGGTATTGAGAACTGATTTTGAAATCTACATTAAGGTAGCATATTCTTATAAGGGTAGTAAAGTATATGTGTACCCTGATGTGGCACCCCAAACCCAGCAATGACACAGAAGGTTCCTGCAATTTAGAGAGGAAAGCCTTGGTCTTGAGGTCAATACTGCATGTTACATCCATGCAAAGCAAGAGTGATTTTGGATGGCTTTCATAAAATCTTTTCTGGTATTTATCAACTTGTTAAATTTGCCAAGATCTGCAGAGCTACCAAAGCTACAAGTAATAGCAACCATACCTCTGATGAGGAAGAGTTTAAAAAGATGGATACAGTAAGCTCAGTTTCAAAAATATCTGAAACAAACACCATAGTGGAAAATATTTCTCAGTTAACAATTGCCATGAATTCTAAACCTACACAAATTACACTAATGGATACTGCTCAGTAGGATGTGTAACTTATAGCCCTAGTTCAGACTGTGTAGGTGACATTACCATCAACATTCATACTGATTATATTATCAGATCATAACAGTCAAGATAAGTGTCTCTACTTATAAATTCAAGCAAAAAGCTATTTAATTATTGTTTTTAATACTTTAAAATTGCAGTTTCAATTCCTAACTGCAGGATTACTTCAGTCTCTAATGTTTTGTATAGTATACAGTATACAGTACACTGGACCTAATTCTAAGACTGTTGCTATAAAAGTTTAAACCATGAAATATGATATAATACAGCTGTCTGGTTATGGGGACATATATTTTTTTAAAACATATACAGAGTGGTATTCATATTGCACTACTTCATGACTATGAAATAAATGCAATTCTTCTTGTATAATGTGAAGAGAGTTACTCCACAGATTTCTTTTTTTTCTTCCTTTTTTTAACCCTTACATCCCTCCAAAACTCCCTAACTGGATTTATACTGTGTCATTTTCACTAAGTCTTTTGTTTATTATAATAGGGATATGGTGGGATCTGTATTGATTATAGGGATCTATTCATGTAATTCAGCACATTACCTTAATTTACTCTGCATAGTTTATATTACAAAATTGCTTTAATAAAAATAATAAAAAAGAAGATGCAACAGCTGTAAAGAAGAGATAATCTTAAGAACTGTTGCCTTCAGTATCTATACCACTGGTGGAAAACCTCCAAAAGTTCCCCTTTAATTGGAAAATTGATTTAACTGATGAGGAACTGTTATTATTTAGGAAAGATGCTGGTAGCTTGCAGATTAGAGACAAACATCAGGAAGATTATGAAATATTTTGACACCATTTAAAGTAGGATCAAACCAGAATCCAACAGAAACAATTTAGACACACCCTTTATATGGCCAAAAGTGAGAAAATTGTTGCATCATCCCCCCCAACAAAATTATAATTCTGCTGTATCAGAGATCTAATAATTCAAAAATTGAATAAAATGAGTGACATTAACAGACTTTCAATGAAAAGACAATGTCTGGTGGAATTACTAATAAAGGAAACAAATGGATTGCTAGAACAAGTGCTGAAATCCTGTTACAAAATCTAGCATTTAATTTGTAAAGGGAAAAAATGCAAAAGCTACTGTAGCAAGTAATCAAAGTCACCAAAATAAATTAATAAGCGTTCATCCAATGGAGACATGTGTCAAGTCAATTAAAAGCATCACATAGGAAATGAAAAACAATAACAAGTGGGAAGCTAAGAAGGTAGTGGGAAAACATAAAGATATTGAAATCCAAGCAAATAAATTCATATTCAAGGAAGGCATAAATCTTTAGACAGAAGGGCTCAACCAAAAGTTTTAATTCACCTAAGAGAGGAAGGTATAACTGAAATAAAGTAAAAAAAAAAAAAAAAAAAGACAAGGGAGGTAGGGAAATGTGAACAACTTATCAATAAAACACATAGAGCCGGATATTCAGAAATGTGCCAGAGCCCAGTGCAAGTCTGGTACAGCACAAATCCAGTGTGCACTAGCGCAACAGGAGCAATATTCAGAGATGGCGCATGCCATAGTGTGCCAGTGCAACCTGGCTGAATACGGCACAGATGCGCTATGGCGTAATTGGGAATGCACCACGGTGCAAGGAGAGGTGTGCCATGGTGCAAGTATAGGTGCACCATGACGCACACACACGCACAGTTGTGCCACAGCAGCAGAGCGACGTGAGGGGGGCATGGCACAGAGAAATGACCCAGGGACAGAACCAGGGAAGCACAGTGACAGACCACAGGAGGCCACCACAGGTTGGGCACAGCAGAGTGTGAACAGGCACCCACACCCCTGCCCCAGAACACAACAGTGGCACCAAAGTGAGGCAACAGGAGGTGCCAATGGCCAACAGAGGGCCACAAAGAGGACGCCTGCAGGCTGCATCCTCCTCCTCCTCCAGACACCTAGGAGAAGGGACAGGACAGGCAATCAGTGAGTGCAGTGTCCCAAGAAATCATGCCTAACCACTGGTGCATAGGGCAGTGGGAACACACACCCCCACAGGGCCTGAACAGGCCACCCGCATGGGGATGGGCCAATGTCTGCCAGCAATGTGGCACACCACAACAGTGCACAATGGTGGTCCCTGCCGCACAGTAGCCACCTAACTGCACAATGTCAGTTGTATGGTACAGTGCCCATGCAGCACCACAGCATCAACAGTGGCAGCCATGTACACACCCTCCCCACCAACAGCTGGCATATGAATACAATGGATGTACCACAGTGGCAGGCACCATGCACAGTGTAACACACACAGCTGCCACGGTACATGGCACAGGCAGCCATGCCTAGATCCATGCCTCTGCTAACCCCCCAATACAAGTGTGAAGGCCCTTGACAGTGCCTACCTGCTCTCCGTGGTCCCTCTGGTGCTGGGGCTGCTCCTGCACCACCTCCGCATCCTGCTGCAGCCTGCTGTCCTGCTGTGGCTGCCACCACAGCTGCCCTCTGGTGATTCTCAGAGCCTGGGAATGGAACATAGACAGGAACACATAAGTACATTGCCACAGCAGCTGCCCCCCCGCACAGTGTGGGCCCCTGCCTGGCATGGTCTGCACAGTGGCATGGCAACATAAGCAGTGGTGGATGATGCATCCCTGTGATGCACACAATGACAGCACACTGCCCTGTGGGAAATGCCAGGCAGCCCAGTCAACACCACAGTACAGCACTAGGGCATACATGCATGCTGGGCCTACTCACCTGGCTGTGGCACATGCCCATGCCTGACATGCACCTACAGGCATCCTAGGTGACCTAGATCCCTCTGCATCAGGTCCCCATACCAGTGCCAACACTGCTCACTGGCCCTAGCCACCCCAGTTCACTGCACTAGAGTGGCAGCAATATCCTGCCACATAGCCACATGGGGATGCTGTAGTGAGGCCTGTCCAAACAGCTGGGGTGCATGGGGCTGGCACAGGCCACTAGGTTGGCCAGCTCCACCTGCATCCAGTTACTCACCCAACGTGACCTGCGCTGCACCATGTCCCTGCTGAGAACCATAGAGCAAAAAGGTGGCCATAGCCACACATGTCCACAGCATGCACCAGATGCACAGGCCAAGGGGATATGCACCATGTCCACCAATCGCACAATGGAGAAGATGCACGACATGGGCGTGGCTGGGTGGGGCCCCATTTGTGGGGTCAGCTAGGGTCAGAGGTCACTACAGGGGTCAGAACATGGTCACGCACTGTGCGCCAACTGCGCAATAGCATACATGGTGCACAGAATGTGCCATGGATGCTATTGCAGAGTTAGCGCACAGTGTGCAATAGGCAGTGGTGCACCACACAGTGCAGGTGCACAGCATCAATGCACACCATGCATGCATACGCATAGTGCCACGTCATGCTCTGAAGCAATCATCTGACTTGCTCCAGAGCATTCTCATTCCGAACGGTGCAAATATGCGATATTCAGCTGCCGCATGCTAATGAGCTCATCAGCCAATGCATGATGCATTGGGGGCATTAGCATATCATTACCGTTGCTCCAAAGTCCATTTGCATATGATGCACCATAAAAGTGCCATGGAACGGCACAGGCCATGGACTGGTATTGCATTCTTGTGAGGTAAGTTGCACATGGTGCTGGAGCACACTGAGCACAGAGGGCACAGCAAGGGGGATGGCAATGGGTGATGCAGCCACTGAAACACTGTACTGTCCATTACCACAGGAAGCAACATGTCAGAACCTGAGGAGGCTGGGGAGCATGGTCCTGCTCGCAAGCACAGACCCAACTTCACAAAAGCAGAGTCAGAGACCCAGTTTGAGGCATACCTCAACAGGGAGCCACTCTTGAGCGGTGCCATGAGCACACCACAGGCCAGGGCTGGGGCATGGGTGGAGGTGGCAGAATGCGTCAACCAGCAGGGCAGCCACCAGTGGTCAGTGCAGGAGGGCTGCAAGAAGGTGGCCATTGACAAGAGGCAGATCAAGGAGAAGGTGGCAGCCATCCATGCAGCCCAGAATGCCACTGGAGGGGGGCCTGCAGATGTGCCACAGCTCACGGCACAGGAGGAGCTGGTGGCAGCCATCTTGCACCACAGCACCGTGGATGGTGTACCTGGCAGTGGATTCCAGACAGGTGGCAGCCCATCCCTGCATGGTACGTATGGTGGCAATGCACAACACGTTGTGGCAAAGTGGGGTTGGGGTGGGTGGGGGGCACGTGTGGCCACTGCTTCATTGACACACCTGCTTTATCTCCAGCACCAGCATGCCTGTGAGTGGAGGATGAGGCACTGGCAGCAGCCATGGAGGCAGGAACAGCCTCAAATGACCAACCATCTACCTCCATGGGCACCCAGAGGCCTGGGAGGCCACAGCACACCACCACTGTCCAGCCGGATGTCCTGGGTATGGGGTCAGATGAGACCATGGATGTGTTTCTAAAGAATGCCAGTCTCAGCGTCCTGTGCATGAAGACACATATTGGGGCATGGTCCGACACCGATGATGACCTCACCATAATCCTGGACAGCATGGGTGGTGTTGTGGGAGAGACACCCATACCAGGCACAGACAGTGTGTCCAGCGACCTGACAGCAGGGGACCAGCTGCCTGCCACCCCTGCAGATGCCGCTGTGTGCACTGTGACAGCTGTGCAGTGGTGGTGGTGGTGGTGGTGCAACTGTGCAGGCACTGTGCAGTGTTCAGTGGCAAGAGGGACAATGACAGCAGGCTGCTGGTGCCACTGGGAAGCTGGACGCAGGGTCCACCACCAGGGCACCAGCTAGGGACATACCCCAAGAGGACCCCACTGTGCAGCGTCCACCTGACGGGGGGCTGTGCAGCATGGCTGGGCACCACAGGATGGTCAGTGTCCCACCCAGAATCCCCAGGATGCTAACCCAATGGCAGAGCACATCTGTTTGCTCCGGGCTTCCATTGAGCAATAGGTGCAGGTTGCCACTGGACTGCGTGCACTGTACAAGGAGGTGCATCAGCTGGCCAAGCAACACAAGAAGGGCATTACGCAACTCCTGGTTGGGATGCTATGCATGCAGGAGGCCACAATGGCTTCCATGGATCACATTGCTCACTGCATGCAGGATGCCATGACTGCATCCATGGATTGCATTGCACAAATGGTCACAGATGGATTCATGCTGCTGGCTGCCACAGGGCATGGCCAGCCACCGTGGACCCCACACAGTGAATTGCCCACCCCACAATCCCGGCGTCAGGCTACACCTACACTGTCGATGCCGGGCTCTGCTGTTGGCATCCCAGGCACACCTGGGGTGGGCCTGTTTGGGCACCTACACCCCCCCGTGTGAACCCGGTCATGGTCTAATGGGTCAACCCTTGGGGGGGCTGTTGCAAACACCCCCTGTGGCTGATAGGCAGCCTGTGGCAGCCAATCAGCCCCAGTGCGGCTGCCTCCATGGCCATGGTGGCCAGGGTTCCATGCGGCAGCCCTGATGTGCAGCCCACTCTGACCACAGTCTGCTGCTGCTGCCCAGTGCGTGCATGGGTGGCATGTGTATGTGCATACCACTGGTGTGGCTCCTGTGTGTCGCACCACATGCTGCCTGTGTGCATGCTTGCCCAGCTGCTGGACAATGTGGCCTAGGCATGTTGAGGGCTGATCTGCACCAGTTGTGCCCATGCACCGGTGCTATGCATCTGATCCTCACCACATGCCAATGCCTGTTGTGTGTGTGTGTGTGTGTGTGTGTGTGTGTGTGTGTGTGTGTGAGTGTTGCTGTGTGCTGCACTGTGTAGTTGTGCATGGTAGTGTGCAACCAACTCCCCTGACCCTGCACCACACCTCTGTGTGTGCATGCCCATTGTCATGCATACACCTGCATGTGTGCTATACCTGTGTGTGTGGTTCATGCATGGGTTTAGCGCCACCTACCTTCCTGTAGCATAGTGCTCCTGTGCAATAGTGTCACAGTGTTGTCAGGCCTGCCTCATCAGCTGTGGATCCCTCCGCCTGGGGGGCTGTCCACCTCCCTCTGGCACATTGCCTCCATCATCCCCACTACTGTCACTCTCATCAGCCTTAACAGCTATCCCATGATGAATAGCCATGTTGAGCAGTATGCAGCAGCCCAGGAATAGGCCACAGGCTTTTGAGGGGCTGTACTGTAGGGCACCCCCGGACCTGTCTAGGCAATGGAAAAAAGCCTTTAGCATTCCAAATAAATGCTCAATGATGTTCCACGTGCTGGCGTGTGCCTCGTTGTAGCGTTCTTCAGCTGGGGATGATGGGCGCCAATAGGGGGTGAGCTTCCAGGGCCTCAGTGGGTAGGCACTGTCATGTATGTGGATAGTGACATAGTTAGCTCTCTGTCTTCCCTTGCTGTGCCCCTTGCCTACCCTGATGTCTCGCCTGCTTGCCCACCCCTGCCCTCCCCATTCCATGGCCCACCCTGCCCATCACGCCTTGCCATCCCACACTCACCCACTAGGTGGCCTGTGGGGATGTCCCTACATTTGAATCTGTGGCACAGCATGGAGCTGTTCCAGATGAATGCATCATGTGCACTCCCAGGATGTGTGGCACAGACATTGGTGATGTGCCCCGTGGCATCGCACACCACCTGGCAGTTGATACTCGGGCTCCCCTTCCTATTGATGCATGCTAGCCCCTCGAAGCCATGTGGCATGCAGATCCCCACATGGGTGCAGTCAATTGCCCCAAGCATGCCAGGCATACGTGCTACCCTGTGGAAGTCCTGCATGGCTGCTGTACCCTCCACCTGTGTGTTGGGGAAATAGATGTATTCCGAAGCATGTGACAGCAGGGCGTTGAGGAACTGTGTGAGAGGCATGACATGGCTGACTGGGTTATGCCTGTGGTGTCCTCTGTTGGTCTCTGGAAGGTGCCCATGGTGAGCAGGCACATGACAGCTGTGACTTTCATCTCCACAGACATTGCATGGCTCCATCTTGAAGGTGCCTGCATCTCCTCACTGCACAGCTTACACAGCTGCCTCAGAATGGCCCTATTCAGGTGGTACTGGCCCACTATCTTCATGTCGGTGAAGTTCTTAAAGGTGGTGTGGGCACAGCACCACCTGTGTCAGGCATACCACTGATGGGCCCTTCCTCGGCCATGTCGCTGTTCCGCCTGCCCCCTCACACCCCTCATTATGGCCTCCATCATGTATGGCATACTGTCCATGGCCCCTGCTGTCTCATCTCCCCCTGGGCGGTTGGCTGCTGCAGGATGTGTGACACCCTGGTGCACTGCCTGGGACTGTGCCTGCCTGTCCCACTCACTCTCTCTGCCCCTTCTCCCTTTCCAGTGCCACCTCTCTCACGCTCCTTCTGTGGCTGCCTCTGTCTGTATCTATCTTTCTTTCTTTCTTTCTTTCTTTCTTTCTTTCTTTCTTTCTTTCTTTCTCTCGGGTCTCTCTCTCTCTCTCTCTCTCTCCTTGGTGCAAGTGCTGTCTGTGTGCTTGCTCCTGGTATTTGTAGACTCAAGTCTGCTCAGCTCATCTTGGTTTTGCTCCACACATGTGCCATGGTTCCACGGTTGAATATTGCACTCCACTGGATATTCATGGACACACCCCATGCGATTGCACCTTCATTCATTATAGTTGTGCATTGGTGCAATGGTATTTGTGCTGCGAATTGGCTCCCACTGAATATGGCTCCTTGGCACAATTCCGCAATTGCGGCCAGTGCAACTCAGTTGCACCATGTGCAACTGCTTTGAATATCTGGGCCATAGTGTTAAGAACAGTTCAACAAGGTTAAAATAAACCAAACCATGGAATACTGGCCAAACAACACAGTAAAGAGAAAGCTTAAGGAATCTGCTAAGGACCAGCTATCTGCTGTTTATCTGAAAAGAGTTCCACAATGAAACACTGACAATAAAACTGCCTTGTGAGTTTCAATCTATGACCTCTTAAAAGGAGTACTAAAGGATAAAATTAAATGCAGTGATCTGTCTTCTCTCTCTACAGATATAACATTAGATCAACCAAGAGGGTGTATACGTGGAGTCTTAAAGTCTAAACCCCTATATAGTATGGTGTCTGAAAAGGTAACCATCAAAAAACAAGCAACATCAATGAAACATCTAGGTATTATTCTGGCCAGGAATGTACCCCAGAACATAATATCAATTACAAGACAGAAAGTACTGAAAATTGAAGAGGGAATGAAAACAAGTGCACCTAATCCTCAGAGTGGACTGTGGAAAGAGGAAATGGTTTAACCAAGAAAGGCGCACTGAAGCCAAAGCATGTTTCCAGGTGCGACCTGAGAGCACAAGGAAGTTAAGTGACTTGCTCAGGATCACACAGTATGCAAGTGGGGGCTGCTGAAGTCAACCCCAAGTCTCCAGGATTGCAGCTCAGTGCTCTTAATCACTTCTCTATACTTTCTAAAGTACCAAACTCATTATACAACAACCTTCAGTGTTTGAACTAGAGTGAGAGGATGATACAGGACAGCAAGAGTATGATCTATTTCTCTGATAGGTCAAAAATTTCAGTTTGGGAATGCTCTAACAAACATGAACTATTAGACATCTCATGGAAACATCTCTTAAGAGAAAAAGTAATAAATTAGTGATTATGTGTTGGAATATCTCAGGATTATTCACTAAATTAAGTGTGGACAAGAAAGATCAAACTTTTGGTATCTTAAAGGCTATGAACCGTTTGAGAATGTAGGGAAAAAAAGATAAAAAATATGGAAGGGCTAAAGGTGAGTTGTTGACATTAATAGCCACCCAACAGCATCGGTAAGCTGAGGCATTACACCTAGGAACAGCTTATTTTAGTTACTGTAATTATAAGTGAAGGATCTAAGACTTTAGATGCAATAATAAGTACATATATGCAACCAGTTATATATGGGAAATGTATGTACCAAACAAAAACAATTAACAGAACTAATAGAATTTATAAAAGTAACATGCAGTAACTGGCAGTATACCCTAAGAATTTAGAACTATGGGCTGTGAATAAACTTGATATTTCTGACAGACCTGGGCAGGGCTGCAGCTATGAATTTTGGGGCCCCGGACAAGTCACTTGAAATGGGCCCCTGTTTTCCAAACCAGCTAATGCCAGGGGTAATGCTAGCTCCACAGGTGGGCCCCTTCTGAGCTCGGGGCCCCGGACAACTTCCCCACTTCCCCCCCCCCATTACTGCGGCTTTGAATCTCCACTTACATACTGTGTGACCCTTAGCAAGTCACTTAACATATCTGTGCTCCGGGGAGATGCCTGGAATGGCTCTTTGGCTCAGTGTGCCCTTCCCAGCCAAAAATTGTGAACTAAAATAAAAATAAAATAAATTACAAGGGCTCGGTTTTCAAACCATCAGAAATGGTGCATGGTGCTTGCACCAACAAGGACTAGTGCAAGGGGCATCTTGTGCTGCACCATTCACAATTCCTGACTTTCAGACACCCCCTGCACCAGCCGGGCTTGCACCATCCTTGCACTGGATGCACCGGTGCGGCAAGGCAGAGGGGAGCTTGTGCCAGGGTAGAACTACAGCATCCTCTTAATTGGGATTCTGCAAATCCTTCCAACGAGTGCACAGAAAACCAGATTTAGACCAGCCAGGAGCTAGTCTTACAGCCTGTGCACCATCCACATAAAGCACATATAATTTTTGTTCCCTTAATACAGTGTATTTTTCAATACGATGGCTTACAACAAAGCAGTTATCAGATCTATTGAACCCTGTCCTAAAGCCATCTTATAAAGCAGCTTTTGACACAGTTAAAGGAAATATAGTATGGGGAATAATAAAAGAAAGGGGAATCAATTCTCAGTTTAATAAATATTATTTGAACTTTATACAAAAGCACAGGGGCCAGCGTTCATGTTTTTATTTATTTATTTATTGGAATCTTGGATAACACCTTTGAGCTAAAAGCTCATTTACAAAGGTTCCATGTCATAAGGCAATAGACAAGGTACGTAGACATTACAAAACAGATAGGGGTATATACAGCAGGCAAGTACATTATGGTACATACAGATACAGATTCAAGCAAGTACAGGTAAAATACATCAGGTAGGAGAGATCAAATTTATTGCAACAGTACTAAGAGCATACGTAAGGTGGACAAGCAATTTATAGTGGTAGCTGAGATTTAGAGCATGCAGGTAGAGTTATGGAGGGTCAGAAGTGGTGGTGACCAAAGGAGGTGAGGACAGAATAGATGAGAAGCAGAGGAGGGTGAGGGCAGAGACAAAGGGTGACAGAATAAGGATTGAGTAGTCAGAGGTTGGGATTGGATAGAATCTACCGGTTAAGTAAGTAGGTGATAGGGCAGGGATGGGTAATGTGGGAAGAGAGGGATAAGGGAAAGGGGTTTTAAAGTGGGGGTGAGGTGAGGGAGAAACAGGCAAGGGGTGAATATTGGGGGATTAATATTTGTGAAGAAAGCAGGAAGGTGGGGGGTAAGAGGGACATGGAGTAAGTGCTCAGTGGGGTCACACCAGGTAGGGGAGGAAGTGGGGGGCAGGGGTGTTATGCAGGACAGATAAGCTATCAATAACAGTAGGATTAGGCACAGGTGACAGTTACAGTTATTAAGAGTGGCCAGGTACTGTAGCAGCTTGGCCTTTAATGGGCTTAGTTTCGTTTCCTCAATCAGCTCAGAGTTAAAGGGGCACTGTCAGCTTTACTCCTTCGTTTTTACCCTGATACAAAATGACCACTTCACACTGATTAAATATTTACTGCAAGAAACCCCCATGTGGTTGAAATAAATGAATATTTACCATGTTTTCATTTTCTGCCTTCATTTCTTCATCATCCCGATCAAGTGTCCGCATCCCAGAAGCACATCCAAGTTAGAGCAGCAGGGCTGGCTGGAGGCAGCGTTCGCCACTGCAAGTTTTAACATTGCTGTCCCTAAAGAATCATAATCCAGTGCCTTGTATGTTGTATATAAATGCTGCTGCCATCTCCACGACAAACCGAGCACTGCAAATACTAAAAGTTCCTATTTTAAATCCGAGTTGAAATTCTGGGCATGCGCACCAATTGCACACTCTTGCACATGCACGAGATCTTTGTCCATGATTCTTGAGAGCATGCCTGGGATTTCAGCTTGGATTTAAAATAGGAACTTTTAGTATTGCAGTCTTTCGATTCATGAAAATAAACTTAACATAAGGCACTAGATGCATTAAGAACACAAAAAAAATCTGCTCAACACCAACAACCCGTATTCTTTCGGGGCGTCGGACACTTTAAATCAGGACAACTGAAAATAAATGAAAAGAAAAGAAAAAACTTATGGTAAATATTTCGTTTATTTCAACCACATAGAGTTCTGCAATATTAATCAGTGTCAATACCAAAAGTAGTGCATTTGTATCGAGCATAAACGAAAGGAAATAAAGCTGACAATTGCTTAAGGGAATTAGTCAGCAGGGGCCCTGTATTCGAAGGACCATTGCCCTGAAGTGAGAGTCGGTGGAATGGGGATAATAAAAGCAGATTTTCTCGACCCCCTAGTTAGTCTGGAGGAAGTGGAGTTTCTTAGCAGTTGCCTCACTCCAAGAGGAGCAAGATCTAGGGTGAATTTTATAGCTAATAGACAGGCTTGGATCTGAATTCTGCTATTCAAGTTTAACCAACGAGTGCTTAAGTATGGTTCACAAGTGTGAGTTAAATGGTCCGCACCCAGGACTAGTCTGCAGACTTTGTTTAAGACTATCTTGATTTACCTAAGTGCTGTATCGGTACCGGCTCCGTAGACTACCAGTCCATAATCTATGATAGAGAACATTGAGCTGTGAACTGCAAACTTGATGGCACTTTCAGTGAGTCACTGCCTATGCCAGTAGAGCTGACTTAGTCTGGCACTAGCTGCCTTGCTAATATGGTCTATGTGCTGGCTGTAGGAGAGAGAGCTGTCAAGGTAGACACCAAGGCACTTAATGGTGGTGACAATTTTGAGTGTATCAAACTTGTTATTGTAGATATTGAGGTGATGTGACATAACGGTTTTGATGGGAAGCAAACAACATTGTTTTAGTCTTGAGGTGGGATATTCAAAGGTGTGCGCATGGCACAACAGTGTGCCATGCACAACACACTAATCTTGGCCTTAATAGTCAAAGGGAAATTTACTCCATGCAAATCCCGATCTACTGGGCACACCAGTAATGTATGCAACACAAGTGTGGGGGCATGCCAATGCATATCCAGCACATCCCGATATTCAGCCGGGATGTCGCGGTGCATGTCTGAGCACCGCCCACCTAGCGCACACAGGGGTGAGCGAGTGTTCCCAAAAAATACAGGAGCAAGAATGGCCACCCACAGGCTGGCTGCCCATATTACTGGGTGCAACACGGCAGCTGCCAGCTGTGGGTGGCCACCCGAGCCCTGGCGGCACTGTCCGGTGGCGTAGCACTTCCCCAATGCCCGATCACCGGCTGTAATATGTACTTAACTCCCTGGTGGTCCAGTGGACCTACCTCCATGCCTGATCATGGGCTGTAACATAAATCAAACTCCCTGGTGGTCCAGTGGACCTACCTCCATGCCCGATTATGGGCTGTAACATAAATCAAACTCCCTGGTGGTTCAGTGGACCTACCTCCATGCCCGATCATGTGCTGTAATGTAAATCAAACTCCCAGGTGGTCCAGTGGACCAAACTCCATGCCCGATCATGAGCTGTAATATATATTTACTCCCTGGTGGTCCAGTGGACCGAACTTCATGCACGATCGCAGGCTGTAAAATTTAATTTACTCCCTGGTGGTCCAGTGGTACCTGTACCTCCCTCCCAACCTGCCCACTCACACCCACCACCCCGCTCTCCCCGGTCAGTGGTGGGTGGCAGCACCTCACCCTCAAGCTGCCTGGCTGCCTGCTGACTGACAGCGTACAGTATAAGCTGTATGCCCTTTGGTCCACAACATGGGCCAATGGGCATGAAGACTCACTGTACACCTGATCCCAAAATGAATGGATCCATTCACATTTGGGACTAATATAATACAATATAGTCTACATATGCCTTGAACCATCGACCATACGCCCAATATACACCGTCATCGGCGGCCATCCAGGCAGCGCAGGGTGCTGCCACTGCTGAACCGGAGGGAGGGGTGGTGGGCGTGTGAGGCAGGTGGAGGAGGACAGTACCACTGGACCACCAGGGAGTAAATTGAACCTTACAGCCCATGATCGGGCACAGAGTCTCAGTCCAACTGGACAACCAGGAGAAGATATATTACAGCCCACTTTCAGTGCATGGAGTTCGGTCCACTGGACCACCAGAGTACATTGAACATTACAGCCCACGATCGGGCAATGGGGCACGTTGCTGGTGAGGGGCAGGGGGTGTCAGTCCACGACAGCTGCAGACTGGCAGGCACCAGGCACAAGTCACAGGGGATCAGTGCACCTGCATGCAAATGGGGCCACAATGACATGCAAATGGCCCCATTTGTGCCTTGCATACATTATGGCCCCATTTGCACGTCCACTTCTGAATATCACAGTTGCTGCACCTAGCGCAATGGCACTTGCGCTAGCGCATCCCCTACTCCTCTCTGGCAACTTGTGCTGGCACAGTGCCACTGCACCATGCACACTGTGGGTGACCACGGTGCCATATTCAACCGTGCGGAGCCATGGCGTAGCACCGTTGAATATCGTCCAGACCACTCCCTGGTGCATCTCAGTTGCACTGTGCCCAGCTTGCACCCCTGCCTGGGGAAGTTCTGAATATCCCACCCTTGGTGTAGATGAACAAGAGCTTAGACTGAAGGAACCAATTTTCCATAGCAGTAAAGTCGTCCTGCATGCCTTTTTCCAGCTCTTCCAGAGTAGAGTGACACATGTAGAGAACAGCATCATCTGCATATAGAAGGATCTTATTCTGACAGACTTTGGGGAGTTCATTTAGAAACAGGCTGAACAGCAGGGGGCCCAAAATGGAACCTTGGGGCATCCTTGTGTTGACATGCTGATGGTTGGATATAACATCGAGAATCTTGACCTGTTGGGCCTAATGGGAAATCATCAAAAATAATACCCACTGGAAGAGGTGTAAGGCAAGGCTGTGTGATGGCCCCAACATTACTTTCTTTGTATCTAGATGGGCTTTTAAGTAGGATTGAATTACTGGAATCTAATACCCCAGAAATCATGAACATCAGCTGTGGGGCACTCACCCATGCTGATGATATTATTCACTTTTCTCTCACAAAATATGGGTAACAAAAAAGATTAATCTTCTTGAGGAATTGTCCAGGTATCTAAAACTACAAGTAAATATTACAGAAACACAAGTATCCATGTTAGGAACGGGATCAAATACAGGAAACTGGTCTTTGGAAGAGGGGAACTTACACCTGTGAGTGAATATGCTTATGTAGGCATTGTCTTCACATCTAAAGGAAAATTGGAACAAGCATACCAGTAAAAATGTGAAAAATCTTAAAAAGACAGCTTTTGCACTGGAAATGTTCAATTACGCGGTTGGGCGTCTTTCATTAAAACTATTGCTGGAGGAAATAAAAGTGAAATATCTAGCACAATTAACTTATGGAACTGAGATTTGAGATAGTAAACAAAGAGAAAGTTTACTCACTCCAATATACAAGGTGCTTAGGAAAAATGTAGGGGTTGGTCATTCCCTTCCCTCTGTTTACTTGAGAGCCAGACTTGGACTGGATAATATTAATTTGTTGTTTGACACTAACAATTTTAATTTTTGGTTAAGGTTAACTAGCCTTTCAGTGGAAAGGATGGCAAAAAAGTGTTTATTGGAAAAGGAAGATTGGTGGAAGATGAATTGTTTCAAATCCAGGTGGTATAATATAATATTGAACTTACTGGAGAAATATGAATTATCTTATCTGTTAAGGTATTACAATAATAATATACTGATAAGCAAACAGTATGCATGATTTATTAATAGGAAAATAAAAGATTACTGGTTGGAAATTGATAAACAAGAAATAAGGAATTTGAGGTTTCTCAAAGTGGTATGCTGACAATAACGATAAATTTGAGTTCCATTACTATTTAGAAGTATTGACTGATAGAAAACTAAAATGCATGTTTACAAGGCATAAACTTTAGCTTTTTTGATAGTAATTTTCTCTGGGCTAGGTATGATAAATCTCATGTCACCTCCCCAAATTGTGATTGTGAAATTGGTGGCCTGGTGGACTTGTTCCATGTCTTTCGGTCATGTAAATGGTATGAGACAAATTGTAACTACCTATTGAAAACTTTATGTATAAATACAGTATTAATAAGGAGCCTATGGAATTGGACAAAAAATTATTAACAAGAATTCTGCTTACTACAGGTGATGTGTTTACAATTAGACGCTTGGCAAATTATTTTGTTTATGTAATGCAAAGATTAGAAAGAAAAGGATGTGCAATAGTTAGGAAAGTTCATGATAAAATTATGTATTACATCAAAGAAAAGTAAGAGTGTAGAAGGATTGTTATATCTGGAAGCTGTTAATATGTGGGAAAGATCAAATATTAAATATGTGTGATATATCTGCAGATGTTGATATATTTTTTGCTAATTTATCCAAGTTTTAATAGAATTATATATGATACATTTGTGTATAAGTTGTGTTATTTTGTATTGTAATAACCCTGTGTTGAACACATAAAAATTACATTATTGTGGCATACATTGTGGCCTGTGCACCATTCCAAGTGCCATGGCATAGTGGGAGGTGGTCCATGCCCCCAATTGCAGCCATTGCTAGAGAACATCTGCTGCCCTCCCACACCCAGTCAAGTGTCCCAGCAGTGGTGGGACCACAGCTGGTGACACCAGGGCCTCCCCCCACCACCAGTCACAGTGCTACCCCCACACCCAGTGCCTGGCACTCAGGCAGCCTTGCCATTGCCCCACCTGGGGTCCTTCACCACCCCCTCACTCTCAACCTGCCCCAGCCTGCCCTCCATGGGCTCTGCCAGCTGTCAGATGTACAGCTGGTGGGTTCCTGCCACAGCCACCACTGCTGCCTTGACTTCAGCAAAGCATTCAACACTGTTCCACATAGGAGACTAGTGAACAAGCTGGGCAGTCTGGGATTGGGTCTCAAGGTGGTGAGCTGGATTGGAAATTGGTTGAAGAATAGATCCCAGAGGGTGGTGGTAAACAGAGCTAAATCCATGGCCTATGGCTCAAAGGTTTTCCAAACTGCTGTTTAAATAAAATAAAATCCAAGGTGGGGGTGGTGACCGGTGGGGTGCCACAGGGTTCGGTTCTTGGGACAGTGCTGTTTAATATCTACATCTGCAACATTGCAGAGAGGCTGGAGGGGAAGGTGTACCTATTTGTGGATGACACAAAATCTGCAGTAGGGTGGACAGCCGGATGGGGAGAGAAGATGAGAAGTGACATAGTTAAATGGAGGAATGGTCAGCTAGGATGCAAAGAAATTCAAAATCATGCACTTGGAAGCAGGAACCCAGGAGAGGTGTACACAATAAAGGGGGAGACACTAGCAGTCACAAAACAGGAAAGGGATCCGGAGGTCATCATATCTGATGACCAAAAGGTGGCCAATTATTTTGCCAAGGCAGTGGGGAGAGCCAGTGGGATGCTGGGGTGCATAGGGAGAGGTACTACCAGCAGAAAAAAGGAGGTCATCATGCCACTGTACAGGCCATTGGTGAAACCTCCTTTGGAGTACTGTGTCCAATTCAGGAGGCCATATCTCCAAAAGGACATAGACAGATTAGAGACAGTTCAAAGAAAGGCAACAAAAGTGCTGCAGGGCCTACACCATAGGTCATACAAGGAGAGATTGAAGGAACTCAACATATATACTCTGGAGGACAGAAGAGAGAGGGGAGACATGATAAAGACCTTCAAGTATCTCAAGGGGATAAACAAGGTACAGGAGGGCAGCATCTTTCAGAAGGGAAGCTGCTTCAGAACAACATGAGAACATGACATGAGACTGGAAGGGAGGAGACTAAGGGGCAATGTGAGAAAATTATTTTTCACAGAAAGGGTGGTGGATGCTTGGAATGATCTGCCCCAGGAGGTGGTGGGAGCAAGTATGGTGGGGGAGTTTAAACATGTATGGGATAGGCATAAGGGAACCCTAGAGGGGGGAAGGATAGGCATTAGCCATTGATCAAGTAAGGTCAGCAGAAGCTAAGTAAAGCTAGGGTGTATTGGTAGACTGGATGAGCCTTGCGGTCCTTATCTGCCATCAGTTTCTATGTTTCTAAGTGCCACAGCTTGCAGCATTCCTTGCCTGTGAACCAGTTGTGTGGCACACAACACAGCTTGCGGCAAACTTATTGAGTTGGTACCAGGACCCCAATTTTTGAAAAATTCAGCACAGGGTCCCTGGTACACCTGAGTTTGCTGCAGTCAGAACCTCAGCACAGGGTGTGCTGATTACAGAGGGTCGTCTAAAGTTGGGCCTTAAGAGTGTAAATTTAATCATTGCCAGAAGCAGAAGAAATCTACATTTAATATTGATAAATGCACTGTGATGCACTTAGGCAAAAGCAATATGCATTATAAGTATAAATTAGATGGAGTAGAGCTCAGAACAGTACAGGATGAGAGGGATTTGGGTATCAGGGCGAGCAATGATCTTAGCTTCAAACTTCATTGCAACCAAGTTATAAAAAAATCTAGTAGTATACTACACTGCATTATTAAACATATTAAAAGCAGAGATAAGCAGGTTATACTACACCTTTATACAGCACTAGTTCATCCTCATATGGAATATTGCACCCAGATTTGGGACCCATGTGGCAGAACAGAAATTAAAGCTCTTAAGAGGGTGCAGAGAAGAGCTACTAAATCAATAAATGGGATTAGCAGGCTAGAATATCAACAAAGGTTAACTTCCTTGGGGTTATACACACTAGAATACTGCAGACTGATGGGTGATATGTGCCTGGTCTATAAAGCCCTTTTCGATGATGAGTTATGGGAGCAGCTGGTGCTTGAGATAAGAGAACAGACGTATAACACAAGAGCACACCCATTACAACTAAAAGGAGCCACTTACCAATCTAACAAGAGAAAGCACTGGTTTAGTATTAGAATTACTAAGCTATGAAATGAGCTCACTGTAGAAGTGATAGCTAGTAAAACAATAATGGAATTTAAAACCCACCTGGGTATCCATCTAAAGACAAACAACATCAAAGGTTACGTTTAAAATTGGTGAGCAATAATGAACCTAAAAAGTCTTTCAGAGCTCTGTATCTACCTATGAGACCTATGAATTGACCAATAAAATCAGCTAAATACCTGTGAATGGAATGTTGCTAATTTCTTAATTCTACCAAGAAGAGTATTCAAGGACACAGTTAAAAATAAGATAGGTAGCAAGCTGTGAAACAGGATGGCTGAATGAGCTGAGAGCTCAGTGCCACCCAGCCACAAATTTGTTCATAATTTAGTCAAAATACCAGCTATCTGGCTGAAACTTAAACAGTGCAAAAAAATCCTGAAGTACAAAGGCTCCGTTTGAAGGCTGACTCTTGGAGTCAGTAATCGTTAAAAGAAGTTGGCAGCTGTGAAGGTGACTGGCATGAAGATGGCTGAGGTAATGGTGGCTCTGGTATACTCTAATGACACCAAAGAGATCAATGGCTTGCTACAGTAGGTCCTAAAAGAAGTAATGGAGTTCAAAAGCTCAGCTGCCTCACTCGAAGAGAAAGTCCAAGAACTTCAACACAAAGCCCATGATACAGAGACATTTTTATCTTATACAGTATGGATGGATGATAAAGACACATGATATGAGTCAGGGATACAGGAGCTGGAGAGACTTGTCAGCCTGCTGCAGGAGAGAGCAGAGGACTGAAAATTAAAACCAAAGCTGATGGAACAATTTACAATTCATCATCTTCCCTGAAGGTGTTGAGCAAGGGACATGGCTGGTTTTCTGCAGTGATAGCCTCCCCAGTCCATTGAGACATATTTGTAAGACAGTCCTAGAAATTGAAAGGGTGCATCAGATACTGGGCCCAGTCCCCAAGGCAGGAGACAGACCTCACTCCATTATTACTGTTTTCTCATGTTTCCAAATAAGGAAAAAATTCTGGCTTTGGAAAGGGATAAGAGACCACTGACCATGAAGGGGCAGAGAGTACATACTGTATCTTACCTGACTACTCCACAGAACCTGCCCCAAGCAGAAAGGCATACAACAGAGCCACGAAGGTGCTACAGGACCTTGTTATCTCCTAAAGGCTTCAGTACTACACAAAATTAAACATCAACTGCAATGGGTTCCCTCATACCTTCCACATGCCAGAGAAGGCTGAGAACTACATTGCCAAGAACTGGCTTGAACATGTTCTTATACTGTAGCAGAACAATGAGGGCAGAGGCCCTCAGAATCATGGAGGGGGCTGCCAAAACTAGCCTAGCTTCTACAAACCCCACCCCCTCACACCTTGAGAGCTACTTGAGTAATCTAATGGACTAGAAAACCTTGAATACTTAAAGGTCTGGTTGACGAGGCAGAGATAAAGATTGAGTCATCCTGTCAATGGTCTAGCATGTAGAGACAGAAGCAGGGACTCAGGACACTCAGTTGCAAGTTCTGATGTCACTCGTGGGCCTGCTTCAAAGCACTCAGGGAAAACTGTGACACTACTTCTTGTGACTCCACTTACAGCATCTCCTATCAAACCACCACTAGCACCCTTGCAGCAGCAAGACAGTGAAGATAATTCATGGGCAGACTGCGTGGCAGCTGACCCAGGCATCACAGGAGCCAGAGGAAGAAAACAACCAGAGTAGGCTGAAGAACATTTATTGACAGAGCTCCACTAAAACTGACACTTTGACAGACCTATCCAGGCTCAGCATGGTCCTAATTGAACTGAACACAAGCATTCATTTCACAATGAACTAATCTATTTCTCTCTGAACCCTAAGGCTGCTTCACCCTGTTACCAACTTGATGATAATGTTTTAATTCCTGTTGCAGCAGAACTTGTAGGTGTTTATTGGACTCATATAATAATCTACAGGGGGAAGCAATCTACTTTGCCCACCTCTGGGGACATACATTTCTTTTAGATGACTTGATACAGAGCTACAGAGGATATTGTGATATTACCAACCCTCTGCCACCAAGTTAGACCTGGCAACCCATATCACAGGGCAGAGAGTCACAGCTGAGCAACAGGCTTGACCACTGTGGCTGTCATCCCCACTATACTTTCCTTACCCCCTCAGGTTGGTGTCCAAAAGACAGAGTAGTTCCTGTGTGAGTGCCTGTAACTCCAATGCCCTGGTCCCTTTAAGCAGAGAAGATGTGGGAGTGGTGTGGGATGGAGAGATGGATCAGGTCTGGCTGCTAATTGTCTGGATCTTTGAAATTATAAAGTTAAGAAACAAAAGTTGAAACTGTCTCACCCAACAAATATTTATTTGACATAAAAAAGCCATTATATTTTTTGTTCAATGTTTCATGAGGCATCACCTCATCAGGAAATTGGTTATTTTCTAGAAGCTATACTCACCAATAAATCTAATAACATTTAGGAAATACATTAACTAAATAATAAAAGCACAAGTATATACAGTATTATGACACAGAATATTAAATACTTTATGTGCTCTGCACCTATTTAAGAATTTACACTGTTTCAACAAGGAGTGTTGATGGATTAGTGGAATATAAATTATAATAAAATCATGCGTAAACTATTTAAAAGTTCAGTGTAATGAGGTAAAATAAAAGTTGGTTTGCGTTGACAAGCATTTAAACTAGCCAAGGGGGGAGGCACTAGAAAGAAGCAAGGAAATCCTAGCCCCCCCCCCAAAAAAAAAGTCAGGGTAATAAGTGAGGTAAACACCAATTTAGAGATGTCTAAAGGGAAAAGGGCAGGGGTAAATTGAGAAAGTGACAAAGGCAATAAGGACAGGGATGGGGCAAAAATGGGTAAGGCCATCAGGAAATGGAGGGTAATGAGTACCAATGCCCATAGTCTGGGCAACAAGATCCCTGAACTGGTGGCCTTAATGGAAGAGGGATGCCTGGATATTGTAGCAGTCGCAGAAACATGGTACACAGAGAACCATGCCTGGGATGTTAACATACCAGGGTACACAACCTACAGGAGAGACAGGGAGGAGAGAAGAGGGGGACGAGTAGCTCTCTATGTAAGGGAAGGGAAGCAACTGAACAAAAGAGTAAACAAGGAGGAGAGGAGACACTGTGGTTCACCTTAGAGACTGGAAATAGTGCCACAATCTGAACAGGGGTTGTATACTGATCCCCATGTCAGGAGGAGGGAATGGACAAGGATATGATAGAAGGCATTCCTAGGATGGCAGAGAAAGGGGAGATACTGTTGATGGGAGACCTGAATATGCCAGATGTTAACTGGAGCACATTTGCTGCAGCTATATCCAAGAGCAGGGCCATTCTCAATGCCCTACATGTGGCATGCCTCAGACAGCTAGTTTTGGAACCCACTCATGAGGGAGCAATCTTAGACCTCATACTCTCAAATGGGGACAGTGAGAGGATCTCAGATCTAGAAGTGGGTAGCCATCTGGGAACAAGTGACCACCAAACAGTGTGGTTCATGATAAACTCAGCTAAGAGTCAAAGCCATACACAAAAGTGAGGGTACTGGACTTCAGGAGGGCTGACTTTGGCAAGATGGGAGAGTGCCTCAGAAAGCACTAGCAAACAGGCTAGAAGGAGGGGTGGAGCAACAGTGGTAAACATCAAAACTGCCATCAGAGAGGCAACAAGCCTTTGTGTGAAGCAACTAAACAAATCAAAACAAAAGAAAAAGCCACTATGGTTCTCAAAAGAGGTGGCAGGGAAGGTCAGGGAGAAAAAAATAGCATTTAGGAAGTAAAAGGAAACACAGAAGGAGCAGGACAGAGAGCTGTACAGTTAAGGCAGAAGGAAGCAGGGAGGGAAGTCAGAATAGCAAAGGCCAAAACTGAGGAATAGATAGCCAACTCAGTTAAGAAGGGGGATAAAACCTTTTATAGGTACATCATGGAGCGTAGAAAGACAAAGGGAGGGATAGTGAGGCTGGGTAGAATGGACGGTGGCTGGGCAGAGAGGGAGAGTGAAAAAGCAGGGATACTGAATGAATATTTCTGCTCAGTATTCACAAAAGAGGAGGAGGAGGAGGAGGTGCCTAATCCAATTAACAGAAGCTGTCTGGATAGGGGGTCAATCCCAGTCCTTTCACAGAAGAAAGAGTTCTGAAAGAACTCCTAAAACTGAAGGTGGACAAAGTAATGGGGCCTGACGGAATTCACCCCAGAATTCTAAAAGAATTAAGGGGAGAACTAGTGAAACCACTGACTACCCTTTTTAACAAATCATGGGAGGATGGTGTGGTACCTGAGGACTGGAGGAAGGTGGATGCGATTCCCCTTCACAAAAGTGGAACCAAGACAGAGGCAAGAAACTACAGACCTGTCAGTTTGACCTCTGTGGTAGGGAAAGTGATGGAATCACTTCTGAAGGAAAGAATTGTTGAGTACCAAGAGGCCAGTGGGGCACAGTACCCAAGACAGCATGGGTTCACAGCAGGAAGGCCATGTCAGATGAAACTAATTGATTTCTTTGACTGTGTGACCAATGTAGTAGACCAGGGAGGGGCTGTGGACATGGCCTACCTAGCCTTTAGCAAGGCATTTGACACAGTCCCACACAAAAGATTAATAGTCAAATTAACCAGCCTGGGAGTGGGTCCCATGGTGGTAGCCTGGATAAAACATTGGCTGGACAATAGGACACAGAAGGTAATTGTAAATGAAGTCCACTCTGAAGAAAGAGGGGTTACTAGTGGGGTACTGCAGGGTTCAGTACTGGATCCAGTCCTTTTTAATGTCTTTATAGGTGACATTGCAGAGGGACTGGAGGGAAAAGTATGCCTCTTTGCAAATGACACAAAGATCTGCAACAGGGTTGATACACAAGGAGATGTGGAAAGGATGAGAAGGACTTGGCAAGGTTGGAGGAATGGTCAGAAGTATGGCAGCTTGATTCAATGCAAAGAAGTGCAAAATAATGCACCTGGAAACAAAACCCAGGGAAGATTACACAATGGGGGAGTAACAACAACAAAATGGAAAGGGATCTGGGGTAATCATATCAGATGACCTTAAGGTTAGCAAGAAATGTGAGAAGGCAGTAGGGAGGGCTGGGGGAATATTGGGATGTATAGGGAGAGGCATCACCAGCAGAAAACAAAAAGTTGTTATTCCTCTGTACAGACAGTTGGTGAAACCCCATCTGGAGTAATGCATCCAGTTCTGGAGACCCCATCTCCCCAAGGACATAGACAGGATAGAGGCAGTCCAGAGGAAGGCAACTAAAATGGTGCAGGGTCTGCAAGAGAAGCCATACAAGGAAAGACGATAGGAGCTTAATATGTGTACCCTTGAAGAAAGGAGGGAGAGGGGGGACATGATAGAAACTTTTAAGTACCTCAGTGGAATCAACAAAGTCCAAGAGGGTAGCATCTTTCAGAAAAAGAGATGGGCAAGAACAAGGGGACACAATTTGAAGATGGGGGGGGGTTCAGGGCAATGTGAGGAAGTATTTTTTTACAGACAGGGTGGTGGACGCACAGAACAGCCTTCCTGAGGAAGTTGTGGGGTCTAAAACTGTGGTAGAATTCAAGAATGCATGGGACAGACATAAGGCAATTTATGTGAGGGGGTAGGAAGAAATAGGCTGTTGGTTAACTAGGATCTGTAGCTTAACCTTTAGGTAGGGAAATGGGCAGACTAGGTGGGCCAAGCAGTCCTTATCTGCCATTAAAGTCTATGGGCCAGATATTCAAAAGGGTTGCGCCATGCGCAACAGGGTTGCGCATGCTCAAGTCCTAAATTGTGCCATTCTGCGATATTCAGCAGGAGGCAGTTGCGCCACAGAAACAGGCTGAGCAACAGCGAATGGCAAATGAATGCATGCTCAACAGAAGGAGGAACCATGATAAAACTGCACAGCCCGATATTCAGCTGGACTGGTGGTGGGGCTCGTGGGTGGTGGGGTGGGGTGGACACTAGCCACCAGGGAGATGTTTGGGGGATCAATTCACATTCTGCTCTGGCGATCGGGCATTTCGTCCACTGACCACCAGGAGATGTTCGGGTTGGGGGCACTTTATCACTGCCCGCGATCTGGCACAAGAGACATGTTCGGGGTTCACTTACTTTCTGCCCGCGATCGGGCACAAGGGACATGTTTGGGGGTTTCACTTTACTTTCTGCCCGCGATCAGGCATTTCGGTCCACTGGACCACCAGGGATGTGAACGGGAGGGGGGGGAGTTTTTAAACATACCGCCCGCGATCGGGCATTTCGGTCCACTGGACCACCAGGGAGATGTACGGGAGGAGGTGGGGGAGCCACATTGCTGCCCGCGATCGGGCTGCAGGGTGCGTTGGTCCCCGACAGCTGCTGTCTGGCAGGCGCCAGGCGCAAGTCCTCTGAGATCGGCGCACCTACATGCTAATGGCATGCAAATGGGGCCATAATCAGATGCAAATGGCCCCCCCTGCGCCTTGCATGAATTATGGCCCCATTTGCATGTCACCTTTTGAATATTGTGATTTTGCGCATGGCGCAATGGGGTACTTGGCCACGCAAGTTGAATGCTCCACTCTGACAACTTGCGGTGGCGCAAGTTCCACTGCGCCATGCACAGTGGCTGTGGCTGGGGGGTGATATTCAAAGGAGTTGCTCAATAGCGCAACTCCTTTGAATATCGCCTCGGCCACACCCCTGTGCAACTATTTTGTGCAGCGCAAGGGCTTGCGCCTCAGAATGGCGCAGTTTGAATATCCAGCCCTATGTTTCCATGGTTTCTGTCCAGAAATTTATAATGGATTAAGGACGCCAACACTCACCAGCATGGGCATTTACAAGCCTGATCCCTTTGTAACTGTAATAATTAAAAATGGATACAGATGCAGGAATACAAATATTACGTATGCTGAGAATGTAATATAATTTTAAAAATATAAAAAAAAAAAACAATTTACAGAAAAGATTGTAAAAGCCTGTTTTCCTGATGAAGTGATATTTTGGTCATGAAACATTGAACCAAAATTTTGTGTTTTTCTGTGTCAAATATTTGGTGACTGAGAGCATCTCAATTTTGTTTTGTAACTGTGGTTTTCCTGATTGGGACAGTTTCCTTATTTGTAATTAGTCCTTTGACTATTACAGGATCTGAAGCTCCTGAGGTGGTTTACCTCTTTGAAACTATAGACACAGCCTCTCTTGAAAAGAAAATCCCACCTGGTGGACAGCAGCCTTTCTGATGATCAGCACCTTGACTCCTCTCCCGCTCCTGTCCTATTCTACATTGCATCATCCTTGTTCTGTGGAACCACCAAGCAAACCCACATGCACAAGTGACTTAAGTCATTGGGACCTTCAGTACAATCCTGAAACTAGCTGCTAATGTTGCGGGGGGGGGTTGACGGGGTAATTCTCAGTTATACCAGTGAAATCCCACACCAGCCACTTTTCCCATCCCCTAGAATGGCAACACACATGGAGACAACCAGGAACATTAAACATTATGTCAGGATGCACCACAAAGAGCATTGTGCTAGATCTACAGCAAGAACACAGGGCGGCACGGTCACGTAAGGGAATCCACATGAACTGTGCATGTGCAAGGGCAGAAGGGTGGCTGGTTCAGTGGCCTTTACCCCCACTTGGACCAAGCTGTCCGGCCCCAAGAAAGAGATTATTGCCTATCAGAAACTGGTTGCACGTTCTACTGAAGCATTTACCACTAGTGTTAATGTTTACTTGGTTAATTTTCAACACTTCCCTGTTCAGAAATATCATGTTCTAGTTAGTCCTGAAACTACTGTTCAGTCACATTAAAGTGCAAAGAAATGATCATAAGATCAGATGCCTGTAGCACTGTGGACAGGAGAGACAAACTGGATTTCTTCTCCACTGAGCTCTAATACTTTAATTTTCAGTGCAAACACATACTCTGCATATGTTTCTGTTGATTGAAAAGCCACCTCTTGTGTTGTGACCCCTCTTCTTTTCCTGTGAATACCAACATGGGTAACTACCACTTTAAATGGATCTAATTGAATATTAAAGTAAATGGGAACCTCATGCTAACTGGCAGCAGTTAGTAATGTTCCTGCTTACAGAAATGAAATTCATACCTCCAAATGACCCATATTTAACTATACCTGAATAAACAATGATGTGAAAAAAGTGTTTTCAGTTATTTTCTTCTTATAGATAACAGTCTGCATAGTTCTCTTCATGGAACTAGTAATTCGGATATATTACTATGCCATGATCCTTGGGCTGGGGGACAAACCATATGAGGAAAGACTGGGGGAGCTCAACATGTATTCCCTGGAGGATAGAAGGGAGAGAGGGGATATGATTGAGACCTTCAAATACTTAAAGGGCATGAATAGGGTGAGTACTGAGGGCATGTTTAAATTAAAGGGGGGGGCACTAGAGAACACAGTCTGAAACTGGAGGGTGGAAGATTCAGGAGGGAAATGAGGAGGAACTACTTCATGGAAAGGGTAGTAGTGAGGTGGAACACACTGCCAGAGGAGGTGATTTCATTGAAATCTGTGGGTAGTTTTGAGAGGGAGTGGAACAAGGTCAAAGGTAAGGTCACAACTGGGGGAAGCTGGTGATGGGGGAGTCAGCAGAAGAGGGGATAAATCAGATGGATGGGCAATGGGTGGGGGCAGCTACAGTAGATTAGACTGGGAGCTGTGCACTCAAACAGACTCGATAGACCGTATGACCTGTTTCTGCTGGCATTTTCGTATGTTTATATGATTTGTGTACAGAAGGCTAAGCATAAGCTGTTCACCTGTATGAACCATGCTTAAAGTTCTGTACACAGACCGTATCATAGTAAAAACTCCAGATCGCTGATTCCATAATGAAAACTGTAACAGAATGTTGCCCACAAAAACAAAACAATGCAAAATACTGTATTTCATGTCACTTTTTATTCAGTGTTTGGTGAATAGTAAATGATGCTAGTGTATAGATAACTTTGGCCTTTCTCAGTTCCTACCCTAAGTAGGGGAGCTGGGGGGTGATAGGGAATAGATGGCCCACCACTAAGGGTGCAAAGAGTGCCAGAGTAGAAGGATGCTGGGAGCATGGTGGGAGCTTGAAATACTTTGAACGAAGATTGCTGTGAGATACTGGTTTTTATTGGAGAAGTGGGAGAAGTTTATTACCCCAAACTGAATCTCGGGCAAAGCCCTCCCATTCAACGTTTGGTGAAGAGTGGATGGTGCTTGTGTATAGATAACTTTGACCTTTCTCAGTTCCTACCCTCACTAGAGGAGCCGGGTGGTGATAGGGAATAGAAGGCACAAAAAGAAAGAGAGATTACCTCTTTCAACTCATGGAGAGTAAACCGTAGCATGCAGGAGAGGAAAAAATCTCAGTGGAGGAAGCCTTTAAGGACCCATGGCTACTGAACTGCCCATTCTCTGGGCATATTAAGGGGAGATGATCATAAATGCTTGACTGCTTTCTTTCTGGATTAGATGAGTGTTTCTAGCATGAGGGTCCATCTTCCAAGCCTTTGATGATGGAGTAGGAATGTTAATATGAATGCTGATGGTGCTGACTCAGTCTAGAGAATTGTCTTGATAAAGCATGAGAATGTAGTCCAAGCTGTAGGAGAGTTATCTGATAGTCTATGAACATTTAATGAACTTTGCTGTATGACTGACAAAGTCAGAAAAGGCTGAAGAAGGCTCCAACCAAAAATAGCAGGAGTCAATCGAAAGTTTCTAGCTACCAATTTTGATGAATTGGATAATGACCTGAATTCCTGTGAGAAGACAGTATTTGAAGTGGAAGCATCTTGATATAATAATCTGTTTGATATCTTGAATTGCCGTCTGTGAGGATTTTCAGCAGAAGACATTGATGACATGAGCAACTCTTTTGAGAAGGTTAAACAATCAGTTGATGAGACAGGAATGATCAATGTAGTATATAGTATGTCCAATGAGTTCCAGAATAGAAGTCCATCAATGTGAAGTCATTTAGGAGCTTGTTGCTGATGTGATAAGAAATCTAAACAAGCATGAGATAACTTGTAGATGGGTGGATTTGATGAAGAAGCATAGGATTCTGAATGAATGTAGCCTTATATTTCCATGATGATTTTGAGGCGGTGTTATGGATGCAAGGACATGATCAATGAGTTGATTGGAAGGCACAATAAGGAATATCTCTTCAAAGCAGAATATGAGTTACTTAGGTAGCGAGTGCTAGGCAGACCAGAATTGTTAGGCTTGCTGATGATTGTAAGCTAAGTCATGAGGAGATCTGTAAATCAAGGAGAAGAAGTACAAATAGAATCCTAGAATTAATACCAATGAAAGATAGCTACTTCTTTCACATAACTAGGAGTATGCAAGCATTTCAGAGCAGATCTGTTATAGAGATAACCATGACTGGATATACCATCAATAGGGCACGGAACATAACGCGTTGTAATGAGAGTATTGCAATTCCTGAAAAACTGAATAATCGATACGTGCAACTGGGATTTCAGAGTGTCTTCCTCTGTGAGCATCATGGGTTGATTCTATGTGAGGGGTGGGGTTATTATACATTTGTAATAGTCATGTCAAGTCAAGTGAATTTTATTTCTTTAGCGCCCAGTCCCAGAGACTCTGGGTGCTGTACACAGAGGTGGAAAAACAGCAATTTACACGCACAGTTCAACATTTTAAAATCAGGGTCAGGCAAAACATATAATAAATAATAACTGTTTAAGTAGTATTAATCATAAAAACTCAATCAGCTTTGGTTACACTTTAGTGGACATCAAATGCCAGATTAAAAAGATGTGCTTTAAAGAGCTACTGATGCCTCAAATAAAATGTTAAAAAGTCTAATATTTAGGTAGAATTCTGCCTGCATTCCATTTATACTTTATAAATTTCTTCTCCCCATTATTTATTACTAAAGACATTTGCATGAATATATGATCTTTATCCCTTAGACTTCCTTTAGAGTCCTTTTGCCTCTATAGCTTACTCCCTACTTCAAGTCATAATCCTCTTTTATGACAACACAGTCTGTTGCCATGGGAGTAACTGTGATATCACAAGCAGTATTCTGTAACTTCAGGCAGGGAGAAAGCAGCAGGAAGAGACAATCTCTTCAGCAGCAGATATCTAGTTTTCCTACAGATGACCTTAGTAATAAATAATGGGGAGGAGGAATACAACACTAAGTAAGCAATAAGACATGAGGGAGTGTGCATTAAACACTTCTAACACACAGCCAGGGGAGTAGTTAGGTACGAGGCCGCTGTCCGAGTGCCTTCAGCCCCTGGCCATGCTTTAGAAGTGTCTAATGCACATCTCTGGAGTATCTTATTGTGCTTATAAAATGGGGATCTGCATTTTATTTATATGTAAACATTTATATTTGTTGCTTTAAATACTAAAACACATAACTCTTGTATGTATTTTGACCTAAAATAGTTCCTCTGCCTGTTTAAGAGTGATGTCATCTTTTTTTTTTTGCTCTACTGAGGCAACCATACCTGTAGTTTTTTTAATAGCACTCCCCCCCCAACAGTTTGGAGTGCCTCCATCCCACACATAAAACCATTGTTATTTAAAATTAGATTGCCTGCTTTCCTTGTTTAAATTCATATTTTTCTTTTGTAAACTCATGAGTGCGAGCGTGCTGAGACCATTGGGTACAATGCAGCTGAGCCATGCACAGCCAATGCCTTTATTATTTATTTATTAAGTTTTAAACTGGCTTTTTATTTTAATTATATTGGGAGCAACTATGTAACTCTATGTAACTCTAGGCATTAGTGGAGCAAGTGGCGGCGAGTGCAGATCACAGTACATACCGGGTAAAAGTACCAGGAACTGCTGACAGCTTCACATTTGATTTTGTATGCAGAGCACAATCATTAAAGGAGTGTAGAATACACAGTATGTTGGCATATATTTGGCTTGGCTCTTCTGCTCATCTGCAAACAAATTGATCAGATGAAGTTTGGATGGCATGAGAGAATCACGAGTTGCGGTGGCTTGACAGAGTGAGGTAGTCAGTAGTGGGAGTTAGCACGTGAGTGATGGGGCAGCAGCGAGAGGGCAGAAATGGGAACACAATTATTTTAAAAAAGAAGATGGGCCAAAGTCTTTAAAACTGTACAGTTAGAAGAGTTCTGCTTGTTTTACTGAGACCCGACAGAGTGCATGGAGAAGGCTGGATGTGTAATATGGAGCATTCATTGCTTGGGGACTGCTGGTGACTCATGTTAAAAGGAAGTGAACAATGGAGCGTGCGAGTGGTGGTACAGTGAGGATGACTGAATGGTGGCTGTGGGAGAAGGTATGAAAGGGAGTCCAGAGATAAAAAAAGAATTCTTGTGTGACACAAATTTGACTGTGCAGTATGTCTCCTCATTACTCGGGCAAGCTTTATTCAAGGGAGCAAAGGGGATGGCAGCTTGTAAAAGTACTCTCTCGCTAAGTGGGAAAGACAAATAGCGGTTACAAAACATTCAATATTCTATTTGCCCGATGATTTGGTCTGTCCTGCGTCCTGGATAAAAGCACTTATTTTCAGACGTGCATTAGAGACTTCTAATGCACGACTAATAACCAATCAGGATGCAGGATTTTCTCTCCCCATTTTATAATGGGAAATACAAGCTGTATTGTGTCTAAATATTATATTTTGTTTAAGTTCTCCTGAACGTGTCACCAGCTCTTTAAGGCCCCACTTAAATGTTTCCATGGAAGAGCCCCCCCTTGAAGATCTCAGCAAGAAATTCCACAATTCTGATCCCACAACTTCAAAGATGCGGTCCCCATAGTCTTTAAACATGCCCTAGGGACCATAAGGAGGCCATCTGCAGAAGAACTTAGTGAGTGCACCAGGTAGATAGGTATCAGGAGGTCAGATAGATAGCCAGAACCTGAGCCATATAGGGCCTTATAGATGAGCAAGCCCACCTTGAAAGCAATCCTCCACCTGACTGGCAGCCAGTGCAGTTTGCTCAAAATGGGGTTACATGAGTGGAACTTGGAAGGTGTTCTGCATCAGCTGCAGTTGGCGGAGGTTGCCTCAACTTACCCCGAAGTATAGATCATTACAGTAATTGAGCCTGGATGTAACAAAATCATGCACCAGTGAAGGCAGGTCATCAGGGGGATTAAGAGTTTAATCCTGGTGACATTCCTTAGGTGGTAAAAAACACTCCGGATGATGGCAGATACCTGAGCTTCAAGTGTCAAACCATTGTCTAGGATGACACCCAGATTTCACACCTTTGTGGCTGCCACCAGTGTGGTGGTTCCCAGGAACAACCTTGTTCCTGCTCTGGTGCCAGCCACGTCTCGCGGATGACCAGATTCAATCACTAGTACCTCCATCTTGTCTGGGTTAAGCCTCAACCAGTTAGAGGACATCAAGTCCTGGATCTTGGATAGGCAATTATTTAGCACCTCCACAGCATCTGATGTCCCAGGGGCAAAGGACATATACAGCTGGGTATCATGTGCATAGCAGTGAAAACCCAGACCGTAATGCTTAATGACATCAACCAGGGGCAGCATGTACACCACAAACAACATGGGCGACAAGATCATGCCTTGAGGCACTCCACAGGTCAGGGGCTTCGAGCAGGAGGAAAAATTGTCTATCACTACCCATTGCATCCTGGCTGTCAAAAAGGACTCAAACCAGCTGATAGTCTTGCCGGTGAGTCCACAGAGCTCTCTCATGTGATCCAGCAGCACCATGTGGTCTACGATGTCAAATGCTGAAGAGTGATTCAGAAGAATGAGAATTGAGTATTCTCCTCTGTCTCTTACTCTGAGGAGATCATTTTGCACCCTATGCAGCACTGTTTCAGTGCTATGCTTTCTCCTAAATCCAGATTTGAGTGGCTCGAAGATGTCAGAGGCCATCAGGTGGGCCTTGAGCTGAAAAGCCACCACTTTCTCCACTACCTTCCCCAAGAATGGAAGATTGGAGACAGGCCAGTAATTCACTAAGATGTCAGGGTTGAGTGATGTTTTTTTCAGCAGGGGCCTCACCAATGCCTCCTTCAAGGCAGCAGGGAAAAGACGCTCCCCCCCCAAGAGAGAACACCGGACAATCTTAGCAAACACTGGACTGACGGACTCCACACATCCCAGTAGAAGATGCGTCAGGCCTGGCTCCAGTTCACAAAAAGTGGGTTGCTGCTTCAAGATTACCTCAATGACCTCAGCCACCCCCACTAGCCAAAACTCATCCCAGACAGCTGGAGTGCCTCTGTCACTATCAGGTTCTATACTGTGGGACAGATCTTGCTCCACTGGTGAGATTCCAGACCTAATGGTGGACACACTGTCAGAAAAGAACTGAGCAAACTCTTCACACTGTGTGATTGAAACTGCTCTTTTTGGCTGAAGACAGGCTAGATGAAGTATCCTGTCTTCAGTCTGAAAGAGCAGAGAAGGTCTGTTTCTTCCTACAGCAATCCCCCTGGACAGGAAATCTAGTTGATTGCCCTTTGATATTCACTGTAGTGAATTCTCAAAGCCAGTTTGTCATCCAATGCTCCAGTCCTCCTCCAGCAATGCTCCAACTTCAGATCCCTGGTATTCATCTCCTTGAGAGCCCCATCAAACCACAGGGATCTCAAGTGAGAGGACCTGGGTCATATACAGATCAGTGCAACAGTGTCAAAAGCCTTGGTGACAGCAATATTATATGCTGCCACCACCTCAATCAGCCCCATCGCACATGCAGCACTCACACCAGAACTATCTGCCACCATCCAATAGGGGAGATGCAAGGGGTGTAGCCCACCCCCATAAAAAATCATTGGAGACTGCTTGGGAGGGCTATGCTCTGTAACTCTAGGGTGACACAATTTGGTGTCATTCTTGCTGTTGGCAGCATTTTCCCTGTGCTCTAATTTCCCGTGCCATAGGAACTTCACCCTAAAGTAGGTAAACCCCATGTCTGATGGGATAGGATTATGATCTATCTTTACTGCTAAGTCCACTGTTAGTTGATTGCCTGAAAGATTAAGATGGTCTACAGACCAGAGATGACCCCATGTAAATGCAGTAACTCTGATGAGATGTTGTTACCAGTCCTGAAGGGCAGACAATTTAGGTAAATGATTCAGGAATGCTTGAAGTTATTAAAGTCATGAGTAGTATTCTGAGATGTAAGGCAGGAGAACTTTGGAAAAACAGTGTTCCAGTAGACAAGAAAATGAATGAAAGTGATTACCATGGTTTAGAATGAATATGATATGGCATCACCAGAAGACTGCAGATGAGACTACCAAAGCTTGAGCAACCTTTTGTAGGTACAGTTTATGGAAATCGTTTTCCTCTTGGATAGTTACTGTGTTTTCATCATCTATTCGAGTGAAGGCAAAAGGAGGTGAGTAATCTTGAGGAACAGCCTCGAGAGGAGAAGGAAGCAGGAGTATCTCCAACTGATCTATCAATCTGGTTGAATAGTGGATGGTGAGACATCAGACATATTTAACGGCTAAGATGAGGCAACTGGGCAAGGAGCTGCACAGGTGGCAGGAGTATGTTTAGTGCTCAGAAGGTGAACAAAACAGTTTGTCAGTCAAGTTAGTTCAGCTCAGCTTGAAGTAAATAAGCTAATACGGCAACAGCTTTTGAGGGGAATAGATATCCACAGAGATGCTTCCTCCATATCAGTGTCTGAATGTCAAGAGATAAACAAGTCTGGTTCCTTACTTTTGGATGAAAAGTCAGAAGAAGCACATCAGAACATGAGCAAAAAGTGAGAACATATTCCAGGTTTTTCATACTGCTGGGATCTTTCAACTTCAATATGACAGAACATCTCTGCAAGATGCTAGTCTATAGTTGATGGTATAGTATGAGCTAAGAAGGGATATCAGATTTACTGCCTGTCCATCTATGATATCCTTGCTGAGGACCCGAATAAGATTAAAAGGAAGATGAACTAGGAGAAGCTGAGGAGGAGTTTGCCCTTGAAATCTGATGGGTTAGCAGCTCTGAAATAGCTAAAGCATTTGATTGGTGTAGCACTCATAGGAGCATCGTAGCACTTGGAGAAGTATCTTCCTTTTGAAATGGCTGGTGGATGGAAGGATAGCAAATATTGTAAACAAGCTGTGGTCGGACTCCAGAGGCAGTGTGGCAGGTTGAATAAACAGTACTTTTAACAGTGGATGATTTTCAAACATTTATTTTGTGAAGCACAACAGGTAGTAATCCACCACACAGAACATCAGCTCAGGAACCGTTACCCAGCAGCCTCAGTGATTCACTTGTTAGAGCTTTGTCAAGAAGCTCTTGTTGAAGCTCTAACAAGAGAAGCGTTGAGAGCTGCTGTGTAATGGTTCCTGAGCTGATATGTGATGTGTCTGGTTGTACTTCTCGAAAACAAAATGTTTGAAAATCTTCCACTGTTAAAAGTATCATTTATTCAACCTGCCACACTGCCTCTGGAGTGCAACTGCTGCTTGTTTGATTTTGTATGGTTTAGGGCTAGCCAAGCCTTCAGTTTGCACCCCACCTGTACCGGACAGCGTTGTGTCTACTTTTGTTTTTTAGCAGATATTGCAAAGCTGGAGCAGGACAAGGCTGTGAGAAATGCATGCTTCGAGAAACAATATATTTTATGCTCTGATAAGCCTGAGCCATGACTCTTGTATTTCAGAGGAGCATTAGGAACTGGCAGGGAAATAAGTAGGTTTGGAGCAGGACTGCTGGAAGGCAGAGATGTTGCAGCTATGAAACAAAATAGTTCTTACTTCTGGGCTGACATGAAGGTGAAATAACAAAGTTTTCAATTCAGCCATAAGGAGATTGTGGGATGAATGCATGCCTGAAGAAGTCCGAGGGGAGCCCAGAGGACTTTCATAGAAAGATGCTGAAGTACTGAAGAAAGTGGAGGAGGTCTGTTGCAGACAGATGTGAGTCTGAAGAAGTCCAAGGGGAGTCCTGTGGACCATATTTGGAATCTGAAAATGTAGAATGGTAGGAGTGTAAAAGGCTTGGTGCCAGAAGACTACTTCATATTGCCTTTCACAGGATGAACTCTGAGGGGAGGAAGAAGATGGAGGTCTTTGTACAACTGAAGCATGTCTGAAGAAGTCTGACAGGAAACCGGAGGACCTTCTTCAATATCTGAAAATGAAAGTGAGTAGATGTGGAGAGGCCGTAGTGCCACTAGTGACTTCATAGTGCACTTCAAAAGAGCGAACCTTGAGCTGAGGAACTTGAGCCTGTCATAAACAGTAGACAAATAGGGGACAACATACTCTGTCACAATTTGTGGAGCCCCAGGCAGCTAGGACTGCATAATGAATACTGCCACAGACAGAACACTGCAGTAGACTGCATGCACTTCAGCTTTGCAGGATACAGAATCTCCACTTGCTGACTAAATCAAGTCCTGAATCTCATGTCAGCTGAAAAAACTGTGGGTAGAATGTTGCCAAGGAATTAACGTTGCAGAATTACACTCTAGTGGATGAAGTTGAGCCATGGAGTGTATTTATTTATTTATTTTATTTATTTAGCTTTTGTTGACCAGGTAAGTGCACTAGACAAATCCTGCCTATTTTCAGGCACGACCCGGGGGCGAGGGGATACAGATGAATGCCAACTGACCTTGAACCAGATTAAGCTATGGTGGTATTTTAGAATGAGGGAATTTGGCCAGGACACCGGGGAAATTCCCCTACTCTTTCATAAGTGCTATGGGATTCTTAACATCCACCTGAACTACCACAAATCCAGGTAGATGGGACCTCGGTTTAACATCTCATCCGAAAGACGGCACCTCAGAAGTGCAGCACCCCTCTCATGCTACACTACAGTATCAGTACTGGGATATTAACCCAAGTGCCAGATGTGGGAACTGAACCCACAGCCCTCTGATCTCCCGGCCTCAGAGGCGAGTGTGCTACCTGCTGAGCCACTGACACTGACAAATGATATGTTATGGATGGAATGATGATAAAGAATCATAGCACTGACAGATGAAGTTGAGCTATAGTGAGAATTTGATATAATGCAAATAGATTAACAGTTACAGACTACTGCCTCTGCTGGATGATGTTGAACCCTACCTACACTCCTGGACCTCCTGAAGGTATGAGTTAGGGAGAAGGAGTCCAGTAAGGCAGTCAATACTTGTATCAGATAAAGAACAGTTGGAATGAGTGAGGTGTAAGGGTAATATGTTGCTGATGACTTAAAGTTGCAGGATCCCATCTCTGGTAGATGAAGTCAAAAGCCTACCTACACTCATACACCTCCTAAGGTACAAGTTAGGGAGACAGAGTCTGGTAGTGCTACTGGTGACGGCTGTGTAAGAATGTAGAGAGCAGACTGATGGCTTAGGTAGATCATATGGGACAGATGAGGATGACAGATGCTTGAAGTACTAGGCTAGGAAGCAGCAATAGAAGACTGAGCAGAATATAAATGAGGAGCAGGAGAGGAGAGAATGACTGCTATAGGAATGGAATAAAACTCAGAGTCAGGGACTACCCATCTCTTGAGTTACATAGATAGCAGCATCACATGCCCATGGTTTTCTATAAATGAGTTACTTGATGGACAGAAAACTGGATAATTAATGAATTCCTTAGAAACAGCAGTTGAACTCATGAATGGCTAAATCACTGAAAATGTTAAACTGGCATTCATTGGTTCTCATGCAGTGAGACTGCAACACCTAGGGAATATGTAAGGAATGAACCTTGGACTGAGAGACTGCAGTTATAGCAATTACGATAGTCAGGGCACATCTCATTATGGCTGGCTGTCAAGTAACCCTGAGTTCTTAATTGATGGGCAAGGAGGCTGAGGAAACACAGCATTAAATAGCAGAGAATTTGTAGTAAAAATCCCACAAACCACACAGAACGGCTGCACTGAGATAAGGTTTGGTGCTATGTAAAAAACTAAACCAAATGCTCATAGATACAACAAATAAACCAAGGATAAACATATAAAAACCTTTATTTAATAAATACAACTCATATGTAGTGACATGTCTTCATCAGTGACATTGCAGAGGGACTGGAAAGAAAAGTATGCCTTTTTGCAGATGACACAAAGATCTGCAACAGGGTTGATACACAAGGAGGCGTGGAAAGGATGAAAAGGGACTTGGCAAGGTTGGAGGAATGGTCAGACGTATGGCAGCTAGGATTCAATGCAAAAAGTAGAATAATGCACCTGGAAACAAGAACCAGGGAAGAATACACAATGGGTGGAGGTAGTAACAACAACAAAACAGGAAAGGGACCTGGGGTAATCATATCAGATGACCCAAGGTTAGCAAGCAATGTGAGAAGGCAGTAGGGAGGGCCGGGGTATACTGGGATGTATAGGGAGAGGCATCAGCAGCAGAAAACAGGAAGTTGTTATCCCTCTGTACAGACAGTTGGTGAGACCCCATCTGAATACTGTGTCCAGTTCTGGAGACCCCATCTCCATAAGGACATAGACAGGATAGAGGCAGTCAAGAGGAGGGCAACTAAAATGGTGCAGGGTCTGCAAGAGAAGCCATATGAGGAGAGACTAAAGGAGCTTAATATGTATACCCTTGAGGAAGAAGAGAGAGAGGGGACATGATAGAAACTTTCAAGTACCTCAAGGAATCAACAAAGTCCAAGAGGGTAGCATCTTTCAGAAAAAGAGACTTGCAAGAACAAGGGACACAATTTAAAGATAGAAGGAGGGCAGTTCAGGGCAATGTGAGGAGTATTATTTCACAGAGAGGTAGTGGATGCATGGAACAGCCTTCCTGAGGAAGTTATAGGGTCTAAAACTGTGGGAGAATTCAAGAATGCATGGGACAGACATAAGGCAATTCTTGTGGGGGGCAGGAAGATGTAGGCTGTTGGTTAACTAGGATCTGCGGCCTATCCTGTAGGTAGGGAAATGGGCAGACTAGATGGGCCTAGCGGTCCTTATCTGCCGTCAAAGTCTATGTTTCTATGTTTCTATGTTTCTATGTAACATCAAGCAAAGCCATAATGTTTCACGTGTGCTGTTGCCCTGTAGTGTCAGTGTTATTTATTAATTCAGTGAAAGTGATGTATTATTTCTGAATTTCACTGTGTTATATTTATAATTGTGGTCTCTGTATCTTTAATGTTGTGCCTGGTCTTAGACCATGGAATTTGTAATTGATTTTAATTGTATAGGTAATTTTGTATGATGCAGTTTGATTGGTTAGGCACTTGTATTTAAGGTACCTGTTTAATTGGTGTTAATATCTCTGAAGGAGCATGGCAGCAGCACATGTGAAACGTAAGGGTTTTGCTTGATGTTACCTGACACTACATGTGGTTTGTAGTCATGTGAATATTTTTGACCACATGAACACTTTCTTTATTAGTTTTTTTATACATTTGTCCTATGTTTGGGTGCTGTATCTATGAGCATTTAGTAAAAATCCCAAATCTGAGACTGCATTGTCAATACGGAATTGGGAGTACCTCCTGAATGTGGTAACTGTAGAGCCATGGGGGGTGCCTAGCTGTTATACTGGAAGGCAAAAAGCTAAACTGCTCAGAACAAAATGAACTAGAGGGGAAGGAGGAGAATTACTTGGAAAGGCAGTCAGAATTGGAGCAGCATGTGTAGCTGGAGGCTGAAGTCGGGTGGTGACAACATCCACATCACCAACCTGGAAAAGATGGTGCTGAGGAAGGAGCAGATGGGAGAAACCCCTAAAAGGAGAGCACAAGGAACTGAGAGCAGCAGAATGAGAGGCAGGAAGGGGTACCCAGAGCAGCAGAATGAGGGGCAGAAGTGGCAACCCAGAGGAGAAAAAGCAGACGAGTACAGGAGGAAGGAGGTATGGGGGGCAGCAACAGAGGAGCACCAATGAAAAACTGCAGGGTGGCAAGAAGGAGGAGGCAGTGGAGGGGCAGGTGAGAGATGGAGCAGACATGGAGGGAAAGAACAGGGAAGGTGGCAGGGGAAAAGGGGGGTAGCAAACTGCTGGAGAAAGCCAAACCAGCAGCAGAAACAAAGAACTGCCCAGAGGAGGCAGGAACAGAAAAATGAACAAGCAACAGCAGAAACAGAAGATGAAGGGTAGGAGACAGGACACAGCCACATGGACCACTCAGCTTCTCCAAAGCTCAAAATGCTCTGAAAGCAGATTCCTGGGAGAGGCAGGCTTTTATTGGAGTAGCAGGAGGAGTTTATTCCCCCACATTAAATCTTGGGCAAAGCCATCCCATTCAGGTACAGATAAATGTGAATCATTAAGGGGAAAGAATATTATTCCTGAAAAAAAGAACATTGTAAATAGCTTCCAATTAGAAATAATTTCCTGTCCTCTTTCAGGGAATTCACTCCATTATGAAATAGCAGAAAATACTGGGCCTTCTAAAAAGGGAGGGGACTGGGATTGCTTTTTTACAAGAAACCCAGCTCACACAGGTTGAGACCAACAAGCTGAAAATGGGGATTATCTCACAGGTGTTTGGTAACACCTTCAAATTAAAGAGCAGAGGTGTAGGCATTCTCATTCATAAGAATGTCACCTTTATCACAGAGAAAGTTATCTCTGATTCAGAGGACTACTATGTTATAGTCCAGGGCACTCTCTGTGGTCAGGGGTTTAACTCTCTGCAACACGTATGGCCCAAATCAAACTGATGCCACATTTTTCAATGCATTGGCACAGACTCAGGAGGAACATCAAAAATGGCATTTAGTAGCGGGAGAGGATGGTAACACAGTCTTAGATGACTTTTTGGAGAGAAGCAAGACACCTACGGGACCCAAAAACTGGCCTCTCTCATACTAGTGACTATGGTAGTGGAACTAGGTCTCACAGTTATCTGAATGGCTAGGGAACCCTAGTGGCAGTGATTACTTCTTTTACAAAGCCCCACACCAATTGTACTCGAGGATAGATAATGATTTAACCCCAGGACAATGCATGCTAGATGTACTTGACACCTGTATTAGTACAGTGATCATTTCAGATCATAGCCCAGTCTCTATTACATGGTTGCTAGCAGGGAACCTCGCCCACTAAGGAAGCACTGGTACTTCATTGCCTGCTTCCTGAGAGTCCTGGTATTTTGATAGTCAATGGAGATGGATTATAAGCTCCTTCCTTGATTAGAGATGTTGCAAAGTTTTAATTAGCTGGCAAAGTTAAGGCGAAGTTGCCAAATTCACCTCCATGAATAACTTCATTAAGTTTTTCTATTTAATAGGAAATTGGCTATTGCTAACTTTGCCTGCCGATTTTGCCTGTAACATCCCCTTAGGGTACACCAAGGTGGAGTTCCCCTGGCAACTTTGCCTGTAACTTCTCCTTAGGGCACACCAAAGTGAAGTTGTGTCAAAATGAAGCTATTGATACAAAAAGTCTTAAGGTCAGCAGTCTCCTGCCCCCACTACTCCGCAGCATGAAGACTCTGTGCTACCACCACCTCTCCCCGTGGTGCCACCACAACAGACTGCAACCACTCATCGATCTCAGTCAGTAGCAATTTATTATTTTTTTTTTGCCACCTTACTTGCCCCTGGCCTGCCTCTCCTTCTGGCTGCACATGACCCCCCCACGACCTCCTCGCCCTGACCCCCATCCTACTCACTTCAGATTGCAGCCAACCCAGGGGTGGCCCAGCATAACCCTTTGTGAGATGGGTTCCTCTCTTCCAAGGGGGAAGGTGCCAGGAGGGGGATACCAGTGTGCTCTGTGATCAGTCCCCGGGTGCTGCTGAGGTGGATTCCAGGGCATCGGGGCATCGAAGGTGGCGGGGAGTCGGCAGCCATCATCCGGCAGACCAGGCAGCTTCTTTCTGCTTTTCTGTGGGGAGTGACGTCTTGACATCAAGGCATATGCCGAAGTCTGTCACTCCCCCTTGAACACCGAGCCCAGCTGTATTGCTGCACTCCCAGCCTCCGCCAGGAGTCAGCCTACACCGGTGCGCATCCCCTGCCCTCCCCCCGGAGAAGGAGAGCTGTCCCCTGACGCTCCATCCTTCTCCCCCCTGCCGGCCCTCAGGTGACCCGAGTCCGTTCCCGAACCCGGGTCGCCAGCGTCGCAGATGGAAATCCAACCGCTGCGCCGATGGGCCGGCGTCAGTAGCAATTTTAACATTTCTGACCTGTATATGTGATCCAGTTACACAGTTCACTGCCAGTGTGACATGTTGGCAAATACACAGAGTGCTGCTACCACTGAAGTTGGACTTAGTAGAATCTTTTTCCTCCAGCCAGAGTCAAATACTACCTCAGGTACCTGTGCCCAATGTACTGTAATTCACAGAAAGGAGCTACCAGCTATTTAGCCATTGGTCCACATAGCCATACTGGGGACCTATTATCCAGATCAGGCTCAGTGCCACCACTACCAGCAGTCAAGAGGACACCAGAAACCTCCTCTATGACCATTGTTCATAGCCAGAGATTTAGCTACCTCTTGGACTAATGCTTTTTTTGCTGCCTCCCCCAGCACCCACTAGCATGGATGCCACAGATGTGACAGAGAATAATTTGTCAACATGAATGCCACCACTCCACTTTCACAAACTACTCCTTTTGGGTTTTTCAGGCATAACATGGCAAATTTTTGCAGAAATTGTCTGAAACTTGTAGTCAAAGAGGATATACACATTTGGTACATTCTGGATGATTATCAGACTTAAATTATGGATTTGGCACCATGGTGAATTTGGGAGGTAATTTGAGGGTGTTTGTGCATACCCCATGAATTTGTCTGGGGGTATTACGTGTTACTCTTGTGTATTCATTGAGACCTTTTTTAATATATAGATTGTTCCTTAAATCCAAAGAGTGATGGTATTATGTCTTGTTAAAGTTGCAATGCTATCTTGTGGGAATTTTCACTTTCTAATTTTCATGTTTTTTGTATGTCTATTTTCAATTGGTATTTCTTAGGGACATAGTCTTATAGTACTCATACTGTACATACCTTAAGTCCTCTCCTGTGTGGTCTTTGCCCATCTCGTGGCAAATCACTGGGCTGAGTAGGAGAAAAAGCAGAGGGAAGTGTTGAGTATGGGTGGAGGAGGTGGTGGCCCAACCATGCCTGCAACGGTTTATGAAGGGCGAAGGGAAGTTCTTGTGTCACAGTGGGGTAGTGTGCACACCCTGTGGAAGTGGCAGCACTCTCTGTTGAAGTTCAAGCTCCTCCTGAATCAGCAGCACCATCAGCACCTGCACTGCCACCAGTTTTGCTTTTCTTTTTTTTTTTTTTTACAGAAACAATAGACATCGGGGATTTCAGGGATTAGGGGGACATGCAAGGTGCAACAAATCAGGTAATCATAACAAAGTTATTATGTACATAAGCTAGCCTCTAACAGCAAACACAAATGAAATCAAGATACTTAAACTACAGTGACAAAAATAATTCAGTTAAACATACCTAACTGTTCTACAGAACTAAAATAACAAACCACAGAAATCAGGGGAAAAAAATCACACAGAACGCTGCTTACAGTACAGCTGCCTGCTAAGACAGAAAAGGCTGCCTAGCCTGCTTTTTTCTTCCCTGAAGCTGCTGCAGCTAAGCTTCCTTCCCCTTACAGCAGTCTCACTACAAAGAATACAGAAAATGAAAGTACAACTTTAAACTAAATCCAGTACCAGAAATAACTGGTGATCTAGAGGCATAAGGCACAGTAGATACTTAATGGAGTGACTTGTTGGAAAAACTGTATTTTGAATGCTTTCCAACGCTTTTTAGGCACAAAGATACAGAGCACACTTAACACCATCTCTCTCTTCCTCATACTGCTCTGAATTCAGCCTATGCATGGCAATACAGCTGACTGCAGTACCATGTGTGACCTCTTATCCCATGAATCCTTGCAATCTTCAACTTAGAGCTACAATTCGTAGGCAAAGTTTGCATTTTCACTATTGGTAAAGTTCTCCTTTACAGCGAAGTAGAAATGTGCCATAAAGGAGAACTTTGGGAATCTGGTAAAATTTATGAATTTCTCCATGAAGCGATGTTTATGGACTTCAACCACCACTATCCTTGATATTAACCACTTTGAGAACACATATGCAGCAACTGAACAAGGACAGGAGTACAGCACAATTTAGCTTTGTGTTGAAATTCCCACCAAATATGAAGGGTATGCTTCCCATAATCCAACTGCTCTCATGTGGTCTAATACTTCTTGTTCCACCAATTCCTCAGGACCACTCGTCCTCCAACGTCCTTACACCAACCAACCTGTCCTGTGACACCAACCCTCTCTGTGCCTATGGGACAAGTACATCTACCCTTGATCCATTCCATGAGGACACTTTTAGACATAGGGTCCTCCCACAACCTGTCTGCATGGGGCATTTGAGGTCCTGCTCCTACTGGGGTCAATTCCTTGCATCCCTCCCAGTGTTCCTCTCTCCTCAGGTAAAACGCATGGGACTTAACTCCCACAGGAGATGCCACAAAGTCTACAGTAAACTCCTTAAGGTATACCTTTGTAGAATAGCCCTGCTGCTACTCATGATCTCAGGGAATATACACCCCAATCCAGGCCTACCCCCCAAGAACGTCTCAGACCAAAGGAAGGCTAGCTCCCTTAACTTCGCATCTATCAACATTTGCAGCCTCCTTGCTAAACTTGATATCCTCTGAGTCTGGATCACACAACACAACCCTGATGTGTTATCCATAGTAGAAACCTGGCTATCACCCAATGCACCTGACGCTTCCATCACAATACCCGGGTACTCAGTTTTTCGAAAGGATAGGCTCTCCAAGCGTGGAGGTGGCTCTGTAATTTTCATCAGAGACAACTTGCAGGGCTGTACCATGCCCTTACCCGGTACTAGTGATAGTATGCAAGCCATCGCAGTCAGGGTCCTTCTTAGTGCACATAATAAAGCCATCGCTATCCTATCAGCTTACATCCCACCCAGACACACCAATGCTGGTTTTGAGGCTCTCATCGGTTGCCTGGGCTGTCTAAGTCCCAACTCTGAGGTCATTCTACTTGGTGACCTTAACATTAACTGGCTCTCACCCAATTCAAATCCTTTCAAAGATGCTGTCACTGCTCTCAGCTTCACTCAGCTAGTCGAATCTCCCACACACAAGAATTATAAGACTGGTACCACCACAATACCCGGGTCAACTCTTATACACCCTTCTGGACTGGGTTCTCTCAAATCGTCCTGGATATATTTCAGATATCACTGTCATCCCGGACTGACTAAGTGACCATTCTCTTGTCTTGTTCCCATGGTCCAACAAGTTCTCTAAAACACCATCCAAAACAATAACAAGCAGGGTCCTACTCAGAGGCCACCTTGAACTATTGAAAGCTTACCTTTACCACACTGACTGGTCTGTTATCTACTCTACCAAGAATGTGTATCAGGCACTTGACCAATTTATTTCCTTTTGCAACACTGCATGCAATAAGCATGCCCCTCTTAGGAAATGCAAAGTCAAAGGCCTCTCCGACCCTTGGCTCACTTGGGACATTCTCAAACTCCTTAAAACCCAGGACTGCTTGTGGCATACGGCATGTGCCTCTGGCAAGCAAGCAGACATACAGGCATATACAAAGGCTAGAAATGACTGCACTAGGAAAATAAGGGTAGCAAATAGCTCATACTATAAGGATGCCCTTGCTTGAGCTTGGAAGAACAGCAGACAGTTTTGGAGCAATCTCAAAGATGTTACTGGTAAGGACCCCAAAACAGCTCCTACCACACTCAACATTGATGGGCTCCCCTCCCTCGATCCTAAACTCATCACAAACACATTTAATAATGCATTCACTGACCTCAGTGGTGTTCATCCCCATGATTATTTCAACACCCCTGCACATAGGCCCTGTGCTGGTAAAACTGAGCAGCCCCAAACTTGCCTGCCTTTTTACTTCAGAACAATCAAAGTAAATGAGGCCAGGAAATATCTCCAGAAAGTTCTGGGCAAAGGGCGGTACAGTAGCGACACCTTGGATCTCAAGCTTGTCTCTCTCACCCTGGAAGAAATACTGGTACCCTTAAAGCATATCATGAACCTTTCTCTAAGATACTCTTATTTTTCTCAAAAATGGAACTCTGCAGTAGTTACCCTGTCCACAAGGGTGGAGACCATGCCTCTCACGGAAACTACAGTCCCATTTCCATCCGATCCCCTCTATCAAAAGCCCTGGAGAAAATAGTTGCAGACCAGCTTGTAGATTATGTGGGGAAATATCAACTACTCTGCCCTCAACAGCATGGTTTCAGGTTTGGACACAGTACCACCACTGCCCTGCTCAAATTCACGGGCTTCATCCATAAATCCCTCAACCAAGGTCAGCTGGTCGGTGCAGTATACATTGATTTAACCAAGGCATTTGACATGGTTAATCATGTCATTGTGGCTGAAGACCTAGCCACTCTTGGTCTCTCACCTGAATCTGTTGCCTGGTTCAACAGCTACCTCCAAAACCTTTCACAGCAAGTAAAAATAGGTACTGTCCTCTCAAACACTCAGCTTGTTCTGTCTGGGATACCTCAAGGCTCTATCTTGGGCCCCCTTCTGTTCAGTGTATTCCTGAATACCCTGCCCCTCTCCATCCAGGGACACATCCTTCTCTATGTAGATAATGCCGTCCTATTCTCCAGTGGCCAACACTCCAAAGCTCTTGAATCGGAACTTCAATGAAACTTTGCTGCTGCAGAAGGATGGTTCAGCAACCACAAATTAATCTTAAACTACAAGGATACAAAAATCATGTTATTTTCCAACCCACAAAGCAAGCATAGACACTACCCCCTCTCCACAGTAAATGACTTTGGAGCCCCCCCACCCCCGGAGCTAGTCTTTAACTTTAAATACCTTGGGATCATGATGGATAGTACCCTCTCATATACTAAGAATATTTACAATGTTTCCAAGGCAGTTAATAGGCAGATAGGGCTCCTCCATAGGCACAAGCATTGCCTGAAGCCCACAGCCCTCCGTACTGTTATTCACAGCTCAGTGGTATGGCTGGTAGACTATGGGCTCATCATCTATGGATCGCCACTGACACGTCTCTCAAGCACCTAAAAATTGCACTCAACAAGGCCTGCTGACTCCTCACTGGTGCAGACCATCTGACCTGTATCTGTGACTTGTACTCACAGGCTAATTGGCTACAGTTCAGTAGCAGACTTTCCTACCAGACCTGCCTCATGGCTAAGAAAGTCAGCTGTGGTTTTATGCCCCCCAGGGTTCAGGAGCTCCTTACCACCACCACCACTGAAACTCAGCACACAAGAAGATCTGGCTGCTCCTCTTTTAAAATCCCATGCTGTCGCACCTCACGTGGTCAGAGGTCCTTTGCCTACTGTGCCGCCCTCTGGTTCAACTCCATTACCTCTAACATATCATCTGCCAAGACCTTGGGTGCCTTCAAAAGGATGCAAAAAGTGGATCTGGTATCTAAGTCCAGTTGTGACTGCTACTGCTAACCCTATACTGGTATTAACACTTTTCCATTACTTCCTGGCACCCTGCCTCTTTCTCATCAGTAACCCCATACACCCCCTGTCCCCACCCCCCACTCTCCCCCACCTCACCCCATTCCCTCTCAATCTCACACTTTTGATTCAGGTAACCACCCCTTCTCCTGGGACAACCCCTAATATACAGTATATCTAGGAAGATGCGTTCCAGTGGCGTGCTGTCTCCTCAACCATCTTGCTTTATAACTTGACCTCTGGGGTTGATCCCTGTTTTCCACAACCCCTGAGACCAGTGCATCTACCATCAGTTTTCTCCATGAGGACACTCTCTCTCCCCAGCACCTCACATAATATTTGTCCTGTCCACTCTGTACCATACCCCACATCTACCACCATTGAACTGCCCCTCTTTTGCCTCTTTATTAACAGATGAGGCCTTTTGGGCTGATTCCAGTTTTCCTCTACCTTTTCCTCCCTCTCCTTCTACCCCCTTTTATTATTTCTGTTCTTTGTTTTCCTTCCTAGCACTTAGTTATTAGGGGTCATACCCCTTCTGCACTTAGTAACGCACCCAGAAATAACCCATTCTGCATGTAATTGTCCTCTCCCATACTTTTGTCTAGGAGTTGCTCCACTTTGCAATGTATTCTAGTGTTGCTGTTGCTGCTGTAGCTATCCCCCATAACCCCTTCTGTTGTTAATCCTTTAGATCTATTGTCCTTGTTCATTGTTATTTGACATGGAACCTACAGTATGTAAAAGAGCCCTGCTCAAAGGTGTAATCTAAATTATAATAAATAAAATTCACTGGGATGCCCTGAAGGTCCTCATAAGGGGTGAGTGAAACAGTTACTGTATGCATCCCACTTCAAAAAGGTCAGGTCTAAAGACCTTGATGCACAGCTGCATAAGCTCAAGGTTCTGGAGGAGACATTCAGAGATGACCCAGTTTACTCCCCGTCACTCCTGACAGAAATAATGGGAGCACAGAACAAGGCAAAACATGCATTTGCATCAGAAAGTGGAGTTCTCCCTGTTTCATCTGATGTGGTCTTCTTTTTGGCGGGGGGGTTTGGGAGGGAGAAAGGCTTTTGGCCTACCAGCTGAGAAGCATCAAGAAAAGTCCAAGATCCTGGGGGGTCAAGTTGGGGAATGGAGAGATACAGAGGTTTAATCAGGACATCAATGATGCATTTATGGAATTCTACCAGACCCTGTATAAACAGGAAGTAGCTGCTTCTGAAGAGGCAATCTCCTCCTTTGCAGCCACTTTGTGACTTACAAAATGACTCCAGGCCTCCGAGACCAACTGGGCAGGCCCTTCTCCTTTAGGGAACCAGAGATGTCACTGTGTAGCATGCCAGCCGAAAAAGCCGGAGGGGAATGGCCTCCTCCCCAAATTCCTCTACTCCTTCAAGCAAGTCCTACTGGACCTATTAAAAGAGGTGCTAACAGAAGCTTGCCAAAAAGGTGAACTGCCACCATGTATAAAAACTGTTGTGATCTCCCTCATTCCCAAAATAGAGAAGGACCCATACACCTACAGAAGCTACCACCCCAATTCTCTAATTTTGGCTGATTGCCAGGTTTTTCACCAAGATCCTGGATGCATGACTTAAGGGAATAACCTCTGACCTGGTGGATAGGGAGCTGCTGGGCTTTATATCACAATTTATAGAGACAGGCAGCACAAGGAGGCTGTCAAGTGTTATGTGGAAGGCAATGCATCCCCACCCACCATCAGTGCTAAAATTGCTTAATGCTGAGAAAGCATTCACTAGAGTGGAGTGTGGAGAGAGGATACAGGTTTGCTGGAGAGAATACAGAGTAGATTCACCAAGCTAACCCCAAAGATTAGGTCAAAACCTTATGAAGAAAGAGTTGCTGACTTGGGGTTATGGTCCTTAAGTTAAAGAAGACTAAGAGGTGATTTGCTGTTGTTATACAAGATATTGGAGGATTGTGAGCTAATGAACAAGTTGAGTATAAAATTTAAGTACTGTAATCACAATTTAAAATGCCACAAGCATCAACTTATGGACTATACATCTAGAACTGATCTCAGAAAATATGCTTTTATACCTAGAGCAATTATATTGTGGAAACAGTTACTAAAGGAAATTGTATATGCACCAAATCTTTCCATCTTCAAAATGAGGCTAGACAAGTATCTCCAGGAAGGTAACTGTAGCAGTTACTTCCACTAAGTAGTGGGGACAGTTATGGGCTGTTGCCTTTTACTGGCCTAAATCAACAGTATAATTCACTTATTCCATGTGCTGGGAGCCATCAGATCTGGAAAAACATTTACAAATTGTGTGACAGCCTTATATCGAGATGTATCAGCCTCAGTGGTCACTAACACCCAGGCATCCAGAGCCTTTGGATTGGAAAGAGGCACCCTCAAGGGGACCCACTACCCTTACTCCTATTTGCCTTGCTGTTGCAACCACTGCTGCAGGTGATGCAGCTGAATAAATGCATTTATGAGGTGCAGATGGCAGGAGAACACAAAACACTGGCATATGCAGGCAACATTATGCTGACCCTTGTGCACCCAGAGGAATCTGTCTCAGCTGTCTTGACACTTTTGAAGCAGTACAGTAAACTGTCTTGGTACAAAGCCAATGTGTCAAAGTCACTAATTCTGGCCTCAGGGGAGAAGGACCATGGATTAACAGGATTCTGCTGGGGACTACAACCAGCTGTAGGTAGCCTCAAGTATCTGGAAATTAATTTCTCATGGGACCTTAACAACCTGGGGACGCTTAATCTATACTCACTCTTTGTCGACCTGAATAAGGATCTGGCCAGATGGAGTCGTCTGCACTTTTTGCACTGGGGAAGAGCTCACAATTTAAAAATGATGGCAACACTAAGACTTCAGTATGTTTTGGATAACTCCCTGTCTGAATTCATCTAGAGATGTCTGAAACCATACAGCAGGAAATGCTGACTTTCCTCTGGGGCAAAGGGTCAAAGCAAATTTGCTTTCTGAAGTTATTGCAAACGCCAGGCAGAACAGGGCTCAGTCTACCAAATTTCACTCTGAAACATGCAGCTCATATTGCACTAAAATGCCTCCAAACATCACACTTATATTGACCAGAGCATCAGTCCAAATGGTCTCCAAATGAAGCAAGTTTTTATAGGAGACAGCTTAGAAATGGTAGTTATGCTTGGTAATGTCCCTCTCAGGCCGGTGGTTCATCCTACACTACAAGAAACAGTAACTACATGGAAACGCTGTGCCAAACTGGCCCAATGGTCACCTTCTGGCTGTTCCTGCTTCCAGCTTTTGGGGAACATGGGCTTCAAAATTGAGAAAAGGCCAAATGATTGGAAGAATTGGTCCAGGAAAGACATATCTAGAATTGCACACCCAATAGTTCCACAAACAGGCCTTTGGGCAGCTGCAGTCTGAGTTCTCGCTGGAGAAGCAACAGCACTGGTAATTCCTGCAGCTCAGACATGTACTAGGCTGCATGCTGGGGCCACAGTATAAATTCCAGGGCCTGAATGATCTGAAAAAGTTGTTACACCCTACTCTCAGGAACTCCCCAAAGGCAGATAGGTCTACAAAAAGCTAATTGGACTTAAGGCAGACTCCACGGACTCTCTAGGGATCAGGTGGAGCATAGAATTGGGATGGGAGATAACTCCCTCTGCTGGAGCAGATGCTGGTGCAGTCTGTGCTCAGCAACTAGTGACACTATGAACTAATTTACCCAATTCAGAATCTTGTACCAGTGGGATAGAACCCTTCAGAATCTCCATAGGTGGGGGCTGATATAGACAGCTGCTGGTGATGCAACTCAGCTACCAACAATATCAATCACCTACTCTGGGAATGACTGACACTGGGACATTACTGGGATGAAGACCAATGAGTCCACAGGGCCCTAGTGGATCCAGCTGTGACACTGACCTCCATGCTAGTGGTGTTAGGACATACAGATGGGGTAAATTTGGGACCAGGAATGATACCCCAACAAAAATAGTGGCTACGAGGTGTCTTGATCACCACAAAATGAGTTATTCTCAGACACTAGAAAGCGCAGATCCCCCCCAACCCTCTGAGTGGCTACTAGAACTAGCGAAGATGTCTTGCTTTTAGAGAATACAGCATGCAGTGAACAATAGGATAGATAACTTTACTAAAACCTAAGGGCACACTTGGCATCAGAACACTGCATAATTATGCAAGCATTACATGCCACAGTTTGTGAACCAGATAACACAAGGTACAGAGAGGCAAAAGTAACATTCATCTGACCTTCTCCCACAGTCTGCATAGCCTCGCATGCTACCGATCGGGACATCAGTGCACTAGAACACTAATACTGTGGACTGTAATCCTTCTGGAATGCCAACAAAGGTATAGGATAAGAAAGCATATGCTACCCTCATACACAAGCAGTGGCTTTTCAATTGGCAATGATAATTGCTATCATATAGTACTATGTTACTTACTTCTAGAATGTGGCATCCAGGTAACTGTTGTATTGGTAATGTGCCACAATTGTACTTTTGTACCTAAGGCATTGATTTCTGTATTAGTGTTGTATCTCCAAAAGACTTTGCCCTGGCTAGGATGTAACCTATGTAATGACTTTGACTGTTTTGTTTCTTCTAATAAAATATGAATTATAACAAACAAAAAAAAGATGTGCATGGGTCTAAAGTCCATAACTGAGGAATACAATCTACGATTTTTGAATGGAAGGATGAAAGAGGGTTCAGCAAGATACAATGTTTCCAACCAAATAAGCAGGTAGAGTTTTGGGTATTTATTTTATGACTGCATTTATTTTTTATGAAGTGTTAGAATATGAAGATATCCCAAGACTGGAGAGTGACCATTTGCCTGTAAGATGTATATCTGAACTGATCAGGGATATAGGTAACAATACAGAAATACAAGGATATAGGTCATAAAGGAGAAAGCAATCAATTCCTTTCAGTAGCACAAGGCAAGAGAATTTAATGGTAACTATTCCTAGAGGATCAAATAAAAACCCAGACTGGACATGAGCTAGCCAGTGAGTTCCTACAAAAACAGATTTTAGCTAAGAAAAGTTCCCTGCTGAGCAATGTTGAAAATATATATGATTCAAGTCATGGAGGGTGAGAGTGACCTGGGGGTAGTGGTAGATGTCAAAATTAATAACTCAGAGACCTGTAGGAGGGCAGCGGCAAGGGCAAATAGGATGCTGGGATGCATCGCCAGGGGGATTATATCCAGAAAGGCGGAAGTGATGCTTCCACTGCACAACTGCTTGGTTAGGCCACACCTCAAATATTGTGTACAATTTGGGAGACCACATTTAAAGAGGGACATTACACTCCTAGAGAAGGTCCAAAGGAGGGCAACCAAAATGATCTGGGGCCTGGGGGAGAGGACCTATGAGTAGAGGCTCAAGGAGCACAACATGTACACCCTGGAGGTGAGGCAGGATGGGGGGCATGATAGAGGTCTTTAAGTACATGAAAGGCATCAATAAAGGAGGTCTAGACAGGGTGCTCCAAGGGACAGAGGGTGGGGCAACAAGAGGTCGTGGGTGTAAGCTGGAAGGGGGCAGGATCAGAAGGGGGGGTGAGGAGATGTTATTTCACTGAAAGAATGGTGGAGGCATGGAATGCACTGCCCAGGGAGCTGGTAGAAATGGAGACTGTGGACAGGTTTAAGAGGGGATGAGACAGGTACAGGGGGAGGATAAATCTGGCCAGGCATAATACAGGTTGAACATCTGGGACTGGGGACAGTATAACCCAAGGGGGGGACACCATAATTGGCCCTCAGTGCGGGTGCTGAAAATCGAGCAGACTCAAGAGACCATTAGGCCTATTCTGCTGGCATTTTAGTATGTTAGTAATTGGAGACAAGCTAGCCAATGAGTTCCTACAAAAACAGATTTTACCTCAGAAAAGTTCTTTGATGAACAATTTTGAAAACTTATATGGAACTGCAGTATGATGAACTAATTCAAAATATCTGTGGTCATTTTGTCACATGTAAAAAAAATGAAAAAGAACAAAGAACCATTCAAAAAAGGTAGTTTGATACAAAGTGTAGAGCCAACAAAAAAATATTTATAAATGTGCCAATTTTATTAGAAATAATTCAGACAAAGAAAAACAGTTAACCTTATGTCACTTGAAGAATTTATATTCAAATCTATTGAATAACAAACTCTGACTACAGCCAAGCTCACGCAGGTCACAGTGGAACATGGCACAGTCCGCATTGTCCATGATGGCCACTGAACTATATTGTGCATGCGCGAGTAGGTGCACATGCCAAATACAGTTTGGCAGCCATCTTAGACATGGTGGACTGTGTCATGTTCCACCATGACCTCCATGAGTGAAACCAGAGATGGCAGAAAAATAGAGTGTCTACGGGGGGGGGGAGTGGGGTAGGGGCATTCAATTGTATGGGATGAGCAGAGTGCTTTCGGAGTGGCAGAAGCCTAATGCAACTCCAAACGTTGTGCTCTTTGGTATCCTGTTTTCTCTGCCCACTGCAGCCATAAAAAGAAAGAAACATAGAAACATAGAATTTTATGGCAGATAAGGACTGCTAGGCCCACCCAGTCTGCCCATTTAACTACCTAATGGATGAGCTGCAGAACCTAGTTAACCAACAGCCTACTTCCTCCTACTCCTCACTAGAATTGTCTTATGTCTGTCCCAAGCATTCTTGAATTCCCCCACTGTTTATGACTCCATTACCTCCTCAAGAAGGCTATTTCATGCATCCACAACCCTCTTTGTGAAAAAATACTTCCTCACATTACCTCTGAGCCATCCCACCTCTATCTTCAAATTGTTCCCCCTTGTTCTTGCACATTTCATATTTTGAAAGAAGCTACCCTCTTGGACTTTGTTGAGTCTCTTGAGGTACTTAAAAGTTTCTGTCATGTCAACCCCTCCCTCCTTTCCTCGAGGGTATACATATTAAGCTCCTCTAGTCTCTCTTTGTATGGCTTCTGGTGCAGACCCTGCACCACTTTAGTTGCCCTTCTCTGAACAGCCTCCATCCTGTCTATGTCCTTGTGGAGATGGGATCTCCAGAACTGCACACAGTACTCCAGATGGGCTCTCATCAACTGTCTGTACAGAGGGATAACAACTTCATGTTTTCTACTGGTGATGCCTCTCCCTATGCATTCCAGTATCCTCCCAGCCCTCCTTACTGCCTTCTCACATTGCTTTTCCACCTTTAGGTCATCTGATATGACTCCCCTCAGGTTCCTTTCCATTTTTGTTGTTATTAGTATGTCACCCCATTGTGTACTCTTCCCCATGGTTTCTGTTTCCCAAGTGCATTACTTTGCACTTCTTTGCATTGAATTGAAGCTGCCATACATTTGACCATTCCTCCAACCTTGCCAAGTCCCTTCTCATTCTTTCCACCTACCTTGTGTATCGACTCTGCTGCAGATATTTGTGTCATTTGCAAAGAGACATATGTTTCCTTCCAGTCCCTCTGCAATGTCACTTATAAAGACATTAAAGATGACCAGTCCCAGTATTGAACCCTGTGGTACCCTACTAGTAACTCCCCTTTCTTTAGAGTGAACTCCATTTACTATTATCCTCTGTGTCCTGTTGTCCAGCTATTTTTTTACCCAGCCTACCACATTGGGACCCACTCCAAGGCTGGCCAACTTGTTTGTTAATCTTTTGTGTGGGACTGTGTCAAATGCCTTGCTAAAGTCTAGGTAGGCCATGTCCACAGCTCCTACCTGGTCTACTACTTTGGTCACCCAGTCAAAGATGTCTATTAGATTCATATGACATGACCTTCCCACTGTGAATCTATGCTGCCTTGGGTCATGTGCCCTGCTGGCCTCTAGGTACTCAACAGTTCTTTCCTTCAGAAGTGTTTCCATCATTTTCCCTACCACTGAGGTCAAGCTAACAGGTCTGTAGTTTCCTGCCTCTGCTTTGCTCCCACTTTTGTGAAGTAGAATCATATCAGCCCTCCTCCAGCCCTCAGGTACCACCCCATCTTCCCATGATTTGTTAAAAAGGGTAGTCAGTGGTGTCACTAGTTCTCCCCTTAGTTCTTTTAGAATTCTGGAGTGAATCCTGTCAGGCCCTATTGCCTTGTCCACCTTCAGTTTTAAGAGTTCTTTCAGAACCCCTTCTTCAGTGAATGGACTGGTATTGACCCCCCTATCCAGAGTGTTTCTATTGATTGGTTTAGGTACATCCCCCTACTCTTCTTTTGTGACTACTGAACAGAAGTATTCGTTCAGTATCCCTGCTTTTTCACTGTCACCCTCTGCCCACATTCCTTCCCCTTTATTAAGCCTCAATATCCCTCCCTTGGTCTTTCTTCACTCCCTAATGTACCTATAAAAGGTGTTATCCCCCTGCTTAACAGAGTTGGCTATCTTTTTCTCAGTTTGGGCCTTTGCAGTTCTGACTGCCTTCCCTTCGTCCTTCTGTCTTAAATGATATAGTTCTCTGTCCTGCTCCTTCTGTGTTTCCTTATATTTCCTGAATTATATCCTTTTCTCCTTAACCTTCCCTGTCACCTCTTTTAAGAACCATAGTGTTTTTTTCCTTCTTTTTGTTTTGTTGATTTGCTTTACGCAAAGGCTTGTTGCCTCTCTGATGGCAGTTTTGACTTTTTCCCATTGTTCTTCCACCCCTCCTTCTTACCTGTTTGCTAGTGCTTTTCTGAGGCACTCTCCAATTTTTCCAAAGTCATCCCTCCTAAAGTCCAAGAGAAGTTGGAGGAACATATCTGGTCCCAGTTAGAAAAAGCTGCCAATATAAAAAAAACATTAAATTATACTGGAACCTTATAAGCTATGGGATGAAAACTGATAAAGTCAACACCATATACCTAATGGCAGAAATATAATGGCTTGATCATGTAAGTAAAATCAATAGCATTGAGGAGGACTCCCACAAAATTATAATCAAATCAGAACAAGTAAAGAAACTGGATGGTATTCCTGATTGGTGCCTGGTTTCTTTGCAACAAGTAAAATTTTTAATAAAACAACACAAGAAAAGCAGAGCTCCTACATTTGCTGGAATAGACATGGTCAGATATTTCCAGATATTTCACAGTATTTCTAAAGAGATTCTCTCTGGTGGCAATACAGTGGCACTGCAGGCAAGAAGGGAATTTCTCTAGAGATATTACAGAAATGTCAGGAAATATTTGACCATGACAGTTGCTGCAACTATATAACAGATTTAAGACCAGCAGAACCCATCTTTCCCTAGATATCCTATGGACCAAGGTGTTGACCACATTGCTGACCTCACTAGACATTTTCCTAAAACTACCTTCAAATTGGGACTCTAGTATAATAATCCTTCTGTTTAAAAGAAGTGACACAGCAGACAAGGCTGGTAATCATCCAATTCCACTACTCCGTGTACCTTAGAAAATATATACCCATTTTTTATTGACACATCTGTAAAACTGGGAATCTGAAAGAAAATATTTTTCTGAATTCCAGGCAAGCTTTAGCCCCCATAGAGCACCAGCAGGTGTTATTGCCACACTATAATATTTAATTGATAAATACACAGAAATAAATTACAAGGTACTATTTGGAGCATTTACTCATTTGAAGAAATATTTTTGATTTTGTGGAGAGACAAATTGTATGGGAAATTTTGGAACACAATGGTCTGGAAGGCAGACTGTTAGAAATTGTCAAGTTGCTTTATAGAAGTATCTTCATAAAGATTAGAACAGACAGTAATGGGCATCTATCAAGGTCACTGCTTATAAGGAAGGGTGTTAAGCAAGAATGCGTGCTAGTTCCTTTTCTGTTCAACACTTATATAAACCAGATTACTAATCCTTTGAACTTTAAAAGCTGTTTATCTCCAAAGAAAATTCAAAAACCAACTCAAGGCAAGGGACATTTATATATATAGCACTCAATCCAAACAAAGGCTCTGAGTGCTTTACAATAAAATAATAAGAATAAAATAGAATAAGTTCAGTATAAAGTACACATGATATGCAAAAATATGAGACAACACATAAATAAGTCAGGTCTCATCAAAAGTTCTTTCAAATAAATAGGTCTTAAAAGAGGCCTTGAAGGCCTCCACTGAGCTGGCAATGTGGATATGATAGGGAATTGAGTTCCTAATAACAGGGGCTGCCACCCCAAAGGCTCGATCACCCAATGATTTAATCCAGCTGCAGTGGAGCAGAGTGGACTGAGTGGTTGATAAATGGGCAGGAGTTCTTTAAAGCAGTTGGGTCCCAGTCCACATAAGGCCTTGTCTGCCAACAAGCCAATCTTTAAGATCATGCATGAAAGCAAAGGCAGCCAGTGTAGTGGGAGCAGAATCAGAGTGATTTGATCCCTCACAGAGGAACACACCAACATCTGAGCTGCAGCATTCTGTACCAGCTGCAGTTGATGCATCAAACCTCCAGATATCCCTAGGTAAAGAGTGTTACTGTATTCCAGCCTAGTGGTGACAAAAGCATGGATAACTGTCACCAGGTCATCGAGGGCTAAGAACGGTTAGATCCTAGCAATGTTCCAATGGTGAAAAAAGGCAGGATGGACAACAGATGACTCCTAATATTCATATGTCAGTCTGCTGTCCAGTATGAACCCCAGGTCCCTGATCATACTCACTGTCAAAAGGGGTGGCCCACCCAGAACAGATAGGCCAGCTCCCACATCAGCAGACAAGCCTTTAAGATGAGGCTTAACAACCATGGCCTCTGTCCGGATTGAGACACAGCCAGTTGGCAGCCATCCAATCATTAACCTCAGCCAAATAGCAAGTCAGCACCAAAGACTCAGAAGTATCATCAGGTGCCAAGGTCAGATACAACTGGGTATCATCTGCATAGCAGTGAAACACCACATTGTATCACCTTATGAGCTCCCCTAGTGGCAGTATGTACACAGAGAATAAAATGGGAGCCAAGACTGAACCCTAAGGGACCCCACAAGACAACACAGGTGATCCTTTGGTAAACTTCCCAAGAACTACTCACTGTGTTCTTCCCACCAAATGTGAGCAGAACCAATACAAAACAGAGCCAGAAATGCCCACATAGTCTCTCAGATGATTGAAAAACACTCCATAAACCACAGTATCAAATGCTGATGAATGGTCTAAAAGCACTAAAATAGTTTGTTGCCCTCGGTCCCTCACCATAAGGAGATCATGTGTCACCCCGACCAGAGCAGTCTCAGTACTGTGGCGAGGCCAAAATACAGATTGGAGAGGTTCAAAGATGGGAAAACACTCCAAGCACTCTAGCAGCTACTCAACCACCACCTTCTCAATAACCTTCCTTAAGAAGGGAAGGTTAGAGATTGGCCTGTAATTTGTGAGAACATCAGGGTCCAAGGATAGTTTCTTAAGAAGGGACCTCACCACCGTCTGTTTCAAAGCCGAAGGAAAGACACCCTCCCTCAAGGACCTGTTCACAATCTCCACAAAAACTGGACCCAGGAACTTAGTGTAGTTTATAACTAGCCATACTGGGCCTGTGTTCAGTTCACAGTTGGTGGGACGCAGGTGGCTGATCTCTCGGAGGACCTCAGCTTCTGTAACCAGTCAGAACTCACACCAGGTAGTCAGATCAATGCCACCATATTACCGGTCACCCCCAGCCACAACTAGGCCACAAGAAGAGATACTTGACCTGATGACAGACACTGTCAGCAAAGAACTTCCCAAACTCCTCACATTTGTCTATGGAAATGGCTCCAAGGGCCTGCAGAAAGGGTGGATTTAACCATCTGTCTACAGTGCAAAAGATCACAGCTGGGTGATTCTATACCACAGCAATCAACTGAGACAGAAATTCTGTCTTTTTCTGGTTTATTATCTATTGATGCTTAGCATACTTCCTCATGCTCTGGAACTCACTCTCCTCCTCCATCTGACATGCCCCCTCCATTCATACCCTCTCTTCCCTCCTTCACACTTTCACCTCCCCACCTGAAAATGCTTCTAACATCATTTCCCTTTCCCCGATTTCTACTCCCTACTCACTATTCCCCATGTGTGAAGCCATGCATGTTTTCAAAGTGACAAAACTGCTTATTCCTGGGAGTCAAGCTTGAATCTGTTATTGTAAGTACTTGTGATTCTGAAATTGTTATTGGTTACCTGACATCCATTGTACTGTCTTTGCATCTCAATATTGTATTATTTCACTATTCCCTTCCCCCCAGGATACAACTGGAATTGAGAAAATTGCTCAGTATGTCTTCCTGGTGAAACGTTTATATAAATAAATAAATAAATAAATAAAATAATGCTTTCTCAATGTCAACCTGTCACCCATAGACCCAGACCTTCTCCAGGAATGCTCTAACCTATGCCGTTTAGCCTTCAACTTGCCCATCTCAGCACAATACCAAAGTGAGCCACTGTGGAAAGTCAAGGGGTGGATGTGGAAAGCTGCAATAGTGCCCAATGCAGCTGCTAATGCCATATTATAGCAATCAGCAGCCACCTCTGGACATTGCACAAGCATGACTCTGCACAAGCATACAGCAAGCCCGAGACATCCAGTGCATCCTGGAGTTTGCAAGGCTCTACCTGTCTCTTGGACAACAATGGATAGTCTCTGCAGAGGAAGTAATAGTACATGGGACCCCACATTGGAACTCCACCACATGATGATCTGACCATGTGACCAGATCAACCCTGACTACAGATATGTCAAGTCCAAGTGAGAATGTAAGATCCAGTGTGTGACCATGAACATGTGTCACAGAGGAAACCACCTGTGTCAATCTCAGAGATGTCATCCACTAAAGTAGCTTGTTGGGATGAGCATATTAGTAGTTAGATTCATAAGCACAGTGTATCTACTGTATAAACACTGTGAAGCTAGGTTTCACATTTATATTATTAGTGTGAACATATTAGTAGCATAAATACATATTAGTAGAAGGCATTATATCAATAAATGTATATATTGGTATTTGAAATCAATACACATCCATACACAGTGTTCCTTTTAGCCTTAGTAAAATCACAGCTCAGGGGTTAACAGGGAATTAGAAGTGAAAAATAATTAAAATTATTTTGACCTTGATAAGCTGGAAAGGAATTGAGGAGTCTCAAACTAAAAGCAAACATGTTTTATCATGTCTTATCTTCGGTTCCTATTATGCTATGCAAACTATCCAGGATGACTTGACTTTAAGTGAGATAAGAAGCAGAGAATAAATACATTTTCTGGTAAAAAAGTTTGTGCTAATATAGCTGTTGCTATGAAGTCATAACAACCCTAGATGAAAAAAACATGTTTTTGTACTCAAAGAATATCTTGAGTCAGCGAAAGAATTGGACAATAGTGGCTACCAAAAGTGTATATAAGCTAAAGGATGTTATCAGTCTATGTTGCGCAGTCTGATGCAATGGCTTCTCTAACCTCCATCTGCATAATCCTGTTTCATATATAAGTATAAACTATTTGTACTTAGCAATAGCTAGCCAAGGGGACAGGAAACTTTATAATGCAAATCTGAAATGTATTTTGCATTTGTGTTTCATTTGCTTTCATTATAATGGTCTAGGGAAATCAGAAATGTTATATTGACATCTGTGTCCTGTCTGTTCTGAGCCCTTGTAATAAAATTGGATTTCGGTTACACCTTTTATACAGATTGTATGATTCTCATTGGTAATTCTAAATTATTCTAATACAGTATTATAATCCAAAATCTAACAGTTGGTGCTCTGAACAGGGTAGGCAGGCAGACACAGATTTGCGTACATTAAATCTCCATATTTTTAGGGTTGCAACCTGAAATTACAGTGCACCAAAGGGGTTTTGTCCACAGGCAACTCCGGTAGGCTATAATAGGAAGTTCACAAAAGACAGTTAGGGATAATGTTGAAGAATACATTAAAATGCACGATGGCAGAATATTATCCACACCTGACATCATGGCACAAGGAGAGCCATAGTATTATGTGAAACAAAAGCTAGAAACAGAAATTTTGAACAATAAAAATATCCCTGAGTGCAAGCAGAAAGGAATCATTGTACAAGGGCTCTATTGCTCAGTCTGGCACTGCAAGAATGAGTCTCTGTTTTTAAACAAGAATGCATACACAAAATGAAGATACACTTAACCTTAGAAAAGAGTTAGGAGAAAAGATTGAACAACTGCAGAAACAAAGCATGGACTTAGAAGCAATAAGGGAACACCACATACATTTTGAAAATATGTTGAAAAAAAGAGTATTAGACGAAGAAGTACACATTAGAGAGGGACTTTTAGAGGAACACTTTAAAACTATTATTAACATGAAAAAAATATTGCATGATTTTCTGATCCTACAAAACTGGACAAAGTAATGTAGAAGCTGGTGATATGTATGAGAGTAGGAGAAATAAGGTTTGCACAGTATATGGTACATCTGTTCTGAATAGACTACAAGACACTTTCAGGGATATTGAGAGAGGTAAACTTCCTGCTTTTACAAACAGTAATATGTTGCAAAAATTCTTATACAATGTCAATCACACTAGTGCTACTGAGTGCCTTTTAAGAAAACTGACAAGGATTTATTTTGCTGGACATGGATGTGTATTTAATCATAGCTCGCCTATGGTGCCTCTTGTTTTACAAATACCTAGTATACCATGTCAAATACCTGTTTTTACTTTGACAAAGGTTGTTAATTTGGGGAAAGTTGAGAATCCATATTATACACAGCTTGTGCATGCTCCGAGCTTCATCACGCAGATACATGATGAATGGGTGGAACCAGATCTTTTTTGTTGTACTGAATTGCAAGATGCATATGTTTGTAGAAGTGATGTAGCACTGGGGGGCGCTTTCCTTGTGGCATTTCTGACAAATCTACAAACTGTCACTTGCAAACTGAACTATGGAAACAAAATCTGTGAGAGTGTATGTTGCTTATGCAGGAGAAGGACATTACTGCATTGTTGCTATTGCTGATTGTATGATGTATGGACTAAGAAATGACTGTGTTATGTGGTCTTCAAGCTTTTGTTTTCAGCCTAATTTCACTGCTGTAATCAATGGTTACATCATATGACCTGTGCCTGCATTTCTTAATGTCACTACTATACAGGCTGAGCTGGCCTACCTTGAAGACATCTGCACTGTCGTGCCTTCAAAGATGATTAAGATTCCACCAATCTGGAATAAATGGTTTGATACCTTTTATTTGACCAACAAGGATGTTACAAAAAGAACAAATAGCTTTAGCTTTCGGACCAACTTGTCCTTCTTCAGAAGCTTAATCTCAGTTATCTAGAAAATCTCATATTATTAACACTTAGAACATGCAGAAAAAAACAGAAATAATTCTCATTGGTTTAAAACAGGCCTTCAGAACATAATTAAAGTGACGTCAGAGAGCTTGAATATCTTAAGTGTGCTTTCAGCTGAACCAAAGACACATACTGTACTTGAAGAGTGAGGTAAGAGTACACCAGTAGAAGCCAGCTTCAGCTCTGCTTAGAACTCTGTTAGTTTGTGAATATGGCCTATGACAATAAAATAACCCTGGAGAAAACAATTGCATGCCAAAATGTAACACATTAGCAAGTAAAAAAAAAAAAAAAAAATTACAACAGAAGGTATCTTTATATGGCACATAGAAGGACAAACAGCGATGTTTACCCAAAGTGAGTAAGTGTATCACACTGATGAAAGTACACCAGGCTGGAGATATATTCCCAACATACTCTCAAACAGCTAGTATGTTCCAGAAACCTTAAGGCCTTCAGTGTTGTAACAAGATTGTATACATGATAATATCAATTGTCAGTGTAAGTGCCAGATATAAAGAAATACTAGTCAAGGACCCCCAAGAAATTGACAGTATGCAGTCTGATATGTATAGAGTTCAATAAATTGTCAGCACATAATCAAAATAATACATATATAGAAACAGTCCAAGGAATTTAAACAAAAATTCCTAGGAATTAAATCCCCCCCCCAGGAAAGTAACTACTTAAAATGAAATATATGTACATGAATCCTAATAAATCATCAATTGTACTAATCACTACAATAGTTACCCAAAAAGGAATTACACCTGTCATGAACCCACAAGAAAATGAGACAATGTGTCCTAATAAGTACAGAATGTAAAAACACAACAGTATATACTCAAACTACAGAACTAGCAGAAGGAAGTAAATATCCACTATAAAATGAGCCCAGAGTCCTAGCCACTATGACACCATAGTGTCATGTACTTGAATATAATTTTACCTCAATATCACCACAATATTTACATCCACTATACCCACATAACCACCCACCTCAAATACCCATATTAAAAATTAAATGTGCCACACTTCTTCTCCCCCAGAAACACACACATAAACATATACACAAACCCACACACATACACACACACACACACGCACACATTCACACAATACTAATGCGAGAGGCCAACCTGTAGATAACCACTTAAGAAGGACTGTATAAGTATGAGTCAAAGTTCAAAGCTTGCTGAAAACCTAAAATATATATGTCCATCCTTTGAAGTAAAGGTCCATGTAAATTTACGTGTAATGTGTCATATATCCAACATCAATGTTCAAGCCATCTTCCACCATATTAAGAAGTAACATAATTCTAATCTCACAAGCTCGTCTTTCTTGTGTACTGTTGAAATGTCCTTTCAAGACCATCACAACATTTCTGAGATTGAGTAGTCATCCTGAGAGAAGTGTTGTGCCACTGGTTTGTGAGTCATCTTCATATTAGTATGATACCTGTATGAATTCATTCTAGTGCAGAGCTGTCATTTAATATCCTCTACATACCCTGTGCTAGGACATTTCCTGCATTGAATAAGATAAACAACATTGATTGATGTACATGTTGACCTTGATACGCTGGAAAGAAATTGAGGAGTCTCAAACTAAAAGCAGATGTGTTTTAACATGTCTTATCTTTGGTCCCTGTTATGTTATACAAACTGTCCAGGACGACTTCACTTTAAGTGAGATAAGAAGCAGAGAATAAATACATTTTCTGGTAAACAAGTTTGTGCTAACATAGCTATTGCAATGAAGTCATAACAACCCTAGACAAAAAATAACATGTTTTTGTACTCCAAGAATATCTTGAGTCAGCAAAAGAGTTGGGAAATAGTGGCTACCACAAGTGTATATTTATTTATTTAAAATTTTGATGACCGGGAAAGGTACCATGAGCAAAGCTCATTTCCAGGTATAACCCAAGGAAGGGGGTACAGATATAAACAAAGGGAAAACATAACAGAACAAGTGGAAGGCACAGCTGAGCACACATTTTCTACTAACATCAGTATTATACAATATGATACAGAGTATATATACAAATAATACAATCTAAGGCATGAATACTGTTGAGAGGTCTCATCAGTCAGAGCTAGGCCATAGGAAGAAAGTGGTAGTTTAGGGAGCAGTAGGGTGATGTGAAGTGGGAGAGAAGAGGGGATGGGTATTAGGGGAGAGAACAGGTGCAGGTCAAGGTGGGGGTTGGTCTGAGTAGGTGATTAAGAGCAGAAAAAGAGGGGGTAATGTGGTTAAGGGGAGGATGCTGTTCTAGAGGAAATGGAGCCTGTAGGAGAAGGCCAGTTTGCCGGCAGAGGTGCAGACATAAGGGAGTGCACAAGAATGGACACTGCTATGCCATGAGTTGTACGGGAAGGGGGTGGCAGGTTTGAGGAGAGATGCAAGTTATGATGGGAGAGCTCCAAACCAGAACTTTGATATGAGGGTGGCGCAATACGAAAAACATCTCTGATAGAGGGATTGGAGGGATAGGGAAGAGTAGAGGTCACAGTGGTGGGTTAGATGGGGGAGTTGATGGTGAATCTACAGAAAGCATGGTACAGTATGATGAATTTGGATAGGGAGGTCACCAGGGTGGTGCTGTAGATGATGTCTGCATAGTCAAAAGTAGGGAGGATCCATTTGATCAACAGGTTGCATATAACTAGGAGAGAAAGACTTGCCTTCTAGAGACTGCTCTCCTTCTCTGGGGGGAGGGTGGGGAAGTGCCCGGAGCATTGGCGACCCCTGGCGGAGGCCAGGAGTCATACCACTACCGGCGCTTGCATACCTAGGAGGCGGGACAGACGCTGGCATCATTGCACGACCCCGCCTCCCCAAGAAAATGGGAAAAAGGAGCTACCGGCTGCCGCTAATGAAGCTTGCCATGGCTGAGTGGCTCCCGGGCCCAGCCCCGTCTAAGCCGAATGTCTGTGGCATGTGCAGGGAGGTGCCACAGAAGTAGGTGGCAAGCCAGAGTATCGAGGCTCAAGGCTAATTGAGGAGTGGAAGTCCATGGCCGTGACCGGCCCGAAATACAACAGGCGGCTGGCAGCTCAGAGGAGGAAAAAAAAAAAGAAAGACTTGCCTTGAGGTGGTAGAGCAGCCTGAGTTTTGTACACAGTTTAGAGTGAAGGGCACTGAAGTGGGAAGAGAAATCAAGAGAGGGATCAAGCCAAACCCCTAGGTATTTGTATGAGGGGACATTTTTGAGGGAGGTGTTTTCACTGGAGATGAAGGATAGAAGAGCGTGAATTCTAGCAAGGTTTTGCTTGGTCCTGAAGGTCATGGCAACAGTTTTTTTGTGTACAGTTTTAGACAATTTTTGTTGAGCCACAAGGTAACCACGGTGAAGTCCTTTTGGAGGAAGAATTGAACATCTAAAGCAGAAAGGCCAGAGAGGAAAAGAACGGTATTGTCGATGTACATGTGGATCTTGGCATGGGAGCAAAACTGAAGAAAGGTTGTTAATAAACAGAGAGAAAAGAACAGGACCCTGGACTGAACCTTGGGGTACTCCTGCAGTGATAGGGAGGAGGGAATGGACATGGGTTATTTTACTGGCTGGGTATGGCCAGTTAAATGGGAATTGAACCAGAACATGGTGAGAGGAGAGAGGCCAGAGACACGTAGTTTGTTTAGGAGAAGGAGGTGAGACACAGAGTCAAAGGCCTTTGCAAGGTCAAGGAAAATGATCGAAGTGATGAGCCCTTGATCCATGGCAGAGTGGATAGCATCGGTGAGGTGGAGATGGGAGGTGGTGGTGGAATTATATTTTCTGAAGCCTGATTGAACAGGGGACAGAGTGTCAGAGGCAAGGAGGAACACATTTAGCCTAGAGAGGACCAGGGACTCTTGGACCTTAGCAAGTGAAGGGAGAAGGGATATGGGGGGTAGATGTATCACCACCTTTGAAGAGGGGGAGGACTGTAGCTGACTTCCAAGCTGAGGGGACAGTAGTGGAAGAGATGGACATATTTAAAATGAAAGTGAGTGGGGTGACTATTGAGAGGGATGAGATTATAAGGAGTTTAGGGTGCAAGCCAAGTCTAGATTTTGAGGGGTTGAGGGATATGAGAGCTCTAAGGACTTCTGATGGAGATATCAGCTGTATGTGGAAGTCTGAGGTCCGAGGGGGGGAGGAGGAAGTGAGGGTAGGTGGACTTTGTGGTACAGCACAGGTTGTGAAGAACTTGTTTAGTGTCTCAGTGACAAGAGTAGGATCAGTGACTAATGAACCTGCCACACTGAGAGTAGGTGGGGATAGTCGAAGGAGGGGTTGGTGAGGGTCCAGAGAACTTTCCAGAAGGAGATGGGAGTGGTGTGCGAGGCTTGCAAACAAGCTTTGAAGAAATCCAATTTGGCCTGTTGTATGTACTTGGTGCAATTGTTGAGGAGGGTACAGTAGGTCTGAAGGTCGACTGTTTTCCAGAAGGATTTATAGTGAAGCCACGAGAGATCCCAAGAGTTACACAAGGCCAGGATTTCCAGAGTGATCCAGGGGTGATAGGAGCATCTTATTTGGATGGATTTTAGTGGGGCATGGGTATCCCACATGTTTAGCAAAATGGACGTGAAGTGGGAGAGGGCAGCATCAATGGAGAGGAAGGAGAGGACAGGAGACCAGTTGGCTGAGGCAAGGTCATGAAGGAGTTTATTTATGTCAAGGGATCTAAGTGGACAATATTGGATGTATTTGTGAGGGCTATGGGGAGGGCAAAACTTTCTTATGCAAAAGGTGGGAAAGTGGTCACGTAGTGCATCTAGTAGAAGACTTGTGTGGCAGATACAGTGTGGATGGGTCGAGAGTACCCAATCAAGTAGGGAGTGAGACGGGGAGCAAGGGTTATGGTGGGTAGGTTCTTCAATCAGCTGAGTCAGATTTAAGGCTTCAATCTGCTGACAGAACTTGAGTGATGTGGGGGCTTGCCAGTCAAGATTAAACTCTCCTATGAGGTTTAGCTCACCTGTTGCAGCATGTGTGGAGATAGCAGCAATGCAGGAGATGATGGAAGGAAGGGGAGTTTTGGGTAGGCATAAAGAACACCCAGGAAAAGGGGCTTTGAAGATGGAAAATGGATCTTGGTTACAAGGAGCTCATGGGACTTTGGAATCACTTCCTTGTGGGAAATAGTGCAGTATAGGGCAGTGCGGGAGTATATAGCGACTCCGCCAACATGTTTACCATGGTCTTGTCAATGGAGGATGAAGTCAGGAAGGGCCAACTGATTGTCTGAGATGTGGGAGGATAGCCATGTTTTGGATGTACAAAGTATATCGGGGAGTGTTGGGTGACCCATACTTTTAGCTCGTCCATTTTTGGAAGAAGACTATGATCACTGCTGTGGAAAATTCTCAGTCCTTTGGGGTGAGCAGCAGGAGATGTGTGGGGGACACAGGAGTGACCGAGGTTCAGTTCAATGTTGCCAGTCAGCAGGAGGAGGAGAAATAGAAAAAGCTTAAGACAATCATGGTTTTTGTGTTTGAGTCAATAGAAGCATGATTGAGCATGAGGGACGGGTGAGAGGGATCAAAGCCTGCAAATAGCTTCTAGGTTTAGAAGAGAGCTACTGAGAAGACCTGGGTGGATTGGGAAGTTGGGGTAGGGGGAGCAGAAGACATGGGGGGTGCGGGAACCAGGGGCAGGGTTGTCACAGAAGGGCAAGGATCGGATAGGGAGGTGTTGGGAGGGGTGAGGGAGGGAGAGGTGGGGATGTAGGAAGGTATAGAAGGATGGTTGGGAGGGAGGAGAAGAAAACCAAGGGAATCCATGAGGGTAAGGGGGGAGAGTTGAGAGATGTAAGGCAGTGGCCTGATTCAGCTACAGGATTTTAAAATTAAACTCAGGCCCTGCTTGTGGGGATTGGGTTGCGATTAGGGCAGAGCAAGTAACCTGAGTAGCTTGAAGGGCTTATTTTGGTTAGGAGAAATAAGAGTGAGTGTATGGTTGCTGAGACAGGTAGCAGCACAGGCCCCTAGTGTTGAGAGAATATAGGAACCAATGAGAAAATGGAGTGTGTATTTATTGTGTGCCTTAGTTGTACGAATGGGGGAGGCAGGTAGGGGGAGAGTGAGAAGATTCTGCTAGGCATTGAGAACCACAAACTAGGTGCCACATGCTTTTGGGCTCAGTTTTAAGCCATTTCTGAATTAGCCCGAAAACTTAATAAAGAAATTGCCACACAGCTAGATTTAGGTAGCCTTAGAATGAGGTAGCCTGTGGCTATTAAGAAACTATGCTGGGGCTACGGGATAGACTGCTTGACCACAGAATAAGTTTAAGGTACCGTGGCCAAGGAATAGATTAAAAATTCAGTAGAATGTGCAGCTAGAGGCCACGGCCAAGTAATCAATTTAGAAAACAAATGCCAGCAATATGCACAGCTAAAAGATTTAACCCTTATTCGATGCTTAAAAATCATGGTGCAGCTTGGAAATTGCGTCAAATCCAAATTTGTAGAGGCTGATCGCTTCAGAACTGCAGGCCCGTACCTTCTTGTGGTGTGCAAAATTTCCATGGGTGGTGAGCAGCTCAAGAGGGGGCTGACGGCCCCAACGGTGGAAGGGCTGCTGTGGAGAGAGAGGAGAGGGAGGTATAGTATAGTATAGTATAGTATAGTATAGTATAGTATAGTATAGTACAGTACAGTATAGTATAGTATAGTATAGTACAGTATAGTATATAAGCTAAGGGATGTTATCAGTCTATGTTACACAGTCTGATGCAATGGCTTCTCAAACCTCCATCTGCATAATCCTGTTTCATATATAAGTATATAAGTATAAACTATTTGTACTTCGCAATAGCAAGCCAAGGGGACAGGGTACTTTATAATGCAAATCTGAAATATATTTTGTATTCTGTGTTTCATGTGCTTTCAGTATAGTGGTCTAGGGAAATCAGAAATGTTATATTGACATCTGTGTCCTGTATGTTCTGAACCCTTGTAATAAAATTGGATTTCTATTACACCTTATATACAGCTTGTATGATTCTCATTGATAACTCTAAATAATTCTAATATTGTAATTCAAAATCTAACAGAGTTCCTGTCCAAACCGGGAGGACTCATTGTCAATCCAAGCATTGAAGTCCCTCGGCACCATTAGCCTAGGAGACTTCAACACCTGTTTAGAGATGAAGTCTGACAGCTCCTGCAGGAATACATTCCCATCCACCCACCCGGAGGCCTGTAGATGAGAATGATTCTGCCATTTACGCCTGTGATGCACCTGTCCATCACACATTCAAAGGAATTAAATATTCTCACTGGGAGTGTAGTGAATCCCAGGGTGGATCCCAAAACCCTACTGGGTCAAAATGTCGTACGCTTAATAGTGTATGACATTTCCCCAAAACTACAACAGCGCAGTGTAAGAGAGCAAGAGGGTACAATACCGTGAATGACCTCTGCTGGGACAAGGTTCCACCAAGCAGCTGCCGTAGCTCAATGGAGTGAGCTACTGGTTGCAAGGAAACTAGGTGCTACATTTGAGACCGAGTTCAATTCCTGGTCCCTGATGCAATGAAATCGTAATTTTTATCGCACTTTGTGCAATGTTAGTGGCAACCCTCCTGCAGAGTCAGTTATTTTAGTTGGGGGGTTGGGGGGCACAGCCCCCATAAGGGGGGGTGCGGGGGTGGAGCCCCCCACAAAAAAAAAGACTTATGCTGCATGGCATATATCACACTGTATTGGCAGTGCGATATGTGCATGCGGCATAATGTCTTATGACATTATGACCCTGTGCCACCTAAAACAAATGGCCACCCTGCCCCTCTGCAATCCCTCCTCAGGCAATGCATCATGGAGTACCCTGAGGGGACAGATGCTGCCAGCACGGAGCCAGTATCATCGCTTCTTCCAGGGTGGCATGATGCAAATGACAAGAAAAGAACAAATAGCAAATGCAAGACAGGTGCATATTAAATAGCACGAATGCTGTACAAAACATTGGTGTGAGGGGAGGTCTATTTGCTGCAACTGATTTAGGATTTTAACTTCATTCTACAAATAAAATTTGGTAAGGGACTTTAACAATATTGCATTGGCCAACCCAGTGGTGCTGAGGGTTGAGGTGCTGGATGCCACACCTCATACCATGCTAGTAACCCAGGTATGAGAGCAAGCTCAAGTTGCCAGGGGTTGGTGGGGGAAGGGCTGGGAGATGACTGTAGCAGCCACTGGGCTGCTGTCATCTCCTAGGTTGGGGAGGTGAGTTTCCTCGCTCTTAGCTTAAACCCAGTGGAGGCTGGCTGTCAGAGCAGAGGTACAGGCACTGATGTTATGTTGGGAGGGTGGATGGAGCTGTGGTTCCAGGAGTGCATGTGCACCTCCACATGCATGCAACCAGAGTGTATGCCACAGGTCCAGTTCCAGGTCGGGACAGGAGAAAAGCAGAAAATGCCTATGTCTCTCCATTGCCATGTGTGACAGCACCTGACACTCTCAGACCCTGCTCCTTGTGGATCCCCACTGGTAAAGATTATGGGGGGGAGAGACTGAAAAGATTGTGAGTGAAGGGGTTCCGATGGCAGGAGTAGGTGGCAATGGGGGGCAAAAAGCTATATATAAAACAAAAATATTGCATTGTTTCATTTGGCAGTGTGTGCTCATCTGTCTGCATTCACTTTTTCTCCAAAGACTGGTCACCTAGAAATACCTCTTTTGTTATATGCAGGTGCCGCAGTTCTTTATCATCTGCCACTTTCGGACTACAAAGGATTTTAACATTGTTTAATAAGTTAATACTTGATCTAAAATTTAAAATTAAAACTGAGACATCAGATATCTTACTATTTGACAAATATAACAGGAAGAACAAATCCTGACACTTAAGTGATCAAAAACTTGATGTTTTTAAAAACTGCAGATACATACTAGTGAACTTTTCCAACTCTGGAACCTGGAGCATAAAGAACACTTGGAAATATGTTGAAAAAAACTCAAAGTCAGTAACTGGCCAGCTTAAACTGTTTTGCCCATAAATATGATGGTGATTTATTCTAAGTTATGAGGAATATATTTGAAGCTAAAGTAAAAACAATATTCTTTATTGGGCAAAGTCTAGGTAACAGATGAAAATTATTGTGGATTGATAGCCTGCAAAATGATTTGTTAAGATACATTCTGGACCTTCCCATATTGATTACAGGGGCACATTTACATGCAGAAAAGTGCATGTGTCCATTCTTTCTTGCTTTGATGTGCTTGTTAAAATATTGGTGGCATCTAAGGCTAATGACTGATGAAAGAATATGAAAAAGGGTCTGGAAATGGTCAATTGACATATATTTAGACAATACAATGGGCCCTGTATGATTAGAAATCTTAAATAGAAGGCTTGAACATCTAGAGCTGCAATAATTTTTTAAGTCTGATTATAACAACAGGGTGGAATTGGACAATTTTTGTAAACTGCACATGATGAGGATTAAAGATTAAGAAATACAACTTTATATGGCCAGGACTGGAGATTCACACATGTAGTTTCAGTGTGGGAAATTAAAACATTTCTTGAGCATGAAACCATATATAATGTCCTGTACAAATTGGGATCATACAGACAACTTTCCCATGTGATGTTCCAGGCTACTGTATGTACTGTATGGTACCTAATATGTGGGAAATGGAAAGATTAATTAAATGTCCATGTGGAGTTCAGGTGATGTATATAATATATTATTATGTTTTAGACTGTCCAATTAATGCTATTGCTGCAAAACCTTGGATTGTGCCTGCTCTGTTAAATAATAATATGTACAATGATGAAAATGTTTTGTGACTTTCTCCTCAAATAAAAAAGCAGTGTTATTTGCTGTTGTCTCCATTGTAGTTTGGGCAGCTGAATAATGCAGATGACATACACTAGGATTAAATCATCTTTGTGAATCTGTAAATGTGTATTGGTTTTGCAACCCAAGATTTAATTTTATATTTGGAGTAAAACTATAATACAGTAGCAAGTAAACTTTTGCATATATAATGTATAATAAGATAGAGACAGATGCTTCCTTCTGAAATGTTTTACTGTAAAATGTATTCTAAACTTAATAGCTCTAAATATATTAATGAGTTTTTAACGTAGTGAAAGCCTATGGATCACTAACAATAAACCTGAAATTGAACACATAACTTATTCTTACCAGCCTAACCCCAGGCTTTCATTTTTTTTAATGTTTCCAGCCCCAATACTTCCAAAGATAGACCTTTTAAATTATAACTTTGGAACTATAATTCATAGATTCATAGATTTGTTATGAGCTGAGTCACAATTTGTCCTTATACGCCCAACATGCTTAAATGCAATACCGTGTGATTTTACTAGCAATAAAATAGTTATCAAGCTTTGCTTTAAATTCCTCCATTCTGCTACTACACACTATGTCAAGTGGTAGCCTAGTCCATGCTGATACTACTCTTTCAGAGAACCATGTTGCTCTTCTTCTGGTATGATTCACACAATCTTTAAGCTGGAGCATATGGGACCTTGTATCGCAATGCGAGTCTTTGAATTTGAGGCCTACACATTCCCACAGATTGACACTATAAAAACCATAAGATCTAGAAACATACTTTTTTTTAAATGAAAGCTTGACGTCAGCTATGTTGATACACTGATGTACCCTATTGCTACATCTGTCATATATTGATATACTGAAACATAAAAATGTATAAAAACTTGACATTTGCTGTTTTTACCAATATATATCAAAATGTATAGACACGTAACAAAACATACAAACTGTATCATTATGTTCTGTTCATGCTGACCTAACTCCAACCTTTTAATTAACATTTTTTTTGCCCCAACAGTTCCAAAGTTAGAACTTTCAAAATATAATTTAATTAAAAAGTGATTACTTTTGAACCATTAGGACCAGGAATATATGTTTTAGATGAAAGCTTAGAATCAGCAAAGTTGATATGTTGATATATCGTGTTACATCTTCCATATACTGAAATAGAAAATAGAGTAAGCAGTGGGACTTAAGCTCATATTGGCATGGTAAAAGATGAAGCCAGAGAGTGGTTTCCACAAAAGAGAGAGAGAGAGAGAGAGAGAGCAGTGGGACCTCAGCTCATATTGGTATTGTAAAATTGAATGTGTAGTTAACTAACTGATGAGTGGATCACCTTGCCGTTGGTGGTCAGCCTAATTGCGATTTGGCTGAATAATGATTTGTTTATTTTATTTGAACATTGGTAACCTGGAGAGGTACACTGAACCCAGGCTCATTTTCAGGTGCAACCCAGGGGAAAGGTTACAGAAGGAACAGTGAAAGCATAATACAGTACATTCCATGGTACAGACAATAACAGGAGGAACAGTGAAACATAATACAGTACATTATGTGGTACAGGCAATAAGTGCAGAAACAGTGCAGTAAGAATGCATTCTCTGGTACAAGCTTAGAACACATTAAAGTGCAAGTATGTTGTGTAAGCACTGTAAGTAGAAAACCAGAACATGGCATCAAGCAAGCAGTATGGATCTCTGGGGATAGGTTAAGTCTTGAGGAATCTAGAACCTGTGTTACCAAGTAAAAAACACTAGGGGCCCTCCTAAGGGGAACAGGTACAGGTGGGTGGCATGACAAGTTTCAGTTGGCACCTGAGGGAGCCTGAGGAGGTGGAATGGCAGAGGGATAGGGGGAATTTATTCCAGAGTATTGGCAGGTGATAGGAGAAGGCAGATTGCCCAGCAGAGGAATGGGGATGAGGAGTGGAGAAGGTTCTCTGGCCACTGGAAAGGAGGGAGGAGGGAGTGGGGGCAGTGGCAGAGGAGGGTACCAAAAAGTGAGGGCGGGGGCAGAATTGCATTGAACACATCAGCCTGGAGCACTGTTCAATTCAATGTCTGCTCCTTTATCTACAAAAGTGAGCGGTCACCTGACTCTCCTGGCCTCCTGGCTCCACCGCCTGTAAGTAAGGGGAGAGGCAAGAGGAGTGAGGAGAGAGAGGAAGGAAGGAAGGAAGGAAGGAAGGAAGGAAGGAAGGAAGGAAATCAAACCAGGACTTGGAGATGAAGGAAGTGCAGGGAAACTGGCAATGTGAAGAGAGAGGGAGGATGAAGAGGGATGAATAGTGGGAGCAGTGGTGCATATGTTGAGGGGAGTTTGTTGCAAAGTGACAAAAGGCATTGCAAAGGTGTCCAGTATAACTAGAACTGCATAGTCAAAGACTGGGAGCACCATTTTGGTGACCAGCTCACAACAGACTAGCAGGGGTAGGCAGGCTTTGTTATGGTGCAGCACACCAAGCTTAAGGTGGAGTTTCACATGCATAGCATTGATGTGGGCTGAGCAAGCCACACACCAAAGTACTTGAAGGACTGCACTGCTTCAAGAGGGGAGCCATCTAGCATGGTGAAGGCCAGAAGTCTCAAGTGCCTGGCCAGTTTTGGTTCCTACCAAAGGCCACAGACCACTTTTTTGGTGTTGACCTTGAGATGGGTAGAATGGAACCAGCACATGACATTGTGTAAATCCTGCTGGAGCAGGTCATCCTCGGGAGCAGTAGAGGGACCAGAGATAAAGATGACTCTGTCAGCTACATACATGTGTATCTGCAAGTTGACACAGGTGGAGGGGAGGTCATTCAGAAATAAATGAGAACAAGACAGGGCTTAAGACTGAGCCCTGGGGGACACCAGCCTGAATGGGAAGGGGTAGTGATAACATGCCTCCTACCTACACTGACTGTTGGCAGCCTGTTAGGTAGGAATGGAACCAATCAACAGTGAGAGCTGAGAGGCCAGCCACACTCAGCTTATCCAGGAGGAATGCAAGGGAGACACTGAGTCAAAGACTTTGGCCAGATCAATGAAAATGGCAGCTATGATATGCCCCTGATCTGTCCCAGAAAGGATAGAATCAGTGGTATGCAGCAGGGAAGAGATGGTGAAGTGGTGCTTTCAGATGCCAGACTGAAAGGATGAGATGAAACAGAAAGAGGTGAGGTAGTCAGGAAGTCTAGAGTAGGCTAACTTCTCTTGCAGTTTAGCAAGGGAGGGGATTAGGGAGATAGGGTAGTAATTGCCAGGGGAGGAGGAATCAACACCTTTGTGGAGTGGAAGAACTTTGGCAGTCTTTCACGAGTGCAGAACAGAGCAGAAGGAGAATGAGAGGTTGAGTAGGTGAGTAAGCAGATGTGCAATTGCAAGTGAGGAGAGATGGAGGAGTTTAGGATCAAGCCCATCAGGACTGAACTTAGACTGATTCAGGGAGGAGAGGGCATTCAGGATTTCATGAGTGGTGATGGGGGGGAGTGGAAACCTGGGGTGAATTGGGGTGGAGAGGAATGGGGATCAGGATGGGAAGGGGGAGCCTGTAGTGGGGGGAGAGGGGAGGGATCATTTGGTGAAAAACTCACTCAAGTGAGCAGAAACAGTGGAAGAGTCAGCTACAAGGGAACCATTAACCATGAGGATAAGGGGGAGCAGACTGGGAAGATGGGTCCAAAAGGGCATGGATTACCTTCCTGAATTTGGCTGGGGAGTTAAGATTATTCTAGAGGTTAGCTTTGAAATAATGGAATTTTATTAGTGCAAATGTTTCTCAGGGCTTTGTAGTGGAGAAGATCAGGAAGGGAGTGGGATAATTTATAGTGGGCCCAGACAAGATCATGGGACTTGAACTGATTGATGATTTCAGAGGAGATTCAAGGGAGATGAGGCGATCTGACACTGGATTCCCTAAGGGGGATGGGCAGCTACCAGATTGAAGAGAATTTTGATTAAAAAAAGGAGATGGCCATATCAATGTTGGAGCCCCAGGGAATGGTAACCAGACTGTTGTAGTAAGGTCATACAGGACAGTGTTGATGTTCATTGAACCAAGGCTCCTGTGCCAGATGTATTTTGGGGCAGATGGGGGATGCTGGATTTTCCTGATGCAGAACATCATGCAGTGGTCACTGAAAGCCTCAGGCAATATACCTGCTGCAACAATGTGGTGAAGGTGGGAGGACAAAACCCAGTCCAACAGGGTGTGGTTGGAGTAATGGGGATTGAGTTGTGTAGGCTCAGAGATAACTTCGGACAAATTTAGTGACTCTGTCGATGGTTGACCTGGATGTAGGGGAGAGCTAATTTGAGTTGAAGTCCTGAAAAAGAATGAGTTCACCAACTGAGGAATGTGAGATGATGTTGGAAAGAGAGTCAATTAGAGAAGCAAGTGAGATCTTGGGTGAGGCATAGATGACCCAAATGGAAATGGGTATAAATGAGAAGAATGTGAGCCTGATGAGGAGAAATTAATGAGAGGAGGTTAATGCCTCCCTGAAATAAAGGGTGCAGGACAGGCTCTGGCAAGCATAGATGCCAATGTCTCCACCATGTTTCCCGTGACCTGCCTAAAAATATGGAGGCCAGGAAGGGATGTGCTAGAGCCAGGAACCCTGGAGGACAGCCAGGACTCAGATGTAGAGGATGTCTTGAGAATGTTACAGGATCCAAACAGAGAAGAGGTGAAATTTAGATAGAAGGCTTCTAGTATGTAGATGAGAAATGCTAAGGCCTTTGGTTGTAGCAGAGGGATGGGGTGGGGAGGCTAGGGTTGGGCTCCATGCCATCAGACAGCAGGAGGAGTAGGAGAATCAGGAGACAGATGGAATGGGACTTCCTCCCATTGGAACAAGGAGGATAGAGGGGGATGGGGAGAGGAGGGGAGGGCATGGTGTAGGAACTCCAAGTTGAGGAAGGAAGAAGGGAGGAGCCCAGGGTCGATAGTGGGGAAGAATGGCATGGGGATAGGGAGTGGGAGGGACAGAAGGAGAGATGGAAGGGTTGTTGGTGTGAGGGGGGATTGGAGGGGAGGGGAGCAGGAGAAGGAACTGGAGAAGGCAAAGGAGAGTGAGGAATATGGAAGTGAGGTAGTGGTAGGTAAGATACAAACAGCACCATAAAGTATGACAGTGCAGAGACCTGTGTTTAAGCTAGATTAATATAATAAAACATTGAAAAAGCATTAGGCAATGAGCTGTGGGACTGAAAAAACCAATAAGTAAGACTGGGTGGGGAGAGGGACCCTGGGGCCTATATAAATATGTGGGACCAAACCTATAATACTTGTAAGTTGACAAGTATTAACAGAACCTAATTAAAATTGCAGGCTGCACTGCAGATACGAGGAGTCAAGATTAACTACTGTATGTAAATAAACAGGGCAACCTGAGAGTGTGTAAATAGGGGGTCACACAAATACAGAGTGGATATGGTAAGTGTATAAGAGTATAATAAACAGATCCAATAAGACTTTGAACTTACAATAACAAAGTGACAAAATGGATAATATAACAGTTTAGTAGAGTCAATCGTAGTCAGTGCCAGATAATTGGTGTACCCTATAAGGGTGCAAGTTGGTGTGGCACAATTAGGGAAATAAATAAAATCTGGGGACCAAGACTAGAACTTGGACATGCTAGCACAGTAGGAGTAGTCTTACTAATAAGTATGGGGGTTGGAGTAGTTACTATATGATAAAGTTAACCAGTAAGTGATTAGGGTGACAGTCTGAGGAAGCAGCATGGCCCACCACACAGTCTGACTCACAGCTGACTCCAAGCAGACTCCTCAATGTCCATTGTACTCGGTTCTGAGCACAAGGTCCACAGCTTCGAAGGACTATTAGACCACTGAGGCTGAAAGGACTGGAACTCCACCCACTACTCAAAAACACCTTTATTTATTTATTTATTTAACAAATTGGAAAGATCTTTGAGCCAAGGGCTCTTTTACAGAGGTTCCAAGTCAAGTCACAAGAATAACAAATTACAATGGTTTCAGTGAGTAGTACAACATGAGGAAAGTAAGTACATAAACAAAAGAACAATATGGCAAGATAAATATTGTGTCAAGTGCAGCCAGTGGCCTTGTCTAAATAGGGGTGAAAGGGATTACAAGGAAAGAAGGATAGGGGTGAATTGGGGGGTGGAAGGAGCAAAGTAAGAGCAAGAAGGGAGATTCCACAATGAAGCTTAAGCAGGAAAGACCCATGGGGGTGGGGGGTAAAGGGAGAGAACAAGGTGAGGAAATAGAGGAGAGAGGGGGTAAGTGGGAGTGAGGGATAAAGGAAGGGGGATGAGGTAGGATGAAAAGAGAGCAGGAATGGGAAAGGGATATGGGAGGAAGTGCTGTGAGTGGAATAGCGCAGCAACAGGATAGGGCTATACAGGGGCAAATGGTAAAAGATGGACGTCCCAGTGCATTTAGCTGTCAGCAGAAATTAGGTATAGCAGTCACAAGATGCTCTGGAAACTAGGAATTGATGCAGCTTCTGTTTAAATAATTCCAAGGCTGCAGTTGTCACAATCTCAGGAGGAAGAGAATTAAATAAATTAGCAGCTCTAACTGCAATGGATCGCTGTTAGAGAGAGGTTCGACGGCGAGGGACAGTAAAAGTTTGGCTCACAGAACTTCATGTGCTCTGAGTGCCCTGGAAGGGACTGAAAAGCTGAAGGGAACCTGGTGGTAGGAGACCCAGATCTGCCTTCTTAGCTAGAAAGCAGGCTTGATATTCAATGCGAGCCTGGAGTTGAAGCCAGTTTGCTTGTTCGTAAAGGTCAGAAGTGTGAGTACGATACACTGCACCAGTTAGTAGACAGTATTCAGAGCTGTGGTGAGCCAATGTAGGGTTGTGTCTGTGGCAGAACCATAAATGACCAAACCATAGTTAATAATAGACATAATTGAACTTTGGATAGCCAATCTGAGGGCTTCGGTAGTAAGGCAGTGTTTATGCCTGTGTAGAAGACCTAGGTGAATGTTAACTGACTTGGCAACATTCTCAACATGGTTGGAGTAGGAGAGCACACTATGCAGAGTAACTCCTAGGTGTTTAAAAGATTGAGTCTGATCAAGGACAACACCTGCACTGTTTTTAATCACTAATTGTTTGGCTCTGTGCTTGCTGTGGCTACCATGGAAGAGCATGACCTTTGTTTTTTTGTAATTAAGCACCAACTTATGAGAGATGAACCAGGACTCAGCTTCAGTAAAACTTTTCTGAACTTGGGCCTGAAGGAGGGTAGGGTCAGCAGTCTTTGACAAAATGACTGCATCATCCATGTAGAGGACCACTGGTTCAGAACAGGATGCCAAAAGATTATTGAGGAAGGTGCTAAATAGAAGGGGTCCCAGTATCGATCCTTGAGGAACCCCAGAGCAGACAGACAGTTTAGCAGAAAGAGAAGGTGGAAGGCTAGGTTTGCTGGCCAAGGCACCTAGCTTCACCTGAGCTCTTTCCATCTAGCTTGCTTGAAAGGACAGAACTAAGAACCTTACCAGAGTAAGGGAAAGGATTAAGACTTTTGGCTAGGCAGATTTACTGTGTGTTGTTTTTATTTTGTACTCACAGGGATTGTTACTGTTTGTTGCTAACATTTTATTGCTTTATTTTTCTCTGATTCACACTGCTATTGCTGGGTATACCTTCTGCTGCATTATTACAAGGTGTGCCTACAGGTGTGTGCAAACTGATTACTGCTGTAATCTTCTGATTCAAATTGTCTTTTGCAAAGTATATCTTCTGTTACTGCTTTATTTTTCTCTGTAGCAAAGTGTTTCTTACAGGGTAAATCTTCTGTGAAATTATTACAGGTGGTGCTTAAATTTTTTTGGCTTTTTATCATTAGGCCAAGCAAAATTACTGTTTGCCCCTATTTTATTTATTTATTTTTTGCTGAAAAGGTTTTTTGTCTCAGAGCTGTTGCAGTCTTCTTCTCACATTGAAGACAGGGAGAGTGAGAAAGCAGCCACAGCTTCCTTGAATCAAGGAGGTTATTTTCTAGACTACACTGAACTGAATTATTACTTTTTGGACCTGTGTAAGTAACTAGTATTGATTCTGTTTTTGGGGTGGACTTTTCTTAGTTTTAACTTTAATTTGCCTGGGAGGAACTGTAGTTGGGAGATATTTGCAGTCAGTTGTGACTAGACCTGTTACTTAGCCTTTGTGAAATAGGTGTCTGAAAGAAAGGAAGGCACTCCCCGGGGTGGAGGGTAAGAGTTGTAGGTGATTGTTTCTGGACAACATAGGTTAACTCCCACCCACCCCAAGCACAAAACTTCCTTTATAGAAGGGGCTCTGACATCAATTCCTCAAAACTGCTAACAACATACACCTGATCATATCCTTAAAGGCACAGCACACTGAATAGGGGGTAGAGGCACTCACAAGCTTGCACACACTAAAACAAGAACAAAAACCAAAAAAGCATCTGCAACTGGAAGGGACACAGACATGCGGGGAGTGGTGCAATGCACTGGCTGTGGAGCAGCAGTCTTCTGGGAGATATTTTGGAAACTGCATTGCTGCCCTATTTGCAGGCCCCTCTCTGGTCTGAGGGAGGAGGTTGTTTGTCTCCATGCTTACCTGGCAGGGATTCTTGAAACCTGCTCCCCCACCCAGGGACCACCCAGGCCACTGCCACTACCTCAGAGGTTGCCAAGAAAGAGGAGTGGTTGGACCACGGTGGACTCAGGGAGGGTGAGGGTGGTGGAACAGAGGTGCATCCCTCCAGTTGTGTCTCTCCACAGTTCATTCATCACTCTGGTGAAGCATGGTTCCTCTATGGAGGCACCTGCAGTGGAGACCAAGGAGGATGCTGGGAACCTCCACAATGGAGACCCACAGAAGGGTGGCCCAGGACCCCACAGGGGAAGGAAACAACTCCTGGTGGGGGACTCAATTGTTAGGGGGTAGAACTGGGGCAGGGAGGAGAAAGGGAGATAAGATGCCTGCTTGGCGCCAAGGCTTGGAGGGACTGGAAATGAATCCTCAGGATCATGGGAGCAGCGGCAAGGGGGGGGGGAGCTGGATGTCATTATACACCTAGGGATGAATGACCTGGCTGAGAATGGGATCAGAGCAGTGCAACAGGAGTTTGTGGAGTTGGGGAGGGGCCTTAGAGAAGTGGCACAAATGGTAACTTTCTTGGAAGTGCTGCCTGTCTATGGCATGGATGAAGCTAGGGCACTCTGCACCATGGGATTCAATGATTGGTTGAAAATCTGGTGCAGAGCTCAGGGATTTGGCTTCATTGGGGACTGGGGATCCACCTGGAGGGATGCAGGCCTATACAGGTGCAATGGTCTGCATCTATCCTGGAGGGGAGCCAGGATCCTAGGTGATAGGTTTAAAGTGATTTACAAACTTCCCCCGATGTCATGTTTGCAGATCACCTTCCCTTCATTGAGTGATGCAAAGCTCAGCTGCCCTGAAGTTAAGTATTAAATATATTCAGATGCTTAGTTTTTTAACATTTTTGTGCCACAGTTGTCTCTGCATGTTTTTTTCTTTGTTTGAAGTTCGCACATGAGCAGTGCATCCACATGCATGAGTGACATCAGCACAGGGAAGGTGTTCCCACTGCACCTTTCTCACTGCTCGTTCATTCATCTTTCCTGGACCCAGCCTCAGTGAGTTCAGATCCAAAACTGAACTGGCAAAAATTACAGCACTGATGACTGAAACTTTTTGTTATATTGACAGCTGTTATACTTGCTTTTGGGATTGCAGAAGTGGTGATTTCTCCTGATTTTCAATTTTACGCATCTAAGCACTGTGTCCTAGGTCCATCGGTTCTAGGAACATCACAATCAACATTGCTTGAGTACAGTGTTACAGTTTTAATAAGTGCTGCAAGTACATAATTATAACAACAAATCTGTATAAAAAATAACAAATTTTAACTGAGTGGAGCTGTAATCTGTAGCATATTGGGACACAAAAGGATGACTTTTGAACTGGGCAGATCTATAAATTGAAGTAAGCTTTTCAGTATTGGTACATAGAGGTCTGTGTTAAATGGATGACTTTTTCAACAGTTCAGAACTGTAATGTGCAGCAAGAGTATAAGCACTGAGCTGCACAGTCCAATCCCAGGAGAACAGTGCAATAAACTGTGTATTTTTGGCAAGTGCTGCTTCCAGTGTGATTGCTTCAGTAAACTGCCTTTGCTATTGCATTTCTGATTGTCACCATCATTACAGACAGTTTATATTTTTTTGTGCTCCTGTGTTTTCTTGGGCTCATTTGGTGTTCTCGTGCAAGCACCATAACACTGATCACCAAAGTATGCTTAGATGTGCATGAATAAAGGGACATGGTGCACTGAATTGTTTCTCCAGCTTGCCAGCTTCTCGCTAAGTTTATAAATGAATGCAATAAAATCAGTTATATACTGTACATAGTTATACTGTACATAGTTTACAGTGTATCTCAAAATTAAAAACACTTAGTTTTTTAACATTTTAACATACAGTCTTTATTTATAATTAGGATTATGGCATCATTGTATGTGCTCCGGAGCATCAGCAAAAGAAGAGACTGCAGTTGCCATCCTCTCCCGACACTGTGGTACCAATGTTCGGCTTCTATGGTGTTATATTACAAAGTGTGCTAGACAGTTCAGCATACTTAGGGAATAATGTCTGAACCAAAATATGGTCTACACAGTAATGAATGCAGGGAGTCTACACAATGCACCATGACATTGGTAAGGCATGGGAGACAGTATAGTGCAGCATCTGTTGTATTTGCTGTACACTTTATGCATGTGCATCAGAGATCCACTGTAATGGAAAAATTAGGAAAACACAAATGGCTTGACACAGACCAAAGTGGTAATGAAGTATGGTGACATAAGTGAGGAAGGGTGGTTCAAATACAGTCTAACACTTGAGTACCTACCGCAAGGATATGTCCCTTTTTGTAGTGGACCAATCAAACGGTACTTAGGCTATCTAAACATAAATGCGGTCTCTTTCTCCATGAGAAGGGTATTGGCAATGTCATTTTTAACCTTGGGGGGTGGGGGACGATCACCGACTGTACTGTGTATTTTTTGCTCAATTCATAGTGCACCTGGAGGCACACATGTAGTGGCAATAAGCCAATGTCAGGATGGTATTACAGATGCTTATGCATACACTAATGACAGTTGCAGTCTATATAGTTCCTGAGCGCTTAGAGGTAACACAAAGCTGGTGCAATAATTTGTAGTTTTAAATTTTTAACATGCCATAAACAGGGGAACCGGTGACTTCAACATGTTACTCAATCACTGATACCTCTAAAGGAGAAAGTACAAGCTGGCCCTCCACCCCCAAACACACACATACACAGAGAAGAAAGCTATAGCATACACCAGTTGACACTAGGGCAAAGACAGACCCAAACAGTATAAATAATTTACAAATAATAAAAGTTCTATGCTGCAGCATTTCTCTAAGTGTATGTGTGCAGCTGGGGGGTTTGGAGTGGTTGGGGTACAAGGTGCCTGCTTGTAATTTCCACCCTGTGCTCCATCAGAGTGAGTGACTGATAAATCAGTTGGTGGGAGGTCACTACTAACTAGTACCAGGTGAGAATTTGGACAAATTGGATTTGGACAAATTGTAGACCATTATCCTACTCAAGCAATGCCACCAGATTGAGCTGTGCTCTCAGTGTCAAGCTGGAGTGGCCAACAACTCGTTAGCATAGGGAAAGCAATCCCCCCCCAAAAAAAGAAATACAAAAACCCAGGGTACTATAACTAGCATTTGTGTGGGCACATTGATGCTGGGAGTAACAGAACACACACCATACCTCGATTTTGCACAGTAAAATGACAGCAATGATGGGAACCAAACCATAGCACTATGTAGCAAAATATAATATTAACAGTCTGTGTTGCTAAGTCTGCTCTGACTGCTGTACTGGAATGGATCGGGACTACTGCTGTGACTGCCTGAGCTGCTGCCCACATCATTCTCGCTGCTGTCATAGGGTCATCCCTATGGGGATCTACTATGCAGTGGCTGTCAAACTGTGGCACTATGTCAGCGTCCGAAAGATCACTGTTAGTGCAGGACAACATAATGCTTTAATCATCGGACCCTGAAAATGAACTGTTTGACATTGCTATTGTTGTGCTGCATGCTGCAACCAAGAGCTCTGTTATCAAGACAGAATTGCTGTGACCAAGAACTAATTTTAATTGTGGAGCACAGATCTCCCTGTGGTGACATTGCAAAGGTAATAAGTGTCAAAGGTCACCAAATACAGGCTGCAATACACAAAATGACACTTCCTGGTTTGTGAGGGTGAACACCTGATTTAATTTGCTAAAATAGGCTATGCATCTACCAAAATACATTGCGAATCAGTTCTATATGCAGTCACCTTGCAGTATATGCATTCATATATCAAAACTTGGTAAATTGCTTTACATGCTTCAGTGGCAAGCATTTAAACTAGCCATGGGGGGAGGCACTGAAGAGGAGAAGGGAAATCCTAGCCCCCCCAAAAAAATCAGTGTAATTAGTGAGGTAAACACCAAAATAGAGCAGTCGATAGGGAGAATGGCAGGGGTAAATGGAGAAAAAGACAAAGGCAGTAGGGACAGGGATGGGGCAAAAAGAAATTAAGCCATAAAAAAATGGAGGGTAATGAGTACCAATCCCTGTAATCTAGGTAAAAAGCTCCCTGAAATGGTGGCCTTGATGGAAGAGGGATGCCTGGATATTGTGGCAGTCACAGAAACTTGGTACACAGAGAACCATGACTGGGATGTCAACATACCAGGGTACACAATCTACAGGAGGGACAGGGAGGGAAGAAGAGGAGGAGGAGTAGCTCTCTATGTAAGGGAAGGGGTAAAAGCAACAGAACTAAAGGGTAAACAGGGAGGAGAGGAGGCACTGTGGGTCACCCTGGAGACTGGAAATGGCTCCACAATCTGCACAGGGGTTGTATACAGACCCCTGTCTCAGGGGGAGGAAATGGACAAGGAAATGATAGAAGGCATCCTTGGGATGGCAGAGAAAGGGGAGATATTGCTGATAGGGGACCTGAATATGCCAGATGTTGACTGGAGTACCTTTGCTGCAGCCACATCCAAGAACAGGGCCATTCTCAATGCCCTACAGGGGGCATGTCTCAGTCAGCTAGTTTTGGAACCCACTCAGGAGAGAGCAATCTTAGACCTGGTACTCTAAAATGGGGATGAACAGAGGATCTCTGATCTTGAAGTGGGTAGCCATCTGGGAACAAGCAGCAACCAAACAGTGTGATTCACGATAAACTTATCTGTAGAGTCATGCCACACAAAAGTGAAGGTACTGGACTTCAGGAGGGCTGATTTTGACAAAATAGGAGAGTGCCTCAGAAAAGCACCAGCAAACAGGCAAGAAGGTGGGGTGAAGCAACAATGGGGAAACATCTAAACCACCATCACAGAGGAAACAAGTCTTTGTGTGAAGCAAATAAACAAATCAAAAATGAAAGAAAAAAACACTATGGTTTTCAAAGAAGTGGCGGGGAAGGTAAGGGAAAAAAGTTAGCATTCAGGAAGTATAAGGAAACACAGAAGGAGCAGGACAGAGAACTGTACCAGTTAAAGCAGAAGGAAGTGGGTAAGGCAGTCAGAATAGAAAAGGCTCAAACCGGGGAAAAGACAGCCAACTCAGTTAAGAAGGGGGATAAAACCTTTTATAGGTACATTAGGGAGCAAAGAAAGACTAAGGCAGGGATACTGAGGCTGAACAAAGAGGAAGGTAGTTGGGCAGAGAGCAACAGTGAAAAAGCAGGGATACTGAACGAATACTTCTCCTCAGTATTCACAATGGAAAAGCAGGGGGAAATACCTAATCCAGTCAATAGAAGCACTCTGGACAGGGGGGTTGATATTAGTTCTTTCACAGAAGAAAGGTTCTGAAAGAACTCTTAAAACTGAAGGTAGATAAAGCAATGGGGCCTGATGGGATTCACCCCAGAATTTTAAAAGAACTAAGGAAAGAACTAGTAACACCACTGACTACCCTTTTTAATAAATCATGGGAGGATGGGGTGGTATCTGAGGACTGGAGGAGGGTGGATGTGATTCCCCTTCACAAAAGTGGGAGCAAGAAAGAGGCAGGAAACTACAAACCTGTCAGTTTGACCTCAGTGGCAGGAAAAATGATGGAATCACTTCTGAAGGAAATAATTGTTGAGTACCTAGAGGCCAGTGGGGCACAGGACCCAAGGCAGCATGGATTCACAGCTGGAAGGTCATGTCAGACAAATCTAATTGATTTCTTTAACTGGGTGACCAAAGCAGTAGACCAGGGGGAGGGGCTGTGGACATGGCCTATCTAGACTTTAGTAAGACATCTGACACAGTCCCGCACAAAAAATTTACAAACAAATTAGCCAGCCTGGGAGTGGGTCCTAGGGTGGTAGCCTGGGTAAAACACTGGTTGGACAACAGGACACAGCAGGTAATAGTAAATGGAGTCCACAGTGAAGAAAGGAGGGTTACTAGTGGGGTACCGCAGGGTTCATTAGTGGGGCCGGTCCTTTTTAATGTCTTTATAAGTGACATAGCAGAGGGACTGGAAGGGAAAGTATGTCTCTTTGCAGATGACACAAAGATCTGCAACAGGGTTGATACACAAGGTGGGGTGGAAAGGATGAAAAGGGAGTTGGCAAGGTTGGAGGAATGGTCAAATGTATGGCAGCTTAGATTCAATGCAAAGAAGTGCAAAGCAATCCACCTGGGAAACACAAACCCAGGGGGAAGAGTACACAATGGGGAGTGAGATACTGACAACAACAAAAATGGAAAGGGACCTGGGGGTAGTCATATCAGACGACCTAAAGGTGGGCCAGCAATGTGAGAAGGCAGTAAGGAGGGCTGGGGGGATACTGGGATGCATAGGAAGAGGCATCACCAGTAAAAAACAGGAAGCTGTTGGCCCTCTGTACAGACAATTGGTAAGACCACATCTGGAGTACTGTTTATGGTTCTGGAGATCCCATCTCTGCAAAGACATAGACAGGGTGGAGGCTGTCCAGAGGAGGGCAACCAAAATGATGCAGGGTCTGCATCAGAAGACATATGAAGAAAGACTAAAGGAACTAAAGATGTATAGCCTCGAGGAAAGGAGGGAGAGGGGGGACATGATAGAAACTTTCAAATACCTCAAGGGAATCAACAAAGTCCAAGAAGGTAGCATCTTTCAGAAAAAGAGATGTGCAAAAACAAGGGGCACAATTTGAAGATAGGGGGATGGCTCAGAGAGTAATGTGAGGAAGTATTTCTTCATAGAGAGGGTTGTGGATACATGGAACAGCCTTTCTGAGGAGGTCATAGAGTCAAAACAGTGGGGGAATTCAAGAATGCATGGGACAGACATAAGGCAATTCTAGTGGCAGGTAGGAGGAAGTAGGCTGTTGGTTAACTAGGATCTGCAGCGTATCTGTTAGGTAGGGAAATGGGTAGACTAGGTGGGCCAAGTGGTCCTTATCTGCCGTCAAATTCTATGTTTCTATGTTTCTACGAGCAGACCCTATTCTCACCTGTTATGTGCAGTTTGCTAGATATCTGGTGAACCACTTTAGGGCTTCTGAAAATATACCAAGCCCAGCAAGTTGATGTGTCAGCAAATGGTGACTGATTGTGTCAAATGCTTTAGACAGGTCAATAAAGGTTGCACCAACAAGTTGACCCTGATCAAGAATATAGTGAATGAAACCTGTGAATTCCAGTAGGGCTGTAGATGTGCTGTGCCCTTTCCGAAAACCATGTTGTTGTACACATTGTAGGTTGTATTTTTCCAGGTACTCCACAAACTGGTCAGCAACAATCCTTTCAAGTGCTTTGGACAACGGTGGAAGAATAGATATTGGCCTATAATTCCCAGGTAGTAATCTGTCCCCACTCTTAAAACCTGGTGTAACCAGAGCAGATTTCCAGATCTAGGGGAATTGTGAAAGTATGAGAGAGCGATTGAGAAGCTTGGTGAGGGGAGACAGGACTTCATCTAGAGTTAGGGTAAGAAGTTTTAGGTTGAGGGAATCACTGCTTGTCCTAGTTCCTCCTAGAACTTTAGATAGGTATGTCTTGGTCTCGCTTTCCGAGATAGCTTTGAAGTAGAAACATGGGTGGGTAAAGGCCTCTTCTGATTTGGTGGATGTAGAAGCTGTGCTGTGCAGTTGAAAGAAATTTGGGGGCAGAATTTGGCTAACGTCTGTGAAAGATGAATTAAATGTGTTGGCAATTAACACAGAGTCATGGGTGATAGACCCATCAACATTTAACATAGTTGAAGCCTGTTTGGATGCTTCCCAGTGATTTCTGAGAGGTTTTCCCAGAATATTGTCCAATCAGCCCAGGTCTTGGCAAGGATGTCCTTATAGTAACATGCTTTGTGCTCACGGATAGCCTTAGTACATGCGTTCCTGGCCATCTTATAGGCCTGTATGTCAGGTTGACTGCCAGAGGTCCTGGCCCTATGCCAGAGGTGGTCACGATCTTTCATTTGAGCCAGAAGGCTAAAAGAGATCCAGGGATTATCAAGTCCCCTGATTTTACATGTTCTAAAAGGGGCGTGGCTGTCACAAGCTTCATTGAAATGTTCAATGAAGTATTGTAGAGCTGAATCAATATCAGGTGCGGTTTCAATGTAAGACCAGTTTTGTTGTCGGAGGAGAGACTTTAGTGGCTGCAGGTGGCCACGGAAGAGCACTCTACTTTTGATTGTTCTGGCAGGGGGCTTAATAAATTTGTTAGACCAATTACACTTGATAGTGATCACCTGCTCTCATTTATCTGTGGAGCTAGGAGGGAGAGGATGAGAGAAGTGTCCCAATGTTGGTTTGCTTGCAGATGAAGTGATCCGGGGGGGGGTAAGAGTTGAGATGAAAGTGTCTTACCCATGTGACAACAGCTGCTCCCAATGGAGAGAAGCCCTTGGAATGCAGGAACAAAGGAGCCAGCATGCAGCTTGAAACTCAAGGCTGCTGGAACCCTGCCCACTACTCTGAAACCCTCACTGCTGATCAGCTGTGGAGTTAAGAGGGGGAAGGTGATCTGATGGAGGGAGGGTAAGATTTGCAATGCAGGATCTTAGGAGCCAGTGTATAGCTTAAAGCTCGCAACTGCTGGAACTCTGCCCACTACTCAAAAACTCTTGCTGATGAGATGAAGAACCCCTCTTAATGTTAAAATCATGGAATGAAAACCAAGTAAGAAAACTGAATTCACTTAAATGAATTGCAGGCTATCAAGCAGCTTTGGAGGGATAGCACTTGAACTATAACTATTTGATTTTGATTTTAGCCACATACCAGGTGCACCCCTGCAAACATCTGAAAAGTATAAGAAATATGTATAAGGAATATGATAAAATATCTGTGTATTAGCCAGGATTGACCTTGCTAAACCATTAATTACATTACAATAGGCAAGATTTGATTTGCTTTGGGGTTTTACAACCCACAGCTGGGCTATGTTGCAGGAGTTGGGATGGATACCACTTGAATACATAAGGAACATAATATGGCTCATAACAATATTCAGCATGCTAGAATTTGATGTCACCTCATTTGATATCTGAACTGATTAAACTCAGCCAAGATCTGGCAAACCATCAAAGCAGTCAAAGGACAGAGAACCCCGCCTGCTATCCCCATCAAAATGATAATACAATGTACCATGATATCCGACCAGGACATCATTCTAGAAAAACTAAATGAGCACTCAGTGACAGCAGACCTAGCGTTCAACTCCTCCCCAACTGCTGGGCTTGTTGACTGCTCTCCACCAAATGACACCCCCTCCAACCCTCAGACTCAGGACTCTTGTTTCTCAACAGTGACTTTTAAGTAAGTCGAGGACCAATTGATAAAATTAGATACAAAAATTAGTGCAAGAGCAGAAGGAATCGAGTCTTACTTCCTAAAGCTAGGGTACCACTTTCTAACTGCCCTCATAGCACATATTTTCAATTTATCAATCACATCTGGAACAGTCCCATCCTGCTGGAAAAAAGCCTTTATAATACCTTTGTTTAAATCAGGAGACCCCTGTGTCCTTAATAATTACCAACCAATTTCCATCGTGTCTGTCCTGTCGAAGCTCCTAGGAAAGTTAGTCAATAATCAGCTGTAGGATCACCTCAAAAAATCAAATGTATTTAGCCCGTTCCAATCCAGCTTACAGATAAAACCATAGTATGGTGTCAGCTCTAGCTGAAGTGACAAATGATTGGTTCACTGCCCTGGTTAATAAAAACTCTACTGGAGCCGTCTTCCTGAACCTAAGCAAGGCTTTTGACACAGTCAATCATAGCACTCTATTAGCCACACTCAAAGACCTTTGGCTGAGTAACTTCTCACTAAATTAGTTCACTAGCTATCTTACTGGTTGACTCCAATGTATCAAAACCAAGGATTCATTTCCTCTTCCCTACCAATAACTAGAGGTGTACCCCAGGGATTCATTATTGGACCCCTGTTATTCACAATTTACATCAAATCCCTTAGTGACAACATCCATAACTCAAGACTCTGCTTTTTCACGGATGATATTGTCCTTTATACATCCAAACCCTCATTGTCAGATGTCCTCATAGGACTACAGTCTGATTTTAGCCACTTGGAGCGAAACCTGCTGAGATCAAAACTAGTATTAAATGATAAGAAAACTAAAAGTATGTACCTTTTACCTCAGCATCCCCCAACTTCTCTATATGGACAGGCCACACTGGCTCCTATACTAACTTTATTAGGAGACTCACTAGAGTCAGTTGATCAATTCAGATACCTAGGGGTATGGTTAGATAGCAAAGTATCCTTCACATACCACATTGAATCCCTCACTAGGAAACTGAAAATAAGACTTTTTTTCTACAGAAACAAATCCCCTTTTCCCTTAGATATTAGGAAAAGGCTGGATCAAGCCACCTTTCTTCCCTAACTTGTCTACGCAGATATCATTTATAATAGTAGCACAGTAACCAACCTTCATAAGCTTGATATCCTGTTTCACTACGTGATCCACTTTATAACTCACGCACCCTACAGAACCCACCATTGTGCCCTTTACACAGCTGTAGGCTTGGATTCCCTGGCCACAAGAAAGACACTACACATTAGTATCTGGGCTCTTAAAACATTTCAGAACAAAGTCCATTCCTACATCAACTCCCTTTTTCATCATTATCATAGCTCCTACACCCTTAGAAACAAATTCTGGTCAGATCAACCACGGTTGCATAATGAAGTTAGAGAAGTTGTGTGGAATTGTTAAGGAGATATGGAGAAACAACACAGTAATTTGTAAGTAGTAAGATTTGTTTTAGTTTCTGTTCTAAGGAAGGCATACACATTAGTAGGAAAATATATGGAGGTGTATATTTTAATGGAAGGAATAGGAAGCTTACAAAAGAACCCCAGAGCAGATGCCACTGATGTATGTGTCATCCCAGATGATACTGGCCAGACAGCCAAATTTTAAAGAAAACACAATTGCACATATCCCAATAATGCAAAGCAACAAGGGAAACATATGCAAATCCTCATGATGATACAGAAGGTGGCATTACATGAAAAAGTAATGGCTGGCATATGTTCAGCCTTGGGATTATTTACACAGTTTTTTTTTTAAGAGAAACAGGGTTTTTGTCCATGAGGTGATGTAAGTTATATTTAAGCAATGTGTTGATGTTAGGAAGTCAGGTGTAATGATGATGGACTGCTAGAGAAAATGTGATATTAACTTTCAGAGGGGGTCGCTTTTGATAAGGGCAAGGTAGTTATGCTTGTGATAATGGGAATATTAGGAATGTATGAGGTCTATGCAGAAGTGGAGTACAAATATGCACAGTTTCATAAGTATGTGCTCAGAGTGCAGGCAAAAGTGATATGCAGGTTTGTTTTTGAAATAGGTAAAAATAGCGATACATGCAATTAATAGAAAGACAGATAATTACATTGACATATAGATAGAGAGAGAGAGAGAGACACACACAGACAGACAGGCAGAATAGGAATGGCAGTGAAGTTTTGAAGTGACGCCAACCCCACTCCCACCCCACAGACATGGACAGGCATTGGGGTGTGCCTTTAGGTCATTGCCCATAATGCTCAGGCCATTTCGCCTCACCCTACCCTGCAGACACAGACAAGAGTCAAGGTGTGCCTCGGGGTTTTCAGACCTTATACTCAGCCCATTCCATAAGGAAATACGCTGAAATGGGTACAGTATAAGAGAATGGAGTGAACTTTGGGGCTGAAGAGTCAAAGGCACACCTCGATACCTGTCACTGGCTGCAGGGTGGGGTTTAGGGGTGGAATGGCATGAGCATTACTGTTGACAATCCCAAGTCACACCTTGATACCTGTCAGTCCCTACAGTGCAGGGTGTTATGGTCAGAAGCCCTAATGCCCTGGGCATTTCTTGGTATTTTCATTCCAGGTTTTCAGGATGAGCTTTTTGTAACCCCACCACATGAACAGTGACACTATCAGTTCATTAGCCGAAAGGAGATTTTGCACAGCGACTGTGCCATTTGGCACCACAGGTGTAAAAACACATTTTGAACAGGATGTAAAAAATAACAGTTGTACATTTCTTGCTTCAGTAACTGCTCAGCATATCTGTTGCATGGCCTGTTTATTGACTTTTTATATCTGCTATGCAATGAACTGCTGTTATGTCTGGGGAAGTACTTTTCATAGGTTGCAAGAACAGCCTCAGAGGAACACACACACACACGCGTGCACACACACACACACACACACAGAACACAGCTGCAAAATGATTAGATTGTCTACAAGCACTGTTTTCCATGCAAGACACAAGCACTTGAATCAAAAGCACACACAAACACACACACACACACACCAGAACACAGTGGCAAAATTACTAGATTTGTCTACAAGTGCTGGCCCAGTGGCGTGGAAGGCTGAGGCACCATGATTTACCTCCTGCCACGTCGGTGACCCGTGTTTGCGGTGTGAGTGGGGCACTGGGGATTGGCTGGGGAGGGAGAGGATTGAACGTCCTGAGGACAGCTCTTCTCTCCCAGGGAGGGGGTGGGATGGAGAGCACTGCATGCCTGACCCCTAGTGGAGGCTGGGGGCTGGCACCAGTGGCTCATACATAGGGAGTGGTTACAGGGCAGACACCTGGCATGTCACATGTGGGAACGTGCATGGCTCAGCCATTGGCATCATTGCACACTGCCATGCTGCACTAGGGGAAGAAAAATGGAAAAATAGCTCCTCGGAAGGATGACTGCTGGTGCCGCATGCCCTGCTCCCATGATTGGCAGTAACCACCGCACCAGATCCATCCCAGTGGGTTGAGGGATCCCTGCCACCCTGCCATGGGGGGTTAAGCCATGGAGAAAGTGATGAGGTAAGCTGTGAGAGGGAGACGGGGCTGGGTGACCTGGAATGAGGGAGCACCGTAGGGGAAAGGGGAAAAAATAGATTAACTGAAAAAAAAAGATTTGTCTACAAGCACTATCTTCTATGCAAGTTGTTGCATGGGGCAGGGGTTAGGGCTGGAGATCAGTTATGGTCCATGACATAACCACAATGGTCAGAATATTAAATATTTTAAAATAAACATAAATGCAAAAGTAACCATTTCAAGAAGAAAATGCAAACTGACAATTAACAGTTATAGGGTAAGTTAGCACATCTGGACTTATTTGCTGCATATGCATCTCAATTGCTAAGGGGTCCTGACCATGTTCACCCTTCCTCAAGCTAAGCTAACTACAGTATGTCTAGCAATAACATGGATGGAAAAATTATGCCATATTTTTAACAAGAAGTTAACATTTTAAAAAGACAGTGCTGTAGACTGAGAAGCAACTTGTGTAGGTGCATTCATCATGCTAGCCAAGCTATGTTCTGGTTGCGTTCCATAAGGTTAAGCAGTGGGAGAAGTAGGAGAAAGGGATAGAAATCTAAAATAGAACAATTTAACCCATTTGTGATTTAAAGTTGCATGGCAGAAATGCGGCTTCTAGAACTGGACACCATATTCCAAATGAGGCCTCACCAGTGATCTGCACAGTGGCATTACCACCTCTTTCCTTCTGCTGGTAATACCTCTCCCTATGCACCACAGCATTCCACTGGCTCTCCTCACAGTTTTGGTACATTATTTAACCACCTTTAGGCCGTCCAATATGATTACCCCAAAATCCCTTTCCATTTTGATGACCATCAACCCCCCCCCACACCATAATCATTCCCTGGGCTCCTGCAACCCTTCCTTATTCAAACCCAGTCACAAGTCAGTCCTCTGCCCCTGTACATTATCAGGAATGCCAACAGAATTAACATAAATACAGACAACATACCGCAAAAAATTCAGAATAAGAAAATCAGAGTGCAAAGTTTCCAATAAAATGTTGAAATTCAAGATGCAAGCAATTCAATCAACACACACACACACACACTTATCATGCAGTTTTCCTTTGACTGAGCTGTCCCCAGTTCTGCCTTTTTTTTTTTTTGCAAGTTTAAACGTCATCTATAGTGATCTTAGATCAGCTATGGTCCATGACATAACCACATGGTCAGAGTATTAAATATTTAAGCAATAAGGCACAACAAGGTGTGTGTTATCATGTAATAACGTCACTCCTGGGATGGGTTGAAGCACGAGGCCAAGCTGAGTGCTTCCATCACCCCAGGAGTGACGTTATTACATGATAACACACACCTTGGAGTGCCTTATTGCATTTATACAATGGCTCGATGTTATAGAAAACAAAAAATAAATGTTTTTAGTAGATTTTTAGTGAGGCAGTGTATCTTTGTTTCTGAAAAAAAAGCTGCTCATAAGGATCATCCAAAAAATCAATACAGTGATGTTATTGTGTAATAACATCACTGTCTCAGGCACACATTGACCAATCAGAGTGCAGGAAATTTTCTTGCTATTGTATAATTTAAAATAAACATAAATGTAAAAGTAACCATTTCAAGAAGAAAATTCAGACTGTGACACTTAACAGTTGTAGGGTAAGTTAGTGCATCATAACTTATTTGCTGCATATGCATCTCAATTGCTAAGGGGTCCTGACCATGTTCACCCTTCCTCAAGCCAAGCTAGCTGCAGTATGTCTAGCAATAACATGGATGGAAAGATTATGCCATATTTTCAACAAGAAGTTAACAGTTTAAAAAGACAGTGCTGTAGACTGAGAAGCAGCTTGTGTAGGTGAATTCATCGTGCTAGCCAAGATATGTTCTGGTTGCGTTCCATAAGGCTAACCAGTGGGAGAAGTAGGGGAAAGGAAAAGAAATCTAAAATAGAACCATTTAACCCATTTGTGATTTAAAATTGCATGACAGAAATGCAGCTTCCAGAACTGGACACCATATTCCAAATGAGGCCTCACCAGTGATCTACACAGTGGCATCACCACCTCCTTCCTTCTATCTGGTAATGCCTCTCCTATGCACCACAGCATTCCACAGGCTCACCTCACTGCTTTCGTACATTGTTTAGCCACCTTTAGTTCATCCAATATGATTACCCAAAAATCTCTGTCCATTTTGATGACCATCAGCCCCCTGCCCAGTAATCATTCCCTGGGTTCCTGCAACCCTTCCTTATTCAGCAGGCAAGTGTTCCCAGGGTGGAAGGAACTTTAATCCAGGAATAGAGAGGAGATACCTCATCATTTCTACCATTCCTAGGTTGCAAGAATAGCCTCAAAGGAACACTCACACACAGAGCAGAACACAGCTGCGAAATGATTAGATTGTCTACAAGCATTGTTTTCCATGCAAGACACAAGTAATTGAATCAAAAGCACACACACACACACACATCAGAACACACCAGAACACAGCGGCAAAATGATTAGATTTGTCTACAAGCACTACCGTCTATGCAAGTTGGAGCATGGGTGGGGTTAAGGCTGGAGATCAGTTATGGTCCATGACATAACCACATGGTCAGAATATTAAATATTTTAAAATAAACATAAATGCAAAAGTAACCATTTCAAGAAGAAAATGCAGACTGTGACACTTAACAGTTGTAGGGTAAGTTAGCGCATCAGGACTTATTTGCTGCACATGCATCTCAATTGCTAAGGGGTCCTGACCATGTTAACCCTTCCTCAAGCCATGCTAGCTAAGGTACATCTAGCAATAACATGAATGGAAAGATTATGCATATGAAAACTTATTAGTTATGCTGTACATACCCTCAGACTCAAAGTGTGTCTCCTTTGGCGGCCATGATGTCTGTGGTGAATTTGAAATAAAAGACAATGTAACAAGACACTGGCCTCCATCCAGAGCTATTAAACAATAGAGCAAACTGCACTCTGGGAAGATTGCCTGACAAGATGCAATAAAAAAACTGTATTTGTTAACCATGCTGGTTCATCTTCTTGCTTCCCTCATAGTAAAAATGTGAAACTACATTTGTGTTATTTTAAATGAGTGATATATGGCATGTCCAGGGGGATGGCAGCTCTGATAGTCAGTTGTTCCAACATGATAGATCCACCTCATGCCCCTTCAATGGAAATAAAAGCATAGTGCATGCAACAGACCTTAGGAACATCACATTTTTTTATGTCAGCTCTGATTTGTTCAGTCTTACTTTTTTTCTGGCTCAGTTTATAATATCAGTGAAAAGAAAGTAGAAAAAAAATACCCAGCCTTTTCCTTCTACAAGTAGTTGTCAATTGCAGCTGGTATATTTAAACATGTGCAAGACAACTCCACCTACAACTTCCCTAACACAGACAAATTGCATCAGTGCTCACTGATGTGTTAACATCTTGTTTCTAGTGTCCCTGATAAAATAAAACAAAAAATGCAGGTGAGATTTTTTGTTAATGTCAGCTCTGATCAGAATAGCTTTTAGAATCACCAATTGTTTTCTTGTTCAATGTTTTCCTCTCCCCTTTTACTGATAGTACAAAATGACCCATAGCTATTTCTTCCAACAATACATGAAAGAAAACCCTATGATATATATCACTGTTTTGCAAAAACGTATCCCTTACAATTTTTTCTTATTTACAATACAGCATTTATTTATCCTAAAAAATCTGTCCTACTGCCACATTCAAAACACTATCCCCTACCTACCTGCCACATATAAACTTAATTATATAAAAACAAAACATTTTAGGCACTTAACCATTATTCATTCCCCAGTCCCATTTACAACACTGCCACACATATATAATAAATACTTCTCAAACTTAAAATAAAAAATATACTTTATTATCAAAGTTCTGTGTTTACTAAGTACTGTGCCCATGATTAAAATAATTTGAACCCCCTCCCCAAAAAATGTGCCCTCACATGAAACTGCATGTTTAACTGTAAAGTCAATTAAAAATGTATTTCTAGATGTATTGCTAACACCAATGCTTTCACAGTTTTGAAACTACTAAAAAGACAAACTATATATATAGTATATATATATATATATATATATATGTGTGTGTGTGTGTGTGTGTGTGTTGAATATGGTAAACAAATATTGTTAATTTTATGAAAAACTTGTGCCTCTTTCAACTTGAATCAGAATGCTGTATCGATTGTTTTCCTTGAGAGCTCTAGTTTCAGGCCCTCCTTCATTAGTCTTTCCTTCTGAGGCCCCAGGTGGCTCTGATAATCATTTTTTCCAAGGGTTTTTAAGTCAATTTGAAGGCATTAAGTAACTTCTGTTCTCCTAGTCCTTAATAAAATGCAGGGGCTCCACAACTCGATCACTCCACAGACTTGTTATGTTGCTTGGCCCAGGTCCCAAACTAGTGTGTCTTGTTCCAACATGATAGATCCACCTCAAGCCCCTCCCACATGAATCAAAAAAAGGTGGGGGTGGATCTTTAGGAGCTTATATATGTGTGTGTGTGTGTGTGTGTGTTTAGGGGGGCTATGCCTGGATGCAGTTTCAGGCACTCCTTAATTACTTCCTCATGCAGCTCTGATAGTCAGTTGTTCCAACATGATAGATCCACCTCATGCCCCTCCCACATGAATAAAAAAAGGTGGGGGTGGATCTTTAGGAGCTTCTCGGGTGGAGGTGGGGGTGGATCTTACTCCCCCCCCAAAAAAATAATGCTGCCTCCCACTACTCAGGTTTCAGTTCCTGTACTGCCCATTTAAGAAAGAAAATAGTACCTTACAACCATTGACTAACATGGGAGCGTATTTATTTGAGGGCGGAAAACATTTCCTGGAGGAGGGTAAGGTGGAGGAGACTATTTACACCTTCAGTCAGTTCCACGGACAAAAAACATGACATCACTCCTTTTGTACATGCAAAACTTCTGCAGGCTCTGCCTACTGCAGCCATTAAAATGCTTTCATACTACTAAAAGCTCCCAAATTCCTCATACTTTATGGTAAAGCTCCGTTTAGCCATGTAATCCCATCCACCTGGAACAAACTACAAGCCACACTAAAACTCATTGAACCAGTCTCCTTAAATGTATTTAAAACCCTGGCCAATAAAGCATATGAAAATTTGCCACTGCCAAAGAACCAATTAGCCCTCCTAGTGGAGAAACCATTATAGTCTCATAAATCATTTGAATGTAAACTTCTTTCATTTTTCCCTCTTTTCTCCTTTCCTGCCTGTTAACTTAGTTCCTAAAATGTATATCATTTAGCCATAACTCCCCTCCTACTGTACATTGTTTACCTGTCTCAACACTGTTTGAACATGATGTATCACAATAATATTATATTGTATTACTGTACATTGTTTACCTGTCTCAACACTGTTCGAACTTGATGTATCACACTTGTACTATATTGTATTGTATTGCATTGTATTGAAATATTGCATATAATTTGTACCAAATTGTCCTACCAGGACATCCTTGTAAATGAGCATGCTCAATCAAGTTTTCCAGCAAATAAACTTGAACTTGAACTTGAAACCCCACCATAAATATTTTTGAGGGAAAGTAAAGGAAGGGGATTGAGTGAGCCCAAACTGAACTAATCTTACTAATGAATGATAGCCCAGCACAGTGTGGTGTTGTCCTGGAATGCCATTCTTCCAGAGCTTAATACTAACTGTTTCATCAAACAGTTTTTAATTAAGCCATCCAACATAAACTGTCAAATATCAATGTAATATATGATGCCCTACTTGATCGTAATAATGTTTTTGGGTAAGCATAAATGATCTAGTATGAGTCTGATAACACCATATATTAGATTGCTACACATAACTACCTTGTATATAGGGCTACACCCTAATGGTACATTTCCTGTATAAAAATAGAGCTTTAATGCCTACAGACTGAATATGAGACTTCATTCAGCTCTCCTTAATGTACAGAAGCACTGATACAGAAGTAAGGGGGGGAGGGGAAATTGTTTAACCAGGAGAGACACACTAAGCTGAAGCTTGATTTCAGGTACAGCCTGGGAGCACAAGGAAGTTAAGGAACATGCTCAGAGTCACACAGTATGCACGTAGGGGCTGTGGGATTCAAACCCATGTCTCTAGGTTTGCAGCTCAGAGCCTTAAACTGCTATACTGCCTCCAAATAAGAGACTGGCTGGCCACATGAAGCTGTTCCACTGATGGCAACAACAGAAGAGGTGCCCAGAGACCTGGACAAAAATATTTTCTGGTAAAAATTAAATTTTCCAGTCCTCTAACTTTAAGAGACGAACGCTGTCATAGACACAGACTTCAGGTGATGAATTCTGCAAGTGCTGATGCCATCAACTAGATTGCAAATAAAGATTCTTCATGTCAGTAATTGAAACTACAAGTACTCAAAGCAGTTAATTGAGCATAGAAATATGGGGGAGGCACAAAAAGTTTAATGTCCTAATTTGATTAAATGGGTGTACACTCAGCACTATTTTAATAACTATCTATACTACTTAAAGTAACCGGCCGTATGCACAAAAGAAATGTACTCAGAGTGAGCAACATTGTTTATGAGAGAAACAAAAAGAGAATTTTCTTACATAAATGCAACACCTTTATTAGGCTAATTAAAGGTTAAAGATAAAATGGCCTCATATATACCTGACAAAAAGTTCCTCATTTTCTTCCACCTGGGGTTTTCTGTGGGCTAATGCTACACACCCCAATCATCAATGTTGTTTACAAAAGTTCTTGATTTTGCTGGTGATAGTTTAATCCTCTATTTGCACATCTTGGAGTTTACCTTACATTTTTAGATTTCTTGTAATGAGTAGCTCATACAATAGTTTTGACATTTTAAATAAAACTTATTGTTATACCACTTCTTGGTGGTGAGTGCAAGACATCATTCCTATCGTAATCATTTGCTATACTTTAGATGGTGAGACAACTTAAAGAAACCATAATGTTAACGGAATTGTAAGACAATTGTAAGACATTTTCTTAGATTGTATCAATCAAAAGTAAATTATTTTGATTAAAGTTTCCCATCTAAGGTTACAAAAGCACTGGTGTGTCCTTCTCCTGATTCTCTGCCACTCTCTGTTCCTTCCTACAAGAGTATGTATTGGCATGCTCAGAGACTCTCACTTCCAACAGGGAGCACTGAAGATTACTTCAGCCACATTCTCCTGAACAAATCACCCTCTAGGCCTGAACATTTCTAACACTCCTGAGCCCAGATATTCAGACTTGTGTACAAGCACAATGTTTGTGTTGGGCCTGTGGAAGCATTTGCATTGGTCCCTTAGCATGCCATATTCAGAGGCATTGTGCCAGTGCAAAATCCTATGAGTATAGCATGGACTGCATGCCTTGCAAATGACAGGCAATTGTGCAGCGCAATGTATCAGTGCAGCTCTGAATATAGCACTGAGGATAGCACTGAACACAAGGGGGCACGCAGTGGTACAGGCATGACCAAAGCACTGGGTACAGAGCTGCACTCTGGGGGTGGCTGTTGGAGAGAGACAAAGACACCAGTGACAGACACATGACACAGCAGCATATGCATCAAAAAACTGGCAACTGGCCATACAAAACCAAACATAGAACTGCAACATTGCATACAATGGGCTGGGGAAAACAAAACTGGAGCAACTGCCCCCAAATGGGGGGAATCATATTGGGAAACCCATTCCCTCACTGATGCTGGTCTCGCATCACAGCACTAGTGGAGGTGGTGGTGGCTGTTGGTGCTGTCAGACAGCTGCAGCCAGCTCCAGGATGGCCTGCTTGGTTTCCTCCACCCACCAAATCAGTAACTGCAGCAAGCAGTATAGCGCAGTGATTTAAGGCTCTGAGCTACAAATTTGGAGATCTGGGTTTGAATCCCAGAGCCCCCACTTGCATACTCTGTGTCCCTGAGCAAGTCACTTAACCTCCCTGTGCTCCCAGATATGGGCCAAATATATGCAGTCAAGGCACAACCAGCCAACACATGGACAACCATGCCACACATGGATGATGAGAGTCAAATAGCTGTAATGGACTGGTCATGGAAACGGCATTCCATAGACAGCATCAAGGACCCTTATAGTGGAGGACTGCACATGCAATGGGTGTGCCATGCTGCACTGAAGCATGCCTGAAACATAGAATGGACACACACCATTGGCAGACATGCCTGAGGTATGAACACAGCACATGCCACAGCAGTGCCATGCTGGTGTCTGATAGGCAGTATAATGGCCCGAATTGCATGGAGTACACCCATACATCCTGTGGCCACTGAGATGGCATCCAGCACACAGGCCACCACCAGCATAGTAGTCTGTCAAGCTGCCTACTAATTTTGGTCATGACAATTACGGTGCTGCAAAAAGGATGACAGTGAAAGGGGTGATCTTGATTTTAGATCACCCCTCACTCATGTCACTCTTTGCACCCCCAAAGTTTCTACCCTCTCTGGGGCATGCCCATCCCAGAGGAGGTTATATTTAGTTTGGGAGTGTGGGGGGCAAAGGCCCCCCCACAAACCGACCATTTCCCGAGAGGCACTTTGGCTTTATAACTCCCAGGACACAACATTTCTGGCACTGTAATGCCAGGCGCCATTTTGCCTGCACCATAATCAGCATTGGTAAAATGTATATTGCTACAGCATGGGTGAATCCCCCAGCATTCAGGATGCAGATATCCAGGAGTCATCTCAGGTGGCATCAAGGGCAGGGCTCAGGCACACACACACCTGGTGCACACAACAGAGCTCTACATGGCTAGGGCCATCAAGCAGCACCATGTGCAGTAGACATGGTGACATGGTGACATGCAAGTGAAGTGGCAGTGTATGTGGGTAGGCACCTGAAACACTGTTCTCCAGTCACCACAACACTGGCATGTGATGCAGTGCTACCATCCCAGCAGACACTGGTGCTATCGTAAGTAGAGGGTGTCCCCCAGTGCAGAGCCTGCACAGGTCATTGGTCCTACACAGCCCCATCGTGCCTGAACATCTGGCTGGTACTGCCCATGTACAGTGGAGTAATCATACCCTAGTCATTACTGTGTCAGTGAGTCACCACTGTAGCTGTGTATCAATAATAATCACATGTGATACCCTATATGCACCTCCCACCGATGGCCCCACCTTCGGCCGACCCCATGCCACATATGCGGGGATCTGGTGAGCTGCAAGGGTGTGACACAGTGCAAATAGCACCAGATATGGCACCAGTAGAGGTGGACTACCACAATGGCTGCATGTTGCACACAGTTGGACATGGTGGTGTACTGCTACTACAGTGGCCAATGCCAATCACCTGCTGTCTGTAACGCATGAACAGTCCCAAGCATTTGGCAGTACAGACCTGACCAACACTGACAGGGTCACAACTGGGGCTGTGAGAACTAACACCAGCCCCCTGTGGCACCTTGTTGGTGGCACAGGGTGCATGCCATTGCATGGTGGAAGACATGCCACTGCATGGTAGACAGACACAGAGCACCATACCAGCAGCATGTAGGTGCACAGTAGTAGATTGCACAGACCATGACACACCATAGTGGTACTGGTGGGACAACACCCCATGTGCAGGGTGAGTGCCACCCACCACAATCCCAGAGGTGATACCCTTCAGGCACAGGTCCTGCATAGCGGGTCACACAGGGACATCCATCGGTGGCCATAAAAACATGCAGCATAGTGTAGATACGGGTGGTGGAAGAGTCTACACAGTAGCAGGACTGAGGATGTAAGGAGTAAATTCCTCCCTCCTTGAATGAACACCCACACCCATATTGCTACCACGGGCAGGTGTAGGATATTTGTGTACCTCTTCTCTCCCACCAACAGCATCCTCCTGCATCCTGTCCCCCTGCCAGGCCCATTGTTGACACTGGTAAATTCTGCCCACTGTGCCGTAACCCAGTAGGCAATGACACCTGCCCACCCCATCTACAAAACCAAGGCCTTCACTGTCCCCAGTTCCACTGACACCCCGCATGCCACACAGAGGGTATTGTGTAAGTATCACTATGAACAGCACAGACTGCAGTGTCAAGGCACACTCGACCAGTGTCATATATAGCCATGATTGCAACAACAGATACAGCCAGGCCCTAACACCTATGAAAGTGGTAGAGCCATGGCCATAGCGGCCACATGTGTTCTAGCACCTATAACACGCAACCTAGGTTCAACATACAGGGTACTTATGTGGATCCCCGTGAGTCACTGCTTTGGGTCCAGTCATGGCCTGGTGATCTGGATTGTTCTTTCCTGTGGCATAGCTGTTCCTGAGGAGTTATGCCCTGACTGGGGCTGGCTGTATGTTGAGATCTATAGGAGAAGAAGAGGGAGGTGTGATCAGTATTCTACAGTAAAACATAGTGCACCATTTATTACACACTACACAGTATAAATGGCCATTTGCCTATACTGTGTACCAACCACCAAATATGCATGCTGTGAATAGTCAGGTCAAAGCAGGTCTGCAGCGTACCTGCAGGACCACCTGTAGCATCACACAGATAACTTACCCATGTAGTGCCTGCATCCTGCCAGCACCCCAGCCCCTGTACAATGGAACCACACATTACAGCCCCACGCCCTGTCTAGGCATTGCAAGCAAGGGTATGCATGGTGCACCAGGTCACAGATGACAAGGGTAGGCACAGCATACTAGCACAATGACTAGGGGGCCAGGATACAGTAAGTGTGGGCCCACACAGTGTTCAGTACATCTGTAGAACCCCCTGTGCTGTAATGTAGTACCCCGTGCTGTATCTGGCAGATGTACACCAATGACCATGTGGTGTAGTATGGACAGTGTGCATGACACAGACAGTGGCTACATCCCGTGTCCTGTTGGAGATGCCTACCAGCACAGCTACATGTAGGACACATGTGACCCACTCCTGGGTCATACCCTACAATGGGCAGTGACATGTTGGGCTCACAGTACACCGTAAACATACCCTGCATAACATGTCATTACACTATACATGGGCCTGTCACACACCTGGATACTGCCACCATGTCACGGTGGTGGCCTACAACCATGCAGCCCAAGCAGGTGCCTGCCTCAGGCAACCATGGTGGGTCCTGTCATATACAGGGCACAAGGACATCCCGTTGGATAGTGGCTCCAGACACATGCATACATACTGGCAGACTCTGCAGTACGGCATGCCTCATAGCACACAGGGGGACAATGAGGGCACACAGGTTATGTGCACAGTGACTTGTTGGCAGTAGCCCTATCGCAGACTATGATGACACAGGCCTGCACACAGGTCATTACACACACAGTACCTATAACCATCTGTACTCACTTGGCTGGGCATGGTGCTATCATCCACCATTACCCACAGTTTCTGCAGGTGGCACACCTCCCTCCTCTGGAGGTCATTGTACCTATGTCTGCACTAGTCCCCAGTGTGGGTAATCCCTGTCCTTCTTATGAGGTGCCACCTCACAGATGCCCACATCTTACTGTGGGGTCTGTCTGCCCTGCCACCTCGCCATCACCTGGTCCTATCTGGCCAGCACCAGGTTGACCAGATTGGCTGACTTGATGGAGGTCCACCTAAGGTCCCATGCTAAATGGCCCTGTGTCATCTGTCTACCATGCTTTTCTCACTTCTAGGCCAATCTCCAGCACCACATTATTTCCTGGTTCTGGCCTGACTGGGTGCTTCACAGCACATTGCCATGCTAGTGTTGGTCTACATACATTGAGCTGCACAACATGCACATCTGAGGCTGAGGCCAAGACCAGGAGCACACAGCTGGCATGGGCTGACATGTGCGTGGGATGTTTATGTATGTCTTGCGCATGCACAGTGCTACACAGCACTATGCATCACAATACAAAATGGCCCAGTGCACGGGCTTGCAAGACAGATAATGTCAACTGATATCATGATTGTGTCGTGGCCTGATGTTGCACTAACACAGGCACAGCGCAAAGTGGTGCACTTGTGCAAATGGGGTTTGCACACAGGCAAAACTGCAATACTCATCCAGGGTATGCAAATTAGGTCATTTCACAGTCAGTGGGCAAACAACCAAATTTACATGTCATTACCAGCAGGTATGCATACATTTGCACTCCTGATTGTGCCTGGAGCATATAAAGGGGCACATTGTCCCCCCCCCAAATTCAACAGCTGAACTGCCGATGAATGGATGTAGATGTCTTGTGGAATGGCCTAGAAAGGGATTAGTGAGTATTGGAATGTGTGTGTATGCAGTGGCAACAGTATGACTCCCAGATTCATCTGGCATGTTCAATGTACCTCCAGGGCAGGTTCCTCAGAGTTCTGGTAGTTTTCATTACATAATATGCAGGACAATGTAGTCATTCATCCTGCGTAGCCAATGTAACTCCTTGGAAACATTTTCCATGTACATATCCCCATTGCCCTGTATAATACAGGAAGCCCTGTACATCTGGGAGCCCTGATACTGTACACTAGAAATGCTTAGATGGGGGAACTCTCACATCCAGATTACTAGGAGATGTACATGTCAATTATAGGTGGTGGAGGTTGCCTGTAGTACTCAGTGGGGCTGGATGATAGCGGTGGTGGGCCCCTCATACATGTTTTAGTGGGGTGATTGAACTGGGAGCCTGTGACTCCTACCCAATGTAACCCCTGTATGTATGCTGTGTGCAGTGATATCCTGGACATATGGAGGTGATGTCTAATAGCATACTCATCCAGTGGTAGTGATGCTACCATATCTGGGTGGAGGTATCCCCCTTGCATAGTCCATGGTGCACACTGTCAGCAGAATCACCCCCTCACATACATGCATAGGTGGGAGCTCTGGATCCTGTGGGCCCCTGCCCATGTCCACCACTTCTTGGCTGTGGCTGCACATGGGCATCCCAGTGTCAGGTGACCCAGGGTTGTGGTGAGACAGGCATTGCTGGAGCACCTACACGATCAGGGTGGGGCTACACCCCAGTCCCATTCAACTATGTGCCACTGTGTGTACTCCCAGTCACCTGTAGTGCATTCCCCTGTCCAGCAGCTACCATGAATGACACTGACCGAATCCAGGCCCACCGCTTCACTGCAGAGGAGTTACAAGCACTGCTGTAGACCTGCAAGGCCAGGAAGGAGGTCTTGTGCAGGAGCAAGAGCACAAATGCACAGATACTGTGGGCCTGGGAGGAGATAACTGATGAGGTCAATGCTGTCAGAGGCCACAATAGGCCCAAGGAAGCAGTAATACAGTGCTTCAGGAACATGAGGAGGCAGACAATGGAAGTCATTGCAACACAACATAGAGAACTGCATGCCACAGGTGGGGGGCCCACTGGTGTCAGCACCTGCACATACCCTAGATCCTGCAGAGGAGGAGGAGGTAAAAATAGACATGTTACAGCCCATGAAGGTGATGGGCATGCTGGGTGGTGGCTACAAAAGCCAAGTGGGACCTGCCCAGCCATGTGAGGGGACTGCTATTGTAACGTTCCATTGGGCATATGTGTATATGTGGTGTACATAGGTATCAGTGCATGCATATGCCAGTGCTGGGTGACACACTGGGTATAGGCCACACTATAGTTTCTCTGTTGTCCAGTGTATAGCCATCTGTGTGCAGATCCATAACTGTGCCCCATGTGTTGTTGCCTGTGTAGTCACTGGTTCTGGGATGTGTGCACCCTGGGGATGAGGTGTGTGCTCACTGCTGCTGGGGAATATGCCCACTGGTGCTGCATGTGTGTTCAGTTGTGGTAGGGTGTCTGCTCACTGGTGCGGGGTATGTGTTCACTGGTGGTGTGGTGCGTACTCACTGGTGCTGGGTGTATGTACACAGGTGTTGGTGTGTGTGCTCACTGATGCTGGGACGTGTGCTCACTGGTACTGGGTTGTGTGCTCACTGGTGTAGGGATGTGGGCTGTGTAGGTATCTGGGAGGTATAGGTGGTGCACCACACACAGCATGGGTGAGTGTCACTGTTCACTGGTCATGCATGCTACCCTAGCTGGCACACCACTGTATATTGTACAGTGCTATATAACTCCCCTCTCCCAACAGCACACCACCTCGACCAGACATGGTGGAGGGCTGTCCCAGGACCATCTTGGGAGCAGCTGTCACTGCTGCCCACCTGTCTGCTCCAGCCAGTGGATAGCAATGAGGAGGACATGGAGGAAGACAATGATGAGTCTCACATTAGGAACTGGAAACAGATGGGATCCACCCTAGACTAGGAGAGGTTGTCCCAGCCAGCCTCCTTACCAAAGGGGCCCAGATGACATTCCCATGTGGCCCAGTGGTCACAGAGGTGCAGCCCACCACAGCCCCTGCCACAGCCACCACTATGCCACCCCAGAACCCCAACTGTGGCATGGCCATCACTCTAACAGCCCCATCTGACACCACAGTGCCAGCTATACTTTGCCTCCCCATAATGCATCCTTTGACATGGCCACAGTACTGACACTCCAAGCCCATCCCATTAGTCCAGCCAAGCCAGGCCACAATGCCCGCAATGGACAGCAGCTCCTACCATGGTGCAACCCCGGCCCATGCAACAGTTGAGTGGGCACCCTGATCCTGTCCCAATGGGCAGTTCCTGACAACAGCAGGATATGTGTGACAACCAGTAGCTGCTGCAGTCCACTGTGGAAGCATAGAGTACCACACTGCAAGAACTGACATACCTCTGCCACTTGCTGCATGAGGGCATGAGTGTGCTGAGGAGTGGGTGAAGGTATGCCATGAGAGGCTTCATGGCAGCTCTGCATGACCTGCACCAGGATCTGGTCCTTGGCATGATCAGCTGCATGAATCGCCTATGTGCCACTGTGCAGGAGGCTGCAGCCATGGTGGCAGGCACTGCAAGGGCTGGACATAGCCCTAACCTGTCCAGTGGGAGTAGTGCTACTGCACACTGGGCACCATGGTGTATACCCACACCACATAGTGCTGGGAAAAGGATGCCCAGCACACCCAGGTCACCAAGGATACGGCCCACACCAGATCATGACCTGGTCCTCCATGGGGAAAACACCCCACAGGGCCATGGCTGAAGGCCAGTAAAATGGTCCCCATACCATGGATGAAGTCCCCCTTAACCTTACTGGGTACAGCACAAACATACTGTCTGTAGCCACTGAGGTGGTAGAGGACACATGAAGGTTGACATGGCCATCCCTCACCAACATGTCCCCCCTCCCTTCACCTGCATTACCCCTGTGACACAGACATCTGACTCTGTGACCAAGCCCAGGCAATTCTAACCTCAGCATGCAAAACACACAAATGATCCAATGCAACAATCTGAGTGAGGAGCAGCTACCATACAAAATATCAAGAGCAGCAAACAAATTTAGAAATGCTCACCACAAATAGAAAGGCAGCCAGAAAAATCTGTTAACTCAATTAATGCAATACATGCAGTAAATGCAGGTGTATAAAAGGCAATTTATTGTGGGTCACATCCAATGAACAAAACAACAGCTGACACACACAGTACCCCAACACTTTGAACCTTGATGGGAATTCTTCCTCGAGGGGCTGGTGATGTGTGCTACACTGTACCTGTCCTCTGCAACAGATGTGTGGCATCAAACAGGTGTAAAAAGTCAGAAATGTGGGGGTAGGGACTGTCCCCTATGTAGGCAGGTAAATCACATAGGTTAGTGTCATCATATACAATAAAGGGTAGCAGCAGTCTGTGGGGTATACTCACCGACAAGGTGGCCACTAAAGCTATCCCCAAGTACAAGCCTCCAGCACAGAATGAAGTTGTGCCATATGAAGGCATCATGGGAGCTACTGGGGTACAGTGCCAGGATATTGATGATGATGCACCCTGTTGCATGATGCACCTGGCAATTGATTGAGTGGCACCCCTTCCTATTGAGATAGGCCTTCACTCCATTACCCGTGGGTGCCTGGATGGCAACATGGGTGCAGTCATTGGCATCAAGTACGGTATGTAGGTGTGCAGCCCAGTGGAACTGTTACAAGATTGCTGTTTGCTTGGCTAGTTTGCTGGGGGAATATGATGAACTCCCCAATGTGGACCATCTGGGCTGACTGTGAGATACTGGTGGTGTCCCCCCACAGGTGTCTGTAATGTCCCTGTGGCCAGGAAACACATTGCAGCTATCACCTTGAGCTCTATGGACAATGCATGGCAGCGCTGGGTGTCTGTTCAGAGCTGGTCATGCAGCAGTTACACAGCTGCCTGAGCATGGATCTGTTGAGCCTGTACTGGCACGTAATTTTGTCATCACTGAGGACTTTGTATGTGACTCATGGATGGTAATGTCTGTGTGCAGCATAGTTCCTCCATGGGCTATGTCTGGACCCAGGTTGGGAATTGGTCCTCTCCTCATCCTCTAGGACCTGCTGCATGAGGTAGACTATGTGTGCTCCCTCAAGCATCAACTTGGACTGTGGACTATAGTGTCTCCACCCGCCTCTAGGGTTTGTCCTAGTTTAAGATGGTCTTTTTATAGGTGGTAATTGCACAGCATTAAGTGACCTGTATGAACTCATTTGCACAGTGCTAACATGTTGAATATCATGCTGCGCTGATATGCATAGTCCTGACCCTGCCTTTGTGCTCTGCATACATTGTCTCAGTGCAGGGGCACAAATGATTTTAGCATGCACAAATGTACCCTTTGAATATTAGATTTTGGCACAAACCCGAATATCTGGGCCATGGTGTGGGAGGTCCATCAATAGTATCTGTTTTTTTCCTCCCAGCTGTACCTCAGTCTGATTTTACTAGAGGCTCTGCCTTTTTTTGAATTCCTTCCAGGATCACCCTCATGACTGGCCTCTTCTACATCTCCAGTTCACTTCTTTGTGCATTTGCCCTCTGGGACAATTTAGGGATCCTCCATTAGGGGGAGTTCTCGCCTCTGTCAAACCCCTGCTCAGACTTACTCAGCTTCACATGCCCAGATCTCTCATCTCAGAGGTTCCCCTTCTTGACTGTGACAGGGTATACCACATGCTAGGCTTTCCCTGTATGGCGAAATGCAGAGACATATATCCTACAGAATGTGTGGGAAGGGGTACATTAGGTTTCTACGAAAGACAGTTTCAAAGTAGTTAAGCAAATGGAAACTACAGACAGAGTAACAATTTTATTTTAGAAAGCCTTTGGACCAGAGACAATGTTGCAATGTAGCTATGCCTTTTACCATAGCTAAATATTTAGACTTTTGGGATTCTGTTTTTTGGTCCAAGGAAACAACTGAGACCACAGCTAATATGTGTTTATTTTTGGAACAAAAGCAAGCATCAAATTTGAAGACCTTGCATAAACAATACATTTACCAACAATCCCCCTCCATTTATTTCAACAATGTTTTCTGGTTAGTAAGTCATATTGCACACTAGAAAATATGTGGTTGTAAACAAACAATAGGCCACTATGACATGTGCACTGCAATAATGTATGAGATGTTGTCTAGTGGGACAAGATAGTTCAAAATGCTCGAGCTTGTAGCCAAAGTTCTTTGTGCCACAAATATAATTGGCAAAATTTTCTGAGCTAAACATTTCTTAATTGCTGCAAAAAGAAATCTTGTAGACATTTGTATTACACCAGCTCAAAAAATTAAAAATTAACCCTCACCAGGCTGTAAACAATATGATCATAAAATATCAGTAAAAATGTAAAAACATATAAAGCCTACTAAGAAGAGCCTTGGCATGTGTGTGTGTGTGTGCGTGTGTGTGTGTGTGTAAATTGAATTAATACAGACATGAACAATCAAAATTGAACATTTGACATCTACTACTGTTTGATGTAAGCCATTCATTCTGCTGCAGGTTACACTTTTACTTTAAGTAGTCCTAAAAAAATCATAATCTGCAACATGCAAATGGACAGTAAAAAAACAAAAATCTTGAAAACTGAGCCCTAGAAATCTAGATCTGAATTTTAGGTTGGTAAAAATAATATGAAATTGATGCTCTCCACTCAGTTCATAGGTGGTGTCTGTTCTTTAGGGTGAACAGAACTAGTGGTAAAGAAAAAGGGCACCTTAGAATCTGACCTGTTCTTGTTTGTTTGTTTGTTTCCCTTTTTATCCCTTTTATTTATTGTTAGCCAGGTATGAACACTGAACACACAGTTGCCTCTTTCAAGAATGACCCAGGAGGTTACAAAAAAATAAAACAAAGCAATAGTCATACATACTGTAGGACAAAAGTAGTATGAACTTACAAGGCAATCAGAAATAAGCAGGTGGCAGTCAACGGGCCCAAATAAAATACAGTAAATGAGTCAGGGCAAACTCCCAACAAAAGTAATAAAGGTACCCCAGACAAGTAGAGGCAAGCTGAGAAGAGGGTGATGCACTCGCATACCAGTATAATCTGAGTAGGACAACAGATGACTCCTCAAAGCCCTCTCAAAGAGGTACTGGATGGGGATTGAGTGGACTGATATGGGAAGGGAGGTCCAGGCCCCAGAGGCAATGAAGAAAAGGCCTGATCACCCTTCAGGGTGGAGACTTTTTGTACAATAAATAAGGGCTCATCATAGACCTCAGCGAGTAGTTCTGATATGAATGCTTAAAACATATGGCAGTTAAGGGTGGTGTCCACATCTGGATGTTTTTTCTATGATGCAGCCAAGCGCTAATAACCCAAACTATAATGAGACAGGCAGCGAAGGTTGGTATATAGGTCACAGTGCTGAGTGAGTTTGTTAGCAAGTGAAGCAAAATGACAAATATTGTTATACAGTATGCCATGTCCCATCTAGACAACACTGCTTTGGGAGAACATATTAAAACAATGACCCCATAATGTAGGCAGGAGAGTAGGACACTTCTAGCAATGGTAAGGCAGGCTTTGGGAGTGTGACAATGTCTGGCTCTGTAAGCTAGATCCCATTTAGCATTAACAATTTTCAAGTAATAGAAATACTGGCTGAAAAATCAAGGGTGATATCAAGGGTGACTCCAAGGTATTTGAAGGAGGAGGTGATTTCCAGAGTTGAGCCATCAGAGTAGTTTAACATCAAGTTACAATCACAAGGCCTGATTTTAGTAGGGAAACAAAGAAGCATGGTTTTGGAATTTAGGATGAGTTTGTTTCTAATAAGCCATGACTAAATGAGTTGAAAGTCTGTGTGGAAGCCTTTACAAATGAAGCTAAGGTTATTTCAGATGAGGATGAGGATGAGGATGAGGGCAAGATCATCCACAGACATAAGGGTATAGGATTGCTTGATTACCCATGGGAGATCATTTCTACAGAGGGAAAAGAGCAATGATCCCAAAATAGAACCTTGGAGTACCCCAAGTTTAACTGGGCACTGGTGATCAGGACTGACAAAACGGAACCACTTGGTATCTATTGGAAAGGCAGTTAGTGAACCAGGTAACAGCCAGGAAAGAGAGAGGCCAAGTAGAACCAATTCAGAGCAAAGTAATCAGTGATCAGCCATATCAAAGGCTTTGGAAAGCTCAAGAAAGATCACACCAGACAACTTCTCCCAGTCAAAGGAGGACCTGATGTTGTTAGTGAGCTGGATGATGGCAGGGGCAGTACTGTGGCCTTTCCAAAAAAACATGCCATTGCTAAGTGTGTGTAGAATGGCAATCGGGCAGTTACATTTGAAACTGAAATTAATCTTGCTAAAAAGATAACATTAACAAAATAGGCACTGAACCATACTTATACAGGTGAGGCTCTCTTTTATCCTTTTTCAAGTTTAGTTTTTTAGTTCTATCAGTAACTCTGAGTGTTACTTTTTATTTTTTTGCACCTCCAACACCCCCCAACTAGCCACTCCTTCAGAGCACCAGCACCCTATCTGCCACCCTCCAACCTCCCGCCACCTTCACCCAGCCCCCATTGCAGCCTACCTTGGGTAGCCCAGCATATCCCTATGCCGGGATGGTCCCTTCCTCTCTCCTGGGAGGGAATGGCCTCGGCAGCTGATGTCATATCCCAGGTGCTGCAGGGCTGGATCCAGGCTGGCTCCAGAGCTTTGGGTGGCAAGGGCCAAGGTGCTCATCATCCCGTCAATCGGGGGCATGATTTCCTGTTTTCTGTGCCCCACCTACTACAGTTTTCAGCCTTGCATAAGTGTGGGGTATTCCTGGGGGTGGGGGCATGCAGGGGGTGTGTCGAGGCAGCATGTCCCCCAAGCACACCGCCAATCTGCCCGCAGGTCCACAGGCAGAACCCACCCCCATTGGAGAGAAGCATCCAGTGGACACTTATGGAACCCCCTCCCTTGCCGATCTCTGCTCCTGATACCTGGGTGTGAACCCGGGTCAACAGCATGCCAAGCGAACCCCTTCGCTTGGTGCCATGGAGCCAGCCTTCAGTGTTGCTTTAATTGAATTATTGTTCAGTGTGGCAGCTGGCTTCATGTAGTGCTTATGTGAAGTAGTGCTTATGTGAACATGCCATAGGTCTTGCTCTCTCTCTTTAGGTATTTCCACACTCACTAGGCATGCCAATAGAAGTTATCTTGAGGCTAAAGGAAATGGTTTCGTATAAATAGAGGCCTGAGGGCAAAAATGGAGAGTGCCACAGGAAGAGGGTGGATGGATGGATGGATGGATGGATGGATAGGAGAAGAACGCAATACAGGGAGGTTTGGGATTTACTGTCTTTGATACTGCTGGGGGCAGATGTAGCCAGCCGCCACACTGAACCATAGGTAAGCTTTTCTATTCAGTTGGGTAGCTGGCTACATACAGTGCTTATGTGAAGTACAGTAGTGCTTATGTAAAAATTACTTTGACCTTGTTCCTTTTATGTATTTCCACCCATGGCTAAGATGTCAAGAGAAGGTATCTGGAGGCTAAGAAAATTACTGAGTATAAACAAAATAAATACATGTCAGAAGAAGTGTTGAGGCTAGCTTTGATAATTGAATATTCAAGGAGAAGTTGAAGTTGTTTCAGTAATTTTACCAAGTTATCAACATTAACTGAATGCCAGAGTCATATCAGACTCCATAGAATGCCAGACTCAGGATTACTTGTAGCATCAAACCAGCTGATTGCATAAAGAAGAGGGTTCAGAGGAGTCTAACATGATGAAATATGATTAAATCAATTGGTTACCTTCCAATGGGCCTCATAGCATGCGTTTCCTAACAATTCAGATATATAATTCAGTTGAAAAACTCAAAATCAGGGACAGTTAGTTTGAAAAAAAGGATTGAAAGGTGAACCTAAACTTGTGATATGTATTACTTGATGGATATGGGGAACATAAGGTTTCAGGTTTGTATGGTGCAGAAGCTTGAATATTTTGTCCAAGCAGTTTAGTGTGGCTTTCTTGTGGATGGAGTCAGGGCTTGCAAAATAATCCTGTTGGCTTCAGATACAGTATATAGATGTTTATGTCATTATTTAGTCTTTGAAATCCGGTGGAAAGGATATGTCAACTTTGGCAATAGGGACCAAAAATCTCAAGGTAAAGGTTAGTCTCTACTTGATGTTCATGATTTCAGGGAAGATGAACAACCCTTGTTACTGACAGCTTCAGTTGACTGGTCATCTGCCTATGCTGAGACTGCAGGGTTGATCAGAAATTGGCATTTGCAGTGACTGCTGCCAGAATAGGACAATTTTCAAGCAGAGACGATATTGCGTTAAAATGAGGAATGTTGGAAATTGCAGCAGGCTATGGGGCAACAAACCAAGCATTTATGAAAAAAGCAGTTTAGTTGAAGGTGTGTGGGGTAGCTGTTAAGACTACATGATATGAGGATGGATATGTATCCTGATTGGACGAGGAAATAATGTTCTAATGCTGTTCCAGAAGTGAGACCATATGGTTAAGTCAGATTTGGCAGAAGATGTAATGGTACTAGGTAGATAAACGTTTATTTATTGACTAACAAAGCCATTTCAAAATGAGTACCATTATCAAAATAGACAAATAAATATATGTTATTTAAAAATTATTTTATATACTTTTTCTTTACAATACATAAGGCTCTTAGAAAGCCTGCACATTTCTGTAGCAATTCCATATTAGCACCAAATAACATTTCATACAATTGTTTCTGTGGAGACTCATGAGAAATCGAGATATAACATGCTAGCTATTTCTTTAGTTTTTCATATCTAGGGCAAAACAATATAACATGTATAGCATCCTCAGGACAACAAAGTCTACAACCACATAAATATGTTATTTTCCTTTATATTGAGTTTTCATTAATTGGACTCATATGTCTGAAACCTAAATTTCATAATATGCATTATTAATGGTGAATCCATAATCTCCAACAAATATGGCTCAAAATTATGAGTTTGCTTCCAAAGAACCAGCCAAGGTATACATTTGTTTTTACATAACTTATCCAGATCAGAGGGGGTAGGCGAAGGCAAGCAGGGAATATCATACTGCCTCCCCCCCCCCCCACAGGAAGAGACAGGCATAAAAAAGGATACTAATGTCAAAGGATCACCAATAAAACAGAAATCCCACACAGGTAACATGGAGGAGAAAGCAAAAAACAGGACAAAATGCAAAAAGGGGACAGAAGGGAGACAGGGGTGTAAAGGGGGAGGTGACCGAATGTGGAGAGCAATATGTACAAATGCCCACAGCCAGGGAAACAAAATCTCAGACCTGTGGCATTGATGGTGGAAGCAGACCTGGACATAGCGGCTCTTATAGAAACTTGGTACACAGAAAACCATGAATAGGATATAGCCATACCAGGATACGCACTTTTCAGGATAGACAGTGAAGGAAGAAAGGGAGGAGGGGTGGCCATGTATGTGAGGGAGGGAATCAAAGCAACTGAGGTTCAGGGGCTGCAGGAGGGAGCTGAGGCATTACGGATCACCCTAGAGCCAGGAAATGGTACCAGCATTAGAACAGGAGTGCTCTACAGACCTCCGGTGCAGGTGGAAGAGACAGACAAAACACTAGTGGAAGCCATCTACAAAATAGGAACCAAAGATGAACTACTACTACTACTGGGGGACCTCAATCTGCCAGATGTAGATTGGAGCAGCTGGACTGTGAGTACAGCCAAAAGCAAAAGGCATCCTGACCACACTGCAGGGGGGCATGCCTGAGACAGCTTGTGGCTGAACACACCCATACAGGAGCTATTCTAGACCTAGTGCTCACCAATGGGGATAGGGTCAAGGATGTTAAGGTAGGCAGCTACATAGGAATCAGTGACCACAGGACAGTATGGTTCAAAGTAACCACAGTAGAAGAGGCTAACTACACCAAAGTAAAGGTCCTGGATTTCAGAAGGGACAACTTTGACAAAATGGTGCAATATCTCAGGGGAGTCCTGGCAAAAGAGGACAAAGGGGGAGAGTGGAGAAGCAGTGGTCTATTCTCAAGGGGCCATAGCAGAGGTAATGACTGTCTATGTTAAACAGCAAAGCAAGAGTAAGAGACAGAAACAACCACTTTGGTTCTCAAGGGAAGTGGCCAGGAAAGTGAAAGAAAAAAAAGAGGGCCCTTCTGGAGATACAAAGAAGCACAATGGCAAGATGACAGTGAACAGTATCTAGAGAAGCAGAGGGAGGCAGGGAAGGCAGTCAGGAGTGCAAAGGTGAGAATGGAAGAACATATAGCACAGGCTACAATGAAAGGTGACAAGACCTTCTTCAGATATATTAGCGAGAGGAAGAAGAAGACCAGGGGTGGCAGTGTCAGAATAAAGGAGGGAGGATGTTGTGCAGAGGAGGATATAGAAAAAGCAGCAATACTGAACCAATACTTTTTTTCAGTTTTCATGAAGGAAGGGGAAAGCGAAGGTCCACAACTCAGCAAAAATAAAATGCTATCAGGGAAGGGAGGTAGACACCACTCCATTCACAGAAGACAGAGTCCTAAAGGAACTTGGGAAACTGAAAACCGGTAAGGCAATGGGGCCAGATGGAATTCAACCAAGAATATTAAAAGAGCTCAGAGAGGTGCTGCTGGCCCCACTGACCACCCTATTCAACAGATCACTGTAGATGGGGGCAGTCCCAGAGGGCTGGAGGAGGGCTAATGTGGTCCCTCTCCACAAAAGTGGGAGCCAAGAAGAGGCAGGTAACTACAGGCCAGTCAGCCTGACCTCGGTAGTGGGGAAATAAATGGAGGCAATGCTAAAGGAGAGGATTGTGTCATTCCTTGAATCTAGCAGAGCACAAGATCCAAGGAAGCATGAATTCACAGTGGGGAAGGTCCTATCAAACAAATCTAATAGATTTCTTTGACTGGGTGACTAAGGAGGTAGATCAGAGAAGGGTGGTGGATGTAGCCTACATAGATTTCAGCAAAGCCTTTGATACCGTCCCACACAGAAGGTTGGCAAACAAGTTAGGCAGCATGGGGGTTGGCCCCAAGGTGGTAAACTGGGTCAGAAATTGGTTGAGGGGCAGGACACAGAGGGGGCTGGTGAATGGTGTTCAATTAGATGAGAGGGAAGTGACCGGCGGGGTGCCACAAGGATCAGTCCTGGGACCAGTCTTCTTCAACATCTTCATAAGTGACATTGCAGAGGGGCTGGGGGCAAGTATGTATTTTTGTAGATGACACTAAGATCTGCAACAGGGTTGACACTCCAGAGGGGATAGAAAAAATGAGAAAAGACTTAAGCAGACTGGAGGAGTAGTCAGAAGTGTGGCAGCTAAGATTCAGTACAAAAAAGTGCAAAGTCATGCACTTGGGGAGCAGAAATCCAAGGGCGGTGTAAAGTTGGGGGGGGCTACTGGCAGCAACCTTGCAGGAATGGGACCTGGGGGTACTCATATCGGACAACCTAAAGGCAACCAAACAGTGTGAGAAGGTTGTGGGGAAAGTCAGTGGGATGCTGGAGAGCATAAGGAGAGGTATCACCAGCTGAAAGAAGGGGGTGGTTATGCCATTGTACAGATCATTGATGAGACCTCAGCTGGAGTATTGTGTTCAGTCTGGAGACTGCATCTCTGGAAGGACATAGACAGACTGGGAGTGGTCCAGAGGATGGCTGCAAAGATGGTGCAACGTCTGCATGAAAAACCCTATGAGGACAGGCTAGGGGAACTCAATATGTATTCCCTGGATGAGAGGAGAGAGAGGGGGGCATGATCAAAATGTTCAAGTATCTCAGGGGTATAAACAAGGTACAGGAGGGTAGCATCTTTCAAAAAATAAGATGTGCAAGAACAAAGGAGTACAAAATGAAGTTGGGGAGGTTCAATGGTAACATGAGGAAGTACTTTTTCACTGAAAGAGTAGTGGATGCTTGGAACGGCCTCCCAAAGGAGGTGGTAGGTACAAAAACTGTTAGGGAATTCAAGAATGCGTGGAATAGACATAAGGGTACCCAAGTGACCGGAAAGAAAGGGTGAGCTGCAAATCAGCTAGGATCTGTGATTTGAAATAAGTAGGTGAAATGGGCAGATATATGTTAAACCAGCAGTTCAAAAAATGTACAAATGGAAAATTACTAAACAAATGGTGGTTTCTAACATGGTAAAATCTCTATATAAAGTGATTATGAGTTTAACCTACCCTACTGAACTGAGTTTTAAAAATTGCCCCATGGTGCATAACTCCTATATGTAAGCCCAACTGAATAATACCAGAATGCCTGCCTTTATGTGGGAAACACAATGGCTAATAATGTATGGTAGATTAAATGTTAGAGGTACAGCAAAATATAAAGTGAAAGAAGAAAGGAATTGTCCTTACCCTGACTGTTTAAATCAAGAAGAAACTATGGAACATTTCTTTTTTTACTGCTCTTATGTAAAACAATTACGGGATTATGCAGCAATAAAATGGAAGTTTTCTTGGTTAAAGAATCTGAACTACAACATGTTGGTTATAGGAATCTATTCCCCATGTCTAGCCCATCTTAATAAAAATAACCTAGCACTGTTTTTTGGCTGTTTGCATTTTTATTTATGGCAGGTGAGGTGTCAATGGGTAATTTATCAAAAAAGAGTACCTTATGAGGGGTTTTGCCAAATGGTGGCCAAGGAAATGTATAAGGTATATCTAAAAGACGTGCAAATGTATAATTCTGGCAAAGTAATGAAATGGTGGAAGGGATTTTCACATATAATTAAGTTTAAATAAAGAGATCTATTTATATATCACATCTACAATGTGTATCATCAAGAACTTTGTAAACTCTGTTTCTGATTGTACTGTGATCTTATGATGAATTTGGATTTGATATGTCATGTTTATATTTATTTATCAATAAAAACTCCCCTACACTTTTTGATAACTGCCATGGGATCTTTAACATCCACCTGAACTACCCCCAATCCAGGCAGATGGGACCTCAGTTAAACATCTCATCCAAAAGATGGCATCTCAGAAGTGCAGCACCCCTCTCATGCTGCACTACAGTGTCAGTACTGGGATATTAACCCAAGTGCCAGATGTGGGAACTGAACCCACAGCCCTCTGATCTCCCGGCCTCAGAGGCGAGTGTGATACCTACCGAGCCACTGACACTGCTCACAAAAGAACCCCAGAGCAAATGCCACTGATGTATGTGTTATCCCAGACGATACTGGCCAGACAGCCAAATTTTAAAGAAAGCACAAGTGCACATATCACAATAACGCAAAGCATCAAGGAAAGCATATGCAAATCCCCATGATGGTACAGAGGTGGCAGTACATGAAAAAGTAATGGCTGGCATGTGTTCAGCCTTGGGATTATTTACACATTTTTTTTTTGTTTTTTTTTAAGAGAAACAAGGTTTTTGTCCATGAGGTGATGTAAGTTATATTTAAGCAATGTGTTGATGTCAGGAAGTCAGGTGTAATGATGGACTGTTAGTGGAGAAAATGTGATAGTAACTTTCAGGGGGGTCACTTTTGATAAGGACAAGGTAGTTATGCTTGTGATAATGGGAATATTAGGAAAGTATGAGGTCTATGCAGAAGTGGAGTACAAATATGCACAGTTTCATCAGTATGTGCTCAGGGTGCAGGCAAATGTGATATGCAGGTTTGTTTTAGAAATACGTAAAAATAGCAATACATGCAATTAATATAAAGATAGATAATTACATAGACATATATATATATATATATATATATATATATATATATATATATTGAGAGAGAGACAGACAGACAGACAGACAAGCAGAATAGGAATGGCAGTGAAGTATTGAGTGATGCCACCCCACCCCACCCACAGACATGGACAGGCATTGGGGTATGCCTTTAGGTCATTGCCCATAACGCTCAAGCCATTTCATCTCACCCTACCCTGCAGACACAAACATGAGTCAAGGTGTGCCTTGTGGTTTTCAAACTTTACACTCACCCCATTCCATAAGGAAATATGCTGAAATGGGTACAGTATAAGAGAATGGAGTGAACTTTGGGGCTGAAGAGTCAAAGGCACACCTCGATACCTCTCACTGGCTGCATGGTGGGGATGGGGGTGGAATGGCATAAGCATTACTGTAGACAATCCCAAGTCACACCCCTGATGCCTGTCAGTTCCTACAGTGCGGGGTGTTATGGTAAGAAACCCTAATGCCCAGGACATTTCTTGGTATTTTCACTCCAAGTTTTCAACATGTGCTTTTTGTGACCTCACCACATAAACAGTGACACTGTCAGTTCTTTAGCCGAAAGGAGATTTTGCACAGTGACTGTGCCATTTGGCACCACAGGTGCAAAAACACATTTTAAACAGGATGTAAAAATGTACAGCTGTACATTTCTTCCTTCAGTAACTGCTCAGCACATCTGTTGCATGACCTGCTTATTCACATTTTATATCTGCTATGCAGTGTACTGCTGCTATGGCTGTATGGCTGAGAGGGGCCTGGGGTTGGTGGTGGTGGATGTCAAGATGAACAACTTGGAGACTTGTAGAAGGGAAGCGGCCAAGGCCAACATGATGCTGGGATGCATCACTAGGGGGTTTACTCCAGAAGAAGGGAAGTGATACTCCCTCTGTATAACTGCTTGGTGAGGCCGCACCTCGAGTACTGTGTGCAGTTGTGGAGGCCACACTTAAAGAGGGACATTGAACTCCTGCAGAGGGTCCAGAGGAAGGCAACCAAAATGATCTGGGGCTTGGGAGAAAGGACCTATGGGGAGAGGTTCGAAGAGCTAAATAGTACACATTGGAAGAGAGAAGAGATGGGGGGACATGATAGAGGTCTTCAAGTACATGAAGGGGGTAAACAGTGGAGGCACAGTCATGGTGCTCCAAAGAAAGAAGGGTAGCAACTAGAGGGCATGGGTGGAAGCTGGAGGGGGGGACTTAGGGGAGAAAGGAGGAGGAGGTGCTACTTCACTGAGAAGGTGGTAGAACCATCGAATGCACTGCCAAGGGGGGGCTGGTGAAAGCAGAGACTGTGGAGGGGTTCAAGAGGGGATGGGACAGGTACAGGGGAAGGGTTGTGCAAGCTAAGTCCAATGAAGCAGGAATACCCTAGACTGGGAAGGGAGAAGCCTGAGAGGATGAGGGCAGCAAGGTCAGCTCCCAGGGTGGGGACTGACCAAATGAGCAGACACAAAAGCCTGCTAGGCCTATTCTTCTGGTATTTATGTATGTTAGTATGGTGGTATGCTTAGTACACCAACATCATGAACCATAAAGCAGATGACTGCAATAACTAGGGAGGCAATATAGCACAGTGGTTTAAGGCTCTTAACTGCAAATCTGGAGATCTGGGTTTGAATCCCACAGCCCCCACTTGCATACTGAGTGACCCTGAGCAAGTCACTTAACTTCCATGTGCTCCCAGGTTGCCCTTGTAAACAAGCTTTCAGCTTAGTGTGCCACTTCTGGTTAAACAATTGAAAGAAAAAAAACACACAATATATTATTTTTCTTGCTTTGTTTTGCTACTACAAGCTTTGACTAATACATCCATCCTTATTTGTAGCTTATGTGTCTGTGACCTAGGCAAAACTACACTTAAAATCTCACACATAAATAAATAAAACATCAGAATAGCATTTATTTTAGTAGTATCTCCTTCTTTTTCAAGCGCCCATGACACTATGTATAAATATTTATATCTACAAAGAACCTCAGTGCACAAGCAGTAAGGCAATGGTAACCCCAAAGGGCAATGGCTGTGAAGCCAAGTTTCAAAGAAATACAAAATCACACATGCCACCATAACGCATATATATTTATATCTTTTAACTTCAAAGCACTAAATCTATTCAAATGCAAAAAACACAAGACTTTATTCTCTTCACACAATAGTGTTAAACTTTAGATCCCAGAATGGCCAAGAAACAATTTTGACTTCACTCTTGCATGCCACTGTCATGCCCAATTCTCATGTAAACAACAATCAATTACAGAAACCCTTTCATTTCTATTCTATGCACTCTTACATCAGAGAGACATAAATCTTACAGAACTGCTAAAATTTTTTTTATCAAGACTGGATTTCTGAATTAAAACCTATCGTTTACAGTACCTATATAAATAATAGTATACTGGCTACAAACAATGCTACAGACATGACGTTAACAAAATTTCTGTTTTACACAGAAAACATCCATATAATGAACTTGTCATACAGGATTTGTGACCTTTGGTCTGCATGTATTTGACAAAGGAAAAGGCACTTGCTTGATCTTTTTTTCTATTTAAATTTTATGCCCAACTTCCACATAGTATAAGAGCCAAATATTGACTTGCTTAGAGTTAAAAAAAAATCATGATGTCTATGTGTGTGCGTGTTTGGAGGGTATGCCTAGATGCAGTTTCAGGCACTCCTTAATTACTTCCCTAGGCAGCTCTGATAGTCAGTTGTTTCAACATGATAGCTCCACCTCATGCCCCTCCCACATGAATAAAAAAAAGTTGGGGTGGATCTTTAGGAGCTTATGTGTGCATGTGTTTGGGAGGGTATGCCTAGATGCAGTTTCAGGCACTCCTTAATTACTTCCCCAGGCAGCTCTGATAGTCAGTTGTTCCAACATGATAGATCCACCTCATGCCCCTCTCACAAAAATGAAAGCATAGTGCATGGAACAGACATTAGGAACACCACATTTTTTAATGTCAGCTCTGATCTGTTCAGTCTTACTTTTTTTCCTGGCTCAGTTTATATTATAAGTGAAAAGAAAGTAGGAAAAAAAACACCCAGCTTTTTGCTTCTACAAGTAGTTGTTAATTGCAGCTGGTATATTTTAACATGTGCAAGGCAACTCCACCCACAACTTCCCAAGCACAGCTAAATGGCATCAGTGCTCACTGATGTGTTAACATCCTGTTTCTAGTGTCCCTGATAAAATAAAATAAAAAATACAGTTGAGATTTTTTTTTTAATGCCAGCTCTGATCAGAATAGCTTTTAAAATCACCAATTGTTTTCTTGTTCAATGTTTTCTTCTTTCCTTTTACTGATAGTACAAAATCAGCCATAACTATTTCTTCCAACAAGAAGTGAAAGAAAACCCTATGATATATATCACTGTTTTGCAAAATGTATCCCTTACAATTTTTTCTTATTTGCAGGACAGCATATATTTATCCTAACAAATCTGTCCTACTGCCACATTCAAAACACTATCCCCTACCTACTTGCTACATATCAACTCAATTATATGAAAAAAAAAAATTTAGGCACTTAACCATTATTCATTCCCCAGTCCCATTTGCAACACTGCTACACTTATTTATAATACATACTTCTCAAACTTAAAAGAAAAAATACACTTTATCATCAAACTTACGCATTTACCAAGTACTGTGCACATGATTAAAATAATTTGAACCCCAGCCGGCCCGGTGGTGCAGAGGGCTGAGGCACTGGATGTCTCACCTCACGGCACGCTGGTGACCCGGGTTCAGGAGTGAGCCTGGGTCATCGGAGGTCGGCATGGGCAGGCGGGTGGAGCAGGATGGAGTAGCTGCAAGGCAGTTCTCCTCTCTGGGAAGGTGGGGTGGCATCCCTCGCTCTTGGCTACCCCCTGGTGGAGGCCGAGGGGCTGCGGAAGTGAGGGTGCTGGTGATAGGCCAGTGGGGCGGGTGGAAGAGGGCTGTTACTGGGGCTGTTAGGTGCATGCATGCCTTCACACACACATGCATCCTTCTCCTGGGGAACTGGGGTACAAAGGGGAGAAAACCAGAAAAAGCAGCCAGCGGCAGGATGGCAACTGACTCTCTGCAGGCACCGCTTCTGGACCGGGCGTAAGGTAAGCCCCGGTAATTCCGGGGGAAGGAGCTGGGGGAGTCAGTCACATGGGGTCACATGGCATGAGAAGAAACAGAGTGGAGATAAAAAAATAATTTGAACCCCCTCCCCCCAAAAAATGTGCCCTCACATGAAACTGCATATTTAACTGTAAAGACAATTAAAAAATGTATTTTTAAATGCATTACTAATACCAATGCTTTTAAAGTTTTGAAACTACTAAAAAGACAAACTATATATATATTGAATACGGTAAACGCATATTGTTAATCCCAAAAGCTGAACTTTATGTTTTCAGTATATAAATGTTTAAGAAAAACATGTGGCTCTTTCAACTTGAATCAGAACACTGTGTCTATTGTTTTCCTTGGGAGCTGTAGTTTCAGGCACTCCTTAATCACTCTTTCTTTCTGAGGCCCCAGGTGGCTCTGATAATCATTTGTTCCAAGGGTTTTTAAGTCAATTTGAAGGCATTAAGTAACTTCTGTTCTCCTAGTCTTTAATAAAATGCAGGGGCTCCACAACTCCATCACTCCACAGACTTCTTATGTTGCTTGGTCCAGGTTCCAAACTAGTGTGTCTTGTTCCAACATGCTAGATCCACCTCATGCCCCACCCACATGAATAAAAAAAAGGTGGGGGTAGATCTTTAGGAGCTTGTGTGTGTGTGTGTGTGTGTGTGTGTGTTGGGGGGGATATGCCTAGTTGCAGTTTCAGGCACTCCTTAATTACTTCCCCAGGCAGTTCTGATAGTCTGTTGTTCCAAAATGATAGATCCACCTCATGCCCCTCCCACATGAATCAAAAAAAAGGTGGGGTGGATCTTTAGGAGCTTGTGTGTGTGTGTGTGTATGTTGGGAGGGATATGCCTAGTTGCAGTTTCAGGCACTCCTTAATTACTTCCCCAGGCAGCTCTGATAGTCTGTTGTTCCAAAATGATAGATCCACCTCATGCCCTTCCCACATGAATCAAAATAAAGGTGAGGTGGATCTTTAGGAGCTTCTCGGTGGAGGTGGGGGTGGATCTTACTCCCAAAAAATAACTAATGTTGCCTCCCATTACTCAGGTTCCAATTCTTGTACCGCCCATTTAAAAAAGAAAACAGTGCCCTGCAACCATTGACTAACATGAAAAAGTATTTATTTGAGGGCGGAAAACATTTCTTGGAGGAGAGTAAGGCAGAGGAGACTATTTACACCTTCAGTCAGTTCCATGGACAGAAAACATGACATCACTCCTTTTGTACATGCAAAACGTCTGCAGGCTCTGCCTACTGCAGCCGTAAAAAGGAACAAAAGGCAGCAACAAATCCAGCAGTCCGGTAAGTGGAGGGGGAGGAATAAATGAAAAAAATAAGGGAACAGTCCTATGACTGCATGCTGGATGGGTCCAGCAGCTGTGTCTTCAGTACTGCAACCACCCACCGTGTCTCTGCAGTGATGACTGCCTGCTGTTCAATGAGGGTTCTCTACTGGTGGACTATGCATCATAGCATGTCATCCCTCCCCTGCAACTCCTTAGGCCATGTGGCCCACAGTGAGCACTGACATGGACCTACAGGAGGAAGAGGGACCATGTCAGGATGGTACACTGACAAGGAAATAAAATACAACCCCTGGCAGCAACCCATAGGTGGACAGCATGTCCCAACAGCCATGCCCATATGGTGATACAATGCATAACGTACCGCACAACCCGACACGTGCCTGTATGCTGAGGCATGACACAGGCATCACCCACCATACCAATGTACATGGATAAGTGTGGAAGGCCACTGGCAACACCATGACACAGTGCACACCACACAGCCCAGTGGAGCACACAGTGACACAGTGCAACAAGACAGTCAGTCCCTGAAGTGACAAGGGCAGTGGACCAGGGCACAGCAAACACATGGGATGACACACATTGGGACATGCTGCCCAAAGGATCAGAGCTATGATACACACAGCAGAGCACACCCACCACTGGAATAGCCACAGCCACACCACAGTATGATGGCATGCAGCCTGTATTGTTGATGGGCATGGCATGCAGTGGTGCCAACACCCACAATAACAGCACACCCAAGGTATCAATACACGATGTGGCTGTGCATTGCATGGTCAACACCATGTAACAAAGGGGCACAGGCAATGGTCCACTATCAGCAGGACAGCAGTAGGCCAAACACACATGCCAAGTACAGTTTTGCACATGCTGGTATGATAAGGCATGCCTCACACTCCCAGCAGAATGGCACTTCACCATCCACAAAAGCAAACCCATAGTACACCATGCCACTACAACAGCCCAGCACCACCCCCGCAGCATGCCAGGTGTACAAAGACTTGCCACTTCTAGGACTTGGGAAGACAAACCAGTTGAGAACTATGGCAAACCCCTCCCCAGTAATACACCATATGCACACATGATGGACACAGAAACATAGGCCTGTACACCACCATGTCCCCATACAGCCCCAATCCCCCTGGCAGACCCACAGAACACCATTCACCCATCCAGACCCATTGTACACCATGCCAATACAGTGGCCAAGACACTACCACGTGTCACAAGACAGTATACCAGGTGCACAGCCATGTGCATGGCAGGAACAACACTGGCAGCCCATGCACATACCCCCCACAGCACATGCCAGTGTATAGCAAACCATGGTACTTATGCAAGACTCCCTGCTGTCCATCACTGCTCTCCTCTGCCCGCTGTGGCACGGCTAGCACCCTTCACCCATCACCATGGCTCCTGGCTCCCTGGGCACCATCCTGGTCCTCATTGTCATCCTCGGTCCTCTCACTGCACTCTGTAGGGGGAATAGGGTACATCACTGTATTTACATGTTAAACTGCCATGGTATGCCCCAGCAATGGCTATGGTACACAGAGTGCCCCACACCATAAGCCACACCCTGCCACATGTGGCATGTCACAGTGCAAGTACATGTGTCTCCCTCCCCCGCAGTGTGCAGTCACACTGTGGCACCTGTGGCATACCCAACCCTGGACATAGGCAGCTATAATGCCCTGTTGTGTAGACATTGTGCACATAGGTCATGGTGGCAAGCCAATATTGTTGCGGAATGTGGCCATTTTCAATCAACCAGTGTCAGGACATATACAGCAGTGACATGCACATGTAACAGGACACATGCACACACACAAACACACCACACACAGACATGGACACACGTGAAGGCACACACACACACACACACACACACGGCATGCATGGCTGTGGCATTGCATGACACCTACCTGGCACAGGCACAGTCCCATCAAGGACCATGCGCTTGTAGCACTCAAGTTATCATGGCTGCCTCCGTTGCAGATCCATGTAATGGTGGCGGCACTTCTCATCATCCCTGGCTATCCCCATCCATCCAGACAGGTGATGGGCAATGGATGCCCACACCTGTCTATGGGGCAGGTCCCCCTCCCTCACCTCCCCAAACAGTCACCTGTGCCTCTTCTGCACCAGCTCCACAAGATTAGCTGTCTCCACATCCCCCAACCCCCTGTCCCTGTGGACAAGAGCCCTCACTTTCCTACATGCTGACATAATGATGTTTGCTGTTCTGGGCACCTCCCTAACACTACTGGCACACCCTGCACTAGTCCCTTTACAGGCACCATACTAGCTGCATTGTGTAGCACTGCAGTGTGACTAAGCTTCTCAATCACAATAGTGCCATGCTACCGAGAAGCACACGAGCCATGCATGCGTGACCCCACCATGACCCCTGCGAGACTGTAGCATGGATGAACAACACCAATGTGCAAATGCCCTGTGGCACAGTGCTATCATGTTAGCACTGCTCGAAAAGGATGCGCAAGTACCACACATGCGCAACCCCCTAAGACCCTCACAACAGGAGGCCATTGCACACATGTACTAAGACCTCATGCAAATGCCCTGTAGCATGGCTCAAATGCAACAGCGCAGTGCTAAAAACTGTCTGATTAGCACGGCACTATCAATTTGCCCTGCGCTAAATGTTGGTGTATTCAAAGGATGTATGTAAATGAGGTTACTGGTGTATTTGCAGGGCAAGCAGACAAATTACCACATCATTACAGCCTAATCTGCATGTCTAACAAGGTAGATTGCCCGGTCTTGCTATTTAAGGGCAAACAGTGCTCCACCTGTGTAGCTGACAGGAACTGCACTGCTGTTGAAGGGAGTGATTGAAAACACTGCTTGCAGGATATCCCAGGAGCTACAACAGGCAAATGCAGGTTTGTACACAACTCAGAACATGCTGCTGTTATGAACTGCAATACATAGGACAGATGGGTGATAGCATGCATGGGAGATGGTTGGCCTGATGCTGTGCTGTCTGTGTGAGTACATGTACACTGCACTGTAGGTCACATGGATGCAGGACAGCAGCACAGGCCACACTGTAGGAGTCTGAACTGTACACAGTGGGCATGTCATGTGGTGTGGTTGTGGTTCCAGTGACACCACACTGTGGGACATGGCTGCATGCACTCTGCCAACATGAACGGTGCAGTGGGGTGGGTGCAGGTGGGGGCAATGGTGGGCCTTGGGGCCTTTGTGCCTCAACAGTGCTGCAACACAAATAACACCACTACACTCTACAGGACATGGACCTGTCACCTGGCAGGGTGAGACCAACACAGCTGCTGGCTGGTGGCACACACAACCGCACTGTGGAATGTCAGGGTGATGTGCCGGTGTCACTGGTGTATGCCCAACAAGGTGAGCTGGGTGTGTTGCACATACATAGTGGCAGCGCTGCTTGGGGAGGGTGGGCAGCAGCAGGGGTATGTGTGTGACACAAGCCATTTGTTGTGCCATGGGGATAGGCCACAACATCATGCACCATGTCCCATGTCCCCAGCAATGTGTGAATGTCCAACATGACAGCTACACAGCCCACATGGGACAACCGTACTGTGTGCAGACATGGCTGCTATGTGCTGTGTAACACACACACACACACACACACAACTGTTGGGATGCATGGCATCCACTGAGCTCATCACTGCACATGCACAACCATTGTCAGTGATGCCATCTGGCGTACAGGTACGGGCAAGGGAGTGCTTGCTGCAGTACACTGTGGCCATGTATGTACTGTGTGTTACACTGCTTGGCAATACAGTCCAGTTCCTGAGGCACACAAAGCCTGTCATGGCCTGCCTGGTAAGTATGGTGCCATGTTCATCAGGTGCAGTACCAGTCGCACACACAATGTCTACCCCTGTGACTAACCACTACCATTCAATCTGTCCCATGCAGGTGATGCTGCCAGACAGGAATGTCTCCATGCCTACAAGTTCATGGGCAATAAGCTGAGGGCCCTGGTACATGTCTTCAAGGTGAGGGAGCAGGAGATGCAGTGCAATAAGCCCACCAATGCTGTCATCAGAAAAATGTGGGATGAGATAGCAGTGGAGGTAAGTGCAGTGGGTGGCCATGGTCACAGCACAGAGTCTATGCGGACGTACTGGAATGACTTGCTGTGAAAGGTGAAGAAAGAGGAGACCCAAAGGCTCAGGGAACAGCTGTGGACAGTTGGAGTACCACAGACCATAGAGCAGAGCAACTGGGACCCCATCCTGGCATTGGTCACATCAACCATGAGGCCAGTGGTGGTGGAGGGGGTCGACAGTGCTGCATGTGAGACACAGCAGACACCACCAGAGCAGGTATGTCTGCGTCATGACCACACCATTGTCTGCATGACACCTACAGGGGGTATGCATCACCATTTCACTGTAGTGGCCCAGTGGCACTTGCCAAACACACCCATGGGGCGGTCATGGTGTGTTGGCAGTGAAAGTGCATCACAGCAGTGTGCATGTGTTGGTAGTGCACAGAAGTCACCAGTGTATAGATGCAACATGAGCTGTGGGCTCTGGTTGGGGGTATGTGCACAGGGGCTGCATCCTCATGCACACAGTCTGCAAAGGGGGTTGCATGTGCTATCTGCAGGATCATCAGTGTTGGGTGTTGCATGTCATGGGGGTGGCCTTGGAGAACATTGTTCAGTACAGGGCTCTGACACAGTTCCATTTGCTGCACAGTGCAGAGTGGTCATCCGGCTGTGGGACAAGAGGAGCCTGGACATGTGGAAGAGGAGGACGATGATGCAATACAGACGATGCCTTCAACATCGGACATGGGGGTCACCTATGGACCAGCTGTGGCCACACAACAGCAAGTGGCATAGGGACGTGGTACCCGTCAGACAGTGTCTGCCATTGTTGCATACGGTGACAATGAGCATGATGATGATGATGACGATGCTGATGACCTGGAGGATGCACAGGTAGAGAACCTCATATGTGACCCAGTGGTCACATTCACATTGACCAGTGACCATGGTTGGGGCAACTCCCAGACAGAGGATGAGCTACCAGTGGGCAGCAGTGTGCATGGAAGTGGTGGGATGGGACCTGCGGGGGCAACACACACATGGGTGCAGGGTGAGCAGTAATAACACAGGGCCATGGCAACACTGCGCAGCAGCAGGATGTTGGGCAGGCAGCCATCCAGCATGCATATTTGGACATATGCTGCTGACCAGAGGCTGTAGCACAGGCCCAGCAACAAACACAGCCCCCTGCCAGGCCACTGCAGTGGCAGCAGTGACAGCATCAACAACAACACCAACATCTACAACGACAACATCAGCAACCCCTTCATTATCAACACCTGCCACCTCCACCACCCTCAGGCCAGGGCAGGGTGTCCCCCCAGGTCCAGATGGCCAGAGTGCCCGGCCTATGCTCCAGGCCACCCTGGTGTCTCAGTACACCACACAGCAGGACCTACATGACTTCTGCAGGGAGGTGAGGCTTGAACTGGCCCAGTTGAGGGAGATAGTAGGGTCGGCCATGCTCCGTGCAGAGCAGCAGGCAGAGGAGTGCATGACATGTATCCTAACCACTGTTGAGCCTTGCTTTGGTGACCTCACTGCTGCTGTGAGGGAGCACATGGAGGTGATGGGGGCTGCGAACATGTGTAGTAGGCAAGGCTCGGACACCACACAGCACAGGCAGTCCACAGCTGTATCCCGGCATGCGTCCCATGCATGAGGTGTGGACACTGGGTCCTCCATCCCTGCATCCCAGTCCTCTGCAGGCCATACACAGTGTTATGGCTGCCCACCATCCATGGCTGGTGCTGCGTCCCAACATGGCCACAGGCATGCTACCGGGAGGTCATCCCCACAGTCCTCACCACCCGTGTGTTCGGCTCAAAGCACACCGACCTCTGTGTCCCACCTACAGGGGACGTGTCATGAGCATGGTGGTAGGTGCCGGTGATACTGTCAGCTAACATGCAACCTGGCCCATTGGGTCACACACACACACACACACACACACACACATACACACACATATGCCCACTCACACAGAAGGTCACTCACACACCCAGTCACTCACTCGTACACAGGCACACACACACCGCCCACACTACACATCCCACCTATGAACACCCTCAGACCTATACCCTGCACACTACACACCCTTCAGCCATCCACCCATGCATGACACACACTGCACACTGCCCTCATACACACACTACACATGTGCACAGTCACATTGTGTGGTACACCAGGGGTTTGCACTGTTGTCAGTGTTCTGTACTGTTAATTGTATGTCACACATATTAAAGGCACTACTCGTGACATGCTGTTTGTCTGTGTTATGTTCACTCACCTTTCCATCCGGGCTAATGTTTCCATGATGCTGCTCCGGTGCTCCAGGGCTCTGCAGGCCATTTGAGGATCTCTCCTCTCAAGTTGCTCTACTATCCCTGGACCTCTGACTCTGGGTCACTGTCTGACTGTACCTCGGGTTCAGGTGCACATATACCATGGTTTAGCACCATGTTGTGCAGCATGCAACACACTAAGAATACACAGCATACCTTCTGAGGGCTATACTGTAGGGCACCACCTGAACATTCTAGGCAGTGGAAACGCATCTTCAGCATGCCAAAGACCCTCTCTATGATGTTCCTGGTGGCAGCGTGTGCCTCATCATACCCCTCCTCAGCCACTGTGGTTGGCCGGAGTACTGGTGTGAGAAGCCAGGGTCTCAGGGGATAGGCACTGTCCCCTGTGAACATATGTGTACATGTTAGCTGCACTGTCCTGCTGTCTGGCCATTGCCATGTATGTCACATGTTTTGCTGTCCCATTGCCCCCTGTCCCCACTTCACCCTGTCTACAATTGCTTCACATTGATACCCACTGTGGTGTTTGCATGTAGTGGCTGCAGAAACTCACTGACATGGTGCCCACTGGGTATTCTGCCCTCCTCAAAGGCGTGGCATAACCTTTTTTGGTACCATATTTATTTATTTAGTTTTTGTTTACCGGGTAAGTGCATTAGCCATAGCAATGTCTATTTTCAGGCATGACCCAGGATACAAAGCAACAATACAGGGAAGGCATTCCAATACAAGTACAACAAAAATTGCTTACAACAGCTTTCAAGCAGGCTGCAAAAAATTAGCTAAAAACAAGGAGGTTACAGTAACAATGTGGGAAAAGAGAAAAAAAACAGGAGTTTTACAATAACTAAAATTACATCACAATTTGCTTTGAGGAAAAGAATCATGACAGATTAATCATTTTTAGTACTAATAAGCGATTGAAAAGTTAACTTAGGGGAGGAATAATAGTAAGTGATAGTAGTAAGAGACACGGAAAGGGGAGGTAGAGGAGAAGTGCATTGCATATAGGAGGCAGATCAGAAAGGAGAGATAAGGCTGGGATGGAAAAAGTTAGGGAAGTTTGAAACAGGAGCATTTGTGGGAAGTATCAAGATAAGTACCTAACCCTTTTTTAAAAGGCGCATGGGATAGTGATTGGCACAAGGCTAGTGGAAGAGAGTTCCAGTATTTGGGGACATGGCAGATGAAAGCACTAGCACCTTTTGAGGTACAGTGTCTGGGGATGAAAACAGGGGCCTGGTCAGTGGAACACAATCCATAGCAAGGTGTCAGGTTTTGGAAAAGGCCTGCCAGGTGAAGACATCGCGGGCACTGTTGGGGTACTGTGCAAAGACATTGCTGATGCACTGTGTCACATGGCACACCACCTGGCAATTGATGGAGTGGAATCCTTTCCTGTTTACATGTATGTCACTGCCATCACCAGGCAGTGCACGGATGGCAACATGGGTGCACTCAATGACACCAAGTACAGCTGGTAGGTGCACAACCTGATAGAATTGCTGCATGGTTGCTCTGTGATCAGCTGCTGTGCTGGGGAATACTATGAATTCAGCAGTGTGTGGTAGGAAAGTATCTAGGAACTGGGTCAGGAGGCATGAGGTGGCAGACATATACCAATGGTGTCTCCTACTGGGATTTGGAATGTCCTGGTGGCTAGAAAGCACATTGCTGCCATCACCTTGTCCATCACTGTCATGGCATGGCTGCGTCTGGTGTTGGCTGCAGCTGCTCATGCAGGAGTTCGCATAGCTGCCTCAACATGTCCCTGTTCATCCTGTACTAGCCAATGATGTGGTCATCAGGTAGGATCTCAAAGGACACTGTAGGCTGGTACAACCTGTGTGCAACATCTCTCCTCCTTGGCCTGCGGTGTGGGTCAAGGTGGGCCTGGTCTCTCTTCTCTTCCTGGACTACCTCATCCATCAGGTGCATCAGCACAACATTGCTGAAAAATACCTTTTATGGGCGGTAAGTAGCACCGCGCTATGTGTTGCACAAAGTGGCCTTGCACCATGCTATACCTTTGAATATACTATTGCACCTTTATGCACATTCCAACACCTCACTTTGCCCCTTGCATACATTAAGTGTTTGCTCTGGTGCAAACGCATTGCGCCGGCGCTACGTCTTGTTTGGAATATTGCGATCCTGCGCTAACCCATCACTATCCCACTGCAACCTGTTTGCACATGGCACAAACATTTGAATATCTCAGTCACTGTTTTTTAAATGTCTGTCAATTTAAATGTGCACCTCAAATATAGTGCCCGGGCAGTGCTGCACAGTCTGTTGTCAAAGCACATGTGCACAAAAATGTCAGGACCTATGTGTGCACACTTAAGCATTGGGAATTTTAAATTCTTAAAGTATGGAAATAAAGGAGTAAGCAGTTTTGAAAATGCACTATATCATCCAGTGAAGCCTTTAAATGACCCATTTTAACTTTTTGAGATATTGAGATGTTTTGTCTACTGTTTTCTAACAGCGAAATATTTGCAGTAAACAAAATTATAACTGTGCCTAACAAAAATGGTAGATGAGACAAAGTATGCTAAGACCAGGTAAGCTAAATGTCAGAACAGTTTAGAGGAAAAATAGATATATATGAGTGAAATGAACAGCAAACAGAATTCCCTAGAGACCTTATGAGGCCCAGACACCTGCAAGAAGAGTTCTTTCCTACAGTACCTCTGATGAACTATATATTTTACACACAAATTTTAGCTTAGATAAGAATTTTTGGAACTGCAAGTAACTCTTATTTATTGACTGTACAAGGTTTTAAGCACCACAAGCACATAAAGCAGAATGTTTTGACATTATAAACCCTAAACTCTGTTCAGAGGTTTGGGCACTTTACCGGGAAGTCACTTTGTCAACTGTTTAATGCAATTTTTAAAATCATTTTCCTAAAAGAAAAAAACAGGAGAGTTTGTTCTAAACATATTGTCATCATTTTTTCAGACCGAAAACAGTTTTTATTCTAGTTAATTTATATTGGATGAGTGACTGTGATTGTTTAAATAAGTATTTGTTGATTTGTTTGGAAGGTATTTTAGCGGCCATAGCATACGTTACGCATAGTGAGAACATGGGGCATGATGCAGACAAGGAGTGGAAAATAATTGCAGCAAGTAAAACAGAAAAAGGGACTCAACAGTGCATAAAAAATCAGAACAAATCACGCAGAACAAAAATACCACCTCGACTCCTCTAATGAATTATAATAGACAAATGAGGGAAAACTCTATATTAGGGGGCTTTGTGGAAAATAAAACTATAGCAAAGCTGTCACAAGAGAAAATAAATAAGGTTTCAGATACTGGTGAGGGCTTATCACAGAGTGAAAGGGAGGCATAGAGCATGAAGACCAATGCTGAATTTACATATATTCATGAAAGCCATACTGTAGGGAAAGAAACAAAGAAAACAGGGTGCAAAAGGCTAAAGAAAAAGAACACCAAATTAAACACAGATCCTTCACAGGAACCTACTACTTTTTTTTCTTAGCAACAAAGGACCCTCCCAGAAGGAAGAAAAGAAACGGCACAGGAGGTTTGGGTAGAAGTGAATCATGATGGAGGAGATGATTTACTTGATCTTCAGACTCCAGATACTGTCATTTCAACCGAAGATAAACAAAATTTAACTAAAAGTAGAATGGAACTTTTTTAGTCCCTTTAGTGCAGTCACTGACATAGATACAATGCTTGATAAAGAAAATGGCGAATCTCCAAGTACTGGTGACAAAGCAACTTAAAATGGGCAACAAATAGAACATGTAACCTCCTCAAGCCCTAACCTGAGCACATTTCTTAATTTTTCCATCTTAAACTCTCCAGAGAAGGACACTATTGATTTTCAACAAATATGAATCCTGGATTGGGGAATCAGATAAGCAAGCAATAACACATGACGAGGTGTGGGTTATCTCCTGATAAGAGCACGCCCAGGTGCGTTGTTAGGCATGAGGCGCTTGAGCCGAGTGCCTTATGCTCGTGGGCGTGCTCTTATCAGGAGATAACCCACACCTCGGAGTGCATTATTGCGCTTATAAAATGGGTTCCCCAGTAAAGAAGTTAATTTAAAAAAATGTAGATACATAGTGTAAAAAAAATGTTTAAAAATTTGATTAGTAGAAAATAATAAAAAAGTAGTCCCTGCCATTGACTTTTAGTGGAGCTGTTTAATGTAAAGTTAATACAGGTTGGTGCCTGTCTGTGTGTAAAGTCCTCAGTCACACACAAACACTGTAGTAAAACATGTTTTTTACACTCTTCAGCCTCAACGTAAATACGGAGAAACACCTGAACCCATGTTTTTTTTCTTTACTAGTTCTCCCTACTTTCGGCTTCCTTTTCAAAGCTGCACCTACACACCACTCTGTCAGTGCCAATATGCTGCATAAACACAAGGGACACAGCATTTACATCAGAACACACCACAATAAAAATGTTCCTCCTATTTAATTTCTAACCTCACCTCAAAATATTGCCAGCAGAACCCGATCTGGTGAGAGTTTGCTGGTTTTATTTACGTTAAATGGCTGGCTGAATGGGGGAGCGAGCATGTCCTTCAGCAGCTACCGTACAAAGTCATTTCATTTTTCGGCGTAACAAAATGTGAAAATTGAATGTACAAGGGAAAGAGCTTTGTATGGTTATAGAAAAGTGCAGCACATTTTAAAGCTGCCATCTGGTTCAGTGAATCATTAACTCGGGGAATGTTTGAAGAAGCAGGTTGCTGGCACAATGTTTATTTGAAAGTCGTGGGACACGCAAATTGTGACGGTCACCGGATCGGGTTCTGCTCGCAATTTTTTGAGGTGAGGTTTGAAATTAAAGAGGAGGAAAATGTTTTCTGTGGTGGTGTTCTGATGTAAATGCTGTGTCCCTTGTGTTTATGCAGCATTGGCACTGACAGAGTAGTGTGTAGGTGCAGCCTTGAAAAGGAAGCTGTAAGTAGGGAGAATGGTTGAGAGTGGTCAGTGGGAGAGCATGTTAGAAAATGTTTTTAAAAATGTGGCAGGCATGGATCCTTGCTGAACTGCGTCCTGCTTGGCATAACAGGTACCAGTTACTATGTATACATGCTGATAAGGACACGGCTACTGGTACCTGTAAGCCAATCAGAATGCACAGTTTGTCTTACCCATTTTATAATCCCAAAATATCCACCCAGTTTATACCATATGAATAATTAAAGGATTGTAGTAAGTATGCAGAAAACAAATTAGTTGCTGTGAAAAATGAATTAGTTTCACGGTCAAATTTAATCAAACAGATTCTTTCAAAACTGGGCAATGTGAACTAAAAAACTAGGATTTTAAGTTTTGATTAGATTATCATACCTGAGACCCCTCTAAAAGGAAAAAAGAAAGGTAAAAAGAAACAAAAAGCACAAAACAAAAAAAAAGATGAATAAAAACAAGAACAGGAGGAAGAGGAGTCAAGCGAAAGAAGTTGTTGTAAAAATTTCAGTTAACATAATTTCAGATACACAGGAAGGAAAAGGACAAGTAACAGAGAGAAAAATCCACGAAGAAGAAAAAAGTGCCAAAACAAGTAGAAGTACAAATAAACAGATACATTCTATACAATAAATTGAGCCCCCGATCATAATGGATGCCCCTAATTCATCAGTTATAAATAAGACACCCACCAGGGATGAAAATATGGGACAAAATCGTGCATCAAACCTTGATAAAAATTATGGAACATTTTACAGTATATTAAGGCTGAAGAGATGGTAGTTAAAATCATGGACATTTATAAAAAATGTAAATAAAATATTAAAAGCATTAATCCAACATTTATTAATTGCAGAACTGAACATGCCACAGGCTAGGGGGATGGTGATCATGGTAGTCAGGAATGAGTAAGAGGTTAGATCTCTAGTTCATGTTCTAGTACAACATTTGAAAGTGGAAAAACTAATTTGGGGTGCTGCTCCTAGGCTCGATAAATTAGGATTATAAATGGCATCTGTGATTCCTTGGCATTCTATCATAAGAGAGAATGCCCTGTGCTGCATGGAAGGCTGGGAAGGAAGTTAGTAGGCACAGGGATGGGTGCAAAGCTGGTGAGATGGGTAGGAAACTGGCTTCAGGGAAGGCAACAGAGGGTGGTGGTGGGTGGGGAGCTCTCACACCCAAGGGCAGTGATGAGCGGTGTTCCACAGGGCTCGGTGTTGGGACCAGTGTTGTTTGGGATATTCATTGCAGACATATCATGGGACATCAAGAGCAAGATCAGTCTGTTTGCTGATGATACCAAGGTAGGCGAGTGGTGGATGACCTAGGGGGATGGCAGGGGTTGCAGGATGATCTGGCAAAGCTTGAAACCTTGTCAGACACCTGGCAACTGGGGTTTAATGCCAAAAAGTGCAAGGTGCTGCATTTTGGGATGAAGAACCCAAGGATGAGTTACCAGCTGGGGGGAGTGCAGCTAGCCCAGACAGAGGAGGCGAAGGATCTGGGTGTGCTCATTACAGGGTCAATGAACAACTTGGCACAATGTAGGAAGGCAGCTGCAAAGGCCAACAAAATGCTGGGTTGTATTGCAAGGGGTATATCCTCGAGGAGGGAGGAGGTGATTCTGCCACTGTATAGGTCATTAGTTAGACCACACCTGGAGTACTGCATGCAGTACTGGCGCCCATATCTGAAGAGTGACATTAAGTTACTGGAGGGGGTGCAGCGCAGGGTGATAAAGATGATCAAGGGGCTGGGGGACTTATCATACGAGAGGAGGTTGAAGGAGTTGAACATGTACTCACTGGAGGAGAGGAGGGACAGGGGTGACATGATTGAAATCTTTAAATACATGAAAGGAATAAACAAGACAGGTACAGAGGGGCTATTCAAAGTAAGGGAGGGGAGGGCCACCAGGGGCCGTGATATGAGACTGGAGGGAGGAAGGTTCAGGAGGGAGATGAGAAGACACTTTTTTACAGAGATGGTGGTGGCTGGGTGGAATGCGTTACCTGCAGAAGTGGTATCCAGTAGAACAGTGGACTGCTTCAAAAGGGGATGGGACAGGACAAGGGGGAGGGTTAATGAAGGGGATGGGTGGAAGGGAGGGGCAGCTGCAGAATAAGGGGTGCTAGCTGCACATTCGAGCAGACTTGATAGACCGCTAGGCCTTTATCTGCTGGCAAATTTCATATGTTCGTATGCCCATGGACTAACCAATACAGAGGTATAATTAGAAAGGATTTCATATTTAGTTTGCTCTTTTAATTATAATTGGTCAACAATGTAAACCAGACTTCCTCAAAAAAACAGGAAAGCATAGCCCACAGTTATATCTATATTTGGAATTAAGTCTCATAGAGATGAAGATGAAACAAATTTATTGTGCCATATCTGCTTTTTGTTATCCAAAATGTTGAGAATGACACCAGGTTGTCGAGGGATCCAAAGGGCACAAAAAGTGGGCAATGGTATAAACAGTCCAATAATATCTGGGTTCTGGACCTGGAATTGGCAGCACAGATTTTAATGAAGGCAGTAGATTTGGACTATTTGAATATTCACATAGTGAATCAGTTAGGACAGGATATTTTGTCATATCAACAAATCATACCTGGGGTATAACAGATACAGCTGAGGCATGAAACTGGGAAGGAGAACATGTAAATATTGCAGCAAGTGTTGGACATAAAAAATGAGATGATACTGAATCCAAGATGTAATTTTCTATTATGATTTTCCCAACAGGCCACAAACTTGGCTCCTTTACACAGTAAATAGGAGTTCGGTTCCACAGAGTTTATTTCATGAAATATTGCAGACCTAGCTACAAAAATAGTGGATTGATTACATGAAGCAATGTCATATAATTTGTCTTCAGAAGACTTGGGTGTCTCAGGATTTTAAAAAATAATGGTTTTCAGGGATTATTTCCACCTGCAAATAAACCTAACCAAATATGGAAGAAACATGGGGAGACAGGTAACATTTATGAAAATGTGCCCAATTTTAAAAACTGTTAAATTATTATCACAAGCAGACCTTTTTCGGGCAGTGCTTATTGTTTGCCAGGAAATTAGCTTGCTAATAACGAATGTATATATTCCACCAAGTGTTTCCAAATCTTACAGAGACGAAATATGGGAGGAGTTGGATAATACATTAATGGAGAGTAGAATGCTGAGATTAAATTAATTATGATGGAAGACTTGAATTCAGGTATAGCTGACCATAATAATATCATAGATACCTGTATTTGTCATTTCACAAATATTAGCATTGAAAGATCCTCTAGGGATAAGGTTATCAATGAAAATGGTAAAACGTTAATAGCCTTATTGGAAAATTATAATCTGATGGTCCTTAATGGCCATATCACATCAGATAATAAGGGGGATTCATTTTTTTTGCTAGTAATGGGACAAGTGTAATTGATTATATCATTGCACCAATATTGGATCTGGATCTTTTCAAAACTATGTCAGTTAATATTTGACCAGTGTGACTATGCTGCATTTATTGCCACAACCAAACAGGTTGTGCAGGACAGGTAAAGTAGCAAGACACATATAGAGGGAGCTCAATTTAAAATATTTGCCAGCAGATGATTAAAAATAGATATACTGGTCTGTGGCAAATGGAAGAACTGTTTTTTCTTTCCAATGAAAATATGGAACTATTAGAACACATCAGAAGAATCTCTTCTCCAAAGGAAGTATGTCACATTCTTGGCAAAGTTTTGTCCCAGCTAAAAAATACTATATACTAAAAGAAACTCTGGTATTAGAAGTAAATCATGGTTCAATCAGATATGTGCTTCTGCTAAAAGAGCACTAACAAGGGTATTGAGGTTGGCAAAGTTTAATCCTTCCAGAGAAAACCTCACTCAGCTTAATCAAGTTAGAAACCAATACAAACAGCTATTAGAAGGAGAAAGGAGAAAATACTGTTAAAATGCAAGGCTGCAGTTGAATTGAGCTATGGAAATAAATTATTCCTGCTTATACTGGACTTTGGTAGCTTAGGGTACATCAAAGTATGATAGTAATCCCTCAGTGCTTATTCTAGCTGAAAATTGGTGTAATGATTTCAAGAGCATTTTTCATGATTCGTTAGTCGCCTCAGCACAAAGTAATTTTAAAAGGAACTTATCATGTGAATATGATCCTCCCATATTTACATTTCAAAAGATTGAGGAAGCAATAATATCTTCAAAAGTAAATAAAGCCCCTGGGATGAATGGCACTTCAATTGGTGTTTGTAAGGTCCATCTAGATCTAATGGTCCCTTTGTTGACTAACCTCTTTAATAAATGTCTCAAAAATAGGTTCACCCCAGAAAGCTGGAAAATAAATGAAATAATTCTGTTGTTTAAAACGGATGAATCAAGAGAACCTGAGAACTACAGGCCCATACACTTATTAGATGCCATTTCCAAGCTCTATGCTAAAATTCAATTGTATAGGTTACACACCTGGGTGGATGATAATAATAACCTGCTGTCAGATTTGCAAACAGGATTCAGACACAATACTTCGGCTATGAATCATATTTTTATATTTGCTCATTTATTGGAAAAGTACTTGCTCATTAAAAAATGCCAAATATATGCTGCTTTCATCGATTGGTTTTAAGACTGCTTTTGAATCCATAGATTGAATGTTATTATGGCAGAAGTTAATGCAGATGGGTACAGATATAAATCTTCTGGTTCCAATAGTTCAATTATATTCTAACAATAACACTTATGTGAAGTTTGATTTATCAAGCAATTTAACCAAGCTCTTTCACATGAACTATGGAGTAAAACAGGGATGTCTCCTGGTTCCCATACTGCTAAATTTATATATGAATGAAATTTTATTAAAGATTGATGCAGACAAATTTCAATCTCATCATATTGGTTGCAATTCACTAAGGACCATATGCCATGCAGCGGTGCTCTAAGCATCCCCCTATTGTATTCACCAATGGGCCATTTGCACCCCTCACAATGGATCCCTGGCCAGCCATGAAGCACCGCACCAGAGGCGGGACATGGGCATGCCAGGGGAGTGCCATGTGGTGGCATTCATTCACAACAGCACTACATGCCATTCAGGGCTGTATCCTCCCCACAGGGGGATACAGGCATAGCCATTGTGCCCCCCCAGTGCCACCATTGGCCATGGCAAAGCAATGCTGGCCCCTTCTCCATGCTGCCCCAGACCCATAGACCAGAGGGGAGCTGTGGATGGCCACCCAGACACTCACCCAGTGTCCCTTCTCAGTCCCTGTGCACAGCTACCAGAACTCCCACATTGCATGGGATCAGGAATCCACTAGTGGACCGGGTACAGGCATCCTCTAGGCTGCCTGCCTGTGTCCACTAATCCACCCCCACAGACTAGCATGCTGGGGGAGGGTCTGCAGACAGGAGGCATGTGGTGGCCAGTGACTGTGAATGCCAACCACCACCATCTGTCCGTGGATGTGGAAACACATGGGTGGGTTATGTACATTTTAAGTATGTAGCCTGCCCCTTAGTGAATCGCATCCATTCTGAATTGCCTCTGCCCAGGCCTGGCATATGCTGATGACATGGTTTTGTTGTATCTTTCTCCTATCAATTTCCAAAATAAATTATGTGCATTTTATCAGACTTGTAAAACATAAATTATTTATTAATTTTGATAAAACAAAAGTAGTAATTTTTGTAGGAAAAAAAGTACATCCATTCAAAGTGTATGACACTATAATGGAAGTGTGTAATGAATACGTATAACTTAGAGTTTCATTCTCCTCATCTAGCAAGTGAACCAGATGCATGAAAAAACAGATGCAAAAAGTCAAGCAAAACACAAATGCAATAATGAGGTTTAATCACCTGTATGGGGAGCACCTGTCACCCCTGCATTAGTAACAGGGGAAGCAAAATTGAATCCAATAATTACCTACAAAGCAGAGGTCTGGAGTCATTATAATTCAAATGAGATGGAGACCTCTTTTTCATTATTTTATCACTATCTGTTGAAACTTAATAGAGCATAGCCTGCTTGCCATGTGAGAGCTGAACTGGTGGAGCTCCAGTAAAACCATGACTGATCTAAGAGTGGTCTCTGATTCATTAAGAATGATAAGATAAATATAAGGGCATATCATTGTCTGAAAGAAAAACTACACTGGCTCAAAAATGCTGACAGGTCACCATGGCTGGTTAATCTTCAAGAAATTTTGATGAAAAAAAAATCTGAGGAAATTGTGTGAGGATTCTTTAAGGGGGGGTTTAATATTGCCATCGTATAAGACAATAATAAATTGACATAGTTTAAATCATACTGAGGGAGAGACACGAAGGAAACTATAAACCTAAAAATACCTAAATGGTATGCCATTCACAAAAGATGGCATGGATGCAAACCCTACCTACAATTAACTCTCCCACCTAGGTTAATATATTTAATCGTCAGATGCAGACTAGAATGTACTGGTCAATACTAAAACAAAACAAAGAAATAAAAAATTACGTCATTAAGCTGCCTTAGTTTAGAATGACCTCCCTTATGAAATGTGAATAATATCTTCTCATCCTGCCTTTGTTAAAGCTCTAGAAGAAAATTTTATTTTTTAAATGTAATTGTGCGTAGTTACTTGTCAGCAAATGTGACATGCAATAATGAATGTGTAATTAGGTGTCATATTGTTCTTTGTTTGAAATTTTATGTAATTTTTAGAGTAACATAGATATTGTATCTGAATTAACAGGACTTGTCTTGAAAACAGGGTAGTTTTACCCTAATTGATAATGTATTATCATGTATAAAATAAATGTTTTACTACTACTACAATTGGCCTAAAAACAATGGTGGCCAGATAGAGTAATGATAGAGACAGTCAAGATGTTGATTGTTTCTGTAATTTAGGGCATAATGAGACACTGGCCTCAATTTTCATAGAGCCCTAAGATCACTGAAATTTGCGGTGATCTAGGGCTGCAGCAAACATGGGGTGCATCATGGACCCTATGCCCTATTTCATAAAAATGGGTGTCCCTGTGCCAAAGATCTGAGTATTGCAGCACTCACAGGGTTGCGCCAAAGATTTGGCACACCTGTGGGGTTTGACAGAGGGATACATTATCACCCTTGTTTGGTGCAACACTAGAGGGGCTGCAAAAGTGGGGGGTGAATATGTCTGTGTGGAGGGGACATGGGGAAAAAGGAGCATGGGGGTGGCCTAGGGAGCAATGGGGGCATGGTGGCACTATAAGGGTGATGAGGCATCACCCTGAGGGGGTCCCCTGTGCAAGTGCAGACAGTCAATCAGTCTGGGTACAGGGGGTATGGCAGGAATGGACTGGGACCCAGCCTCAGGTGGACACAGCCCTGGCACAGCCCTGGCACCTGCCTCACAGCTGTCAATAACTTGCATTGTGTAAGTGGTGGATGGGAACAGTTTCTGAGCACTGCAACAGTCCCCTGGTACTCAACCCCCCCTTCCCATGCATGGAGGCAGGCTGCTGCCCACCTACAGTGTTGGGGTCATTGGTATCTATGGGGCAGGTGCCAAGACTGTGTCCACCTGAGGTTGGATCCTGGTCCCTTCATGCCAAACCCCCTGCACCTTGGCTAATTGGCTGTCTGCACTTGTGTAGGGCACCTCTGCAGGGTACCACCTCATAACCCTCACATTGCTGCCATGCCCCATCACCCCCTAGGCCACCCCCATGCTCCTTCTGCCTCTGGGCCCCTCCTTGCAGCCCCCCAATTGTTGCCTTGCCTGACAGTGGTACATGCCCTTAGTCCACCTCCAGGCTGATCTAAACTGAGTCCCCTGCTGTGACCACAGTGGGGCTTCTAAAATACCAAAAAAGAGGATGGTGCAGCCCCACCATGGTGAAAGCCCCCTTGTAACCTGGTGCATGGGCGCTTCTGCCACAAGTGTAGCGCAGGGTGGCTTTGGTGCATGGCATCCTGATTTCAACACAGCCTGCATTCGAAAACTGGAATTGCTGCAAACTTTGACACAAGACGCCACATGTGCCATACCCATTTGGTGCAGGTACCTTGCATCAAAGATTTCCCTATGAAAAATGAGCCCACTGTTTCATACCATGCTACATCACTCAATATACTGTATACCAAATGGATACATCTCTATCTCAGAGACATTAATGAAAGATATAGATATTCACTGAATGTCTTTCTGGAAGTTCTTTTAGACTCCTTTACTGTAAATGATGCTATGATGGTAACTAATTATATTGCTGCTATGCTAAGATGAAGAAAAAGAACGCTAGCCATAAATGCCCAAACATACAAGAATGGGTTAAGAACAATATCTTAAATGTAAATTTGCTATGTGCTAGTTGCATTTATTACATGTATTATTCTGTTAACTTGTAATGAGCTAAGGTCAAACAAATAAAAGTGAAATGAAATGAGAGTTCTGAAACAAGGTCAGGTGCAAAGATTTCAGAATCAGTCAAGGTATTATGACAACCAATACGTGCATTAAAATCACCACAGAGGTATGTCTCAATGTTTTGAATAACACGTATTTCCTCCATTAAACTGGATAATTTGATCCATAGTTCATTCCTATGCAATGATTGTAATCGGGGGGAGCATAGACAAAAATGTACTGATCAACCTGAGTTTTTGTCTTACTATTTTGTAATTCCAAAATATTGATGTTTTTATCAATTTTAATCATAATTAATAAACGTCCAGATAAACAACTTTTCTTTTTCTCTTTTTGAAGGAATCTGAAAAATTAAGTATCCATTTACTAGATAGATAGATAGATAGATAGATAGATAGATAGATAGATAGATAGATAGATAAGTGGATGTGATTTATTTATATTTTGGTGCCCAATCCCAGAGGTTCTAGGTGACATTACAATGGGAACAAGATTACAGCAGGAGCAACTAAAATATTTCATCAATAACCAAAGACATAAAATCAGATTTAAGAACTATGAGCAAATGCTTTACTAAAAAAGTAGATCTTCAGGCCCCCTTTAAATACCTCCACTGTTGGGGCCTCCCTCAAAGATTTTGGTGGCACATTCCAGAGGGCCACCTCAAAGGAACGATCCCCTGAGGTTTTCAGCCTGGCCCTTGGAACTGCCAGGAGACTCTCCCTGGAGGAGCGAAAGGAACGAACCAGGGCTACTAGAGTAAGTAGGTCAGATAGGTAACCAGGGCCCAGGCCCTATAGGGCCTCATAGGTGAGCAAGCCCACCTTGAAGATGATCCTCCGCCTGACCAGCAGCCAGTGCAGATCGCACAGGACCAAGGTCACATGACAGAACCTCAGAAGGCCCACCAGCAACCTGGCTGCCATGTTCTGCATTAGCTGCAGCCTGCTGAGGATCCCTCCATTGACCCTAAAGTACAGACCATTACAGCAATCCAGCCTGGAAGCCACAAAGACATGTACTATGATGGCAAGTCTTCTGGCGGAATCAGGGGTTTAATTCGGGTAACATTCCTTACTCCCCAAACAAGGAGCTCATGTTTCCTGAAAGTATATTGCATTCTCTTGATATACTGTAGTGGTAAAATCCTTATCAGACAATTTAATCAGTAATCCAGAGTTATTCTAAGGAGAAAGGACCCAACCCTCAGTTCCTAATCGTTTTTTGTATAGTCAGTTGTCTCCTGTTTCCAAAACACATAAAAACCTATTCTGTGTTGTTATAGAAAGGTTATCCTGTCTGTTGTTTTGGCTGTCTACACCAGTTGAATTAGAATCTGGATGTTGCTCTTTATATTTTGCTTCTGATGTGCACAAGTTATCTCAGAACCCATTATAGTCACAAAATGTACACCCATAAGATATAATTTCTTTGCTTCCCCCAGAATAGCCAAAGCCAACCACTTTTTTCTTAATAGAATGTCAATGTGAACCTCTTTGGAATAGGGACTTTCCACCCTTTTACCGGCCAGTATTCCCTTCTTCCCCAAGTGATTTTAACATTTTTTAAAACTGAGACAACTTGTCTCAGCAATGATTGCTCAGTTTATGCTTTTGTTCTAAAGATGCCAAAAACTGAGATAACCACATTCTCCTTTTTGTTATTTTTTAATCAAATGAGTAAGTTGGTACATGAGCCAGTTTTTGTTTGTTTGCTTTTTTAATCTTTTCTGCACATGTTCATGCACTATATTTTCATGAATGCAAACAGTTTCCATATAGGTATGAAAAAAAGCACAGAATCACCAGGCTCCTAAAATGCTCCACTTTCTTCCTAGAATCTTGAATAACTGTTTCATTGGCCAAAAATACTGTTTCATTTCCTTTATTCCTGCACTCCTTATTTCTAATGCAGTATAGGATTTCTCCGTCTTTCAAGGGAAGCTACATTTCTGTGATTAGTAAATGCCTAATCATAGCAAGTAAGGAAGCATCCGTTTTCTGTTTCCTTATATCTAACATTAGCAAGTTTAAGATTCAGTTTTGTCTGAGGTCTTATAATTTCAGAGCACGGAGCTGGAGTATTATTATTAAGCAATGTAATGGTAATGTGGTGATTCAGTGAGTTTACATATTAAGCCAGAGTAAGCCAGTGTGAATGATTTGCCTTGTAGTATGATTTACATTGCAAACCTCAGGTAGCAAAATAGTAGGAGTAACTTTCTCTTAGTAATGGATGATGTAGCGGAGCAGGAAGAGACAAGAGAGGAATGGTGGATGAGTTTATCTTGAAGCAATTGAACTTCTGTAGCAAATTCAATTTGCTGCTCAGGAATTCAAGTGAAGTTGTAGGTTCTGTTGTTGGCAGCAGTGAGGGAATCTTTACTCAGTTCTTTGCCGAGAAGCATCCATACAATATTATGCCCAGGAAGTCAGAGTAAGGAGCATTGCAGGTGATGGCTGACATAAGTACAAGAAGGGTAGAATGGGTACTGTTAAGTAGCCCTTTAAGAAGGAAAGCCACTCTGGTGGATCCAAGGTAGTTTTGGACCCAAAGCTGGGTTGTAGAGAAGTAGAAATGACTGGTAGAGTAGATGGTCCTAGGGGTGGAATTGAGGCTGGATGAGGCCAGGTATAGGCTGGAAAGCACTGGACATTGCTACCAAAGGCAGACAGGATACTATAACACCTATTTTGCATTTCAGAAAAGTACTAGATGAGTATATTAGGCCTGCAAGGCCCAACTACAGCTGGACTAAGAAGTTCAGAAGTTCCTATAGTAGGGAGATTGGAAGAGTTAGAGCAGTAACATCTTTGGCAAGATAAGAATCACAGTAGTTGCAGACATGAGTACATTGATCAGTTCCTGGTTGAAATGAAAGAAGAAATAGGAAGTTCATGTATGGAGGACTGCCGTTAGTTGAGCATTGCCCACTCCTGACAGTGAGAGGTACCTGATGTGGCTTTCATAGTCAATGTGAGGAGTCTGAAATGACTGAGTGATTATAACTTCCATAGTGTCTGAAGAAGTTCTAGGAGGACCTTTTGAAGATGCTGCCTGTTGTGGTACCTGGAAGGAGACAAGGAGATGATGACCAAATTAAAGTGGGCAAATACTGGAATTATGGAATGCACGGAGCAGTGAAGCTTCCTCATGGAGTTTCCTGCTATGAGCAGAAGACCCGAAGCATTTTGAGCATGGTTCTTGGGAAGGTACAGTCTCCAGGAGCAACCTAATTGGGTACCTGTTACAATAACATTTGTTCCTCAGTAAAAGCATCAGCACCATTGAACTGGCACACACTCCCTGTGCAGGTAACTGATGGGAGACTTTGAAATGGAGGTCAGCACTCTATGCAGGAATCAAAATGGTCTCCAAGTGGCAGACTAGAAAATGACACCTTTGAATGATAAAATGGTGATGAAATGATGAATCGATGAGTTGTGAAGCAAGGTTGAAAGTCAATCAAATGCCAAAGTGAGCATTATGACCTGGTTTATGTTGCCCCCACCCAAATTTGAAAGTCAAATATATGGGAGAAAACATAATTTATTAGGTACTAACACAAGAGCAAAACTGAATCCCAGTTTACAGGGCCTCACATAAATACCATAAAGGCATCAGTTTTGCAGGACAAGAACAAATAACAAAACTTGCCTGCTAAACTACTGAGTATAAAAGTTACATGTAAAATTACTCAGCTGGCATTTACTAAAGCAAATCACACTTGAAAAGATGTTTATTCAATATAGGCAATTAGAAAATAATTAAGCAACCACCTCGTTCAAATACATTGGTTTCAAGACTATCTTGTTAGAAGTCTGATACATTGGTGAAAGCTTTTTCTCTCACCCTGGAGGGGGTACTGAAAAGGTGTGTTCTTTGAACAGTCTCTTTTGTTGAGATCCTCCTTATCACATTCTCAATATCAGCTTGGCATATACCCAGTCTAGATGATAACAGTTTATAGAAATCTTAGAAAAATATGCACACGTGTTAGCCACTTCATACACACACAGAGACCCTGGAAAAATCTCACTCCCAAGCTTTTATTCACTTCATTTACCAAAGTTGAGACATTGCTTATGGTGTTTGGTTTGGCAAGAGTTTGTTGCTATTTAATAATAATAATAAAACTTTATTTTTATGGCTCCTTTCAAATACCAAGGCGCCGAACAAAATTTAAAATACATCATATAGCTCCGTGTCTTAAGAGTATAAAGCAACAATAAAACAACTAACATTTGTTGTTGCTTGGTCCAAGGGACATGGTGATGCTAGCTGGCATTCTCTCCCTGGATGTGCTAATAAGGTGGTAAATGTCTGGGGCTGGTGAGAGTCACTCCTGGCTGACTTGTTGCATCATGATTTTGAGGCATAGCAGATGTAACAGGAGGCGGCACATCGTTTCTCTCCAGCAGTTCTGTAGTTTTGAGGTAGCTGCAGAGAGACTCATTGCTTGCAAATGATGTAATAGCATCCTTAGATGGTGGAATATTCTGTGCTTTTGGTGACGAGTACCTGGTGTTCAAATACCATAGTGACAGCATGCTTAGATGCTAAATGATACCATGGTGCTGATGAGGGCATCTAGATGCTCAAAAGATACCACACACCACACCATGATGAAGACATCATTGGATGCTGAAAGATACCACATCTCTTTCACTCTGTCTCTCTCTCACTCTCACTCTCTCTTGAAGTAGTCATATTTTTATACAGTACATTTTAAAAGCAATAATTTTCTGTCTCGTCATTAGGCAGAAAAGAGGCTATGTTGAATGTTGCTTACATTCCACATAGAGACTTTTGTTTCTCTCTTTATGATTCCTTCCTAGTAGGCCTGTGCCCTCATCCAGAGTGACTCACCCAGCCCTATCTCCAAGTGTCCTATGGACTTATCTGCTCCTCCTGTATCTGTCTCCAATGCTCTCCTCCCACAGTGGTGGGGCTACAGGGCCCCAGATGCCACTATAGAATGTTGCTTTTAGGCTGGCTTCTGAGTTATCTGTGTGGGGCCTGGGAGGGCCTGATCCATCACACTGCCCAGGGCCAGTCTTAATTCTTCCTCTTTTTTCTCCATTCCACTGAGACTCTGACCAGGGGTGTGATGCAAGCATGCATGCAAACTGTGTGCATGTCATTTGTTGGCATCTCCGCACTCACTGAGCCCCTCCTGACTGCACTACCACCTGTAGTCACACAAGACACAGCACTGGAGCAGGCTGCCCTCCCTCCCTCCCTCCCAAGAGGAGGTGAGCATCCTCTACGATACTTTATCTTTCTCCCCAGCCAGTACCCAGTGTCTCAGGCTCACTTCCAAACCCAGGCTGTGGCATCATGAGTGGTGCTGCTACCACTGTGTTAATGGGCTGGCCACCAGCTATAAACGTTTGATGACTGGCTTTTGATAAAGTCCTTAATATGTAGTTTGACAAGTCTGAACTTTGTTCTGGTCATCCTAAGTGTCCAAGAATGCCTCATCTTACCAATTAGAAATTTAAAATTATTCAGATAACAAGGGTTTCATCACAGTGCAACATTATCAGATGTTTCAAAGTCACGCAGTTGTTCCAAAAACAGCTCAGGTACAGCTTTTCAAAAGGTGAGAATTATTAGAATATGGAGCATTTTAACATACATAGATTTCATAACAAGACCACTGGAGGGGATTCATATCTAAAATACCTTCCATGACCAAAATTAATAACACATATATGGTGCACCGGTTTACCCATATTCAGTGTTTATAATCTATCTGATATTCATATACAAAATTCAAGATGACCCTAAATTCTAACACGGACTGATAACAGCAAAACACATCTGCGAAGATATTATGCTTGAATAGCCAAAACAATACGAAAAATGCAGGCAGGTAAAAAAAAGTAAACTCATTTTGAGTTTAAGACCTTAATGAAATCCAGGTTCCAGTCTTCACCTGAAATTGTGACCTGGTACAGCCCACACAGTGTCACTTTAAGGACCCGCCATACAAATTATGATGGCAGCTCAAGCAAGAAATCTGACCACTGGGGTCAGCATGCAGATCCGCATGCTTAGGAGAATGCAGCAAGCAGAAGACTGGAACAGCAAAAGCTGTGTAGCTCACTTCTGCTGTCATTTCACAGAAAGACAGGCAGGCAGTTTCTGCAGCACAATTGACAGCACCACTCAGTCTCTGGTCGGTTCAGCTGACAATTCACAATGCCAGCATCCTAAAAGGGTGTGTACCAGTTATCAAACTGGAGGAGTCTATTATAACTGATCTACGACAAACAGCGTGGAAGTAGAGAACTCTACTTCTGTCTGCAATTAGTTTTTTTCCAAAAATGTTATAATTTATTTTTAGTTACCACATGCAAACCAAATCATCAACATTTTCATGGAGTTCATCCATTTTTTCAAAGTATGGTGCTCTTCTGTAGAATAAAAATAAGAAATCTAGGCCCTGATTTTCAAAGGTTAGTGTTACGCTAATTTGGTTAGTACCACGCTAACCTTGATTAGCGCCGGCACTTTGGATGGGGCCATATTCTGAGGCCCTTGGAGCACCGCCCAAACTCAGAAGCATAATCGTGCTAATGATGCCACTGCACCTATGCAAATTAGGAATTCCTTCATGCGTAACACACATCTCTAGATGCCAGTCAACTAGCAGGTGTTGTATTCATAGATCTGTCAAAAGCTTTTAACACTGTTCACCAATCACTGCTACTATCCTCCCTTACCCACCTTGGCCTGGCACAAGATACTCTCTCCTGGTTCCGTGACTATCTTACCAGCAGAATGCAACAAGTAGGAATTACCAATACCCTGTCCTCTCCCCTCCCACTTACATCAGGGGTACCTCAGGGATCCATTCTCGGTCCCTTTTTATTCAGTCTATTTCTCAACACCCTTCCAAGTGCATGCTCTGGTAAACTCCTTCTATATGCCAATGATGTGGTGCTGTTCCACACCCACCCTGACCCTACCACCCTCCAACTATTGCTTCAAAAATCCTTCACTGAGGCTCAGTCATGGTTCACTGACCATAAACTTGTACTCAGCTACAAAAAAAAAAAAAACAATGTTATTTGCACACCCCCAAAACAAGCACAGTTCACACACCCTGCTCATAAAAAATGTCTATAATGAAACACTGGAGCAAGTCACTTATTTTAAGTACCTGGGGGCTACACTCACCTCAGGACTAACATATCATGAACATGTCCATCTTCAGCCTTGGCTGTCTGCACATGCATTGGGCTCCTACACTGCTACAAACACTGCCTTCCCCCGATGCCCTTAAGCTAGCAATCTCCTTATCCGTAATCTAGCTCATTGACTATGGAATCTTGATCTATGGTGCAGCTAACAACACAGCCCTTAATAAAGTCAGGACTGCTCTGAATAAAGCCTGCAGGCTGGCCACCGGCTGTGATCACCTGACCCACACATGTACGCTTTATGCCCGCACCAGCTGGCTCAATTTTGATGGGCAACTGAAGTACCAGACTTGTCTCTTTGCCCAAAAAATTAGGATGGGCCTCACCCCCCCATCTCACATCCCTTCTGAAACTGGCTCATTTCACCAAAAACACATGCCACTCTGAGAAATCCCCTTTCATGTCCCCCTCTGCAAAACCTCAATGGGAAACAGAACCTTCCGCTATAGAGCTCCACTCTGGTCCAATGCATTTCCCATGCCCATAATCTCAGCCCCCAAACTTGGCCTTTACAAATCCTTCCTTCAGATCCACATCCAGCAGGAGGCTGCCTGTGACTGCTATTGTTCTCCTTAGATTGACTGATAGGCCATATCCTTGGACAAAGGACCATTCTCTATGCTGGTCCTGCTGAAAATGATACGTTGTTAGTAAGAAGGTCTCACCTAGGCGCCACTGGTTGCCCCAGTGGCCTAAGAATTTAATGTCTCTATATTTTGTTTTACAAAACATTAATTGTAAACACTTGTTATTCTTTTCTACTCTATGTAAATTGCCTTATGTAATTACATTGTAGTCTCCTGACATGGAGCCGTTGTAAAGAAGTCTCTGACTCAAAGGTTGCAAATTCCAATATGTATCAATAAATAAATAAATAAATTCTAAAATCAAAAACTACTGTTCAACCTTTTGGGCAGAATTTAAACATGTTCTCCACCCTTGTTCATGAGGTGGGGTCATAAGATGGCTATGTTGAAAATTAGTGGTAAGAATATTAAAAAAAACAACATAGTTATTAGCGTACATTGAAATTTTTCAACTCAAGCTCATAACTTTGATAATTTTTAATATTTTGACCCCAGATTTTCAATATCGCCATTTTTTCACACCTCCACATGAATGCGACAGCTGTCATTTTTACAGCTGTGAGTGAAGCCTACAGCCATTTTGCTTTCTCTGGCTGAAAATGGTCGCTCTTGGCACCTTCTGTTGGTCTTTCGGAAGTATCCTTCCAAAAGTCCAACAGAGCTTGTAACACACCACCATGGTTGGTCACTATGGAGTAACAGCCGCACTATTTTGGCTGTTACTTCCGCATTCTGGGACAAGAACTGCGCATGTGCACCTCACACACATGTGCAGTTCCGCTGGTGCCATCATCTTGTGAATGACATATTGCCATTCACTGCAACTGCGCATGTGCGAATGCTGCACATGCACAGTTGTGTCACTGCAACCATTTTGTAGATTGCACCTGGTAGTTCTGACAGTGCTAGTTCTCCACAGCCATGTCAGCTCTGGCCAGAACGTGTTCAAATTTTAGCCAAAATGTGTTTTCATACTTCTGGCATCAAATGATGTTTCAGACACTGTTGCATATATGGCACCTGTCATGTTCAGAAGGAGCTGTCATTAAAAGACAATATTGAAAATCTGGAGTCAAAATGTGGAAAAACTAAGTTATGAAGAAGCACTGAATTGTTCCAGTGTTTACTCATAATTTTATTTTTACAGATTTCGGCCACTACTGTTCAACATATCCCTTGTGTTACCCGCTCCCGAACATGAACAGTATGATTTTTCAAATCCCCTCCCAAACCTGTTTCTGCAGTCACACTGTGAAAGCATCTTTCAGATGGGATTTAAAAAATTCCACCTGTCTTGATCATAATGTCAGGTCATAAAAAGACTCTTGGAAATTTGAGGTCAAAATGTGGGTGCCCACTGAAAATTATTTTATTTAGTTTTTGTTGACCAGGTATGTGCACTAGACAAATTCTGCCTATTTTCAGGCACAACCCAGGGAAGGGGAATATCAATGAATGCCAACTGACTAAGCTGTTGGTGGTATTTTTAGTGAATGGGGGGGTTGGCTAGGGCACCAGGGAAATTTCCCTACTCGCAGGTAGGGTAATCTAACATCCTGGTTCTTGGACCTAAGATGGCGACCGCTCCCTATGCAGGAGCAGAGTGTGGAGCTGAGCATGGAACATGGAATGGTACTGAATGCGGTGGATATTGATGCTAGTTCTATGGTTGATTCTCTGGATTTACCTGTTGTGGTACAGACGACTGCTCCTTGTGATTTACCCCGTGTTGATCCGACGACTGACGTATCCTTGGCAGGACATGACGATGTCTCTATTGACCTGAATGCATCAATTCCTCTCTCTCTAGTGGTGGTATTACAGATACGGCTGCTCTGAACCCTATGATGCTGGCTTTACTGTGCCAGGAGGAGGAGCGGCACCTGGCAGCTCGTCAATCCCTTCTAGCACTACTGACTCCTTTGCCTCCTTCTGCACAGCCTGAGTCTCTGCCCTTGGAAGCCAATTTGATGGACATGTCTCACCAACCCCAGGACCTGCATGTTATAGCCCTTCAGCCTGTTGTTGTGGAGTGACAGGTTAGTGATACTGGGGGTTTGCATGATGTTGGTGCGATTACTACAGGGACTCAGTCTGGACTGGTTTCTGCAGGTGTTCAACCAGACCAAAGTCTCCCCGATGCATCTTTGCCTATTTCTGCTTCCTCTACTGTTTTACTGGAATGCACTGATGTGTTAACTAAGCATCCCCTGAGGCTTCTGGATCTGGGTTATCTTGGGATGAGGCAGTGACTCTGGAACAGGACCCTGATTCAGCCTGGTCTGTTGAGCAGGCTTTGTTGGCTGCTGGTTGGGAGTGTGGTCCCTTGACTGGTCAGTGGGTTTTGTGGGCTTCCCCTATGCGGATCTCTAAGCCTGTCTCCTGTGCAGCATGCAGTCTCGGTGGCTTCTCAGCCGGGGGTTGCTCCTTCACCTTTAGACCTCCCAGAGGATTTACTCCTAACTCAGAATCCAGTATTGGTTTTTCCTGGAACTTCTGTTGGCCCGGTGAGGGCTCCTGTGGATACAGATCCCTCTCCTTCTTCCGTGTCTCGAGCCCCAGTCCCTAAAGTATCTTACTCAGCTGTGGCCTCTCAGTCTCTCAATTCCTCTAAGAGGCTTCCTCCCTGAGGTCCTATGCTGCCTGCCAGATGACATAATGCGTATCGGCTTTGTTATCTTGGAGGTATGACTGAAGCCCCTGACAGGGTTTTTGTCACTAGGACTTTGCTGAAGGAATCTTTAAGGTTTTTTGCTAATGAGATTCTTGCTTTATTGTATGTTTCTGAGGAATCAACATTCGATGTCAGTTTTAAAATGCAACAGTCCTTGGAGCATTTTTGGTTGAAATATCACAGACTCCAGAAGTCCCCATCATGAGTCCTCTTTTCTGTCTTACCCCTGTCTTGACCTACCCAGAAAATGGTCACTGTTCTGTTCCTTAGTGAAGGGGTCAGCATGAATGACTTGACTCATTGGCTCAAGGCCAGATGTACTGTTCTCTCAGAATCTGAGGCTATATTTGACTCTGAGCAACTATGGACTGGGGGTTGGAGAGTACGTGTTATGCTTAAAATGACAGACTCTAGTTTGGTCCATCTCCCCAACAATTTCTTTTTGGGTAGGGATAGAGGGGTCCTTTTTTTATTCTGGACAGCCCAAAGCATGTCATCGCTGTGGATCTGTCGCTCATTTAAGTAGCGCCTGTGATTAGATTAAGTACACAGTTTGTGGGGACTTGGGGGCATCCTGGTTTCCATTGTGTTGAACAGGAATGCTGTAACTTATGTGATGTGCTCGGTCATAACTTCCAGTCCTTCAGATGGGTGGCACATAATATTTCTGATCTTTCTGATGGTTCTGATCAGCGTCTTTACATTACATTGGCACAGAAAAAGAGGATCTTTGCCCAAAAGGAACGTATGGATGAGGACAGGGATGGTGGCCTGGTTGTTCCTGGAGGGGATGAAGTTGCTGCCCTTCTGTCCCTGTGGCTCAGACCTTGGGAGTTATGCCTCTACTCCCCCATTCTGCTGCTTCTAATACCCCCTGCCTCTTTCTCCAGTTGAGCCTACAGCTTGATCGATGAATACTGGACAGGTTTCTATAGCTGACCTTCCTATGGTGCTAACCACTAGTGACTTGTTGGACTCTGCTGCTGTTACTTCCTCACCTCAAAATCCCTTGCCTCCAGTTCTGCTGGACTTGGGGACTATGGGACTGCCCTCTCCCCCTTGACAACTTGGTTCAGTCCCTGCTGTTACTTGGGTGACTCATAGTAAGAAGTTGTTGGACTCTCAGCCTGCCCCTGGGACTCTTCCCCTTTCCAATAAGTTTGATCTCCTGCAGTCCACAGGGGATTCTTCAGAAGATTCTGATTCTTCCTCCCTACCATCTTCTATGCCTGATCATTTACTGACACAGAAATGCCAATTGAGCACATTGGGGCCCAGAAGCAGAAGGCTAAAACTAAATATAAAGGGTCTGCTACCTGCAAGGGGAGACTGAAATGGGGGAGATAAGTTTTTCCTTCCTTTTTCTGATGTCTGCTGGGCATGCTTTTTATTCTCTTAATGTTAATAGCATTAAGAATTCTATAAAACGTTATTTGTTTTTTACCTATTTAATGTTTTCTGCTTCGGGTATTATTTTTTTGCAGGATGTTCACTTTCATACCTTACCTGAAGTTATGCAAGCCACTAGGGCTTGGTACCCAGGCCCCTCATTTTGGTCCATTGGTCAGGAAACGGCTTCTAGGTGGGAATTTTGTTTTGTTTGCCTGAACTGTGGTTGATTAAATCATATGATCTGGTTCCTGGCCGTGTTCTTATTTTGAATGTCTGGTTTCACAATATTTTTCTATCGCCTTATTAACTGTTATGCCCCACAAACAAAGGCCCTTCGGGTTGAGATGTTTAAGATTATTCAACCTTTTTTACACACATCGCAGTTTGTTGTTTTTGGTGGTGATTTTAATTGCGGTTTATAATTACATGACAGAACACATACTTCTACAACAACTAAACTTTATTCAGATTTTTTTTTTTTGGCCTCCCTGATTAAAACTGCTGACCTTCTCGACTCTTTTACATCTCATACTGGCCTGCATACACCAACATTTTTCAAGGGTAATTAGGCTACGAAGATTTTTATTTTTTTCATTTCCTCTTCCTTATCTATTCAGAGTGCTGTTGTTCAGCTGGCTAAGTTTTCTAACCATAGGATGGTATCTCTTGCTCTTGGTGATGCCAGTACCATTCTGAGGGGCCCTGGTACGTGGAAAATGAATACTTCTGTTTTACTGGATGCGGATTTTATTTTGCTTCTGAAGGATTTTGTGTCGGCCAGAAAATCATTTTTTCTTTTGAATGATACTACTGTACAGTGGTGGCTAGACACTAAACGTGATTTGGTTTATTTCTTTAAGTAGTATAGTCGGACTGTTTGAATGACAAGATATAAGAATTATCTTACCTTTCAAATCCCATTTGCAGAGGCTATTTACTCTGTCCATTACAACTAAATTTGACTATATCTCTCAGATTCAACATTTTAAATCCCATATGCAACAATTACATTCGGATAAAGCAAAAGCTATTCGACATCAACAATAATTTGGTACACAAGGTTCTTTGGCTTTGGTCTGCCCCTTTGAGGCCTGTAATTCCCGTATGGGTCATAAGGATATGCCTTCTTTGTATTATTCTCTGGGTCAGCCAGTTCAGACTCAGTCTGAGCTTATGTCGGTGGTTGCTGATTATACGGAACACAAATTTGCTCCATTGGCTTTGGCCCTGCTCAGGCTGATACATTGCTTTCTCAGATTGATTTTCCTGTGCTTTCTTTACAGGATGGTACCCGACTTGTTTCCGACTTTCTTCTGTCAGAGGTTACGGACGTTATTCGATCTTTGAAGACGTATACTGCCCCTGGCCCTGATGGTTTGCCATCGTAAATTTATAAATTTTTGGCCCAATAGTGGGGGGATGAATTAACCTCAGTATATAACTGTCTTTTGCACAGTACTTCTCTGCCCTTATCTTTTAACATGGGTTCTTTGATTTATTTGTTTAAATCGGGAGACCGACAGGCATTGACTAATTGGCGACCAATCTGTTTATTAAACATGGATTTTAAGTTACTTTCTAAGCTTTTGGCTAAACGCCTGTTGTCAGTGGCTGCTGAGTTGATTTTGGTCTGTCTCACATCCTCTGTCCTGGGATGATCAATTCAATATAATCTGTTGATACTTAGGGAAATTTTTGAGAAAAGCTTTTTGAATTTGGTGAATGGTTATGTTTTGTCTCTGGACCAGAAACAAGCTTTTGATGCAGTTCAGCATGAATTTTTGTGGTTGGTTCTGACTAAGTTTTGGATACTCCAAGAGTTTATAAGATGGCTTCAGCTGCTTTACCATACTGCCATGGTATCTCCTGTTGTTAATGGGTGGCGTGACCCTTTGATTGGAATTCGGCGTGGGGTCTGACAGGGTTGCCCCCTGAGTCCTATTTTATATGTGTTTTTTTTGGACCCTTTACTGCGACTATTACAATCCTCTCCTGCCCTTCCACCGATTGCCTTTTCCCCAACAGTACGTGTCCATCCCGTTATGGCTTATGTGGATGACATGTGTTTATTGCTGCAGACTTCTGATTCTATACTGGCTGCCTTGCACTTGTGCTCCATCTTTGGAACAGTGGCAGGTGCTAGCCTTAACCTCCAGAAATGTGTGGGTATTCGGGTGAGGCAGGATAGCCCAGCCTTGGTATCTCTAGGGGGTATATAGTTTGATTTTGGTCCTATTCAGATTTTGGGATTTTTTTTTTGGTATGATACGTCCGGATGTCTATAATTGGATGGCGAAACTTGATTTAGCGCAACACAAGGTAACTAGTTGGAATAGATGGAGGATGGGGTAAAACGAGGGTTTATTTGATTAAAACCTATTTGGTGCCAATATTTTTGTTTCTTAGATATGTTTTTCTGCTGCCGAGGGCTTTGGAGACACGATTATTGGGTGTTTTTTTCCAGGTTGTGTGAGGTAGTCAGCTTAACCCTATACAACATAATAAATGGTATTTTCCTATTGCTCAAGGGGGATTGAATATGATCCACCCTTTATTTTTCTTTAATACTGTATTTTTTATGGCTAATCTCTGCCTGATTTTGATCCATTCTAACAAGGGTTGGAAGCCCTGTTTTTTTTATACAATTCAAGTATGGTTTTGATTGTGGGAAGGGGGTACCTTGTGGGTGGTTAAGCAATTGCCTAGTGCCCCTCTCTGTTGGAGGGATGCTTTTGCCAGATTGCGGCAATGGAAGGTGCTTCCTTCAGGGATTATTTCTGGTCAGAGGAAACATTTATATTTTATGTTATTGGACACTGTTTGTCATATTTCTATCATGTTTGATCGTTATCCAGTTGATAAACTGATATGTGTTTTACAGTTTTTGTGGAATCCTAGGATTCCCACCTGGATGTGGGATATGCACTGGCTTAGTTGCCATGATAGGCTCAATGTGAAGAGTAACCTTAAGCATAAACAGCTGAGTGATAGGTATTGCGGTAGACTAGAATGTATTTCACTAATTGAAACAGTAGACCATCTTTTTTTTCACTGTTCTTTTATTGCAGGATTTTGGGATTTTCTGGCTACCACATGGCAAACTCCTATTTTTGCTTCTATTTTTCTTGATAATTTGTTGTATAGGGAGGTATCTGGTTCATGGAATGCTTGGGATGCGGAGACTTTAGAAGTTGTATTTACAGTGTGTAAATGGCATATTTGGTCTGCTCAGTGTTTATTCACCGTACAACAAAAGCAGACTTCATATCTCAAACTTGTGGGACATACTACCGAAGACTTGAGGCTGATTTGTGCTACTGAGCGTCGATCTTTTCCGGATGCTCTTTGGTTGGCTAAGTGGAAGATTTGCCTTGGATTACTGACTCTGATGCTCCTATTACTTGACAGATGCCCTTCCTTGGTGTACCCCAGTTGCTCCTTTTCTTTTTGTCTGTTTGGGACATTTTTCTACTGGAATTGACTTCTGTTTTTCTTTACTTTTTGATATAGGCATGAGTTTAATGCTGTGTTTTTTTTCTCCTCATCTGATTTTTTTTCTAAGTTGCTATGACTGTTGTATTTTTGTTGTATTTCTGTTATTTTGTCTTTAGTTTTTGTTTCTAATAAAAATTTCCCCTACTCTTTTCAAGAAGTGCCATGGGATCTTTAACATCTACCTGAACTACCACCAGAACAGGTAGATGGGACCTCGGTTTAACATCTCATCCAAGAGACAGCACCTCAGGAGTGCAGCAACCCCCTCATGCTGCACTACAGTGTCTTTGGGATATTAACCCAAGTGCCTGGTGTAGGAATAGAACCCACAGCCTTCTGACCTCTCAGCCTTAGAGGGAAGTGTGCTGCCTGTTGAGCCACTGGCACTGATATTGCCTTTCAGCTGGCCTTGCCTGGGTAAATACAATCTAAAAAATGTATTAAATCAGTACACCACCAAAAGTGAGATATTCCATCTCAGCTGTTCTATCCTGGGTAACCATATAGCGAAAATGTGTACAAGCAAGACCCGGTAAAACAATAATGCAAGTGGCAAGCATTCGGCAGTAACAAATGCTTGTTTATTATGTTCTAGGTATTCCTTTATTGTTTTGAACATGTGTGACTTGAAGTGATCCTTTAAAAGTAGGGGTCTAGCTTCCAGTTTCTGCTGGCATTACTTACACAACCCATTATAATGCTTGTGCAGAGGGGGGAGGGCTGCATACCTCTCAACCTTTTGTCCCCCAAATGTGGAACATTGCCTGTCAAAATGTGGAACACTTAATCAAATCTTTATCCAAGAAGCTCAAAACACTGTTAAAATGTTACATTTATGTTCAGAAAGTCTGTTATTAATTGAATAATATATTTTTTGCATCATTTACTATGGATTTTTGCTTTAAAATGTTGACTTTGGATGTGGAACAAGTCCTCACAATGTCGAACAGGGAGCTTTTGTGAAGTAAAATGAGGAACGTTCCTCGTAATGTTGTACAGTTGAGAGGTATAGGAAGGGGTTAGACTCCAGTGCTGGTCGATAGTTTGTCCCACAGAGGGAAGTAGTCACAATGAGGCCAGTATCAAATCAATAGGGGCATACAACATGTGGGAGTGCAGGGAGAATCTATATTCCCTAGCTGAGGTATTTTTATAATGCCAAATATCTGTTAAGGTAAATGTTTTGAGCTACTCCGCTTTGCTTTTGACATTCTTGGATTTGACCACAGGCAGGCAGTTGAAGCCATCCAGCACTGTATCCAGCACACAGTTCACATCTCCCCATATCCAGGATTCTGTATACCCTACATTTCTAGGCCTAGACGGTGAGAAAAAGAACTATGCTCAACATTTGGTGTATAGTCCACACCCATGGCTATGCAAGATTCCCTATTGAGCTGGATTTGGGCTATTACATATTGAGTTGCAGATTAATAGACGATTTAAATGGAGTCCCTGGGAAGGATGGCTGTAGCCACCTTACACATTACACATTACAACCCCCACTCACCCTGGAATTAAAACAAGAAGTGAGCCAAGATCCTTTCCATCCCACACAGGCGTGACTACCTCACCAGGTGACATATGGGTCTCCTACATCAGTAGTATGTCTCCTTTCAGTGTTTTAGCTCTATTTACAGTATTACTCTCTTAGGCTTTATCACATTCTTTAACCCATTCACATTCCAGGTAGTTATACATAAGGTGTTATTCATTTAGTTCTTTGAATTTGTTACACATCCTTATCTCTCTGTTATTGCACCCATGTGAAGTTAACACAACTGATAGCTTCAACAGTTCGAAACCAGGCCCTTTCAATTATATGAAAAGAAAATGAAAGAAACAAGCAAAAAAAAAAAAAACATAACTTTTCAACACTAAAATGAATTCCCCTGACATATACTGTAGTTTAACTCCATTTGTACTAAATATATGCCAGTACTAATGCTCTTCTGGGATCCTAAGTCCTATTACGCAAATCTGCTCTGGTTAAGCAGCTGTATCAATCTGTACAGTTCAGACTGTCCAGCAGTTCCATATCTCCAGTGTTTTCCAGGGGTGTTAACCACAAAGTTGGCAGTCTCTTCCATGCGTGACTAGCAGACCATTTCCATTCTGTTCCCGTCTGGATTGCATAGCGTGATACAGAATGCTTAGTGGTGGTGTGTTAATACTCTAGGCTTGTATGCTGGGAATAAAAGTAGGGAAATATGAATTGGGGTGAAAAGTGTAAAAGGTGGAAGTGGATTCATACTTACCCTACTTTAACTGTGCCCTCTGGAAGGCAATTAAACAAATCATGCAAAAGTAAATCAATCAAAATTCAGCAGTTTACTAGAAAACAATAAGAACCGAGAGCTTGCATAAATAATTTTCTTTTAAAAGCAGCTTTCCATTTCAGCAAATAATATAAAAAATATTTCATTCAGTTCTTCTTGTTTACTAGAGAACACCTCAGATATTTTCCTTATGTTTTCTAGATTTTGCAGTACTTTTCAACATATCCATTAAATATGTATGTAAAGCCTTCATCAGGATTTTCCGATGCCATAAGGCAGGGGCAATGCATCAAAGTGCTGACCATAAGAACATTCTGTGATTTCATAAACACATCAATTATGAGGCCAGCTGGGGCGGCGGAGTCAGGTGCCCCATATACTGTCACAATGACCACTTGGCATCACTCTTTAGCGTTGCACCTCACTGTGCTATGGAATATAGGTTATGCACAACAAGGAGGCAAGCCTTTCCCTGTGCTGCAGTCATTCAGGGCATTGTGACCACATGAGGTAAACTAATGAGCCTGCATTCCCAGTTGCAAGGCAGAGCACCCCCAGTTGCAAGCTACAGCACTCCCCAAGGCAAGTAGTACTGCTAATACTATGGAGTGTGCCAGCTTGAGAACTGGAACAAAAATTCCAATGGGGAAGGAGTTAGGTAGAGCATGGCATCACAGCATCAAGGCTCTTCAAAGAGTAAGGACAGGGATTGGGAGTGGGATCCACTAGACTCCAGGGACTGATGAGTGATCACCTAGAGCTTGGGGGGGGGACTGCAGGAACCCATGGAGGTCCCAGTAATATGAACTGTCTGCCCAGATGCAAGCACAAGGTGAGGGAAGGGGGGTGGGGATATAGTGGTATGAATTTAAGTTTATTTGCATGGTACAGCACCATGTAACTGGCTCTATGGCATTCTTATACCTTGGTGGGGGCACAGTCCAGTCAGAAAATAAAGCAGCCATTTGTGTTACAACTTAGTCATCAAGGAAACTCATCCCCCTGGTGAAAAAAAGTCTTCCTTTTGTGTAGAGTAAATTTTGCAGGTGGTGCAATCAGAAGCATGTTTATGCCTCAAAATTGCACTGCTACCAACAGCAACTGTGCATGGAGCACTGATGTTTTTAGAACAGACAGCTTAATATTTAAAAAAAACTGCTATTTTAATAATTTGCAAGTACTGAAAAGTTTTATTTTTTTTTTTATTTTATTTTAGTTGATACCTGGGGCTGGATTTCAGAGTCCAGGATATTGTGTATCCTGGCCTTTATCTAGCTGGTCCTGCTGTGTGCAGTGATCATCTGGACACAGCAGGTGTGATTTCCAAACAGTGCACTATTGTAGCAATTGGCCATGGTTTGCAGCAGCATATAGTCACTTTTGGACACATCTGTCTGTTCTGCCCACAATCTGCTAAACCATTCAAGTGATGGTCAAGCTGACTTGAAAGTGACAGGTTATATCTGTGGAGTGCCTGCATGCCCCCCGCAAACCCTATCTTACTGTCTACCTAGATCCCCATATTCAGTCGTGCCACACTCCACCCCTGGTGCAATGATTATTGTGGATGCAGGGAGACCTCTGCAGTTGAGATGAAGGACTTCTGTGCATCCCAGTCCTCCCCATGTAACCTCATAGGGGTGTATAAAAGTGTGTGGTTTGGGCATGTAGCCAAGATTTAAAGATACTTTGCATACAATTTCTGCTGTCTCGTGAAAAAAATATAATGATCATATTTGTGAGAATAGAATAGTTTTTTTTTGTCATATACAACACTCAGCACTTCTTGTGTGAATTATTTATTCATATGATTGATGGCTGTAAACATTATCTTGAGATTGTCATTATTCACCAGGAAATTTCACAGCCTGTCAGTGAAAGTTTCATATTGCAGAACAGGTGTAATATACAGTATAAGGGATATGGCATGTCCCAAGTAAAAATATCCCTGATATTTTTTATAAGTGGTATATAGTGTATAGTGGAATATTGTTAAGGATAGTAATCCATCCCTCCAACAACATTGTTGTGCTGTAGTAGCTACATCATCATAACTGTTGTGTTGCACTAGCTATGTAGCTACTGCAGCAGAACAACGTGGAACACATTTGCGCAGGCACGGGTCCCGACCCTCCACTCCTGTGGAAATGACCGTAGCAGTGAGACTGGCCCCAGAAGTGAGCTACACTAGGAAAACATCAAACATAAGGACACATTCTTAATGTTATGGTTGCCAATACACTATATAAGACAGTGTATGAGCAATTATGCACAACACATTTATTTTTAAATCTTAAGGTTTCCATAGTATCGAGACCTCTCGAACTATGCTCTTGAGGTCTCCAGTTACCACAGAAACCTTTTAATTGAAAAATAGACATGTTGAGTGTGATGCTCATACACAATACTCTATGTGATAGCATGACATTATAAGTGGTGATGCCCTGGGTCACTGATCACAAGTACACTATCAGGCATATCATGCAACAAAATGGGCTTGGTGGTAAAATGGTTGGATGTGCTGCTCTACTGCCTTGAGGAAGTTAAAGTTCTAAAACTAGAATTTTCCCAAAACAAGCAAGTCTCGGAATGAAATGATGCCAGGCTTCTATTTTGAAGGACCTACAGTGAGGCTATTTGCTTTGTCATCCACCTAGAGTGAGCATGTAAGCAATAAGACATGATGGGGTGTGCATGGAACTGTTACATGAGGTCCCTGCACCCTGATTGGTACCCCCAGACTTACACGTCAGACAGCTTGCATTTAGGTATATGTTATACTAACATATAGGGCTAAGGGCTTCTAGCATATAAGAGTAGATGTCAGGATATGTATACACATTATTGCTATACACTTTACTTTCCAATATACACATGTATTTCTTGCTTACAAGATGTTATGACACCTGTGTCCTTGTAATGATTATGATATATAAGTCAGCATTGCCATCTTCTGATGATTTGTATTACTACATGACTATGTACAAACTGTACCTCTTTGTTTCCACAAAGTGATGACTATAACAAAATTGTATAATGTTATCTTGGACTGAGAAGCCACCTCTAACTTAGCCAAAAGGGCTCATCTCTGTAACAAAAAATGTTTCCATCTTACAGTAACCATGGTAATTATCTTAGGTATATAATGTTAGACATTATGACTTCTACATCGGAGACCCCAGAAGACACAGAGATTTCTTGAGGTATAGGGAATGCTTCGCACTGGCTTCCAGTTCCTATTGGTAAGAACTGCTTAGGGTAACTGTGATTTTCCTTTTGGTAGTAATAAGCAAGTTTTATTACTCTTATGCAATGTGTCTGTGATTCCTTGCATGCCCATTATTGCCAAGAACCTTAGAGTGAGGTTCAGACCTCTGACAGAACAGATTTTACCACACGCTCAAGGGTGTAGTGAGGCACAAGACCACAGGATGAGTGCCTTCAGCCCTTGGATGTGCGGTAAAATCTGTTCCATGCACACCCCAGATTGTCTTATTGCACTTATAAAATGTTTTTTTTTTAATTTTTTAAACATTTTTGTAATTAGATACATAGGTTTACCTATGTAAAAATAGCTACAATTTAAATAAATTTATGTAAAAATAGTCCCTCTGCCTAGTTTGCTTTGGGACATTTTGTTCTTTTGCAGCATCCATAGTTGTAGTCTTTTTCTGAATGACATGACCAAGTGCACCCCAGCCCCCCCAACACACACACACACATGCAGTGCCCTGGTAGACTATAATAGTACATTTAAATGGTACTATCCTTTTTTTTAAACTTGCGATTTTGACCACTTTGCTGTTCTACTTTAAGGTGTATCCAGTTATAGAAAGTGAGGTTATGTGAATGAGGGAGGATATAGAGAGAGAAAGAGAGAGAGAGAGAGAGAGAGAGTGGGAAACAATGGTTTCTAAAGGACATAGTGAGTAGCTGTGCTGGCGATCATGGATAACATGTGGTTTTGACCCTCTAACAGAGACTGCAAGCTGGGATTGACAAGTAAAAAAAAAAGAAAAAGAGTACTGTCTTTTTTTTCGCACATTTATTAAGAGATAAGTTGGATGTTGATGCTCAGTGTGAGAAGACGTGCAATGAGAGCAGCAGCGCTATCAACAAAAACAAAGTACTGGTTTTCAAGTGCTTTAAAAAATACGTTTTTTCCTTTGGCATATAGATATGTTTTAAAACGTGGAGAAATCAACAGGGCTACTGTTAGCTTACTCAGATATAATGATCGGTGCCAGAGTTTGTGTGACACTCAGTGTGAGGAGAAGTGCAACGGTAGCTGCAATGCTATCAGAAAAAAAATACTGGTTTGTAAGTGCTTTTAAAAAATATACTTTTTCCTTTGGCATACAGATATGTTTTAAAATGTGGAGAGATCAACAGAACTACTATTAGTTTGCACAAACACAGCATTCTAAAAGAACTAAGGGAAGAGCTGGTAACACCACTGACTACCCTTTTTAATAAATTATGGGAGCATGGTTTGGTACCTGAGGACTGGAGAAGGGCAGATGTGATTCTCCTTCACAAACGTGGGAGCAAGACAGAGGCAGGAAACTTCCGACCTGTCAGTTTGACCTTAGTGGTAGGGAAAATGATGGAATCACTTCTGACGGAAATAATTGTTGAGTACCTAGAGGCCAGTGGGGCACATGACCCAAGGCAGCATGGATTCACAGCAGGAAGGTCATGTCAGACAAATCTAATTGATTTATTTGACTGGATGACCAAAGTAGAAGACCAGGGAGGGGATGTGGACATGGCCTACCTAGACTTTAGCAAGGCATTTGACACAGTCCTGCACAAAAGATTAATAAACAAATTAGCCAGTCTGGGAGTGGGTCCCAGGGTGGTAGCCTGGGTAAAACACTGGCTGGACAACAGGACACAGAGGGTAATAGTAAATGGAGTCCACAGTGAAGAAAGGGGGTTACTAGTGGGGTACCGCAGGGTTCAGTACTGGGGCCGGTCCTCTTTATAAGTGACATTGCAGAGGGACTGGAAGGAAAAGTATGTCTCTTTGCAGATGACACAAAGATCTGCAACAGGGTTATTATGCAAGGTGGGGTGGAAAGGATGAGAAGGGACTTGGCAAGGTTGGTGGAATGGTCAAATATATGGCAGCTTAGATTCAATGCAAAGAAGTGCAAAGTAATGCACCTGGGAAACAAAAACCCAGAGGGGAAGAGTACATGATGGGGTGTGAGATACTGACAACTATGAAAATGGAGAGGGACCTGGGGGTAGTCATATCAGATGACCTAAAGGTGGGCAAGCAATGTGAGAAGGGAGTAAGGAGGGCTGGGGGGATACTGGGATGCACAGGGAGAGACATCGCCAGTAGAAAACAAGAAGTTGTTGTCCCTCTGTATAGACAGTTGGTAAGACCACATCTGGAGTACTGTGTACAGTTCTGGAGACCCCATCTCCACAAAGACAAAGACAGGATGGAGGCAGTCCAGAGGAGGGCAACCAAAATGGTGCAGGGTCTGCACCAGAAGACATATGAAGCAAGACTAAAGGAACTTAAGATGTATAGCCTCGAGGAAAGAAGGGACAGGGGGGACATGATAGAAACTTTCAAATACCTCAAGGGAATCAACAACGTCCAAGAGGGTAGCGTCTTTCAGAAAAAGAGATGTGCAAGAACAAGGGGACACAATTTGAAGATGGGGAGGTGGCTCAGAGGTAATGTGAGGAAGTACTTCTTCAAAGACAGGGTTGTAGATGCATGGAACAGCCTTCCTTAGGAGATCATAGAGTCAAAAACAGTGGGGGAATTCAAGAATGCATGGGGCAATTAGGCAATTCTAGTGCGGGGTAGGAGGAAGTAGGCTGTTCGTTAACTAGGATCTGCAGCTAATCCATTAGGTAGGGAAATGGGCAGACTGGGTGGGCCAAGCAGTCCTTCTCTGCCTTCAGATTCTATGTTTCTATGTTCTATGATCGGCACCTGAGTTTGCATGATTGGGGCAGGTCCAGGCAAGCCGTAATAGTGAGGGGAAAAGATGGCAGCATTTAAAAAATCAATTTTTTAATTTTTTATTTAGTTTTTGTTGACCAGGTAAGTGCACTAGAAAAATCCTGCCTATTTTCAGGCATGACCCAGGGAAGGGGGATACAGATGAATGCCAACTGACCCTGAACCAGATTAAGCTGTTGGTGGTATTTTTAATGAATGAGGGAAATTTGGCCAGGACACCGGAGAAATTACCCTACTCGTCAGAGGGGAACCTTTGGCCGTCGGACGCAAGATGGCCACTTCTGCTCTGCCTTTGGAGGAGATGGAGGTGACTGGGACAGGTGAGTGGGCCTCCTCCCCTGCTCCTATTGAACCTGAGGCTGAGGATTTGATTACTATTAATCAAGATGCTTCCTTACCCATTGAGTTTTTTGAAATGGCTGACAAGGTGCTTGATGAGGTGGTTAAGAAACCTGAACTGTGTACTTTATCAATGGAATCATGTTCGGAACTTACTTTGAAGGAACATTTGCTGAATGAAGTGCTGGATGATGCTGAACGCTGTAGGCATCGTAAGGCTCAGTTGCAATCCGAAATTGCTGCTTTGCGTGCTGGTTCGCCTGTTTTGGCCACTTCGACCTCCCGTACTTCCTGGTCGCGGCACTGTGATGTCAGTGTTAGTGCACTGCAGAGCGTTCCTGCTCCTCAGATGCAGTCCAGCCTAGCTCCTCCAATTCGGACCGGTCCTGTTTGTTTGACTGCCCGAGATTCGGAGTCTGGTAGTCGGGAGGATAATGAGTCTGTACCACGAGGCTTGGTTGTTTCAACGGCGGCATTCTCGCCAAAACGGATGGGTATGACTACTCTTGTTAAACTGGGTGAGGTGGTGTTGCAAGACACAGGTGTTTCTGCTGAGCTGGGGAGTAACTTACATGAGGGAAAGGGAACTGTTGGACCTGGCCCTGATAAACCTTTAGACGTATCTAACTTAAATCTTTCCCCTAACCTTCAGTGTCCTCCTCCTGTACATAGCTTAGATCCCTCTTTGACTCTTACTGACTCTTCCTGTTGGTCGCCTGAAAAAGAGATAGCAGCAGCAGGGTGGTTGCCTAGCCCTAATGGTACCTGGATGCCGGATCCAGAAGATGCAGCAGTACAATGCTACCACTCCCCTGCTGTTAGCTCGGTAGCATCATGTACCTTATCTTGTGCTGACTCTACTCCTGTTACATCTCAACAGTCTAATTCAATTCCACCTGTTTCTGTGGTTTCTACTCAGGCTGTCTCATTATCTACTTCAAGTGTTATTCCTAAAGTGGCTGTTTCTGACCCTGTGCAGGAGAATAAGGGTCCCCCCCCCAATTCAAGCTTTCTGATTTATTTTCTAACAAGGGTGAACCTGCGCCTCGTAAGAATGCTGTACATTTGATTTATAAGGGGGGTTTGGAAGATTTGCCTGATAGGCTCTATATTGCCAAAGTTTTGCTAAAAGGGTCTATGAAGTTTTTGTCTGCAGACATTTATGCACTGATTCATTTGGGTAACTCTAACTATGACATTAGTTTCAAAACCCCTTCAGGTTTGGAGTGTTTTTGGACTCTTTTTCAGGTGGTTAAGAATTCTCCACTCTGGATACCTTTTTTTGCTGTGCACCTTACCAAACCATCTGTTAAGTTGATTACAATCATGTTTCGTAATGAGGGAGTACATATTGAGGATATACTTTTCTGGCTGCGTAGAAGATGTGAAATACTGGATAAACCTGTACCAATTCTTGATAGTGAGCAAATTTGAAATGGGGGTTGGAAAATAAGGGTAAAGCTTTTTGCTTCAAATAATGGCCCTCAGCATTTGCCCAATAGTTTTTTTGGGGGGGAAGGATAGAGGAAGTTTATTTTATGTTGGTCAGCCAAAGTCCTGTTTTAAATGTGGTTCTAGAACTCATCTCAATACAGCCTGTGACACCCCTCGTTGTTCCCATTGTTTTGAATTTGGTCATTTGGCTGCTACGTGCCTTAATCTGTTTAAATGTAATTTATGTGAACAAACTGGACATGGATATGCTAAATGTCCTTGGGCATCCCATAATAGGGATGATTGTCCTTCACATGAAGGCTTGATTGTAGTTGCTCAGCATGCTGAGTCTGTCCCTGTCCCTCCCCCTATTGGTGGGGACTCACTTCCAAAATCACCATTACCTAGTGAGTCTTCTTTAATAGTTCCAGACACGGGTTTGAGTGCTTCAGTTCCGGTTGACTTGCCGGCTACCGTGACCCAGTCTTCCTCGATAGTTCCTGGGGTTGTCTCATTACCAGTTGCATCTGATTTATCTCTATGTGACAAGTCAGAGGATCCGGAGATGCCTTCTCCTCCATCACAAGTGTTGCCTTTTAAAAAGGTTGTTGCCAAAAAAAGTCACAGGTCAGGGAAACCTGTTCCTGCTAGGCCAGTACCTATGACTTCCACTAGTGGAGTTGTTTCTGAGTCGTGGAAACTAGGCAACAGCTTTGCTGTTTTGGGGTCGAAGGAAGACTCTGTTGGTGAAGACTCAGATCTTTCTTCCAGAGCTTCTGTGATCACTGACAATTTTTCGGAAGGTGATGATGGTGAAGTAACACAGGTTGAGGGTCTTCCTAGACATTCTCAGCATAGACAGGTTTCTAAAGTCTCATAAGGTTTGCATGGTTATGAGTTATCATCCTCCCTTTCTTTGTTTTATTCTTATTATGGCTTCTTTAACCTTTACTACTATTAATGTTAATACTATTAAGAGTCACAGGAAGATGGTCACTACTATGTCCTGTTTACAACAATTACACAGTGATGGGATTTGTCTCCAGGATACATGGTTAAAATCTATTTGTGAAGTGCAACGCACTTGAAACCTATGGTCTTCAGGGGTGTCTTTTTGGTCAAATGGAGAATCCCCTTGTGAAGGGGTTGGGGTGCTTTTTACTAATTCGGAGTTAAAAGTATAAGGATGGTGGACATTTGTCAGGGACGGGCGTTGTTACTTGCTCTTAATTTTGGAGGAGAAAGATTTTGATTGATTAATATTTACGCTCCAGAGACCAAGGCGCTTCGTGTTGCACTATTACAAGACATTCAACCATATTTGTATACTTCTCGTTTACTAGTTTGGGCTGGTGATTTTAATTGTGCTCTTAGTACTAGGGATAGAGGTGTGAAGATGTCTAAATTGTTTTGTGATTCTCATAAATTGATACAGATATTAGATACCGCCCAGCTCAAAGATGCACATCGTAGTGTCTATTCTGAGGGTGGTATGACATTTTTTAAAAATACATTGTCCACCAGGATAGATTTCATTTTTCTTTCTGTTGTTTTACAAGTTAATTCGGTTAATTTACAGGTATGGGAATTCTCTGACCATAAGTCTCTTACAATTTGCTTGACCTGGGAAGGTATTCCTAGATGTAAAAAGAATTTGTGGAGGTTGAATTCCTCCCTATTGACTGAGGAACCTCTTTCAACGATCTTGGAAGTTAGAATTGCAGGCTAGGCTTTCCGTCTTTGATTTTTATGATGATGCTGCTTCGTGGTGGGAGGATACTAAGAAGGACTGGAAAGCTTTTTTCCAGACTTACTCTCACTACAAAAGTACTTCACAGTATCTGGATTATTTACGTCATAGAGCACAGTTACAAAAATTGATCTCTTTAACGGAAACTGAGGGGTGTTATTATAGTACTCAAATTAGAAATGTCAAAAATTGTATGTTGGAATATAAATATGATAGGGCGAAGTCTTTGGACCATGAACATTGATTTGGTCTGAAATTACACAAAGGTGCATTAGATCTCTTTCAAGATTGTAAAGACAGGGTTGGTAAATGTTTCATTACAGAATTAACGACTGAATCAGGTGACTTGGTTAAGACTCCTTCGGCTCTACTTGAGGTAGTTGGACGTTATTTGGAGTCTTTATGTCAGAAAGATGATGAGGTTCAGAGTGAATTAATAGATTTTGATTGTTTACAAATACCACAATTATCTGCTGCTGACAGCCAGCAGCTGTTGAGAGATATTTCTGAATCTGAAGTAAGAGATGCTATTTTTTCATTGAATGTAGATTCTTCGCTGGGTACGGATGGATTTGGAGTGGATTTCTACCGGACTTTTATGCAGATTTGGTTCTGATTCTGACTGTGGTGTCTAACCAAATGTTGTCTACTTCTGAGTTAGCTCCTCAATGAATCAAGCGTTGGTGGTTTTACTTTATAAAAAAGGTCTGAAAATGGATTTGAGTAATTGGAGGACATTGAGTCTATTAAATACGGACTTAAAATTCTTAAGTAAAATTTTTTTGCATAGATTGATTGTTATAGTGGATAAATTGATAAGTCCTTACCAAACATGTTCAATACCAGGTAGGACCCAAAATGATAATTTATTGTTATTACAAGAACTTTTTTCTGCATCTCAGTTAGGTTCACTGAAAGGTATTTACTTAGTCTTGATCAATAAAAAGCTTTTGATCGTGTTTCCCATTAGTTTTTGTTTTCTGTCTTATGTGCTTATGGTTTGCCACAGGGTTTTATTGATTGGATACAGATATTGTATCATTCCGCTTCCCTTCTGCCAAATGTGAATGGATGGCTTGGTACTCCAGTGGTGGTACGGAGAGAGGTTCAGCAGAGATGCCCCTTGAGTCCGGTTTTATATATGTTTTTTATTGATGTGTTACTTCATCTGATTAGTGTTCATTATGGTCTGGCGGGAATAAGTATTGCTGATGGAGTCCTGCCCATTAAGATTCTTGCATATGCTGATGACTTGGTTATTTGTCTCTCACAGGTTATGGAAGGTCCTGTAATAAGTAACGTGTTGAATTTGTTTTCTAGTGTTTCTGGTTCAAAGATTAATTATGAGAAGAGTAGGGGCTTTCCTTTTGGTACCTCTAGAATCCCAGATACCGGTACCCTTGCTGATATTTTAATCTCTAAAGATCCGATAACTATCTTGGGAATCGAATTTAGTGATGGTGACATGTCGTATACTAATTGGTTTCATAAATTAGGTATAACTCAGTCGAGGGTAGCAAGATGGAAGGGTAAACAAATAGCTAAACGGAAATGGGTGTTGCTTATTAAAACCTTGTTGTTACCTATTTTTTTATATGTTAGTTATGTGTTTCCACCTCCGATGTCTCTTTTTACTTCCCTGTACAGTGTTCTTTTCCAGGCCTTTTGGGGGAGTAGACTGAATCCCATTAAAAGAGGCTTCACTTATAGGAGTATTCGACAAGGTGGGGTTGGAATGATTCGTCCAGTGGCATTTTTTCTTAGTGTTTTTCTTTCTTACAATTTTAGTCCTCTATTAAGGCCTGGTATGAAGGTTTGGTTTCCTTTAGTTATATTGTGGTTTTTGGTAGGTATGCCTCTGTGGAAGCAAGGCAGGTCGACTTCTTTTACTCGGCTTCCTTTGTTTCCCAAGTATGGCATGGAGGCCTTTCATCTTTTATTGAAATGGAAGATCACTATTTCTTGTTTGGAAATGATGACTGGGAAGCAATTGTACGATTCAATTGTTTTATCTGATTTTTCTGATACTTTGATTTTTCCCGATTGTCCTCCTCAGTCCCAGGATAGAGTTCTATTGTTACTCTCCAGTAAACGTTTACCTGACTTTATATGGGATAGTGCTTGGTTAGGTTCTTATGGCAGATTACCAGTGGGTAACATGCACAAACATAAACAGCTTAGTGATAGGCTGTGTACCCGAGTGACGTGTGGATCATTGTTAGAAATGCAAGAACACCTTTTTTTAGATTGTCCATATATTAAATCCTTTGGGGTTTTGTTGGCAACAAGCTGGAACGAGCCTCTCTTTAAATCACTTTCTTATGGGACTTTAATGTACGGTACAAACTGGGGTGAATGGTCCATGTATCCTGCTGGCACTTTACTATTAGTTTTTTTTGTTATTCGTTTTTATATTTGGCAATCCAGATGCTTTTGGTCCACTCAGCAACGTATGGTTTCATTTGAGGAACTCCTTTTTAATATTAAGTCTACTTTATGGAAGATTTATGAATCTGATATGACTATATATGTCCGAGTTAAATGTTCATCTTTATGGGTGAATTGTGAACAGTGGCTGAAATGAGTCCATTTTTTCTGTATCTTCTGTTTTGTTCAGTTGTTCTCTGCTCTATATTTGTATGTATTGGTTTATTTATTCTGTATTCCTTGCTTGTCTGGAGTCTTCTTTTCAATAAAAGTTCCCCTACTCTTTTCGATAAGTGCCATGGGATCTTTAACATCCACCTGAACTACCACCAATCCAGGCAGATGGGACATCGGTTTAATGTCTCATCTGAAAGACAGCACCTCAGAAGTGCAGCACCCCTCTCATGCTGCACTACAGTGTCAGTACTGGGATACTAACCCAAGTGCCAGATGTGGGAACTGAACCCACAGACCTCTGATCTCCCGGCCTCAGAAGTGAGTGTGCTACCTACTGAGCCACTGACACTGTGTTTGCCAATGGCATAATTTTCCAACGGCATATTGATTTCTTTTTTTTTTTTTTAATGCAGTCCCCCTGTTAGGAATTTGTTATTACCTGTGCATGGAACAGATTTCATGCACAGGTAATAACCAATCAGAATCCAGGAAATTCTCTGCCCATTTCATAAATTGTGATATTCTCATTGTAGGCCCAATGACAAGCAAAATATCAAGATTGCTTGGTGAAAAGTATTTTCAGAGGCATTGCATAAACTGGGCTGGCAGTATAGCCTAGAGGTTAGAGTAATGAGCTGTGAATGAGTTTGGTACATTCAGCAGACCTGGTATTGATACCAACAACTTCCACTTGCATACTGTGTGACACTAAGCAGGTCACTTAATCACCCAGTATTCTCTGGTCACCCCTAAAAACAGGCACTTGTGCCTAGTGAGGCTTACTTGGTTACAAAAAAAATATTAAAAAAAACTACGGTTCTTTATTCATTACCAGTATTAATACATAAGTAAGTAAAATGTTATTTAAGTGTCCTTTCCTTGAGGCTCAGGGTGCTTTACAGGATTAGGACAGACCCAAATAAATACATTTCAGAATCACTTAAAACAATTAAGCATACATTCATACATACAAGTACATAATAATGAACAAATAAAAATAAAATTAATAACATAATAACAACTCAGGTAAGATAATGTATCAGTCAGACAGTAGCCGATAAGGAAGCCTTCTATTCCTAAACATCAAAAGTTTACCTAAACAAATGTGCCTTCAGGTCCTGCTTAAGGCCTCCTGTGAGGGGTTCCCCCTCAAAGATCCTGGGAGTGAGTTCCACAGGGTCAGTGCAGCCACTTTGAATACACAATCTCCTGATGATTTAAGCCAGGCCCTGGGAACTGCTAGGAGGCTCACCTCAGAGGAATGGAGAGAGAGAGAGCTGGGTATAGTAAGAAGTCAGGAAGTTACTCAAGTATCCAGGGCTCTGTCCATATAGGGCTTTATAAGTAAGAATACTAACCTTGAAAGTGATTCCCCACCTCATCGGCAGCCAGTGCAGACCCTGCAGGACCAAGGTCACATGGCAGGATCTCAGAAGACCTGTCAGTAACCTTGCTGCTGTGTTCTGCACTAGCTGCTGGTGATGCAGGACCCCATCCACTAACCCCAAGGTACAGAGGATTGTAACAGTTGAGACTGGAGGTCATGAAAGCATGCACTAGTGAGGGCAAGTCATCAAGTGGGATTAAGGTTTTAATCCAGCCGATATTCCTCAGATGGTAGAAGCCACTCCTGACAACAGAAAACACCCGAGACTCAAATCTCAATCCATCATCTAAAATGACCCCAGATTTTTTATCTTAGCAGAAGCAGTAAGTAGGGAGGAGTCCAACATCACCCCTATCTCCTCCCCAGCCACCTCTACACCCTGCCGATGACCAGGCTCAATCACCAGCACCTCTGTCTTGTCCAGATTGAGCTTCAGCCAGTTAGAGGACATCTGGTCCTGGATCTCAGCCAGAAATGTTTTCAGTACCACAACCACACCATGCATCCTGGGTACAAACAACATATACAGATGGGTGTCATCTGCACAGCAGTGAAACACCACACCATAACATCTCACGATCTCTCCCAGGGGAAGCATGCACACTGTGAACAGCATAGATGATAGGATCAAACCTTAATGGACTGCACAAGGTAGGGGCTTTGAGAGTGAGGAGAAACTCCCCATTACCACCCTCTGTGTCCTACTTGTGAGGAAGAACTCAAACCAGTTGATGACAGTGCTAGTGAGTCCACAGAGCTCCCTCAAGCGATCCAGCATCGCACCATGGTCCACAGTGTCAAATGCTGATGAAAGATCAAGAAGAATGAGAACTGACCATTGCCCTCTGTTTTTAGCCCTGAGGAGATCATTATACACTCTGACCAATGCCATTTCAGTACTATGTTTAGACCTAAATCCCAACTAGAGAGGCTCAGGATGTTGAAGGTTGTGAGATGTGCCTCGAGCTGCAGAGCCACTATTTTCTCAATGACCTTTCCCAAAAAGAGCAGGTTTAGGATTGGTCTGTAATTTGCTAAGCAGTCTGGGTCAAGAGATCATTTCTTCAGAAGTTACTTCCCCAGTGCCACTTTCAAGGCATTAGGGAATGACCCCCTCAAGAGTGAACACCAGACAATCTCAGCAAATACTGGAACTATGGGCTCCACACATCCCACTAATAGATAGGTCGGGCCTAGGTCCAGTTTGCAATAGGTGGGCTGCAGTTTTGAGATTACCTCACATACCTCTTCAACCCCCACTGGTCTAAACTTGCTCCACACAAGAGGAGTGCTTCCAGGGATGCCCCCCTCACTACTGGGGGGGGGTCTGAGAATGCCCCACTGGGGAAATCCCAGATCTGATGGAGGTCACTCTGTTGAGAAGAACAGAATGAGCTCTTCACACTTTGTGGCTGAAACTGTTCTATCTGGCTGCAGACAGATAGGATGGAGTAATCCCTCCACAGTTTGAAAGATCTGTTCTTCCCTGAAGCAATCTCCCGAGACAAGTATACTGCCTTCTTATGGAAGACTGCTCTTTGATATTCATTGTAGTGAATTCTCAAAGCCAGCCTGTGCTCCTCAGATCCAAACATCTGACAACGCTGCTCTAACCTCCAACTCCTAGGGCTTAATTTTCAAAGCCCCATGAATGCCACAAGTCCTTGGTGCGCTGATTGTTTGGCGCACAGGGCTTCTGGCATTCTTCTGGCTGGCAATTGGGATTTTCAATCCTGAGCACCAAATGTCACACATAAGGTCACCTTTTCCCTGGTCTAACTTGTGTCATTTGGGGGACTCTTTTTATGGGGCTTGTGACAAACCTTTGGTGTAATCTACATTAAACTGTGGAAACTGTTACAACTGTGCCCAATGATAAAATATTGGGTGCAGCTGCGGCAAAGGAATTTGGTACAGCTGTGCTAAAAAATGGATTTGACACAGGGTTTGATGCAAGCCTGTGTCAACCTAAAAAATCATATCCCTGGTCTTCATATTGCTACAGCAGAATTCTGCAGAATATGAAAAATGTATACAAAAATTCAGGAAGTAACTTCATGAATGAATGGTCTTCTTTCTTTCCTATAAAGTAGCTATAGGGAAGATATGTTAACATGAAAAGCAATAACTTGGCCTAGATGGATAAAAATGTATGTTTGATGCCAGAATGTTCAGTCTTTTGAGCAATCATGGTATGTAAAGTTAAGAAGAAAGTCTTCTTATGCTTATTGACCTTGTTATCAGGATAAAGTCCACATTCCCCTTACCATCTTGTTTAATTTTAGCTTCCTCCCTACAAGGGTGAAGCCTATATTCCCCCCCTCCCATTTTTTGTTTAATTTTAGCTTCCTCCCTACGGGGTGAAACGTATATGCTCTCCTTTCTAATTCCAATTTCTGGCCTCATCCCTATCTGGGTAAAGCCCTAATTTCCCCTTTTTGTTTCTATACTAGTTTCCACTATAGCAGGGTAAAGCCAATTAATTCCCTCCCATTTCTAACTTTTAATTTTTTGACACCTCCCCATCTGGGTGAGCCCATAGTTCTCCCTTTTTCATTTTTATACCAGCTTCCTCCTACCATGGAGAAGTCTATATTCCACCTCAATACTAAAATTTAACTTATGCCTCCTGCCTTTCTGGGTAAAGTCCACTTTAAAAAAACAGATATACTAGCTTGACCCCGTATCCCATGTTGACAGAAAAAAAATACTGGGAGCAGTCAGGTTCAAACCACAGACAATCTTGCTACACAAATGTTTAAACACCATGACTCACTCACCAAATGTTAGTTTTTTTGTAAAAAAAATGTGTTCTTTCTTTTTCTTTTTAGATTTCCAGGAATATGACAATATACAAAGTGTGAACATTTCACTTATTACAAGCTTCTTCAGGACTTGTATGACCTTTTTAAAAGTGAAATACATACTATTATATGGAAATAGGTAAGACAATTAACTGAACAGTACAACAAATAATAGATATTAACAAGTATAAAAAGAATTTGTCGAGAACACAGAAACATCTACAAGAAATGGAGGAATTTATAAAGAATAAAAAAAAATAGATGAGACCTAGCATATCACAGGGACAATAAGGTGTGCAACTGGGCAAAGACAGATAGAGCATCATATTACCAGAAGAGATCGTACAACCCTGAATCAGACAGCTCAACATACAACTTAGTTGACTCATATGATAATATTAATAGAGGACAGGGAGGTGGTTTCTGTAAACCTTTTCTGGGGAGGGACACCAACAGGGGAGGCCCAAGAAACAGGGGATACTTTGGAAGAAGACCACCCAGAAGCTGAGGGGAATGGATGCAAGAAGAATCAGAATATGAAGGAGAGGAAGAGGCAGGGCTAATCAACAGAAGAAGAGGAAAAGAAAGGAAAACACCAAGAGGAAAGGGACCTGTGGGAGTGGTCAAAATGAGATCACAGATACAAACCAGTTAGTCATCTACAATCTTAATACATGTATGCTTACAGAAGAGGAAGAGAGCATTCTGTGTTGGGGGTTTACTTTTATCTGATCCCAACAAAGGTAAGTGCATGCTTACTGGTGCAAGACAAAGTGCCAGCCAGGGTGTTGCTAGCCCCTAAACATGGAACACAAACAAACCAGAACAGTATGCATTCACTTAGTCAAGTGTTAAAGTCCAATACAATTAAGAGACACAATTGCCAAATATATGGTTGTCAAAAGATAGAAATGTGTTGCTAGAGAATAGATACAAGACAGCCCATGACTGCTGGAGAAAATAATAAATCCAACACCATATTCAAGAACCCCATTCGATGTTGGATTTATTGTTTTTCACCAGCAGTCAATGTTTATCTTGCATCAATCTTCTGCCAATAAATTTGTATCTTTTGGCAACCATATATTTGGCAATCATGTCTCCTGATTTACTGGACTTTAACACTTGACCAAGCGAATGCAGGCCACTGTGGTTTGTTTGGTTTACTTTTAGCCCCTTTACTGGGACTGATTACTTCCATCTTAAATTAAACATGTAAACATTCTACTATAAACTAGTAATAAGGCTGTCATTTTCAACTAGAGAACAGTTAGATATTCAGCAAAGTAGAATACAGAATCCCCAAAGAGCAGCGGACCAAACAAAGAGAAGATATTACCAGTGCTTTAGGAATTAAATCTACTTTTGTTACACCAGGTGCCATTCCAAGCATGACAGAAACTTTTATCAATATTATTAATTCTTTGCAAAAAAAAACTTTGCTAATTAACCAGTTAGGGTTCAGATTAAAGCAACAAAAGTAGGGAAATGTGGTGTAATGGTTCCTAACCATGACACACCACCCCAACCCTGCAGGCAGCCAAAGGAAAAACAATTACGGTTTCACCTCTCCTTAGTCTTCATAAATCAGGCCTGGGGTGGGGTTGTCAATCCTAATACTCACCCCACTGCATCAGTAAAGAAGCTGAGCTGTGCAGAGTGTATGAGAATGGGCGAGTGTTAGGGATGACAACCCCAAGGAACACCCCAGGCCTGATTTGTGAAGACTCAGGAGAGGTGAAACTATAGTGAGTTTTCCTTTAGCTGTCTGCAGGTTGAGGGTGGGGTGCTACAGTTGGAAACCCTAACACCACATTTCCCTACTTTTGTTGCTTTACTTAACATCATATTTCCTTACTTTTGTTGCTTTAATCTGAACCCTAACTGATACTTTAATTAAGCTTTTTTGAAAAGAATTTCTTTACTTTTTTGAGAGAGTATAATCGTATCTTCATCCATGCAGGTCCCAAAGGGACCTGTGTGATCATATCCATTTACTTATGGATGTGCAGGGTCCACTGGGCCCTGAAGATGCATGCATCCATGTTGATGTGGAAGTGTTTCCCAAAAAGCCATTTATTTGTTTACTTGTATGGCTTGGTAGTTTGAATGTTATTCTATGCAAATTTAGATTTTTTTATTTTTATGTTTTTTTATAAGCCCCTATATTTTTTCAGGGGATTATATGTTATTCTTGTAGTAGTCATTAAGATGTTTGTTTTGATATATAGATTATCCCTTAAGTCCAAATATTCAAAGACTAATGACTGTTGAAGTTAAAATGTGGAAAAAACTATGTTCAAATTCTTTTTTCATATGAAGGGATCCTTTATCATATGGATGAGATAACCTCACTAAAAAGGATCCCTTCATATGAAAAAAGAATCCAGATTCATTTTTTATATGATGGTGTACTTTTTCCTGTGAATAAAAAAACTCACCTTATTTTTGTGTAACCCCACTGTTACCCAGGGTTACTAGAATCCCAGTAAGACCTAGTGGTAGGCAGGGAAGGCAGCTTGTGAAACTCCAGTCAAATGGATTTCACACTGTCTCACTCTGTTCTCAGTCTTAGCTGAGACTGAGGGATGACATCACCATAGAACTCTCGCAGCTGCATGAGCCACACTGGAATCTGCAGTTGGGATTTAGGTTAGAATGCTGGGAGTTTTTGAAGGTAGTTGTGTGTGAGCAGTCTTGAAGAGAGGAGCACAGCAGTCTGTGCATAGGCTCTTGGAGCCTAAAGCTCTGATATAGAGCTACTGTAGGGAGAGGTGTGTGTTTCTGCCAAAAGAGGAACACAGTAAGCTGTTCGTGCAGTGGTGGAGACCACTGTTACTGGTCTCCGTGCCCCATCCCTGAGGGGATGGGGTGGAAAAGTTTGCCTGTAATTCCAGGGGCAACCCTTCTGGTTCCAGCTAGGGAAGAAGCTGCCTTATTGTTCAAGTTGTGCTGCAGCACCAGAAGCTGTGAGGAAGAAAATCCTGTGAGGAATCGCCTGTGGGGCACCTGCAACTAAAGGGTGAGTCTGCTCTTACATGGGGACTATGTTTCACCTGAATTGTTGCAAAGTAGGGATTGGACTTCTTAATCAATGGGAGGCCTAGAGGAATGGGCTAAGCCAAGTAAAAGTATGTTCAAGTCCAGCACAAAGGGAAAGCCAAGACATGTAGAGGAAATGTGCTATGCATTTACCCTTTATTCTACATTGCGAAGCTTTTCAGAAAGAGATGTTTAATGTCCAGAGAAATGGCCAGGTATGACTTGTGGAAGCTAGAGGTGGGAGAACCCCCATCCACTAGTAACCAAATTCACCTCTATGGATTTGTTCTGTGGCCCTTTTACTTTCCCTCAAGCACTTGGCCAGTGCTGAGGAAAGTACCCAGACGTGGGATTAAAAGGAAATTTCCCTTATGGAGTCAAAGGCTCTAAGGTGGTGTAAGGAGCCACAGGAAAATGTGTCCATGTCAAATGGAAGGTGTTCGAGTGGCCAGCAGGGGATCCGAGCCAGGGAAATCACCAAATAGTGTACAAGTCGGGCTGTGTACCCAAAGCAGTGTGCAAGTCTGGGCTGTGTGCCTGGTGGGTTCAGAGCCTGAGGGCTGAAGTGTTGAGGAAGTGTTCTGATTCTTAGTCTGCATTACCAGGAATGTAGCCCCATGGGGGGTCCGTCTATGCTTGTTTTGTTCTGCTTGGATGTAAATAAAGCCACACTTTAGAATCCTATCCCTGGTATTGGACATTACAGTTATTGCTTCCTGTGTTTGGATTTACTTGGGTGCCCCTGTGCAGAGTAGCCAAACCTAGCCCTTGTGCCGAGTAACCTATTCCTCCCCGAACCCAGTCCCCACCTGGTACTGCTGTCAGCTTCAACAGCATACCACCTGTCCTTTGCAAAAGGCAGGGTTGGGGGGGCTTACAAAATGGAGGCACTGCTTTGGATTTTAAATTAGGGAGGAAAGATGTTCAGGCAAGGGGCTAGTGTTTTGGTTATCTGGCAGTGGGTAGCCCAAAAAAGCTGAAGCAAGGTTAACTAGTGTGTCGCTGTGTGCTGTTGTCCATATGCTGCTGTTGAAATGCCAACTGTTTACCAAGGAGCAGTAAAGCTGAAAGAGTATGCCCTTGCCCTGCATCAAATATTTACAGCATTTTGCCAGCTTTTAAAAAACTGTTGTGATAAAGAAAAGTGTGGAAGACTAGGGGTAGCAACAGGAGAATTGTGCCCTGGACGTTGGAAATGCTTTTTAGTGAATTGAGAGACTTGCTGTGTAAATTGCCATGACAAATGGTTGAAATGGGCTCCCGCCGTGGAGTGAGTTCAAAAAAAAGTGGTCTTGCAGTTTAAATTTGCCTGCTCAATGATTGCCATGAGGAGAAGAGCACTCACGAGGGAAAGAGGCTCATTTGCATGGCGTCGTGTGATTGGTGAGACTGCAATCAGTCCCACCCCCAAGCCAGCGTTTCAGCGACTGCCCAGCATTCGAGAGGGAGTGTGAGTGGAGTGCGTGTATTGGCTTAATGGAGGAGCGTCGCAGTGACTAAAAGCGCTGTAAAAGTTTCAAAAAGCAGAGTTTACTGTTTAAAATCAGGCTCAACCCGCATCTCGATCGACTGGATTGTGAGTGTGGTGATCGGAGGGATGATTGGCAGGACTGCCCACCCACTTCCTTTCTGAGGCCTCCAAGACTGGCTGCAGGCCGTTTTTCCATCGTAGTAAACAGCTACTGATAACAGTGAGTACCAACAGTAATAATTGCTCAAACCAGTGATTTTTGCCGAAAGCCAGCTGAATATGTGTGCAGCAGTGTAGTTGCTTTGCAAATAAAGACTGGGTCAAGTTTTACCAGCAAGAGCAAGTCTGTTAAGCCATCGACTGTGAGCATAGTTATGGGTTCAGCATCAGAATAAAGTTTCAAAGCCAGTAGAGAGACTGTGAGTTGTATCAAGATATGCAGCACTAGTTACAGGCAATCCTGTGCTTGAAATAACTGAGGTTTTAAGGGACTGTGAGCTAGAGCAATGCTTTCAGCAAGTGAAAAGTCCGTGGAAAATCATATAAATGTGCTAGGAAAAGAACAGTGCAAGTTTGTACAGTTTGAGCAAAGTTATCATTAGAGTGTGTAAATTGGATGCGCAGTGGCTTGACCCAATTTCAGAATGCTGATGCACAGGAGTGCTGCTGCCGCCATTACAGGGTGGGATAGTAATATAAACACAGCAGCAGAGGAGCCATTTTGAAAATGAAAGAAAGTGTTCAGTGATGTGGGACTTTCAATAGCAGTGAGTGTTTGTTTGTTTTTCTCTGCAGTCTTGACCTCAGGACCAGCCCGCTACCCAGATCATGCCCGGGCTGTGGTAGCAGCAGAAGTAAACAAGTTAAGGGACATTGAGAGGTGTTACTATGGAGGACAACTGCCTCCTCATGTGGCGATTCCTGGATACCCAGTGCAAGTGTGCTTAATATGCTCAAATGCTGGAAGGGACGTCTTCATGGTACCTCACTGTTCCGGGTGCCTAGAGAAATATGGTTTATTTAAAGTGCCCAAGATTTGTTTGGCTCCCACATGGACAAAAGTTCAAGAATCTGCAGTTGGCAGCACACAGCACCAGGTGGAGCCTGTTGGAGAAGGCCCCTCGGGGGAGTGTGGCACAAAGCTAGAGGGTGCAGATTTGCAGACAGAACAATATGCGATGTTTCGGATGCTGGATCACAGAGAGACAATTCAGACAGAGCATCAGTAGATCATTGGAGAGGGGGGCCAAGTCCAAGTCTCATAGGAGAAGATGAGATGAGGGAGGCCTTTGAATGGAAGGTATCGACCTCCGTGCCCAGTGAAGAGTGGATAGTCTCAGGAGTGAGGACGACTGCTCACTCCTGGGCACAGATTCTCAGTGAGGAAGAAGAAGAGGGGGAACCTTTGTGGCCTTGTGAAAAAGGAACGGGTACACAGCCTCAAGCTCTTGCCTCAGAGGAATGCATGGACGAGAGTGGTGATGCCACTGCCCTGACTGTGCAAGAAGAAGAAGCCAGGGATACATTTTTTGTCTGGTTGAGAATGCATAGCTAGCAGAACCAGGACTGGCCACCCCCAAGCCAGGCCAGCGGTCTCAGTTTGACCAAATCTAGTAAAGAGGAGAGACTGGTTCGTAGGAAGGCGAATGAAATCTATGGGATGTCCTTTCCTACCTTTCCTCGGAGAGTCTGAGAGCAAATTGAGAACAGCAGGAAATCCTGGATTTGGGCTGAAGCAATGAAATGTGTGCATCCTGGTGCAAACAAGCATGTCAGGAACAGAATGTTTCATGAAAAATACAGCCAGTGGAAAAAAGGCAGGACACTATTAATGGACACTGTTCAAATAGTGGATGGAGAGGGACATGAAACCTTTCACAGTGTGAATTATGTCCACCCAGATGGGGTAATAATTCAAGCTCCTGACACGTTGTGCTATTGGTTTCAATGCAAAGATCTCCCTGCAAATGTGCCCATGCCTACCGGATGGAAAGCAGAGCAGTGGTAGTCAGTGCTGCCAATCCAGCCATTGCAGTGCCTTTGTTGTTCCGCCAGTATGGACATCCAGGACTCAGGTGCCCCACATTCATCAGTTCTACAGTGTACTGACTTTCCAGAATCCATCGACTGGCCCACCAGATGACTTCAGATCCAGAGAGGACGCCAGCCCAGCTGTATCCTGATTCATCGCCTGGTAACCGGATGATGTCAGACCAACTGTTTTCCTTTTGTTCCTGTTCCAAGGTTCCATCTCCAGAGATGACATCAGCCCAGAAGTTTCCAGATGTGCCCTCCTGTCATTCCCGGAAGATGTCCACCCAGGTGTATCAGAAGAATGCTGCCAGGGAGAGTCTTCTGCCGAGGAGCAGGTTAGTGTGTTGTTCATTCTACAAGGGGCTGGTAAGTCCAAACATTTCTATTCTTATGACATTGCAGTACAAACCCTACACTAGCAGATTCCAGATGTGTGAACTGTCCTCAAAGACTCTCCCCTTCAGGACTTTTGCCTGCTAGAACTGTGCTTCACCGGGCTTCAGCCCAGGAGAGACTCTTTAATGGACTAGCCTTCAGGCACTGTGGTCACTAGATGGGACTTTTAGGGCACTCCATCCCCCAAATGTGTATTGTAAATAATGTCATTGTTTTTCTACTGTTTTCTGGTGTATATACTGTTTTTCTACCTTTTCTAAAAAAAATATATATATATTTTTGGGATTCTCCAGTGTTTTGATGGTAGGGGTTTAGATAGACTGTGTATGCAGATTAGGAGTGTGTGTTGTCTTTCTTTTTTCTTGCAGGTGATCCCGAAGAAGATAGAAGAGAAGACAAGAAGAGGAGGAGGGTCTCCTCGGAGTTCCTCAATAGTACTTTAGTGTGTAAATTTTAAAGTACTGTTGGTGTTATTGTTGTTGTTACTGTAGTAACCCTTTTCTTCCACAGGTGTGGTTGTGGGGGAGTGAGGGAGTAATGTAATGGTATGGTATCAGCTCTCGGTGAGTGGTTGCATGGTGCCCAAGGTTGGGGAGGTCCCCTGTTTGTTTTGTTTTGGGATGTGAGTTAGAGGCAGATAGATTTTCCCTAGAGGGCTAGAGGGGATAGACAGGCTGTGGTCCTGAACGGCCGTAGGGACAGCAGTGCTGATCTATTAGGGCTATGCTCTAGACAGTTCTACCGGAGCCACTAGGCACCCATAGTTAGTGGGTAGAGTAGAGGCTGATATGTCAGCCAAAGGCCTCTAGGCCCTTAGTGCTGCCTGCCTGTGCTAGCACATAGTAGGAGGGGACCTGATCACCCCCCTCCACAGGTAGCACATAGGGTATGATGGCCTAAGCTGGGTAAATAATGACTGCGGACAGTCATTTTCCTGGCTCAGGGTGAGTGTAACACCCCTGTTACCCGGGGTTACTAGAATCCCAGTAAGACCTAGTGGTAGACAGGGAAGGCAGCTTGTGAAACTCCAGTTAAATGGATTTCACACTGTCTCACTCTGTTCTCAGTCTCAGCTGAGACTGAGGAATGACATCACCATAAAACTCTCGCAGCTGCATGAGCCACACTGGAATCTGCAGCTGGGATTTAGGTTAGAATGTTGGGAGTTTTTGAAGGTAGTTGTGTGTGAGTAGTCTTAAAGAGAGGAGCACAGCAGTCTGTGCACAGGATCTTGGAGCCTAAAGCTCTGATATAGAGCTACTGTAGGGAGAGGTGTGTGTTTCCGCCAAAAGAGAAACACAGTAAGCTGTTCATGAAGTGGTGGAGACCACTGTTACTGGTCTCTGTGCCCCATCCCTAAGGGGATGGGGGTGGAAAGGTTTGCCTGTCATTCCAGGGGCAACCCTTCTGGTTCCAGCTAGGGAAGAAGCTGCCTTATTGTTCAAGTTGTGCTGCAGCACCAGAAGCTGTGAGGAAGAAGTTCCTGTGAGGAATCGCCTTCGGGGCACCTGCAACTAAAGGGTGAGCCTGCTCTTACATGGGGCCTATGTTTCACCTGAACTTTTGTAAAGTGGGGATTGGACTTCTTAATCAGTGGGAGGCCTAGAGGAATGGGCTAAGCCAAGTAAAAGTATGTTCAAGTCCAGCACAAAGGGAAAGCCAAGACATGTAGAGGAAATGTGCTATGCATTTACACTTTATTCTACATTGCCAAGCTTTTCAGAAAGAGATGTTTAATGTCCAGATAAATGGCTGGGTATGAATTGTGGAAGCGAGAGGTGGGAGAACCCCCATCCACTAGTAACCAAATTCACCTCTACGGATTTGTTCTGTGGCCCTTTTACTTTCCCTCAAGCATTTGGCCAGTGCTGAGGAAAGTACCCAGACGTGGGATTAAAGGTTCCCTTATGGAGTTGAAGGCTCTAATGTGGTTTATGGAGCCACCAGAAAATGTGTCCATGTCAAATGGAAGGTGTTCGAGTGGTCAGTAGGGGATCCGAGCCAGGGGAAATCCCCAAATAGTGTACAAGTCGGGCTGTGTACCCAAAGCAGCGTGCAAGTCCGGGCTGTGTGTCTGGTGGGTTCAGAGCCTGAGGGCTGTAGTGTTGAGGAAGTGTTCTGATTCTTAGTCTGCATTACCAGGAATGTAGCCCCATGGGGGGGTCCATCTATGCTTGTTTTGTTCTGCTTGGATGTAAATAAAGCCACACTTTAGAATCCCATCCCTGGTATTGGAAATTACAGTTATTGCTTCCTGTGTTCAGATTTACTTGGGTGCCCCTGTGCAGAGTAGCCAAACCTAGCCCTTGTGCCGAGTAACCTATTCCTCCCCGAACCCAGTCCCCACCTGGTACTGCTGTCAGCTTCAACAGCATTCCACCTGTCATTTGCAAAAGGCAGGGGGTGGGGGGCTTACATTTGTACGTAGGATTTAGAGACAACCACAAATTAATTAGTAGAATGAGAATGTATACCTTTATAATAAACTAAAACAGTATGTATTTCTCTTTATAATAAACTAAAACAGCATGTATTTCTCTTTTAAACAGATCATACAAATCCTAAAGAAGCTTGTAGTAAGTGAAACGTTGACATGTTGTATGTCCTCAAAATATCTGTAAACCTGAAACAGAAAAGAAGAAATAAAGAAAAGAATAAATAATTTTACAGAAAATTAACATTTGGTGAGAAAGTCACTGTGTTCAAAAGTTTGTGTAGTTAAAACTGACTTTCCCCTTACTGAGTTTGCATTCCATTTGAATTAATCTCTTCTCCCCATACTATTTATTGGTGTAACCTACAAGGTCAGTACTGCTTTGTTATTCTCCCACTATGCTACTCCTAATCTTTTCTCTCCTACCTTTCTTGCTTACTCTCACCTACCTTCCCCTTCCATCTATTCTAACCTTTCTGCTTCCATCTCCTCCTCCCCTTCTGCACCCTCCCTCCCCTCCAGCCTCCCACCCTATCCTCTCTCCCTAGCATCCTGGTTGTAGTCTCTGTTTATCTCCTTGGCTTCACCTAGAAATCCTTGGGTCCCTAACCCTCCTACCTCCCTTCTTCTTCTTCTTCTTCTTCTTCCTCTTCATCCTCTCCTTCTCCCTCCTCTTCCCATAATTGTCTCATAGATACTCTCAAGCTCCTCATCTCCTTACTACTTACACTTCTAGGTGATATTGAGCTCAGCCCCAGCCCAGTCATGTCATCCCCTCTCCCCAAAGGTCTGTGAGTGTCCCATATCAGCATTGGCATCCTTCTCCCTTAGACTGACCAGTTGAAACAACTCATGGTTAACCTCAAGTCTGATGTGTTGGTGATCTCATAATCTCATCTCTGTCCAGGATCCCTGACTCTTAAGTTGCCCTTGTTTCACCACTGTCTGTCAGGATCAAGCAAAGCAGGGTGGTGGAGTAGCCAAATACCTTTCCTCAGACATCCAGTTTGAGCCTGTGTTCTCTGCGTCTATCCCCTTTGCCTATGAGATGCTTCTGGCTCGATGACATAATCACGACTACATAAAGGCAGCTCGTGACAAGGGCACCAAACCTGCAACGTGAACAGTTTGAAAACTGTGCTTTTTTGCAGAGTGCTTTGCCCCCCACACCCCCTTCTTTAAGATTCTAACTCTGAGGGGGGCACCACTCAGGGATGGGGGGAACCATCGTTCACGCAAAGGTGTTGGCACCATAATTCCCTCACAGTTGTCATGGGTCATCGATCCACAATTGCAATTTTAATGGGTTACCATGCTTCTTCTCAAACTCACCCTTCTCTTCTGTCCCCATATTTACTGTTCGTGTCTACTGCTGTCCTGGCATGTCCCCACTTTCAGTTACTGAGCTACTCATCACCATCTCCTCTCATTCCTCTTTTGGTGAGTTACTCATCCTAGGAGATTTCAACCTCAATTGACTTTCCCCTGCTACATCAGTTTTGCCAGGATGTTGGGCCCTTACTACTATCCAACTCATCTCTGACCCCACTCATCTTAATTTAAAATCTCTAAATTACTCTCTCTTAGACTGGGTTCTCTCCTCCTAGCCCCATCTAATTGTGGATGTTGGTACCTTCCCTGATGCCCTCAGTGACCACCGTATGGTCTACTGTTTGTGTAAGAGTCATCATCCAAAAGCTCTCCCAAAATTTAACCCAATCCAGTCCTTCTGATCATTGGACTTGTCCCACCTCCATGCTGACCCGGTAGTCACTGACTGATCCCCATGTCTACAGCAGGCAATGTTGACAGTGCCCTTAAATTCTTCACTTCCAAATTCATGTCTGTCTGGGACTATCATGCCCCACCCAGAAGAACCAGGGTCTGAGGATCTCATCTCCTGTCGGTCTTAGCAGAGTTGCTGACTTGTCACCATATGCATGACCTTGCTTGGAGGAGGCGGACCTACATGTCCACTGGCTCCCCTTCTGAGCTTATAATTTCCAAGGCCCTTTGTAATGCCCATACCACAGCTACCAGACTGGCAAAGTCTGAACACTTTGCATCCACACTCCAGAACAAGCTCTTTCACCCTGTAAGTTCTGGAAGGTAATCCATGTCCTCTTCTCCCCTCTGACCCAGTCCCCTCTCCCTATTTTCAAGGTGAGCAATTATCCGGTCTCTGACCCTGCTGCAGTCATCTCCTCTTCAATTATTTTTTACTTCCTGTGCCCACACTCTCCTATCTTTCACCTCATCCTTTCACCAAACTCATCTTCTTTACTGTCTCACTCTTCTCCTCTAGCCTCCCTTCTGTCCCTCTACTCCCTTTTTTCTTTCTCTCACACCTCCTCTGATCCATCCAGATCCAGGACAGTAATAGATATGCAATGGTACAAAGACAAGAAAGACACATATTTAAAACTAGCACTTGCAGATTGTGAGGCAATTGAACTTGAACTACTGTAGAACTTGAAATTTTTACTGTAAAATCATTTTCACTATTTTCGCTGAAGTACCAACTTGCGTGAAAATAAATTTGCACTTTTAGCATTTGTTTCCATTATAGTGAATGTGGTGATTGTGACTTAGCGCTAAAATAAATTTATGCAATTATGATTGCATTTGTGTTTGCGCTAAATTTACTTTGCTTGACAATAACTAGTTTTACAGTAATATCAAAGCATGCCACTTTGCTAACATTCCAACAGTTGCAAAACGTACTCTTGAAAGGCCTAATTTCACTTGAAAAAGGGGTTGTCTGTGTATATGTAACTGATCTGCCCATCATTATATCCACAATTATGACACTAAACAGAAAGACTCTTAATGCACTTGTAACCCCCCTACAAATGGGGGTTCCTAAAAGCTTCCCCGAAGCTTGTTTAAATGCTCCATGCCTGGCTGGTGTTCGGCGTTTAAGCCGTTTCAAATGGGTAGCCAGTGAGTGCTTTTAAGGCCTCCGTATACTGTCCCTTTAAGGGCTGCCTGTTGCAGTCATAATTAGTTGAACTGGGTGGGGCAGTGTGGTTGTATGCCCAAGTCCGCGCAGGCTGCTGAGTAAGCACTCCATTCTGCCATCGCTACTGGTGCGGAGGGAACCCTGTTAAAAGAGGTAATTACTTGCCAGCAATCCTTTTGAATAGTGATGAAATGTAAGTTGTTCTAAACTGCTTCATTTGCAGCCAGGGACTGTTTTGATTATCCCCTCCATTTTGGTCCAGAGCTGCCGAATTGGACCAATCAGTACCTCGGGACTCCCTTGAGCCGGCTGACCAATGGGGGAACTGCTTGCCATTTGAGAAAGGCATTATGGGCTATGGCGCTTTTTCACACCACTGAGAGCAGAAGAGAATGACTGGCAGGCCCTTTTGAGTGATTCGGACTGAATCTGCCGACGTACGGTCGGAGGAGGCTGGTGCCAGCCCAGCTACCTACCAGGCTCAACCTGACAGGACTGGAGAATCTGCTGAATTGCGCTCAGTCCACCCATGATGTTGAAGCTGCCTTTTACTGCCCGAGTTTGCTGCAAGTTTGTGTGGGGCCTAGAAGCAGCTGCCTGGTATGGTACCCCTCTGTTGTTTGCCATATAAATGTGTGAAGAGGCTGGTGAAATTCAAACTCAGCCCTGCTGGTGGTGACGGAAACGGTATTTGATGGAGCCGTGAGTACTGAATCAGGGTAGCTCCCTGCTAAGTTTGCATACAGTGGCCTCAAGTTGTTTTGTTATACTGCTGACTGCCTAATTGAACTTTCTTCCCATTCTGACCTGCTCAGGATTGTAAAGGCTATCTGCATCAGGGCCCCAACCAGCTGCCACGTTGGACTAGCCGTTAGGGCTTGGGTATCCAGGGACAGCAAATATTAGGTTCTGGCCTGTGCACGGAGCCCTAGGTAGATAGGTATAGTGATAAGCCAATCACCTTGATCCACCCCTTCCATTGTTATTTGCCTCCCCTGAATAAATCAGATTTTTTGTTCTACAACTATACCCTGGCTACTGTGTGCCTTACTGCTGAACTGCTGCATAGTGACTGTGATATAACTGTACCTTACTTTACAGGGGGTCCCCGGAGTGAGCTGAGAGATACTAGCCGGGGGGTAAGTGTACTGGGGAAAAGTATTGATGGTACCCCTTGTGAGCCACTAGGGGAATGAAAGGGGGGTTGCAGTAACCCAGAGGGCTGTGACCGAGGCAATCTCAACAGTATTAACCCCGACCTCTGGGTGGAGGCACCCGTCAACGGATCTGGGCCCCTCACCCTGTCTCAGTGGAGACAGGCAGGGGTAGTAGCCCTAAGGGTAGTGCCCCTTGGGGGTTACAAATTAGAGGCACCACTGGGATTAGCGTCCCCTAGTGGCCAAGTGAGGAAGTGCATAAGAAATAGAAAAACTGGAAGGGGATATGTTGGGAAAAATTAAGTTGGGGCCTATTAAGACAATGGTACACAGACTGATGGGGTGGGGTGAAGCTGAAGAGCTGGACTCCCAGAAGATTGTGCTACTGTTAGATGTGCCCCTAGGAACCCCAACAGCGGACATTATTTCCACAGCCGAGCGTATTAAATGTTTGGGCAAAGTGGAGGTAAAAGGGCGCATGACTGACCTGCTCGACCAGACGCTGCAGGTACTACTTTTGTGCAGTGTGGCCATTGACCCCGAGAAGGTACCTCCAGTGATTTACCTGGAGGGTGCTTCACAGGGATGGAGGCTAGTTCATATTCAGAGTGGGTCAGTCACTCCTGGAGGGTCTCCCCAGACTAATAGTTTTAAAGATAAGCTGCTTAAATTGCTGGCTGTGGAGGGGAGGACTACACAGGAATTGCTGCAAGCATTGGATTTGTCTAGTGACGCTACCCCCCAGGTCTCCCCAGTAACTCCCCCGGCCCCCCCAAGAGTTCTATTTTGGCTCCACTACCCTTAGTGGTCCCCCCTATTCAGCTTGACTCCTACTGCAGGCTGCAGCTTTTTTATGGCACAGTACCAGTGCCTCCAGAGGAGGATGACCTGGAAGCTTGGATGGACTATGCCACCCCCTTAGTTCAGGAATGGCAATGCTCTGAGGGGGAGAAAAGGAAGAGACTGATGGAGAGCCTGCGGGGTCCCACTTTAGAAGCCATTAGGTTCTTGCAGGCCACCAGTCCGGAAGCCACCGCCACAGAGTACCTCTCTGCTTTAGAAGGGGTGTTTGGGAGTATACAGACTGGGGAAGATTTGTTATGGAAGTTCAGGTCTGCCAAGCAGTGGAGAAATGAGAAGCTATCTGCCTTTGTCACTAGGGTGGAGCGGGCTTTGCAGAAGGCCTATAGAAAGGGGGGAATCACTGCTGCGGCCTTGAATCAGGTCAGGTTGGAACATGTTTTAAAGTCTGCTAGATCCTCTAGTGTAATACTATTAAAACTTAAGTTACATGATCGACGGGCTACCCCGCCTGAATATTGTCAATTGATGAGGGAAATTAGAAAGGTGGAGACCGATGAAGAGGGGTGGGAGCCCTGTGTGGGGGAGGTTAACCCTAGTGGGACCCCTGAGCCTAGCACCCCTGAGGAGATCAGCCTGTCCGGAGGGTCTGAGGGATCCCCAGATTTTCCAGGTGCTGTGGGAATGCGAGTTATTTCCTCTGACCCCCACGTAGAGAGTGAGTTGAGGGCCAAGATCAGAAATTTACGGGAACTGGTGAGGGACTTGAAGCAATCCACTATGTACCCTGCTAGGTCCGGGGCCCCTGAGTCATGCAGAAACCAGAACCTTGGCCCAAGGGAGCCCCCTCACCCCTCTCAGGGCCCCCCACAGATAAGGTGTCCGCTGCAAAATAGTGACCCCCAGGACCCCAAGTTCTGTTACCATTGTGGGGAAGATGGGCACTTTCAACCTGAGTGCCAGAGGCTGGAGAATTTAAGGAAAGTCAACAGCAGACTGATCACTTGGCATGGCCGGGCCCAGTCTCAACCTCTAAGGAAAAGTTTTGTGACTCAGGCCCATGCTCAGCCGACTATCAATGCCGTGGCCCCCGACTGGTCTGATGTGGTCGGGCCTTCAATGGAGACCCTGGTGCCAGTAAATGGGATGCCCACCCAAGCTGTATTAGACAGTGGCTCTCAGGTAACCAACATGTTTCAGGACTGGTATCAGATGCACTTACCTGAGGTGCCTCTGCAACCCTTGAATGGTCTACATGTGTAGGGGTTGAGCGACAAGGCATATCCATATTTGGGGTATATCCGAGTTTGGTTATCATTCTCTGCATCTGTGGCTGGAATGGATGAGCAGGTGGAAACCTTAGCTTTAGTTTGCTCACCCACTGGACTGTATGATGGGGTGCCCTTGTTGATTGGGACGAATGCTCATATGTTTGGGCGATTGGCCCAATTGTGTTCAGAAAAACAAGCATTTCAGACTGGGCAAGCTTTAAGCATACCCGCTGTGATTTGAAAGGCAGTTGCAACTCAGGAGAAGGATAGTCGGGAGGAACCCGAGGGTCCGGTGGGAGTAGTGTGGAAAAAGGACCCGGCTCCCATGATACTTGCCTCAAATGCCCAATGTGTCTTGCATGGAGAAGTACGACTCAGAACAGTTGTTAAGAATAGGTTGTTGATGTTGGATGTGCCTGTGGAGGGAGTATTACCGCAGGGACTGTTGGTCAAGCCCAGTATATTGCCAGCTAGGGCTCATGCTTATGTCAAGAGGGTGATGGTTCAAGTGCATAATGTGTCCGACAAGGAGCTTCGAATAAGAAGAGGGTGTACGTTGGCAAGTGTGCATTGTGTGGATACTGCAGTGCTGCCAAATAGTAGGGGTTCCAGGGCCACTGACAGAGTTACTCCTGACTTGTTTGACTTCGGTGACTCCCCGCTGCCAGCTGAATGGAAACAGAGGATCAGTGAGAGGCTTGCCAAGAGGGACCAGGTTTTCTCCCTGAAAGAGAGGGATGTGGGATGTGTGCAAGGGGCTGAGCATCACATTCGGCTGCATGATGAAAGGCCCTTCCGAGAGAGAGATCCCGGCGCCTGGCCATGGCTGATATTGATGATGTAAGGCGGCATCTGCAAGAGATGTTGGCTGCTGGTGTAATACAAGAGTCCAGGAGCCCCTATGCCTCCCCCAAAGTAGTAGTAAGGAAAAAGAATGGGGCGGTCCGGATATGTGTAGACTATCGCACTTTGAATCGGCGGACCATTCCGGACCAGTATACCATGCCACGCATACAGGACGCATTGGATTGTTTGAATGGTAGTAAGTGGTTCCGTGTTGGATCTTCGCAGTGGGTACTACCAGATCCCGATGGCCCCCGACGACCGGGAGAAGACTGCATTCATTTACCCCCTAGGTTTCTATGAGTTCATTCAGATGCCTCAGGGGATTTCAGGTGCCCCAGCCACCTTTCAGCACCTGATGGAGTGGGACATGGGGGACATGAATTTGCTCGAGTGTCTGGTCTATCTAGATGACGTCATAGTGTTTGGCTGTTCATTGGAAGAGCATGAGCAACGATTATTCAAGGTCTTGGATCAGTTGGAGGAGTTCGGCCTCAAGCTGTCTATAGACAAGTGTCAATTCTTCCAGACTTCTGTGAAATATGTGGGCCACATAGTGTCCACTGAGGGCATAGAGACTGACCCTAGCAAAGTGGAGGTTTTGACTACTTGGCCTCAGCCCAGGAACTTGAAAGAGCTGCAATGGTTTCTGGGGTTTTGCGGATATTATAGGCGGTTTGTCAAAGACTATTCTCGAGTGATTCGCCCCCTCCTCAACCTCACTCAGGGGTACCCTCCTACACACAAAAAGTATAAGAGTGTTGTGCGCTCTGAGACGGAGGAGAAGTATTTCCAACCAAATTAATTGTTTGGGGATCGTTGGACTGTTGAGTGTGAGGACGCTTTCTATGACATCATATATCAACTTACACATGCCCCCGTGTTGGCCTATGCTGACCCGACCAAGCCCTACGTTCTCCATACTGATGCCAGTCTTCAAGGATTCAGGGCTGTGTTATATCAGGAGCACTCGAATGGTTTGAGACCTGTAGCTTTTGCCAGCAGAAGTCTGACTCCTTCAGAAAAAAACTATCCCATGCATAAGCTAGAGTTCCTGGCTCTGAAGTGGGCCATTGTTGATCAGTTTCATGACTACTTGTATGGTGCCAAGATATTGGTGAAGACTGATAACAATCCTCTGACCTATGTACAAACCTCAGCCAAGTTGGACGTCACTGGCCACCGGTGGCTCTCTGCCTTGGCCACCTACGACTATGCTGTTGAATACAGAGCAGGCCTAAACCATATAGATGCAGATGCCCTCTCTCGGCAGCCTATGTCACAAACTGACTGGATCAGGTTATCAGGGCCTGACATAAGAGCACTTTGCCAGAAATTCGACAAGGAGGAACAGGTGTCCCCGGATGCTGTGAACTGTATGGTGGATTGCTTGGGGCCATCTGAGAACTGCATATTTGCTGCCTACTGCCATTTTTCCACACTGGACACCAGTTCACTGCCCCAGTTTGACAATACTAGTCTTCAATGGGTTCAATCCCGAGATTCTATGATAAAACCGGTTGTGGAAGCTTTGCAGGCTGGGCGGGACGTGTCCAAATTGCGCTCCACCGACTTAAGAGCTACCTTGTTATACAAAGAAGGGCCCAAATTAAGGCTGATTAACCAACTACTACACAGAGCGACTGTGAATAAGGAGGACTAGGTCATCAAACAACAGCTGGTGCTGCTCTCAGAATTTAAGGAACTGGTCTTAAGGTCCCTGCATAATTAGATGGGGCATCTTGGCATAGACCGAACACTTGATCTGGTACAGACTCGGTTTTACTGGCCAAAAATGAGTACGGATGTAGAGCAATATGTCAAGACCTGTGGCTGTTGTTTGCAAAGGAAAGCCCTACCCCAGAGAGCTGCTCCCATGGTCAACATTACCACTAGTGCCCCTATGGAACTGGTCTGCATTGATTTCTTGAGTCTAGAACCAGATCTGAAAAATATCAGTAACATATTGGTGGTCGCTGATCATTTTACCCGGTATGCACAGGCTTTCCCTACTAAGGATCAGAAAGCAACCACGGTGGCTAAGATACTTGTTGAAAACTTTTTTGTCCACTATGGGGCCCCCCAGCGGATCCATTCCGACCAGGGAAGGGACTTTGAGAGCCGCTTGATTAAAGAGATGCTGTCTTTGTGGGGGGTGCGAAAGTCAAGAACCACCCCCTACCATCCTCAGGGAGATCCCCAGCCTGAAAGGTTTAACCGCACCTTGCTTGACATGTTGGGCACACTGCAACCTAAAGACAAACCGAGATGGAGCCAGCAGATTAGCACCCTGGTCCACGCTTATAACTGCACCAAAAGTGATGCCACGGGATTTTCCCCGTACAGACTGATGTTTGGGAGAGAGGCTAGATTGCCCTCGGATGTGTGTTTTGGAGTTTCCCCGATGGGCTGCAAGCAGAAAATCATCTACAATACATACAGAAGCTGAAGGCCCAGTTAAACCATGCTTATCAGTTGGCCCAGACCATGGCTGCTAAACGAAACTTGGCCAATAAGGAGAGGTATGACAAGAAAGTGAACACATTGGAACTAAGAGAAGGGGATAGAGTGTTATGAGAAATCTGGGACTGCATGGAAAACATAAAATTGCTGACCGATGGCATCACCTCCCTCACATTGTTGTGGGACATCTGGCAGATTTGCCTGTATATAAAGTGCGACCTGAAAACAATTCCAAAGATGTGAAAACTATACACCGAAATCATCTACTGCCAGTCGGGCAAATCCTGATTGAAGCTGAATCTCCAAATGCCTCCTCCTCCCGGCCTGTGACTAGATCTGCTGCCAGGGAAAGAACCAAACCCGTTGATTCTTCAGCAAGCCAACCAAGAGGGCCTTGTCTAAATCCTGCAGAAGGAGATGATCAACAATCGGTGTCGGAAGACAATGAAGATGATATTGAATACTATCCCTCTTACGAACTGAGCCAATTGTTTCGGGGCAATCCCCTTGTTAATTCTGGAGATGAGGTTGGGCCTTCTGGACTGTTTGAGCCCCCTACTTTGTCTCCAGAACCAATGCTTCCAGAGGATGAGCTGGGTAGCAGTAAGGCCCAATGGGTAGGGTCCTTGAGCCTGGCTGAACTGTCTGGCCTGGCTGAATTATCTGACTTTTCAGAAGAAGAGAGTGAGGTGGGGGAACAAGCCCGTGATATGCCAGAACCGGAAGAATATTTTGAATGCCCTGATGGTTCCTCACTAGTATCTAAACAGCCCTCCGCTGAACCCAGTGGGGTGGTTCCTGAGGTAGAGGGTCAGGCCCCCAATAGTACTATGAGCACTGGGCCCTTTTCCCCTGTGGAGATGCCCCTTACTAATGTCAATGAGGCTGAATTGGAATCAAGGCCTGTTGCAGGGTTTCCCGAGACCCCTAGACGCTACAGCTGAGAAGTACAGCCTGTAATAAAGTTGAGTTATGAGTCTCTGGGTCAGCCGGTGGACCTGCCCTTAAATGTGGTCCACAAAGGGGTGTATGTGTCCCAGAGCTCCTTGCCTGAGCCAGCCTTGGGGGATAACTCTAGTTTGTTAGTATTACCCTATGAGTGTGGTGCCCCTGCTTTAGGTAACCTGCCCGTAACTGGAAGGAAGGGGTCCCCCCAGTCCCGGGGTTATGAGTAGGAACTAATGACCCAAGTTAACAGGGGAACAAAAGGTTATGTGTGTGTAACGTTGTATAAACCATAGTACACTGTGAATATAATATTCATGTCTGTAATGCAAAGTGTGATATAGTGTTAATTAAGCTGTTTGCCTTAAAGTGATTTAAGGGTAACTACTTGATGTGGACGCCAGGTTCTTTTCAGGCAAGGAAGGGTGTAACCACCCTACAAATGGGGGTTCCTAAAAGCTTCCCCAGAGCTCATTTAAATGCTCCATGCCTGGCTGGTGTTCGGCGTTTAAGCCATTTCAAATGGGTAGCCAGTGAGCTCTTTTAAGGCCTCCGTATACTGTCCCTTTAAGGGCTGCCTGTTGCAGTCATAATTAGTTGAACTGGGGGCCTGTGTGGTTGTATGCCCAAGTCCCGCCCGGGCTGCTGAGTAAGCGCTCCACTCTGCCATCGCTACTGGTGTGGAGGGAGCCCTGTTAAAAGAGGTAATTACTTGCCAGCAATCCTTTTGAATAGTGATGATAATGTAAGTTGTTCTAACCTGCTTCATTTGCAGCCAGGGACTGTTTTGATTATCCCCTCCATTTTGGTCCAGAGCTGCCGAATTGGACCAATCAGTACCTCAGGACTCCCTTGAGCCGGCTGACCAATGGGGGAACTGCTTGCCATTTGAGAAAGGCATTATGGGCTATGGCGCTTTTTCGCACCACTGAGAGCAGGAGTGAATGACTGGCAGGTGACGCCAGCCAATCGAATCTTGTAGCACCCGAACTAAAAGGAGTGCCCCGTGCTCCTGGGGGCAGATACGTTATGGCTGAGGAGAAGAAAGGAGCTCTGTTCTTCTGCACTGGTGGAGTGTTCGTGTGGGAAGCACATGAAGGCCTGAGGTGGCCGTTTTTGCCCTTTTGAGTGATTCAGACTGAATCCGCTGGTGTGTAGTCGGAGGAGGCTGGTGCCAGTCCAGTTACCTACCAGGCTCAACCTGAGAGGACTGGAGAATCTGCTGAATCATGCTCGGTCCACCCGTGATGTTGAAGCTGCCATTTACTGCCCGGGTTTGCTGCAAGTTTGTGTGGGGCCTAGAAGCAGCTGCCTGGTATGGTACCCCTCTGTTGTTTGCCATATAAATGTGTGAAGAGGCTGGTGAAATTCAGGCTCAGCCCTGCTGGTGGTGACGGGAACGGTATTTGATGGAGCCATGAGTACTGAATCAGGGTAGCTCCCTGCTAAGTTTGCAGACAGTGGCCTCAAGTTGTTTTGTTATACTGCTGACTGCCTAATTGAACTTTCTTCCCATTCTGACCTGCTCAGGATTGTAAAGGCTATCTGTGTCAGGGCCCCAACTAGCTGCCACATTGGACTAGCCATTAGGGCTCGGGTACCCAGGGACAGCAAATATTAGGTTCAGGCCTGTGCACAGAGCCTTAGGCAGATAGGTATAGTGATAAGCCAATCACCTTGATCCCCCCCTTCCACTGTTATTTGCCTCCCCTGAATAAATCAGATTGTTTGTTCTACAACTATACCCTGGCTACTGTGTGCCTTACTGCTGAACTGCTGCATAGTGACTGTGATATAACTGTACCTTACTTTAGAGGGGGTCCCCGGAGTGAGCTGAGAGATACTAGCTGGGGGGGTAAGTGTACTGGGGAAAAGTATTGATGGTACCCCTTGTGAGCCACTAGGGGAATGAAAGGGGGGTTGCAGTAACCCAGAGGGCTGTGACCAAGGCAATCTCGACAGTATTAACCCCTACCTCTGGGTGGAGGCACCCGTCAATGGATCTGGGCCCCTCACCCTGTCTCAGTGGAGGCAGGCAGGGGTAGTAGCCCTAAGGGTAGTGCCCCCTGGGGGTTACACACTGTAGAATTTGAAAGTGTTGTGAGGACCCAAGATAAGAGAATATTTAAAACAGTCCTAGCAAATAAAAGAAAAAAGCACCACTTTACACAAACCAGATAAGGTATTATTAAATTTTAGGAGACTAAGAATAAATATCTGTGCAGTGTAAGGCTAATAATTTACACTTGGCTTCAAACAAACAGAATCCTAAACCAAAAGGAAAATAAGAATTTTTCCAAAGTAGCCTTCCCCCTGGCCTCCCCCTCAGGACTCTCCCAAGTGACTTCCACTGCTCCTGCAGGAGCCACTCATGTGGAGTGTTGCTTCATGGAGTGCTGCTGGAGTGGCTCTGCTCTTATAGGCCATCTAGTCCCACTCTGTGTGATCTCAGCTATTCCGCAGCAGCACTAGGAGGAACTGGGTAACTGAACTGTTGGAAAACTATGGGGCTGAAGGGTTGAATTTCACTGAAACAGATTGGTGATAGCCACAGGGAGGGTGTCCAAATTTGTAGACAGCAGACAGTCTGTGGCAGACTGAGATGGGAAATGCTGATGGTTTTGTGAGATAATATTTCAGGCTTTGTGAGAGTCAATTAGGGTTACCACCTTTTAGGAAGCCCAAAGTGGGACATCTCTTAATGAAACATAATTTTTCGTAGGACAATATGTAACCTCGACCAATGCATCAGACTTGTTTTCTCTAAATAATCAGAATTAAGACTATATGTTGTAGTTGTTTGGTTGTTTCTAGTGTTTCTTAGCATTTTAAGGTCTTTTAGGTAAGGTATTATAGTTTTTTGCAACATTTAGAAGAAAGTCAGAAAATATTTTTTCCACTATAATGTCAGAACATTTAGTATTTTTCATGTTTTTTTGCAGGACACAGCTGCCCAAATCAGGACAGTCCTGCGAAAATCAGGACAGGTGGTAACCCTAGAGTCAGTAGTGCAAGAGAAAGCTTACTCCCTCAGTGGTGCAGGGCCTGGAAGCAGTGTGGGATGGCAGGCACAGAAAACAACAATCAGAACAAGGGAGCAGCTGCACTTCAAGGTAGGGACACAGACAATGGTCACCTGTCTTAAATGCTTTATTGTGCAAACAGCAACAATTGCAGAATACTGTGTCTGTGATGTACTGTGGATACTACTAGCTAGTACCAGCTACCCTCGTGCTTTGCTCAATTGGAGCTTTGTCTCTGGGCAGACTCCTGAAATTGAGACACCCCATTTATACTTCTTATGGCCTGGTTGGACCAATAAGGATTGGTTCACCATTATAGAAAGAAAACATATGTTAAGAGCATGGTAAGTGGTGAGATTCGGACCTACAGAAAGTGCAGCACAGACCTAGAAAGCCTGCGCTGAGGACATCTTGCAATACACCAGTCATAATCACATCAGCTCAGGAATGTAGTCTGTGTACTTCGTTTTTGCTTTTTCATCCACTTAAAAGATGCAATCTACTTTATTTATTTTTGTAAAAAAGACTTTTAATGAAAGTCTATGACAGACATACAGTAATACATGGAGATACCTGCCTCCTGCACCAACATTTCACATGCACACTGCATGCTTTTTCAAGGTACCCATCAGTCATAAAATCTAGTTTTTTAATGTCCAGTTGAGTTGAAGGAGAAATGCTTTTATTCTTAAAATGGTAAATACAATTTTAGTTTGAACAAATGGCGCCGTGAGGCTCATTCACACAATAAAAAATATCACATAATAACTATGTATAAAAATTCATGCAGTGCAATTACAAAATTCATAAATTCAACTGATGTACTAAATACCAGATCAGTATATACAGTAGAAAGTACATATTAAAAAAAAATAGTAAAATTCAGCAAATTATACAGAAAAGCACATGTACCAGGAATGACCCCAAATAATCTTCTTGTATATTCCATGAATCACACATCAGTCATATTGATTCACAGAAAAAATATGGGTCTGTCAGCAAAGGCCAATATAGGCTTGCTGCATATCAATGATAATGTTTAGTATGAGCTACTCCGAAATAATCATACAAGGATTTTTTTTAAACACTCCATACTAGTACTAAGCACCACAGATTCTGGGAGGCCATTCCATACTGAGACTATTCATTGAGTTTAACAAACACCTCTCCTTCTTGTTCTATAAATCTCTCCCTTTAGTTGAAGTTTATGAGTCCTTGTTGCCATTACATTTATATTTCTGCTGAGCCCTGTGCAGTCCCATAAGTCCTCATTATTAAATGTTAGATATAAAAAAAAAATTATCTCCTCTAAGCCTCCTATACTCCAAGGAGTACAGGCCCAGTTCTATCAGCATTTCCCCCATAGGGCTTATTCCTCACATTTTACATTTTTTTGTAACTCTCCTCTGTACCCCCTCCACAGGACTAATGCGTCCCAGGTTTTGTGGTACACTAAGGGGGAACAGTACTCCAGATATAGTCTAACCAATGTTGAATAGAGGGGAATTATTACACCAGCCTCTCTACTTTTAATATGCCAAAAATGTAAACAAATGTCCTATCGCACTTTTTGACTGCCTCTCTGGCATGAATGTCAAAGGATAATTTTTTGTTAACCAGCATGCTAAGGTCTCTTTCTGTATCTGTTACTTGAAAAATCGTACCGTTAAGTTTATATTCTGCCATTTTATTACTATAACCAAAGTGCATTACCCAACATTTGTCTTCAGTAAATTTCAGTCGCTTCTCTTCAGCCCACAGTTCTAATTTTTATAAGTTGAAAATGTAGTACTGCTTCCTCATTATTAGCGATCTCCCCCAGTTTTGTGTCATTGGCATATTTACTTGTCCAGGAGCCTCACGACATTGGCATGGAAGATATTAATAAATTAAACAATGTAGGCCCCAGAACAGATCCCTGGTATGCCCCACTCATCACTCTTCCATTGTCCGAGTAGTACCCCCATATACACTGTCACTGCTGCCTATTTATTTTCCAGCCATGATATTACCCATTTTATCACTAATGATAGAATCTCAAGCTTGACCAATCTTTTGATTAGTTCTGTACATTGAAATGCACATATGGTTATACAAACACTATTTTCTAAAAACTCCGAACCTGTGATTACAAAAAGGCACTGATTTCAATGCTTTTATTCAGACCAGGCCATTCTCTGGCTTCAGTGCAAAAAATCCAGTAACTTTCCCTTTTCAAGATTTTCTTGTGAAAGTTCCCCTCTGTTGTCCTGCAGCATGTCTACAGTATGTGCTGCTGTTCTGGAAGAGTTTAGAAAGAAAAGGTGTGGGAGATGGTAGCATCTGAGTGCTCTCATGCCTTTATCAGTTTGATAATAACTGAGGTTACAGTCAAGCATCAGGAGATTACTGAGGAAATCTACACATAAAAAAAGAATTGGCAAAATGTGTGGGACAACAAAAATTTGTTGAACTGGATATCCAGTTGAGGAAAAAGTTAGGCAAACAAGAGTCAGATCATGTGAAAACAAGCATAGCTTAATAGGATATAGCTTAATAGGGATGCCTAATGATTATTCAGAGGGAGACATCTTCTCATGGTCTAAACAGTCCAGAGATGTAAGCCGGGTTAGATCTTGAAGCAAGCCCCAAACCTGTAGCACTGAGGTGAAGGGAGTCAGAATTGGTGCTGGTGACAGCTCAGCTGTACAGGCTCCAAGCATGTTGGGGAACTGATCTGTTTCTTTGTTAGGGGAACAGAAAGGAAATATCATATGACTTCAAAAATCTGAGCTCACAGCCACCCCACGTTCATTCACTAAGCCAACAGATTGTTTACAAAAGTTTATAGTGTATGGTTAGGGCTTATTGTGTTTGGAATTCATGCAGCTCAAAAACCTTGTTGTGCACATTCGAAAGTTATTGTGCAAATTCTAAAGTTGTTGTGCACATTCTAAAAACCTAGTTGCGCATGTTCTATCATTAACTGCAGCTGCGGTTCCCTTGCACTGACTCTCATTGCCTGCTTTCACTTTCTCTGCTCATAATACATCAGTGTTATCATGTGGCTAACAATAGAAATGCCAGCTGTGATTTTTGTTTTTGTTTTACCATACACTATAACAAATAAAATGCACAACCTGCCTTGTGTTTCCATCTCAGAGTTGAGATACCAGCATGGACCTCTCGAGCTTCACTCGGGTGTTATGAGGCCTGACGCCACAGATGGAGAGCCTTATAGCCCTTGGATGGTCTGGTATTGCCCAATACCACCCACCCTGGAGGGTATTATTGTGCTTAGAAAATAGATTACTTATTACATATTTTAATTAAAATGTTTGAAAATTAAAAAAAAACTAAACAAATACAATTTAATATAAATGTATGTCTATTGTAAAGTAGTCCCCAAACTGGCACAATTACCAGTAGAGGGTGCTGGTGTTGGATCCCATCACTTTTCTCTGTTACTCTAGCTATCATCACCCCCATCCTCTTAGTACTGCAGCTATTGTTTCCTCTGGTGCCTCCCCCATCAGCACAGGGGTTATGTCGTTTACAAGTTAGATAGAACAACTGATGGCATTCATATTTTAAATTTCCACCTGCATCCTGTTTCCCAGAGTTGGATTATGTTTGAGGGCAGTAGCAAGCAGTATAGATATCATGGTTGGAGACAGCATATAGAGCACAGCTGACAAGTGCTGAGTGATCACAGACTGAATGGTAAATTGAAGTATAATTTTTTTTAACTGCATGTCCTAGTAGTAGTAGTAGTAATATATTTTATTCAAAATATGCCATGAAATGGATAAAACACCATTGAGCAAACTCATTTTCAAGGTGGTCCATATAAACATTCATACAGTTTCCTTTCTCACTTACATCATACATAAAAAATATATACAGAAAAATTTATAAAATACATGTCCTGGTACATTTATAGCAGTTGGGACCAATGTGTGTGGAACTGGAGAGTGAGTGGGAAATCACAAGTGGTGCCGGTGATCAGCTTCCCAGTCTCAGCACTACTGCATCTGCTATTAGTTGCTATCCAGGTACAGAGACACTGTTACATTAAACAAGCTAAAAGACAAATAACCTCAGCACGCAAGCAGTGAGGCAATGGTTACCCCAGAGGGCACTGGCCAGGAAGCCAAGTTTCAAAGAAATACAAAATGACACATACCCCATAATGCAAAGCACCATGGGCAGTATATGCAAATCACCACAGTATATTACGCTGGTTCAACTTTAATCAAAAATGCATGGTACCAAAAGGTCTCTCACACAGTCTGCAAAGGGTACCAACAGAAGGGTGTCTTCTGTTGGCACCCTTTGCAGACTGTGTGGCAGACCTATTGGTACCATGCATTTCTGCTTAAAGTTGAACCAGAATAATATACTGTGGTGATTTGCATATACAGCTCATTGTGCTTTGCATTATGGGGACATGTGTGATTTTGTATTTCACTCCTACATTATGTATATTTAAAAAAAAGGCAGTATTTTTTTTTCTTTGTGTGTGTTTGAATGGGGTTGCTCGTGATACAGTGTTAGGGGACAAGCACCAGCTGGGCAACTTACTCGCTAACGGAGGAAAATAAATGGTTGTTTTCACTTTTAATTTGGAATGTTTCACCGTGATATTGGTGATTACTTTGGTTACGGCTGGCACTCTTAATACCCAGGCTCTGTTGTCTGATAGATGCCCACCTTGCCAGGGGTATCAGCCAATCACAGCCCAGGAATTTCTTAGCCCATTTTCTAGATCCTCCTACAATACATACATATGTTGAACTAGTCCTAATGAACATCATAAATTCCCCATTTTTGGGGCATCAAAATCTAAGGATACCCTTAATGTTCCATATCTTACTATTGCCAGTCGAATAAATAAATGCATAAATTCTGAAAAACTTTACTTTCTTCTATAAGTACTATAAGACAAATGTCAAATAGAGTGCATCATTATGTTACAGCTTAAAGCGCTAATTTACTTTAACTCAGACAAAGCTCATGGCTTATATCTAGCCTTAACAATTTCAATCATCACATCAGGAACCTCAGAGTACAGTAGTTAATAATGTAACTATGAAATCAGTTAAAGGGAAAATCAGTAAAAAAAACTTCTAATGTCATAACATAGAATGCAGGATAGCTACTTCACGGACAAAATTCACTACTACATCTAGCTATAGGCTGCATTCTTATACATGGCATCTCATATTTAAAAATATTTCACAGAAAAGGGATAATAATTTACATCCTTACCTATTTCTGCATATTCTTATGGCAAAAAAGTTCTTAAGCAGTTTCGCTTATTTTTACTTTCTCTCGAGTGAGGTTCGATACTGCGGCTGGCCATTGAAAAGCTGAAGGACAGATTTTTTGATGTTCCATAGCAGCCTGTCTTGTTCCAATGTTCACCAGTGTATTTCTCATTATAATATCACTCAAGTTGATAAAATATACATAATTAAAAACAATATAACCAGCGCAAAATGTTGCATTTTATATATAACATAACTTTCAGGTCCACCACTTATAAAAACAGTTACAATTCAAAACAGAAACATAGAAACATAGAATGTGACAGCAGATAAGGACCACTTGGCCCACCTATTCTGCCCATTTTCCTTCCTAACAGATAAGCTGCAGATTCTAGTTAACCAACAGCTTACTTCCTCCTACCCCCCCACTAGGACTGCCTTATGTATGACCCATGCATTCTTGAATTCCCCCACTGTTCTTGACTCCACAACCTCCTCAAGGAGGCTGTTCCATGCATCTACAACACTCTCTGTGAAAAAATACTTCCTCACATTACCTCTGAGCCATCCCCCTTCTATCTTCAAATTGTGCCCCCTTGTTCTTGCATATCTCTTTTTCTGAAAGATGCTGTCCTCTTGGACTTTGTTGATTCCCTTGAGGTACTTGAAAGTTTCTATCATGTCCCCTCTCTCTCTCCCTTCTTTCCTCAAGGGTATACATATTAAGCTCCTTTAGTCTTTCTTCGTATGTCTTCTGATGCTGACCCTGCACCAATTGGGTTGCCCTCCTCTGGACAGCCTCCACTCTGTCTATGTCTTTGCGGAGATGGGGTCTCCAGAACTGCACACAGTACTCCAGATGGGGTCTCACCAAGTGTCTGTACAGAGGGATAACAACTTCCTGTTTTCTACTATTGATGCCTCTTCCTATGCATCCCAGTATCCCCCCAGCCTTCCTTACTGCCTCCTCACATTGCTTGCCCACCTTTAGGTCATCTGATATAATTACCCCCAGGTCCCTTTCCATTTTTACTGTTGTCAGTATCTCACCCCCCATTGTGTACTCTTCCCCTGGGTTTTTGTTTCCTAGGTGCATTACCTTGCACTTCTTTGCATTGAATCTGAGCTGCCACACATCTGACCATTCCTCCAACCTTGCCAAGTCCCTTCTCATCCCTTCCACTCCATCTTGTATATCAACCCTGTTGCAGATCTTTGTGTCATCTGCAAAGAGACATAATTTTTCTTCCAGTTCCTCTGCAATGTCACTTATAAAGACATTAAAAAGGACCGGTCCCAGTACCGAACCCTGTGGTACCCCACTAGTTACCCTCCTTTCTTCACTGTGGACTCTGTTTACTATTATCCTTTGTGTCCTGTTGTCCAGCCAGTTTTTTATCCAGGCTATTACCTTGGAACCCGCTCCAAGGCTGGCTAACTTGTGTATTAATCTTTCGTGTGGGACTATATCAAACGCCTTGCTAAAATCTAGGTAGGCCATGTACACAACCCCTCCCTGGTCTCCCACTTTGGTCACCCAGTCAAAGAAATCTATTACATTCGTCTGACATGACCTTCCCATCGTGAATCCATGCTGCCTTGGGTCCTGTGCCCCACTGGCCTCTAGGTACTCAACAATTCTTTCCTTCAGAAGTGATTCCATTATTTTCCCTACCACTGAGGTCAAACTAACTGGCCTGTAGTTACCTGCCTCTGTCCTGCTCCCACTTTTGTAAAGAGGAATCACATCTGCCCTCCTCCAGTCCTCAGGTACCACCCAATCCTCCCATGATTTGTTAAAGAGAGTAGTCAATGGTGTCACTAGTTCTACCCTTAGTTCGTTTAGAATTCTTGGGTGAATCCCATCAGGCCCCATTGCTTTGTCCACCTTCAATTTTATTAGTTCTTTCAGAACCCTTTCTTCTGTAAATGGGCTGGTATAGACCCCGTCTTCAGAGTGTTTCTCTTGTTTGTTTTAGGTACCTCCCTTCCTCTTCCTTTGTGAATACTGAGCAGAAATATTTGTTCAGTATCCCTGCTTTTCACTGTCAACCTCTACCCACATTCCTTCCCCTTTATTAAGCTTCAGTATCCCTCCTTTGGTCTTTCTTCGCTCCCTAATGTACCTATAATAGGTCTTACCCCCCTTCTTAACAGAGTTGGCTATCCTTTCCTCGGTTTGGGCCTTTGCTATTCTGACTGCCTTCCCAGCCTCTTTCTGCTTTAACTGATAAAGTTCTCTGTCCTGCTCATGGTCATTGTGCCCCAAAGGTGCCCTCATGGCATCTCATTTTAAATCCACATGGACTCTTTTTTTAAAAGTTCCTTATTAAGATCTCCCCTCTCCTCTTCCTAAATACTGTATCAATACCCACAAACTTAAATACATGGTTAGAGCCATGTTTTAACACAAGCCTGGCTAGCACATTTTCCTCATCCCCTTTCTCAACATCCCTTAAATGTTCCCCATCCCAAATTTTTAATTTCCTCAGTGTTTTCACCACATATATAGCTCCACATTCACAAAGGACCAAATATATTGTTTTTTTCAGTGTCACAATTGCAGAAAAAACATACATTAAATCCCTTTCTTGTATGGCAGTTTCTAAACTATTTGTCTCTTAAAATTGATGGACAAAACTTACACCTTCCACATGTGTGGTTACCTTGTGGTAACTGTGGCAACCAATTCTTGACACTATTTTCACCTGTAAGTTGTAAAAGAAAGAGAAACTGGAAAGACAAACTCCTCCCCTTTCCAACTGCATCCCAGCTCTTTCCCCTCACCCTAATAAACAGTCCTCCCATTGACACCTAAAATATCACTTCCACCCCCACCCTCCTGCAACATCCCAGTTCCCATCTTGCTTTTTACCACCTAGTCCATCATAACATGGGTGTCAGCAGGCATACTCGGTGTAGTTTGCTGAGTACAGTAAACTCTGGAGAATCTATGGGTAACATGAGCCTCAGGATAGGGCAACAAACACAATATGCAAAAAGGGCCTGCTGTACCTGAAAAACTGTTTTTCACCTCCTTGGACACTTTAGTGTGAGTTTGTGAGTGATCTTTGGAAGATGTGTGGGTGCTAAACTTAGAGGCCGTGATTGCATGAGTGACTTGATTGAGTAGGTATGCATGAGTACTGGTGTGAATGGAATTTTTTCTAAGTCTGGCTACCTTGATGTAGTACAGGGGATTATCACAAAGTAATCCTAAACATTATAACTGAAAGCCAGCCAACTTCTTTCTGACTGGTTGTGTGTAAAGGAATAATGCCTGACAGGGTGGGTGTTATGCTGAGATAACATCCCACCTCGGGAGGTTGGGCCCGAGGCCACTGACCGAGGGCGTCCAACACCTGAGAAAGGATGTTATCCCAGTATAACACCCACCCTGGAGGGCATTATTCCTATTATACAATGGCTCATTGTTTTATACAGAAAAAAATAATTTTAAAGAATTTTATTTAGTGTTTTAAAATATTTTTTTTAAGAAAAGATTCTCAAGCTCCTCAATCATATCATCAGCAGGGATGTTATGCCAGGATAACATCCCTGCTGTGATTGGCCAACTGACCAATCAGGAGCCAGGATTCTTTCTTGCCATTGTATAATGTTAGATAAAATAAAAAGGTTGTGAACCTGTTAGGATCATTGGCTTGCTACATATTGTTAACTGAAATGAATGCAGGGCAATGTTTGTGTGGTGGGGAAGCACATTGCTTGGTCTGTGTTTATGGGAATGGGTGCAATAGTTCCATCACCTCTTGAGTACAAGTTTAAAATTCCTGGATACACCCCTGCCTGATAACCCTGTAGTCAGAAAAAAGTCCCCTTCCCAATGTTTCTAAACTCCCTCCCTCCCTGTTCCTTTCCAGCCCACCTTTAGTAGGAGCCACCTTGAGAAAGATGAGTACAGCCTGTTCTGTTCATATCAAACAGCACAGAAAGTGACTGTGCAGAGTCTGTCTCGCAGTTGGCAGTTGGGGCTGAGGAACGAGGTAGTGCTGTCCAGTGTGTGTGTGCTCCAGTTGTGACTATTAGGCCCTGTGCACATTAGTAATTCAGATTTGTTCCATTTTTAAAAATGTTTTATAAAACTTTTTTGAACTCACCACAGCAGCCCATCCACATCAGTCTTCAACTGAGTTTTAACTCGGTTATCCCATGGCTGATTCCCGTCCGCATCTGCATCGAGTAACGTTTTTTGACCCTGTTGACTGTAGCATGCTTCCTAATGTTGCATGTAACCCAGGATGCATTGCTCATTTATTCCCAGCATGCATTTGGTCGCCAATGTAAACAAATGGCTCATAATCGCAAATTGCCATTCCAGAGCTGTTTAAATAGATGTTGCACTGTGTGTTTCATTTGGCAACAGTCAAAAGATTTAATGTAATGTGATAGCACATTATTTCTTGCTATAAAAAAAAATGCTGGAAATGAATGGTGCACAGTGATTGACCCAGCATGCAGTGCACCTTGTCACATGATTCAGCAACTGTTCCCTTGGTGATCACTTGTTTAGACATGGAGTTCCACATGGGGAGATACATACCCTGATTTTTTGCTTGCTGGCAGCTCATCAGGCATTGTCAGCACTTGCTCTTAACAGGAGAACATCTCAGATGAGGCAGAGATCATTGATTAGCACAGCATGTTCAAGAATGAAACGGCAGCACATTATAAAAGCACTGGCTGTCATGCAGAATATCCTGATTGCTGGGTATGTGTCTAATACCCTAAATAGGCATGTATGGTGTGTTGATCGGGCCGCATCTTGGTGGAATTATGTTGTGATGAGCCACTGGGATGACAAACAGTGGATATCTAACTTCCGTCTGAGTAATGGGACTTTTACATTGCTATGTGATGAACTGTCACCTTACATTTCACATAGCAATACATGGTTTTGGCAAGAAGTGTCAGTTAGTAAGCATGTGGGGATCACCCTATGGCGTCTAGCTACAAATGTTGAGTACTGGACACTCAGACATCTGTTCGAGGTTGGACACTTCATGGTGGATGAGATCATAAATTAAGTGTGTCGTGCCATTGTTCAAGTCCTTCTACGCAAGGTGACTATCATTCAAAATCTGGATGATATAATGGCCGGTTTTGATAGGGAATGGGGGTTTCCCCAGTGCGTCGGTGCTGTTGATGGCACTCATTTTCCCATTTTGTGTCCAACTGGTAATGCAAACGAGTACTACAACAGGAAGTGCTACTATTCCATGGTGATGCAGGCGGTTGTTGATTACCGATACAGATTCATTGACATAAATGTTGGGTGGCCTGGTAAAGTCTATGATGCCAGAGTACTTAAAAACAGTGACCTGTATCACCAAGGGGGGTTTCCTAACAGCAATCGGGAAATAAATGGTGTTATGGTGCCTGCTTTGATTCTGGGCGATCCTGCACATCCTCTCCTGCCATGGCTTATGAAGCCATTTGCTGATTATACGGACCCCAAAAAGAGGAACTTTAATTACAGGCTGAGTAAGATGCGTATGGTGGTTGAATGCGCCTCTGGGAGACTTAAAGGCAGGTGGCATTGTCTCCTAAAAAGAAGTGAGTTTAGTCTTGAGAACATTCTGTATATTATTGCAGTCTGTTGTGTCTTACATAATATATGTGACAGCAAGGGAGAGATGTTCGACTCTGGGTGGCTGGATGATACTTATGGTGGTGTGGTTCCCCAACCTGACACTGAACAGTGCCAGGTATGTGATGCAACAGTTGCATTGCAAACAAGACAGGCAGTCTTGATCCGTGATGCCATGTGTGCTTATTTCAGTGCACTACTACATGCGCATTAACATATTCCTCATGTACCATCATAATGTCATGTTGTTACCACTCCACTCAATATAAGAAAGACAACGCTCTAATACAAACCCTGATGATGCTATGACACACAACCGATACTGGTATTGTGGTACATTTATTCATCTCCCCCACCAATCCCACCCCACACACCCATCTCCGTTGCTCATAAGGTTGATGCTATATATATGGCACAAATTATGAAGCAATTGTGTTTAAAAATAATTTAGTTTTATTACCAAATAAACATTCATGTGTTAAAATGTTTACTGTTGAATATAAAATGTGAATGTACCACTAAAGGGAACAACAGTAGCAAAATGTATAGTTGTAGTTCTGCAAGTAGCAGTTCTTTAATAAAACACTTATAAACTCTGTGGCCCAGATATTTAAAAGGGTTGTGCATGGCACAACAGTGTTGCACCATGCGCAACCCACTGATGCGCCCCAGTATGATATTCAAACAGGAATTGTGCCTGGCACAAATCCCGATGCGCCGGAGTGCATCAGTAATGTATGCGGCACAGGTGGGGGGGTGTGCCCATGCATACTCTGCACATCCCGATATTCAGCCCGGGATGTGATGAGTCATGCATGTGCAACCCCTACTTGGCCGCACACAGGTGAGCCAAAAAAAAAAGGAACAACGGCTGGCCACCCACAGGTGAGCTGCCGTATTGCAGGGCGCAACATGGCAGCTGCCACCTGTGGGTGGTCAGCTGAGCTCTGGCTGCACCTGGCGGTGACCCCCAATGCCGATCATGGGCATACGTACAAATATGACCCTCCAAAATCCCTGGTGGTCCAGTGGACTGCTGTCAGCCCGATCGGGGGCTTAAGTATAAATGAAAGTGATTCTATATCCCTGGTGGTCCAGCAGACCCCCTCCCCACCCACCCACTGAGCCCACTGCCCGCCCCCCAGTCAGCGGCGGGCAGCAGCACACCACCGCCTGCTGCCCGCCAGACTGGCACCATAAATGGGGCTGTCGCGGCCCATTGGCCCTAGCGTGAGCCAATGGGTATGCAGCCTATGCCGTACACACACATTCCTGATATGTGAATGGATCCATTCACATATCTGGAAATGTCCAATCTGGTATGGGCTATGCCCATTGGCTCACGCTGTGGACCAATAGACGTACAGCCCTACCTACGGTGTCAGTCGGCAGGTGGCGGGGAAGCAGGCGGGTGGGGTGCTGCCGCCCGCCACTGACCGGAGGGGGGAGGGAGGAGTGGGGCTCAGTGGGTGGGTGGTGAGGGTGGTCTGCTGGACCACCAGGGATATTGGACATAATTTTATTATACAAATGCCCACAATTGGTCTGCGAGCAGTCCACTGGACCACCAGGGATACTGGAATCTATTTTATTTATACTTAAGCCCGTGATCGGGCTGCAAGTGGTCCACTGGACCACCAGGGATATAGGAATCACTTTTATTTTACAAATGCTCGCGATGGGGCTGTGGGGCACATTGCAGCACTGTTTAGGGAGCGTCGGACCCCGACGGCTGCTGCCTGGCAGGGCACCAGGCACAAGTCACCAGGGATCGGCGCACCTGCATGCAAATGGGGCCATAATGACATGCAAATGGCCCCACTTGCACCTTGCATGAATTATGGCCCCATTTGCATGTGCACTTTTGAATATCATGGTTGCTGCGCCTAGCTCAACGGAACTTGTGCTAGCGCATCCCACTGTTCCACTCTGGCCACTTGCACTGGCGCAGTTCCACTGCACCATGCACACTGCGGGTGGCCAGGGTGTGATATTCAACGATGCTCTGCCATGGTGCAGCTCTGTTGAATACCGCTCAGTTAATGCCCCTGTGCTGCCAAGTTGCACTGCGCCCAGGCTTGTGCCACAGCCTGGTGCAGTTTGAATATCCAGGCCTGTATATAGAATTCATGAATGACACAGAATAACATGTTTTAAAAATCTTTACTGTTGAATAAAAAATGTGTGTGTACCACTAAAGTGAACAACAGTAGCAAAATATATACTTGTAGTTCTGCAAGTAGCAGTTCTTTAGTAAAAACCTTATAAACTCTGTATGTAGAATTCATCAATGACATAACATGTCTTAGCAATGTTTACTGTTGAGTTAAAAAGGTGAATGTACCACTAAAGGGAACAACAGTTGCAAAATATATATTTTCTAGTCCTGCAAGTAGCAGTTCATTATTAAAAGCATTTGTAAAGTTTTTCTATAAAATTCATGGTTGACAGTGAATAGCATGTCTTACAAGGAACTGTTATGTACGGTAAGACATTTTAATATCATTTTCTGATATTACGTGTTAGCACTAAAATTTGTTACACTTTTATTGTTTCTTGTCAAACTCTTTATGAAATCATGTACTAATCTTGTATCTTGACAATTTCATAAACCGCAGTTTCAGTAAACTTTACATGTTACAGCTGTCAATATGTGCCTTGGGGCAATGGTACCATAAACATTAACAAAACAGATAGTAATACTTTCTAATTCCACAAACGATACACATGTGTTTCTTGGCCGTAGCGAAAACTACGACACGTGAAAATTTGACAACTGGTGTCATCATATATATTGATGTATACACTGAGGTAAACCTGGGAAGGGGGAAGGGGAACTCTGGCTTGGGTCATCTCCCCAAATGTATGTACTTGTGCTGTCTCAGCAGAGATGACGGCACAGATACATATGTTTGCGGAGATGAATTGTACCACTGTGCCCCCCCCCCCGGGTTACCTAAGTTTATACATCAGACTATAGGCACACATCAAACATGCCATTCATGTCATGACAAGATGTGCAGGTAACTGACACCTACTGTTACTTTTCATTTATCAAAACACAGAACAGGGATATACTTGTCATTTGCACAGATGCAATATTTGGGTGTGTTTGCTCTTTTATGCCACATTCAAACAGATCTCAGAGATCTGTCCAGGTGAAATCCTCAGACTGCAATTGCTCACTGTATGACTGCACATGCGTACTGCTTGGTCTACATTCCTCAGCAGCAGTATGTTGAGGAACAGTATGGCCTACATAACCAACTTATACATTTTCATGTGCAGGAATGAAATTCTGATTGCATTGATTGTCCTGCATGACATTCAGCTGCTGATACATTGATACTAACCCTCGACTGTTAAAAGAATGGCCAGCAGAAGTATTTCCCAGGGTCATTACATTAACAGATGATGGCTGTTGCATGGCATTCAGACGGACCATGGCAGCTCCAACTTATATCTGCATTGGTCACTGTGTGACCAGAGGTGCAAACGTTGCCATGATGTTATGGAACAATGAGGCAGTATGTTCCATCTCCTGAGTTTTCAATCAACATTTTATGTGTTGGTTCAAACGCTGACTCAGCTATCTCGTGCATTTTTGTTAGTCTCTTTTTCTTGCATAGATTGAAAAGAGGCTCACTGTTGCAATTTCTCTTCCCTGATGAAACAGCTGATGTTGGTACTGCATGGCTGCACCCAGGTTCTTCTTCTTCCAACACATCTTGGGTATCATCAGATGGCTCACGGATGCTAGCAGATGACTCCTCCAATGAAATTGCTGAGTCCTGACAATCCTCATTTTCTAAAAAAAAAATATGACTTTTGAAACAAAATGCATTAACAAAAAATATGCATTAATCCTCCAGTTACTGTGTTATGACAGCTGTGTCATAAGTGGCAGGTAATGCAGTTCCATATAAAAATGCATTCTGTGCACTTGCCCCCCACTCCCACCAGCCATGGTGGTTATGGAGATGGAACTATGAACATTCATGTTCAACCACCACACTCAGCAACCGGACAAGTGTGCATCTCTTATGTCGTGATAAGGGCAACATGGCTGTGAATGGAGATGAGTTCTGCTGATAACACAGTGCAGAACATCATGTCAGCAGATGCCTGAGCAGTGAGGATGCATTATGCAGTCAAACTCACATTATGTGGCTGTTGTGATTGTAGGGGGGTGGGGGGAATTACTGCAGTAATCACCAATTTTGTAATGACTGTGTCACATCCTATTTTATATATACCTGACTGCAGGGGTTCTGGCTCTGGGTAGTCTTCTTCAACAGCTGCATAAGGTGGCTCAACATGCTCTCTCAAGGACAAATGCAGGGCTTGAGGTAGGCCGAGTATCAAGAATTCGGTCCAGCTCCTCAAAGAAAGGACAAGTGATCCTCCTGCCACCAGATCACCTGTTGTTGTCTTTAACTTTGTGATACTTGACTTTGAGTTGTTTAATCTTCTCCCTGCATTGCTTTGCAGACCTTTCAATACCATTCTCCAATAGGAAGTCTACTATTTTTTGATATATAAAGATGGCCAACTCGTCCTGAACCCACTCCTGGGACCAGTACTCAGTTAATAGTTTGGTGGCATCCTCTGTCCAACTAGCAGAATGGTCACTCATTTTGCAAAACTTAATTATGGAAATAATATCTGTAACAGAATCACGCTACCAACCCTAATAATCTGGCTATTCAATATTTAAAGGCAGGAATGCACTGACAAGCCTGATAACAACAGAATCCAGACAGGTCGTCTGTCAAGCTGCACGAGTGTTGTATTTCCCATCGCTATACACATTGTGGCACTCTGCTGTATCACAACACTCTACGGCCTGACTGCAACTGCACCATGGGATTAATTATCTCTATGATTGCTGGGAGAATGGAGGACCAGCAAGATGGCACGGTCGCAGAGCAAGATGCAGACACCCGTCCGCATTACCAGGTAACACACTTTTGCATCATAAAACATTTTTTAAACCAGATTTAAGCCTAGTTTTCTTCAGGGTTTTAGCACGGTTTGCTAACATGGTATAAAACCGTGTTTTAATGTGGATGGGAGCAATGTTTGTGTTAGTTAAAATGTTTTAAACACCTTAAAATGTTTTAACTAGCCTGATGTGTACAGGGCCTTAGTGTCCAGGATGGCGATGACCAGAATCTGGGGTCTAGTTCCTCCCCACAGTTCCATGGAATGCCTTCTTTGACACACAAGGAAACAAGGAAATACCCCACACTTGCATGCCCATGCAGGCTAAAATAACTCAGCGCACTACTCTGGTAAAGCTAAAATGGAGAATTTTATTGCATAACAGTGGATGCACCTCATATTTTTTGGATTTTTGTGATGAAGTTATGGGAGGAGAATAGGATTTGAAATATTGAATCTATTTCCCTCATTTTCCATGTAAGATATACATGGGTGGGGTTCGATAGATATAAATGAGTTATTTTAACCTGCATAAGCATGGAAGTGCAGGGTATTTTCCTTGAATGCTTGATTGAGCTATTTACCTTTACACACTGCATATACTTGAGACGAGTTTTATTTTGGTTGGCTTGACTTTTTTGACAAGTCCCCACCATGTGTTGGGCCCTGAGTGCCCAGGTCGGAATGGGCTAAAATAACTTTAGTGCAGCTATCCCTACTGTGTTTCAAGTCTCCATTTGACCACCAGAGCTGTATCTTACCGGGCCAAAAAGTTGACATTCCCCAGCTGTACCCTAAGGAAGGTGGCTGATTTGCTATGTAGCCTGAGAACTGCCAGTTTTTATGTTTTGAAAGAGCTACAGTGGATTCTTACCAGAGCACCATTACTGAGACCTAGAATTAGTCAGAGCTCCACATCCTGAAAATGAATTGTTTTATGTCTTGCATTGCTATTATTTGTTTCTTTATGTTTGAACTGTGTCCTGTTCAGGGCAGGAGCAAAAGATGTTGTGCCCCTCCTTTTCAGGAGTGAATATGAAGGTACTGTTTGTCATTCAGTAAAAGTGCAGCACTGCTGTTTAATGCATTGGTGCATCCATCTTGTGTGCTTCCAGAAGGCATTGCTGCCTGAGCATCCCTGAAGCAGAAGTGTGTCTTGAACTATTTTATACCTTCCACACTCAGACAGATGGAGTGGTACAGGAAACTGTGTGCATCTGAGGATCCTCCTGACATGTAAGTCCTCCCCTTATTGTTCCCCAAGGGCATTCCAGAACAACAACTGTGGCCAGCCTACCATCATATCTATGGGGAATCCCCTCCCCGAGGGTGCTGATTACACCAGGATGATGGCAAGCTCTACATTGCAATTGGCCACCTATTTTATGGTCTGAAGATTAGTAAAAAGTTGTTGTGTCAAAGTGCAATGCATTAGTCATCTCTTAATACTGGGAGAGTCAAGGGCTCTGTTTGCTTGCGATCACTTTGAGAATTTTGTTCATTCAGACCTGTTCTTTTCCTTCATGCAATCTGTAGCACAGTGGCCTCTGCAGGTGACAATGGAGCTACACAGGCCAGGTTGTCCAATAGACCTCAGCCTGCAAACAAGTGTTTTCTATAGCTACAGTATGTGGCTTGAGCTGCATGTACTGTAGATAGTGTGACACTGTGTTGCTCTTCCCCACTCACAGGTGACTGTCTCTCCCATTCCAGGGAAAATTCCAGGACAGCAAAACCACTGCATTCAACTCTGAAAGAAAATGCTCCAACCTGATGGCGCTAAGGAGAAAAGTGGAATAATTGCAAACATCAGCTGACTAAGCCATTATTGGGAAATGTTATTTTTTGCACAGTTAAAAAAGAATCTTTTGAGAGCTCAAGAAATCTGTTTGAATTCATTTGTTGTATGAAACATGGAAACAGAAACATAGAATGTGTCAACAGAAAAGTACCAGTAGACCCATCTAGTCTACCCTATTTTCTCTTCTAACACTACACCCTGGGCTCAGTTTGGTCGCAGGTGTCCCTCCCTCCTCTCTTTGTTATACCCATGTGTCTATCCCATACATGTTTGTAGTTCCCCACTGTCTTCGCCCCACCACTGCTTCTGGCAAGCTGTTTGAGGTGTTCAGCACCTTTTCTGTGGATTCAGGCTGTGTGAACCTCTAAAAATTCTACCATGTGAACTTTGAGGTTAGAACCCCCAAAGTTCTACCAAATTCTATCTAGTTCTACCAAGTACAGTATAACTGGCAGAACCAGGTTCTAAATTTTTTAGGGCATACAAGTGCCCTCCATTCCTTCCAATAGCTGATCACCAGTCCATTGTATTAAATTCCTTGTTGTCCAGTGGTCCTCCCACCAACTGATCACCAGCCCCATGAACAGTTAAATTCTGGGATGTTTAGTGGTCCCCTCTCCCATTGATCACCAGTTCAATGAACAAATTAAATTAAATTCCCTGGTGTCTAGTTGTTCCCCTCCCCACCGATAGCTGATTGCTGGCCATTATAATTCCCTGATGTCTAGTGTCCCCCCCATGATCGCCGCCAGCATGATTAAAAAGTAAATTATTCCATGGTCTCTAGAGGTCCCTCCACCCCACTCCCCCCGACCCTGATCCCAAGAGGATGACTGACCTAGCCCCCTCTCCATCATGCCAGCCACCCAACTGAGTTGTCAATGAATGAGCATGTACTTGTACAAGCACACACTCATTCATTGACATGCCACCAGCTCGTACCCATGCAATGAGCTCCTTGAGCTCTGTCAGGGGTGCAGACAAGAATGGAGGGTTGTTCCAGTCACGGTGGGAGGACTGGATGAGGGAGGAAGAGGGGAAGGGGAAAGGAAGAGGAGGAAGATGGGAAGAGGGAAGAGGGAAGAGGCCCCTCTGGGGGTCCACAATGCCCTTCCCCATCCCGACCCCTGCCAGTGACCAGAGCAACCTCCCTCTTTTCTGCACCCTAACAGAGCTCAAAGTGCTCAGTGCATGGGCGTGAGCTGGCAGTAAATGAGTGTGTGCTTGTACAAGAATGCACTCATTCATTGACAGCTCAGTTGAGTGAACCAGAGTAGTGGAGCTGGAGGCTGTGCCAGTCGCCGCTCGTGGTTGGGGTGGAGTAGAGTGGGGTGGGAGCACTACCTGCTCAGGTTGGGGGTGGGGGACCACTAGACACCAGGAAATTTAATTTACTTGCTCATCAGGCTGGCAGCGATTGGCGGGGGGGGGCACTAGATACCAGGGAATTTACTACAGTGGGCCAGCAATCAGCTACCAGGGGGACCACTACACACCAGGGAATCTAATCCAGTGGGCTGGGAGTGAACTAAAGTTCACAAAACATTCAAGGGTGTTCTCGACCCTTTGAACAACTGGGGTTTTGACCTTTTTTTGGATCAGGGTTGAACTGAACTTGAAGCCCTATTGTAGATGAGTATTTCTTTACATACCTCTTAAACTCCATCCCCCCCCCCCCAGCTTCATAGCATGTCCCCATGTTCTGGTGCTCCTCCTCCTCCTATGAAAGAGACTCTTCTCCTGCACTTTGTTCACTCCCATGAGGTACTTATAAGTCTCAGTCATGTCTCTTCTCACTCTCCAAGCCTCCAAGAGTACATGTTAAGCTCCTGCAGCCTCTCCTCATATGGTTTCTCATGCAGCCCCTGTTCCATTTTACTAGCCCTCCTCAGGACTGCTTCCACACTGTCAATTTCCTTGCTGAGGTGTGGTGTCCAGAACTGCAGTACTCCAGGGGGATCTCACAGGTGAGTGATACAGAGGCAATATCTCCTCCCCTCCCTTGCTGGAGACCCTCCTCCTCCTCCTTATGAATCCCAGCATCTGCCTCACTTCGCCTACTGCCTTGTCACACTTGCCCTGCTACCTTGAGATCATCAGATATAATCACTTCAATGTCCATCTCTTACTTGATAAACATAAACATCTCCCCCTTTCTTATACACAGCCTCCAGGTTCCTCTGCCCTAGGTGCATGCCTTTGCACTTGTTGGCATTGAAGCCCAGCTGCCACCTCATAGACCACTCCTCTAGTTTCCCCACATCCCTATACTTTCTCTCTACTACTTCCTGGTTGTCTGCCCAGCTGCCAATTTTTGTGTCATCTGCAAAAAGACACACCTTCCCCACCAGTTCCTCAGGAATGCAACTTATTAAAAGTAGAAACATAGACAATTTCAGCAGAAGACCACTGGTCAATCCAATTTGCCCATAAGCCCTAAAGAAATCTAGGATCTGTTGTCCATACAGGGTTCTAACCCACACCATCTACCACCATGCTGCCTACCCTACCACTGTCACCCTGAGCAACCACTAAACCCTTCACTCTGTCCCAGCTGCATTTGAAACCTTTGAAAGTTTTGGTGTCCACCACATCAGCTGGCAGATTGTTCCACAGCTCCACCTCCTTTTCTGTAAAATAAAACTTTCTCACTTCCCTCTTGAATCTCACCCCCCATCAGTTTCCACTCATGCCCCTGTGTTTTTCAGCCACTACTTATGCTAAACAGTTCCTTACAGTTTACCTTGTTCATTCCTTTCAGGAACTTGAAGGTCTCTAGCATATTTCCCCCTCTCTCATCTGGCCTCCAGTGAGTACATGTTCAGTGCCTTGAGCTGGTCCTCATAAGATGTGCCCTACTGGCCCTATTGCACTGTCTCTAGCCTGTCCTTATCTTTCCTTAGGTGAAGACTCCAGAACTGTCCTTTGTACTCCAAGTGGAGCCTCACCAATAATCTATAGAGAGATAGTAAAACTTCTTCCTTCTGCTGTCAATACCCCTTCCTATACAATCCAGCATCCTGCTTGCTTACTGTAGGCCTTCTTGCACTGATTTGATTGTTTCATGGAGTCACTGATGATGACCCCTAGGTCTCTTTCCTCAGAGGTTATGCACAGCTTTAGCAACCCCCCACACAATCCAGTACTCTGTCCTAAAGCTCTTGTTCCCTATGTGAATCACCTTGCACTTTTTGGCATTGAATTTCAACTGCCAAACCATTGACTACCTCTGGCTTTTGCAATGCTCTCTGCATCGCTCTAACTTCTAAACATGGCGGCTCTGGGCCTGACCCTGCTTTCCACATTTGGGACCCACCAATCTGGCCATGCACTCGATCTGGTGTTCTTGATGGGGCTTGAAATTTATACTTTCAAGACTGAACTGGTAGTCTGGTCCAATCATTGCACCACTGAGTTCAGCTTTAAAGCCCCCCCAAGGGTCCCATCCCCTGTGTAAATGGTTCAATTCCGCTCTTTGAGAGGTGTTCAACCAGAGGGACTATTAGCAGAATTGGACATTTTGTCTGTGTTGATGGATTGCACCACCGGCCCAGAGAATGTGGTCACTCCTCTAACAGTGCTGTTGCTGGGACTCTGGACCACCTGGTGCTGATCCATGTACAACCCCTTGCCTCACACCTCAGCTCCCCCTGGTTTGATGGGGAGCTGAGGAAGCTGAAGACAATAGGGAGGAGGTTGGAGAGGCATCGGAGGAAGACGGGATCTCCCAAGGACAAACTGGTTCTGATATCACATTATCAAGAATATCAGAAGGCAATCATCCAAAAAAAGGCAGCTTTTATGTCTAGAATGATTGCAGATGGGAAGAATTGATCAGCTCCACTCTTCTGGGTTGTGGACAGGCTGTTACATCTGGCCTGTCTGGAAACTGTAAGACCTTTTTCAACTCACAAATGTGAGGAGTTTGCTCGATTCTTCTCAGACAGAGAGTCCTTTGTGAGATCCAGGATTGGCTCCAGTGAAATTCAAGCCTCCAACAGTGATATTTCTCAGATGAGTGATCGCACTTAGCCACCTGGGGTGAGTTCTGGCTGGTGATGTCACAGGAGGTCTGTGGGACTATCCGCAGGCTAAAACCAACGTTTTGCAACCTGGACCCTGGCCTGACATGACTACTAGTTGGCTGCGTTGTGGCACTTGAACCGGTCTTTGCCGGGATATTCGGGAGTTCTTTGTTGGCTGGAGTCTTTCCAGAGTTTTTAAAGCAGGCCCTGGTTAGGCCTCTGCTGAAAAAAAACATCTCTGGATCCAAACGTCCTGGCAAATTACCGACCTATCTCAAACCTTCCTTTTTTAGCGAAGGTTCTTGAGAAGGTGGTAGCAGAACAGCTCTATGAGTGTCTTGCAGACTTCCAGATCTATGAACCTCTCAAGTCTGGATTTCGGGCCATGCACGGTATGGAGACAGTGCTGGTCAAAGTACTGAATGACCTGCTCAGGGCAAGAGCATACAATTTTTATCTTCCTTGATCTCTCCTCAGCTTTTGATACTGTGGACTATGGGGTGTTGTTAGACAGGCTGAAGGAGTATGTAGGACTCACCAGCAAGGTCATCAGCAGGTTTGAGTCCTTTCTCCGGGGCAGGTCTCAAAGGGTAGTTTTAGGGAATTGTTCCTCTGCTCCTAGGGACCTGCCCAGTGGCGTTATCCAAGGTTCTGTCCTCTCCCCCATTCTGTCCGCATTATACGTGCTACCTCTGGGTCAGGTCATAAGATGGTATGGGCTGAATTTTCATTGTTGCACTGATGATACCCAGCTGTACCTGTCTTTCTCACCTGACAGACTTGATGCTGTCGATGTACTGAATAATGCTTGGCCAAGATATGGGCCTGGACAGTGTTGAACTGGCTGGGACTAAATCCTAGGAAGACCGAGGTACTGGTGGTAGAGCCTGGCTGAAGGGTGGGTTTGGGAACCTCCGGTGGCAGATTGGGCCTTTTTATTGGCCCAGCGGAACTGGAGGTCTCATCCAGGGTGAAAAATCTGGGTGCTGTGTTTGACAGCAAGCTGACATTTGATGATCAGGTGTCGGCTGTTGTCCAGACCAGTTTTTGCTATCTCTGGAACATCACCCGGATTAAGCCCTTTGTCCCGCCTGAAGACTTGGCCACACTGGTACATACATTCATGACCTCAAGACTTGACTACTGTAATGCCATCTACCTCAGGGTCAGGGGTGATGAGTTGCATCACCTGTAGCTTTTGCAGAACGTAGTGTTGACTGGTCATTCTAGATTTAGCCATATCACCCCTGTGCTGTGTGAGCTGCACTGGCTGCTGGTGTGCTGGCACACCACCTTCAGGATAGGTCTTTTGACCTATATGGCCCTATATGGTTTGTATCCAAGCTATCTGAAGGATCTTCTGCATCCCTACATCCCATCATGAGCTCTGAGATCAGCCTCTAGTACCCTCCTGGAGATCCCCAGAGTGAGATTGAAGAGCTCTATGGACTGGGCATTTGTGGTTGCTGCTCCAACTCTCTGGAACTTTTTGCCCGGTTATCTCTGGGAGGCACCGTCGCTGGAAATATTTAAATATTAACTAAAAACTTTCTTATTTAGACAGGCTTTTTTTGGGTCTGAAGTAGATGTTTTAACTGTTTTAGATGGAGAGTTGCTTTAGTTGTTTTAGGCCTTGATTTTATTTCCTGTCATCTTTTAGTGCTATTTTTTAGCTTTACTGTTTCTGTTCTATTTTTCTATGTTTGTATTTTAACTGCTTTGTAAGGGCACTCTGGGCCTTTGGGGAAGGGTGCCCTAAATAAATAAAATCTACTACTACTACTAACTCCCTTCTCACCGTTTACTCTGCCACATAGCTTAATGTCATCTGCAAAGAAACACATCTTGCCCCAGATTCCTTCTCCCATGTGAAAATGAACATACTGAAAAGGACTGGACTCAGGACCAGTCTTTGTGGCACTCCACTGGTGACCTCCTTCTCTTCTGATTTGACTCAGTTATCCACAACCATCTGTTGTCTCCCTTCCAAGCAGTAAGCAGTTTCTCACACATCCAACTGTGTCTTTCTCTGTACCCAAAGCCTCTAGCTTCTTCAGCAACCTTCTGTGAGGCACCAAGTCAAAAGCCTTAATGAAAAATCCTATTAGAGTAAATGCACAGTATGGCCTTCATCCACTACCCTTATTACTCAGTCAAAGAATACTATCAGGTTGGTCTGATGAGGCCATCTTGCCACAAATGTGTGCTGTTTACTGTCTTGGAGTCAACCGCTCTCCAGGAAGTTTACTAGGTTCTCTTTCACTAGTGTTTTCATCAGTTTACCCACAACTGAGGTACGACTGACAGATCTGTAGTTACCCAGTCGCTCTTTGTTCCTCCTATGGAACAGGACTACGTTTGCTACCCTCCACTCTTTTTGGAACTACCCCTTTCTGTATTGAGCTATTAAATAGCCCCACCCAGGGTTCAGTTAGTTCTGTTGCCATTTCCTTGAGCACCCTTGGGTGCTTCACATCTGTCCCTGAGGCCTTATCTATCTTTAGAGCTGTTAGCCCCTTCCAAACCCTTTCACTGGTAAATACTTACTGCCTCATCTCAGGGATCCCCTTACAGCTGCCTTAATGCCACTCTCTGGCAGAGGCTTTCTGTCTTCACTTGTCAATACAGAGTAAAAGTAGTTGTTAAAAATGGCTGCTTTCTATCCATCCATTTAGTTACCTTACCTTACCTGATGTTGTGTGCCTGGTGAGCTTGACCTCGGTGATAAGGAAATTAATGGAATCCCTGGATTGTGGTTTATCTTGAATCTAGTAGATCACAGGATCCTAAGCAGCATGGATTCACAGTGGGAAGGTCATCTCAAACAAATCTAATAGATTTCTTTGACTGGGTGACCAAGGAATTAGATCAGGGAGAGACAGTGGATGTGGCCTACCTGGATTTCAGCAAGGCCTTCGACACTGTTGCATACAGGAGGCTTGTAAACAAGCTGGGTAGCCTGGGAGTGGGTCCCAAGGTGGTAAACCAGGTCAGAAATTGGTTAAGAGCTAGAACACAGAGGGCAGTGTTAAATGGAGTTCATTCCCAGGAGAGGGGAGGGTGACCAGCAGAGTGCCACAAGGATCAGTTCTGGGGCCAGTCCTCTTTCATGTCTTAATAAGCCACATGGCAGAGGGACTGTAAGGGAAGGTATGCTTCTTTGCAGACACCACTAAGATCTGCAACAGGGCTGACACTCGTTAGGGGGTGGAAAAAATGAGGAGAGACCTAAGCAGGCTTGAGGAGTGGTCAAGAGTGTGGCAGCTAAGATTCAATACAAAGAAGTGTAAAATCATGCATTTTGGGCACAGAAATGCAGGGGTGGAGTACATGATGGGGGGAGGTATTGACAGTCACCAAACAGGAAAGGGGCCTGGGGGTAATCATCTCTGATGACCTAAAGGTGATGAAGCATTGTGAAAAGGCTGTGGGGAGAGACACTGGGATGCTGGGGTGTACAGGGAGAGACATCACCAGCAGAAAAAAGTTGGTGGGGATACCACTGAACAAATCATTGGTGAGACCTCATTTGGAGTACTGTGTCCTATTCTGGAGGACACATCTCCAGAAGGACATAGACAGAGTAGAATCAGTTCAGAGAAGGGCAAAATAAATGGTGCAGAGTCTGCACCAAAAGTCATAAAAGGAGAGACTAGAGGACTTCAATATGTATACCCTGAAAGAGAGGAAAGAGAGAGGGAGGATATGATAGAGACCTTCAAATACCCCAAGGGCATACATAAGGTACAAGAGGGTAGTATCTTTCAGAAAAAAAAAGATGTTCAAGAACAAGGGGTCATGATATGAGGCTGGAGGGGGCTAGACTTAGGGTTAAAGTAAGGAAGTATTATTTCACACAAAGGGTGGTGGATGCATGGAACAGCCTCTCAGCGGAGGTGCTGGGGGCAAAAATAGTAGTGGAATTCATGAATGTATGGGATAGGCACAAGAGAATCCTAGCAATAGGAAAGAGAGGTTAAAAGCCGGAGATCAAGTAGAATCTGTAGTATTGCAGTAGGTAGGGAAAATTGGCAGACTAGGTGGGCCAAGCTGTCCTTATCTGGCATCAATTTCTATGTTTCTATGTTTCTACCTCCTTCTGTTAGCTTATCAATTCATCCTCCTCCTTCTTCTTTCTTTTTTCCCTAATATATTAAGAACTGCTTTTCCACACCCTTGACCCCCTCCACAATACACAGTTATGTGCCTGCCTTTGCTTCTCTGACTGCCCTTTTGGTTTCCCTTGTGCTCATTGGATACTCTCTCGTTCTTCCTTCCCTTGTTTTCCTTGCACCTGGTGAAGGCCTTCTTTCTGACTCTCAGTGCTTTCCTGACCTTTCCAGAGAACCATATTGGTCTCTTGTAAATTTTTCTTTTGATTACCATTCTAATGCAATATTTTGTTGCCTTGAGCATGGCCCCCTTGATTGCCCCCCCATCTTTCATGAACATCCCTGATACAGTCCACTCCAACTAATTTGTCCTGGACTAGCTCCTTCATCTGATTGAAGGCTGCCCTTCTGAAATCTAGGACTTCAACCTTTCATGACAGCCAACTTGTCCCAACGGCCAGGTCAAACCACAATGAGTTGTGGTCATTGGACCCTAGTTGCTCCCCTGCCCTCACTCCTCCTACCACTTGCAACTTGGTGAGCACCATGTCAAGAATGGCAGCCTGCCTAGTGGGTTCCATAACTGGCTGCACCAGCAGGCAGTCCTGCAATGTATCCAGTAGGGCTTGACTTCTGGAGCTCCTGACTGCTGGAATGACCCAATCATATATAACAGGATTAGATCTCCCACCACCACCACCTCCCCCTTTGCCACTCCATCCCACTTTCTAGTTCTGCCCCTAGCTCCTCACCTCACTCTTCCCCCTGTCCTGGAGGGCTATAGATCACCCCATTCATAGCTTCTTGCTTGAGGATGCCATGAGCTGAACCCAAAGCAATTCCATTTCCTCATTACCTCCCCTGATGTTTCCATCCTCTACTGCCTCTATGGCCTCTCTGACATATAGGGCTACACTTCTTCCTTTACCTTTTCCTCTACCCTGTCTAAACATGGTGTATCCTGGGACTGCAACTGTGTTGGCTGTGCCATGTGCCCCTTAAAGCAAAGGGTGCAAGAACACATTAGATCTGTAATTAATGCTAGGATGGATACACCAGTTGGAGTCCAGTTTATTGAAAAACATGACTCAAATCCTAAGAACATAAAATGTGTGGGTATTGAACACATACCTGTCCAAATATATGGTCGTAGCAGAACAACTGCTAAAGAAAGAAAACTTTTGGATTTATACCCTTAAATCTGTCAAACCAAATAGACTTAAAGAGTGGTGAGACCTGAAACCACATTTATAACCCCCCCACCACCATTCTCCACATGTCTTCTAGATGTAGGCACGACCTTTTGCACATAGATTGACCTCCTGTTATTAAAGTCATTGCTCAATATATGTAAATGAAGGAAGAACTAATAATCAAATGCTCCTTAAACATTTTATTTTTATTTTAACTTTCACTCTTTTTTCTCTTACTACTTTCAGGAATTGACTTGGCTATACAGCTACCTTGGATAAGGTGTAGATTAACTCTATGAAGCCTGGAAATGTGCTCAGATCCACCAACTCTGAATACAGCACTAGCCTCCCCAGAAGGGGAAGGATCCAGATTCATTTCAATGCAGTGCAGTAACTGCTCATTGCTGTTTTTGTTTTAAACTTAGATTTGTGTATGTTTAGTGAGGCTGTTATTCCTTTGCTGTCTTTACATGGAATTGTTTTAGGTCTGTTGAAAATCTGAAACCTAGTTTGGTGTGCTTTTAGTGGTGCCGTTTTCCTTTGCTGTCTTTACTATGAATTGTTTTGGGGCTGTTGAAAATTTGAAACCTAGTTTGGTGTGCTTTTAGTGGTGCAGTTTTCCTTTGCTATCTTTACTTTGAATTGTTTTGGGGCTGTAGAAAATGTGAAACCTAGTTTGGTGTGCTTTTAGTGGTACTGTCTAGTCTTGTCTGTCTTACCCTGTAATTTGGGGAAGGGGTGCTAATTGTCTGACCTTTGGCCTAAGCTATGTGATAAATGGAGGTGGGGCTAAGTCAGATTTGAGGTAGCAGGTTGATTTTTGGCTTCTCAGAAGAGACCAGAAGGGGAAGGATCCAGATTCATTTCATTGCAGTGCAGTAACTGCTCATTGCTGTTTTTGTTTTAACTTAGATTTGTGTGCTTTTAGTTGTGCTGTTATTCCTTTGCTGTCTTTACTTGGAATTGTTTTGGGGCTGTTGAACATTTGAAATCTAGTTTATTGTGCTTTTAGGGGTGCTGTTTCCCTTTGCTGTCTTTATTTGGAATTGTTTTGGGGCTGTCGAAAGTTTGAAACCTAGTTTTGTGTACTTTTAGTGGTGCTGTTTTCCTTTGCTGTCTTTACTTGGAATTATTTGGGGCTGTTGAAAATTTAAAACCTAGATTTGTGTGCTTTTAGTGGTGCTGTTATTCCTTTGCTGTGTTTACTTGGAATTGTTTTGGGGCTGTTGAAAATGTGAAACCTAGTTTGGTGTGCTTTTAGTGGTGCTGTTATTCCTTTGCTGTCTTTACTTGGAATTGTTTTAGAGCTGTTGAAAATTTTAAATCTAGTTTGGTGTGATTTTAGTGGTGCTGTTATTCCTTTGCTGTCTTTACTTGCTGCAAATTGTTGCCCACCCTCCCTATCTCCAATTCTTAATTAAATGCCCTGTTAAATCTGATTGACAGGAGTCAAGCACAGGGAATAGCAGGGGTTGTGGAGTAGGAGGGGCATAAGGGTGAAGAAAGCCCACCTTCAGCACAAGTGTTTTGACTCATTTTTTTGTTTTCTTCTTTAGAAAAAGTATCTGAGGATCAGTGGCAGGATTTTCAGGACAGTAATTTAATAAACAGGGAACTAGAAGCAGAGCTTCAGTAGCAGACAACTATGGGAATAGCAGTATAAGTGCAGTACATTGTGGGTAGTGGTGCAATGCAGTGGATGTGGGGCAACCATATTCAGGCAGACCTTCTGGATACTGAGGTGCTGCCATATCTGCAAGCATCTCTCTGGACTGTTGGATGAGGTAGCCAGACTCAGAGTGGAAGTACATAGGGTCAGGAGTACCTTCGCCCCTATCCAGAGACCATCCAGTCCAATGCTGCTGCCTCAAAGGATGCCTAGAATAAGGATCACTTGAATGACGGTGAGCTCTGGGAGGGTTAGGGTGGTCAGGCACAGGCACATCCCAAATCCTATTCCACTCCAGGACTCATATGCCGTGTTGGCAAATGGGGACACCCAAACAGAGGTACTCAGAGAAGTGGAAGTGAAGGATGTGGAGGTCAACTGAGGAGGTGACCTCAGTGGGGAGAGCAGTGGACTCCAGAGGAGGAGGAAGCGAATCCTGATGGGGGACTCTATTGTAAGAGGGTTCCAGCTAGGAACACATGAAGGGGGAGGACAGGGAGGTGAGGTGCCTACCAGGTGCCATGGTGTGGAGGGATGGGAGGAAGATCCTGGGGATCACCGGGAAGGCAAGATGGGAGGGTAAGCTGGATGTCATTATCCACCTAGGTACTAATGACCTGGAGAAAGGGGAGCATAAGTAAGTTCAAGAAGAGTTTAGGAAATTGGGGAGGGGTCTCAAGCAAGTAGCTACATCTGTCACCTTCTTGAAAGTACTACCTGTGAGAGGCATGGGAGAGCACAGGGGTGCACACATCAGGAATTTTAACACATGATTGAAGAACTGGTGCTGTGAGGAAGGGTTTGGATTCATTGGTGACTGGGGTCTCATCTGGAGGGATGGGGGCTTGTTCAAGCCTGATGGCCTGCATTCGTCCTTGAGGGGAATCCAAACACTCAATGATAAGTTTAAATGCTACATGGACAAGCATTTAAACTAGTCAAGGGGGATGGCAAGCCAGCAAGATGGGTACCTAATTGCCCCTCCCATAGCTAGCATGGAACCAGTGAACAGAAGGAGGGGATATGTCTACAAAGCAATGTGCAAAAGATGGAGATAGGCACCCAAAGGGTGGATAGGCAGAAAGGTGGCAAAATTCAACAGGAGGGCAGACAGCAGGGAGAACCAGGGATAAAGGACAACCAGGGAGGGGGGCTTCAGTAGAACAGCTAAACAGTCCAGGGAGTTCACACCATGGAAAGTCATGTGTGCCAATGCCAGGAGCCTTAGCAACAAGATGGAAGATCTGGAGGCTACTGCGGTGCAGTCAGACCTGGACATTGTGGCCATCACAGACACCTGGTGTAATGATAACCATGACTGGGAGATGGTCATACCTGGCTTTAACATATTCAGAAGAGACAGAGCAGGCAGGAAGGGAGGAGGAGTGGCACTTTATGTGAAAGATGGCATAAAGGCCACAGAGATCCAGGAGGAACAAAATGGGGGAGAGATAGTGTGGGTTAAGCAGGAACCAAAAATGGGGTCAGCCATCCACACAGGGGTGGTCTACAGACCACCAGCCAAGAAGGAAGAGACAGATAGGGAGTTAATGCTAGCCATCCAAAGGATGGCAGACAAGGTGGAGGTGGTGTTGGTTGGAGACTTCAATATTCCAGATGTGGACTTGAGCCTCCCCGCAGCAGCATCAACCAGGAGCAGATTTATCCTAGACTCCCTTCAAGGTGCCTTCCTTAAGCAACTGTTCATGGAACCAACTCTGCAAAAGGCAATACTAGACCTTGTGTGCACAAATGAGGACAGTGTGAGAGTGATAACAGTGGGGGAGCACCTGGGGAACAATGACCACCAGTCAGTGTGGTTTGAAATCACAGAAAGGGCAGAACCAAACCACACAAAAATAAGTATCCTGGATTTTAGGAGGGCAGACTTTGGGGAAATGGGGACATGCTTGAATGAGGCACTAATGGGAATGGGGAGGGGATTGGGGTGGAGGAACAGTGGGTAATATTTAAAACAGGGATTACAAGAACAACAGAATTATGCATTACAGCAAGCAGATTAGCAAGGGGATAAGGAAGAGGAGGCCATTATGGTTTTCCAAGGAGGTAGCAGAGAAAGTGAAAGCTAGAAAGATTGCATTCAGGCAATACAAAAAGATGCAGGCAGAAGGGGATAGGGAGCAATACCATGAGAAGCAAAGGGAGGCAGGGTGGTCAGTAAGGGAAGCCAAAGCTCAGACAGAATAGCACATTGCAAAATCAGTGAGTAGAGGGGACAAAACCTTTTACAGGTACATAAGTGAAAAAAAGAAGGGCAAAGGGAGGGATAGTGATACTGAAGAGGGAGGACAGGGACCGCGTGGAGTATGACAACAGTAAAGCTGACATACTGAACAGACATTTTCTGCTCAGTCCTTACTGAGGAAGAGGAGGGTAATGGAACTGAAGGAAGAACAAGGAGTGGGAACGGCACAGAAATGAACACAAGCCCCTTTACATGGGAAAGGGTCCTAAAGGAACTGGAAAGAATAAGAGTCACCAAAGCAATGGGGCCAGATGGGGTGCACCCCAGGGTCCTAAAGGAACTAAGAGAGGTGGTGGCTGAACCTCTGGCAATCCTGTTTAGCCAATCACTGGAGACAGGGGAGGTACCCAAAGACTGGAGGACAGCAGATGTAGTCCCCTTATACAAAAGCGTGAACAAAAAGAAAACGGGAAACTACAGACCAGTCAGCCTGACCTCGGTAGTGGGGGAATTCATGGAAGCATTACTGAAGGAGAGACTGGTGGAACATCTGGTTCCCAACAGACTACAGGACACAAGGCAGCATGGTTTCACCAGGGGGAGGTCATGCCAGACCAGCCTAATTGAATTTTTCGACTGGATGACAAGAGAGGTGGATCAAGGGAGGGCAGTGGACATGGCCTATCTGGACTTCAGCAAGGGCTTTGACACTGTCCCACATAGAAGGCTATTAAACAAATTGGGGAGTATGGGAGTGGACAGGACAGTAGTGTGGTGGGTGGGTAATTGGCTGGGCAGCAGGACACAGAGGGTGGTGGTAAATGGCTGTCACTCCACAGAGGGAAGAGTGACCAGTGGGGTATCACAGAGATCAGTGCTGGGACTAGTGCTATTCAACGTCTTCATCAGTTACATTGCGCAGGACCTATAAGGCAGAATTTCCCTTTTCGCTAATGAAATAAAGCTCTATAACAGAGTGAACATGCCAGAGGGTGTAGACAGAATGAGAAGGGACCTGCAGAAGCTTGAAGAATGGTCAAGGGTTTTGCAGTTGAAATTCAACACAAAGAAGTGCAAGATAATGCATATGGGTCACAAAAACCCTGGAACATCATATCAGTTGGGGGGCTGAGGACAAAGCATGCACCAAGAAGGAAAGGGACTTTGAGATTATTATCTCTGATGACCTCAAGGTAGGGAAACAGTGTGACAAGGCAACAGATAAAGCAAATAGGATGCATAGGCAGGGGCATCACCAGAAGGAAAAGGGAGGTCATAAATACACTATACAAGACACTAGTGAGGCCCCAACTGGAGTACAGTTGACAGTTCTGGAGACCTTACCTATGTAGGGACATAGGGTATAGAAGATTCAGAGGCTGAAGGACTTGAATATGAACTCCCTGGAGGAGAGGAGGGAGACAGTGGATATAATAGAGACATGCAAGTACCTTACAGGGAGGAAAGTGGTGCAGGAATATACTATTTTCAGCAAAAAATATTTTCCAGGACTAGAGGGCATGGAATGGAATTAGAGGGAGGGTGATTCAGAGGAAATGTGAGGAAGAATTTCTTCACAGAAAGAGTGGTGGACAAGTGGAACACCCTGCTAGGGGAAGTGGTGGGGGCTGAAACAATCATGGGATTTAAGAATGCATGGGATAGACATAAGGGAATTCTGGAGGTCAGGGGAAAGGGGCAGCAGACTTCTAGAAAAACATAAAGAGAACTTACAAGCGCAAATGGGCAGACTGGGTGGGCATAGGCCCTTATCTGACAACAGCGTCTATGTATCTTTATATTCCTTACTGAGTTTGTGATACCAGTTTTTCTTTGTGCCAATCTCTGGGCATGTCTGTTTCCCCTTTTAAGTTAGATACTAAATATACTTAAAAACTGTGAACCCATTTACAAATGTAATCTTGTGCTAGCATTATATTAAGGGTAGCTAGTATGCTTTATTTTCTAATGGAACTCTGATGATTAGTCTCATAAATTTTGAAAGCAGACAGATACAAAAAATATTTAAGGTAATTGTAGTACTTACTTTATATCTGCTTATACATTTGTGCTTACAATTGTGTTTAACATTTACTTTTGCTAAAATGTAATTTTTACTATAAAACAACACATAGCAAGCCAAGGACTGTAAAACTACATCACAGTTTTGTAAAGGATCACTTTATGAATTAAATCTTTTTGTAAGGGAAGCTCTACACTGGGTATTGGAATTAAAATGCACCTCATATGCTTGTGTTTAAAGCCAATTGATTAATTGTAACCAGGTGTAATGAGTTAATTGTATAGTATTTAAATGTTGATGTGCACACACTAAAGCCACATCTCCTGAGGAAGGGTAATAGTACCTGAGGCGCTGGGGCAGAGGTTGGCTCCACATACACTGTTCTTGGTTGCTGTTTGGTGCTTGGAATAAAATACAATCTTTTGAATTCTCAAACTGCAGCAACTCATTTTCACTGGGATACTGAAAATGTAAGAACTCGACTGCAGTATATCTTAAACATTATGGGCCCAATTCTCAAATGCTGAACAAAGAAACAAGGTGCCTGCGTCAAGCAAAATGTTGCAAGTAGCACCATGCACCTAAACGCAAGCTAGACAGCATTCACAAATGCATGGTGCATCAAAGCAAGAACCGATGCATCAATCACCCCTTGACTCACCGCAGCGCCACATGCAGGCTAGCACCATGACACAGGGTGCATTGTGACATGGGCAAGGCATGCAGGATGCAGCAGTACACTTCACAAACCTGCTCCAAACAGGAAATGACAAATACCTGTTCGACCATTTAGAGCTGAACTAAGGGGACTTAGAAAAAGGAAAGGGAGAGGCAGGGGTAGTGTTACAGGACTGACACACAGGCAGGACTGCAGCAGGACAGAAACAGACATCCCATAGGATGTTTGCAACACTGGTCCTACTGGGCATATGGCTAGCTATCCTATGCCACAGACGTTGTGCCCACCAGAAAGCCCAACAGGGTGGCGCTGACAGTAGCCACAGGAACAGATGCAGCAGGTACACAGACAGCAACAATGCAGACACAGGAGGCATGCCATGTGAGTGTACCACCCACGCACCTCACACATGGAACTGACAGACGATCAGTGCATTGCATGATATCCGCTTGGCAAGGCAGCCATTGCACAGCTACTCCATGATCTGGAGGCAGACATGAGAAGAAGGACATGTAGAGGCCATGCCATACCAATACAGGGGAAGGTATGTGCAGCCCTATGTGTATTAGCCAGTTGTGGATTTCAGACACCAAGTGGTGACACAGTGGACATCTCACAGCCCTCTGTATCACATTGCCTGAGGGCATTCGTGGATGCCCTGGCTGTCAATCAAGCAGGGGTTCTACAATACAGCAGGATTCCCACTTGTGCTCAGTGCAATAGACTGCACATGTATTGCCATAAGGGCACTGCTGGAAGAACCAGACACCTATGTGAATCACAAGGGATACCATTCCATGAATGTACAAGTCATCTGGGACTGCAGGTGCTGTATACTGGATGTTGTGGCACAGTATCCTGGGTCCACACTTGATGCATATATCTACCGGAACAGCGGAGTGTGTGAGGCATTCCAGGATGGAACACTCACAGATGGCTGGCTGATAGGTAAGGCACACACATACACATAGAGGACAGGTGTACACGTGAAGCATGTGGATACAACAGTAACCTCCCCTTCCCCCACAGGTGACAGTGGATACCCACAACAGCCATGGCTGATAACACTGGTGAGAAGGCCCCAGAGTGCAGTGAAGTAATGCTACAATTATGCCCACACAATAACACGCAGCATGATAGAGCACACCTTCGGCATCCTCAAGATGAGGTTCCAGTGCCTCGGCAGATCAGGCAGTGCACTGCAGCACACACCAGTAATAGCTTGCAAAATCTTCATTGCATGTTGCGTGCTGCACAACATTGCACTCGACCACAGCATACCAATGCCACAGGAGGAACAAGCACCAGGCAATGATGGTGACACTGAGGAGGAGGAGGAGGAGGAGGAGGTGAGGCCAGCCATTGACAGGCGACAATGAGCCCAGCTACAACACAAACTGGCTGGACAATGCATGCGTGCAAACCTGATCATGTCACACTTTGGATGAGCACACATCATACGCAGTGTGCAAGGGCACAAGTACAACTACACCACCATGGTGTCCTGTAGGGCATGGACCACAGCACTGAGGTCATATGAAGGCCACACCCAATTATGTATGTAACCCACTACAGGGACATTGGGCAGCAATGCCATGGTGCTGCAGAGAACAACAAAACAGTGCCAAGTACTTGGGGACCATTGTGGAGTGGCCACACACTGCCAGTGGACCAGACCAGCTGCGGCAATACAGAGGTGTAGCTGCCTGTGCCTGCAGACAGGCAGTGGCAGCACTGTTGGCAAAAGAGGTACCCATTGACTGTGTGCAGACCCAAACAGCACATGACACCATGACACTGACAGCACCACACGTGGCCTGGTGGACGTCGCATGCATGTGAAACAGAGAGTGAGCAACGTATGTCTGATATGTTGAATGGCAGGGTATGATGTGTTGTGTGCCTGGCACAGCATTCAGTGCACCGGGCAGGCTATGCAGACAGCATGGGGTGATAACAGCACAACAGTGCCAACATGCCACACACACAGCATACCTGTGTTGGTGCCTATATGCAATGACACTGTGTGGTGGGTGCAATGAGCACTTCCGGTGGTGTTAACAGGGAGTAAAGTGGGTGGTGGGTGGCTGCACAAACCATGCAGCATGGCCCAAGGTGTGCCAAATGACCAGCCACTGTGCATCTGTGGCAGCAGGAAATTGATGGATAGTTGCATATCTATGCCGGCAGACCATGGTGGCACACAGTGGGAATGTGAGCAGACAGCCCCCCCGCACCAACACTGGAATGTGATGTGCAACAGACACAGGGTGAAGCTACACACCATGCAGCTGGTGCTGAAAGCACCCAGAAGACACAACCAGTGGCGATGCAGGGTGTGTGACGGCACATGGCCTACTGTGATGCATGCTGCATCACTATGCACCTGGGCTAGTTCACTACACGTGGTCCTCAAGACATATCTGCATGTGCTTGCACACCGCACAGATGGTGTGGACCCATACAGCAACACAAAGATGACCCATAACCAGGTGTACCATGCTGTTGTACCCCCTGCTGTCCAACGGCAGAGGACAATGTTTGCAGTGCACAGAGAGTGCGATGCCGATGCAGACGCAACATGTGTTACATGAGTGACATTGGTCAATGCACTGTGCATCACATGTGCTCTGAACAGCAGGAATTCAGGGACGTACAGGTCTCACACTGCACATGCTATAGCATGTGCTAGGCAAGCATTTGCACGTGCATTAGGCCAAACAGGACAGTGTAGCTCTAGCTACAGTAGGCACACACAGTGCATAGGCAGTCAGAGGACAGTTATATTTATTTATTTATTTATTTATGAGTTTAACCAGGAAGGCATACTGAGCAGGGTTGCTCGATTCCAGGTATCCCAGTAGCACACAAGAGGTGTTGGGGAACCAAGCAATGGAACACTGGAGCAGGGCACCAGACTTCTCAGATGATGAGACTGTGCTCCTCATAAGCCTGGCTGAGCAAAGCAATGGTCCAGGGCCTGTTCCCACAGGTGAGACAGCAATCCAGTTCCTTAGACAGACAAAGGGTGTGGTCCATTATTGGTACCAGGCTCCAGGCGGTGTCTGGTATCAGAAGGACCATGAGGCAGGTCAAGCATTGGTGGAATGAACTTGCCTGGAGAGAGGGTCAGCTCCTAGCCCTCCTGCAGAGGATGGCTCATGACGCAGATGTCCAGATGCAAGGAGGATGGCCAAGGCAGGCAGGCATGTATGTTACCACGCCTGCTACCGATACACAACAGACCACAGAGACCAAAGATGCACAGCTGTTAACTGATGATGTCATGCATTCTCATGATGCAGCAGGAGAGGTCAGCACCAGTGAAGGGCAGGAAAAGCCCATAAGACATGGACAGGGTGGAGAGGGACAAGGCCCACGCAATGCCCAGTGGCGCCAAGGTAAGTGTTCATCTGACATGCCATACATACATCATTGTAATGTACTGTGTAGGGCCAAACTTGCAGGAGGGAGACATGGCAGCAGCCTGGTGCTGTGTGTGTCTGTGGTGGTATATGGTCCAGTGATGCACACTAGTCTGCCAGATGTGTGTGCCTGTGGCCACAGGCCACACAGAGATACATAGATACATAGACAGTGTTGGCAGATAAGGGCCTATGGCCCACCCAGTCTGCCCATTTAAGTTTGTAAGTTCAGTTTATGTTTTCCAGGAAGTCTGTTGCCCCTTACCCCTGACCTCCAGAATTCCTTTATGTCTATCCCATGCATTCTTAAAACCCGTGATTGTTTCAGCCCCCACCACTTCCTCTGGCAGGGTGTTCCACTTGTCCACCACCCGTTCTGTGAAGAAATTCTTCCTCACGTTTCCTCTGAATCGTCCTCCCTCCAACTTCATCCCATGCCCTCTAGTCCTGGAACATCTTTTTCGCTTAAAAATAGTGCATTCCTGCACCTGTTCCTCCCTGTAAGATACTTGTATGTCTCTATCATATCCCTCTCCCTCCTCTCCTCCAGGGAGTACATGTTCAGTGCCTTCAACCTGTCCTCATGGACTTGTGATGCAATCCATGCACCATCTTTGTTGCCCTCCTCTGAACCTTCTCTACCCTGTCTATGTCCTTACGTGAGTAGGTCTCCAGAACTGCACAGTGTACTCCAGGTGCGGCCTCACTAGTGTCTTGTATGGTGGAATTATGACCTCCCTTTTCCTGCTGGTGATGCCCTGCCTATGCATCCCAGCATCCTATTTGCTTTACCTGCTGCCTTGTCACACTGTTTCCCTGCCTTGAGGTCATCAGAGATGATAACTCCAAGATCCCTTTCCTGCTTGGTGCATGCTATATCCTCACCCCCCAACTGATATATTGTGCCAGGGTTTTTGTGCCCCCATATGCATTATCTTGCACTTCCTTGCATTGAATTTCAACTGCCAAACCCCTGACCATTCTTCAAGTTTCTGCAGGTCCCTTCTCATTCTGTCTACACCCTCTGGTGTGTCTACTCTGTTACAGAGCTTTGTGTCATCAGCGAACAGTGAAATTCTGCCTTCTAGGTCCTGCGCAATGTCACTGTCAATGTCAATGTCAATGTCACATGCAGCTGCAGATAATGAGGAGGCTATCCACATCCTATGTTGTGCATACAGGCCACATGTCCCTCTGGCATCTTTGCAGCCACACACATGGGAGGACACATGGGCATGTCAGGCTGCAAGGGTGACACACAGGGTATGGTATGCATTCATAGGGATGGACTCTCTCAGACACTCGCTGCCATTCAGCGGTGCCATGCATGTGTCACACATGCACCATACCATGCTGTGACAGGCTACATGATGGTAAGGATGGTGTCATGTGCAGACAGCACATGTTGCAGCACACACACATAGGTACACAGCTGCAGGGCCATCACTGCCACCTGTGAATGTTGTTGAGGGGTTGGTCACATGCACTGTGTACACCATCGGGAGTTGGTGCCCCATACACAAATGGTGCATTTCACAGCTGTGGGGCATAACCCGTGGCACTGCATATCAAGGGCAAGTCACCCCTTGTGTATGCAGTCAGTGCAACACAAATTGTCTATGAACGTATAGGTGCACACTCGCATTGCATTTCCTCATAGTCTGTCACATTGTGCTGCACGTGCCACCACCAGTGTGCAGAGGGGACAGCAGGGCCATGATGCCCAGTGGTGTAGCCCTGAGCGAGTGATGCACCACCTGAAGAGGGGTGATGCAAGGGCCTATGCTGCCAGAATGAGTAGGATGGCCCAGGGTGGTCAGCAGAAAGCACAGCAGGAGGGTACAGAGGACAGTACAGAGGAAGAGGCAGCTCCAGTGGAACAGCAGCAACAACCTCCACACGTGGTGCCATCTAACAGTGATGAGGGCCAGTCCAACACTGATACCACAGTGGACATGACCTTGGAAAATGGCAATGTGTGTGTGTGGCTGGACAGGTGGAGGATGGCCAAGATCATGCTGGGGATGCCCTTGTGCATGGGGCCACGGGGTCTGCCCTCAAACCCAAACTTGTGCAGTCTGCGTGTGCTGATGGTGCATCACAGGACACAGATGCTGGGGGAATCGATGAAGAACAACCACAGCTGCCCACCCTCCGTGACTTTTCGCAGGGCCTCAGCATGCGCATTAGGCCCCTGGCACATCATATTTTGATGATGAACAATGATATGCATGACCTACTGGACTACCTTGAACACATTGGTGGACACTGACTGTTGGACAGGCTGAACGCTACATTGTCCAGGACAATATGTGCTACATGACAGTCGTGCCACGGACAGGGCACATACAGTAGCCCATACTCAGGTGTTCAATCATTTAGGTTGTGGCCAACACTGTGTACGGTGCTGCTAATTGTTGTGCTATTACATCTCTGTTGTTGTTTTTGTTGTTGTGCACACTACACTGTCTACCTATCCGTATGCCTTTCATGATGTTATAGTGTATTGCTTTGTTGTTCATAATACATTGTTGTCCATCATTCATACTGTGTCCATGTGTCATTCATGCATGTGCATGCCCTACATCTGCCTATGCTGTGTATTGTGCATTGTCAGGCAATGTGTGATTGCCAGCACAAATGGGCATACACAGGCCCTCACCTGGACACCAGAGATGGTTGACCTGCAACACGTGTCCTGCACTGCATGCCAGACTGGCAACATGCACCACAGGGCTCAGCAGTGTCACACTCTGTGCACAGTGTCAGATCACTGTATTCTGATGGGTGGGTGTGTCAACCAATATTGGGGTTCTCTTAGTTCCACAGTGGCTGTGGGTAAGCCAAACCACTAGTCGACAAGGTGGGACCCTACAGTTTGGGCCTGCATGTGTAGTGCATATCATGGTTCCAAACATGTGGTACACCATTTCATGTTGGGACTGTGTGGTGTAACACGGTATGGGGCATTGTGCAATGTCCACCCACCATCATGCAGTGTGCATCACAATCTGCCTGCTGTGGTGGCATGTCACATATCAGGTACTGTGTGTGAGTGTGCTGACAGTGGGATGGGTGGGGTACACCGTGTATGTGTGTGGAGGGGGGATGATTGACCAGCACTGGCCATGTACCTGGGTGTAGCAGCATGTCTGGAACTGTGGATGCACATGGTGCTGCATGTGCCATGGGCCAGACCTGTGGTGGTGTTCCCCATTGTGCTGTGTGCAACCTAATGGGCGACCAGGGCACAGGGGGATGTGGGAGGGTCACGACGTGTATGGTGGTTATCTGCAGTACAAGGGATGAAGGGGTGCAGTGTTAATGGGTACTGGTACAGTGGGGTTGGCATACTGGCACCATGTGTGCAGGTTGTGGTGTGTCTATACAGCATCACAATGTGTGATGCCACCACACGAACACTGAGTGTTGGTGGGGCCGTAGGCAGGTGCCTGCGGTTGTGTCTTGCTGGTGGTGACAGAGGCAGCCCCTGTTGGATGACACTCACTTTGGACAAGCCTATTTGTGGTTGACACCATCGCGCAGCTGTGGTGTGCTGTCTGGCCACAGTCAGGCATGCCCTAGCAATGGCTATTCTGCTGTGTGTGCATTGACAGAATGACCATGGCCTACAGGTCTGTGAGACTGGTGTGCATGTGTCTGTCCCGTGGGTGTGCACTGTGGATGTGCGCTACCTGTTGCATGCCATGTTGTACACACACATTTGCAGGCCACTGTTCCCAGGGCAGGCTGTGGTGGAGTGTAATGGCATGTGGTACGTGATATACAAGCTGGCAAGGGGATTACTGCTATGGTGTGATTAGTGGTGGCCTGCAGGCTGCAGACATGCATATATGTGTGTGTGTGTGTGTGTGTGTGTCCCCTGCCTTTGGTGGCATGTCCAGAATGGGGTCATGGACATGGGCACTGTACATGGGACATGAGGCCATAGTACATACACCACACGTACACATGGAACATGTGTGATACCATGTGTGGTGTGTGTTCAGGTGGGTGGCTGTGCTTATGGTGTGGTGTGGCTACGAACACCATTGCATGGTGGAGGACACTATCATCAAGGTTATTCCTCCTTGTCCACTGTACTGTACATGCTTGGCATGTTGTGTATTAACTATTTATGGGGGTAGTGAGGCTGCCCTTTACGGTTTACATTAGCTGATTTCCGCCTCTGTGCTGCACGTGGTGGCTGTGTTGCCGTGGTGCTGCTCTGCACTGCATCTTGCATTACGTCACTGTGCACATGTGTTCCTGGGGTGGCTGGATGTGCATGTACTATGTGCCTCTGTGACCACCTTGGCATCTCCAGCCTTGGTTGTTGCACTGCATCTGTCCCTGCCTCACAGCTGTTGTTTCCCCTCCGTCTGGTATGACTGGCTAATGCTGCTGTCTAAGCACTGGGTTCTGCTGCAGCTGTTCCCCGACTGGCTGTGTGCCCCTCACAGGCCATTCCAACTGCATCAGTGTGGCTTCTAATGCAGCCTCGACCCTGGGTTGTCTTGTGCTGTGCCGGCATCACTGCGGCAGTGGCTGTTGTCATGGCCATGGTTGGGGCCTGCTCTGTTGTGTTCTGTGTGTGGATGGCCTGCACCACAACACTACCTGACAGGTGAGCATCCTGCCCCCCATGCACCTCCTGTTCCACTATCTCTTCATGCCTGTCCACACCCTCAGTCATGTTCATGGGATTGTTGCCGTAGGTGTCCTCCATGGCGTGCCCATATGTGGCTCCTTGTTGTGTGTGCACCACTGTGCCATTTCCAGCTATACAAGCATCACTGTGTGCCATCAACCCTACCATGTTGTCAGTTGTGCCCACGTCTGTCATTAGTGGCATTGTCATCCTGCTGCAGTTTGCATATGGCTCCATGACAGCCATCCTTGTCACCCACCTCTCTGTCCTCTGGTCCAGCTGTGCATGCCCCATTCTGTATTGACGCTGTGGCCAGCTGTTGTCCTGTGATCATTGCAGGCTGTGCCATGCCATGTCTACTCTCACAGCTCTGCATCATATCCTGACCACCCCTGTGGGACACATGCTGAGTTTCACCTGCTGTGTGTTCTATACCATGCTGTTCATCACCTGCCCGTCTGCATTCCTGCCACCCAGTGGTTTCGGGCCAGGACTGTAGGACCACTAGCATGCTGGCTGCATGCTGTTGCATGCAACTTGCAATCTCCTGCAGTGCTGCAGCCATTGCTGTTGTTGCCTCCATCTGGGTTATGTGCAGCACAATGCTGTGTTCCATGACCGTGGTCTGCCTTTCTATGGCATCTGTCTGGTGCTGGATACACAGCCGTATGTCCTGAAGAAAAATTTCTGTCTGTGTGGTTTCACTTGCCCCTTCCTGTATCCCGTGTATCACGGCTGCATGGATATCTGCCACAGTCAGCTGCAGCTGGCCCATGTATGCCACAGTGGCATTTGTGTGGTGATGTATGCTGTCGCGTATCCTAAACAGCTCACGCTGTGCTGCCACCTGGATGAACATGACATCCTGGCAGTATCATGACAGGTCATCCCCAAGGTCTTCTTCTATTGGCAGTGGCATTGCACCTTGTTGGCCTGTCTCACCTGCACCTCCAGGTGTCCGTCCCATGGTGCTGTGTGCTTGGCCATCATGGTCACTGGCAGTGTGTGCACTGTCTGCCTGTCCTGCACCAGGTGTGGCATCCCCACTGTCATCTGTCTGCTCACTGTCTGATGTGGATCAATGGTGGACTGCTGTTGTGCCTGCAGGTGTAGTGTCCTCCATGGTGTTGCTACCATTGGATGGTGCAGCATTGCTGCCATTATCAAGTGCCTGTCCTTCTCCAGTGTCACTGTCTGTGTCACTCCTATGGCCCCTGGCTCACAAAACTGTTGCTGGCAGGTGACTGATGTTGTTCGTCATTGCTGTCACTGTCCCTATCTTGCTGTTCCATCCCATCGCTGTCACTGTCAGACACATCATGGTGCCATGGTGGTGTGGGCCACCTGACAGTGGCATGTTTTCCAGCCTGTGTACTCTGGTGTCATGCAGGGTGTACAGACACATGTCCAAGGTGGGTTTCATTTGGTCCACATGTCGTGGTATGTGTTCAATGTGTCAATGTATGTCCAGCTTGTGGTGACCAATGGAGGCGTCACCGCATGCATCCCATGCTTCTGCATGGTGGACTGGATCATCACCATATCCAACCATCCCTGCCACCCCCCCCCCCACTGGTGTCACTAACCATTGTGGGGCCTTGCATTGTGGGTCCCTATTGGCCATGCAGGGTGTCAGCCTCCACTGGTGGTGCCACAGTTGCTGACTGCATGGTGGTGTCACCCACCTCATGCATGCCATGTGCTTACCTTGTATGTGTTGCAGTTGGTACAGGTCCAGCTCTGTGTCACCCTGTATGCTGTGTGTGCTGAACTGTGCCAATACATGTTCCTCATGTCTGCTGAGGGGCCATGGTTGGGTGGGTCCTCTGCCTGTTGCCATTGTGCATCGCCTGCTGTGGGCTGTCTTCTCCTTCACATGTCGCTTGATGTCACAGTGCTGCTTTTGCAGCTCCCTCACACTACACCTGCATGGGGCCACTGCATTGACCACTCTGGCTACCTCGTCCCATGCTTCCTGCCACTGTGTCCATACCTTCTGGTCCCTTCCCCTTGACAGGAGAAGGTCCGCCTGTTGGGAGGCACATACATATCACATTCCTGCACTCTTATACATCATGCACTTGTGATATATTCACCCACATGCTCACCAACTGGGCCTCAATTGCATCCAGGAGGATGTCTGTCTCCTGGTCAGTGAAATAATTCTTCCTGGAGTGGCCAGTTTTTCTCCTCCATGATCCTGGTGTTGTCTGCCCCCTTTCTCCTTGCTGCATCTTCTGTGGCTCGGCCATGATTCTGTTCCTGCATGTTGATGCTGCATGCACCATGCGATCTGCCTACACTGTTTGTATGACACACCGTGCTTTCTTGCATCATGTGCACTGTGTTTGTTGCAAGGTGCATTTGTTGCTGAATTGGTTGCATGCCCACTGGCACAAGGTCCTTTTATACATGGCGTGTCTGATGCACCTTGCAATGCTCTTACACCTCTTTTGAGAATTGGGCCCAATAACTCTAACAGCTGCACATTAGTGCTTTATTTAGTCGCACTGTGGAGTGCACTCACCTGTTTGGAGTGTCTACTGTCAGGTCCCAGTTGTTATTCTCTGTGGCTCAGGTTTCTGTGATGGTTACCAGATCCATCTCAGTTTCTGCCACCATTGCCTGGAGCTCCATAATTTTATTTCCCAGATATGTGGCATTAAGGCAGACCCCTCTCCATCTTTCTTCTGATCTCTTGCTTTTTCCCTATTCCTTCTCCCTTATTCTTCCCTAGTCTCCTTAATTTTTTATTTTTCATGCTGAATGTAGGCTTTGTCAGTCCTCCCTAATTGGACTCTTCCCCTAACCTAATTTTGAACTTCAACCTTACTGTTACCCACCTTGTTGCTACTAGTCCCCTATTCAGGGGGAGCCCTAGCTAGGTCCTTCACCTGCTCTTCCTTCTCAGTGGTTCCCCTAGCCTCCATCTTCCCCATAGTCAGTTTAACTGTCAAGTGTAAATGTTAAACTTCTACTGCACAGCACTGGCCCCCTCTCATATCAGGTGAAGGCCATCACCCTTGAAGATCCTCCTGTCCCAGTTGCTCTTCCAGTCCCCCACAAAGCGGGCACCCCTCCTCCTGACACTATCCCTTCAACCTCCATTAAACTCTTCAGTCTCTTTCTTCTTAACTCTGTCATACCCATTCCTCTTATTCCACACAGGGAGGACCTCAGAGAAGGCCATGGAAGCTGAGTGTGCCTTCAGTTTGTACCCCAGCCTCTTAAAGTTCTGCTTCACTGCTTCCACAGACTGGGTTGCCAGATCATTGGTACACTAGTGTACTAGTACCCCCACCTCCTTCTCCACCATCCTCCATATCCTATCTAAATCCCTGATGACTGATGCACCAGGAAGGCACCTGACCATTTCACCCCTACGCACCACTCTCTGTACTCCCCTAATCATTGAGTCCCCAATCAGTAAGACTCACCTTGCTGACTTCCTCCTGTTCACCTCCTTTGAGTGCCACCAAGTCATCCTACCCATTTCCTTCAGCAGGCTTACAGTCCTCCCCCCCCATGGAGTCAGGCACCTGAGGCTCCTTTAGGGGTGCAAAGCAATTTTCTGTCTGAATGGTGTGAAATTTGTTGAACCCCTTGTGGCTGCCCCTGCCACTGGGGGTTGGGGGGTGGACCCCACCTAAACCATCGCTGCAGCTGAGATATCTTGTCTCTTGCTGCCAACAGCTGAACATGAAGCTTTGCACCGAGGGTGTGTACAAAAAATCCGTAACACTACAGTTGCATAGCCTTTATTTTTTTATAATTACTGGTGCAGAGAGTTTTTTTTTCCTTCAGCACTTAAAACAAGAGGGAGACAGTGGCAGAGTGAATGTGAAGCAGTTCTGTCAGAAACACACACACACACACACACACACACACACACACACACACACACACACACACACCACTGTCTCTCTCTGTCTGTCTCTTTCTCCACTACAGACATTTTTTTTTTTTTTTTTTTTTAGTTTTTGTTTTTTTTTTAAAGATGCTCTGCAGAACCAGCACAGGAAGCAGACTAGGTAGACAGCAGTCAGTGAGGCAGGATCTGTTCTCGATCAGACTGGCTGTCTTCTGACATCCCGACTGAAGTGTAAGAATAGCAGGATCAACCAGATGATTTTTTTGTTGTAAAAGGCAGGAGCAACAAAATAAACAGTAAAAAAAAATAAATAAATAACTTACATGTGAGGAGGGCGAGAGGCAATCGATCAGTGTGGGTGAGCAGTGCTGGTTCTCAGAAATGTAGAATTGGAGCCACTATATTTCTAGATGTGTTCAACCCACGCAAAGACTAAGGGCCAATCAGGTGGTGCACCACAAATGACTGATGCTCAAGGACACTGCTACAAAAAGAAAATTTTGAGAAACACCAAAATAACTGGCTTTCCGGTTATTACGGCATTTGAAAGAGACCTATAAACCATGAAATCATGTGGATAAGGGGGTCACCAGTAATTATAATTATGTATATTTGTATTAAAGATATGCATGCATATATATGTAGTATATATATATATATATATATATATATATATATATATATATATATGTTGATTGCAAAAAACTGCATTAATGCTCTAGTTAGTGATAAAGCCACAAAAGTAGGGAAATGTGGTGTTAGAATATTTAAACCTAACACCCCACACCCACCCTGCACACACCAACAGATGTTGGTGGTGTGCTTTGGGGTCATCAGTCCCAGCACTCACCCCATTCCATAAGCAAATAAGCTGAAATGGGCACAGTATAGGAGAATGGGGTGAGCATTAGGGCCACAACCCCAAGGCACACCCCCAAAGTTTGTTGGTGTGTGCAGGGTGGGTGTGGGGTGTTAGCTTTGAATAATCTAATGCCACATTTCTCTACTTTTGTGACTTTATCCATAACTAGAGCATTAAAGCATTTTTTTGCAATTTATTTCCTTACTTTTTGAGATAGTATAATCATATCTTTATTTGCCTATGTGAGCCATCCCTCCATAGATGCATATATGTAGGTAGCTGTCCCTGTGCTTCCATTTATAAGACAACAGTAAACAAATTTAAAGACCTATTTAATAGTTCACTAGAGTCAGGCGTGGTACCGCAGGACTGGAGAACAACACATGTAGTGCCCCTCCACAAAAGTGGTCCTAAGAATGACCCAGGGAATTACAGACCACTCAGTATGACTGCCATTGTGGGCAGTCTCATGGAGACCACACTAAAGAAAAGGTTGGTGGAATATCTAGAGGAGCATGGTCTCCAGGATGCAAGGCAGCATGGGTTCATGGGGGAGAGATCATATCAAATGAATCTGATTGACTTCTTTGACTGTGTCACTAAGACAGTACACAGGGGCCAATCGGTAGACATCCTCTATCTTGATTTCAGCAAGGCCTTTGACTCTGTGCCTCACAAAAGGTTGATCAGGAAGTTGGTGGATCTTGGAGTTGGGGAAAAGATGACCAGATGCATGGAAAACTGGCTGAGGGACAGAACCCAGAGGGTGGTTGTGGGGGAGAGTTATCTGGTACTGGAGAGGTAACCAGTGGGGTCCCACAGGGCTCTGTGCTGGAGCCGGTGTTGTTCAATGTCTTCATCAATGACTTTGGAGATGGCATTAAGGGCAAAATGTGCCTATTTGTGGATGACACCAAGCTCTGCGGGACAGTGGACACAGCTAAAGGGAGATTGGAGCTACAGGAAGATCTGTAAAAGCTAGGGAGGTGGTTCAGGATCTGGCAGCTTGGCTTCAATGCCAAGAAATGCAAAGTTATACATATTGGAGCCAAGAATCCCAGGACAGAGTACTACCTGGGTGGTATCTGAGTATCTGCATCAGAGGAGGAGAAGGACCTGGGAGTGATGATCACTAGTGACCTGAAGTACTCCACGCAATGCAAGAAAACAGCAGCAAAGGCAAACAAGATGCTGGGATGCATATCTAGGGGGATCAGTAGTAGAAGAGAGGAGATTATACTGCCCATGTATAGGTCACTGGTAAGGCCGCATCTAGAGTATGGAGTTCAATAGTAGTGCCCACACCTCAAAAAGGACATTAACCTGCTGAAGAAGGTCCAGAGGAGGACTTCAAAGATGATAGTGGGTCAGAAGGGAAAGGCATACAAGGAGAGGTTGAGGGAACTCAACATGTACTCCCTAGAAGACAGGACAGAGAGAGAGGGGACATGATTGGGACCTTCAAGTACAGTACAAGTCACATTAAACTGTCCTACCAATGAGTTGGTTTAGCATTTTTTTTTACAATTGGAGATGAACTGGCAACTCATATTGCAATGTTTTTTAGTGCTTAACCAGCTCAAAGCAATGTTTGTAAAATATTTTTGCAGCTCGGTTGGAAGGCATCTGTACTTCAGTCACAATACTATGCAAAACTGAATTTTGTTTCTTACAAAACAGTTTGTGCAGAGCTTTGTATTGGATTTAGCAACACTTATGCAACTCAGTCAGAAATGCTAAAACAACTCATTGGAGGAGCAGTTTAATGTGACTTGTACTGTACTTGAAAGGGATAAATAAGATTGATAAGGACAGTCTCTTTAAGCTGAGTGGCAACCATAACACTAGGAGACACAGTCTTAAGCTGGAGGGTGGGAGGTTTAGGATGGATTTCAGGAAGCACTTCCTCTGCAGAGAATCAGAAGCCCTCTCGTTACTTACACAAAATTAGTCTTCTAGAACAGTCACTCTCTGCTACATCCCTTCCCCCAGACTCTTTGTGGTCTTTGATGTCTCTCAGAGATAAACATTCCTTCTTGTTGCAGGAAAAAGCAGAATATACTATACTATACTAAAAACCCAGTATAAATACATAGAACAAGGTAAAAAGGTGGGATGGTTGCTTGCTGTCGAGCTGCAGAAATTGGAAGTTTCAAGAATTATCTCCTCCATCTCAGCTTCAGATGGCCGCATTAAGACATTCCCTAGAGAAATAGCACTAGCCTTTAAACAATTTTATTCTACGCTATATAGACAATGCTTAGCTCCCCCGAGTATGGATGAGATATTTACATATTTAAACTCCGTACCCCTACCCTGTCTTTCAGAGCAACATCAAGCATTTCTTTCAGTCCCCATCTCTACTGCAGAAATAGAATCTGCTATAAACAGTTTGGCCCTTGACAAATGTCCTGGACCCGACGGTCTTCTCTCGAACTTTTATAAACTTTTTCTCAAAGATTTAGCTCCTTTCTTGCTCCGTCTGTATCACTTCATGACTTCTTCAGATTCATTGGACCCTTCCATGCTGGAAGCTACTATAGTTCTTCTTCTCAAGCCAGACAAACCACCTAATCAGCCTGTGAGCTACCATCCTATCTACTTAATGAATTACGATATTAAAATTCTAGCCAAGATATTAGCCAAAATAATTGAGACGGTTTGGTTATGCCTTCTCAGTCCAGAACAGGTGAGCTTTGTCTCTGGGAGGTCCTTAGCAGATCACCTTCACTAGATATCTCATTTATTTCAGGTAGCTAACTCCTCCTTTTCCCCCATGGCTCTGATTTCTCTCGACACCGAGAAGGCTTTTGATAGAGTTGACTGGTCTTTCCTTTGGTCAACCCTACAGAAACTGAGCTTCCTTCTCTCTTTTATACAGTGAGTTAAAGTGCTTTACTCTTTCCCTACAGCCAAAATTCATTGTAATTGGGGTCTTCACCTCCTCCTCTTTCCCCCTATATACTGGTACCCGACAGGGCTGTCTTCTCTCTCCCTTTCTCTTTAACCTGTATCTTGAACCACTTATCAGACATCTTAAGTCTGACCCTACTATTCAGGGCATTTCTGTTGGCAATCTAACTCTGTCTCTCTCTCTCTGTTTATGCTGATGACATTTTACTTCACCTTTCAAATCCTGTATCTTCTCTCACTGTAGCCTTAAGGACAATTGAGCAATTTGGCCATTACTCCAACCGTAAATTGCATCTCAGTAAAACAGAAATATACCCTCTCAACCACCTAGTGTATAGTCAAGATTTTATTCCCCTTAGTATGAAGTGGTCCCCCAATAGTATTAAATACCTTGGCATTCATTTAACTAATGATTCATCTCTGTCTAGGAAATTGAATCTGGAAGACCTTCTAAACATAATACAACAAGATCTGATATGCTGGAAGAGCCTTCCAATTTCCTTATGGGGTAGAAGAGGTCATCTCAATGAAGACAGTGGACAGCTTTAACAGAGGCTGGGATAGGCATAGGGGAAAGTAAGGATCATCGGTAGGGAGGGAGGATGAGAGGAGTGGGAAGGGAGGGCAGGACCATTAGCTCAAACTGTGGACCCTGCAATACATACAGACTTGATAGACCAAATGGCTTTTCTTCTGTTGGCTTCTTCATATGTTCATATGTTTGTAAATTATCAGCATAGCCATCTTATTAGCCCACCTCATGTGCTCAGTACAGAAAATGTTCAAATCCCTGCCAAAACATAATTCTTTGCAACTGCAGTGCAATTCTGTGCTAAAGGTGCAAAAACACATTTTGGCCAGTATTTGAAAAATAACAGCTGTGACATACTTGAGGTGGGGTAATAAGATGGCTATGTTGAAAATCTGGGGTGAAAATGCTTTCCTATATCAGCTGGTGGCTGACCAAACAAGGGATGGTCACACCTGGATGTGGTCCTGTTGGACTGCGACCTGGTTAGGAACCTAGTTGTGGGGGACACACCGGCAGGGAGTGATCATGCCATGGTTTGGTTTAAAGTAGACCTGGGGGAAGGGGAAAATCGCACTAAAATGGTAGTGGTTGACTTCAGGGGAGCAGACTTTGAGGGTATGGTGGGGATTCTCAAAAGGCATTTGGAGGGGATCAGACAGGACAAGGACACAGAGAGCACATGGGAAATTATTAAAAGAGGGCTCCTGAAAGCCACCAATGCCTGCATGAAGGTCTGACACAAATTTGGTAGTGCAAGAAAGCTGAGCTGGTGGACCAGGGAGGTTCAGGAGGTGGTGAGGAAGAGAAGAGCAACTTATAGGAAATATAAGTGCTCATGAGTGTGTGTGGACAGGGAGGAATACAACAGGATATCCAAAAAGGTAACCAAGGTGGTGAGATCGTCCAAGGCATAGACAGAGCAGAGGTTGGCACAGAGGGTCAGAAATGGGGAAAAGGGGGTCTTTAGGCATATTAGGGAAAGGTGGAAAGTGAAGGGGCAGATTAGCAGGCTGAGGTCAGGAGGTGGGTGGGCCGAGGAGGCCAGAGAGCAGGTGGAGGTACTTAACAAATGCTTTGCCTCAGTCTTTACAAGAGATGATGGAGGGCCAACACCATACGGGAGAGGAGGACTAGGAATGAGGAAGGGGGGAACTCTCTGACGTTGAAATTCCTGCTGGAATGGTGAGGGAGGCCCTTAAGTCCCTGAGAATGGATAAGGTGCCGGGTCCGGATGGCCTTCATCCCAGTGTAGAAGCATGAGATTCAATGACAGACAACCAGACATTAAGTATAGTGCATACAAAATGCAATAAATGCATTTGTCAATTTATTTGCAAAATTTGCAAAAAATTAAAAAATAAACTTGATATTTACAGATAGAAAAAGGTGTTAGTCCATCACACCATAAGACATCAGGAAATACTTTCTTCTTGAGACTCCTGTCCTTCCTCTGTATATACAATATAGAAACACAGAATTTGACGGCAGATAAGGACTGCTTGGCCCACCCAGTCTGCCCATTTCCCCTGCCTACTGGATAAGCTGCAGATCCTAGTTAACCAGCAGCCTACTTCTTCCTACCCCCATCCCCTAGAATTGCCTTATGACTGTCCCATGCATGCTTGAATTCAACCACTGTTTTTGACTCCACAACCTCCTCCGGAAGGCCGTTCCATGCATCCACAACCCTCTCTGTGAAAAAATACTTTATTAAATTACCTCTGAGCCGCCCCCACCTCTATCTTCAAATTGTGCCCCCTTGTTCTTGCATACCTCTTTTTTTGATCCTTTCAAGTGTGTAAGCTCTCACACTACCTCCTTCTTACTCTGTGGTCAGAAGCTACTGAACCACCTATATATCTTTAGCCACCTAGTGGAGGGTTTTATAGCAATCCCAGGGGTGACATCACAGTCAGGTGACCACTTAATTAACCAAATAGACCTTCTACTTGGTTCTACCTAAGGATACATTGAATATGTTCTATCCACTGGTTATCAACAGGCATTATGTACATCCTTTTTAAAACACGTACTGAGATTTGTAGTTTAGGACCAGCTAGAACCTTAATTATTGGAACTTTACATTATTAGGAGTTTAGCTTCTCCCACTGGTAGTGACCTCATACCTCCAGGTTACTATAAAACACCAGTCAGTTCATGGGCTGCCAGCCCTTTAGTAGGACCTTCTGAAATTCAAGGCTTCTGGTGATTACATTTTATTTACTTCTATTTCTTATAACACACAGGAATCTCCAAGTTGGCCTGGGGAAGAGAAGATGAGGGGTGCGATCCCTATCTTCTTTTTCCTGCCAGCCCAGGAGACCTGGCATTATTGTACTGCAAGAAAGAAACTGCTGATATCTTTATTTAAATCATAGTAGCTTCCAAAGAATGAATATGAGTCCAAGTGACATCTTCTCTAAAGCAGGACTCTACTACTTCCTAAGAGCCCTTATGTAAAAATACCCTTTAGTTTTCACTAATCTGATGGCTGAAATGTCAGCCATCTGCAAAACATTTCATGTTGGCCCTTTCTTAAATGACAGCCCCAGTTACAACATTTCTGGGGCTGTACCACACAATATTGTATTTCTGTATTTAGGGACACTACGGGACTTACTGTCTATCTGCCCGTGGTGTCTCTGAGTCTGCTAAGCATTTGGGCAGCACTTCCACTTTGATCGGAGCATTATTCTGCTCCGATCCTTCTCTTTCAGCCGTGTGGCAAGTCCGGGTGCTTCAGAGCATCATTCTGCTCTGAAATAAGAGTTTTAAGTGGCCTCTTTCTCTATAGCTGCAACAGGCAGCTAGCGGCTGAAGGAAACACACACTCAGCTCCTCTAAATACTTTCTTTATTACCGCAACATGCGGTTGCTTAAAATTATGAAGCCCAACCTTGGGCTCCACCTAAGTCACACCCTGAGACATGTACTTTTCTGCAAGGGCTCAGCACTCCACTTTTCAACAAGGGGCACCAGTACTACAGTGCTTAAGCGTTAAATAAACCAGGGCACCTTTCATACATGGGCACTGTAGTTAACAGTGCACTGCTTGGGCTCTAATATGTGCACAGGCCAGAGACTGGGACTAAAAGTATAAAGGGATAGTAAAGGATTTTTATAAGAAATGTCAGGTTGGTCACCCTGACATGAAATGACAGAAAAAGTGAAGTGAAATAAGAAGATAGACAAGAATGAAAAGAATGAGGAAAGGGGATGCACATATGTTTTTCACTGGTTATATTCTCCAACAGGGGCACCCTGTTACACCAAGGGTGCTGAAGGAGATGGCAGATGTCCTTGCTGCACCTCTGGTGGATCTTTTTAACTCCACTCTTCAGTCAGGTTGGGTGCCTCAGGATTGGAGAATGGCTCATGTTATGCCTATTCACAAAAGTGTCTCACTGGAGGAGCTGGGCAACTACAGGCCTGTCAGCCTGACATCGGTGGTGGGCAAGATGATGGAGCCCATCTTGAAAGAGAGGTTGGAGGTGTTTCTGGAGACACAGGGCCATCTGGATGACCATCTACTTGGCTTCAGTCAGGGCAGATCGTGTCAGATTAACCTTGTGGAGTTCTACAATTGGGTGACAAAGGCACTGAACCAGGGAAGGCCAGCGGATATCCTCTTTCTGGACTTCTGCAAGGTATTTGACTCAGTGCCACACTCAGGATTGCTGGACAAGCTGGAGGGCTGGGGGAAAAGGAGGTGGGGGAAAGGATGGTGAGGTGATAGGGAACTGGCTCACTAGGAGATTTCAGCAGGTGGTGGTGGGGAGGTGGTATCATCTCCTAGGAGGGTCATTAGCGAGGTCCCACAAGGGTTGGTGTTGGAACCACTCCTGTTTAATGCTTACATCTCAGCCATTAGGGAAGGTATCAGGAGTGAGGTGAGCCTCTTTGCTGATGACTCGAAGCTGGGGGGGATATTGGACAGGGAGGAGAGTAGAAGAGTCATACAGGGGGACCTGGAGACTCTGGAGAGGTGGTTGTACACTTGGAAACTGTGGTCTAATGCCAAGAAATGCAGTGTTCTCCACTTGGGGCTTATGAACTCTGTTCATGAGTACTTTTTGGGTGGGGAGAAACTGCAGGTTTTGGGAGGGGAAAGGATCTTGGGGTGGTCGTGGATGCCAAAATGGATAATTCTGAGCAGTGTAGGAGGGCTGCAGCTAAAGCAAATAAAATGTTCAGGTGCATTGCCAGGGAGATAACCTCAAGGAGACAGGAGGTACTGCTCCCTCTGCATAATTGCCTGCTTAGACCGTACCTCAAGTACTGCATGCAGTTTTGGCACCCGTACTTGAATAAGACATTTCACTTCTGGAGAGGGTCCAGAAGAGGGCAACCAGGATGATACAAGGTCTAGCGGAAAGATCTTGATGAGCTGAACATGTACTCCCCGGAGGAGAGGAGGGACAGGGGGATATGATCGAGATCTTTAAATATCTAAAGAGAATGAACAAGGTCAGCCTAGATAGGATGTTTCAGCTGAGGGAGGAAGGGGCCACCAGTGGGCATTCCATGAGGCTGGTTGGTGGGAGGCTCAGGTGGGAGGCTAGGAGACACTACTTTACCGAGAGGGCGGTGGACCCATGGAATGTACTGCCTGCGGAACTGGTGGCTGTTGATACAGTGGAGGGATTCAAGAGGGGCTGGGACAGGTATAAGGGTAAGGTAAAGCTGAGGAATGCCAGATCTGGAGGTGTAATTCTGATGGGGGATGGGGTCAGGGAGATTTACGGAGGAGGCGGGGGGGGAAGCAACGGTGTTCTGACCAGGTGCTGATTTTTGAGCAGACTTGATAGACCTTTAAGCCTACTCTGCTGGCATCTTAGTATGTTAGTATGTAAAATATTGATCATTTTCAAAGTTATGAGCATGCATAGCGAAATTGCAATGAATGGTCATAGAGTTGCATTGTTGACATATTTTGACCCCAAATTTTCAGCATAGCTATCTTATTACACCACCTCATGTACCCGGTACAGAAAATGTTTTAATCCCCACCAAAACATAATTCTGCTCAACTGCAATGCCGCTCTCCCCCAGGTGCAAAAAAAACATTTTGGGCAGGATTTGAAAAATGACAGTTGTGACATACATGAGGTGGGGTAATAAGCTATGTTGAAAATATGGGGTTAAAACATTTAACATTTCCAAAGTTATGAGCAGGCATGGCGAAATTGCAATGAATGGTCAGAACTTTGGCATTTTTTCATATTTTGACCCCGAATTTTCAACATGTTCTTCTTATGACCTCACCTCAAAAACCCTACAGCTGCAAATTTTCAAATCCATGACAAAACACTATTCCACACCACAGGTGTAAAAACACATTTTGGACAGGATGTGAAAAAAATGACAGCTGTACTGTTCATGAGGTGGTGTGAAAAATTGACTATGTAGAAAATTGGAGTCAAAATATTGAAAATTACCAAAGTTCTGCACGTGTGTAGGAAATTTTCAATGACCGCACCTAACTCGACCATGTTTAGGAATTTTTTCACCAAATTTTCAACATGATTTTTGTGGGACCCCACTTCAGGAACACTCATGGTGAAATTTCGTTATTCCCTCCCAAATGGTGATTTCTAGCACTGACCGCAAAATCACCTTCTGGGCCCAATTAATGAAACGACAGTTGCAGTTTTCATGAGATGGGTTCCCAAAAAGGACATGTTGAAAATCTGGGGCAAAAAAAAAATCCCAAAAATGGTAAAGATGTCAACATAAGTTCAAAATGCCACTGAAATACAGTATGCAGCACTTACCTTGATTCCTCAGTTCATGGTTTGACTTTGAAGAGTGCAGACTTGTCCTGGTCCACAGAACGTGACAGCATTCAACCTCTGATGGTAAGTATAGGGTAAGGGGGTGTGGGGTAATGGATGTTCAGGAGGAGGGGAGGGTTGGGATGACGAGGGACCGTTTCCTTTTTTCAGGTTAAAAAAAGACATCAGGGGACTGTTTTCTTTTTTAGGTGACAAATAATATTGTAACAGTATTTGGGGACACTGGGAGTGGGATCCCCAGTGTCCCACACTGCTGGTGGGAGGTAAACAAATATTAACAGTATTTGGGGACACTGGGAGTGGGCTCCCCAGTGTTACACACTGCTGGGGGGGACTTGTGGATGCTGACACAGGGATTGGGCTCCCTGATGTCGGCAGTTATTATTAGAACAATGGCGGGCGGGGAGGGGCATCTGACACGGGGTGGGGATCCCAGTGTCAGATTATTATCAATAGAAAAAGATAAATAAGGGGATGGTGATCGGGGGTTGGGGGGTGCCACTATACACCAGGGAAAAGGGCAGCTTATAGACTGAATCTGCAACCGGCAGCACGAGTTCCAACTGCGGCTGCAGAAGTCAAGAAAGTCCCGCTGTTCTCATACAGAGAACGCGGGAATGCACTCCTTTAGCTAAGCTGGGCACCCAGAATTTAGGGTGCCCAGTAAACATATATGTGGGTACAATATTTATAAACAAACATCAGAATCTAGCTAAACGTGTCCTGTTTAGCTAGGTTCTGATGTTTGTTTATTAAAATGATGCCATTTGTGTGTTTTTTCCACGTTTGTCAGTTTGTGGAAGAAATCAATAAGATGGTGGTTGGCATGGCACCACAAATGTTGGTGCCCTGCCAGTGCAGTGGCGTGAAACCAAAACCGAGCATTTGTGGCATCAAATATTTATTTTTGCACAAAACGTTATCTCATAACCCCTACTGCGTATACGCAAGTTGGAAAACATTAAAATTTAAAGTCTTATAACTCTGGAACCCCTTGAAATTTTTTCACCAGACCTGTCAAATGCACTACCTTGGGACATGACACATGTCCCCTGCAAGTTTGGGGCAATAATTCCTTTCAATGTAGGTGAGAGCAAAAAATACAATGTTAAGTAGTGTAAAAAAAAACTTTTTATTCTAGAAATGACAAGTGTATCTTAGAAACTGCTCAAGTTGCCATCACAAAAATGTCCACATATCAAGACCCTGCCTCTTAAACAACACATACAAAATTACAGCTCATTTCGTCAAAGGGAGCCAAAAATATTAATGTGCAAAATTTGAAGTTTAACATTAAACAGGCTACTCAACCCTAACTATAGGAGTGCTATCGCGCCTATATATGTAACAGCCATTTGACTCATCTAGGCTGCTCCGGGGCCCTTGGGTCAACTCGGTCTACACCTCCAAGGGGGCCGGCCTAGGTAGTGGTTAGCAAGTATGGCGTGGTGCATCCTACCAGGGTAAGTGGCAGGGGATACCTGTGGACAAAGAACAGGTTACCACCCCCCAGGAAAATACGAAAGCTGCCCATCAGAACACTTTCCACATACAAAAATGTCCTGTTCAGCACAAAACTGGTCAAACAATTCCTGCATAAAACTAGACCCTCCAGGAGTCGTCACTCCCTACCATGCCTATCATGCCTCGTATTGCTTCCATTGTTACTTCTCATCCTGGCAGGAGACATTGAGCTTAACCCTGGCCCCCCAATCTCCTCATTTCTCCTCTAACTTCTCCACCCCCCCAGCTGGCTACCCACCGAAGGTTTGAAAGTGGCCCACCTAAATATTCATAGCTTCATGCCAAACCTAGCAGAATTTACTGCTTGGGTAGGTCACTATAATCCAGTCATCCTGGGTTTTACCGAAACATAGTTGAAGCCCACTACCCCTGACTCTGCGTGTGCTTTTCCTGGTTTTAACCTTATCAGGCTTGACTGTGCTGGGAAAAATGAAGGGAAGGGTTACTGATCTATTACAAAAATCACCTAAACATATCTACTATACCCCACCAGCTTCCCTCCTTGCCCTCATGTGAGTTCCTTCATGTACTTCTTTTGCTAGGTAATACAAAAAAGCTGCATTTAGTTTGCATATACAATCCTCCCAAGGGTGGTGTGCAAGGGTTAATATACCTCCTTGACTCCATAACTCTTACGGTCTGTGAGAACGAGTTGCTGCTACTAGGTGACCGTAACCTCAATTGGTTAGGGGTCGACACCAGACAATATGAGCTCCTGCTGGCTGGACTCTCCCTCTCTCAACTAATCTGTGAGCATACCAGGCTTTCGACAATGAGGGGAAAGTACTCTCCTTGATTGGGTGATGTCTAACAGACCAGAGAGGGTGGTCTACTCTGGTACATTCCTGGACTCGATCTTGGATCAAACGCCAGTCTTCTGTGTCTGGAAGATCTCCCCTCTGAGGATTCCATACAAAATCCTCTTTTTGAGGGATTTCTCCAAATTTAACTTGGAATACTTCCAGGCTGACCTGGGACTTACAGATTGGTCCTTAGTATTTGATTCTCCTGACACTTCTACTACCCTAAACAACTTTCTTGCCATTTTTCTGCCCTGCAAGACAAACATGCCCCTTTTATTAAAAGGAGAGTAAGGGGTACTGTTATAAAATGGCTCCGTGGTAGCCTACTTACCCTTATGAGATCTAGGGATAAATGCTGGGCTAGGTTCAAGGCCTCGCGTGACATATCTATGTACCAGGAATACAGATGTCTCAGAAATGTGTGCCAAAAAGCTATCAGGTCTGTAAAGAGTACTTTCTGCAAAGCTGCCTTGTTATCCACGGCCAGAGACCCTATGAATTTCTGGCGAAATATCAAGAACATAGTTAGTGGTTCCTCAAAATGGGATTTATCAGACATGATTATAGGTGGTACAAACGGTAACAATCCCCTCACAATTGCTAATGCCTTTAACTCTCACTTCTCTGATCTGTCTGCATACACTTCCCTATTTCCTGACCCGGATTGTGATAAAGAAGGTGTGCCTCACAGCTCCCAGTCTGAATCTGAATCTTGCCCTTCCTTTTATTTCAAGGTTGTGTCCAGGAGGGAGATGCAGAGACTAATCTCTGGTCTCTCCCCTCACTCTAGTGCTGGGCATGATAACTTGGAGCCCAAACTCCTCTGCCTTGGTGCCACTTTTATTGCTTACCCATCTCCCATATCTTTAATTCGTTGCTCTCCTCTGGGGATATCCCTGACCTCTGGAAGGTTTCAAGGGTGGTCCTGGTTCTCAAACAAGGTGACTCTGAAAACCTTGAAAACTACAGTCCCACAACCATATTATCAGCTGTCAGCAAACTCCTTGAAAAAGTTGTTGCTACCCAACTTTCTGAAAATATCCAGTCACACAAGCTGCTGACGCCAGCTCAACATGGCTTCCATAAGGGCTACAGCATCTCCACTGCCCTTGCTAAGGTTACCTCCGAGGTCAGGGTTGCTATGGACCAAGGCAAACTCACTGGAGCCATCTTCATTGATCTTTCCAAGGCCTTCGACCTGGTTGATCATGTACTTCTGTGCTTGTAACTCTGGTCCCTGGGCTTGTCCACCTCCGTCCTTGGGTGGTTTTCTAACTACCTCCAAGGAAGACAGCAATTCACAAAATTCAACAAGGCTCTCTCAGAGCCCACCCCAGTTAAATCTGGAGTTCCTCAGGGGTCTGTCTTAGGGCCCATCCCTTTCTCCCTATTTGTTAACAAACTCCCCACTGTGCCATCCCATTGCACTGCCACCTTGTATGCAGATGACCTGGTCATCCTTACCCACTCCCGTGACATTAGTGACATTAACCGGCACCTTAACATTGACTTTAACAACATACAGTCCTGGCTAAAAGTGAATAGACTTGTCTTCAATTTCAGGAAAACACAGGCCATGGCTCTTCGGATCCCTAGCAAAGTAAAAAGTGTCCCCTGTGCCCCTGAGTATTACCGGCACCAATGGATCCCCCATGATGGGTGGTGACTCTGTCAAATACTTGGGTGTTACCTTTGACCCTCAGCTTGACCTCCCACAGCACATTCACCATGTACGCAGAGCTGTTAATGGCAAGTTGGGCCTGGTTTACAGAGCAAAAAACTGTCTTACCTCCGCTGCCCGTATTGCCCTGGCGAGAGGGATGTTTCTCCCATGCTTTGCTATGGTCTCATCACATTTGCTCATGCAGCTAAAACTTACCTCTCTAAATGGGACATTGCTTACAATAATATATGTTGCTTTGCCCTCACAGCCCATCATCTCATTCACCACTGTGACCTTTACAATAAGCTTACTTGGCTTTCACCAGGCCATCATCAGAACTTTGTCCTTGGTTGTTTCACTGACAAGGTTGCCAGAACGGCCACTCCTCCGGTTCTGGCAGAACTCCTCAAACCTTCCCACTCCTCCTATTCCCTAAGATCACAGGGTCCAGCCATATTCCAGGTTCCCAATACCCACACCCAAAGGGGTGACAGAGCATTTACTACATGTGCGCCGAGATCATGGGATTCCCTTCCTGTCCATGTTCATACAACACCCTCCCATGCCTATTTCCAAAACTCCCTCTGAGATCATTTGCTGCTCTCCTCAGCCTGCAGCTGCACTTAAGATGCCAGTGGCCCTCCAAAGAAGTGCCATACTTGTTACCATGGTCCTCATTGAGAGGCACCTACCAGAGCTCTGTGTTTGGTTGTTTCTCCCTGCCATACCTGCTCACAGTGTTTCTCGTGTAGGTACTCTATGTTATTTTGAATTGCCTCTCTGTCTCTTTTTGAAATGTCTGTATATTGTTTACCTGTTCCTTGTGCATGCATTCTGTGTTACCTTGAATTGCCTCTCTGTCTCCTTTTTGAACTGCCTGTTTATTGTTTATCCGAGCATTGTATTACCTGATTGTTACTTGAGTCTTTATCTCCTTGTAACCTCCCAGGTCGCACCAGAAAATAGGCATCTGTTCTTGTCTAGTGTGCTTACCTGGTTAACAAAAGCGAAATAAATAAATAACAATCCTGCACCTCTGGTAACTCTATGGCAATAAGGCACAGCAACAATAGTTAACATGCAAAACATTAAATTATTTATTGAAGGGAGAAACTTAAGGGAGAATTTCAAACACAACACTTTGGGGAAAAAATGATTTCCCATGCTGTAACCCCTATTCCCACCACTGGATGTACCCAGAAATGCCCCTTTGTGATGGGTTCCTCACCAGGGTGGTGATGCAGGCCTGGGGTCTTTCCTCAGGGCCCAAATAACTGTTAACCAATTATAACACCTGGACTGTGCCTGGGCACAACTTTGTAGTCGATGCTGTCCAGTCCAGAACTTAATCTCAGTAACCTAACTAGCTAGCTAGCTAATAAGACTCCCCTAAAGCCACATCTCAGGGTACTTACAGTTCTGCAGTTCACAAAGGAGGTTTTCAGATGGCTGAGTTGCAGTCAAAATGCAGTTGCATAGTACCATGAAGGTCTCTGGATGGTGGTGCGCCACAAGGTTGCAGATCTTGAAGCCTGAAGAAATTGAAGATGTGCTGGTCTTCACCTGCCTGACCTTACCAACTTCACCTGGTGGCCTTTGTAGACAGTTTTCACACAGACAGGCCTGTCAATGTCTTCCCCCCTCAGGTCAGCTTCCTCTTCTTTGTTCCAGGAAAATTATATACATGGTCCCCTGGACCCCTCTGATGCACTCCCTGGTCACACAGTTTCAGCTGGGCTTTTGTACAATCTCTTAACCCCCAGTGCTCACCCTCTGGGTGTCTCTTTTCACAGCAGTACTGGGCCCTCTCACAGTCGCTTGCCACAGCAATCATAGGATCTCCCCTTGCCGGAAATTTGCACTCACCAAACACTTTCCCCACCAAGGGGGCATAACAGCTCAGTCTGTTTCTGAGGTTCACCATTCTTGTCAGGTTCAAAGTACTGCCCTAACCTTTGATCCCACAGGGAGAAAAATTATAAAGTCTCAGCAGCACAACCCAATCTCCCCCCTCCTGCAGCACAGCTTAGTATTTTCTTTGAGAAGTCGGTGGCCAAACCAGTTGGAACACAGGTGCAGGGATTTCGGCTCAGGAGCCTACAGCAGTCTTTCTGCCTCACACACACTTCAGCTCTCTCGACTCTCCTTTCTTTGAGGCAAACCAGTCCTAGTTATAGCTTTCTGGCAGCGTTCCACAGACTGGCTGCACTGTTTCTGGGCAATTGTCCAGACCTTTATCATTTCCCAGCAGCCCCCTGTCTTCTGTAGTTCTATGGGGTCTGCTATGTTTGTTTTATCAGAGGGTCCTAAACAGTCCAGCCCAGATTGTCAGCCTATAAGCCCTTAAAGATGGCTGAAAACATTTTCTCCCAAGACCAGAGGCCTCACTTTTCTAATTTTATCCATTCCCCAGCTCCTCTGTATTCCCTGGAGCAGGGGAAATACTTTATCATAGGCCACATGGCTGAAACCAGAAATGGAGCCATAGCTCCTTTAAATTATACATCCCTCATGGCCGCACATGCGCAGTCAAGCACAGGCCAACATCTTTGTTTACATTTGCAGTCCTGATTCCCAGCCTTCTCAGGACCACAATTTACTCTCTTTAGTGCCCAGAGGCATGGAAACAGCTTTCAGAACCTAGTCCCTTGTTACAAGGGTCCTCCAGGGGCTGAGGACAGCATTGATGGTGGCGGCCACAGTCGTGAACCACCCAAAGGCAACAGGGTCTGAATCCCACCCATGATCCCTTGGAGTGGTGGCGTGGCAGCGCTGTGGCTGGAGCCCACAAAGTAAGTCAAATTTGGGGGGCTTACATATACATAAATATAAGAATTCAAAAATGTGTATGTTTCTATTTCACTTTTATCATCCAAATGTAACAGCAAATCTCAATATTATAACATTTCAGTGAACATAATGAAAAGGACATGGCCCAGTACCAGTTCCTATCGTACTCCACTTTTCAGCCTTCCATCTTCCAAGTGACTCCCATTTACCACTGCCCTCTGCCTCCTAATTTTCAGTCAGTTAGATGCCCAGTTCACCACTTTCTCTCCCCCACCCAAGATGCTAAATTTCTTCATTAGCCACCTGTTTGATACAATGTCAAAAAGGCCCTACTGAAGTAAGGATAAACCATGTCCACTGCCTTTCCATGTGCTACCTCCCTTGCTACCCAGTCAAAGAAATTTACAATATTTAGTTGACATGACCCCCCCCCCATGAAGCCGTGCTGCCAGTAGTCCTGTAGCCCATATGTCTCCAGATACTCCATCAGTCTCTTCTTCAGCAGGGATTCCAGTTAACTCGCCCACCACTGATGGGAGACTGACTGGTCCGTAGTTGCTGTCTTCCTTGCTGCTGCTGCACTTCTGCAGAGTTGGTGGATCCCACCTGGCCCCTCCTTGCCTTGTTTTAATTTAGGGCTTGCAATCCCCAGTGAACTCTTTCTTCCATAAATGGACTTGTGTCCACACACCCTCCCGCCGGTGCCTGTTAATACATGTTGGCGCCTCCCTCTCCCCCCGCTGTGAAAACAGAGCAGAAGTATTAGTTTAAAATTCTAGCTCTTTCTTGGTCTTCTTCAGCACAGATCCCCCCCCCCCAACTCCTGATCTTCACTATACCACCCTTTGCCTTCCTCTTTTTATTCATGTACCTGAAGAAAGTCTTATCCCGTTCTTGATCTTCTGGGTGATCCTTTATTCAGTATGAGGCTTTTGCTGCCCTCACCTTCATTCCTGCCTCCCTTTGTTTCTCTAGATATACATCCCGGTCCACCTCTGTTTGGATCTCCTTGTACTTCCTAAAAGCTGTTTTCTTCTCCCTTAGCAACTTCCTTTAAGAACCACAGTGGCCTCTTTCTTCCTTTATTCTTGCTTATTACCTTCAAGCAGCTTGCCATTATCATTATTCCCACCTTTATTCCATTCCATTGTCCCTCCACACACATCCAGCTATCCTCACTTCAAGGAATTTCCTAAGGTAGTCTCTCATTCCTTTAAAATCTGCTCTCCTGAAGTCCAGCACCTCATCCTAGAGTGTTTTCCCCCTGCCCAATCCATATACCAAACCACACTGTACAATGATCAATTGAACCCAGGGGGCTACCCACTGTGACATCTGCAATGCTTTCTCTGTTCATAAGTACCAGATCCAGCACTGCCCTCTCTAGTGGGATCTGTAACTAGCTGCCTGAGAAATACCTTTGCAGGGAGGCTAAGATGACCCTGCTCCTAGCTTTAACTGTGGCCAGGATGTTCCAGTCTACACTTGGCAGATTAAAGTCACCCATAATTACTACTTCCCCTTTTCTTGCCATTGGGCTTATGGCCTCCCCAAAATCCTGTCCAATTCCTCCCCCTGTGCTGGTGGCCTGTGCACCACCCCCACTCATATAAAGGCCCAGGATCCTGTTACTAAGTCAACCCAAAGAACCTCCTGCTCCTCCTTTTCCCCACTGTGCCCTTGTATTTCTATGGCCTTTATACATTCTCTTACATATAAAACAACTCCCCCCCCCCCGTCCTCCCTTCCCTTCTTTTGAAACATGTTGTAACCCAGTATGGCCACCTCCCAGCTGTTGTTTCGGTGCACCATGATTCTGCTATGGCTACCAGATCCAGGTCCTCCTCTACAATGGTAGCCTTGAGATCAGAAATTTTGTTTCCTAGGCTCTTTGCATTGATGCACATGACTCTCCACTCTTTTTGTCCGTCCCAACCCTACTTTGTCCTCCCTTCCTGAATCCATCCCTGCTCCATTCATTGATACTATGTAAGCCCCCTCTCTTTTAAGAAGAGCTTATGCTCCCTTTAGGGCCCCCCTTCCTTCTTAGTTGCCCCCAGGGTTTAGGGATTTTTAGTGCACTTGGTGTGCAATTTCCGCTTGCTGCCATGTGGTGGCAGAAGAGATAAGTTGCTAGGGTATAAAAGACAGTTTTCCCTGCTTTATGGGAGAGACAGTGCCAGAGTAGAAGAGGGATACCAGCAGGCACTGCAGGGCAGTGCAGGGTGGGGGAACCCCACCCCCACTTTAGGTAGGACGTCTTGGTCTGTGGCTATGAGTCGGATCCTTGGGTAGCATCTGTGGGAGGGTACAAGAGAGGTAGTATGCGATCGTTTGTTTGATGTCCTAGGCTCTGGGGGTTTGGAGGAAGAATGCTCACCAACAAGAAGGAGGTGCAGGTCAGGTAGGCCTCGGGGTTTTGGGGGTCTGGGCCCTCGTGGAAAGTGTCTGTGTTTCTGGGCCTCCAGGGTTGCAGCAGGCTGTGGTAGGACCTCTACAGTTCAGTGTGGCGAGGTGGCCCAGGGACACTGCTGAGTAGGCCAGGGGAGCCTCTACCCAGTTAAGGGCCTGTTTGGAGGGACAGGCCTTGAGGATGCCAGATTTTGCTGCGTGGGCTGCAGAGTGCCTAGAGGTTCATCCCCCTGTTGCTGGTTACTCAGATTGAGCAGCAATTTAGTGTAAAAGGTACAATCCCATGGTAGCTGCAGGTCTTGTACCAGGCATGTTAAAAGACCTGATGCAGGTTCAGGGTAGTATTGCGGGGGACTTGGGCAGACCAGGAGAATGGCAAGGGGAATGGCCTCGATGTGAAAGGATAATGAGGAATGGTGTTGATGGGTAATGCTGGTGCCACACCATCCATGTCCCTTGGGTCTGGAAGTGAGGACCAGGGAACGGGTTTAGGAAGAAGCTGTACGCTTTCCTGGGAAAAGGAAAATGGAAAAAGGCCCCATCTGTTAAAGTAGGAAGCTCAGTAGGTACTCATAAGTGCCAGTCGAAAACCAATGTGGGAACTTCACCTTCCAGGTGAAATAAGAAGGCTGTGGTTCATTCTGGAGGAAAATCTTGCCATGGTGGTAAAAGCTGAAGTAAAGATCTAGTGCTGCCCTTATGTACTGCCAAAATTTGTATGTACAAAAGTTGAGCCCCATGGAGCTGAACCCCTGCAGTCCTTTTAATCATTTGGGCTCAGGAGAAATAAAAGTGATGATTCTTAGTAAATGAGCTTATGAGTCCCAATTTGCTTTGTTCTTAAGGATAGGAATGAAATGATACTCGTTGGGTTTTTAACATACTAATGAGTTTATCTTCCAGAGGCTTACATTTTGAGGGACACATCCAGTACCTCTGAGTGTTTGGGGCCACAGGAACCTTCGGGGCACAAGAGTAAGTGGTCTGAGCTGGGGTTCCTTGTTTCAGAAGATTGGGGGAGCAGCCAGCTCTTGCAGCAAGGTACCTGGGTCCAGCCATATGTATTTGAAGACATCTCCAGGTAGGACACCAATTCTATTTCTACCTTGGAGCCTGTGATATGCTCTGGTGATGTTCACTATGCTGTGTGCCCCCCTCCCCAGGAACATCGCGCTTTAACCCCTAAACATGGGGGGGGGGGATGCTACACTATCCTTCCCCTTTTTATCCTCCCTTTGCCCATCCTCCCTAGTATTTTTCTCAGCTTTAGTCCCACTGCTTGACCTTCCCATACCGCCCCCTCCTTGTTCCTACTCCTCATGACCCTTGGGGAATTTATTTCCCCTGGGCTTTTATTCGCTGGTGCTCCATTATCGGGGGGGGGGGGCATTTACTACTTCCCTCATTTCTTGTGCCACCCCCTTGGTTAGTTTAAATGCCCATCAAAGTAGCATTTAAACCTTCCACCCAGAACTGCCACTCCCTTCCTGGATGGATGGAGGCTTTCCCATTTGCACAGGCCTTTATCCCTCCAGGTATGACCCATTCCCTGATGTTGCCAACCCCTCCTCCCTGCGCCATGCCTTCAGCCAGTTGCTGAAACATAGAAACTGACAGCAGATAAGGACCACTAAGCCCACTTAGCCTGCCACTTTTTTCTACCTGGTACAGAAACTACAGACCCTACTTGACCTCCGGCTTTGATCTCTTTCCTATTACTAGGGTTCCCCTATGCCTATCCCATGCATTTTTGAATGCCCCTAACACAATGTGCCCACATCACCTCAGCTGGGAAGCTGTCCCATGCATCCACTACCCTTTCTGTGAATAAATACTTCCTCACTTTACTCTTTAGTCTACCTCCTTCCAACCTCATGTCATGATCCCTTGTTCTAGAACATCTCTTTTTCTGAAAGCTACTTCCCCTCTGTACCTTATTTATGCCCTTGAGATATCTGAAGGTCTCTATCATATTCCCCCTTTCCTTCCTCTCCTCCAGGATATACATACTGAGGTTCTTCAGTCTCTCCTCATATGACTTAATGTGCAGGTCCTGCACCATTTTTATTACCCTTCTCTGAAGTGCCTCTACCCTGTCTATGTCGTTACGGAAGTACAGCCTCCAGAACTGAATACAGTACTCCACAGGAGGTCTCACTAATGATTTGTACAGAGGCATCACCACCTCCTTCCTTCTGCTGGTGATACCTCTCCCTATGCACCCAGTACCCCAGTGGCTCTCCCCATAGCCTTGGCACATTGTTTGGCCACCTTTAGGTCATCTGATATGATTTCCCCCATATCCCTTTCTTGTTTGGTGGCTATCAGTATCTCTCCCCCCATCATATAATCCTCCCCTGGGTTCCTGTGCCCCAAATGCATGGTTTTGCACTTTTTTGCATTGAATCTTAGCTACCACACTTTTGACCATTCCTCTAGTTCATATAGGTCCCTTCTCATTTTTTCCACCACTTCCGGAGTGTCTACCCTATTGCAGATATTAGTGTAATCTATAAAGAGGCATACCTTTTCTTCCAGACCCTCTGCAATGTCACTTATGAAGACGCTGAATAGATCTGGCCACAAAACTGATCCCTGTGGCACCTTGCTGGTCACCCTGTTTTCCTCAGATTGAGCTCCATTTACCACCACCCACTGTATTCTATCCCTCACTCAGTTCCTAACCCAGTTTACCACCTTGGGACCCATTCCCAGGCTGATTAGCTTGGTTACAAGCCTTTTATGTGGAAGGTGTCAAAGGTCTTGCTGAAATTCAGGTAGGCCATATCTACCGCTTCCTCCGATCCACTTACCTAATCACACAGTCAAAGAAATCTATCAGATTTGTTTGACAAGAAATTCCTGCTGTAAATCCATGCTGATTCGGATCCTATGTGCCACTAGATATAAGATTAGAGATATTGTGAAATGTTATTTCGCTGGCAAAATTGCAGTGAAATCGGCAATTTCACCAGATAAAATATTTCACAAAATTGCGAAATTTCACCCACATATGCCCCAGCCATCTTTATATCTTATTTTACTCCCCTCCTTGAATTTCTCACTTTCGCCACCAGCCACTACTCATTTTACAAAAAACAACAATCCCCTCCATGTCCCTGGTGTCTAGTGGCCCCCCCCGACCGATCACTGGCCGAATTAAAGTACAGATTAGAACCCCCCGTCAACTCCAGTTATTTTACCCAATATTTTGCCTTCTCCCAGCCATAACCCAGCCCCAATCTTCAAAATAAAAAATAACAATCCCTCATCTGTCCCTGGTGTCTAGTGAACCCCCCACCTCCCCACCCTAAGTCAGAGCCCACCCTGCTCCCTGACAGTATCCAGATCAGGCCACCAGCACAGCCCTCCAATCACCTCCACGGCTGGCAGCTCATCTGAGCACTCAATGAATGAGCGCGTGCTTGTACAAGCATGCGCTCATTCATTGAGCATTCAGATGGGCTGGACAGCTGATGTCCTGGTGGGCAGCTGCTATCTAACAATCTCATGAGACCTAAGTCCCCATGTGTTATCAGTCTGAGGCTGAAACACTACAACATTTCTTACTGCCACAGTTTGTCTGCTACATGTGGTGGAATAAAAAAAAAAAAACACAGTCAATTTACAATTATGCTCACACTGCAGCTGTTTGCAGGTTGAAAATGGCCAACAATAGCAGATAGTTATGTAACCCAGTGGGTTACCTGGGTTTTCCTTCTTCTTGTTCCATTTTTGGAACCTTTCATTTTAATTTTTATGGTTGCAGCCTCTGAATGTGGTTTCCGCAGGTCAGAGGTCGCTGCCCAGGTGGTGGACAATAAATTGGGGGTTTTGGTGCCTTTTTGAGGTCCCCGTGCTGTGGTTTCAAGCAGAGGTGTGCAGGAGTGGGGCCGCTGGCACGCTCCTTCTTGAGCAGTTAAGGGTAAGTCCCATATGTTGTATTGGTCGTTGGTGGTACAGTGGTGTGGCATAAAACATCAATGCTCCAGGGGGCTCTGCCTGTAGTCATCTATGCCCCAAGTAAGGTACCAGTCCGACAGAAGATGTGTGTCCAGTAGAGGATCATCGGGGATGTCCACCCTGATGGTCATAGGTGAAGTCACTGCCGGAGCTGAGCCCAACAGGGAAAGATCGGTCAGAGCCCAGATGTGCGAGGGTTCTCAGTGCCATGTCATCTTGAAGGTCCAAGAGATAGACTCAGGAGAAAACAGCATCTGTGGGAATAGTGAGAATGTACTCCTGCAGATAATGTGAGGTGCTAGCCTTGAGAGAGTACAGTAGTAGCCACAGACATTGCCAGCTATTTCCAGATATTTTGCGAAATTTCTAAAGAGTTTTTCTCTGCTGCCCCTACTGTGGAAATGGAAAAAAGCATGAGATATTTCTGGAAATATCACAGAAATTTCAGGAAATAGCTGGCAGTGTCTGTGGCTGCTACTGTAACTGATGCTGCTGCCTTAACCCAGTTTGTGGCCACCTGGCCCTGGGGGCTGATTTTTGTAACGGGGGAGGGTCTCCACAACCATGTACGAACCCCCAAAACTGCATTGAATCAAGCTCCATTGTGGACTCCTTGGTACGTAGGAATCAACTCTGCAAATACTGAATGTTTTAACTGGCCAGCCTATCAATTAAATGGGGTCCCCTGTTCCCAATTTCATTGTGTGGACATTCCGTTTTTTATATATGCTGCAACTATGAATTGTGAGACTGTGTACTGCATTAACTCCCTTTTAAGTCCCCCACAACCCTGCACCTGAGAGTGGCGTGCGCACACGGAAGAACTCTCTGTAATGAAGCCATCAGCCAGGGACAAAGAGGGGATTGTTGTTTATTAAAAGATTGGGGCCGGGATAACTTCGGGAGACTGGGGTCTTGAATTTGGCTGGGGATTGGCTGGGGGGACCACTAGGCACCAGGGCCATGGAGGTTGTTTTCGTTTTGAAGCGGTAGTGGCCAGGGTGAAATTGAGAGAAGTTCATCCACAGTTGGTGAACTTTAGCTTGCTGTAATTTTGCCAGTGGAGGACAAAATTTCACCTGCCCCATGGGTGGAATTTCACATTTCGCCTGACAAAATATTTTGCAAAATGCATAAATTCCACAAAATATTTTGCTAGGCGAAATTTTCCAGTTTCGCACAGTATTCAAAATGTTTCACAATCCTTTCTTTTAGTAGTGATTCCATTATTTTCCCCAACACACAGAAACATAGAAACATAGAATTTGATGGTAGATAAGGACCGCTTGGCTCACCTAGTCTGCCCATTTCCCTACCTGATGGATAAACTGCAGATTAGAGGAACAAGGTGTGAACGAGTTTAGTACATCCAGCAGACCAGACCTGAGTTTGATTTTCACAACCTCCACTTGCATACTGTGTGACTCTAAGCAAGTCACTTAACCACCCAGTGCTCCCAGGTCACCCCTGAAAACAGGCACTTGTACCTAGTGGGCCTTACTCAGTTACCAAAGACTAAAATAAAAAAAATAAATAAAAAAATTCTAGTTAACCAACAGCTTACTTCCTCCTACACACCACTAGAATTGCATTATGTCTGTCCCATGCATTCTTGAATTCTCCCGCTGTTCTTGACTTCACAACCTCCTCAGGAAGGCTGGTCCATGCATCCACAACCCTCTCCGTGAAAAAATACATCCTAACATTAACTCTGAGTCGTCCCCTCTCTGTCTTCAAATTGTGCTCCTTGTTCTTGCACATCTCTTTTTCTGAAAGAAGCTAGCCTCTTGGACTTTGTTAATTCCCTTGAGGTACTTGAAAGTTTCTATCATGTCGCCCCTCTCCCTCTTTTCCTTGAGGGTATACATATTAAGCTGCTTTAGTCTTTCTTCATATGACTTCTGGTGCAGACCCTGCACCATTTTGGTTGCCCTCCTCTGAACAGCCTCCACTCTGTCTATGTCTTTGAGGAGATGGGGTCTCCAGAACTGCACGCAGTACTCCAGATGGGGTCTCACCAACTGTATGTACAGTGAGATAACAACTTCCTGTTTTCTACTGTTGATACCTCTCCCTATGCATCCCAGTATCCCCCAGCCCTCCTTACAGCCTTCTCACATTGCTTGCCCACCTTTAGGTCATCTGATATAATTACTCCCAGATCTCTTTCCATTTTTATGTTGCTTGCATGCATGTGCAAGAAACATAGTGCCATCATCCGAGTTTTCGGAGGTGTGGCACCCTGTCTTCCAATTCAGCAAGCGAGTTTCCAGGCGCAGCCGCAGTTCTCCAATGACTGCTGCAGTTGTCTATGACAGCAGTCCAAAATGCAGTGGCATACAGCTGAAAGGGGAGCTCCGCTTCAGTGAGCAGAGCTCACACACACACACACACACACACACACACGCGTACAAGCATATTGCGTGCTGAGCTCCCTCCCCCCACGCACACACTGTATGGCTGGCAGGGGTGCCCAATCCCCGTCAGCTCCACGCCCCCCAAAAGCTGTCCAGGTGCCATGCTGGAGCCCACCCGCGTGGCAAATCTTGTTATAGCCGACGGGGTGCCCAATCCCCCATCAGCTCCAGCCCCCCCAAACAGCTTTTCCAGCTGCCATGCTGGGAGCCCACCACAGCACGGCAAACGTCCCACGTCGTCTGAATTAAAAAAAAAAACCTGTAACCAAGAAAACATTCCCTCGCCGTCTCCCTGCTCCCCTCCAAAACCCGCACCCACCCACTGTGCACCCTGCCTCCCCACACACCCCTCACCCCATACTTACCTCCAGAGCTCGGCGCGACAATCATCGGTGGATCGGGAACACGTCTGCACTCTTCAAAGCCGACCGCGAACTGAGGAAATGCCGATAAGCTGTATAATGGAATAAATAGGGTTTTTTCAACTTTGTTGCATATCTCAGGCATTTTTGGAAATTTTGGGCTCAAATTTTCAACATGGGGTTTTTGGGACCCCTCCTCATGAATTCTTGCACTGTCATGGCGTTAATCGGGCCCGAAGGGTGATTTCAAGGTCACTGCGCGAAATCACCTTTCGGAACCAAGTAACGAAACGACAGTGCCAGTGTTCATAAGGTGGGCTCTCAAAAAGCCTATGTTGAAAATCTGGTAAAAAATTCTTAAAAGTGACTGTTTTACGAGTGTGTGTTGTACAGTTCCTATGCACACTCATAAGTTTGCGAATTTTCAATATTTTCACTCCAGATTTTCAACATTGCCATTTTACCACACCTCCTTATGAGCAGTGCAGCTGTCATTTTTCACATCTTGCCCAAAACATGTTTCCGCCCATGTAGCGCACAATGGTGCAGTCGGTGTGCGAAATCAATGTATGGGACACATTAAGAAAATCACAGTGACACTGTTCAAGAGCAGAGGTCTTAAAATGGCTATGTTGAAAATTTGGTGAAAAAATTCCTAAAAATGACTGTTTTACGAGCATGCGTTGCACAGTTCCTACGCACGCTCGTAAGTTCATGAATTTTCAATATTTGCACTCCAGTGACTTCCAAATACCTAAACAGCACATACAAGCAAGCAAGATTCGGCATTGACAAATGCTTGTTGTTGTTGTTGTTAGTACTGTATCTCACCCCCCATTGTGCACCCTTCCCCTGGGTTTTTGCTTCCCAGGTGCATTACCTTGCACTTCTTCGCATTGAATCTGAGTTGCCATATATTTGACCATTCCTCCAACCTTGCCAAGTCCCTTTTCATCCTTTTCACCCCACCAATGGTATCAACCCTGTTGCAGATCTTTGTGTCATCTGCAAAGAGACATACTGTACTTTTCCTTCCAGGTGCTCTCCAATGTCACTTATAAAGACATTAAAGAGGACCAGTCCCAGTACTGTACCCTGCAGTACCCTGCTAGTTACCCTTCTTTCTTCACTGAGGACTCAGTTTACCATTACTCTCTGCATCCTGTCGTCCAGCCAATTTTTTTATCCAGGCTACCACCTTGGGACCCACTCCAAGGCTGGCTAACTTGTATACTAATCTTTTGTGTGGGACCATGTCAAATGCCTTGCTAAAATCTAGGTAGGCCATATCCACAGCCCCTGCCTGGTCTACTACTTTGGTCACCCAGTCAAAAAAATCTATTAGATTCATCTGACATGACCTTCCCACTATGAATCCATTCTGCCTTGGGTCCTGTGCCCCACTGGCCTCTAGGTACTCAACAATTCTTTCCTTCAGAAGTGATTCCATAATTTTCCCTACCACTGAGGTCAAACTAACTGGTCTATAGTTTTCTGCCTCTGCCCTGCTCCCACTTTTGTGAATTGGAATCACGTCTTCCCTCTTCCAGTCCTCAGGTACCACCCTATCCTCCCATGATTTGTTAAAGAGAGTAGTCAGTGGTGTCACTAGTTCTACCCTTAGTTCTTTTAGAATTCTGGGGTGAATCCCATCAGGCCCCATTGCTTTGTCCACCCTCAGTTTCAAGAGTTCTTTCAAAACCCTTTCTTCTGTGAATGAACTGTTATCAACCCCCCTATCCAGAGTGTTTCTCATGTTTGTTTTAGGTACCTCCCCCTCCTCTTCCATTGTGAATACTGAACAGAAATATTCATTCAGTATCCCTGCTTTTTCACTGTCACCCTCTGCCCACATTCCCTCCCCTTTATTAAGTCTCTGTATCCCTCCCTTGGTCTTTCTTCACTCCCTAATGTACCTATAAAAGGTTTCATCCCCCTTCATAACAGAATTGGCTATCTTTTCCTTGGTTTCGGCCTTTGCTATTATGACTGCCTTTCCTGCCTCCTTCTGCTTTAACTGATAACGTTCTCTGTCCTGCTTCTTCTGTGTTTTCTTATATTTCCTGAATACTATACTTTTCTCCGTAACCTTCCCTGCCACCTCTTTTGAGAACCATAGTGTTTTTTTCCTTTGTTTTTTTTTTTTTATTGAGTCACTTCACACAAAGACTTGTTGCCTCTGTGATGGCTGTTTTGATTATTCCCCATTGTTCCTCCAACCCCACTTCTTGCCCATTTGCTAGTGCTTTTCTGAGACATGCTCTAATTTTCCCAAAGTCAGCCCTTCTAAAGTCCAATACTCTTGCTTTTGTATGGCTTGACTCTATGGCCGTGTTTTATTGTGATCCACACTGTTTGGTGGTCGCTTGTTCCCAGATGGCTACCCACTTCTAAATCTGAGATTCTTTCTCCGTCCCCATTTGAGAGTACCAGGTCTAAGATTGCTCCCTCCCGAGTGGGTTCCAACTCTAACTGTCTGAGGCATGCCCCTTGTAGGGCATCAAGAATGACCCTGCTCCTGGATGTGCCTGCAGCAAAGGTGCTCCAGTTAACAACTGGCATATACAGATCCCCATCAACAATATATCCCCTTTTTCTACAATTTTCAGGATGCCTTCTATTATTTCCTTGTCCATTCCCTCTCCCTGAGATGGGGGTCTGTACACAACTCCCATGCAGATTGTGGTGCCATTTCCTGTGTCCAGGGTGACCCATAGTGATTCATCTACTTCATGTTTACTTTTTAGTTCTGTTGCTTTAATCCCTTCCCTTACATAGAGACATCCCAGTCATGGTTCTCTGTATACCATGTTTCAGTGACTGCCACAATATTCAGGCATCCCTCTTCCATCAAGGCCACTAGTTCAGAGCTTGTTACACAAACTACAGGCATTGGTACTTATCACCCTCCATTTTTTGATGGCCTTACGCTTTTTAGCCCCATCCCTGTCCTTACTGCCTTTGCCTTTTTTTGCATTTACCCCTGTCCTGCTCCTGAATGACTTCTCCACCTTGATTTTTACCTTGCTAATTACTGTGTTTTGTGGGGGGAGGCTGAGATTTCTCTGCTCCTTTTCAGTGGCTCTCCCCCTTAGCTAGTTTAAATGCTTGCCGATGAAGCATTTAAACCTATCACCTACGATACTGGTTCCCCCGTGGGCAGATGCAGACCATCACGCCAGTATAGGCCTGCATCCATCCAGGTGGTTCCCTAGTCCCCAGTGAAGACAAAACCCTGAGCTCCACACCAGTTTTTCAACCATTCATTGAATCCCATGGTGTGGAGTGCCCTAGCATCATCCTTGCCATAGACAGGCAGCACCTCTGAGAAGGTTACCATACGTACTACTTGTCTGAGGCCCCTCCCCAACTCTACAAACTCCTCTTGCATTGCTCTGATCCCATTCCCAACCAGATAATTTGTCCCTAGGTGGACAATGACATCCAACTCCCTCCCTCATGCAGCTGCTCCTGCAATCCTGAGGATTCACTTCCTGTCCCTCCAAGCCATGGCACCAGGCAGGCACCTTACTGCCCTCTCCCCTTCCTCCTCCATTTCTACCCTCCTAATGATTGAGTCCCCCACCAGAAGTTGTTTCCTTCCCCTGTAGGGTCTCATGCCACCCTCCTGTGGGTCTCCTTTGAGGAGGTTCCCAGCATCCTCCTTGGTCTCCACTGTAGGTGCCTCCATAGAGGAACCGCTCTTTGCAAGAACAGCATATGAATTGTGGAGAGGTGCAGCTGGAGGGATACACCTATGTTCCACCACTCTCTCCCTCCCTGAGCCCACTTTGGTCCAACCACTCCTCTTTCTTGGCAGCCTCTGAGGTAGCACCAGTGGCCCTGGTGGTCCCTGAGTGGGGGAAGAGGTTTCACAAATCCTAGCCAGGTCAACCTGGAGACGGGCAACCTCCTCCCTCAGACCAGAGAGGTGCCTGCAAATAGGGCAGCATCACAGCCTCCAGAATGTCTCCCGGAACACTGCTATCCCACAGCCATTGCACTGCACCACTCCCATCATGACTTATTTTGTGTCCCCTCTCCTGTTGCTTTGTATGCTTACTCTCTCCTACCTCTATGTATTTTTCCACCTACTTTCCTACTGCTTATGTGCCCTTACAACTCTTGCACTTCCTATTTCTGGGACAGGAACTTCCTGTAGTCTTCAGTAGCCTCCTTCTTCCTTGCTTGGACTCAGACCTCCAGCAGCGGGGGGGGGGGAGCTATTTTTTTTCCTTCAAGGTTGATGAAACTAATGTGTCTCATTGATCCTTCCCTTCCTACTGCCAAACAGGAAGTTCCTGTTGTCAGTCAAATCCAGTGGTTATAAAAGTAGAACTGGCTTATGGTGGGAAGGAGGGCAATTAGTAAGAAATGCTGTAGCTTTTTTAGTCAGCTTCTACTTGGTCTGAAAACAAGATTCCTTCTGCCAGAAACTAGCAGCAGGATGCCAAGGTCAGACTGACTGATCTGTAATTTCCAGCCTCCTCCCTGCTCCCACTTTTGTATAGAGGGACTATATTTGCTCTCCTCCAGTCCTCTGGAACCACTGAAGGCCACAGTGCAGTGTTCCCTCTCCTCCCCTAATCCTTGTACAGATGGGACCTCATTGAAGGTCACCACTGCATGCTACCTGCTGCAGGCCTCTCCCCAGCTCCCTAGCTGAGTGCACTTACAGTGTTTAATGGGTGTTGGGATAAGATGACTCGGAATCTGCCTGTGTGTCTAAATAGTTTACCTTAAAGTGAACATTAAAAGAAAGTTGATTTCTTCTTATAAAGACTTTTAGTCTTGGATATATGATATAAATCATATAACCTGCCTTTAGAAAAAGCATGTTCTACCCCTTTTCTTGCCTATAGATGAGGTAAGATATAGGCAGGGGTAGTTGAGGGACCACACTACCTTTGCGGATGTTCCTGCACCCTGACTCAGAAGAACTACTTTTCTTTGAGGGCTCATGATGCTACCTACATTATAAATGGTACTGAGCTTTGCCAAATACTGTAGGACAATATATACAGTAGGGTAATTATTAGGGATGAAAAAATGGAAGTAAACATTAGTGAAAAGGGAAAGGGATTAGATATACATTTCAACATTAATAATATTATATATTTCAAAGGTTCTTGTACAATAGCCATATTACGCTAGGAAAGAAGACATAGTTTACTTCTGTTTGTGATTACCATTAAAGAATTGGCAGAAATGGAAAACTAAAAGGTTTTATGAAATTGAGTGACTCTTTACTAACTCAAACAATTGTACAGTATCTTATCATCTTTTCCTTGTAATTGCAGTTGTTATTGTGTGTTTGCCGTTGAGGCATAGCTCAGGAAGCATAGGCAAGCCAGGAGAAGTTATAAAATTCACAAGTAACATTTTTTTATTATCAGTAATGATGAAAAAAATAAAATCGTGCAGGATAGCTCCTTTACAGGCAGTTCAAACAAAACCAAATCCTTCATCTGAGGGTTTCTCTAAATCTAAATCTCCCTCTCCCTCTCTCTCTCTCTCTAACAAAGATTGCTCTTCAGATATATATATATATATATATATATATATATATATAAAATAGGCCCAGTGTTCAAAAGGTGAGTTTGAGCAAAAGTGCCTGTACCAAATGGGTATGATGCAGGTGGCACCTTGTGTCAAACTTTGTGGCAATCCTGATTTTTGAACCCAGACTGCATTGAAATAAGGATGCCTTGGGCCCAAGCCACCCTTGCCGCAAAAGTGCAAGGGGCTTGTACCACAGCAGAGCTGCACCATCCCCTTTTTTCAAATTTTGCGAGCCCCGCCATGGAAGCAACAGAGGGCTCTGCTTAGAGCTGCCAGGAGGTGGTCTAAGAGCCCTTTGCCACTGCATGATAATATGGTGATTGGGGGAGACCTGCCAGGAGGGGGCTGGAGCAAGAAAGAGCATGGGGTGCCCTAGGGGGGATGTGGGAGATAACAGAAGAGCAGGGTGATGATATGACACCTGGCTGGGGTACATGTTGCAATGCCAGGCAGCCGACCAGCTTGAAGTTCAGGGAGGGTTCACAGGGAGGGAAACCAACCTGGACCCAGGTGGGCACAGTCATGGCACCTGCCCCAGAGGTGCCACAAGCCACAAGCCTGTATGTGGGAAGCACTGGCTGTAGGGTGACAGTGACAGTGGTAGAGACAAACCTTCTCCAGGCACCCCAACAGTCCCCTGGCACCCAGCCCCCATGCACTGTGGCAGGCTGCCTAATGTGTACAGGCTTGTGGCTTATGGCACCTCTGGGGCAGGTGCCATGGCTGTGCCAACCTTGGGCCAGGTCAGTTTCTCTCCCTGCCAACCATCCCCAGATGTTCAGCTGATCGACTGCCTGGCATTGTAACATGCTCTCTGACCAGGTGCTGCATCACCATCCTGCTCTTCTACCATCTCCCCCACACACCCTAGGGCATGCCCATGCTCCTTCTGCCCCAAGCCCCCTCCTGGCATGGCAAAGTCACTTCCCCACCTTCATGGCCACTCTGGCATTGTGCCGCATGGGGGGGTGGATCCTTGTGGCAATTACTGCTGGTGAGCTAAATGTTTGGCACAAGCCTGGAGCTGCTGCAATTCCTGGGTCTTTAGCACATAAACTACCCTTTTATAAAACTGGACACAGGGTCCCTGATGCAACCAGAATTTGCCGCAGCCCTAGAATGACGCCACTTGTGTCACTCTAAGTCTGCTTTTAAAATGGAGCCCAATGTATTTTCCTGGCAATTAACGTCTGCATCCTGAGCTCAAGATACATCTAATGTTTCTCACAAAATGTATCATTACTTTGTCAATTTCTTTCCTGCAGGTGCAACAAAATACAACATTGTGTTCCAGAATTGATCTCTTGTTGATAACTCTGCAAATGAGCTTTTAGAGGGCAAACTGCATCTCCAGGTTAACCCCTGAAGTTTCAAGTAGCTTTCTGCAATCATTTCAACAATATAACTAAGGGATATATTAAGAGTTATTCAGAGAGAGTTAAAAGCAAGCAACAAACCAAGAGATCCCAGTTTCCCATACATATTCATATATATTTTTAAAACCACAGGGAAGCAAGGAAGAGAGAGAAAGAAAGAACAGAAACAGCAAGAAACAGCAAGTGAAAGAAGGGAGATAGCAATGCGAGGGGAATTGTGTGTCCATCAGAGTCACCAATTCCTAAGTTCCACAGGAAAATTTGATTGCACAATCAGACATCAGAGATAGACAAGTGGCAGAAAAGGAGAGAACAGAACAAATCCTTGCTTTTAACTCTCTCTGCATAATAAATGAGACAGGGTCTTACTCAGCCCTGTCACAGTGATTACTTTTTGTTATAACATCAAAACAAAATGGTTATATTAAATGCATGCTGCAAAGAGAAAATAGAGTTATGAATCGACGTTTCGACCTTAAGTCTTCTTCAGGAAATATCTAAAAGAAAAACAACAAAGTTAGTGTCTGTTATAACATTATAATATTGTTATAACATGTCTATCTAAAATACTATCATTTCATTGGTCAGAACACATCATCTGACCATTGATTAATCCCCGATATACCCACAGTTGCCTTGCCAGTCCACAGTATCCTGATTGACAGCAATGTAAACTGACTTACAGAAATCACTCCATCATAGACACATTGAAAAAGAGAAGGTGGATTCCGCCTTGCAAAGGCGAATTTCACCTTGCAAAGGTGGATTCAGCCTTCAAAGGCAGATTCCCCATCCTCATAACAACAAATCCACCTAGTGGACAACTACAAAGACAGCATCCTCTATACACATTATTCATTAGGTGGAAGGACTATTTTAGTAGAAATCCATGTTCAAACTCATATATTTTAATATTCCTTTACATAAACCTCTAATATAATGTGGCTCATCTTATAAGAGGATTAACCCACTCCAGGGTATGGGTTTACTGAGCATTAATCCATGCCTGGGTGGTTGAAATCACTTGGCCTGCGGCCTTGTGATTCTAACCTCCCCCCCAGCATGGATTAATGCTCAGTAAACCCATACCCTTTCGTGGGTTAATCCCACCTTATACTTTATTTTAATGAAATAAAACATTTAATGACAAAAAGGGTGCTAATTTCAAAATGCATGTATTCAAATAAATTCAAAAACACAAATAGTAGGCTATTATTTAGATTCTGAATAACAAATTTCAGCCCCGCTAGTGTCAGTGTACCTCAACATCACTTCAGTACTGATCAATGTTTGTACCAGTGTAGATCAAATGTTTGCCCCTACCCAGGTGGCCAAGACTTGTCCCATGTTCACCTCACTCTCCAATCATCTGTGAAACACTTCTACTCCACTCTCTTGTCCTCTTATACTTTAATATAATATATGGCTTTCTGTAATCCTCTTCCCCACTCATAACCACAATTTCTTAAACTTCTGTATCCCCAATATAACTCCCAAGTCCCATCTTACTAAGATATACTTGGAAGTCTTTTGATTTCCATGAATTACCATGTGCAGTAATTAAATGTCATAATACACTTATTGCAAAACAAGGCATGCTTGTAACAACTAGCTATCAAACGTTCATAAATCTTATTGTGCCATATCAATGCTGACATAGTAACCTCTTAGAAAGCTCTATAATGCTTTTAAAATATTCCAAGTAAAACTTGTCCACTCACGCTGCCTCAGTCTGTTGCTGCTGCTGCTAGATTCCTTGAAAGCAAGAAGCAGCATCTCATTATTGCAAACTGGTAAATTTCCATAATTAACTGACTTTTTTGCTTCTGTCATGAACCTTGTTGTTTGGGCAATGAGCTGTGAACCAGGAGATCTAAGATTTCATCACAGCCACTGAGTCACTGTATAACCCTGAGCATGCCACTGAATATATTTGTGCTTTGACCTCGTCAGCTCTCAGACTAGGTTCAGGAATCCTTACAGACTGGAATAGTACCAGAGGGCAGCAAAACAGTCAATTACTGAGTTTACAGTACACTTAGGTTGGCACTGTGCTTTGTTATGCCATGCTATACTACACAGGTTTCATGTAACTGTGTGTCACAAAACTGTTAAGAAACCTTTAAAGAGCCACTGACGCCTCTGGAAAAATAGAAAAACCTAATGTTTAGACAAAATTCAGTCTGTATTTCATATATCTTTCATAGATTTCTCCTCCCCTTTTTAACTGCTGAGGAGCTTTGCTCAAAAACAGAATCTTCATCCCTTGGAGTTCATTTTCCCCTATAGCCTATTCCCAATTTGAAGTTGTAATCTTCTGTTGTGACATCACAGTCTGTTGCCATGGGAATAACTGTGATGTTACAAGTACAGTATTATGGCATCAGATTGAGATGAAGCAATAGGAGTGGATGAACCCTCAAGGAACAAAGATTCTGTTTTCATGCATATAACCTCAGTAATAAATAACAGAGAGGAGAAATACAGAACTAATGTGAAATGTAAATGGAAATGTATCTAAACGTTTTGTTTTTCAAAGTTCTCCGGAAGGCGTTGGCAGTTATTTAAAACTCCATAATTTCTGGCTTGGGTTTATTCATATTGATACAGGCTTTAAAACAGAATCACATTCAATGTATTTTTAAATTAAACTTGATCCCACTTGAAAACCTTCAGTATATCAATACAAACATAAAATGCGAGATGTAAAACTAATGTTTTAAGTTATGTTACAAACAGGCCTTTATGTATGATTGCATATCATCCCTATGCACCACCATACATAGGGCTGAGTTACAGTTATCCATGGATGCACTAACAGCTCACTTCTGTCATGTTTCCTTTGTAGGCCCTGAGTGCACCTGTACTCAAACAGCTGCAGGGCAAGTCTGGGTTGGGGGCAGGAAGGGGGCGTGTTAGGGACTGAGCTGGCAGAGCATAGCATGTACTAAGACAATAGTACTCTGCCAGCCCAGTGTCTGGGGAGTTCAGATAAGCCAGCCAGAAGGCTTCCATATCCTATATGCACCCCCACAGTCAAGAGTTGAAGGTTTGGGAGGGCCCTACAGCTGTGGCCACCAGCCCTCCTCCTTGCCACAGAGGGCTAGGGTGAGGATATTGACCACAGAACACTTTATATTTAAAAAAAAATATGGGGGGTGTGCCTGGCCTATGACCGAGATGGCAGCTTAATCTCTCTCCTCCACTCCTCCAAGCTAACTATCCCCAAACGTCTGTCATCATCTGCAGTCACAGATACCACAAAGTGGAGGTGATGAAATGCAATGCAACCCACTACCCCCAGCTTAAATGTTGGCATCACTGCACCCCTGAAAACAAGCCTCCTACCAGTGAAAGCCTCCCACCCAGCCAATTCCTTTGTCTAGGAGCCAAGGTCGACCATGCCACCAAAAGATAAATACAACCCAAACAAGACTGAGGAGATGCTGGCACTAATTCTCACAGACATCCAGGATTTCGAAATTACCATAGCAAACCACACTTCTCAGCTAGAACAACTGCACTCTAAAACGACAAGCAATAAGGAAAAAGTCATCCGAACTCCGGATTTGTGCCAGGCCTTACTAAACACTATCAGGGCACAGGAATCCTCCATCCTAAATCTACAGACTATAGTGGATGAATTAGAAAATCAAGGACAATGGAACAACCTATGGTTTTTGGGATTCCCCAAGCAACACGACTCCCAGGACACCATTTGATTCCTGACCAGGACTCCCCCTGAGCTGCTCAAATTGCCTGGTGACACCAATTTTGGCATCAACAGAGCGCACCACACTAGAGCCCCCCTCCCCAAATGTGGAGGGCTCCCTCAACCGATACTGGCCTCTTTCGCCAGGTTTCAATCTAAGGCAAACATCCTTAAGAGAGCTAAAGAACTCAGTGCTCTCACCTAGCCTGAACAGAAAATAATGATATTTCAAGATTTCTCAAAAGACTTAATGACCCATTGCCACACATATACAGATATACGCCAAACTCTCCATTAGGCAGGAGTTACATTTGCCCTTTGATACCCAGACATACTCTGGATATTCCACCATAGAACACACAAGGACTTTCTAAACTCTGAATTGGCAAGAGATTTTAAAAAACCCCACTGGCCACACTCATTACAGCCCCCTAACCTACACTCCAGACTCCGGGACACAGACAACTAGCAGCTTCGGGAACCACCTCCCCCAAACTGGCCACACCAGGTTCATCGTAATCCGACCTCAGCAATCGACACTAGATGACATGTGGATGAAACTACCCAAGTACAAAAGAAAGAACTGGTCAGGATGAACATCCCCATCCATCAGCCTCAGCAACAGATCAAGGAGCCACAGACCCGGTGGCACATCACCCAGGTCGGACGGAGATCTTAACCCACTTCTAAATTTTAATAAGTATGCCCCTCTTCTGCAGGATAATGAGATGGATACTGCACCCATCCAGTTCACAGAAAACAGTGTGCACACCAGACTACCATCTTCCCCCACTGTCTCTCCACCATCTGCCTATGGGACTAGCCCAGATGTTCAGGACAACTTGATTCAAATAGCATCTCACACAAAAATGTGGCTTCTCCACCTGAACTATTTACCGAGGACAGGCTAATATTGTCATTACAGTTTTAAATATCATAACTCGGTTATGCTGTCTGGACAATGCCTCAGGTACCTCTGATTTAACTGTTTTTTATTTGCATTCCTCAAATGTATAAAATGTGCCTCCCCCTCCTATTTTTTTAATATGTGGACTGTATAGATAAGGAGTGAGGGACCTGGAGATGGAACCACTAATGATATGGCCTTCAGTGCATTAGCCCAACAGAGAAGACAGGCATTGCACTCAGTCTATTAAGCTCGACTCAGGGGTTAATTCAGCTTGAATGACCCCTCCCAATCTCTACCAACATGTTGCCTAAGACCCTCCTTAATTGATCTACTAATAATCAAGGGCAGAGTGTGTTACGCCCCCTTCCCTCTCTTCCCCCTATCACCATGGGACATGTTCTGAACAGCCTCCCACTATGACTGTTCCTGTACCTGCCTTATAGGGACACTGAAAGCTCCGAGTGTGAGGCACAGAAAGCCTGAGAATGTCTCACCCTGGTTTTTCTCTGTCCAGTCTGAGACCCGGCACAGCACATCATCTTGTAAGCACTTCCTCCTCACATCGACTCGAACTTCTCCCGGGACCATCCCATTCAAGGATCCCAGTTACTCTAAACACAATGGAGGGGAAGCTTGGGGCTATGTACTCCTCTTCCAGCAGTTTTGGAACTGCTTTTCAGATAATAAGGATGAGATCCTGCCACACTTCACCTCCTTGGAGCATGCTGTTTCCCCACCCCACCCCCAGCTGGTGGTCAGCCACACATAAGTGTAGAATCTCAGCCACTCCTTGCCGCATTCCTGAAGCCAGCTGGCAACATATCTCAATTCCCTAAGCTCCCTCATTCATCAACCCTTCCTTCACCCCAACCATGAATGTATGCACATGCCCCCTCCCTCTCCACATACAGAAGGCTCCTGACACTGTCTGATGAGACTTCCCAGACCCCTCAAAGTCTCCTCTCCACCCTCTTGCACAGCATTGAGTAGAAGAGCTCATCTAGTTTCAGGTGGTGAGATTGCCAACACGGGAGATAGCTGCCTTTCACATTCCATATGATCAGCATATTCTCAAACTACAGAAGCCCTCTTCCCTCATACACCCATTTCTCATTAATCAATGGATCCAAATGCTCAGCAACCAGCCCCCCAGATGGAGTAACTCAAACATGAGTCAGTACTCACTCCCGATGGCAAAAAGCGTCCATTGTTCTCTCCTGGTCTCCTCTCTTACACCCCTACACTACCTTATCAGTTCGGACCCCTTCCCCCCCCCACTGCATACCATGGAGGAACTGGAAGATATTTATAGTGACACAAATATAGCAGACGGTGCTCACCCACCCAGCTCAGGAGGGCCCTCAGCTGGCTACCCTCCCCCCCCAAGCACAGCCACATGGAAACCAACAAAAATGCACTACCCAGCAGCTCTCCCTGGCTCTTCTGTACTGACGCTGGGCTTTTCACAGACCTGAACCAGAGCGTTGCTCCTCACACAATGAGTCCTATACAACAACCCTCCTCCCTCATCTCCTAAGCTGACCACCCTAGATAATGTCCACCCACATTAGGGGACAACACAAGAAGATGGACATGCATGTACCATGCACCATGCCTACCAGCACTTCACGGGGATAGGGCCCCCCCCCCCGGGAGACATCTGCTCCTGAGGTCGCCACAGATACCATGGGCAATCTCCCCAAACAGATGAATTCCTTCCACCTCCCACACAATCCACCCCCCCATACCAGATTTGTGTGACAGATGTAAATGATGGATTTACATGATAAAAGCGAGTCTGAAAGACTGCCTATCACATAAAGCGACCACAAAACAGCCCATGGTCAAAAGGGCGCCTGATATTGTAACGACGGTCGCTACAATACTTGCATTCCTCAGACACAAAAACTATTTTTATGTGGGGGGGGCTGTGCCCTCCATGCCCCCCACACCCCCAAACTAAAATAATCAACTCCAAGGGGGGTGCGGACCAAGGGACAAGTTATTGTTCTAAAAAAAAAATTATTGTGTCTGAAGCTAGACATGAACCCGGGTCTACTGGCATTGCAAGCAGTAGTGTATACCACTACACTATACGGCCAGCTCAGCAGAAATGTGGCACACAGGATCCTATATCCTGTACTAGCAGGGATAGCTCCTTGCTATCCTCGCTATACAGGATATAATGACCTATTTCAGCACTCGCTGTCAGTGACAGCAGTATTACTAAGTCACTCAAATTGTAGCGCTCAATAATATGCACTCAACATGGGTGCTACCGTAAAGGAATGATGCTTTATACAGGAAATCTACATCGCCTTAGAGGAGCAGTTAGGATCTAGTGGTTCTCTACCCCCCCCATTCTCTTCATGTGCACTGAGCGCACAGACACCACTTCCTACCTAAACCCGCACTACGGTCTCACTAGGAACCATTTGCGGGAAGTGACAATCACAGCGCTTAGTCGCCCCCCCCCCACACACCCCAGTGGGCGTGTAGAGAGCTATTGGAGTCCCTGCCGGTATGCATTTGGGTCATTTCTACAATTTTCACCATGGAATCCAAACCCAATCACATGATAACATTCACTCCTTTTCATATTATTTACTGTTTAGGCTTTTGTAGTATACTGGTAGTCATGTTATGTAGTGAGATCTGCTATTTCAAATGTTGTGAGCTATGTTGATATGATCTGGTGCTATTTGGATCAGGTGACACAGAGGACACATGCATATTCTGGGCCAAGAGTGGTCTTCCCATGCCCTGCCTCACCTATCACATATTTCACAAATGCTCACCAATCTGCATTGTACTGCCATTCATCCCTCTCAATCGGCCTCAACCCCACCCTAACAAATGGATGATATCTGCTGCATATGTTGGAATGTTAGGGTCTAAACTCCCCTATTAAATGCAAGCAGGTCATGACACATCTGCATAAACTTCTCCCCAGGTGGAGGCCAAGAAACTGCAAAGGGATGGGTGGGGATAGAAGTATACAGCTTGGCCCTCTTGAAAAAGAGAGGGGTCTCTGTCCTAGTCCATAAAGCACTGAATTGGACACTTAACAAATCCCTAATGGACAAGGAAGGGCGCTGGGCTATGGCACTATTTGACACCCGCCAGGGTGCCCTGGCCATCCTGAACTTATACGCTCCAAATCATGACAACCTCCATTTCTTCCACCACCTGTTCTCAGTGCTGACGACATTTGTGAACCAGCAGGTCCCAATCTTAGTTGGGGGTGATTTCAACCTAACACTCAATCCCTTGACTAACAGGAGCAACAACAGGCCAGAGCCTCATACTCATACTCATGCTGCTAGAGCAGTAATGCAATGGATCCATGACCAGGCACTGACTGACACAAGGATACTGCTCAATCATAGAATCAGGGACTACAACTATTCCTACTCCACCCATGAAACCTTTAGTCAGCTAGACCTTTGGCTCATCTCTTCTTCCCTCACCCCTAGAGTCATGTCAGCTGATATCCTGCCCCTGGTCATTTCTGACCATGCTCCCATATAACTAGAACTCTCACTTGGTCCAACAATGCAGCCCTCAACCCACTGGGGACTCGACCCCCTACTCCTACAAGACCCACACTTTAAAACTTGGCTACAGAGTGAAGTGACGGACTTCTTCAATCTCAATGACACTGGTGACATCTCAACCTGGGCACTCTGGGAGGCCTTTAAGGCATATCACAGAGGCTGTATAATCAGCTACGCTTCTTACAAGCATAGATAATGAGAGCAAAGAATGGCCGACCTAGAGTATCAACTGAGATGTAATGAGGCACAACTTAAGGTGCTTCCCCACCTCTCTAAAAAGTCCCTGTTATGGAAAGAAACACTACACCTTAAGAACAAAATTAACCAACTCTCATCACGCCAAGCGGAGCTGGCAATCTGACACTTAAAACATAAATTCTGGGACAGTGGTGAGAGGAGCAGTAAACTCCTGGCATATCACCTTATGAAATAACAAGCGGAACGCTTCAGCCCAGGCCTTCTAGACCCTACAAACCAACTCTACATGTCTCAGCAGGGGATCAATAGTACCATAGCCTCCTAGTAATAGCAACTACATGCGACAGCCACTACCTTTATCCCAGATCAAACCACTACCTTCTTTAAGGGCCTAAAGCTACCCAAGCTAGACCCTAAACATGTTGAGCACTTAAGACATGGAGATCACTCTCCAAGAAATTGACACAGCAATTGCATCTATGAAACCTAGGAAGGCCCTGAGTGGAGATGACTTCCCCAATCATCTATACAAACTCATCTCCTCCCAAATCTGCCCCATTCTACGCTGACTGTACACTGACTGCTTAAACACCAACTCGTTCCCCACCTTGATGTCTACAGCCACCATCACAGTGATACCAAAACCCAACAAAGATCATTCCCACCCAGCCAACTACCAACCCATTTCCCTCATCGCTACGGACAGCAAACTCTATGCAAAAATCCTGGTGACTCATCTAGAACCACTCCTCAAGTTCCTTATCCACCCCTCTCAGGCAGGATTTATCAAAGGATGGTATGGCTCAGATCATATAAGAACCCTTACAAACTTAATGCATGTGGCCCGCACCCTTCCATCTCCAGCGGCAACAGTCACAATTGATTTTGAGAAAGCATTTGACTCAATAGAGTGGGAGTACCTCTACACGGTCCTAGCCCACCTGGGTTTCGGTGCTTCCTTCATATCGGCCATTAGAGCAATGCACTCCTCCCCCATGGCACAGGTCCTCACCAATACCACTACATCTGCACCCTTCCCACTAGCCCATGCATGGCACATGTTAGGGCTGTCCCCTCTCCTCACTATTGTTCATACTAGCAATTGAGCTGTTCTCCACCACTATCAGGCAGCACTTGGAGGTAATTGGAATCCCAGTGGGCAGCCAGGAGTACAAAACATTACCGCATGCAAATGATATTCTAGTCACACTTGGAAATGCACACCAATCAATCTCCTCCTTCCTCCACCTACTCTACAGATTAACCTCACTCTCAAGACTAAAAAAAAAACAGTCTGAAACAGAGGTGTTACCACTGAGCAAATCTTGCCTTCCCGGTCCATTCACTGACCGTAACCTCAAATGGTCCCCATCTGCCCTGATCTACCTTGGAATCACAATCACTCTAGCCATACACAAGCTCTGTGGTCTGAACTTCTCCAACCTCCTCCCTAAACTAAAGACAGAACTGGACAGATGGAGACATCTCAACCTATCACTGGTAGGCAAAATTGAAGCAGTTAAGATGATAACCACCTCCAAAGTCATCCACCTCATATCAGACCTCCCCTCCCATATCCCACAATGCTGGTTTAACCAGCTCTATAAAATGATTGGCCAATTCCTCTGGGAAGGCTGCCCTCTGCAGTTCAGCAGATTCAAACTGCGATTACACTGGAGTAAGGGTGGCTGGAACGTGTCCTAGTTACAAGGATACCAATGGGCATTCAAAATCACATGATCATTGAAATGGTTCAACACAGATCCCTCTACATCCCGCCTATGGTGCAAAACTGAAGCCTCCCTCCTACACACCTCCTCCCCGCATACTGTTTATTCCAACTCTGCAAATCTCACAGATCCCTGTCCCTGTCAATAGCCTCCTGACTCCTAACCTGGAAGGGTGCAGGTGAATGGACCTACATGAACTTGGCTCACCCCACCCTCACCTCACCCTGGGACTACGCTAAAATACACATCGACAACTCCTCCCCTATCTGGGAGGACTGGAAAATGAAAGGGAACCACACCCTAGGGAATGTCCTTACACCCAGCTCAAACTCTATGGACTCATTCCAGAATCTCCAACAACACTACTCCCTCCCCAAAACTGACTTCTGGAAATACCTCCAGTTATGCAGTGCCCTTGCCCCTACTCTAATGGACATTATAAACTCTGCCATCCCACACAGCCTACACCCAGTGGTATCTTGGCTGGCTTCCCAACCCAGTAGTGCAGGCAAAATATATACGCATCTCCAAGATGGTATTCCTGACCAGACCAAAAAGGGTAGGAGATACTGGAACTCTGTCCTTCACCATGCACTTTCAAAAGCAGACTGACTTAAGTACTGGAAACATACCAGACACCCCATCAAAGACTCCAGAAGCAGGCTCATCCAAAACAAAATCCTCCACTGCTGGTACAGCACCCCTGCCTCCCTGTACTCATGCCACCTAGCCCCCTCTGACCAGTGCTGGTGATGACACCTACCTGGGTGAGACCTTTTTCACAAACTCTGGGGATGTCCTGAGCTCAAACACTTTTGGACAAACATCCAGACAACCCTCTCCAAGATCTTATCCACCACAATCCCTTTGATCCTGGATGTTTTCCCAGTCGATAGCATAGTGGACACCCCCCCACCTTAACAAAGCATAAAGGGACCTGACAAAGCTAGCTGCTAAGCACCTCCTGCTCCATAGATGAGAGAACCACCAACATACCTCATGACTCAGAATTTCTAACCGAGCTGGTACACCTATCCTCCCTTAACAGAATATCCCACATTGCCAACCAAATCATACACTTGCATAAGAAAATCTGGGACCCCTGTATGCCTTCCTGAAATCCACCTCCGGGGAAAACAACTGCTGATATCAATAGGGCCCCCCTGGGGGAAGTGATACCGAGGCAGGGAGTGGGATAAACCTATTAGTGGTTGACCCCACTACTGGTCCCCTATCTCCATCCTAGCCCTCTACCCTGAGGATCCTGTCCTCCACCAAGCAAATACCACGGCATGTGTCCTCCTTTCCCAACTAGGCATTCACCGCCCCAGGCCCACACCATCACTCTTCCATCTGCCCTACAATCGTGAGGGCAGCACTTCCAATAATCAACACATGCAACAAGTCTCACATCCCCTTCCCCTTTTCTTATCCATTCTGTCTTTTAGTGTTAGTTAGTTTTTGTATGTGTAGTTATAAAAAGGTGAACAACTCCCCCCTCCTCCTGGCTACATAACACTGAAGCATCTGCACCAAGCTCTAACTAGGTCCTCCACCTTATATCACTCCTCTCTTCCCTTAAGAGTCACCCTTCCATTAGCAGGATGACCCTCACCCGCCCCCGAGCAACTTAGGTTTGTACATGTATGTTTACTATGCCAGTTTTCTTTTATGTAGCTCTCTGCATTGTATGACATCACCTGCTGTTTTGTTGTTGTTACTGTATGTTTGTAAAAATTCCAATAAAAATTTTAACTACAAAATATATGTACAGTATATATGTAAGCATTGCTACTGCTGCAATATCCCATGATCCCTGTTTCCCATGCAGACAAGGAGAGCTACTCTAGGACTGACGCAGGCTTCTGATTGAAAGCCCAGTGTCTAGCCAGAGTCTCCCCAGCAGCCTCTTCCCCTGCATGGAGCTATGTGTATCAAGCCAGCCAGAGTTAGTGCAGAGTTAGTGCAGCCCAGACCCATGTGTTTTTTTGCTTTGAGGTGAGGCAGGTGCACAGTGCATAGTTGTGTAACCTGGTAAATGCCTGGTATGGTGTTCACTAGTACAGATAGTGCATAGGGTCCTCAGTTCGTACTACTTTTGACAACTACCAGCTATATTTAGACCTTAATTTGTATATAGTGTAACATTGTGTAGTGTACCCTACATGTAATCTCCTTCAATGCTATTAACCTATTCAAGAAGTGGGTGAGGTTGGACTGAGGAAACTAAAGACCTAAGAGCCTTACCTCAGTGTCTGACAAAGCGTTTGAGTCAATCATAAAAGATTTATATATTTATTTATTTAGTTTTTGTTGACCAGGTAGGTACACTAGACAAGCTGTATGACTATTTTCAGGTATGACCCAGGACAGTACAGGGAAAAATACAGGTTCAAACAAGGTACATAGCAACAAGAGGGGCAATGTACAGAGTTACAAGAGAGCAAGATGAACAGATAGTCTACAGTGAGCAGTAATAAGTAAAATACATATACATACAGAATAAATGGGTCTATGTCAATTCGCTCCTGGCAATTCGTCCCACGTCTTTTCACTCCCGACCACTCGCTCCCGACTCAATTCACTCCCGACAATCAAACTCTGCGTTAATTCACTCCCGCTCACTCCTGCTGTGCTGTTTTGTGCAATTTGTTGATATAATGCCATAGTTCATCCAGGATGCTAAGAATAACACTCTGCAGCTGCAAAACAAAGATAACAGGTTGGGTAGTCCCTTATTTGTAGCATCATAAAACAAATAGGGAAGATTAGGGATCCACCAGGCAAGGAGCTCCGACACAACCCAGTGCTGTAGCTAAGTTAAAACAATCTGCTAGGACTCGTAACATGTGTGAGCAGTCCAGAGGTTTTGAAAGTAGCGCGCCGAGACCTGGCTTATGGAGGAATCAAATAAGTAAGCAGTAAAGAGGATGTCCTGGAAAACTCACAATGGCAAGACAACGTACGCATTGTGGGTTTCCCTCTCGAGCATAGCGAATGCCACAGACCTGCTACCGACCTAAAACAAAATTATTTTTACTGACTTGTAATTGTTGCTTAACAGCTCGGGAGGAGTCCACATAATTTGGGTTTTCATTGTCCCTCAATGTGCTCGACTGTGGGGGACAGATGCACCTCATCCTCTGACTGGTACTGCAACACTATCACCTCTGGAGGTTTGCATCCAACTCCTGCAGACAGCGCGGAGTCGTGGGGACATAACTTGGGAGAACCACAGACTAGCCTTTTACCCTGACCTTCATTGCAGACACAGACCCTAAAAAAGACCTTCAAATCATAAAGAAGTCCTTTGTGGAGCATGGAGTTCAGGCTCAGCTATTATTCCCAGCCAGATTGCAAGTCAAACACCTCTCTGACTTTCATCAGCAGCCTCAGCTGAAGTGATTGCACACGATTGCACACATTTAACCATGTAAAAATCTGGGCGTGAAAAGACGCGGAGCAAAAAGGAATGGGAGCAAGCTAGTAGGGAGCAAACTGTTGGGAGCAGGATGTCAAAGAATGAATTGCCGGGAGTGAATTGACGTGCTCCCAGAATGGGTAGATTAAGACATTCAGTGGCAATTACATTGTATGAGTGACTCTTTTACCAGGGCCACATAATTCATAAGCAGATAGCAAGTAAACACGTGCTTCCCAGAGTTAAAGGACAGTGGACAGTGGATTGGATGAGACCAATTTGGAACCTGATTAGGGTGGCTTAGGACACCCACACACAGAGGACAGTTTCAAGTGCCCCCACAGGTAATTCTGGAGGCTCAGGTGGGAGGGAGAGGTACAAACATGGTCTGGAAGGGAGTTCCATAGCCTCAGAGTGCACGTAGCAAAGTCCCTTTCCCCCATTAGGGTTCGAGTATAAGGAACTTTGAACACCCCAGGACATTGAGATCTGAAGGAGTAGGAGGAGGATTCAGCAGGTTTGAGGAGCTGTGCCAGCCCTGGAGGGGTTCCGGTTCTGAGCACCTTTCCTATGAAGCAGCCCAACCCATATTTCAAGTGATTAGCCAGAGAAAGCCAGCCCAGTTTGTCGTATAATTTACAATGATGGGTGAGACATGGGGCTGCCAGGGCAAAGTGACAGATGTTTTGTAGATCATGTTCCATCTAGCAAGGTGGACCTTGGAGGTGCCTAGCGAACAGGAGAAGGCCATAGCTAAGTGAAGGGAGCAACACACCTCTGGCCAACGCCAAGCCAGCTGCAGACGTCAAATTTTTCTTTGCCCTGTAGGCAAGACCCAGTTTGCAGTTTATGGTTCTGCAAACATTTAGAATGTGACACCCCATTTCAAGTTGGGGGTCAAGTATCACTCCAAGCTATTTTATTGAAACCGTGGTTAAGAGGGGAGAGCCATCAACACCACTGACACATAGAGGGACAGGGGGAGGCCTTGATCTTGGCAACTGACCCAAAAAGCATGGCCTGAGTTTTCTTTAGATTGAGGACCAGCTTGTGAGTCATTACCCAGGATTGAATATTCTTAAAGGCCTCATTCAGATGAAGGTTGAAAACCACAATGTCCCGGGAGTGTGCAAGAATGACAAAATCATCAGCATAAAGGGTGGCACTACAGTTGGAAGCAGCAGCGGGGAGGTTGTTAACAAATGCAGAAAAGAGAAGAGGCCCCAAAACTGATCCCTGTGGGACACCAGAAGTCACTGGAGTGGGGTCAGAGAGGACCTTGTTGAATTTAGTCTGCTGTATTCTGCCTTGGAAGTAGTTTCTAAGCCAATACAAGGCAGGAAGGGACAGGCCAAGGGACTGCATCTGTGAGCAAAGTAATGCATGGTCCACAAGGTCAAAGGCCTTAGATAAGTCTATAAATATGGCCCCAGAGAGTTTGCCCTGGTCCATTGCCACCCTGATGCTAGTAGAGACTGAGACCAGGGCCGTGGACGTGCCATACCCTTTTTGATAGCCATGCGACGCAGGGGACAGCAACTTATGAGCCTGATTGTACTCTGTAAGCTGTTCAGCCACAGGCTTTCTCTAAGAGTTTACTAATGGCAGATAGGATGGCAGTTGGATGATAGTTGTCCAGGACTTTGGGGTTCCCTTGCTTCAGAACAGGGACAATCCTCGCTACTTTCCAAATGTCAGGTATAACACCAGTGGCAAGGGACAGGTTAAAGATATGTGCCAGTGGGATGGCAATGTAGGGGGCACCCAGGTTCAGAAGCTTGGGCTCCATGTTATCATGGCCAGCGCGGGAGTGTGGAGAAAGACCAGAGAGGAGTCTCTGTGTCTCCATGACAGAGACAGCCCTGAGATAAAATAATAGGTGAGAGGAGTGATCCTCCTGAGGGACAGAGGCCGAAGGGCCACCAATGTTCTCAGCAGCAGGGAAAAGGGAGGTAAGCGCAGACAAGTCAGAAAAGTGGGAATTTAAAGCATTAGCAATCTTAAGTGAATTATTACAACTCGACCCACCAATGATCATTTCAGATACCCCAGAGTTGGAGGAGCCACTGACTAAGTTTTTTATGTTCCCCCAGAACCTACGTGGGTCCTTAGCAGAGCTAAGCAGGGCAAATTTACAGTAGTCACTTTTTGCCACCCTGATGGCTTTTTTGCACTCATTTCTGAGCTTCCTATACTGTTGGAAGATGGACTGATCCAATGTGCTTTTGAAGTGAGCCCAACACTTGTCCCTTGCACACATTTATTTATTTATTTGCTTTTGTTAACCAGCTAAGCACACTAGACAACCAAGTGCCTATTTTCAGGTGCGACCCGGGAGATTACAAGTTACATACATGAACATCAGGCAAAAACAAGTGAAGGTTACATTTAAGAGCATTAGCACACAGAGTCAATACAAGTAACAACAGGGGTTTACAATGCAGGCAGTAGGTAGAATAACAGTATGGTACTCTTATGAAAGTCAGTGATCATAATGCCAGGCAGCAATGCTGCAAGGATTGCAAGTAGACAGAGAGGAGACAAATTGGGATAGAGGGGGCCCAGAGCAAGATAAGGAGAGGGTTTATCTAGTGCAGAGGCAGGTGGAGGACATTTTTGAGAAAGCCCCAGAGGGAGGCTTTAAAGCATTAGTGGGAGGGAGAGGAGCGAATGCTTAATGGAAGAGAGTTCCACAACCTGGGTGCGTACACAACGAAGACCCGGTCTCCCATTTGGGTGCGAGTCTTTGGCACCAAGAGAGCATGAGAGTCACTGGATCTCAGATGGTAGGAGGAAGTAGCCGGAATGAGGGATTCAGCGAGGACAAGGGGGGTGGCAGATCTGACAACACTGTCCATGAAGTTGCCCATGACATTGGTGCAGTGAGTTTCCAGTGGGAGCCATTCAAGCCAGGAGTAGAGCTCACAGCGGTGGGTGAGGTGGGGGGCTGAGAGTGCAAAGTGACATGTGCTGTTGTACGCTGAGTCCCACTGTGCTACACTAGTTTTTGCAATGTGGGTGAAGGTGACTAGTCCATAGCAGAGTGTAGGTAGGAGGACTCCCCTGGCTGAGGCGAGATGGGCAGCTGGGGTGAGACAGCTTTTTGCTCTGTATGCATGGCCCAACTTGCAGTTTGAGGCCCTATATGTATTGTGTATATGCAGGTTCAGATCCAGTTGTGGTCAAGAGTCACCCCCAAGTACTTGACAGAATCTGCAACTAGCAGCAGGGACCCATCGGCCCCAGACATCTGTAGTGAATCCAGGACAGCTTTTGTCTTGGCTGCTGAGCCAAAGAGCATGGCCTGTGTCTTCTGCAGGTTAATCATAAGCTTATGGTCCTGTAACCAAGTTTGGATTTGGTCAAAGTCCGAGTTTAGTTTGACGTTGATGGTAGAGATGTCCCGGGAGCTGGTCATGATGACTAGGTCATCTGTATACAGCACTGAGGACCCATGAGCCGGAGCCGAGGATAGCCTTATTTATGAAGAGGGAGAACAGGATAGGCCCCAGGACAGAGCCCTGGGGGACTCCGCAGTTTACCTGGGCAGGCTCAGACAGGGCCTTGTTGAACTTTGTGTACTGCTGCCTGCCTGTGAGGTAATTGCTGATCCAGGCAAGGGCAGGGGAGGAGAAGCCAAGTGACAAGAGAGAGGAGCACAGTAGTGTGTGGTCAACCCGATCAAAGGCTTTCGAGAGATCCACAAAGATGACCCCTGTCAGTTTGCCTTGGTCAGCAGCAGACCTGATTGCAGAGCTAACAACTGCTAGGGCAGTGGAGGTGCTGTGCCCTTTTCTGAACCCGTGCTGTGCAGGGAAGAGTAGGTTGTGGGTCTGTAGGTAATGGGTGAGCTGCGAGGCGACTACCTTTTCCAGAAGTTTGCTGATCGCTGACAGGATCGCTATGGGGTGGTAGTTCTTAGGGTCTTTTGCGTCACCTTGTTTGGGAACAGGGATGACTTTGGCCATCTTCCAGATGTCCAGGACTATACCCGAGGTAAGAGATGCATTGAAGATGTGGGTGATGGGTCGGGCTAGAACAGATGCCCCTAGCCTGAGTAGCTTGGGCTCAATGTAGTGTGAGGGGAGAGGCCAGCAAGGAGCTTCTGGGTCTCCATGTCAGAGATGACCTTGAGGTAAAAGGGCAGATGGGGGGGTTTGTCCCACTGGGTGGAGAGGCCTGATCCTTGGGGTCATGAGGCAGTTTGGGGAGAGCTGGCAGGTCGGTGAACTGGGAGTTGAAGACATTGGCAATTGTGAGGGGGTTGTTGCAGTTTACTCCGCCAATGTGCATATCTGTGACCTGAGCTCTGGCAGACCTGCCAACCACATTCTTAATGCTCTGCCAGAATCTCCTCGGGTTTCTGGCTGTGGAGAGCAGTACAGATTGACAGAACTCACTTTTTGTGGCATGAATGGCTCTCTAGCATGAGTTCCTCAGCTGTCTGTACTCTTGGAGGTCTGAGCTGGACATTGAGTACTCATATCTCACCCAGCATTTATCCCTTTGTTTCACGAGAGAAAAAAGGCCTCCATGGAGCCATTTTGTCACAGTGCCCCTCACTCTCCTTTTTATGAGGGGGGCATGTTTGTTTTGAAGAAGGGTGTAGACATTTAGGAAGTTGTCTAGGGCCTTTGAGGGGTAATTTGTGGCAAAGACCTAAGACCAGTCAGCTTATCACAGGTCAGCAAGGAAGTCTCCAATGCTGAGCTTGGAGTAGTCCCTCATTTGGATCACCTTGCAGGGGATTTTGGGAGGGGAGTTGCCCCATATGCAGTAGGTGGGAGAGTGATCCAATATAGCTTCAGGCAGAATACCACAGGAGACAATTTTCTGTTCTGTTGCTCAGCACCCAGTCAATGAGAGAACCCTTGTCTCCTCATGAAGAGGGCCTTGTGGGTTCAGAGATGAGCTGGCTGAGGGCCAGACCAGCCAACAGGGGCTCATATTGCTGGACATTGCAGCCTACCCAGTTGAGGTTGAAGTCTCCTAGGACTAGTAACTTGTTCGAGCCAACCATTGGGCTAAGACTGTCAAGGAGGGAGGAGAGACCTGGCACTTCGCACTTTGGGGGGTTGTAGGCACAGATCAAGTGCACCTATTTGGTGTTTCCTAACAGGAAGAGGGTGTGCAGGAACTCACAAAGATGTGATGTAGATGGCGGGTGTCCTACAACGGAGACTTTTAAGTGCTTCTTGTAGTAGAGGAGTACACCACCCTCCCTTGTTCTCTGCCCTGTCTAACCTAACAAGGTTATAGCCCAGGAGGGCACATACCGAATCAGGTGTTTATGGCATAAGCCAGGTCTCTGTAACCCCCATAATGTCAGAGTTATAATGAGCCACCCATGTCATTAGCTCAGCAAGGTTTGGTAGCAGGCTGCATATGTTTAAGTGCACCAGTCTCAAGCCTTTGGTAGATATCCAGGTTGAGGGTGGTTTCGGGGAGAGACTAGCACTCAGCGGACCGAGACTTTGGGCAGGGGCCCCAGCCTGGCCATGGAGTACAGGGCAGCCTCTCAGTGGCAGAATCCTATCAGACCTCAGTGGGGGGGGGATGGTAGCTGAGGCGAGATTAGTCCTGTGGGATTCACAAGGCTCGGGGGTGTTGCAGTGAGCGCCCTTGGGCAGTTTACTCGGGCTACCGTGCAGGCACAGGCTCCACCAGAGGGTAAATTTATCGGGTAGGTTTCAGTATTCTGGGACAGATATCCCTAGCAAATTGACCTAGCTCCCAGAAATACAAAAGAAGATTAGATGCTGCTTCAGGCTTCAGGGACTGCAGTGCACACCCATGCAATGTTATTTGTCTCTGAAATAATGGTACCACAGGATAGCAAGCTGTACCTAGCTCAAGAAATTGCCAATCATGCACTGGATTTTACTGATGATAGATTAGAAACAAGCTGAATCAAGTAAGGCTGACTCGAGTAAGTACATATTTAGCTATTAGCTATCTTAGTGAAGGCAGGGTATGGGCCACAGCATGTTCAACTGTGGGAGTACTGTTAGAGCACCAGCTAGTTGGGCGCTGTATTAACCAGGAAGGAGAATAACTTGTCTAGTGGGAGAAGCTAGTGATCATTTAAGGGGAGGAGGGAAAGGGATGAGTGGGTGGGACTAAAAATTTCCCCTTTTCAGCAAGCAGCCCCATGTCCTGATGTGCAGGTCCACAAGTAACTCAGGGCTAAGAAGCTCCCATGCAGCCATTTTGTGGCAGACCCCCTTAGTCTCCACCTAATAAGGGGGGCATGCTTGTCCTGCAGGGTGCCAAAAACAGTGAGAAACTGGGATAGAGCTGTAGAGGGGTCATGGGTACTGAGCACTTCTAACCAGTCAGTGATCCTCAGATCCTCATGAAATGACCCCAGATCAAACCTAGAGAAATCCCTAACCTGAATGATCTTTGGGGAATTTCTGGTGAAGGGACTTTCCACATGCAAAACACCGGGGTGTGATCCAAGATGGAGTCAGGTAGGGTTCCTGCGGAGCTGATCTTATCTGGATGGTTTGATAGTACCCAGTCCAGTAGGGAGCTAGTTTCACCATTAGCACACCATCTAGTGGGCTCCTGGATAAGCTGAGACAGGGCAAGACTTTTTAACAGAGGTTCAAATTGCTTGCAGTTACCTCCTGTCCAGTTTAAGTTCACATTACCCAGGATCAAAAGTTCGTTATCCCCAAAATAAGGACCAATGGTATTCAGGAGGTGGGTGAGCCCAGGCAGACCACCCTTGGGAGGATTGCATGTGCATACAACATGCAGCTTCTTTGTATTTCCAAGTAACAACACAGTGTGCAGCAGTTCACAGGAAGACAGGGAGGACTGCTGATGGATTATCTCAGATACTTTCAGATGACTCTTATAGTAAATTAGGATACCACCCCCTCGCTTCTTTCCTGGCCGATCATGTCTAATAAACTCATAGCCAGGAAGTGCACAGACCGAATCTGGTATTGAGGGTTTCAGCCAGGACTCTGTAATGCCTAGTATGTCAGGCTCACAGTGGATGATCCAGGCAGATTGTTCGTCAAGACTGGGTAGTAGACTGTGAATGTTAAGGTGAGAAATTTTTAACCCCTTTCCCAATTTCCAACTTTCTGGGATAGAAGAGGCCTGATAGGCAGGACCAGGGTTTAGCTCATTGTCACCAGCAAGGGCCAGTATCACTAGGAAGAGCCAGGGGAGAAGCCTGATAGGGGGAGGAGTATCTCTGACTGAGGGCCTATGGGCCGGACATCTTCTCACCATGGTGGTACCCAGAAGGCATCCAGGTTGAGACAGCTGGTAGGGCAGGGAGGCAGTCTGTCATGCACTAGAAGGTTAGAGAAGGTGAAATCAAACACCTCTTGAAGGGCAGTCATCCACCATTGGACCCCATACAACTGAGAAGAGTCTATGGCCGTTAGGGAGAGAAAAAGGCCAGCAAGGAAACTGGTGGAGAGGGCAGCTCGAGGTAAAGAGGACAGGACACCTTCCCTAGTAGGCCTGGGGGTCACCATTTCAGATTTTGACTCAGCAGTGCCCAGTGACACCCAACTCAAAGAGACAGTATGAAGTCTGAGTGCCCTAACTAATTACACAGATAGCCCAGCAAATTCCCAATAAAACATCCTAGGAAGAAACAGACAGATTGGGGAATATGCTGGCATGAAACCTGGAGAACAGTAACCTTTACTCACTGATCTTCGGCCGCAGTACTAGCGGCCACCAGACAGTCAGCGCTTCCTCAGCCACCGCCCGAGACCACTTCCCCAGATGCTCCCTGCAAGAAAGGTACAGCAAAGCCGCAACTTTTTCACCTACCCAACCATCCCCCTCCCTGAGCGTTATTATATAGCCCCTCTTGGCCCGCCCTTAAGTCTCATGGGCCCTCCTCCACTACGGATAGACCTCTCTACTAACCCCTAGCGGAGTGGTATTGTAATCCATCACAATACAGGTATTCTTCACCCTCCTCTTTTCTTTTTCTCTCCATGAAGAATTCACAATAAGTGAACCTTGCTTGATAAAAATAAATAAATAAGACGATTATGCCACCAGGGCTACATTCAATTATCTTACGTAACACCAACTCCTAACGTCCCCAAATAGTCACAAATGGAACAACGAACCCGGGGACTTATAGACTCTGGCTAGCAGGTCTTATTGCAGCCCGTTCCTCTCTTACACAAAGGGCAACCATGGGAGGCCTCAGTTGGCTCTGTTTATTTGCCAGCCTTTGCCTATTATCCAATGTGGATAGACCACCAGGCAGAATTGATCCTAACGAAGAGTCATGCCCTACACTACCAGTCTACCCATATACCAACACTATGTACATAATAACTGCCACTGTACGCCTTTGATCCCCTCCCAGTTTGTGGAATCTCCTCAAAGTGGGACAGCCACCTACTTTCCAATGCATGGCCCTACACCTCATCCATCCAAACACTATATGGTTTGGTGTTACTCTGCATGGATCTTAGGCTATGCGTCTGTAGGGCAACACAAGGGGACAATTTGGTCCCTGGATCCCCGTACTCAAACCTACACTAGACGCAAAAAGACTCATGCTTTTAAACTTCTTCTTGCTGACCTGAGGAAAGTTGTGCTCCTCCTACTTCTGTGCTCAGGCGACATCGAACTTAACCCTGGCCCCACGAAAGTGATTTCATCCCCATCTGAACTTATAACTCTAAAAGGAATCAGCTTCTTGCATGCCAACGTCTGTAGTCTTTTAAAGAAGTTGGATTCTGTCCAGGCCTGGATTATTTACACTGCTCCAGACATACTCGTGATCTCGGAATCCTGGCATCAGGCGTCCACACCAGACAGAGAGGTCAATATCCCTAACTACCTCCTCTTCAGAGCCAACAGGAAGACCAGGGGTGGTGGAGTAGCCATTTATGTTAAAAATAAATTTACAGTATCTATATTAGATGCTACTTCCGTTGCTGGTGAATTTGAATGCCTGTCTCTTAAAGCTGAACCTTCCCCATCAGTGGCGTTCCGCATCATAGGCTGTTATAGACCCCCAGCAGCAGGACTGCAACTCCTGTCACATCTGTCATCCCACCTGGATGCTACCTCACCGGAAACAATTATACTAGGTGACCTTAATTACGACTGGCTATCTAAAGTCTCGTTACCCTGAAACAATTCTGTGACTCCCATGAATTCACTCAACTTATAATTTAGCCAACTCGCATCAACAAGAAAAATCCAATGAGAAGCACCGTCCTGGATGTCCTCCTTGTTAACAAACCACACTTCTTTTCCCATGCCGATATCCTTTCAGCAGATGTTAGCTACCACTGCTTTATTGCTGGCATAAGAACTGTTACCAAGCCTCTATCTACATCAACATTTTCCACTAAAATATCCAGATGGAACTTCGACCCTCTTGCCTATTTCAGTGATCTAAAAAACTCTTTGCTGTGGCAGAGATTCTACCTGGCTAAATCAGTGAGTGATGCCTAGAACGTTCTCCATGAAATCATAGCCTGTGCCCTAAATAACCATGCTCCTTTGGTTAAAACATGAATAAAAACCAGAACCTGTCATTGGTTTTCAGCGGATCTGAAGACGGCCTTACTTAAAAGAGATTATCTATGGAAAAAGGCCCAGAAATCACATGCCGACACAAACTGGTGTCTCTTTAGGACAGCTAGAAACACCTGCACTAAGTTGGTCAGAGAGGCCAAGGCCAATTTTCATCAAAATGAGCTGCTCTCTGCATCTAACTGCCCAACCAAATTCTGGTCCACCATAAAGAAACTGTCTGGCCACTCTCCAGGTAGTGTGCTACCTTCTAAAATTACCATTGATAATGTTATCAACGATAAAACTGAGATACTGCAAGCTTTCAATAATCATTTTGCCACTGCAGGTCTGGTGTTCGATAATGCACCAGTAAGTAGTCTCCTTCCACAGATCAACGCTCAGCCTCCAGAACCAAGTAACAATAATGTGATCTTCTCCTTTTCATCAACCACCATAAAAGAAGTTGAAGACCTTCTTCTACGACTAGATACTAAAAAAAGTGCCGGAGCCGACTCTTTCGACTCATACTTTCTGAAAATAGCATACCACATTCTTGCCACACCTATATCACATCTATTCAACCTGTCCCTAGCCCAAGGCTCTATCCCCATGGATTGGAAAACTGCTCACGTCATCCCCCTGTTTAAAGCAGGGGATCCCTGTGACCTAAATAACTATAGGTCAATCTCTCTCCTACCCATACTTTCGAAGCTGCTGGAAAAAATTGTGGATATACAGTTGAGATCGTTCTTAGACAACTCTACATTGTTTAACCCAATGCAGTCTGGCTTTAGAGCAAAGCATAGTACAATCACAGCGCAGGCTAAAGTCACTAATGACTGGCAACAGGATCTTGACAATAATAAATTTGTTTGTGCCTTGTTTTTGAACCTCAGCAAGGCATTTGACACCATCGACCACTGCCTGCTTCTCTCCACCTTAAAAACTATAGGCATTGACTCAACCTCATTGGGATGGTTCCAAGACTACCTCTCTGGTAGGCAGTAACAAATCAAGGCTGAAGGAGAGCTCTCTCCACTTAAACCGATAAAAAGAGGAGTCCCTCAGGGCTCCATATTGGGCCCTTTACTGCTCGCCATCTATATTAACAGCCTGGACATAGGCATCATGGAAGCCAGTATCCACTTGTTTGCTGATGATATGGTGCTCTACTTAAGCCGTGATTCTCCTGAAGCTACCTGCGCTGACTTACAAATCGACTTTAATACTCTGCAGCACCAGCTCCTCAGCAAAAAGCTACTACTAAATGCAAAAAAACCAAGGTCATGCTCTTCTCACCATCAGGCATAGGGACTTACTCTGCTGCTGCTGGTCCATTACCTTCCATCACCACCTTATTAGGTGAAAAACTTGAATTTGTGCATAAATTCAAATATTTGGGTATATGGCTAGACAATAAACTCTCTTTAGCGAAACACATAGAAGAATTGCTGAAAAAACTGATGCAGATACTTGGTCTTTTTTTCAGAATTAAATGCCTCCTGACCACAGACGCAATAAGACAGCTTGTCTGATCTACATTCATCTCATTAATCGACTACGCCGACTTTATTTATGGCCATTGCCCTGTCACACACCTTGCAAAACTGGACGTATTGTATCATAGAGCACTGAGATTTATAACTGGCCTTCCGTCCTCCACACATCACTGCTCTCTATATGCAGCCGTAAGGTGGCCTTCCCTTCAATACAGGTGGTGTAGAAACATAGCCCTTTGGACACTCTGCTCCCTTACCAACAAACTCCCACAACACGTTGTTGACTGTCTCCCCTTGAGTCCGATCGGTAGCTATGCCTTAAGAAGCCACTCGCTGGTTTCCCTGAAAGTCCCAAGGACCAGCACCCACCTTGGACGGGCGCCATAAGATATGCTTTGCCCACACTCTGGAATAGGATACAAAGATCATTGAGACTTAGCTCCCCTGTCAGTATTGCCTTGTTTAAGACCCTCTATGGCAAAATGTTTGCTGAAATCTGTAATTGCTTCCACTGTTCCTAGCAGCCTGACTGCCGTTTTTCTCCCCATCCTTACTAGTCCCAGCCAGTGACCTAAGTCCCCCTCTGCCATTATTAACCACTCACCCCTCAATTGCCACACTTGCCCTTAGCATCCTCTGTACCCCTTTTTCACACCACCCTTCCCTCTGCCACATAAGCCTGAGACACAGACACTGTCATGCGCACCTCCATAGTTTAGGAACTTCCACTCAGGCCCGTAACTTGTTGCTGATGGCTGAAATGTAAACAATCTTCCTTTTTCTCCTATGGTTTGCATATGACAACCATACACGTCCTGTTTTTGTGGGTGTTGTACATATCATGTTACTGATGTGTTATGTATATATTACTTGTACATGTGCCTTTGGAATGTATACACTTTTCACCTACCATTATTGTAATCATCATTATTGTAAACATCTTGTTCATTTTGTATTATGCATATTTGATCTGTGACTGTACAATTGTCCCTGCCAACAGCAAGTCCACCTTGTAAATGAGCTTGCTCAACGGTGATCGCCTGGATAAATAAAGATTTGATTGATTGATTGATTGATAGCCATTAGTAGCCCGGCAAACACCCGAGCAACATTCCAGGGTAATTTTACAGAGAAGACAGAAATATTCAGTAATCAGACTGGTACAGGAAAATGTTAGCAGCACAAGTAACTAAACCCCATGCAAGGTGAGTTGTCATAAGCTAGTAAAAAGACAAAGACAGAACACTGTTTGTATATTTTTTTCTTTTAGCCACACCCAATCTGCTGATAGGGTACTTGTTCATTTAAGGGAGGGGTTTGCAAGCATTTAAAGGGAGGAGGGAACGGGGTGGGTGGGCAGAAAAAATTCAATTTGTGCAGGTCCAGAAGGAGGGGGTCCCAGCAAGGACCAGTCCACACCTCCAGCCCCGATGCCCAAATGCCAAAAGTCATGGTCAAGGCTGAAGCCCTGCAATTTAAACTGCTCCAGCAGTTTAATTTTGGTGCATTTTCTTTTCTTTCCTCCCTCCCTGGATCTCTCTCTCTCTCCCCTCGTGGTCCAACTCCACGAACAAGGAGCCCCTCAATGTAATGGGTCAGCACAGGGAAGAGAATGGGCTGCACTGTAGCACACAAAATAGTTTCACAGTAGGTAGATCCCACCAAACCAACCTGTTGCCTTCTTTGAGTAGGTAACTATGGAGGTGACTAGGGACTGGGCAGTGTATGTACACCATCTGGATACCAGGTAGGCCTTTGACACTGTACTGCATGAAAAACACATAGAGAAAGTTGCACAATATGGAATTAATAGAGTGTAAAGAGAGTGGGATAACAAGTTGGCTAACAGTTAGGGAACAGAGAGTGATGGTTGATGATCACCATTCAGTCAACATGGTACACAAAGGACAGTGGTGAGATCAAAAGGGTTCAGCACAGAGCCACCAAGCCTATTAGTTGCTTATAAGGCAAGAACTACAAAAGGAGATGGGACATATATCTGGATATATACATAAGAGGAGTGGGAGTAAAAATAATGAGATAAAAAATACATCTAGGCAAAAAATACATTGTTGTTACTGTTGTCACAGTGGATATTAAGGTTGCTGTCATCACAATGGAATACTGAGCCACTCCAATGACAGCTGTTATAATGCTAATGACATCATAGTGCATAGTGCAGCACTGATCCCGGCTGGTAAAATTAAAGAAAGAAAGCAACTTCTTGGGGACAGAGCTGGCAGCTCAGTATGAGAGATGCTCTTTACTGAGCCCTGTTGATAGGGCAACCTAGAAATGCTGCAAAGACTGACTGCTCTCCACCTTGGCTGTCCAAGCAACCTACAACCATTCAACCACCAACCACACATGGGGATGTGCCGGCTACACTGGAAACCCTGCAGCAAGACATTAACACACTCACTCACTCATACAGTGTGCAACATGGACCAAAAATTGATGCTTACATGGAGAGGCTAGTAAAAGCTGAACAAACTATGGATGTAGTGGTGGTGATGATGAAGGAATCAACAGACTGCACAAAAGGTGTTGGCAGTTGCCGTGACTACAGTGAAAGATCAGGGCATGATGAGGTCATGGCGTGAGCAGCTGGAAAATTTGGTTCAAGCTGCGAATTACTGGATTCTAGGGATGCCTGAGGAAACAGAAGTGGAGGATGTGGTGATTTTCCAAGAGTGATGGTTTCCTGAAGCTTTGGGACTGGAGTTCACCCCTCAAATCATCCAGGCCTATCATATTACCCTGAGGCACACATGTAACATAGTGGAGAGTCCCAGAACACTCTTAATGGTGACTGACTTTGCAGCTACTAGAGATAAAATCTTATGAGCTGTCAGGGAGCAGGGACCTATTCAAATTAAACATCAGAGATTATTATTTTTTCTTGATTAATCATTTGCTACACATGCCCACCACAAGACTTTTGATGGAATCACATCAACACTTAAAGAACTAAACACCCCTTCCAGGCCTAGCTTTCCTGCCCACATACAGTTCACAGTGCAAGAAAAATGCATGCCTTTAGGGACCCTAAGGCAGTAGGACTCTGTCTGTTGATTAACTTGCCCAAGAAATGGGAGTTCAAGCTCAGAAGGGACACTCCTCAGAGGAGGAAGCTGATTTTACATAAGGTGATTATTCCACTTACTGACAGAATCCCAGACAATGGGCAAGCTAGTTGGATCCATCTATCCAGCTTTTGCTGAAAGAACTTAAGGCAGGACTATGTACCTGGACTTTTAGAATTACGCTTAACAATGGTGTTAAAACTATCTATATGCTTATGTACAGTTTCCCCAATATGTCTAATGCTCATCTAAACAAGAGCAGAAATGTGTGATAATAAAGTGTTGACTTCAAGTTGAAAGTTAATAATCAGTTCATGTGCTCATTTTACTAAATCATGTTGCTGTTTTAACATGAGACATATGCTTATAACATAGTAGTTTACTTTGAAATGGGTGAATTCATAGATTAATGCAGCATGGTGATGGTGATGTGGCAGTAAGAGAGAAGCAAAGGAGTTAAAATGGCAATGACAGAAGATCTCTGATGTTCTTTTGGTAAGAACACCCTCGCTCAAGATGTCTGAGGGTGCTCAGTCATTTGAGGCAAAATTCAGTGCCACTGGCTGCAGTAACTAAATGTTTTCACTTCTCTGGCTTGTCTCATCCCTAGATAGCCTCATCGAACCCTCTACAGCTTCATGTGGTAAGCTCAAGAAGGGTCTTAATTCTAAAAGTATGTTATACTTAATATGCTTCTCAACCTTACGCTTAATCATTTCACAATATTTGCTAGTTAAGTTGATATGGTACATATAGCCAGGGATGTGCAACACATAATACGAAGTTCAAAGACCGGCCTAAATGTTTGGAATACAGATTTTTGGTGTCAAGAAGGTAAGCCAGATCAAGCTTGGTTAACCAGTTTTGCACTTATATAGCTTTAGAAACATATTTGAAGCACTGGCTGCAATATTATTTCAACTGTGTAAAGTCCTTTGGAATATGTCTTAATAATCGGACAACCTCCACTGATGTACCATTAAGGACTGTGCTTCAGCCATTCCACCATTATTATTGTGCTTAACTAAAACTATTATGTTATGACCAGTCTTCGAATCAGTTTTATCGCTGTATAATCCTATAACATTAAAATAAAATCAAAAAAAGAAAATTCTTCAAACAAACTGCAGATTTAAAAAGTATAATTTGTAAACAACTGTTGTATATTTGAAATATTTTTATTTGTAATTGCTCAACTGGGTAGGACCCAAGAACATTAGATGCCCATTTTCAAGTGGGACCCAAAGAAGTAAAGAAGAGCTACAATGCAGTATAAATATGCAATACATGCATGTACACAGTAATCAGATGACATTACTCTAGCACATAGACAAGTCCAAACAGTGTTTTTAACACGATTTTAAACATATTCTATAAATCGATAGAGTGTAGTGAAACAGGTATATTATTCCAGAATGTAATGTCTTTATAAAGCAAAGAACATTGGCCCAGAGAGGAACAGAGGTGTGAGAGTTTTATGAAATGAGTATGAGCAGATCTAGGACTCAGGGAGCCAGTGTTGGGGCTAGCATCAGCCATAAACAAAAATCTAATGGGGCCTTTAAGGGAACTTCTAAAACTGATAAGGGTAAAATAAGTAATGCAAAGGCCAGTCAAGGTGTTTTTAAAGAGTGCAGTGTTGAGAAAGTCTGGGGCTGTAGGCAATAAATCTGCATATAAACCTGTATAAAATGTTATCTCTTTGCAACTCAGTGACATTAGCAACGGCACAGAATGGAAGTCTGTAGTCCACTAATGACAGGGGTAGGGACTGAGCCAAGACTATCTTAGAGTGAGTGGATAATTATTTTAGCTTAAAAAGCTGACCTAGGCGAGTGTGTACTGATTGAACCAGTGTGGAGATATGTTCCTTACAAGATGGAGTCTGGTGTATTGTAAAACCACAGTACTTGAAACTGTCCATTCCCTCAACAAGGGTCCCACTCAAATCTTTAATTAAGTCAGGGGGATGGGGAGGCTTTAATTTTTATTATGTTCCAAATGCATATACTTGGTTTTATGAACAGTCAGTAGAAGGCCATTTTCAATAATCATTTTTGTACTGTACCAATTCAAAGTGAGGCTGTCAATATCTGGTTATGTCACTGACATCAGATACCCTTCTGTACAGAACAATATTATCTGTATATATGATAATGCAGGATTCAGAGCTATGACAAATATCATCTACATAGTTCCAGAAAACACTTGAAAATATAGGCTCAAGAATTTATCTCTGGGATATGCCAGCAGTGATTTTGATGTGTGGTGAAGAAAAATAATTCAAAGAGACTGACCAAGATCTGTCAGTCAAGTAATTTTGGAACCAGAATACAGCAGATACAAACAGAATGACCAAGGTCCCAAAGTCTGGTGAGCAGGTGACCACTGTGCACTAGATCAAATACTCTGGAAAGATCCAGGATGAGCACACCTACTCCATCACCATTGTCCAAGGCCCCATTAATATCATTAGTGACTTCAAGCACAGCTGCGAGCGTGTTGTGATTACCTTGAAAACCATGCTGGCAAAGTGTTGCAAATTGCCAACATCCAGGAACTACTTAAATTGCTCAAAAAAATCTTCTCAAGAATTCTGGACAACAGGGCAAGTAGGGATACTGACAAATAATTTTTGGTTAGGGTTCACCCTCTTGATTTAAAAAAAGAGACCACAGTTGCCTGCTTCCACAGTTTTGGGACCTTGCCAGTAGCTAATGAGCGGTTGTTCAAAATGCACAGAGGGTTAGCCATTACATCAAAACCAAAGAAGAGAGTTTTAGATCAATATTGTCCAGTCCCATTCTAGTTTTTAAGTTCATATACATAAGGTACTTTAAAGTTTCATCTACAGATAATGATTTAGAAATTTAAATCAAAGCTTTGCTTTTTATCTTAGGAAAACTCAGTCTTTCTCACTTGTGGGTAGATTATTCAAGAAACATCAATATTTCATTGCAATAAAAATCTTTGCTGAAGAAGAAATTATTCCAACTAGCCAAACATCAGATATGGAGGTCATAAGAAATCAAAAGAGCGCGCCCCATGATATACAAATAAATAACATTTCCCATGGTTTAGAGGAATATTTAGTACTACCTATTAACCCGATGGTTAGGAAGTGGATAACCTGTGCCAGACTAGGCCTTATTACCTCAAAATACATGCATTGTAATAACCACACAAGGAAATATAACCACTCTTTAATGTACTGCCTATGCAATAAAGGTTTTCCTGAAACTGTTTCACATATTATTATCCAGTGCCCTTTATACAATAAATATAGAAGTGCCAGTTTAAAAGAATTTCTATTGAAGTACACAAATGCATTGTATGACTCTGTCTTTATTTTATTCCATCCTATGAATGTTGAAGATGTTGTTGGGATTGTATATTTCTTTGGCTCATTCATCAAGCTAAAGAAAATATATAGCATTCAAATGGGTTTACAGTAGTTTATCCACTATAGTGAAATGTGGTCTTATTATTAATGCTGCTTGGTTACGTAACCTTTTTATCACTTAGAAATCAAACTGTGTTTTCCCCTTACAAGGGCACCTTTTTAACCTTATTAATAGTTTTTTTATGTCTTGTAAAGTCCTTACTTTGTAATGGCAGATCAATAAAAAACTTGACTTGAATAAATTTAAATCCTGAAACACCACAGCTAGTCTCAATCTGCTCAAGATCTGATAGATCAACGAAAGGATCAATTTTTGCAGCTCCACAAAAAGTGGTATTGAGATAGGTGGCAATTTCAGTCAGATGTGTCAAGCTACCTTGTTCAGTACTCAGAAGTGACATTGCTGTGAAACTGATCTTTGCAATGAGATTGTTCAGGGTATTTGCCAGTTTGCCTGATACCCATTTGAAAACTGAAACTGGCAATGTAACTTTTCAATTTTTGTATTTCTAATTAATTGTTTACATTTATTCCTTAGTTTTTTTTTTATATTAAATCAATGTTAAATTTGTATGGTTTTTCCTTAAAACTTTCTAGTCCCTGTCTCTCTCCTGCATCAACTGTGTCAGACAGGAGTTGATCCATTCCTAAAGCACCAGATAGGGACAAAGTGATTGCAAACCCTGTTAAATTCATGCACCATATAATCTAGCATCATATCTACCAAGGGGATGGCATACAAAAAAGAACAGCGAATCTATGAAACAACATTCCTGAATTCCCTAATGAGCAGCTTATGTATGGATCTGGAGGTTACATATAGAGGAGGGGAACAAGAACTGTGAGCACTCCAATAACAAATTACAGGACAATGGTCATTTACACTATCAGGTAAAGGATGAGCTTGATGGATATAATCTGGTCTAGAAGTGACTAGCTAGTCAATTAGGACTCAGTGGCAGCCTTGTAATTGTGTCTGGTTGCTGGGGAAATCACTTGTATTAGGGTCAACCTCTCAAGGTGATCTCTACATCTTCAATTTGATTTGTCATTCCAATTAATATTGGCATCCCCCAGGAGAAGGATTTATTTTGTGTTGTGTTTGGACTGCCTGAACTCAGACAATAAAGCAAGTCCATCCTCAGAATAGCCCAATGGAATGTAAAAAGTAGCTAACACTAGATGAGTGTCACCCCCCCAAACATAACACGACAGTAAGAAAATCACAAGATGAGTAAATATTAGTGAAATCATCAGCCAACACAGAAGAATAAGGCTTGTAATAGATTAGGACCCCACCCCCACATTTTCTTAGCCTGTCTTATCTTAATAAGCAATAGTTTGGAATCACAATTTCTGAAATGGATATTCAGTTTGATAACCACGTCTTAGATACTGTGACCAGATCAAAACCATTCCTCAACATCCATGTACTCAGTTCACATAATTTTGGTAATAAACATCCTATGTTTATGTGAACAATCAATAAAACATGTTTGGGGGGGTCCCAGTGTCTATATCATGCTCAACTGTGAGATGAGCAGAAACGGGTTTCAAGGTACCAGCTAGAAGCAAGAATAGCAAAACAGGGGCTTGTTTTTTAATAGCAAAATTGGAGCAAATCAGTTTATTTTTAAATATAATAGGTATTGCAGCAAAACATAAAACTTGTAAGTAAGTATCAATAGCTGGCTTCAGTAAAATAACATACTGAACTGTAAGTCAGTATATATATATATATATATATATATATATATATATATATACCATCCTAGATAGACATTAGTACAAACAGAACAATATGAAATTGCACTGGTAAGCAATACAGTATTGGCCTTGGCTGTTATGGTGATAAAACTAGAACAAAAAGTAATAACAAAAAATCCAGTTTAACAAGCAGTTGGAGTGTACCGGATACCAGCACTAATCAGAGAACAATGGTTGCCCTGGATAGGGAGTAGACCAGGTCCCTAATAAATGTAGGATATAAAATTACTGGCTATTTAAAATTAGGAAAGGAGGGAGACCCTAGATAGGTAGCTCAGCCAGGTCCCTAATATGAGCTAGACAAATTGCCATTTTACAGTAGGTTAAAAGAGCATGCATATGTACAACAAGATATTATGGCAGGCAAAAGAATATTCGGATATTCAGTGTGCAGCAACCATACCTCACCTAGCAGTGCTAGCAGTTACATAAGCCAACAGTGAACAGTGGAGGAGTCCAGGGTCCCAAAGTTTATGGAGTATATGTGCTGCAGAGCAACAGAGAAATGGTACAACCCCCTGGTAGTCATACACTGGAGGGCAGCATGGCCTGCTGATGGCTAACTCCACAGCTGATACCCACAGTGTGACACCCTTGGCACTGTTGCCCTTAGTGACCCACTTAACATTCCTAGCCACAGCGTAGAGGGATGCTAGAGGAGCAGTGAGCTTTGAACAAGATGGAGAAGTCCAACCCATGGAACAGAAGAATCTACAATACCTGATTGGTGAATTTGTGGCTGGAGGAATGTCAAGTCATTGAGGAGGCTCCCAAGTGTGGCTGCCAAAGTGTAGAGGCCCTCAATGCAGGGTAAGGGCTGTAGAACATGCAGGCTGCCCTTGACACGCTATGATTTTCTCCCAGAGTTGGCATACAGAGTGAGGATCGAGACTGTGCTAGGTCTATTTAAAGTTTTCAGGCTTTGTGTAGCCCCACTCATGGAACAGAAGAAGCCACCTGATTAGTGAACTCACAGCTGGAGGAAGGTTCAGTCATCAAGGAAAGTTCCCAGGTGCAGCTGCTGAAGTATAGAGGCACTGCAGTCAAAGGACTGTACAAAATACAGGTTGCCCTTGTGACCCCCTGATCAGCTCTTGATGTTGATGTGCAGAGTGAGGAATGAGACTGCACTAGGTCTGTTTAAATTCTGTGGGCTTTGTGCAGTCAATGGAATAAAAGGAGCAGGCTGATTGGTGGATTCACATCTGCAGGAAGGTCCAGTTGTTAAGAAGGGTCCCCAGGTGTGATTGCCAAAGTGTTTGGGTGCTTGGTGCAGGGGGAGGGCTGTAGAAAACATAGGCTGCCCTCGTGACCCCCTGATCTGTTCCCAAAGATGAAGTTAGCCTTCCACACACTTCAAAGAGGAAGAAAGTATAAGAACATATCCAGGACTTTTGACCCAGAAGAATTGGGAACTGACAGTGAATAGCCCAATTAACAAGAAGCCATTCTAAGGGTGGCTAAAATACTGTATCGGGAAGGGAGCAGCCAGTTCCTTTGTCCAAAGAGAATTGATGATCTTTAACGAATCCAGCAACATATTTTTTTTAATTCTTTTTTTTTTATTTAATACAACAAAAGCTTACAGATATACATCATCTTTCTGTACAATACATCCATTTGTGTGAGGTATAGTGAGCCAAAATTAGTCATTTACACACTAGGTTATCCATCAGTCATTACATACTTATTACTTTCCAAATATAATTGCTGTCCTACTGAGATTTCATAGCATATCTTCTCCCCAATTGCTGTATACTAATTGTCCTTCATTTTTCTTTTTAGGTTTGAACAATACCATATACCCAACTACCATGGAACAAAATGTATTTCTGTAGTCACAATAAGTATTATCCACCCTTGCCAGCAGTTGTGGAAAAATCTGCATAAATCTGTTACAATTTCCTCCTCACATACTCTCCAGCAATTTGCCTTGTGGACTCCTCCAAATATCATTACTATATGTGGAGTATGAAAGTATCATGCCATGGTTTTCCATGCAAATTCTTTTAATTGTCACAGTGGTGAAATTTTATGTTGTTGGAAATAAACCCTTTCCCATTGTTTGTTCATCATTTGAATGTGCAGTTCTGCCAACCAGGCATTCTCCATGATTTTGGTTTAACTGTGGTGATGGATAAGTGAGGGCTTTATATCCACAGGAAATAAGATGCTGAAGCATACCACTCATCTGCAAGTTCTGCATTAACAGGGCCAAAAACATTAGGTGGGTCTGTTAGCTTCTCTGTATCCATCAGCTCATTTAGTAAATGCCTGGTTTGCAGACCTGGGGACAGATATGCATGTGGTAATGAGTAGTGTTGTCATAGTTGTGGAAAGGAGAGGAGTATCTCCTGCTAAAAATTGATATAAATGGGTTAAGCTCTGGGTATCCCACTAGTAGAACTGGTGATCCAGTTAGGCCAGATGAAACTTCCCTTCATGTGCTAATGTCCACACTGGGAGTAGAGCAAATTGACATTTGTTATTCTTACATATTTTGTACCACTGGTTTAATACCTCCCTAGAAAATAAATTTTGTGGCATACCCACTAGTTGTACCATGGGGTACGGAAGATAATTTTATAGAGCCATTTAGATCTCTCATATCTAAATCTTCCCAGTGTGCTGCACAGCCTGGATCTACCCAACCACAAATATGGTGTGATTGGGCTGTTTGGTAGTAACATTGCAAATGGGGGGCAGCTTGACCCCATCTTAGCTTAGGAGGTTGCAGTTTATCATCAGAAATTCTAGGCTTCAGTCCTGCCCAAACAAATCTAGAAATCATTTTATCCCAGATTTGGAACTCCCTGGGATCAACACAGATGGGTAAAGTCTGAAATAAATACGACAGTCTGGGGAGGATGTTCTTCCGAATGGCTTCAATTCTATTACTGAAGGATGGAGATAAAACTGTCCAACAACTTATACCTTCTCAGATTCTCACTGTAAGGGTTAGGTAATTAAATTTATATTGGTCTGGCAAATACTGCAGAATATGTACTCCAAGATACTCAATGGATTCTTGATCCCAGTGAAAATTTTAAGTATTTCTTGTTGTTGGGGGTTGGGGTATGATTTAAATGTAGTGCCATTGTTTTTGCTAACATTCAGCTTATACCCTGAGAGGGTTCCATATGTTTGTAGTGTTGCCCAGAGATTTGACAGTGATTCAGTAGGTTACGTTAACTAAATTAAAAGATCATCTGCATAAAATGTGAGTTTCTGTGAGATACCATTATGTTCTATGCCCTTAGCACCAAATAGTTTGTTGTATTTTGAAGAAAAGGCTGTTGCAGCTGCTGGCATTGGTATAATCCAATGCATTAAAATTCAGCAATCCTTAGTTTGGTTTGGGATTGCTTCCAAATAGTTGATTTTAAATAGAAAATGCTGATACCTGGCAGTGATGAATTGCAAGAATTCTGTCCAGAAGATTCTCTTAGATGAGATGTACAAAAATGGTGTAAGTGCTGTATCATAAAAACATTTAAAAATCAACAAAACTAATCTACAGAGACACACAAAAAAAACACCCACATAGATAAAGGGGCAGGTCTTCCAATAATTAAGCATTAGTGTGCAATAGTCTGACTCAGAACAGACAATTTATGATCATGTGTGAGTGGGCAGGACTTTCATAACTCACATGTGGCTCTGCCACGTGTGAATTATTGTCTGGCCCCCTCATATTGTACTTGAAGATAAATTGATAACCTGTATACGCTGAGACAGCCCATTTCATAATATATATCTGGAGACGGACACATCTGGAAATAAGCTGCTACCAGCTCAGTATGTTTTTCCTGGTAAAACTTTTGAAATAAATAATTATATAGAAAAAATGCTAGAAAAGTATTAGTCTGCAAGTAAAACCATCCCACTGAGTGGGTAAACAAACTAATAAACCATGAGGCTGAAGGCTCAGTAGTCCTATTAACTTTTTTGACCCTGAGATGGAATTATCTGACAAGTATACTACCACTTTTCTGTCTTTTCTTTTTATAATGCATTTGAGTAGTCGAAAATGGCTTGATTTAATTTTTTTTTTTTTTACAAATTTGTAATACTTTCTAGCAAGGCAGGTGTTAAAGCATTTTAAGGAGTTTGTTAGCAGTGCTAATTGTTTTTGTTTAGTGTTCGTAGGGTAAAGATTGTGTTCATGGTTGATTGGTGCTTGTTAACTTTGAACAGCATAACAATTTTGCATTGCATGATGTGCCTAATGAGTACACAGGAATCAAACCAAGATGGAGTCAGTTGTTGATTTGTTTGAAACTATTGTGTCTCTGAGAGCTTTTAACTTTCAAACTATACTAGGCCAGAGGCTTTATTTTCAGTGCAAATGTATTTTGTGGTGAATCACATAAGTTCTATTGATTTTAACTGTTTTGCTTAATTGTAATAGTGTTTTGTACTAGCACAATCAATTTAAAGCTCAAAGAGTGCATGTTTGTGGAGTCCTGAGTTTTAACTATTGCCTGAACTTTAATGTGTTCTGAATCAAGGGCTGTGATAGCAGTCTTGGTCAACTTTACTATTAGTTTCAAAGAAATACAAAATCACACATACCCCCATAATGCAAATCATCATGGGATGTATATGCAAATCACCATGACATTTTAGGCTGGTACAGCTTTTAGCAGGAATGCATTGTGTCAAAAGGCCTCTCACACAATCTGAGAAGGGTGCAAATAGAAGACATGGACATGTGTTTTGTCTAACCCCGGACTCATCAGTGTGCCTTGCCTGTATCACACCCAAGGGGAAATAAACCAGTCCTAACTTGGTCTCATGGGTTTGGGTCATGGTGAGCCAAACAAAAAAACAAAAACAAATTAAAAGACAAAGAACCTCAGTGCAAAAGCACTGAGGCAAGGGTTACTCCAAAGGGCAAGGACAATAAAACCAAGTTTCAAAGAAATACAAACTCACACATACCTCCATAATGCAAAGCACTGTGGGATGTATATGAAATAACCATGACATTTTTGGCTGGTTCAGCTTTAAGCAGGAATGTGTGGTGCCAAAGGACCTCTCACACAATCTGCAAAGTGTGCAAACAGAAGACACAGACATGTGTTTCATCCTACCAAGGAGTTATCAGTGTGCCTCATCTGTATCACACCCCAGGGGAAATGAACTGGCCCAAAGTTGGTCTTACGGGTTTGGGTCATGATGAGACACCCCCAAAAAACAAGCTAAAAGACAAAGAACTTCAGCATTGTGGGTACAATATGAATGTGTCTTTTATTTTCCTTACTATGGGGTGCAGTCTCCTAATTTTGTAGTGATTGTATAAGTAATAATACCCGACAGAGTAGGCATTATTGGGATATAATAGACCGCTCAAGGGCATAATGAGGCCTGACACCACAGATGGAGGGTCTTATATCACCTGGAAGGTCTGTTATATCTTATAACGCCCACCCTGGAGGGTATTATTACACTTAAAAATGGCTCATATGTAAGATTTTTAATAAAATGGAATTAAAGTTAACAGGAAGCTGAATAAATGTGAAAGATAGAATAAAACTAGATATTTTTTTGTAAAGTAGTCCCTGGGTGCTGCTGTTTAGGAGAGCTTGTTGGATTGATCTGGATTTTTGTCCCACGGATTTATGAGAGCTGTAGTCCTGTGATCAGAGGTCACAAAAGAGACAGTAAAAAAAATTGCTTATAAAGAACTAAAGATTCTAAAGACTTTAGGAGCTAAATAGAATATAAAGTGCTCATTTTACAGGTACAGTTGGACCATACCTCTCAACCTTTTGTCCCCCAAATGTGGAACATTGCCTGTCAAAATGTGGAACAAATGGGCAAAATGTGGAACACTTGATCAAATCATTACCTAAGAAGCTCAAAACACTGTTAAAATGTAGCATTTGTGTTCAGAAAGTCTGTTATTAATTGAATAATATATTTTTTGCATTATTTACTATGGATTTTTGCTTTAAAATGTTGACTTTGAATGTGGAACAAGTCCTCACAATGTGGAACAGGGAGCTTTTGTGAAGTAAAATGAGGAACGTTCCTCATAATGTGGTACAGTTGAGAGGTATGAGTTGGACTGGTGGGTTGCAGGTTTTGTGAGAGAGAGAGAGAGAGAGAGAGAGCGTGAGAGAGCTGGTGGGGATCAGGAAGAAGAGCAGCGAAGAAACACAGGAGTGGGACTTCTGTGAATTGCATCCCACAGATGGAGTCAGGCTGCTGGGTTGGGATATTTGTGAGAGCAGGTGGGGATTGTAGGTTGGGAAGGGCCTGAACGCTTCAGTAGCATCAGGTTTTCGGGTTGGGGGGCAGAATGAAAAAAATGTGTAATTTTGTTTTATTGCTGAAAAGCTTGCATTTTTTTTGGTGAGTGTTTTGGACAGATAAGAGGGGTGGGGCCTCTGGCTTGCTCTCTCCCTTAGCAAGAAAAATGGTGGCAGGGTTTGAAATTAAACTGGCATTATGTTGGGCAGAGCTGGCACTTGTTTTTTACCTAGCATTGTTAAGAAATAACAACACCGGTGCCACAGTGCCTAATCCAATTGGTATGCAACTTTTATGAGACCCATTTTTCTAAAACAATATAAGTTCACAGACGTTTATTTTCTAAATGAGGCATTGGACATACAGGCCCAGATATTCAAAAGGGTTGCACATGGCACAACAGTGTTGCACTATGCACAACCCACTGATGTGCCCCAGTGCGATATTTAAAAAGGAAAGATGCACCGCACAAATCCTGATGCGCCGGAGTGCATCAGTAATGTATGCAGGCACAGGTGGGGGGGCGTGCCCATGTATAACCTGCACAGCCTGATATTCAGCCCAGGATGTGCAGAGTCATGCATGCTCAACCCCTACCTGCGCCTGCACAAAGCTACGCCCCCAAAAAAAGGAACAAGTTATGGCCACCCACAGGTGAGCTGCCACATTGCAGGGTGCAACACAGCAGCTGCCACTTGTGGGTGTGTGGGTGGCCACCTGAGTTCCTGACGCTTTTGGCAGCGTCCCCCATGCCCGGTCGTGGGCATCTATAATCCCAAGTCCAATATCCCTGGTTGTTCCAGTGGACTGCGCTGAGCCTGATCACGGGCATCACTGTATCCCCCAGTCCAATATCCCTGGTGGTCCAGTGGACCATGCTGAGCCTGATCGTGGGCATCATTCATCACCCCAGTCCGATATCCCTGGTGATCTGGTGTACCCCCACCCACCCGTCCACTGAGTCCCATCACCCGCTCCCCATCAGCTGGCGGTGGCAGCACCCACCCACCTGCCACCCTGCTGCCGACTGACAGCTCAGTGAGGGCTGCAGCGTGTTCCAGAGCATGAGCCAATGGGCATGCCTTCCCATACCGGTACTAGTCAGTCCAGATATGTGAATGAATTTATTCACATATCTGGACTGACTAGTGCAATATAGGCTGCGCCCGATAGCTCATGCTCTGAACCAATAGGTGCCAGCCTGGCTGTCAGTTGGCGAGCGATGGGCGGCAGGTGGTTTGGTGCTGTCGCCCAGCGGCTGACTGGGGGAGTGGGATGGTGGGCTCAGTGGGCGGGTGGGGTGGGGTACACTAGATCACCAGGGATATCGGACTTGGGGGTGATGAATGATGTCCGTAGTCGGGCTCCGTGCGTCCACTGGACCACCAGGATATGGGACTTGGGGGGGATACAGTGATGCCAGCAATCGGGCTCAGCACGGTCCACTGGACCACCAGGGATATTGGAATTGAAGGGAATACAGTGATGCCCGTGATCGGGGCACATAGAGGTCCACTGGACCACCAGGGATATTGGGCGTTTTTTTTTTCACTTACAGGACTTCCTGCGATCGGGCTGCAGCGGGCGTTGGTCCCCGATGGCTGCTGCCTGGCAGGGCACCAGGCACAAGTCGTTGGGGATCCTCGCACCTGCATGCTAATGCCATGCAAATGGGGCCGTAATGAGATGCAAATGGCCCCCTGTGCGCCTTGCATAAATTATGGCCCCATTTGCATGTCCCCATTTGAATATCGCAGGTGCTGTGCATGGTGCAATGGCACTTGCACCACCGCATCTCCATGCTCCACTCTGACCACTTGCACTGGTGCAGTGCCACTGCGCCATGCACAGTGGGGGTGGCCAGGGTGCAATATTCAAAGCAGTTACGCCATAGCGCAGCTCCATTGAATATCACCCTGGCCACACCCGTGTGCAACAAAGTTGAGCTGTGCCTGCGCCACAGCCTGGAGCAGTTTGAATATCTTGGCCACATTATATAGCTGACACATTTTCTTTACTGAGAGATGTAGCCTCCTATTTCTGTAGTGAGTACAGAAATATCTAGCCATTTTTTCCTCATTCCCTCAATTTAAAAAAAGGTATGCAAATAATAATAATTATTATTATTATTCATGAGCTAGGAGTACACTGACATTCTGAAAACATGGGACACATAAGAAACTGTTCATCTTGCAATGCAAACAGGTGAAACCAAACAGTGACTTTGAACAGACCGAGCTTCCCAAGGAGGTGTCATCCAATTTTTTTTTAGTTCCCTCAATTTTAAAAAATAGGTATGCAAATAAGTTCTTTATTATTCATGATCTATGAGATGAATCTAAGAATCCTGGCTTGGATGCCTAGAGTCACCTCATAGCTCAGAAAAAAAAATTTGTGTAGCTATTTTGAAGTGTTGATTTGGCATGCTCTGAACCCAAATTTTTAAAATTTAACAACTTTGAAATAGATTAATATTGTTTCACCAAACAGCAAAGGGCACTTCTGTGAGTCAAGCCCTTTCTACCCAGAAAATTTCATACCAAAATTCCAAATTGTCTGGATGCTACGCGATGGCAAAAAAGCCAGCATTTTTTTGCTATCCGCATTTTGGAATCTACACATCTGACCGGAACAAAATTTGGCAAGTCAAAAGATCAGCCCCACAAGACCACGCATGCAAACGTTTGTGTAAATCCATTGAATGGTTGTGAAGATATTAAAGTGTGAAAATTGGGGTTTAACATTAAGTATCTTCTCAACCCTAACTATAGTGGTGGTACCGCACCACTATAATATATTATAAGGATGCAATAGCACCCTTATAGTTAGGGTTGGTACAGCTCTTCAATGTCAAGTCTCAATTTTTGCACCTTAGCAACTTTGGCATTTTTCAACAAAATAGTCCAAAATTTGGAATGTGCTGTTATTTTGTCAGTGTCTCAAGATCTGGAAAGTTTTGGGATGGCAGCATTTATAGTTATTGAGATACAAAATGCTCAAAAATGCAGAAATTGAATTTTTCCACATAGGAGAACATGTGATTTTTTTGCCAACTTCTGTAGACCACAGGGAATGAAAGATTCCTCTGTAATTCTCATGGCAGATGGGGTGTGTCCAAAGGTGGCCTTTGGATGGTCTAGTGACAAAACATAAACTAATCTTTAAATAATGACAACTTTTGTGATGGCTGCAGGACAGGAAGGTCGAAGAAAAAAGTTTGAATGGTATATAGAGTTCAAATGCTTAATTTACTGATCGATGTCTCAGTGAAATTCAGTTCAAGATTTACACCATCTTGTTTTTTGTTCCCCTTCTAAAACTTGATTAGTAATGAACTAACACCACTTAGGGAGTGAACAAGACCTGTACTTAGGTCTAATTCACATATTTAGTTCTATTATTATATAATCATGTAAAAGATTTCAGGGCAATTATGTCTTTTGGGCCAAGAATCATATCGCCTGTCTCTCACTTATGTAAGCCTTGTTGAATCTGAAAATAACAGTTCAAAGTCATGTACAGTTCGACCATTACCGTTCAAACACTTATTTTTGGATCTAAGGATCCTTATAGAAACATAGAAACATAGAATTTGATGGCAGATAAGGACCGCTTGGCCCACCCAGTCTGCCCATTTCCCTACCTACTGGATAAGCTGCAGATCCTAGTTAACCAGCAGCCTACTTCTTCCTACCCCACCCCCTAGAATTGCCTTATGACTGTCCCATGCATGCTTGAATTCCACCACTGTTTTTGACTCCACAACCTCCTCCGGAAGGCCGTTCCATGCATCCACAACCTCTCTGGGAAAAATACTTCCTAAAATTACCTCTTGAGCCACCCCTCTCTATCTTCAAATTGTGCCCCCTTGTTCTTGCACACCTCTTTTTTGAAAGATGCTACCCTCTTGGACTTTGTTGATTCCCTTGAGGTACTTGAAAGTTTTTATCATGTCCCCCCTCTCCCTCCTTTCCTCGAGGCTATACATATTAAGTGCCTTAAGTCTGTCTTCATGTGTCTTCCGGTGCAGACCCTGCACCATTTTAGTTCCCCTCCTCTGGACAGCTTCCATCCTGTCTATGTCTTTGCAGAGATTGGGTCTCCAGAACTGCACGCAGTACTCCAGATGGGGTCTCACCAGCTGTCTGTACAGAGGGATAACAACTTCCTGTTTTCTACTGGTGATGCCTCTCCCTATGCATCCCAGTATCCCCCCAGCCCTCCTTGCTGCCTCTCACATTGATTGCCCACCTTTAGGTCATCTGATATGACTACCCCACGGTCCTTTCCATTTTGTTGTTAGTATCTCACCCCCATTGTGTTCTCTTCCCTGGGTTTTGTTTCCCAGGTGCATTACCTTGCACTTCTTAGCATTGAATCTAGCTGCCATACATTTGACCATTCCTCTAACCTTGCCAAGTCCCTTCTCATCCTTTCCATCCCACTTTGTGCATCAACTCTGTTGCAGATCTTTGTGTCATCTGCAAGAGACATACTTTTCATTCAGTCCCTCTGCAATGTCGGTTATAAAGACATTGAAGAGGACCAATCTAATACTGAACAGGCGGTATCCCACTAGTAACCCCCTTTCTTCAGAGTGGACTCCATTTACTATTACTCTCTGTGTCCTATTCTCCAGCCAATTCTTTACCCAGGCTGTCATCTTGGGACCACTCCCAGGCTGGCTAACTTGTATATTAATCTTTGTGTGGGACTGTGTCAAATGCCTTGCTAAAGTCTAGGTAGGCCATGTCCACAGCCCTCCCTGATCTATTCGTTGGTCACCCAGTCAAAGAAATCTATCAGATTCATCTGGCATGACCTTCCCGCTGTGAATCCATGCTGCCTTGGGTCCTGTGCCCCTCTGGCCTCTAGATACTTGACAATTCTTTCCTTCAGAAGTGATTCCATCATTTTCCCTATCACTGAGGTTAAACTAACAGGTCTGTAGTGTCCTGCTTCTGCCTTGCTCCCCACTTTTGTGAAGGGGAATCACATCTGCCCTCCTCCAGTCCTTGGGTACCACCCCATCCTCCCATGATTTGTTAAAGAGGGTAGTCAATAGTGTCACAAGTTCTACCCTTAGTTCTTTTAGAATTCTGGGATGAATCCCATCAGGCCCCATTGCTTTGTCCACCTTCAGTTTTAAGAGTTCTTTCATAACCCTTTCTTCTGTAAATGGGCTGATATCAACTTCTGTATCCAGAGTGTTTCTACTGTTTGTTTTAGGTACCTCCCCCTCTTCATTTGTAAATACTGTGCAAAAATATTTGTTTAGTATCTGTGCCTTTTCACAGTCACCCTCTGCCCACCCTCCCCTTTATTAAGCCTCACTATCCCTCCCTTGGTCTTCCTCCACTCCCTGATGTACCTATAAAAGGTTTTATCCCCCTTCTTAACTGAGTTGGCTATCTTTTCCTTGGTTTGGGCCTTTGCTGTTCTGACTGCCTTCCCAGCTTCCTTTTGCTTTAACTGATACAGTTCTCTGTCCTGCTCCTTCTGTGATTCCTTGTACTTCCTGAATGCTTTTCTTTTTCTCTTGAACCTTCACTGCCACTTCCTTTGAGAACCATAGTGGTTTCTTACATCATTTTGTTTTGTTTATTTGCTTCACACAAAGGCTTGTTACCTCTGTGATGGCAGTTTTTATTATTCCCCATTGTTCTTCCACCCCTCCTTCTTTCCCATTTGTTAGTGCATTTGCTAGTGCATTCCTTAGGCACTCACCCATTTTGGCAAAGTCAGCCCTCCTAAAGTCCAGTACTTTTGCCTTTGTATGGCCTGACTGTATTGCTGTGTTTATTGTGAACCATACTGTTCAATGGTCACTAGTTCCCAGATGGCTACCCACTTCTACATCTGTGATCCTCTCTCCATCTCCATTTGAGAGAACCAGGTCTAAGATTGCTCCCTCTCGAGTGGGCTCTAGTACTAGTTGTCTAAGACATGCCCCCTGTAGGGCATCTAGAATAACCCCACTCTTCAAAGTGGCTGCTGCAACTGCACCCCAGTTAACATCTGGCATATTCAGATCACCCATCAGCAACATCTCCCCTTTTTCTGTCATTCTAAGTATACTTTCTATCATCTCCTTGTCCATTTCCTCCCCCTGAGAAGGGGGTCTGTATACAACCCCTGTGTGGATTGTGATGCTGTTACCTGTCTCCAAATTTACCCACAGTGCTTCTTCTCCTCCCTGTTTACCCTCTTGTTCTGTTGCTTTGATTCCTTCCCTTATGTAAAGAGCTACTCCTTCTCCTTTTTTACCCTCCCTGTCCCTCCTGTAGATAGTGTATCCTGGTATGTTTACGTCCTAGTCATGGTTTTGTGTCTACCATGTTTCTGTGACTGCCACGATATCCAGATGTTCCTCCTCCATCAAGGCCACTAATTCAGGAAGCTTGTTACCCAGACTACAGGCATTGATACTCATTGCTCTCCATTTTTTGATGGCTTTACCTTCTGTTGCAGCATCCCCCACTGACCTTTCTACCTCGGTCTTTTTCTCATTTAGTACCCTGTTTTGTAGGGTGGGGCTGGGATTTTCCTGCTGCTTATCAGTGCCTCTCCCCTTGACTAGTTTAAAAGCTTGCCAATGAAGCATTTAAACCAATTGTTCAAAAGATTTGTTCCCTTCCTGGACAGATGCAGACCATCCTGCCAGTATAGGCTGGTGTCCCTCCAGGTGGAACCCCAGTCCCCAATGAAGCCAACCCCCTGTGCATCACACCATTTTTTCAACTATTAAACTGCATAGTGCAAAGTACCCTCGCCTCACCCATGCCATTGACAGGCAGCACCTCTGAGAAGGATACTGTGTGTGCTACTTGTCTTAGGCCCCTACCCAACTCTATAAAGTCCTCCTGCACTTCTTTAATATCATGATGAGCCAAGTCATTTGTCCCCAGGTGGACAATGATGTCCAGCTCAGATTCCCGTGCAGCTGTTCTCGTGATCCTGAGGATGCGCTTCCTGTCCCTCCAAGCCATGGCACCAGGCAGGCACCTTACTTCAGTTTTCCCTGCTCCCCCCAGTTCTATCCCCCTAATAATTGAGTCCCCCACCAGGAGCTGCTTCCTTTCCCTGTGGTGTCCTCTGCCGTCCTTCCTGTGGGCCTCCCTTGTGACAGTTGTCCTCAGCCTCCTTAGTCTCCTCTGCAGGTGCATCTATAGGGGAGCTATGCTCCCCAGAATGGTGTATGGATTGTGGAGTGGAACAACTGACTGGGTGTGCCTCTGTTCCACCATCCTTACCCTCCCTGAGCCCACTGTGGTTCAACTACTGTGCTTTCTTCACAACCTCTGAGGTAGTGGTGGTGGCTTTGGTGCTCCCTGGATGGGGGAGGTTCCCATCCTACTGTCCAGTGTGGCCTGAAGATGGGCAACTTCCTCCCTCAGGGCAGAGAGTTGTCTGCAAATAGGGCAACATCTCAGCCTCCAGAAAGACTCCCAGAAGACTGCTGCCCCACAGCCATTACATTGCACTACTCCCCACATGTTTATCTACTTTTCTGTGTGTGTGTGTGTGTGTGTGTGATTGATTTGTTATATAGAAATATATATATATTATACAATGTGTATGCTTATATTGTCAGTGCAGTGTGCTAGAGGATATGAAAGTGATGTGCACTTGCACTCTTGAGAAATGATGTCAGAACTCCAGGTATAAAGGAACTATTTCCAGGGGTGGGTGGGGTGAGGGGTGGGCAGGGGTTGGGCCTAAACTGTGCCCTCACAAAACAATCAGCTAAAAGCTCTGACACACCACTGTGATGAGTGCCTTCCTGTCAGCAAGATGCCCTACACAACAATTTGACAGAGAAAATACCCTGCTAATCAAACAGAGAAAAATCCAGACATCCAAGTCAGACACAGGTAAACCTCCCCAGCCCCAAAACAGCCTGGTGGTTTGTGCTCTGAAAGCAGTCAGCCCCAAAATAAGTCAGTTGTGCTTTAAACTCTGGAAAACTTCCCTCAGATATAAGCAAGAGAGAGATTTGTTGCAGATATCTAGTCCAATATAATATATCCCATGCAGCTTCTCAGTTGTTTCAAAGCACACCTTGTTACCCAACTTGGAAGAAGATGGACTTCTGTCTGAAACAGGATCACACCAGTAGTTTATAATAATTGATCAATGCTGGAATGTTCAAGCCAGAACAATTGGCTGTGATGCAGGTCTCCCTGACTTGTGAAGACAATTTCCCCCACCTCAGGCTATGTCTGGCATCCAATTATAAACTGCAGCCTTTGCTATTTTAAAGTACACAGCCACCACCAGTAAATATTGCAAAATATATTGATGCAGACTGTCACAGAATACTAGTAGACAGTCCAGTTAGCCACAAAGAAAAATCAAATATGCAGTTATTTCAACCCTTCTGAAGATGCTCACAAGATAAGCAGTTTTGAAAACCCCCTTCCTGAATTAAAAACTAAAATAATTAAACACAAAGCAATACCAATGTAAGACTGTAAAGTAAGGAAAACTTCACTCAGATGTAAGCAAGAGAGAGATTTGTTGCAGATATCTAGTCCAATATAGTATATCCCATGCAGCTTCTCAGTTGTTTTAAAGCACACCCTGTTACCCAACTTGGAAGAAGATGGTGACCAGTGAGATCATTTTCTCCCCACAAAAAAACATAATTGCCCTGAAAAAATGTATAAAACTCCCTGGTGTCTAGTGCCCACCCCCACCCCCAGGTCCTGATCTCCCATGACAGTACTCCAGTAAAAGATGTTATAGAAAAATATGGAGCACAGTCCCATTACTGTCTGTGCAACATCAGTGATGGGACAGGAGACGTCAGGTCCACAGCATGCAAAAAAAGGTGTCAGTGACAGTCTGTGTACTAATGTCATGCAGGGGTATGCACACTGTAGGTAACAGACATGCCAATGAATGTGAAATACATTTTTTACTGTTTTTTCATCCTTCAAAGCATGTGTCTCTGCAAGTTGATAAAGCAGGCATGCATTAGAAGGGCACCATGTGTATGCTGTGCAGGGCAAAGGTGTTTGGTAGTTTTGTTTTGGGGGGCAGCCATGGGTCATAGAAGAGAAGTTGGAGTGGGGGAGGGGTGGCCGTGGGACACACTGCAGAAGTTGGGCTGCTCAGAACATTCACTGTAATGCAGGGTTGTGGAGCAGGACCAGTGGTCTTACCCTGACAGGAAGATTGCCAGATTCAGCCCCAGCGAACAGTGCCAGTCTCAACAAGACCAAATGTTGCTGGTTTTAGCACAGCCCATCTGAACATTGCTGATATCAGTCTCAGTGGACAACTGGGATTCAGCATGACTGTACATTGTCCGTCTATGCAGGATCAAACATCACTGATATCCTATGGAATTTAACATTGCTTATGTCCGCTTGAATGCACATTGCCAGTGTCCTCATGAAGGAACACTGCTAACTGACGGTATCTGCGGTTTTACACCTCTAAGATGCTAAAAGAAAAATATGAACAAGTGCATAGATTCTCTAGACTAATATTGTACTGTACTTAATATCTGATGGGTCCCTATTTACAATGCAAACGTCATGGTAGAACGCTGCTATTACTATATTAACTGCAGCAGATAACGCAAGTTCTTGTAACATTTTTTGAAAAGAAAAACTCAAAGCCCCAAAACTCCAAGTAATGCCATTTTCTATTAGGATTTTGCAGTCAGTGGAAATACATTTACACATTCTCTTAATTGCAAGACATTTTTTAAGGAATTATGCTGATTGCCAGACTGACTTTACAATATATGACTGCTGGTGCATATGTGGATCATTTATGTTGGCCGCACTATTGGCCCACTGAAGTTCTGTATCCAGAGCATATATGAGCTATCCTCAATAAGAATCAGAACAATGCTCTGGGAGCACACTTCAGGGGGTCCCACGACTCATGTACTAGGTGCTTTAAATTTAGAGCACCTGAACACATACCACCACCAGTTCATGGGGGAGACAGGGTTAAAATCCTTTTATAAAGGGAATCAATATGGATAGCATAACTAAATGCACTGGTGCCTGCAGATATGAATGATCGAATTGATTATAAGCCCTTATTGTAACAAGTTAAGTACCTCTTCCTCTTCTTTTTCTGAACATTGTTTAATTAACATTCCCGAGTGGGAATCCTTTTGAACTCCTTTTTTTTTTTAATATTGTCTTTTTATCCCCCTTGCCAATCTGGCTGCCTTCTCCTTCAGGCAGCCAAGTCTCACCCTCCTCTGCTCCTCCATTCTGCCATCTGTTACCTCTCCCGCAAAAGTGACCTGATGTATCCCTTCATTGGGGGGGCCCTACCCATGGGGAGGCAACCGGCAGGGGAGATTGAGGTGCCCTTTGGCACCCCCTTGTCCTATGTCAGGCAGCAAAGGTGCAGCTCAGGGGCTTCCTGGCTTTGCGGCCAGGGGAGGCAGGCTGCCACCATCTGGTCAGCATAGGTGGCCATTTTTTTTTCTTTTGGTCCCCCCACCACTTCAGGATGCATGCTGCGACATCCTCGTTTCTCATGCACGTGGCGTGGGTCACCCACGCTGCAAAGTGCAAGACCGAATCCAGCCACGAGCAGCTGCCAAAGCGTGGTGTGTCCGCAACCCTCCCCTCGCCCTGGGAGGAGAGCATCCAGTGGATGCTCTTGAGCCCTCCCTACTGGCCTCCACTCCTGATGCCCTGGGTTCAGATGTCAACCCGGGTCACCAGCATGCCAGGGAGGCAGTATAGTGCAGTAGTTTAAGGCTCTGAGCTGCAAATCTGGAGACCTGGGTTTGAATCCCACAGCCCCCACTTGCATACCGTGTGACCCTGAGCAAGTCACTTAACTTCCCTGTGCTCCCAAGTTGCACCTGTAAGCAAGCTTTCAGCTTAGTGTGTCTCACCTGGTTAAACAATTGGAAAAAAAAAAGGAGATCCTGTATCACCCGGCACTATGGGGCTGGCTCAACTCCTTTTCAGACATAAATTTATCCTATTATCTCGTTATCCCCACCTATTTCCTTTCTGCTGTTCCTTAATCTTCCTACCTTCCTTCTCCTTCTGCTTCTCCCTGCACGTGCATGCCTCTATTTAGCTCATACTGTGCAGTTCTTTTCTAAATATTCTGTCATCTTTTTGCATGCATCTCCCTGTATTGAATTATTTAAATAAGCAAATTGCTCACTTTAAAGTTTCTGTGTATGGTAATTTAAAATGCCACTTTAGCTGACTTGTACTCTGTCAAATGTGACCACTACTGATCTTTTCATAGAATCATAGAAGCTTGATGGCAGAAAAGGACCATAATGGCCCCTCTAGACTGCCCTTTCTTACCCCCTACACCTCCCCCCCTGCCAGCCCCCGCCCTCTACCAATACTCAGACCCATATGTCTGTCCCATGCCATCTTGGATTCTTCCACTGATTTAGTCCCCACCACTCTGTTTGGTAGTTTGTTCCAGGGCTCCACCACCCTCTCCATGAAGAGACGCCCTCTCATATTACCCCTGTATCTTTTTCCTTGCAGTCTGAGGCTGTACCCTCTAGTTTTCACCCCCTCCTTTCTCTTAAGTAAACCCTCTTCTCTCACTTGATTGTGCCCCTTTACATATTAAAAGTTTTAAACATGTCTCCCCTTTCCCTCCTTGTCTCCAGCATATACAGAATCAGCTCCTTACACCTCTGCTCATATGACTTTCCCTGCATACCCGGCACCATCTTGGTTGCTCTTCTCTGAACCCTCTCCAATGCATCTATATCCTTGAGGAGATGTGGCCTCCAGAACTGAACCCCATACTCCAGGTGCGGCCTCACCATGGCTTTGTAAAGGGGCATTATTGCCTCCCTCTTTCTGCTAGTAATGCCCCTACCTATGCATGCCAATATTCCACTGGCCTTTCCCGCTGCCCTGCTACATTGGATTCCTACCTTAAGGTTTGAGGAGACTATGATCCCCAGATCCCTCTCCTGTTCTGTTACTTTAATTTCCTCCCCACCTAGGGTGTACACTGCTCTTCTGTTCCTACTCCCCAAGTGCATTGCAGCACACTTTTTGGCATTAAATTTCAGCTGCCACATCCCAGGCCATTTTTCAAGTGTTCAGTTTAGATTTATTTGTTCAAATTTTAAAAATGATTATCACAAAGTACAAAAATTCATGACAACAGCATAAATACTTATGATAACAGTGTCACAAGACAGACAATAAATAATAAAGCAAACCATTAAATACACCAATATGCTCAAGTAATGCAGATTACATCATAGTGCAAAAATAAATTGAGATTTTACAACTTTTGTACAAAAACATCATCATAGGAGGAACTGAAGTACCGCTATACCACTAAAGATGGAACCATGAGGTTGTTAACTTTCTTTCTCCTAATATTCCTAGTTAGAAGTGCAAATTTTCTCACAGAATGTATTATGACAGGATCCTCATAAGAAAGGAATATCCTAATATGCTCCGATTCACTAAACAAAGCTATTCAAGAGATCAATGGGAGTAGCCACTTGTTCCTGATTCTAGTGTACCATGGGCACCGAAGGAAGACGAGTCAAATCCTCTTCTTCTCCCTGATCACATCCAAAAAATGTTTCCACTGGATCCCTAGATTTCTTATACAAGGCATTTTTAACATTAGATTTGAACAATTCAAGTCTGAATCTTGTAAATATTTTACGAGTATTTGGATTTTCTAAAATATCAAGATAGAATCTATATGCATGATTATCAATACTATGGACATACCATTTTGAATAATTTGAAACAGCAATACATGCCAGATCCAGATCTCTGTGGAATTGTACAGTTTTGTTTTTTACATTGGTCTATATTTCTCACTGATAATCACACTCTGTTGTCTATAATCCAACAAGAAAGAAAGCAAATATTTATCAAGACATCTGTACAGGTGGGAATGCCAGATCGACTGCTTGTGTTGGCACTGTACCCAGAGCTCCTTTTCCAGTAAACATAACTTTGCCCATCTTTCCTCAGGCAATCGTGTTACCCTAATCCAAAAATTGATTAGCCTGGAGTCAGTTAAGGCCTATAAACTAGAAGTGCCCAATTCGGCCCTTAGGAAATAAACTGGAGTAGATCTTGGATATCCAGTAACCTTCCTTAAGAGTTTATTGGCTGTTTTTTCTAGATGGTCTAGGAAGTTTATCCCCCAAATTTCTACCCCATAAAGAGACTGAGCATTATACTTTGCCTGTAAGGTGGATAGAAGAGGTCTAAGTGAATATCCACCTTACGCATGATTGAATTTTGCCAAAGCCCCTACTGTTTTGTTAGTTTTGGAGAGTGTATGATCATAATGTCTATGCCAAGACCCATTATTAGAATACAGTAATCCTAGATACATGTACGACAGGGCTGTTTCCAAGTAATTGTCCAGTAATTTCCACCTGTACCTATTATTTCTAGCACCAAACACCATTATGTTTGTTTTACTGAGATTAATTTTCAGTGATAGTGCCTCAGAAATGGTTGATAGAAGGTCTAGCTTCTTCCAAAGCCCTGAAACTGAAAGGGAACACAATACAAGATCATCAGCATAAGCAAGGGCTGAACAGATATTTGAACCAATTTTTGGAGAATCTGATTGTAGAAGCTAAAATTGGATTAATAAATTATCCAAATATATGGAAAAAAACATGGGTGCCAATATGTATCCCTGTCTGACACCTTTATTTGTTTTTATTTTACCAGACAGAACACTACCGGTATGAATCTGGGCCCTCATATTAGAGAAAAGATTTCTGATACTATTGGCTAGGACAGGGGAAATATCATGGGTTAATATTATATCCCATAGAGTTGACCTGCTTATCGTGTCAAATGCAGAGCTGTAGTCCACAAAGACTACATACAATTTTCATTTCCTTATATTCACTAGGACAGGGGAAATATCACAGGTTAACATTATATCCCATAGAGTTGATCGGTTTATCATGCCAAATGCAGAACTGTAGTCCAGAAAGACTACATGCAATTTGTGTTTCCTTATATTCACATATATTTCAATCCGATGTGAAAGTATAAAACAATTATCCATTGTTGAAAAACCTTCCCGAAATCCCGACTGGGCAGGAGCAAGGCCCCCAATGATTCTATCTCATCCATGAGTCTTGCCACTAATATTTTGGCAACATTTTGCCTAATATATCCAAAAGGCTTATGGGGCTATACATTGCAGGGTCGTTCTTTGGGCCTTTTTAGTGAATTGGTAGAATAATAGTACCTGCCCATGACTCAGGGATATAATTGTTCCAAACACATTGATTAAAGAATGGAACCAAGTAATTTGCCCAAGCTTTGGGCAAACATAAAAAATCTCCCCTCAGAATTCTATCTGGACCCAGTGACTTGTTGGATTTGATATTCTGAATTGCCTTAACCACCTCTAGGTTTGAGAATGGAATTAATTGATTTTTAATACCGTTCTTATCCACGCAGTTTCATGCATTTTCCATGTCTGGGTCCAATAACAAGTTACCATTAAACTTGACCCACCTATTAGGTTCAACATATAGTTCTATAACATTTGACCACCTCTTACAACCTTTGGCAACTAAGGTCCAAAAACATTTAGTATCATTATTCTCAACAGATGCATATATCCTGGCATATTGTTGATCACTGAAGGATTTCTTTTTTTGCTGTATTAAGTTGCTATAATTTATTTTGCAACCTTGAGATCAATAGCACTACTCTGGTCTGCTCTAGCTTTGTCTTTTCTGGCTATCTTGCACAGCTGCCTTTTATGTATTTTGTATTCTGTATCAAACTATACAGGTGGGGCTGGGGAAATTGGCTTAGTTATAATTTTATATAAATTAGGCTCAAGAGTGTTAAAGAAGAGTTTCAAATTACCATAAATATGTAATGGGTCAAAGATGGTATTGTCCCAAGAATCGAAAAATGAGGAAATTAAGGATATCACACCTTCCGGCAAATCCCAGGATTTTTCAAGCATCTTTTAACTCATTTAGTCTCACCAAATGTGCCTCTGAATGTTGAAATATTTTTATTCCAGCTCATATTTAAACTTGTTGGAGCAGTGAACTTCTATAACATTGACAACTACATTACAGTAGTCGAAACATAAATGGTATGTGGTTTGCACTCTGCATATGTAGTTAAAGGTATTCCTGCTAGAACCACTGGTGGATGATATTAGGATCTCAGCTTTTGTATGTAACGAACATATAACATGGCATTCCTAAACAACTAAGGTAAAACAATTTCTCCTATGTCCATTTTTATCATATTTGGGTACCATGTACCAAACAAAAGTAAGAAATATAGATTTGGTTGGCATTTAAACTGTAGCACACCATATAGCTTTGTGCTTTCAAATTTTCTGCATACACTCCTTTCTTCCCACTTCCTAGTTCCATTGCACCTTTCAAATCAGGGGCTGGGATTTTGAATTGTTTCTTTTTACAGAACTCCATTATTCACCATACAGTACTCCTACCAGAACTTCTGGGAATTACAAGTATTCTGGATCTGGACTGCCTTAGACTCTATAGTGTTAAACTATCTAACATTTCAAATCTGATAAAACTGAGTAAACTGGACCTCAGATTTAATTATAAAATATTAATATGTTCTAGCTTTTTTGATTCATATTGGGCAGACCCCCACCCTCCCAATGTTGCCCCATTCTGTTGGTGGTTAGTGGCATCCTCCACCATCCTAGGTGTATTTTAAGCTGAAAATGAGAAAACCATCCTTCATTGTATTTTTTATTTTGTTTACCTGTAAAAATATGGTCAATCGCAGATCACTCCCACACCCCCACTTGACCAATCAGTGAGCACCCCCCACACACACACAGATATACACCTACAGACTGTCACTTACCTCCGGAGGTCCCAGGTTTGAGATTCACTCTCCCACTCGAAGATATGTCCTACTGCTGCAACCGGTGACTGCAATATGAGAAATTAAGGTAAATGGCTTTAATGTATTTCAAAGGGGGTTTCAACTTTTGACCCAAAATTTTCAACATGGCCTTTTGGGGACCCCAACTGATGAACAATATGACTGTCATTGGGTAACTTCTGTCTGAAAGGTGATGTTGCAATTGGTTGGTGAAATCACCTTTTCAGTGGGATTTGTATAATGACAGTCATATTGCTCATCAGGTGTGGTCATAAGAAGGCTATGTTGAAATTTGGGGTCAAAATGTAAAAAAAATGGCTGCATTATGACCATTTCCACCCCTCCACCTTCCCACCCTAAGCTAGTTCTACTTTTACTGTATAGCCACTGGGTTTGACTGACAACAAAAACTTCCTGTTTGGCAGTAGGAAGGGAAGTATCACTGAGACACATTAGTTTCATCAACCTTGAAGGAAAAAAATAGCTCTCCCCCACCCCAAGCTGCTGTAGATCTGAGTCCAAGCAAGGAGGAAGGAGACTACTGAAGAGTACAGGGAGTTCCTGTCCCAGAACAGGAAGGGTGAAAGTTGTAAGGGTACATAGGCAGTAGGAAAGTAAGTGGAAAAATATGTAGAGGGAGGAGAGAGTAAGCATAAAAAGCAACAGGAGAGAGGACACAAAATATGTCATGATTGCAGTGGTGCAGTGCAATGGCTGTGGGGTAGCAGTATTCCAGGAGACATTCTGGAGGCTGCGATGCTGCCCTATTTGCAAGCACCTCTCTGGTCTGAGGAAGGAGGTTGCCCGTCTCCAGGCTGTCCTGGCTAGGATTCATGAAACCTCTTCTCCCACCCAGGGACCACTAGGGCCACCGCTGGTACCTCAGAGGCTGCCAAGAAAGAGGAGCAGTTGGACCAAAGGGGGCTCAGGAAGGGAGAGGGTGGTGGAACAGAGGTGCATCCCTCCAGCTGTACCTCTCCACAATTCATATGCTGTTCTTGTGAAGAGTGGTTCCTCTATAGAAGCACCTGCAGTGGAGACCAAGGAGGATGCTGGGAACCTCCACAAAAGAGACCCTCTGGAGGGTGACACGAGACCCCACAGGGAAGGAAACAGCTCCTGGTGAGGGAGTCAGTCATTAGGAGGGTAGAATTGGGGGAGGAAGGGGAGAGGGAGCTAAGGTGCCTGCCTGGTGCCAAGGCTTGGAGGGACAGGAAGCGAATCCTCAGGATCGCGGGAGCAGCTCCATGAGGAAGGGTGCTGGATGTCATTGTCCACCTAGGGACAAATGATCTGGCTGGGAATGGGAGTTTGTAGAGTTGGGAAGGGGCCTTAGACAAGTAGCACATATGGTAACCTTCTCAGAGGTGCTGCCTGTCTATGGCAAGGATGATGCTATGGTACTCCACAGCATGGGATTCAATGAATGGTTGAAAAACTGGTGTGGAGCTCAGGGTTTGGCTTCATTGGGGACTGGGGAGTCACCTGGAGGGATGCAGGCCTATACTGGCACGATGATCTGCATTTGTCCTTGGGGGAAGCAGGATCCTAGGTGATAGGCTTAAATGCTTCATTGGCAAGCATTTAAACTAGCCAAGGGGGGAAGCACTGAAAAGGAGCAGAGAAATCCCAGTATCCCCCCACAAAACACAGTAATTAGCGAGGTAAACACCAAGGTAAAGAAGTCATTCGGGAGCAGGACAGGGGTAAATGCAAAAAAAGACAAAGGCAGTAAGGACAGGGATGGGGCTAAAAGGGGTAAGGCCATCAAAAATGCAGGATGATGCCTCAGACACCTAGTGTTGGAACCCACTCAGGAGGGAGCAATCTTAGACCTGCTACTCTCAAATGGGTACGTAGAAAGGATCTTGGATTTAGAAGTGAGTAGCCATCTGGGAACAAGCGACCATCAAACAGTGTGGTTCACAATAAACACAGCCATAGAGTCAAGCCATATAAAAGCAAGAGTATTGAACTTTAGGAGGGTTGACTTTGGGAAAATGAGAGAGTGCCTCAGAAAAGCACTAGCAAATGGGCAAGAAGGAGGGGTGGAGGAACGATGGGGAATAATCAAAACAGCCATCACAGAAGCAACAAGCCTTTGTGTGAAGCGAATCAATAAAATAAAATGAAGAAAAACAACACTATGGTTCTCAAAAGAGGTGGTAAGGAAGGTTAAGGAGAAAAGGATAGCATTCAGGAAATATAAGGAAACAGAGAAGGAGCAAGGCAGAGAACTTTATCAGTTAAAGCAGAAGGAGGCAGGGAAGGCAGTCAGAATAGCAAAGGTCCAAACTGAGGAAAAGATATTTTACAAAGGGAGATAAAACCTTTTATAGGTACATTAGGGAGAGAAGTAAGACCAAGGGAGGGATGCAGAGACTTAATAAAGTGTAGGGAATGTGGACAGAAGGTGATAGTGATAAAGCAGGGATACTGAATGAATATTTCGGCTCAGTATTCACAACAGAAGAGGAGGGGGGTACCTAAACCAAACACGAGAAACACTCTGGATAGGGGAGTCGATACCAGTCCATTCGCAGAAGAAAGGGTTTTGAAAGAACTCTTGAAACTGAGAGTGGACAACGCAATGGGGCCTGATGGGATTCACCACAGAATTCTAAAAAAAATAAGGGTAGAACTAGTGACACCACTGACTACTCTTTTTAACAAATCATGGGAGGATGGGGTGGTACCTGAGGACTGGAGGAGGGCAGATGTGATTCCAATTCACAAAAGTGGGAGCAGGGCAGAGGCAGGAAACTACAGACCGGTTAGTTTGACCTCAGTACTAGGAAAAATGATGGAATCACTTCTGAAGGAAAGAACTGTTGAGTACCTAGAGGCCAGTGGGGCACAGGACCCAAGGCAGCATGAATTCACAGAGGGAAGGTCATGTCAGATGACTCTAATAGAGTTCTTTGACTGGGTGACCGAAGTACTAGACCAGGGAGTGGCTGTGGATATGGCCTACCTAGATTTTAGCAAAGCATTTGACATGGTGCCACACAAAAAATTAATGTACTGTACAAGTTAGCCAGCCTTGGAGTAGGTCCCAAGGTGGTAGCCTGGATAAAAAATTGGCTGGACAACAGGACACAAAGAGTAATAGCAAACAGGGTTCACAGTGAAGAAAGAAGGGTAACTAGCAGGGTATGGCAGGGTTCGTTACTGGGACTGGTTCTCTTTAATGTCTTTATAAGTGACATGAGAGAGCACCTGGAAGGAAAAGTATGTCTCTGCAGATGACGCAAAGATCTGCAACAGGGTTGATATACAAGGTGGGGTGGAAAGGATGAAAAGAGTTTTGGCAAGGTTGGAGGAATGGTCAAATGTATGGCAGCTCAGATTTAATGCAAAGAAGTGCAAGATAATGCACCTGGGAAGCAAAAACCCAGGGGAAGAGTACACACTTGGGGGGGGCGAGATACTAACAACAACAAAAATTGAAAAGGACCTGCGATTAATTATATCAGATGACCTTAAGGTGGGCAAGCAATGTGAGAAGGCAGTAAGGAGGGCTGGGGGGGATACTAGGATCCATAGAGAGATGCATCAACAATAGAAAACAGGAAGTTTGTTATCCCTCTGTACAGACAGTTGGTGAGACCATCTGGAGTACTGCATGCAGTTCTGGAGACCCCATCTCCGCAAAGACATAGACAGAGTGGAGGCTGTTCAGAGGAGGGCAACCAAAATGGTGCAGGGTCTGCACCAGAAGACGTACGAAGAGAGACTAAAGCAGCTTAATAAGTATATCCTCGAGGAAAGGAGGAAGAGGGGGGACATGATGGAAACTTTCAAGTACCTCAAGGGAATTAACAAAGTCCAAGAGGGTAGCATCTTTCAGAAAAAGAAATGTGCAAGAATAAGGGGGCACAATTTGAAGATAGAGGGGGGACGTCTCAGCGGTAATGTTAGAAAGTATGTTTTCATGGAGAAGGTTGAGGATGCATGGAACAGCCTTCCTGAGGAGGTTGTGGAGTCAAGAATAGTGGGAGAATTCAAGAATGCATGGGACAGACATAAAGCAATTCTAGTGGGGGGTAGAAGGAAGTAAGCTGTTGGTTAACTAGAATCTGCAGCTTATCCATCAGGTAGGGAAATGGGCAGACTAGGTGGGCCAAGCTGTCCTTATCTGCCATCAAATTCTATGTTTCTATGTTTCCTTGCAATTTCACTATGCACACTTGTAACTGCAATTTTTCAATATTTTTCACCCAATATTTTCAACATGCTCTTCTTATTACCCTACCTTACAAGTGCCACAGCTGTCATTTTTTCAAATCCTGGCCAAAATGTATTTTCACATCTGTGGCACAGAATGCCATTGCAGTTGTGCAGAAATACGTTTTGGCAAGGATCTGAACATTTTCTATACTGGCTACATGCAGCAAGGTCATAAGAAGGCTATGTTGAAAATTTGAGGTCAAAATGGGCTGGAGTTTCATTGTTTTGCTGATGATACCCAGCTCTATCTGTCTTTTGCACCTGACCTGAATAGAGCACTCTCAGTGTTTAACAACTGTCTCAGTGAGATCCAGGGTTGGATGAGGTCCAGCGGGTTGAAGTTGAACTCTGGGAAGATGGAGGTGATGGTTGTGGATCCTGGCCACCGGATTGAGGGTCTGGAGGCAAATCAAACCTCAGGTTTACACCTCGGGGATGTGGAGCTCCCTGTCTCTGAACAGGTGCGAGATCTGGGGGTGATCCTTGGCGATCAGCTGACATTGCGTGCGCAAGTGTCAGCGGTTGTTAAGGTATCCTTTTATCATCTTAGGAACATTGCTAGAATCAAGCACCTTTTTCCATCTGGCGACCTGCCTTCTTTGATCCACGCCTTTGTGACCTCCCGCTTGGACTACTGCAACTCCCTCTACTTTGGGCTTCCTGGGGTTTATATCTGCTGCTTGCAGCCTAATTCACAGAACTCAGTGGCCTGGTTGTTAATGGGGACCTCACATTTCTCCCATATTACACCGGTGCTGCGTGATCTGCACTGGCTGCCGGTTCAGTGGCGGATCACCTTTAAAGTCGGTTTACTGACATATAAAGCCCTACATGGTTTGGGCCCTGATTACCTGAAAGATCTTCTGGTGCCTTACCTTCTGATGCGATCACTCCGCTCAGCCAACGAGGGGTTGCTGGAGATTCAGAGAGCAGTTTTAAAATCTTCCAGCACCCGCGCTTTTAGTTTTGTGGTGCTGACTGTCTGGAATTCTCTACCTCATTGGATTAGAGAGTCCATGACGGTGGAGGGTTTTAAAAAAGGCCTAAAATCCTTTTTATGGACAAACGCATTTGGTGACGATACAGATTTTAATTAATGCTGTATATTTTAGCTTGGTTTTTAACTTGTTTTATGATGTTTTTATGATGTTATTTTGTAATGCGCCTTGGTTTCAGAGAGGCACAAAAGAAATAAAGCTTATTATTATATTATTAAAATGATTAAAAATGGCAGTTAGGACTATTTGTTGCAATTTCACTACACGTGCGCATAGCATTGTGAATTTTAAATATATTGAGCCCAAATTTTCAACATAGCCTTCTTATTACACCACCTCATGTGTGTCACAGCTATAATTTTTCAAATCCTGTCTAAAATGTGTTTTTGCACCTGCACTGTGAACTGGCTTTGCACTTGTGCAGAGTTACATTTTGTTGGGGAATGAAAAACTTAGTGCACAGGGTACATGAGGTGGAGTAATAACATGGCTATGGTTACAACTTGGTGTCCATTTGTCCTATAACTTGAAGCACAGCAGTCAGACATCCCTGTGCTTCCATAGCTACATACATATATGCATCTATGGAGGGATGGGAGTACAGGATCAGAAGGACCCTGTGCTCACACAGTAAAATAAGAATACTATTAAACTGTCTCAAAATGTAAGGAAATAAATTGCAAAAACTTCATTAATGCTTCAGTTAGGGTTAAACCAACAAAAGTAGGGAAATGTGGCATCAGGGTTCCAACCCTATCACCCCATTCCCCACCCTGCACAGACTCACAGGTGGGGGGGGTCTGTCTTGGGGCCATCAGCTCTAACGCTCACCCCATTCTCCTATGCTATAGCCATGTCTCCTAATTTTGCAATGGAATGGGGTGAACGTTTGGGTTGACAGCCCCAAGACAGACTCCCCCCTGCCTGTGGGTCTGTTCAGGTTGGGGAATTGGGTGTTACGGTTGGAAAACATAACGCCACATTTCCCTACTTTTGTCGGTTTAACCCTAACTGAAGCATTAACAAAGTTTTTTGCAATAAATCTTCTTTGAAAAAAATGTCATTAATGCACTAGCTGACATTAAAGTGACAAAATTAGGGAAATGTGGTGTTAGGGTTTCCAACTCTAACACCCCACACCCACCCACTAGGCAGCAACAGGAAAAACCATTACAGTTTCATCTCTCCTGCATCTTCGCTAATCAGGCATAGAATGTGCCTTGGGGTTGTCAGCCATAATGCTCACTCCACTAGATCATGAAAGAAGCTGAGATGTGTAGAATATATGAGAACGGGGTGTGCATTAGGGCTGACCACCCCAAGACACACTCCATGCCTGATTAGTGAAGATGCAGGACAGGTGAAACTGTAACGGTTTTTCTAGTTGCTGTCTGGTGGGTCGAGGTGTGGTGTTAGGGTTGAAAACCCTAATGCTACATTTCCATACTTTTGTCACTTTTTTTTATCATGTAATACTTTTTCACCTGCTGTGGCACACTGCAGCTTGGGGCATCCAGCCGCTGGCTCCGTCTGCCTGGAGAACTGAGTAGCTCAAATGGCACCCAGGAGGATCTGGGACGGCCATCTTGCCATCCCGCTGGAGGGCTCCCCCTCTGCCTCAGCCAACCAGGACAGCCCCGGACCCTACCCGACAGGACTCCACCAAAGTCCTCCAGGTGGATCAGAGCATGGCCATCAAGCTGCACAATCGAGCCCATCCATTTTCCTCTGATCGGTCCCTTGGAACGCAGACATGCAATGATATCCAGGCACAATGTGCTGACGTCTGCCACATTCCCCCTCCAGTATCACCAGCACTAGTAGTGCCACTGAGCATCCCCAGGGGCTGCTACAGCACGGTGAGAGTCCCCAACCCACCCCAGGACCAGGAAAGCAGTCTGCAGATGCTCAATCCCAGTCCTCCCCTGTCGACTCCTGATGTCCTAGGCTCATTCCCAGACTCAGGTTGCCAGTGTGGTGCGAGGTGTGGCAACCAGCGCCTCAAGCCTCAGCGCCACCAGGTTGGCATACTTTTGTCAAGTTAACCATAACTAGTGCATTAATGAAGTTTTTTTGCAAAGAGCATCCTTACTTTTGTGATAGTATAATTATTTCCTCGTTTGTCTGTAGGAGCACAGGGCCCATCCCTCCTTAGATGCGTACATATACAGTATGTTGCTGTGGAAGTGCAGGTCCCTCTGGGCCATGTACTTGCATCTGTAGTAAGCAAGAATTAAATTGTCAGCATAGCTTTCTTATTACCCCACCTCATGAAGTCGGGACCGAAATTTTTGATCCCTTCAAAAATGTGATTCCATGCCACTACAATGCCATTGTGCACCACAGGTGTGAAAACACAGTTTGGCCAGGGTTTGAAAATTACATCTGTCATGTTCATGAGGTGGTATAAAAAGATGGTTATGTTGAAAATTTGGAGTCAAAATATTTAAAATTGCCAAAGATATGTGGGAGTGTAGTAAAATATCAACATATGCACATAACTTTGTCATTGTTTCATATTTTGACCCAAAAATTTCAACATAGCCTTCTTATGACCCCACCTGATTAACAAGTGTGGTGAAGATGTTCAAATCCTACTGTAAAGATGCTCTTTCTATGCAAACATGAAATCACTTTTCCAGCCTGGTTTGTGTAATTCCACCAATACTGTTTATGAGGTGGGGTCCCAAAAAGACCACGTTGAAAATTTGAGCTCAAAATATGCAAAAATGACAAAATCAAAAACCCAGTTGAAATACATTGAACAGCACTTATTCTCACATAGCAACTGGTGGTTCCAGCAACAAGACGACGTGTCTATGATCAGACAGTGGACCTTCACCCTGGGACCTCTTCAGATGAGTGAAGGTGTGTGTGGGGGGAGGTGGTGGGGGGTGCTCAGTGGTAGGTCAGGGTGGGGGTTGGATTGGTGAGGAATGATTTTCTTTTTTACAAATTGAACAAAAAAAAAGACATTGAAGGACCATTTTCTTTATTACAGGCAGGGTACCATTGGAGGGGGGAAGGTGTGTCATTAGACACCAGGGAAACAATACATATGAACAGGGATGCCAATCAGAGGGTGGGGGGGCCTCCAGACACCAGGGAAAGAATAAATATAAATGGGGATGACAATCAGAGGGTTGGGGGGGTGCTACTAGACCACAGGAAATAATTAGCAAAAAGAGGATGGCAATCAGTGAGTGGGGGGGGGGGGTGCAACTAGACACCAGGGAAATAAAAAAGAATACAGGAATGGCAATTGGTGGGTGGGGAGAACAACACGAGACCAGGGAAATAATTAACAATAAAGGGATAGCGAGCATGGAGGGTGCCACTAGACAACAGGGAAATAACAAAGAATGTGGGGTCGGCTAATTGAGCATGGTCAGAACCCTAACATTTAAAATGTAATAACTGTGGAATGGATTAATATATTTTCACCAAACCATCAAAATGCACTTCTGTAAGCCATCCCCATTCTACCTTAAAAATATCAGACCAACATTTCAAACCATCTCTGCACTAGGGATCTTAAAAAAAAAAGCAAAAAGTCACAACGTTTTTCATTCATACAAAATGTTTTGTGAGAACGTCAAATGAAACAAGCGGAAGTGAGTCACGAAAATGGATCTAAAATATTAAAAAACAAACATTTTGGAATCATTTATCCAACAGCTAGCTGCAGAGTAGGCTTAACAGAGTCCAGATGAGCAACACAGATATGTTGGTCTCCTCAAACATGTCATTTTTGTGGGTTTTCAATTTGAATTTTTTAGGAAGAGAGTTATTAATGTGCAAAAAATGAGGTTCAACATTAAAGTGCCTACTCAACCCTAACTACTGCACCACTATAATACACACACACACTTATACATATATATATATATATATATATATATATATATACAATATATTCATGGCAAAAACTCTGTTAATGCGTCAGTTAGGGTTTATAGCACAGCGACAAAAGCATGGAAATGTGGTGTTAGGGTTATCACCTACCACCCTCCACCACCAACAGGCATCGGGTGTGCGTTGGGGTTAGCCTCTCACCCATTTCATGTGTATACAAGCTGCTGTGGTACAGTATGGGATAATGGGCTGAGAGTTGGCAGCCTTCGCACACCCCAATACCTGTTGGTGTATGGAGGGTGGGGAGATTGGGGTGGGGTGGTAGGGGTGGTAACCCTAACACCACATTTCCATGCTTCTGTCACTGTGTGATGAATCCTAAATGATGCATTAATGGAGATTATTGCCATGAATTTCCCTTCTTCTTGAGAAAGTGTAATGTAACTGGTAAGTGGTATGTGTTAGTGGGAACGTGGCACCTCCGGGCCCTGCACTCCCTCATATTGCCCATTATTTGCATAATGGTATGCATATGTGGTAGCACTGGCCCTCCGGGCCCTGCACTCCTACTTACATGACTATGGAGCCATACAGCAGCCCTATAGGGCAAGGAACCCTTGTAAAACGAATTTGCCAATATCTCAGCAACCATAAAAGCTAGGAAAAAAATTCCAGTGCCATTGTAATCATGATAGCAAGTACTCCACATTAGATAAGTGAAAGAATCTGTATCTCACATCATTTACAAGATACGGGCACTGAAATACGCTGAAAAGGCACCCTTGTGACACTCATGTGCCAATATCTCCGTAACTGTAGCAAGTAGTAAAAGAATTCTACTGCTGGTGTAATCTATGATTCCCAAATGTGTTTCTACAGGTTAGATCAGTAGCACAGAATCCTTCACTTTCAAGAAATGGACACCACTATGTTATCCTTTGGGAAATTTCTCAACTTCGGAAGGTTGTAACTTTGGTCCTCTTAAATGTTTTGTCACCAACCCCCCAAAAGGCACATCTGTGGGTCCAGGGCTTGCCACTCTTCCAGGTTCAGCCCAAAAGACCCAACCATTGTGTTGCAGGAGGATGGCAAAGATTTGTAGTTTTTTTGGCAAAGTTATTTCACAAATCACGAAAGTTTCACAAAACACAGCACGAAACTTTCACATTTGTAAAAGTTTTGCAGATGTTTTTCCCATGATTTACAAAAGTACTGGGGCTCTGAGTTTGAAAACGGCATTTCTGGGGGGGTTTCACCCCCAAAAAAGATAGGGCTGGCAACCTCAGGACTTGACTAGGTAAACCACACCCTACCAGGTCATAATGTCATACGCTTAATAGCCTACAACATTATAGCTAACCTGAAACAGCATTGTCCATGACATCGAATGGTACAATACCGTGTATACTGCTGTATGCGGTACTGCACCATTCACACAATCCCAGGCAGAGGATAAGACTTCTGCTGGGAGTGGGTTTTGCTGAGCAGCTGCCATGGCTCACTGGACTAAGTCACAGCAGTAAGATCACAGGTGCTGCGTCTGAGACCGGGTTTGATTTCCGGTCCCGGACATTTAATTTTTTTCCACAAATTGTGCGCTCCTTGAGGTAACCCCCCCCCCTGGAGTTGAGAATCCTTAGTGGGTGGGCTTGGAAGCGCAGCCCCCCATAATGGGAAGTCTGTGGGAAGATCCCACACACAAAAAAAAGATGTATGCCACATGACAATATCATGCTGCATTGGCAGCGCGATTTTGCCATGCGGCATAATGTCTTGCGACATTATGACTCCATGCCAACCCAACAGTCAGTGTTTACCTAGAGGATCCTAAATTTAAATTCCAGGCATTTTTCTCTCTCACTATCTGAAAACAAGATGGCAGCAGCATGAAAGTAAAAGGGCCATTTGCAAAAGGAAAATTGTACTTGTGACACTTTCATAAGACGCATACATTTTTCCCCATTGACTATAATGGGACATTTTTTTGTTTGAAGAACTTTTGAACGGTTTAATATTTTTACACCAAATCTTTGAAAGGCACATTGATGATGCAGACTGCATCTTCCCTGAAGATTTAAGACCAAACAGACAACGCATGCAGGCTGTGAGTGTGAGCAAAGAAACACACAAAAAGTCTGTTTTTTGCATTTTTTGGCATTCTGAAGCTCCGCAATTGTACATCTGACTGTGATGCAACTTGCCAGATCCAGAGATCTATGGTACCAGACTGTGCATGCAAAATTTCAGACAAATCTGTCATACAGTGGCAAAGTTATTAAGGTGCACAATTTGAGGTTTAACATTAAAGTGCTTACTCAACCCTAACTATAGTGCCATATATATATATATACATATACATATAGATAGATAGATATGTAATAGGTGTGGAGCCAAAACCCATTGCAAATATCCATTTATCTCCACATACAGTATGTAGGATAAATCTAAGCACCCTAAATTTATCCCACATATGTGAGATAAATGCAAGCTGTCAATCACCCCCCCCCAACTCCGGCTAGCACTAATTCTATAATATTTTAGGATTCTTATGAGCTCCAACAGCCTCCTCAACTCACTCACATCATCACACACAAGCTTCAGATTTAAACAGTACTTTTCCACTTTCTAGTTTTTTTAGGAGAAAATATTCTAAGTACTGTGCTGCACTCTCTTCCCCATTGATTTGCTAGACACATTCAAAGCACCAAGCTGTGCTCCCTTCCCCTGCCTAATCGCTCATCATTCCTCTGATTTTTCAACCCACCGGGTCCAATCTTCACTGCTCAAAAATAACCTTTAGAAATCCATTCCCAGAATAAACAAAACAAAGCCACATCCAGCCACTGACTTTAAAAAACAACAATGTCAGCTCCCTCACCGCGCTGCTTCTCTCAGGCTCACTCCTCCAGCATCTTCCTCTCTCATTACAGCCTCAGAATCCACAGGCTCATATCTCTGCTCCACCATCACTAAAGGCAGGATCAACCAGATAAGGCAGAATCAACCACATAATTTACAGAAAAACCCACAAAGAAATAAACAAAAAAGTAACAAAAATAAAATCACCTCAGTGACTCTACCTCTTTAACTCTCACTAAGCAAGACACAGAGCCACCATGTTCTCCTCACTGTTCAACCCGCTCACACACAAAACCACAACCAATGAAGTGATGTGCTTAAGGATGTAATGTAAAGGGCACAATCAATAAAGTGAGCCCCTGAAACACCTTCTGTGAATAATGCACTGACAAAGTAGCACATCACAAAAAAATCCTCTACAATATTAAAAAAAAACTGCTAAATGATATATACATATATAAACCTGCTCCCACAATCAGATCCCTATTGCATAACTCAGACATGTGATGGAAAGCCGTGGGATAAACCATTTATTTTCACTCATCCCCATGCGACCTCGGGTACATCACTCATGGATCCTCCACTCAAGGGTGTAGGAACTGATACACAAAGCATGCCATGGTGTGCTTGCAAAAAGCAGCAGGGGTAGCAAACAAGCCAGCCAGCGCATCCTCTGTCCTTCTTTGTTTGACTTTCCGACCCTGACTTAATCCCTTTGAGCTTTGTTTCAGCAGTGGGTGGGGGGGCAGCAGAGCTCATCTGCTGAAGTTGTAATTGAATGTCTCAACTGGGTCCATGTGGTGCTGCATTTTGGTGATTGGGTGTGGTGTCAGGTAGCTGGTAAAGGGTGACATGTTTAAATGCCCCAGCAAGGTACTTCCTGCACAGCGTTTTCAATTCAGAGCCATGCAGAAGAGAAGACTTCAGGAGACTAGGAGAGCAGGGCAATTTGAATACAGAACAGAGCTACTACTACCAATGGCAATGGGAGTGCTACTGTTCTGCTTGACCAAGTCTGGGACTGCCTAGAATCTCTCTTATCTAGAGAGGCGTACTACCGACCGACACCTTCTGTATGTGAGTTCAGTCTTTCTTCAGTGCAGTCACCCAGTTAAGTATTTGTACTGTCTTTGCTGATCTTCTTCCGATTCTGCTGCAGCAGCATTTGAGATCATCAGTGTATGTGGGTGGGTGCTGGGAATCTCTGGAGTGTTGTTGCTGGGGTCAGGTCTGAGTTGAGACTGTGCACAGGGCAGGCTTCATGTTTACATTTTACTTTACTAGCCTGATTTTTGCTATTCACTCAGAAAGTTACAGTCAGAATTCAGACAGCCTGCTGGGGAAAATTAATCATATATATATCATTTTTAAGTAGGATGTGACACATTTATTTTGACCAGAGGCATGGGGGGGGGTGGCTGCTACCATGCTCCAACATCCTCAGGACAGAAACCAGAAATATATGCCCTTCTGAAATTGCTGTCTTGGCAGCCCCTCAAATTAACCTTTGCAAGGCTGCAGACTCAATAAACATCTATTCTCCAGAGCTGAAATACATTCACTTTCATGCCAATTCTTTTGGCAGTATAAGAGTTAAACAAATGCTCATTTGAAGCTACCGCTGTCTGCACCAGTTTATGGTAATGTGTGAACAGTCAGCTGTCCTCCCCCACCTGGCAGTGCTTTAGTGATTCCAGAAACAGTTTAACTCTTGAAGACAGGTGGCTGGAGGACAGCAGATTGTTGCAAGCTGCACTCTTTGTTTTTGACTGAGCACTTGTGAAATTGGAGGATATTGTCTCAGTCAGCTCTATCCCAGTCTCAGAGAGAACTGTGCCTGAGGAGTCAGTTAAAGGAGTAGTCCACCCAAAATTTGCAAAAAACATATGTTGTGCAGAGTGTTTTGATTTGTATGTTAAGTTCCTGTGTGCCCTTCCCTCTGTCTGCTATTAAGAGTTTTTCCTAAATTAGCCTGCTAGCTTTAGGGTAGTTTTATGACCCCTGGAGATCTCCATCTGAGACAGGTTAATTGTATTCCTTTGTCCTACGATGCACCTTGTCTCATGTGGCAGTGATGTAGCAGAGACCATAAATCCAGCAGAAAGCATTGCTTTACAATAAGTTCACAGCAGTAGAGATGGCTATATTTTAAATTCTGTAGAATTCAGCTTAGTGACTACCTTTATCGTAAAGGTCTTACTGTCCTGAAGAACTTTGCTGCTGGTAATTTTTGTGCAGCTAGTAAAGCTTCCAAGATATTTAGTTTGTTTGGCATGTGTGTGCTGAATGTTGGGTCTCTGCCACATTATTGTCACATAAGACAGGATGCACTGTGGGAATAAGAAAGACAATTAAGCTGTCTCAGATGAAGATCCCCAGGAGTCATAAAACTAGTATAAAGCTAGCAGGCTAATTTAGGAAAAACTCCTAATAGCAGTCAGATGGAAGGACAGACTAGAACTTCACATACAAATTAAAACACTCTGCACAACATATTTTTTTCAGGTTTTGGGTGAACTACTCCTTTAATGCAAGCAGGTTGTTATTTTACAGCTCTCAAGTTTTCAATTTATGTTTTTTTGTGTGTGTGTCCCAGAGGATTCCAGAAAGGGGCTTGACTTTTTGGGCCTGGCATTTTTTCACCTAGGTAGCAAGTTCAGGAAACAGTTCAGAAATAAAATTGTATTCTGTGTGAGAGCTGCTTTCTTAAATGTTACAAATGCTGCCACTGAGAAAATGTTGAAACTGGAAACATATCAAAATTACGGAATAGGTAGTGCAAAAATGCTCAGAAAATATAATATGACCTCCAAAGGCTACTAAAGGAGGATTTGAAACCATTCAGAAAATCAAATACCAGCATATAGTGTCAGCAATTTCAAAGCATAAACACTTGCAATAGAATAGATTTGAAAATGACGTTGGTCTGTGCTTGGTTCTGAAACAGCATTTCATGTGTGGTAGTAATTGTATAAAACAAAGCCATTTGCAGTCAACCAAGAATTAAGTGGTTCTCAGTAACAGAATAGAAAGAATACATGACAGTCACTGCACACCTGGCCATGGAAGAACGCTGAGCACAGTATCCTAGAGCAATTCCATGTGTCATTTTCAAAAAGCAGAATTAAATTTAAATGTATATGTTTTTAACAATCTGTGTTCAGTCTGATGCTTATAACTTGTGTTAATGTTACACAGAATCCCCACTGTGTGGTGGTTAAAAATTAGAGTGATACTTAATATGGTCTCAAGCAGTTACAGGGGATGGCAGTGATCAGAGTTTATGCAAAATTTAAATTTCTGATGCTCCCCTGCTTTGAGTAAATGTCTTATTTTCTCAAGCCATGGCTCCTTGCTTAGTAAGAGGTATGACCCTATTAGTATATCGATTTCTACTTGCTGCTGGTACATTCTCTGGTTAAGTAATTTACTAAGCTAGGGAGTAGTCAGGAATTTCAGTTTTATGTACACTTTCCCATCACTGTCACTTCCTGTAGTTGTTTGTTTGAGGCCATCCTGAGAATTACCCTGTAATTTATAACTACCATATGGTTGGGAGTCTGCGTAATGTTAGTTTTGAACATAAGACTGAACAAACTGCCCACACCATATCTTCATTTAAAAATTGTTTCTGTTTTTGGAACATGAGCCAGTGAATAGTTCTAAGATTCTGTACTCAGTGATCCATGGACAGGTTTGCTGTTACTATCCCATATTCTTTCTGTTCCATTCTGTTAAATCTATAATGGGAGTTGGGACTTTCAGTAGCAGTCGGCCTACCTGGTCACAAAACCCAGTAAATCTGTTTGACCTCCTAGCACACTTTATTCTACTGTGCCACCTAGGGTTACCAAATTTTGGGATGCCAAAAAGAGGACACTTAGTCCCTTGCCTGATGAGTCCTTGGGCCCAACCCTGAGTAAATAGGTTTAAAGCCTCCACCACCTTAACAGCTCATTTACAAGGAGGTCCTGGGTAGGCAAGAGTAAAAAACAAATACAATACAACAGGATAGAGAAGGTACATGAAGAATATCTGGCAGCTGGAAAAGAGGACTTGTCCTGGTTAAAGAGAACATCTGGTAAACCTACACCTCAGGTCAAGTATTTGAACTTTCTTTGTTTCAGATGTTTTTAACATCAGTGAATGTAGGTGTAGGAGTCTCTGTCAAAGTATTGCAGTTACTTGGGACAAGTCTGAGAATGTGCAGACAAATGAAATAATGTAAAGTTTAGTCTCTTTGTTTTCTGTGCTCAAAGTTTCTTTTAGACAACCTGCCAAGGGAAAATATTAAATCCTTTTAAGTAACCTGTAACAGGTACATTTTAAGATTTACTAATGTTCTGCATTTCAGTCTCAGAAGCAACCACACTAACTTTGATAGAAGATGATAGAAGGCATCCTTAGAATGGCAGAAAAAGGGGAGATATTGTTGATGGGGGACCTGAATATGCTTGATATTAACTGGAGCACCTTTGCTGCAGCCACATCCAAAAGCAGGGTCATCCTCGATGCTCTACAGGGGGCATGCCTCAGACAGCTAGTGTTGGAACCCACTCAGGAGGGAGCAATCTTAAACCTGGTACTCTCAAATGGGGAAAGAGAGAGTATCTCAGATTTAGAAGTGGGTAGCCATCTGGGAACGAATGACCACCAAACACTATGGTTCACAATAAACACAGCCATAGAGTCAAGCCATACAAAAGCAGTGATACTGGACTTTACAAGGGCTGACTTTGCCAAAATGAGAGAGTACCTCAGAAAAGCACTAGCAAGCAGGCAAGAAGTACAGGTAGGGGTGGAGGAACAATGGGGAAAAATCAAAGCTGCCATCACAGAGGCTTCAAGCCTTTGTGTGAAGCAAATAAACAAATCAAAATGAAGGAAAAAGCACTATGGTTCTCAAGAGGTGTCAGGGAAGGTGAGGGAGAAAAAAATAGCATTCAGAAAGTATAAGGAAACACAGAATGAGCCAGACAGAGAACGGTACCAGTTAAAGCAGAAGGAAACAGGGAAGGCAGTCAGAAGAGCAAAGGCCCAAACTTAGGAAAAGATAGCCGTCTTAGTTAAAGGGGATAAAACCTTTTATATGTACATTAGGGAGCAAAGAAAGACCAAGGGAGGGATAGTGAGGCTTCATAAAGGGGAGAGGGGTGGGCAGAGGCTGCCGGTGAAAAAGCAGAGATACTGAATGAATACTTCTACTCAGTATTCACAAAAGAAGAGATGGGGAGGTATGGGAGGTACAAGAGGTACCTAAACCAATCAATAGAAGCACTCTGGATAGGGGGTCGATGCCAGTCCATTCACAGAAGAAAGGGTCATAAAAGAACTCCTAAAACTGAAGGTGGACAAAGCAATGGGACCTGACGGGATTCACCCTAGAATTCTAAAAGAACTATGGGGAGAACTAGTGACACCATTAACTAACCTTTTTAACAAATCATGGGAGGATTGTGTGGTACTGGAGGACTGAAGGAGGGCAGATGTGATTCCCCTTCACAAAAGTGGGAGCAAGGCAGAGGCAGAAAACTACAGACCTGTCAGTTTGACCTCAGTGGTAAGGAAAATGATGGAATCACTTTTGAAAAAAAGAATTGTTCATTATCTAGAGGCCAGCGGGGCACAGGACTCAAGGCAACATGGATTCACAGAATGAAGATCTTGTCAAATGAATCTTACAGATTTCTTTGACTGGGTGACCAAAGTAGTAGACTAGAGAGGGGCTCTAGATGTGGCCTACCTAGACTTTAGCAAGTCATTTGACATAGTCCCACACAAGATTAATAAAAAAGTTAGCCAGCCTTGGAGTGGGCCCAGGGTGGTAGCCTGAGCAAAAAATTGGCTGGACAACAGGACACAGAGGGTAATAGTTAATGGAGTCCACTCTGAAGAAAGGGGGGTTACTAGTGGGGTACCACAGGGTTCAGTTCTGGGACCAGTTCTCTTTAATGTCTTTATAAGTGACAATGCAGAAAGACTGGAAGGAAAAGTGTACCTCTTTGCCGACGACACAAAGATCTGCAACAGGATTGATACACAAGAGGGGGTGGAAAAAATGAGAAGGGACTTAGGAAGGTTGAAGGAATTGTCAAAAGTATGGTTAATTAGATTCAGTGCAAAGAAATGCAAAGTAATGCACCTGGGAAACAAAAAAAACAGGGGAAGGGTACACTTTGGCAGGTGGGGAGGTACAAAGAACAACAAATATGGAAAGGGACTGGGGGAGGTAGTCATATCAGATGAACTAAAGGTAGGCAAACAATGTGAGAAGGCAGTAAGGAGGGCTGGGGGATACTGGGATGCATAGGGAGAGGCATCACCAGTAGAAAACAAGAGCTTGTTATTCCTCTGTACAGACAGTTGGTGAGATCCCATCTGGAGTACTGTGTGCAGTTCTGGAGACCCCATCTCCACAAGGACATAGACAGGATGGAGGCAGTCCAGAGGAGGGCAACTAAAATGGCACAGGGTCTGCACCATACCATATGAAAAGAGATTAAAGGAGCTGACTATGTATACCCTTAAGGAAAGGAGGGAGGGGTTGACATGATAGAGACTTTCAAGTACCTCAAGGAAATCAACAAAGTCCAAGATGGTAGAATATTTCATAAAAAAAGATGTGCAAGAACAAGGGGGCACAAATTGAAGATGGGGGGGGTGGCTCAGGGGCAACCTGAGGAAGTATTTTTTCATAGAGAGGGTGGTGGACAATTGTAATGGTCTTCCTGAGGAGGTCGTGGATCAAAAACAGGGGGGGGGATTCAAAAATGAATGGGACAGACACTAAGCAATTGTGGTGGGGAGGTAGGAGGAAGTAAGCTGTTGGTTAACTAGGATCTGCGGCTTATCCAATAGGTAGGGGAATGGACAGCCTGGGTGGGCCAAGCAGTCCTTGTCTGCCATCAAAGTCTATGTTTCTATGTTTGCTTTTTTTTCTTCTAGAGATTTCCTAAAGAAGACTCACAGTCGGAACATTGATTTTAACTCTATTTTCTATTTTTCAGTGTGTATTTAATATTACCTTTTTGTTTTGTTTTCAGACCACATGCTGTTACAGCACCTTGTTTTTGTTCTCAGAAGCATGTACTATAAAAATATAGATGACAGCACATCAAGGTTGTTTGAGAAATTAATGACATTATGTCACTGCAAGATTGCAGCACTCTTTTTTTTTATCATGCCAGTTTTTCACCCTAAGCCTAGAGCATGCAGAGCAATGCTGATGGGTTGTCCTTAGAAATCAGACTTGATGTCCATGAGTTAAAAATGTTCTCATGTACAATTATTGGCGTGTGTGTGTGTGGGGGGGGGGAGGGAGAGATTGACAGTATCTGCTTCTGAGACTGAAATGTTAAACATTAATAGGTTTTAAAGTCCATTTCTTTTCCACATCATAAAGGATTTAATATTTAATTGTTTCCCTGGCAGGTTGTCTGGAAAGTAAATTTCAGTCACTATGGGCAGTTAGAAAAGATGGTGAACTCAGCATTTTTTTTTTAACATTTCCCTTGGGTTGCAATTTGTGCACATTATGTCTGCTTCTGTTCTAATCTGGTGCAGCTGATTTGTCTTGAGCTTAATTAATGTTTCAGAAAGGTGATTAATTCCACCATCCCTGCATGCTATCTGCATTACATTTTGTCGTTTCATATTTAGAGTATTTGCCACAGACTGAGTGACGTTTGTGTTGGGGGGCGGGGCATGGACAACAGTGGTGGGAGGGTAGCAGTATTGCAGCTTGGTGTACAAATCTGAAATGCCTGGCTATACCCCTGCCTCCACTCATGAGGTTACCCGAGGTCACTGGGACACTCATGAAAATAAATGGTTTATCCCATGGCCCCCCATTACATATATGTCTATATCTATATCTATATATATATATATATATATATATATATATATATATATATATATATGCAATAGAGCAAGTATATTAGGGTTGAGTGCAAACTTCTATGTTAAACCCGCAATTTGGGACCTTAATAACTATGGAACTGTTTAATGGTTTTGTAAGAAATTTGTCATGCATAATTGTGAGGAGTAGGTTCCTTGATATGCCAAATTTCGTGTGACTCAGTTGTGTGATTTCTGAGATGCAGAGTGTCATAAAAATCCTAAATTTAGCAATTTTTTACATTTCTTTGTCTACCTATATCTCAGAAAAGTTTTAGGTTTTGCTTTGAAATTTTCAGGGTAGAAAGCCATTGAGTCACAGATGACATTTTGAAGGTTTGGTGAAAAAATATTAATCCGTTCAAAAGTTATTAAAGGTTTAATTTCCCATTATTTCCTAAGGGAAAATTTATATGTAAGGCTCGAAACTTATAATTTGCGCAAATTACGTAATTCATGCAAGATACTGTTGTACTTTGCTCAAATTACACGTCATGATTTGTGCAAGTTACATAACATTCGCAACATGCTGTAGTATTGTGCACAAATTAGGTAATTTGTGCAAAATACAACAGTATCTTGTGCAAATTAGAACTTTCGTGCCTGTCATTGTCATGTTTCTTTAGTGTTGTTTTATATGTTGCTGACAGCGGGTGCCCAATTCTGCTGCCGGCGCTGTAATCCCCAACCCCCGCCAGTTGTTTTGACACTGGGGAGCCCACTCACACAGTCAACAGTTTTATTATTTTTTATAATTATTTGCCAGCAGTGGGGTGCCCAATCCCCCTGTCGGCAATGTAAGCCTCCCCACCCACCCGCCAGGGTGCGACACTGGAGACCCCACACCCAGTGTCCTTATTCTATTTTTATTTGCCAACAGCAGATGCCCAATCCCACTGTTGGCACTGTAAGCCCCCATCCCTGCTACAGTTTTGCACTGGGGAGCCCACTCCCAGTATGTGAAAATATTTTTTTCCATGATTTGCCGACATCAGGGTGCGAAATCCCCATGTCGGCATGTATGCTCCCCTCCACTACTGTGGCATACTGGGAGCCCACCTGAGTGTGCCAAACTATAATTCAAATGTTTCTGACACAGGGAAGCCCACTCCCAGTGTCAGATGCTCCCCAGCCCATGTAATGCAATTGCCGACATGGGTTGCCCAATCCCCATGTTGGCTTGTATCGCCAACACATACACTTAGGTGGTACACTGGGAGTTGACCCCAGTGTGCCAAAATGTATTTTTTTATTGTTTCTGAAATAAAGAAAACCATCCCCCAACGTTTTCTTTTTTAATTTTTACCTGTAAAAAAGAAAACAGACCCTCATCATCCACCCAGGCCCCCTCCTCCTTCCCCACCCTCCCACTGAGCACCCACCTCCCCTTCCCCCTTCCCCATACTTATCTCCAGTGGTCGGCGCTGTCATCTTATCTGGACCGGGACATGTCTGCACTCTTCAAAGCTGAACTGCAAACTGAAGCATCAAAGGTAAGCACTGTATAATGCAAGTCAATGGGGTTTTCAACTTATGTTGATATCTTAGCCATTTTTAGGAATTTTGGCCCAAAGTTTTCTACTTGGGGTTCTTGGGACCCCACCTCATGAACACTGTCTCTGGCATTTCATTACTGTGTCCCAAAAGGTGATTTTGTGGTCACTGCACATAATCACCTTTTGGGACCAATTAATGAACAACAGTGCCACTGTTCATAAGGTGGGGTCCCAAGAAGCCCATGTTGCAAATTTGGTGAAACAGTTCTGAAAAAATGACTCAGTTATGAGTGTGCATTGTGCAGTTTATACGCATGTGCATAACTTTGCCAATTTTTAATATTCTCAATCCAGATTTTCAACATTGTCATTTTTTCATACCACCTAATGGTACAGCTACTATTTCTCACATCCTGCTGAAAATGTGTTTTTGCACCTATGGCAAAGAATGGTGCAGTCACAGTGTGAAATCACCTTTCAGGACTGATTAACAAAATGATAGTACCAGTGTTCATGAGGTGGAGTCCCAAAAAGCCCATGTTGAAAATCTGGTGACAAAATTCCTAAAAATGGCTCTGTTACGAGCATTTGTTGCGCAGTTTATACACAGGTGCATAAATTTGTTAATTTACAATATTCTGACTCCCAGTTTTGATATGCCCATTTTTTGACACCTCCTCATGACCAGTACAGTTTTCATTTCTCAAATTCTATGCAAAATGTTTTGGTTTTTTTTTTTTTTTTTTTGCACCTATGGTGAAGAATGGCACAGAATCTGTGCAAAATTACCTTTTGGGACTGATTACTGACATGACAGTATCCCTGTTCATGAAGTGGTGTCACAAAAAGCCCATGTTGAAAATCTGGTGAAAAAATTCTAAAAATGGCCAAATTACGAACGGTCATTGAAATTTTTCTACGCATATATGTAACTTTGGTAATTTTTAATATTTTTACTCCAAATTTTCAACTTAGACATTTTGCATATCACCTCATGAACACTGGCCCTTAATAGGGATATAAATAAAGTATCTGAAAAAGTAAGGAAATTCACTGCAAAAAACTTTGTTAATGCACCATTAGAGTTGAAGCCTAAAATGTAGGGAAATGAGATCTTATGGTTCCCAAGCCTAAGACCCAACCCACACCCTCAGCTTCCAACCCAAACACCCAACCTCCACCCATGCCTTCCAACCCTAAGGCCTCACATCCACTCTGCATGCAAGAATAGGTGTGAGGGGCATGCCTTGAGGTTGAAAACCCTAATGCTCTCCCCATTTCAATAGTTAATAATCTAACATGAGTACAGAATAAAAGAATGAGGTTAGCAATAGGGTTCACAGCCCCAAGGCACACCCCTCACACCTGTTCCCTCATGCAGGGTGAAGGTGGGGCCTTAGGGTTGGAAGGCGAGGGTAGGAGTGGGGTGTTTGGATTTGAAGTCAAGGGTGGGGGCAGAGTCTTAGGCTTGGGAACCCTAAAGGGCACAGTCATGCTCCTATAGTTTGGGTTGAGTAGCCTGTTTAGATAAGCTCCAGAAACAAGAAGTTTCTACCTTATTGAATCAGATTAAAAAGATGAAAGAAGTTATTTATCAGGCGCCCTCAGTAAGTTTGATCCATGCTCAGCATCTCTTAGAAATTAAATATAGGTTGAACACTATCCTGTACCACAATCTTCGAGAGTGCTATTTTTTACACAACAGACTTATTGCGAGCCAGGAGACAAGGCTGAAAAATTCTTGGCTTATTGTTTATAACCATGGAGACTCAGATACAATATTTAAAACAAGATGGAGATCGTGTGGTAGTGGATCCCTGGCAAATTTCATGTCTTTTTCAGGAGTATCACCTAACCCTTTACACGTCTCATATTTCTCGCTCTCAGTTTGATTATGATTTCTTTTTTACAGGAGTTACATTATCCCTTTTACCACAAGATGTTAGGCAGGTCATGGAAGTAGACATCTCCCTCGCTGAGATTCAACTGTCTGTCAGGCAGCTGACCCCTGGAAAGGCCCCTGTTCCACATGGCCCGAGTACAGATTTTTACCAGGCTTTTCAGGATATATTATCACCCATCTCTTGAAGCTTTTTCAGTATACTGGGGAGATGGAATCCATGTCTCTGTTGATGAAAGAAGCCACTATCACTGTCCTGCCTAAACCGAACAAAGATCCAACCTTATGTGCTAATTATCACCAATATCATTGCAAAATGTAGACTGTAAATATTGGCTAAGATTTGGGCATCATGGCTTGAAACAGCGCTTCAGTTTCTGGTTCACAAATCTCAGGCTGGTTTCACAAAAGATAGGCAGGGCAGTGACAACTTTCAAGCAGTGGTGGACCTCATCCAGTTGGCTACCAGGGGTCCAAATTCAGCAGCCATAGTTGCAATAGATGCCGAGAAGGAGTTTGAGTCTATTGAATGGAATTACTTATTCCATGTCCTCTCAGTGATGGGTATTGGACTGATCTTTTGTTCTTGGGTTTGATGTCTGTATGCTTCCCCAAAAGCTAGGGTTATAGCAAATGGAGTGTTATCAGAATCCTTTAACCTATTTTGTGACACTAGACAGGAGTGTCTGTTGAGCCCCTTATTATATTTGTTAGTGATGGAACCGCTGAATGCGGCCCTTAGGCAACATCCAGCAATTCATGGCATTGCTGTGGGCACTCAGTCCTTTTCTACCTTACTTTATGCTGACTATTTGTTGCTTTTACTATCTGAAGTAGAAACCTCCCTCCCTAATGCGTGGTAGGTTTTAGTTGCATTCAGTGCAATCTCAGGCCTAAAGGCTAATTGGTCTAAAACCAAGATTTTACCCTTATTTTGGGGGAACCCTAGCTGGGTGCTTAACTGCACACCATCTTTAAAATGGTCACCAGAGGGAATAAAATATTTAGATATGCAAATCTCCAGTGATGTGCAGGATATGTGCACTAAAAATATATCATCGGTTTTGGCCAGTCTGAAATTAGACTTGAATAGGTGGTCGAAGCTGCATTTAACCCTTCTAGGTAAGATAGCAGCTATAAAGTTAATGGCATTCCCCAGAGTATTCTACTGTTTGAGTAACTTACTCATGCCTATTCTTCCCTGTCTTTGGAATAAGATTGACAGATTTTTTTCCAATTTTATGTGAGAAAAAAAAAACACCACTGTTTGCTAGAAGGATATTGAGGGCCCAGGGCCAAGTGGTGGGTGGAACCTACCCTGGCCTTGGGCATACCGTATGGGATTAGGTGTTAAATGTGCAGTTCAGTGGCTGTCTTTGTCATCTAAGACATCACCTCTTTGGGTAGATATTGAAAAAGAAATGTTGGGTGAAACATCTTTGGCAGTTGTACTCTAGAATCCCAAGCATGGTTCTAATAAATTTATTATCCCTATAAAGTTTACACAGCAGGGTTGGAAATGGTTTTTGAAACTGTTTCACTAGTCATCAGAGCACTTAGGCCCTTTTGAGCCTTTGTGGAATAACCGTCGAAACCAGATTGGTGGTTCACAGATTCACTGGTTTTCCTGGATTTCCAGTGGAACACATACTGTGGGTAATTTATGTGACTCTCAAAATGGGGCTTTAAAGTTTTTTTCAATTGCAACAGGAGTTGTCTTTATCTGCTCAGGATCACTGGCAGTATTTACAACTGCGTCATGTGCTATAGTCAAAGCTTACAAAAGATTACACTTTAGTTAAATCAAATCTTATTAAATGAGTTCAGAGGTTGATCCAACTCGCTAGGGGACAAATAAGTGTTATTTACAAATTAATTTTGGATTTATATTTGCCCAATTAGGAAATGCATAGACTCAGATGGTCTTCAGATTTGCAGTGTCATATATTACGGAGGAGGATTGGGTACGATGTTGGGGTGAAACACATAAGGCTGTACCAGATCCAAAGCTGCAGCTTATAAAAAAAGGTCCTTAGTCATTGGTATAGAACCCCAGATAGGTGGGTTTCAATGGGCCTAGCCACCTCTTATCTCCGTTGAAGAAGTGCAGAAACTCCTGGAACCCTGTATCACATACTGTGGGATTGCCCTCTACTCCTGCATTGGTGGGGTAAAATTATTCACACCACTAAGGATATGCTAGGTTTGTCTTTGCTTCACACACCAAGGTTTTGGATTGGGAGACCGCTTGTACTTGGTCAATAGGTTTAAAAACATAAATTATTCTTACATACAGTTGCTTTGGAGGCCAAGAGACTCCTTTTATAGCACTGGAAATCTACTTCTCTTCCCACTTTTTTACATTGGCAACAGGCCATGTCCAAAACTGCTTCATTCCAAAGAGTGTTATTTTAGAGAAAACAAAAGCCCACTGTATTTTAGAGGGCCTGGGCACCATGGCTTTCTCATTTTTGGGTGGATAAGATAACATCCTAGTTTTATTTCTATAGATATTCAGTTGACTTGTCATTAGGATGAGCTAACTGCAGCTTTTTTCTTTTTCTTCTTTTATATTATATATTAGCATTGTAGGCAATTTAGTGTGCTCATGTTTTTATTAAAATTTGATTAGACGTAGCTATGTTTTCTGTTATTGCTTATTGTAGTTTTTAATCATCTGTAACATGTTTGTAATCGCTGTATGATGGGAATTCCTTTTCTTTTTATTCTAGTATTATTTGCTCGTCACATTTTTTAATTTTTTTTTGGTACAGAGTAAGCTTTTTTGTGATTCTTTGTCAATCGTTGTGCTTTTAATCAATGTTTAAATCTTAATAAACCATTTATACACAAAAAAAGAGTAGCCTGTTTAATGTTAAAACTCAAATTTTGCACTTTAATAACTTTGCAACCAATCAATGGATTTGCAAAACAATTAGTATGCACTGTCCCATGGGGTAGATCTCTTGATGTGGTAAGTTTCTCTCTGGTTGTATGTATGGATTCTGAAATCTGGATAGTGCTAAGACCTTAAAAGTCACCTTTTTTTTTTTTGCAGTTTTTTCCTCATCGCCTTGCGTCCACATGGTGTGGAATTTTTGTATAATTTATTTCCATGTAGCTGTTCGCTCCCCCATTACCCCTTGTACCTTACTTGGCAATGGGGTGCCATGGTTTTCTGATTTTCTCCACGTGTTACCTGGGACCTCAGATCGTGGTCGCACATGTGCTCTATGGCTCCAGTAATGGCCCCTTCCTCCCTCCCTCCTGGCCTAATGCCATGTTCCCCCTCTGGCCTCCACCAGGTGGCAGCCAAGGGCAGGGGAAACCCTACGTCCCTCCACATAGAGGAGAGCTGCATTGCAGCTGCTCAATCCGACTCCTCCCCTTCCCCCCAAGCCAACCCCTGGAGGCCAAAACTCGCTCCTAAACTCAGATCACTGGCATGGTGTGAGGTATGGCATCCAGTGTCTCAACCCTCAGCACCACCAGGCCGGCTTTGTGTGATTTTTTTTATGGTACAACCAGCTTGGGTAAAAGAACTGCCATGCTTAGTTTGGTGAAAAAATATTAATCTGTTGCAGTTATTAGATTTTTAAGTTTCCATTGTTTTCAAAGGGAATTCCCCCGTCAAAATTAGAGGGATAAAGTTCAACCAAGGATTGACCTTGCAAAAAATAATTTTCTCTTGCAATAGCTGTTCCTTTTTTGTGAGGCAAAAATCCTGTTTCATGAGAGAAAAATCCTTTTTTCAGAGCTGCAATCTTGTTTTCTGTTTAAAAAAAAAAAAATTAAAAAGCCATAAAAATTACATTCTGGAGAACAACCACCACACCTAGCTGGCTAATCGGGACCCTCTTAGGTGCAATCTGCACTTCAGTGTTAGAAATATGCCCCAGAAATGTGTTTTATTTTCTGTTAGGAATCCTTTTTCATGACCATATGATATAAAAAAAAGAATCCTTTTTTGTACCATGAGCCACGGAAAAGGATCCTTTAGCGTGAATTCTGTGCCCTCCCCCATGCTGTAACATATTTCCCTGGTGTCTAGTGGCAGCCCCCTTACCTCCCTGTTTTTTTTAAACATATATTTATATAATCCGACACCAGGATGCCCACCCCCCAGTGTCGGATGCCCCCCTCACAGCCCGTTGTTTTAATACTATTTGCTGACATCGGGGGGCCATATCCTCTTGTTGCCATTCAGAATTACCTCCCCAGCAGAGTGGGACACTGGGAAGCCCACACCAGTGTCCTGAAATACATTTATTTTATATGTAGCAGCAAAAAAAAAACTGTCCCGACATCTTTTTTTTAACCTGAGATAAAGAAAACTGTCCCTTGCATCACCGCTGCTCCCCTTCCCACATCCTGTCCCTCCCACTGAGCACACACCTCCCCATGCACCACTCTTACTCTATACTTACCTCCGGAATCTTGGGACTGAGACACGTCTGCACTCTTCAAAGCTGAACCGTGAATTATGGAATAAAGGTAAGTGCCCTATAATGTATTTCAATGGTGTTGTGAACTTATGTTGATATCTTTGCCATTTTTGGGAATTTTTGCATCAAATTTTCAACATGGCCTTTTTGGGACCCCACCTCATGAATACTGCAACTGTCATTTCATTAATTAGTCCCAGAAGGTGATTTTGTGGCCGCTGCACAGAATCACCTTTCAGGACTGAATAACAAAAATGCACTGCCAGTGTTCATGAGGTGAAGTCCCAAAAAGGCCATGTTGAAAATTTGAACAAATTCGTAAAAATGCCCAAGCTACATGTGTTCATTGTAATTTTTCTATGCATGCACGTAACTTTGGTAATTTTAAATATTTGGCCTCCAGATTTTCAGCTTACTAATTTTTTCACACCAGCTCATGGACAGAATACCTGTCATTTTTCACATCCTGTCCAAAACATGTTTTCACACCTGTGGTGTGGAATAGCATTTTGGCATGGATTTGAAAATTTCACGTATGGGGGCTGTGAGGTTGGGTCATAAGAAGACTATGTTGAAAATTTAGGGTCAAAATATGAAAAAATGCCAAAGTTATGACAATTTGTTGCAATTTCTCTATGCTCGCTTGTAACTTTGGAAATGTTAAATATTTTTACCCCAGATTTTCACTGTAGCCTTCTTATTACCCCACCTCATGTATGTCACAGCTGTCATTTTTTAAATCCTGGCCAAAATGTGTTTTCATACCTGTGACATGGAATGGCATTGCAGTTGCACAGAATTACATTTTGGTGAGGATTCAAAAACATTATGTACCAGGTGATGACACTCCCACTACTGTACTAACCTCTGGCCACAGGTGGGACCATTCCACAGAGAGATAGGTGACATCAAGGATTATTTGTTCCTTCTCCTGTGACAACACTTTCCCAGTTGGGTACTACTTGAGTACAGCACCTTACCTCCTCAACTGGAGTAGCTATGAGCTGCCAAGGGCAGGGAATGCTGCACCAGACTGACCTGGAGACCTACAGGAATGTGAGACACTGGCTTTGTAAGCAAGGACACTGACACTTGGATTGCTGAGAAAAAAGATAAATCTTTATTGAAAATATGAAACAAATATCTGAAACAACAGCCAAAAATGGCACAATTAAGTTTTTGAATGGATGATGAATAAAACACATACATTAGCGGTAGGTTTATCACTTTTATTTTTCCCAGCAGGGCAACACCACCCCACTAACCTTGCTGTACTTCTCCTCTGGAGACTGCAGGCATTCACCACACACCAGCCCTCCAGATATTACATAGATCCCTTCTACCAGATACCCTCTCTGGTATCCAATTGCACTGTTCACACTCTAGATATACGGAATGCAATGACTACTGGGCCATAGCTCTGAGCAGTCAGTCCACTGACCACTTCTGCCAGATACCCTCTCGGGTATCCAAATTACTCAATTACCCAGCACTAGGCCTTACCTCAGACCCCAATGCCATATGATTCACTTGCCTTAAGGGTCTACAGTGACTACTACAACTTATCCTACCTCAGCCAGCCCACTGACCCCTTCTACCAGATACCCACCCTGGTATCCTGTCACACAGTTACTATATTTAACACTATACTTTAAAAATATTGAAAAATCCTTAGACATTCCTACACATGAATTACTGTAAAGCAAAACATTCAAGAATGACAGTAGCATAAAACATATTGAATACTGGTGCATTAAAAGCTGTGATATCTCCCCTCCCCCCGTCTCTTCAGTGTTCAGTCTTTCAGTTAACAAAAGTCTCTCTACATTCAGAAGGATTTATGTAAATTCTCTGTAAATCAATGTCACTTTGACTTTTACAATAGTCCCCAAACTGTATTAATAAGCTTTGTACAACATCACACTCCTTTGGGTTTACTGAAGAAATGCTGTTGAAGTTGTTGCAGTTTTGTTGTTGTTGGAGGGCCCTCTTGAGTCAGCAGTTTCTTGGTGTCATCAGGAGAAGCAATGATTTCTTCAGGTTGTAGCATTTCTTCTATGAGGAAAATGTGGCATTATAGGATCATTAGGCACGTAAAGCAACAGACTTTCTATTCTCATCCTGTTCTCACTTACTACCCTATCTGACCCTACACTGGGATTCAGGTGATCCTCTAATCCTATACTATAATTAAATAAAGGCTGTCACCATCAGGATCTATCACTGCATCAGGCATCTTCAGACAGGACACCCACTTGGCATGGGCACCTTCTTTCTCGGTCGCTCTCCCTGCTCAGACTGCCTGCCCACTGGCTGTGCAGCTTCTTTTATATGCAATACTCATTTGCATATGCTAATTTGTGATCACTGAGTGGACACTGACATGTGCAGAGGCTCAGCACCAATCAAAATCCTCTCTGCTGCAGCATAAACCACAGTTGAATACTCAGTTGTGAAATTCAACTGCCCCTCTCAACATTCTAAGGTTTACTTTTTCATTGCTTTGAGTCTCATTTTAAAATACATTTCTTTGAAACACTAAAGAAGCACTTTCTTTAAGTTTAAGCAGGTTTTCACCATAATGGCTAGAAAGCTGTCACCCTAAGCTCTCTTCTGATTTTTTTTCTGTACAAAATAGCCCTCAGGAAAGCTAAGTCGCTAAGACTAACAATCTGTTATTATTAAACTGAAGAAGTAATCATTTCTAAGCATTTTTTCTTCACTTTCCATTAAAAACAGTAATTTCCCCTTAAATTACACTGATTACAACAGTTTTTTCACACAGGAATTAAATATTAATTTTTCCCATGCTTAGCTCCACCCCCAGTGTAACTGTCTTCATGGATTTATTTCATTCATGACCCACTCCCTCTATTAAGGTTAGCGACTCTCTTATTTTGCATTTTTACCACTTCAAAACAATTTTTTGTGGTGTGGGACACTTGAATCTATCTTTCTGGCAGGTTTGGTTCAATTCTGTCAAAAAAAATGGCTTGGCAGCACTATTTTGAAAAATACATGTATGCAGCAAATGTTTTGTGACTGAATACAATTTCCCCAACACAGCCTTGCTTACAACTGCTTCATTTTTGCTTGTGTTTATTTATTAAAAGTCTGAGTACTTGTATTAGCTCCACAGGACTCCTATAGCCCCTTGTATGTCTTTATAGTATTCAATATGTGCATATTTTGGTCTGTGAAGCCGTGGGTTCTTTCATTTCAGATCACAACCTTTTTGTCACAAAATGGCTCCCTTAAGCTCTCACGAATGTGATTGCCTCCTGTTTGAGTGTGGGACTTCACTGAGAACATTAAAACTCTGCTCCTTTATTTTATCTTTATTTTATGTGAGCCATTCCCTAAAACATTTTCCCTGTTGCTTGTTACCTGCTTAACTAAAAGAAAGAGAAAATATCTGGTTGTTCCTACCCACAAGAAAAACACCTTAGTGCATCTCCCTCTTGCACCTTCACACAGCAGGATCTGCTTGTGCAGGCCACAGCCTGCCTTCTGACCAATGTTCTATTTTGGAGCAGCCCCCCACAAGCAAGCCTGGGGATTCCAGTACTGAGCAGGCTGTGCTGTGGGACCAAAACTTGGTCTCTCACACTCCCCCTCCAATCACTTTCAGCATGCTGGGTGCCCGCAGCTGCCACTCTGCATTTTTCTTTTCTTTTAATTACCACAGAGCAGCTTTATTTACAGGAACGATCTGTAAAAATGCAAAATTACTTAAAGCATTGGGGTAACCCAGGCAGACCCAATAATACCACTGGACGACCAGGGCATGTATTATAGTCAGGGCAACTTGATTACTAGCACACTGGCCACCAATGACTAAATTACCATTTTTAACAATAACACTATATGTTTTATATAAAATCTTGCCAATCACATTAAAAATGAGTAAACCTGCATGTGTGTAAGATAAGCCAGGGGCAGGAGTTATTTCCATACTTCCCCCACCCCGTGCTGCCTCCTACTGTAACAATTAATATTATGCTCACGCTGACTGTTGATAACTGATCTATTTTAAACTGCTGATTATTTATTTTATACAAATGTAAATTCAAAATCTATTTTCTATATCTCTGCAGGGGCTACCCTTTACCTAGCTGGCAGTTCCTACATGCTCTGGGTCTCGAACCTATGTTCTTGACTACTTATTTTTTAGATACACTAAAACTAACTATCTATCCCTATCCTACTAGGTGGAACAGTTTTACAAGGCTGTTACAGTCTTCCCCCAGAAGGACAACATTGGCCAAGGCCTAACCTACAGTGCTTAGAAAGCCTTGTTACTTTAAGTTTTATACATACAGAATTACTTCTTTCATATTTTTGTTACATACACATATACTTGTACTGTTTTCTTATGCATTTTTGTGGGCATGGCTGACCCACTAGGATTGAGCACCCTCAGAATGTAAGATTCTATACTCCATACTCCTCCTAGGCCTGAAAATATAAATCTGTGTACTGTGACTTTCAAGAATGTGTTCTTCCTCAGGCTCTTCCAAAGAAGTTGGCACATCTGGTGCACCCCCAGAATTCATTCTGGTTTAATTTGTCCTTTCTCTACTTCTAAACTTCCTAAGATTGCTAATATGGTGTGCCCCCCTCTCTAGACCAGTGGATGGGTCTCTCAGAAGGTAAGTGACCTCTGAACATTTTCTGGCAATGACATATTTGGGTAGGCTCGGGGTGGGTCAGAAGTTGGTCAACTGGGTGGCAAACTGGTTGACGGGCAGAAAACAGAGAGTGGTGGTAAATGGTATACAGCCAGAAGAGATGCAAGTCACATGTGGGGTGCCTCAGGGATCAGTCCTGGGGCCAGTCCTCTTCAATATCTTCCTTAGTGACATTGAAGATGGACTAGAGGGTAAGACTTGTCTGTTTGCAGATGACACCAAGATCTACAACAGAGTAGATGATCCAGATGGGGTGGGCAGAATGAGAAGATATCTGGATAAACTAGCAAAATGGTCTGAAGAGTGGCAACTGGGATTTAATGCAAAGAAGTGCAAGATCATGCACATAGGGAAGAGAAACCCCGAAGCCATCTATAGGTTGGGAGGGGAGTTGCTGGCAGTGACAAAGGAAGAAAGAGACTTGGGCATCATCATCACCGATGACCTGAAATCATCCAAGCAGACCTCTAAAGCAGTAGGTAAGGCTAGGGGGATGTTAGGGTGTATTAGTAGGGGTATCACAAGTTGTAAGAGGGAGGTAATAATCCCTCTTTACAAGACACTGGTTAGGCCCCATCTGGAGTAATGTGTGCAGTACTGGAGGCCACACCTTCACAAGGATGTTAACCAAATTGAGGCAGTCCAGAGAAGGGCAAACAAAATGGTGCAAGGACTGCATCAGAAGACATATGAGGACAGATTAATGGAGCTCAATATGTATACCCTAGAGCAAAGGAAGGACAGAGGTGATATGATCGAAACATTCAAACACCTTAAGGGCATTAACAAGGTGAAAGAGTCTAACATGTTTAAATATAAGGAAAATAGCAAGACAAGAGGACACAGCATTAGATTAGAGGGAGGCCGATTAAGGGGGAATGTGAGGAAATTCTTTTTCACAGAAAGAGTGGTGAATGCATGGAATGGCCTACCTCAGGAAGTGGTGGATATGAATACAGTGCAGGGCTTCAAACAGGCATGGGATAGGCATAAGGGAGCAGTACAGATGAGTATGAATAGATAGGCCACTGACAGAGCAAAGGACAATGGCACATTCATAAGGCAGAAAAAGAAATGGGCAGACTGGATGGGCCTTGCAGTCCTTATCTGCCGTCAACCTCAAGGTTTCTATGTTTCTGTATTGTCCTTCCCATTTTCTTACAAGTTTTGCAGAAAATATTTGAGTCTTATCTAATTGCGAATGACTTTGTAACAGTACCAGCTCTTCACAGTCTATAGTTACATCTCTTTTGCTTTGATCATAGTACTGCTTTTGGTGCCTTTGGGCATTGTTCCTATTGTGTTTAGCAATTTCCCAGCATTTTTGCATATTGTTTTCTAAAGTCTTTGTGTATCCTGGTATGTCTTCCACTATTTTTGGTTCTCCTGACAACTCTCTGTCAATGGGTAGTATTACTTCTCATCCACACATTTGTAAGGCTGGGCTACATCCAGTCGAGTCTTGTACTGCACTTCCTAAGGTTATTAACATTCTTGGTAAATACTAATCCTGTCTTTATTGATTGTCATGCACATATGCTCGTAAGTAAGTTTTGGTATTTTTGTTAGTTCTCTCTGTCCATTTATCTTGTGGATGGTATGGTGTCATGTAGATAGGCTTGACTCCCCATGCTTTACAGAATTGTTCCCATTGTTCAGACCTGAACTGCGGTCCATGGTCAGTTACTATGTGTTTAGGAATTCCCCATTAGCAAAATATTTCCATTTCCATTTTACGCACTAACACATCTGTATTGGTTCTGCATAAAGGAAAAGCTTCCACCCATTTTGTGAATTGATTTACAACTACCATGATATATTCATTCCCTTTATTTGTCTTCAGCAACGGTCCAACTAAGTATGTGGCAGTTGTTGTCCATGGTCCACTGAGATGATTTACAATCATTCGTCCCATCATTTCCTGGTTGCTTGCCTTTGTCTCTTGGAACGTAATGCATGACTGTACATATTGTATCACATCTTGTTGGATTTTTGGTCCATAAAATCATGCTCTCAATCTGTCTAGTGTATTTTTCCTGTCCATATATCCTGATATGGTGCAATTGTACATTAGTCGCATAGCTTTCTCTCTCGAATTTTCTGGTAAAATTACTTTCCATTCCTCTGGACTCTTGACGTGTAGCATCAGTATGTTGTCTACCAGCACATAGTGGTGCTCTTGACTCAGCACTCTCCATTTGGTGAGTAAACATTCAGTGTCTTCTCCTTTCTGTACTACCTCAATCAGTTCCTTCAATTCTGGATCATTTCTCTGTGCTCTTCTGACTTCTCTTCAGTTGAATGGTAGCAGTTGCTCTTCGTCTTCTTTGGTAGACTCAACATTTGTTGTCATGACACTACAGCATCAGTCAGGAATTATTCTTTCCATGTCAGTGACATCTGCTTCAACTTCTTCTTCATCACTAACAGTACTTCATGATGGATAATCTGCCATTACATTTGCACTTCCCTTGCAGTGTTGTATTTTGAATTCACACTCTTGTAAGAGTAGTGATCATCGTCCTAACTTTTCATTGGTATCTTTCATTGTGAACAACCAAGTCAAGGCATTATGGTCTGTATACATCGTGAATGGTTTGCTGTCTAAATACAGTATTCTGTGTACTTCTTGATAGCCCACACAATGGCTAAGCATTCTTTCAGTTGCAGTTCAAGTTCTGCCAGCAAATGAAATTGCTTTTTTCTCTTCTTGTTCTTGGTATAGCACTGCACCTATTCCTTTGTCACTTGCATCTGTAGCTAGATGGAATAGTTTGTTGAAATCTGTAAAGTATTGTTTCTCAGCATCTTCCATCTTTTATTTGATTGTCTGAAATGCTTTCTCTTAGATGGGTGTCCATTCCCATTTGGTTCTGCTTCTTCTTAACTGGTTTAGAGGTTCTACAATATCTGCCATCTGTTGAATAAAAGGTCTGTGCCAAGTACATAGTCCTAGAAATCTTTGGATGTCTTTTACTTTCTTTGGTCTTTGAAAATCTCGGATGACTTGCACAGTAGCTAGTTCAGGTAATATTCTTCCATCTGTTACCACGTGACCCAAAAACTTTACCTCTGACAGTAAGAAGTTTCATTTCTCTCTTTTGGTGATAAGTCCATGACTTTTTAGCCTTTGTAATACCTCTCTCAAATGCTCCCAATGTTCTTCCATTGTTCAGGAATAAATTATCACATCGTCCATGTGAGCAAAACAGAATCGGTATTGAATTCCTTTCAACACATTATCCATCATCCTCTGAAAAGTTGTAGGTGCATTCTTCAGTCTATGTCTCCCAACTAGACTGGCAAATAAAGCAAATTCAAACTCGTGACTGATGTTACTATCTCTTTTCGTAACTCTTTTCTTCGGATATCTCCATCGGTTTTGGCTTCAACTTCTCTTCATCTCAAACTAGAGCAGTTGCTGCTTTGTTAGCATTCATGTCAGGCTTTCCTTTAGGACAATCAGGCCATTTGTGACCTAGTCTGTAACATCCGTAACATCTCAATTCTGATGGCTAGTTCTTCCAGGCTGATACAATTGCTGTGTCAGTTTGACTGAACTATCTGGCATTGCATTTGATTGAGATTCATGTCCTCTCTCCTGGAACCTCTCTTTCCTCTCATATCTGTGATTCTCAGCAGGTTTTGTTTGACTCAGATTCTCTTGCAATGTTCTCCCTTTTTGGATCAGTTCCTTGATAGTTCTTGGCATTTTCCACATTAACAAGTTGTGTAGTTCTGGCTAAAGAGTTCAGACAACAAATTTGACAAGTTCTCTCTCTGTTGAGCACAATGGATACAATTGCTTATACATATCCAATTTGTCCAGAACCAGCATATCTAGTTGATCTCCATATATTTGTGGACGATCCAGCTCTCTTTTTAAGTGTCATCTTCTGTGTGCTTTATCAAAATAATCCAAGAATTGGGCTCTACCCTGTCTCCAGTCTTGTATCTGGTCCTGCTTATAGCTTCACTGCTTATTCACAACACTTCGAACAACTCCTTCAAAATGTTGTACCCAGATTTCTTCTGGCACTTGAGTTTGGCGGAATGTACATTCAAAGGTTTTGAGAAATTCAGATGCATCTTCTTTTCTCTCTCCACTAAACACTAGAAGATTTCTACCTCTTCATAGCACAACTATGGGAATTATGAGTGTCATAGCACTCTCATAGCTCTGTGACATATCCTGCCTCCCTTGCAGAGTTTCTTGGCTTTCACTTCTTCTTATTGGAGTTTCAGGTACTTCACATCTTCTAGTTACATTTGCAGTACGGGTACTTTCTCTTCACTATGGCATTACACGTAAGTTCTGAAGACTATTCATGACCTAATCCATGAATACTTCTAGCTTGTGCTCCATGCATCTCTCTAGCTTGCGACTCATTCCCTTTTCAACCTCTTTGGGATCAAATGACATCTTTTCCATAGGCATGTCTCTGTCAGAATATCTACCAAGTCCTATGGGTGTCGTCATCATCCCTGCATAGGAAATTTAATGCGTCTCAGGTTAAACTCTTGTGCTTCCATGGAAGGAAAATTTGCTCTGACCCCCACAACTGGATCTAGACTGTGTGCCCCCCCCAAATCTCTAGGTCCCTCACACTCACCCAACATTCCTGAGAGCCTTGAATCCATACCTCTTTCTCGTAACCCGATGACAGACAGGAATTTACAGCAGCCAAGGCCTAGTAAAGTGGAGCTGACTTCGCTACAACCCTTGTACTCACAGGTGATGTCGCACAAAATACACCCCTTTAGTGTAAAGTGTAAAATAAGGTTCCTGAGCCAGAAAACATTTTCAGGGTCTCCAACCAATTCAAAACAAACAGCAATTTAGAATATTCCACAGTTAGGTGTAACCTGGACTAGATCAGTCTTGCTATTGTGTTAACCACACACAAAGCAAAAGAAAATATTCACAGTGCAGCCACACATTTAGATGTCACTTTTGTGATGATACTCCCACTACTGTATTATTCTCTAGCCACAGGTGGGATCATTCCACACAGAGATAAGTGACATCAAGGATTCTTTGTTCCTTTCCCTGTAGCAACACTTTCCCAGTTGGGTACTACCTGAGTACAGTACCTTACTTCCCTAAATGGAGTAGTTAAGAGCCACCCAAAGTAGGGAATGCTGCACCGGACTGACCTGGAGGCCTGCAGAAATGTGAGACACTGGCTCTAAAAGCAAGGACACTGACACTCGGATTGTTGAAAAAAAGATAATTTTTTAGTGAAAATAGGAAAGAAATATCTGAAATAACAGCCACGAATGGCACAATTTAGTTTTTGAATGAATGAGAAATAAAACATAGAAATTAACAGTATGCTTATCACTTTTGCTTTTTCCCAGCAGGGCAACACCACCCCCACTAACCTTCTTGAACTTCTCCCCTGAAGGTTGCAAGCACTCACCACCCACCAGCCCTCCAGATAATACACAGATCCCAGGATAAGTGGCCTCCCTGGCCTTGATTCCTGAGTTTATTCACATGTTAGACATAAGGAATGCAGTGACTACTGGGCCAAACCTCTGAGAAGTCAGCTCAGTCACCCCTTCTGCTATATACCCTCCCTGGTATCCAAGTTACACAGTTACCCAGCACTAGGCTTTACCTCAGACCCAAATGCCATATAATTCACTTGCTTTAAGGGTATACAGTGACTACTAGGCCTTATCCTACCTCAGCCCGTCCACTGACACCTTCTACCAGATACCCACCCTGGTATTCTGTCATACAGTTACTATTCTTAACACTATACTTTAAAACATTTAAAAATCCTTATACATTTCTGCACATGAATTACTGTAAAGCAAACTATTCAAGAATGACAGTGGAATAAAACATATTGAATACTGGTACATTAAAAGCTGTGACATTACCCCTCCCCCAGTCTCTTCAGTGTTCAGTCCTTTAGTTGAAAAATGTTTCTCTAAATTCAGAAGGATTGAGGAAAGTTCTCTGTAAATCTATGCAAAAAAATGTTGTAGGTGCTGTATTGGTCCTTTTAAGAACAGATCCAGAAACAAATGATTTGATACCTTTTGTTGGACCAACATGGATGTTACAGATAAGAACAAAGTGCACCTGGTTGGTTCGAAAGCTAGAGCACTTTGTTCTTTTCTGTAACATCCACATTGGTCCAATAAAAGGTATCAAATCATTTGTTTCTGGATCTGTAAATCTATGTCACTTTGACTTTTAAAATAGTCCCCAAACTGTATCAATAAGGCTTGTACAATACCACACTCCTTTGGGGTCTCTGAAGAAATTATGTTGCTGAAGTTGTTGCAGCTTTATTTTTGTTGGAAGGCCCTCTTGAGTCAGCAGATTCTAGGTGTCATCAGGAGAAGTGAGGATTTCTTCAGGTTGTAGCTTTTCTTCTTCTCTGAGGAAAACTTGGCATAGCAGGATCATCAGGCACGTAAAGCAACTGGCTTTCTATTCTCACCCTGTTCTCACTTACTACCCTGTCTGACCCTACACTGGGATTCAGGTGATCCTCTAATCCTACACTGTACTTAAATAAAGGCTGTCACTATCAGGCTCTATCACTGCATCAGGCCTCTTCAGACAGGACACCCACTTGGCATGGGCACCTTCTCTCTCGGTTGCTCTCCCTGCTCAGACTCTCTGCACACTGACTGTGCAGCTTCTTTTATTTCCCAAACTCATTTGCATATGCTAATTTGTGGTCAATGAGTGGACACTAACCTGTCCAGAGGTTCAGCACCAATCAAAATCCTCTTTGCAGCAGCATAAGCCACAATGGAATATTTAGTTCTGAAATTCAACTTCCCAGCTCAACATTCTATGGTTACCCTTTTTTATAGCTTTGAGACACATTTTAAAATGCATTTCTTTCTCACACTAAATAAGCACTTTCTTTAAGTATAAGAAGGTTTTCTCCATGATAGCTAAAAAGCTTTCATCTTTAGCTCTCTGCTGATTTTTTTCCGTACAAAATAACCCTCAGGAAAGCTGTTGCTAAGACTAACAATGTTGTATTATTAAACTAAAGAAATAATGACTTCTAAGCATTTTTTTCTTCACTTTAATTAAAAACAATCATTTCCCCTTGAATTACACTGACCACAGCAGTTTGTTTCACACAGGAATTAAATATTTATTTGTCCCACACTTAGCTCCACCCCCAGTGTAACTGCCTGCATGGATTTGTTTCATTCAGGACCCAGTCCCTCAATTGAGGTTAGTGACTCTCCTATTTTGCACTTTTACCACTTTTTATTGGGTGTGGGACACTTGAATCTATCTTACTGCCAAGCTGGGTACAATTCTGACAAAAAATGGTTTGGCAGCACTATTTTGAAAAATACATGTATGCAGCAAATGTGTTGTGACTGAATACAATTTCCCCAACACAGCCTTGCTTACAACTGCTCCATTTTTGCTTGTGTTTATTTATTAAAATTCTGAGTACTTGTATTAGCTCAACAGGACTCCTACAGCCCCTTGTATGTTGTTATTTTATTCAAAATGTGTATATTTTGGTATGTGAAGCCGTGGGTTCTCTCACTTCAGATCACACCCTTTTTGTCACAAAATTGCTCCCTTGAGCTCTCACAAATGTGCTTGCCTCCTGGGTGTGGGACTACCATGTGTCCCTTAAGACTCTGCTCCTTTATCTTATCTCTATTTTATGTGAACTGGTCCCTAAAACATTTTACCTGGTGTTTGTCACCTGCTCAACTAAAAGAAAGAGAGAAAATATCTGGTTGATCCTGCTTGTGAGAGGAGCACCTTAGTGCATCTCCCTCTCACACCTTTGCACAGCAAGGATCCAATTGTTTAACCAGGAACAGCACACAGTTAGGTGACTTGCTTAGGGTCACGCAGTATGCAAGTGGGAGCTGTGGGATTCAAACCCGGGTCTCCAGATTTGCAGCTCAGAGCCTTAAACCTCTGTGCTATACTGCCTCAGTCAAGCCGCAGTCTGCCTTCGTACCATAGAAACATAGAAACATAGACGTTACGGCAGATAAGGAAAAGGTCCATCCAGTCTACCAGTGCTCTGTTTTGGAGTAGCCACCTGCAAGCAAACCTGGAGATTCCAATACTAAGCATGCTGTGCTCTGCTATAGGGCCAACACTCTGACTCTCACACTCCCCCTCCATTCACTTTCAGCATGCTGGGCACCCGCAGCTGCCACTCTGTGTTTTTCTTTTATTTTAAATCACCACACAGCAGCTTTATTTACAGGAACGATCTGTAAAAATACAAAATTACTTAAAGCATTAGGGGTAACCCAGGTAGACCCAATAATACCACTGGACCACCAGGGCATGTATTATTGCCAGGGCAACTTGATTACTAGCCCACTGGCCACCAATGACTAAAATACCATTTTTAACAACACTATATGTTTTATACAAAATCTTGCCAATCACATTAAAAATGAGCAAACCTGCATGTGTGTAAGATAAGCCAGGGCCAGGAGTACTTTCCTTACTTCCCTCCTGCACTGCCTCCTACTATAACAATTAATATTATGCTCACGCTGACTGTTAGATAGACAGATATTTTATTTATAAAAGCACCCATTTTCAAGGACTCTAGGTGCAGTACAACAACACAAACAACAGTATAATAATATACAGTAATATACAACTATATATGCTTCACAGTGCAACTGAGAGCAACATTAAAATTCATCTATCTATCTGAACACAGATCACTAGTTAGTCAATAAAAGTCTGCTAGCGCAGATAGGTTTTTAGCCCCTTTTTGAAGGCTTCTACTGAGGAAGACTCCCTCACATAAGCCAGAAATTAGTTCTGTAGGATAGGTGCAGCCACTGAGAATGCCCTGTCCTCCGAATGCTGCAACCTGGCCCTGGGAACTCTAAAGAGGCCCCCCGCCCAGTGGAATGGAGTGCACGGGGCAAATTGTAGGAGACAAAGAGCTCTTGCAGATAGATAGGTCCCCAATCATGCAGGGTTTTGTAGGTCAGGAGCCCTACCTTTTAGACAATCCTCCACATGACTGGCAGCCAGTGTATTCCATGGAGAACCAGGAAAATATGTTCACACCTTCTCACCCCTGACAATAACCTTGCTGTCACATTCTGCACCAGCTGCAGCATGTGGAGGTTGCCTCCAGATAACCCTTGGTACAGGGCATTGCAATAGACCAGCCTGGAAGTGACAGAAGCATGTACCAGTGTGGTCAGTTCCTCAGCCAGGATCAAGGCTCGGATTCAGGCAATATTCCTCAGAAGGTAAAATCCACTCTTGATTATGGCTGACATCTGCATATCAAGCATCAGACCATCATCCAGGATCATGCCCAAATCCTTCATCTGTCTAGATGGGACAAGGGGATCGCTCCCCCAACACTAGGCCGGGGGGAGACCACACACACCCTCCTCTGCCCCAATGACGTGGATCCACCACTAGTACCTCTGTCTTGTCTGGATTAAGCTTAAGCTAGTTTTGAATCATTCAAGACTGGATCTCCTCGAGGCAGGTGTTAAATACAGAGGCTGACACTCAGTTATCAGGTGCACAGGACAAGTACAGGTGGGTATCATCTGCATAACAGTGAAAACCCAGCCCGTACCACCCAATAATGTTCCCCAATGGCAGCATGTACACCGTGAACAACAAAGGCGACAAGACCAATTCCTGTGGAACCCCACAGCACAGAGGCTTTGGGTTAGATGAGGCTAACCCCATCATCGCACTTTGCACTCTGCCTGTCAGGTATGACCTAAACCAGTTGATGACATTATCACACAGACCACAACAGAACCGGAGACGGTCGAGTAGCACCTCATGGTCCATGGTGTCAAATGCCACAGAGAGGTCTAGGAGGACCAAGATGGTAAGGTGTCTCCTATCCATCACCATCATGAGATCATTAAGCATCCTCACCAGGGCAGTCTCCATACTATTCCCTGCACAAAACCCAGACTGGAAAGACTCATAGGTGGAGGAAGAGGCAAGATGCCTCTCAAGCTGAATGCCACAACCTTCTCAATAACCTTCCCTAAAAATGGGAGGATTGAGACCGGTCTGTAGTTGCTGAGGCAGTCTGGGTCCAAAGAGGGTTTCTTCAAAAGGGGTCTAACCAAGGCCTCTTTCAAGGCCAATGGTAAGATCCCACTCCTCAAGGAACTCCAGTTGACCTCAGCAACCACAAGTCCAATTAGAGCCAAGCATTCAACCAAAAGTATGGTCAGAACTGGGTCTAAATCACATTGTGTTGGCCGCAGCTTCAAGAATATCTCAGTCACCTCCTCCACCCCAACCAGCTCAGACTTATCCCAGACAGGAGGAGTGTTTCAGCACAACCCAGGCCAGGCTCTGCATCCCTTTCAAGAGGCACTCAAAGGGACCTCATCCCTGATAGAGGACACTTTGTCAGCAAAGACCACAGCCAGCTCCTTGCACCTAGTGCTAGAACCTGCTACCCCTACACGGAGACAGGAAGGATGTAAAAGCCTGTCTACCATGTGGAAAAGCTAAGCTGGCCTGTTCCTCACTGCAGCAATCTCCCTAGACAAATAACTAGCCTTCTTGCAGATGACTGCCCCCTATAGTCGGCATAATGCAACTTCAGGGCCAATTTGTCCTCCAGCAGATTGGATCTCCTCCAGCACCTCTCTAACCTCTGCCCCTTAGTCTTTAAACCCCAGAAATCCTCATCAAACCAAGGAGGTCTCTGGTGAGTAGACAAGGAGCTGACACAAATGGGTGTGATGGAGTCAAAGGCCACCATGACAGCCCTATTATATGCTGCCACCACTTTCTCCATTCCCACTGCACAGGCTGCCCCAACACTCAATAGGTCTAACACTGCTGACAGTCCCTTAGAGAAACTCCTCTTAATGGATGGTAGCCGACCATCTCCACAGGGGCAGGACCAACCATGAACATGAACCCCATGGTGCTATGATCTGACCAAAACACCAGATCTACTCTGAGGTCATTTATATCCAATCCTAAAGAAAAGACCAAATCCAGAGTGTGGCCACCTGAGTGCATTGTTGTAATTACAATCTGTTGTAGGCCCAGGGCCCCCATGCTCTCCAGGAGATTGTTCCCAAAACTCAAGAGCCCGCCGTTGTCCCAGGTATTGAAGTCCCCCAGAATAAACCACCTGGGAGACTCCAATACCAGGCCAGTGACAAACTGTTTGACCTCCTGTAAAAAGTCCCCATCAACACCAGGGGGATGATAGAGCACAAGGACTCTGAAGCTCACATCCATGCCCCCACAAGTAGCCAAACACTCAAAAGATCATGTATGACCTACAGATAGTGCTGTGAGGATACAAAGAAAAGTGATTTCAGCATGATATGAATTCACACTGAGAGATGAGTATTTTCCAAGCACAAAACAGGTTATCTTTTGTGGCTCCATAAACACAAACTCCCGGTAGTAGCCCCTAACTCTAGCCCAAGAATGCTAGTCCTGCTCTTTCTAGCTCACTATTGCCCTTTCTAACTACCTATTAGCTGCCTATTCAATAAAGTAAATAAAATAAATAAACAAATACAAATGACTCAAACTAAAAAATAAATAAATAAAATAGATTAAAAACTCACACTGCTAGCACTGCTGATGATGATGACTAGCCCAGCATGGCCGCCATCATCTTCCATCAACTGTTGATAACTGATCTATTTTAAACTGCTGATTATTTATGCTATACAATTATACATTCTAAATCTACTTTCTGTATCACTGCAGGGGTCACCCTTAACCTAGCTGGCAGATCCTACTTACTCTGGGTCTCGAACCTATGTCCTTGACTGCTTACTTTTTAGATACACTAAAACTAACTACCTATCCTTATTCTATTTGGTGGAACAGTCTTATGAGGCTGTTACAGCGGGGCTTGGAGGGCCTTGTGCTTCCACCGCAACATACATATACGTATCTATGGAGGGATGGTAGTGCAGAGTCGTAAGGATAATATTATACTATATCAAAAATTAAGGAAATAAATTGCAAAAAAATGTCATTAATGCTCCAGTTAGGGTCAGAGCAACAAAAGGTTGGAAATGAGGTGTTAGAGTTTCCCTAACACCTACCCTCAAACCAAGCAGGAGAGTAGGTGTGAGTGTGTCTTAGGCTTTGCTTCAACGCCACCCCATCTCATAAAGTCTACATATCTGACCTTATTTACGGATGGAATGGGGTGAGCATTAGGCTTGAGTAGCCCAAGGCACACTCTGTACCTGCTTTCCTGCCTGGTTTGGGAGGACAGAGTATTGGGACACCTCAACACCTCATTTCCCAACTTTTGTTGCTTTGACACTACTGTAACTGGATTATTAATGAAGTTTCTTCAATATATATATATATATATATATATATATATATATATATATATCAAAAAACTCTGTTTAATGCATCAGTTAGGGTTGTCCACAGTGACAAAAGTGAGGAAATTCAATGTTAGGGTTGAAACCCTCCTTGGACCCACCCCCCTGCCCCCCAGCCCGGCAGCGGGTGTGTTTTGGGATCATCAGCCCTAACTCTCACCCCATCACATGTGTAGAGAAGCTAAGGTGGTGAAGTATAGGAGAATGAGGTGAGAGTTGGGACCGGTGATTCCAGCGCACACCCGATGCCGACTGGGGCAGGGGTGAGGTCAGGGGTTCAACCTAACGATAATTCTCTCTTTGTCACTGTGGAACAACCCTAACTGATGCATTAAATGGAGTATCTTACCTCTAATTTCCCTTCTTTTCGAGAATGAAGAGTATAAATAGTTAATGGAATGCTCCCACGTGAGTTTTTGTGACATAGTAACAGTAACAGCAACACAAATGGAAGTGGTAATGGTTACAAACATGGTAACACAAACATAAATTGTAAAGCAAGCATTAATAGAAATGCAGGTGCAAAGTGACATGAAAGGGAACAATGACACAAATGGAGACACAAGCGCATACGGAAATGCAACTGGTAACACGCACGGTCACAGTACCACTATTGTAAATGCAAATGATAACTGTAACAGCAACAGTAATGGGAAAGGAAACAGAAACGGAACTGCAAACGCAAGCGAGTACAGAGACACAAACTGTAATGTGCACAGTGATGTTACCGCAATTGTAAAGGCAAATGGTAACGGTAACAGCAACAATAACATCAAAGAAAACAGTAACACAAACACAAATGGAAATGCAAAGGGTAATGCACATGGTGGCATACATGGGAACACTATCACAAACTGGCATAGAAGCACAAGTGTAAAGCTTATCTGTAACAGTAAGTGGAGAGCACACTCTATTTTTTCCCAAAAGCTCCATTGAGAAATACAATAAAAACAAAGAATGTATGCATAATAATGGGCCTCGAAGCAGAAAATGAGCAGTTGTAATACTAAAATGCTAATATGTAAGTAACCGTACGACATAGAAAAAAACTTAAAATTTCACATCATTCATGAATTTCCTGTCTAGGTTTTCACTAAATGCTCGCAACGGAAATTCCATATCCTGCACCATTTCTGAGATACAAGCCCCCAAAAGGTGCAGTGGACACCACCATGTTAGTCTAAGGGAAAAAACTTCAACTTCTGAGTACCATAACCTTGCATCCCTGGAATATTTTGTCACCAAACCACCAAAAGGCACATCTGTGAGATGTTGTCTGCCTTCCTTCAAAATATCAGCCCAAAAGACCAAACCGTTGTTTTGCAGCAGGGTAGCAAACAATTCCTGTCATTTTGGCCATAGTCTAGAAAAGTAGTGTCATGATTTGCGACACTTTTTGTAAAAATTTGTGAAAGTGTCACAAGTGCGACACTACTTTGCAACACTACTTTTTCCAGAAATTTGAAAAACATATTTCTGGGGTGTTTAACCCCAAAATAAAGACATGGCTAGTATCCTCAGGGCTCGAATAGGTAAACACAAAAAGAATTGTGTCCCTAGATGGTCCCAGTTTTAAATGCCAAGCATTTCTGTGATCAGTAACTGAAAACAAAATGGCGAGACACTACTAGGGCCATTTGGACACTAAAAACTGCATTTGCGAAAGTGTTGAACTTTTTGTTAACTTTTCCCTTTGACTTATAATGGGAACTTGTTTTTTGAATAACTTTTGAACCATTCAATATTTTTTCACAAAATCTTTAAAAGGCACATTGGGGACCTCGGCCGTGCATTCCCTGAAGTTTTTGGACTGGTCATGCAAACTGTGCGACCTGTAGGCGTGAGCAAAGAATATGCAAAAAAAGTAATTGCATGCACGGATGTTGCTTAATAACTCTGCAGCCATATATCTGACCAGTATAAAAGTTATCAGATCCAAAGAGCTATGGTTACGCCCCGAGCCTGCCAAATTTCAGGAAAATCCATTGAACAGTGGCAAAGTTATTAAGGTGCAAAGTTTCACCATTTAACCTTAAAAAGGGCTACTCAACCCTAACTACAGTAGCACTACTGTGCTACCATAATATATATATATATATGTGTGTGTGTGTGTGTGTGTGTGTGTGCATACACATATAGTGGTGCAGTAGTGCCACTATAGTTAGGGTTGAGTAGGCAGTTTAATGTTAAACCTCATATTTTGCACTTTAATAACTTTGCAACCATTCAGTGGATTTGCACAAACTTTGGTATATGCTGTCCCATGTGGTAGATCCCTTGATGTACCAAGTTTCATTTCAATTGGACTTGCAGATTTTGTGCTGCGTATAGTCAAAAAACCATAAAAGTCACTTTTTTGGTCAGTTTTGACTGTTTTTTCCTCATCATGCTGTGGCCACATCGTTTGGAATTTTTGTCTGAAATGTGCAGGGTAGAAAGAGATTGCTTCAAAGAACTAGCCAGCATTGGTTTGGTGAAAAACTATGAATCTGTCTCAAAGTTCAGTTTTGAAATGTTGTGTTCTGAGCTTGCTCAGTTCAGTCTTTTGGATAGCTTCACGGTGCAAAAATGGATTTAGAGCTCATGAAAAGGGATTTTGACAGCTCACAAAAAGGAATCCTTAAAATCCCTTTTCATGAGAAAAAATTCCCTTTTCTCGAGTCACCATCTTGTTTTTATTTTTGGAGCCCAAACAAAATATATCTTTGCCCAGGGATGTCTTCAGGAGACATCCAAGTATGTATTTTGTTCATGTGGATGTCCTTTACAGTTCTCTCCCTTTGGTTTACTTTACTGTTGCCTCAGGATGTTTATTTTTGATTTTTAAAACCCCTTTTCGTGACTCACTTCCGATGTGTAAAGGGATTTGGGCACCTCATGAAAAGGGAATTTGGTCTCACAAAAAGGAATTATCCACAGGGCCATCTGATCTGACAACTCCAATCCCTTTTCATGAGATGTCAAAATCCCTTTTCACGAGGTGTCAAAATCCTTTTTTGCATCTAAAAGAGATTTGGACTTGTGGGACCAGATAGCCCTATCCTTAATCCGTTTTTGAGACAAATTCCTTCAGGAGGTGTCATAATCCTTTGACAGCTTCATAAAAAGGATTGGGCGATAGGGCTATCTGGTCCTTATTGTTCTAATCCCTTTTCATGATATGAAAAGGATTTTGACAACTGAAAAAGGAATTGGCTCACAAAGGGATTTTGACAGTTCATGAAAAGGGAGGTAAATAAATCCCTTTTCACATTGTGAAAAGGGATAAGGACTTGTTGGATCAGATGGCCCTTTCCTTAATCCATTTTCATGAGACGAAGTCCCTTTACGCTATGCAGCAAACTCCCTTTTTGCATCACAAAAAGGGATTTTTAACATCTCAGGAAAAGGAATTTTTAAAGTTTACTGTTTATTTGTCACCGCACTGCAAAGAAATGGTTAAGACTTTCAAACTGCAATTTTAAGGGTACAAAGGGCTTGCCCCAGAGATGTGACTTTTGCTGGTTTGGTGATAAAGTTTACATCACTTCCATGCTGATAACATTTTGAGGTTCGGAAATTTCCCATAGGATAACATTGTGGCAGATGCAGTACATTTCGACGCTTATGTCTCGAAAACGGTTCAAGATATGGATTTTTTGCTAAATGCAGTTTAGTACACCTAAGCAGTGTTGCAGATTGCCAGTCCATAATTACAACTACATAGATACATAGACAGTGTCGGCAGATAAGGGCCTCTGGCCCACCTAGTCTGCCCATTTGAGCTTGTAAGTTCAGTTTGTTTTCCTAGAAGTCTATTTCCCCTTACCCCTGACCTCTAGAATTCCTTTATGTCTATCCCATGCATTCTTAAATCCCGTGATTGTTTCAGCCCCCACCACTTCCTCTGGCAGGGTGTTCACTTGTCCACCACCCGTTCTGTGAAGAAATTCTTTCTCATGTTTCCTCTGAATCGTCCTCCTCAACTTCATCCATGCCTCTAGTCCTGAAACATCTTTTTCGCTTAAAAATAGTGTTTTCCTGCACCCTGTTCCTCCCTGTAAGATACTTGTATGTCTCTATCATATCCCCTCTCTCCCTCCTCTCCTCCAGGGAGTACATGTTCAGTTCCTTCAACCTGTCTTCATAGGACTTGTGATGCAACCCATGCACCATCTTTGTTGCCCTCCTCTGAACCTTCTTTACCCTGTCTATGTCCTTACATAGGTATGGTCTCCAGAACTGTACACTGTACTCCAGGTGGGGCCTCACTAGTGTCTTGTATAGCGGAATTATGACCTCCCTTTTCCCTGGTGATGCCCTGCCTATACATCCCAGCATCCTATTTGCTTTACCTGATGCCTTGTCACACTGTTTCCCTACCTTGAGGTCATCAGAGATGACCCCAAGATCCCTTTCCTGCTTGGTGCATGCTATATCCTCACCCCCAACTGAAATATTGTGCCAGGGTTTTGTGCCCCATATGCATTATCTTGCACTTCTTTGCATTGAATTTCAACTGCCAAACCCTTGACCATTCTTCAAGTTTCTGCAGGTACCTTCTCATTCTGTCTACACCCTCTGGTGTGTCTACTCTATTACAGAGCTTTGTGTCATCAGCGAACAGTGAAATTCTGCCTTCTATATCCTGTGCAATGTCACTGATGAAGATGTTGAATAGGACCGGTCCCAGCACTGATCCCTGTGGTACCCCACTGGTCACTCTTCCCTCTGTGGAGTGACAGCCATTTACCACCACCCTCTGTGTCCTGCCACCCAGCCAGTTACCTACCCACCACACTACTGTCCTTCCCACACCCATGTTCCCCAGTTTGTGTAATAGTCTTCTATGTGGCACAGTGTCAAAGGCCTTGCTGAAGTCCAGATAGGCCATGTCCACTGCCCTCCTGATCCACCTCCTAGTCACCCAGTCAAAAATTCAATGAGGTTGGTCTGACATGACCGCCCCTGGTGAAACCATGCTGCCTTGGGTCCTGTAGTCCATTGACAACCAGATGTTCCACCAATCTCTCCTTCAGTAGTGCTTCCATGATCTTTCCCACTACCGAGGTGAGGCTGACTGGTCTGTAGTTCCCTGCTTCCTCTTTGTTCCCACTTTTGTATAAGGGACTACATCTGCTGTCCTCCAGTCTTTGGGTACCTCCCCTGTTTCCAGTGATTGGCTGAACAGGATAGCCAGAGGTTCAGCCACCACCTCTCTTAGTTCTTTAAGGACCCTGGGGTGCACCCCATCTGGCCCCATTGCTTTATCAGCTCTTATTACTTCCAGTTCCTTCAGGACCCTTTCTCGTGTAAAGGGACTTGTGTCCATTTCTGTACCATTCTCACCCCTTGTACTCCCTTCAGACCCATTACCCCCCTCTTCCTTAGTAAAGACTGAGCAGAAATACCTGTTCAATATGTCAGCTTTACTGTTGTCATCCTCCACGCGGATCCCATCCTCCCCCTTCAGTCTCACTATCCCTCCCTTTGTCCTTCTTTTTTCACTTATGTACCTGTAAAAGGTTTTGTCCCCTTTAACCACTGATTTTGCAATGTGTTCTTCTGTCTGAGCTTTGGCTTCCCTTACTGACTTCCTGCCTCCCTTTGTTTCTCCTGGTACTTCTCCCTATCCCCTTCTGCCTGTGTCTTTTTGTATTGCCTGAATGCAATCTTTTTGGCTTTCACTTTCTTTGCTACCTCTTTGGAAAACCATAATGGTCTCCTCTTTCTTTTCCTCTTGCTAACCTGCTTAATGCATCATTCTGTTGTTCTTATAATCCCCATTTTAAATACTGCCCACTGTTCCTCAATCCCTGATTCCTGTCCCATTCCTAATGCCTCTTTCAAGCATCTCCCCATTTCCCAAAGTCTGCCCCCTAAAATCCAGGATACGTGTTTTTGTGTGGTTTGCTTCTGCTCTTTCTGTGATTTCAAACCACAATGACTGGTGGTCACTGTTACCCAGGTGCTCCCCACTGTTACTCCCATCACACTGTCCCTGTTTGTGAGCACAAGGTCCAGTATTGCCTTCTGCCGAGTTGGTTCCATGACCAGTTGCTTGAGGAAGGCACCCTGAAGAGTCCAGGATAAATCTGCTCCTAGTTGATGCTGCTGCTGGGATGCTCCAGTCCACGTCTGGTATGTGAAGTCTCCAACCAGTACTACCTCACCCTTGTCTGCCATCCTTTGGATGGCTAGCATCAGCTCCCTATCTGTTTCTTCCTCCTGGGCTGGTGGTCTATAGACCACACCTGTGCGGATGGCTGGCCCCATTTTCCTTTCCAGCTTAACCCACAGTATCTCTCCCCCATTTTGTTCCTCCTGGATCTGTGTGGCCCTTATGTCATTTTTCACATACAGTGCCACTCCTCCTCCCTTCCTGCCTGCTCTGTCTCTTCTGAATATGTTGTAGCCAGGTATGGCCATCTCCCAGTCATGGTTATCATTACACCAGGTTTCAGTGATGGCCACAATGTCCAGGTCTGACTGTACCATGACAGCCTCCAGATCTTCCATCTTGTTGCTAAGGCTCCTGGCATTTGCACACATGGCTTCCATGATTTGACCTCCCTAGACTGCTTCATTGTTCTACTCCAGCCCCTTCCTTGGTTGTCATTTATCCCTGGTTCTCCTTGCTGTCTGCCCTTCTGCTGAATTTTTCCCCTTTTCTGCTTATCCACCTTTTGGACACTAATCTCCAACTTTTGCACACTGCTTTGCAGAGATAGCCACTCCTCTGGTTCACTGGTTCCATTACTAGCTGTCCATTACTAGCTGAACTGCAATGGTATTTTTTTAAATGTTCCTATGGTTACCGACATATTGTGCCATTTGTGTACAAGGGTTACTTGGAATGTTTCTAGCCCTGCACTGCATCTCTACAATTATAAGTAGATGGGACTGCAGGGCCCAGAGGACCCTGCACTCTCACATATGGATAAAATTATGTTGTAAAGGGACTGTAGGACCTTCCATTATGCAATACTGGGAGTGCAGGGCTTGGAGGAAGGGAGGGGACTGTTCATTACAATGTCTCTACACTTATGGATAGATAGGAGTGCACTCCAACAAAGTGATACCATTATGGAGTGATGAGAGATGAGGGTTAATTACAATGTCTATACACTTATGGTTACATAGGAGCACAGGCCCAGAGGGCCCTGTGCTGGGGGATCTCAACCACAACACACTATAGACTGATGGGAGCGCAGGGCCCAAAGAGTCCAGTGCTCCCATAAACATATAAGGGTAAGATTACACTTTCTCAAAAAGTAAGGCAATTAATTGTAAAAAAACTTTTGTTAAAGCATCAGTTAGGGCTGAAGCAACAAAAGTAGGGAAATGAAGCAATTGGGTGATAGCCCTAGCCTTAATCCGTTTTTGAGACAAATTCCCTTTTCATGAGGTGTCATAATCCCTTTTGACAGCTCACGAAAAGGGATTAAGGATAGGGCCATCTGGTCCCACAAGTCCTAATCCCTTTTCATGATATGAAAAGGGATTTTGACACCTCACAAAAAGGGAATTGGCTCACAAAAAGGAATTTTGACAGTTCATGAAAAGGGAGGTGTCAAAATCCCTTTTCACGATAAGAACTTGTTGGATCAGATGGCCCTTTCCTTAATCCATTTTCATGAGATGAAGTCCCTTTTCGCTATGCAGCAAACTCCCTTTTTGCATCACAAAAAGGGATTTTTAACACCTCAGGAAAAGGGATTTTTAAAGTTGACTGTTTATTTGTCTCTTCACTGCAAAGAAATGGTTAAGACTTTCAAACTGCAATTTTAAGGGTACAAAGGGCTTGCCCCAGAGATGTGACTTTTGCTGGTTTGGTGATAAAGTTTACATCACTTCCATGCTGATAACATTTTGAGGTTCGGAAATTTCCCATAGGATAACATTGTGGCAGATGCAGTACATTTCGACGCTTATGTCTCGAAAACGGTTCAAGATATGGATTTTTTGCTAAATGCAGTTTAGTACACCTAAGCAGTGTTGCAGATTGCCAGTCCATAATTACAACTGCAATGGTATTTTTTTAAATGTTCCTATGGTTACCGACATATTGTGCCATTTGTGTGCAAGGGTTACTTGGAATGTTTCTAGCCCTGCACTGCATCTCTACAATTATAAGTAGATGGGACTGCAGGGCCCAGAGGACCCTGCACTCTCACATATGGATAAAATTATGTTGTAAAGGGACTGTAGGACCTTCCATTATGCAATACTGGGAGTGCAGGGCTTGGAGAGAGGAAGGGGACTGTTCATTACAATGTCTCTACACTTATGGATAGATAGGGGTGCACTCCAACAAAGTGATACCATTATGGAGTGATGAGAGATGAGGGTTAATTACAATGTCTATACACTTATGGTTACATAGAAGCACAGGCCCAGAGGGCCCTGTGCCAGGGGATCTCAACCACAACACACTATAGACTGATGGGAGCGCAGGGCCCAGAGAGTCCAGTGCTCCCATAAACATATACGGGTAAGATTACACTTTCTCAAAAAGTAAGGCAATTAATTGTAAAAAAAACTTTTGTTAAAGCATCAGTTAGGGCTGAAGCAACAAAAGTAGGGAAATGAAGCAATTGGGTTTCGAATCCTAACACCCACATAAAGTAGAAAGCCTAAGATTACAGATAATATTTCTATGCAACTTATTATCACATAACAATAGATAGCTATCTTTTTCCAGTGTTGTATTTATATTCATACACAGGTTTTTGGTGTCTACTGTAAACAATGCAGACTGTCTGTCTTTTTGTCTTTCTATATTACAAAACCTTTGGGACACTTCATTAGCATATATATCTACATTCATATTTATCTTTACTGACCAGAAGTTTTCTAACCCATTATTGATTACCTTCTGGTTTAATACCTTGAACCAGCTATTTTCATATTGTTTTGCATTTCTATTCACCATGAACTCTATCCAACACATCTTTGGAAGCTGGTCATCTTCCATTTTCACTAATCTTTTCCAATAGTTTATAATTCTTGTCATTATTCTTACCCCTACAGGCATGATATGTGTCTCTAGTCATAGAAATGCTGATGGACAGTCTTGTGGTGAATCCAAAGTTGTTCTAATGAAATTATTCTGAATAGTTTCTATATTGCTATTTTTTGAAGGATTTAGTCCCCAAATTTCAGAGCCATACATAAACTAATTAATAACTTAAAAGATTACTGCCATACTTATAAGCAATAGATTTTATAGCACGTATTGCCTTATATGCACTTTCTTTGGATTCTTGTATATGTTTATTCCATCCAGTATTTATTTCATACTTTACTCCAAGGTATTTAAATGCCTGTATTTCTTTTATTATTTTACCCTTTATGTTCCATGTTGTATTTTTTGCATTTTTTTCAAAAGACCATAACCTTTGTTTTGTCGATGTTTAATTCTATATCTATTTTCTCTAATAATTCCATTATTTGAAATATCCCTCTTTTCAGACCAAAAGGAGTTTGTGGTAATAAAATGGCATCATCAGAATATAGTATTACACTGATTTTTTTCATTATTAATTTTTGGTGGGAAGGTCTCCACTTGTTGTAGCTCTTTCATCACTGTCTCAATTTAAATATTAAATAGTAAGGGGGCCAGCAAGCATCCTTGTTTGATTATTTCACTAACCATAAATTCTTCTGTCATTGCTCCATCCAGATTGTATCTTACTTGTGAGACAGTATTTTCATGCAATGTTTTCAGGATCAACAGTAATTTATTATCAAGCCACAATTCTTTTAATATGCTCCATAGATTCATAGAAAAAAATACGAACTCAGGAGGCAGAAACTGCCCTTAATGAGCTGGCCACCAAGCTTGGTGAATAAATCCTATAGTAAATATTCTGTTTTTTTACTACCCATATAGTTATCTAAAAGTCTTTTAAATACTTCGATGTTACTACTCACAATGACTTCCCTTGGTAAAGCATTCCACTGAAGTACCACTCGTTGAGAAAACCATTTTGCTCTTTTATGAGTTTTACAGTTTTCTCCTCTTAATTTATAGCTATGTGATCTGGTATGTACATCAGAATTGTTACTTATTAGCCCAATAGTGTCAAATAGGTATTGATCCTTAGTTGCCTTATAAATTGTACATAGGTCACCTCTAAGTTGTCTATAATGTAACGAATATAGGTCTAACTGTTGGAGTCCCGATTTATATTGATAGGATCTCAAACCTTTAATCTTTTTTGTCATTTTCCTTTGAACCCTCTCCATTAATTTATTACTTTTTTTCGTAGTTGGGCCACAGAAAGATGAACAATACTCCAGTTGTGTCCTTACCAAACTTTTATAGAGTGGAAGTATTACTTTATGATCTCTACTCTTTATGTGTTTAAAGATAGACCATGCAATTTTATGACACTTTTTAACTTTGTCCAAAGTATGATTTTCAAATGATAAGTTATTATCAACAATTACCCCTAAATCCTTTTCTGTTGTAGTTTCTATTAACATAACATTATTAATTTTATAATTGAATTTTGGATTATTATATCCAAAGTGCATAACCTTACACTTTTTTTCATTAAAACTCATCTTGTTTTTAATTGCCCAGGTGGAGATATCATTTAATCCATCCTGAAACTTCATTGCGTCTTGCCTGTTTTTAACAATGCAGCCAAGCTTGCAATCATCTGCATACTTGGCTATCCACACGTTATTTATAGGTTGCATTGTAGATATTAATAAATTAAACAAAACAGGTCCCAGTACTGATCCCTGGGGGACACCACTACCCACCTCAGCCCAAGGAGATAGATATCCTCTCATAGCAACTCTTTGATATCTATTTTGAAGCCATGATTTTACCCAATTAATAATTTTAGAATGAAAACCTGAAGTTACCATATAATCTATTATAACTTGATGTGAGACCTTATCGAAGGCCTTGGAAAAATCCAATAGGACTACATCCACAGGCAACCCTAGATCAAAAGAGGCACTCACATTGTCATAAAAATTTAATAAGTTTGTCATACACGATCTACCCTGGGTAAACCCATGTTGACTTATATCCTGTAAGTTTGAGGAAGAAATATGTGCTTCAATTCTGGTTAATAAGACTCTCTCAAATAATTTACCAACAACTGATGTAAGACTTATTGGTCTATAATTGGTTACTACTTGTTTATTACCAGATTTATGGACAGGGATAACTATAGCTCTGTTCCATATTTGTATTGTTTCACCTTGATTTAGGGTTGCATTAAACAGCATTGTCAAAGGACCACTAATGGAATTTGCAATTTCTTTCAAAAATATAGGATGACTATTATCTGGTACTGGCAAAGATTGTATTTTTAATTTTGTAAGTAAGGTTCTAACCTCGGACACAGTTATTGGGGGTAAAGTCCTGTCATTGTCCTGATTTGAAACTACTGGTATTGTATCATCAGTGTCAAATATACTACTAAAGTAGTTGTTAAATTCATTTGCCATTTCGATTTCATCATTTATTGGGCCCTTATTATTTACCAGTAGTCCAACTGTTGAACAGTTTTTTTTAAGAGAGCCAACATCGTTATAAAATGCTTTATAGTTATCCTTAGTTTTCATTACCAGTTTTAGTTCAAAATGAATCTTTGCTTTCCTGATATTTTTTTTTTACTATATTTGCTTTTTCCTTATATAGGTTCCAGGTAATAGGAGTGTTTTCTGTATTTCTTATAATAGGTTTTTTTCTGTTTATAGCCTTTTTTATACTATTATTCTACCAAGGGGGAATTCTACTTCCATTATGATATTTAGGTCTATTTGGTACCCAAGTAGTCAAACAATGCTGGATTTTATTGTTCATAATTTCCCAAATATGGCCACATTCCAGATCTTTTAAATTGATTTCCCAATCCCAGTTATCTAGATAACTCATTATATCACTATAATTAGCTTTATTAAAGTCCTTTATAATAGTCACACTGTTTTTAATTGTATTGCATAGGTTAAATTTGACCGATACCATATTATGGTCACTATCACCAAGTGGAGGTTTGATGATTGGTTTAGACATTCTATTCTCTGCATTAGTTAATATAATATTCAGAATTTTATTCTGTCTAGTACCATTAGTTACCATTTGTGTTAAATTTTGTTCTATAGTGAACTCAATAAATGTTTTTTCTACTTGTCCATATCCTTCCAAATTAGTCCAATTTATTTTAGGGAAGTTAAAATCTCCCATTAATATATAATTGTGCAATATATCTATCTTTATTAGGGTAGCAAGTAATTCAGAATCTTCTACCGGACTTAAACTAGGAGGTCGATAACACAAAGCGATCACTAAAGGTTCGTTTTGTAGATTTATTTGAACCCAGATGACCTCATTTTTATCACCTTCTACCTCAATAGGGGTTATGCTATAAGCTTTATAATTGTTTGATATATTCAAAGCAACTCCCCCTCCTTTACGTTTACTTCTATTTTTATAGAACTTATTGTAGCCCTGAATCTCGGTATTCCACTCTTGGTCAGTGAACCATGTTTCAGTGTTTCCGCATATTGTTACATTATCTTTTTTAAGAATGTATTCTAGTTCCTCTATTTTTTTTTGTGAGACTACGAGCATTAAGTAAAAGAATATTAATAAAACCTACATCCGTACTATTCTGTTTGCCTTGGGAGACTTGTTTTTTGGGGATCTTACTATCATTTTTGACATTCCTAACTAATTTTACAGGTGTTTTATCAATTTCAGATGGGTATAATACAGATTTCCCTTCCCCCCATTTAATTAGTTTAAAGTATTGGTAATAAAATCTGTAATTTGTTTTCCGAGTAAGTAGTTTCTCCTTTTACTTAAATGAAGTCCGTTCCATGAGTAGAGTTCTTCTTGGTGAATAAATTCTTCCCAGTGAGTGATACATACTATTCCCTGTCTTAATGTCCATTTCCTCATCCAGTTGTTTATGTTCCTGATCTTTGATTCATAATAATAAGATGCTTTGGGAATTGGTAAGATTTCAGAAAATACTGGGGTGCAACCTAGATCTATAAGCTTATTTATAAGTGCAACAAAATCCTTTTTTATACTCTCTTCCGAGTCTCCATAATTTTTCTCTATTCACAGAATCAAAAACAGTTTTAATATCTATAAAACAGGTGTAGATTTTCTCTCTTCTTCCATGGACATATTTATCCATAATATACTTTAAAGTAAAGATCAGGTCTACTGTACTATTATGTTTCTTAAAATCACATCAGAGTTTAGATAGTATATTATTATTGTATACCCAATCATCTAATTTTCACAAAATTATTCGGGTATATATTTTTTGCTGCAATGGAAGGAGAGAGATACTGTAGATCTATAACACTTAGGGCCAGATATTCAAAACTTTGTCCTGGGGCTAAATTAGCACTGCCTGGCGGGCAAACTTAGCCCAGAGCATAAAGCAAGCTATATTGAAAAGGAAATAGCCCGGTACTAATCCTGCTGAATAGAGCAGTTTAAGGAAGCCGGGCAAACTGGTCTGGGAGTGCAGGGCAAAAATAGCCTGGGAATAAGACAGCACTGAATATAGCAACAGGGAAGTGCAAACTGCAACTGCAGCTCATTAGACGCTGCAGCAAACCAGTGTTGCAGGTGGAGAACATTGTATGTGATTGCACAGAGATGTCTCATATTTACTGCAAACACAAGTCTCAACCCCCTGCCTCATAAATAATGGACAAGGTTTAAAAATCAGGGACAAAGGTTTAAAATCAGGGACACATCTGAAAAATTGGTAATATCCACTCAGGAAGCTGGTAGAATACATGGTTTAGTGTAAAATGCATTTTCTAAGGAAGAACACATCTGTAACATTAATGTTTGACATTATTTTATGCCTACAACCCCCACTGATTTGTCATGGAAACACAATTTTTAGGAGGGACAGAGTAAAACATTGAGGTAAAATCAGGGACATCTCTGAAAATCAAGAACAATTGAGAGGTATGACTGCAAACAACAATGTAAGCCACACATTGCAGAACTGTGCTCTGCTGAAGTGAGGTTTGCCCGAGGCTAACCTGATTGCACAGTTCTAACACATTAGCCCGGTGCAAACTGGCTAGCCAAGGGCAAGCGGGAGCTATATTGAAAGCTCCCATGCAAATGAGCCTACTTAGGTAATCCGTGGGAAAACAGGTACATTTGCATCTTATTAAGTGCTACTTATCATACATTACCATGCAGTTCACCCAGTGCTACTGCATGGAGCACAAAGCTCCCCCTTTTGGTCAGAATGGAAGTACGGGCTGGATGCTGCAGGCCAAGGCATGCCCACAGCATCTCCTGTTGGGCAGAATAGAAGCACAGGCTGGAAGCAGCAGGAACTGTGTGCTGGCAGGTACAAGCAATACATACAACGTACCTATGCAGCACTGCAAGCAGTACATAATGATCTACACATATATATATATCTATATATATATATATACATCTATATATATATATATATAGTGGATATGACATGGCCTGACTGAAGATATCTTGATGTCATTGGCCTCGAGTGAAGATAAATATGATATCATCAGTCAGGCCATGTCATGTTCTGTTTACACAACATATGTTTTGGCCCCAAGACAGAATCCCCACATCCCCTACTTAGCATAATACCTATATATTTCATTTACCAAGCAGACACAATGCCTACATATTAGATATGCCAGGGAGATGCATGACCTGAAGTCAACCCCCAGGTAGCTCTGACATTTGGTTGATACTTTGATAGATGGTAAAAAATCTTTATTTTAAAAAAAATATTATTATTCTCAGAGTACAACAGGCAGCTCCACAACTGCATTTCACTCCCCAGTAGTTGTGACACATGGTTGATAACTGCCATTATTGCTAACAAAGAAACACTTGTTTAAAAATGTTTATCTAGTTGATCCTGCTCTAATTGGTAAATAAATATTTGTTGTAAAGAAACTTATCTGGTTGGTCCTGCCATTTTCTTCCAATGTTAATCAAGAAGCAGTTCTGCCTTATTTTTAAACTCGGCGACTTCCTTATTTTACAGCATACAAAGCACTCGGTCACGCTACTAATGTACAGCAGCAAAACTGAAATTGCTTCTTGAGTAACACCAGGAGAAAATGGCAGGATGAACCATATATATTTTTCTAAAATAACTCTTTCTTACAGGATTATGGGAGGTCACAGTCGTGTGGTGATGACTGAGGTTACCAGTGTGGAGTGACAGTCACGAGAGAGGAGCATTCATTTGTGGCATGCAAGGGTAAAATCGAAAAACTTTCACTTTCATTGTGATGACGTATAGGAACGTGGAGATATTACTTTTTATCCTGTCATTTATCCCAAAACATGTGTTGTATAAATATATATATAACTATATACACACACTACCAGTGGCCACACATGCCCTGGATGATGCCCAACCCCCACACCAACAGCAGGTGTGGGTGGAACTCAAGTATGCATGGGGCAGGCATAAGGCAAACCTGCTGTGGGAGGGGGCATGTCAGCTGTAGGGTCACTGGGCTGTGCAGTGCAGCCATCCAGTATATAGGGACCTGAGCAGACAGGCTGGGCCAGGCAGCCCTTCTCAGCCATCATGGTCCCTGTTCTCACGTATGTTGGTTTCACTCCCTGGTAATCCAGTGGTCCTCCAACACCCCCCATCATGTATCCCAACCTCCGTTTTTAAAAAAATAATTTGTTTCCCTAGCAGTCTAGTGATCCCCCCAACCCCCAGCATGTATCCCGACCCTCATTTTAAATAAAAAAAGAATTTGTTTCCCCAGTAGTCTAGTGGTCCCCCCCACCCCTCAGCATCTATCTGACTCCCATTTTAAATAAAAAAATTTGTTTCCCTGGTAGTCTAGTGATCCCCTCACCCCCAGCATGTATCCGGGCCCCGGTTGAAATAAAAAGCACTCATTTCCCTGGTAGTCTAGTGGTCTCCGCCCCCAAGCGTACCCGACCTGGTAGAAATACAGTAAAAAGCACTCATTTCCCTAGTAGTATAGTGGTCCCACCACCCCCAGTATGTATCCTGACCCCAGTTGAAATAAAAAACACTAATTTCCCTAGTAGTTTAGTGGTCTACCACCCCGAGCACATATCCCACCCCGGTTGAAATAAAAAGCACTCATTTCCCTGGTAGTCTAGTAGTCCCCCACCCCAGCACATATCCGACCACGGTAGAAATAAAAAGCACCCATTTCCTGGTGGTTTGGTGGTCCCCCACCCCCAGCATATATCAACCCCAGTTGAAATAAAAATGCTAATTTCCCTGGTAGTCTAGAGGCCCCCCCAGCACCTATCCTGACCCCAGTAGACATAAAAAGCACTTATTTCTGGTAGTCTAGTGGTCCCCCATCCCCAGCACTTATCCCTGGTAGTCTAGTGGTCCCCCCACCTGGCAGTGACACTGACAACCTGTCATCCAAAAGGCATCTCAGAATAGAGCCGGTGACTGGCTCAGCCCTCCTCTCACCACCACAGCTGGCCGTTGACTGAGGTACCTTTTTTCTAGTCGTACACATCTGTTTTAACCCTTGTTGTGCCATGAATTAATATATCAGTCCAGAATTCCTATGTGTTTTAATTCTCTCGGCAGCCCAAGGGTTAATGAAGTCTTTCACCTTTTGTATGTTTGTTTCATTTGGGCTAAGATATATATGCTTTTTATGAACACTGTCACTTTAATTCACTCTTTCTATATAAGTGCAGTCACTTGAGGTGTAAGCCATCCCTGAAGAAGTGCGCATGCATGAAACCAGTCAGGCCTAACAGGAAGAGGACTGCACACTACATGGCACTCTCTCTTGTAAAAGTTTTGTTTACTGTAACATATTGGCACTAAACTGTGAGCTACTATTACTACATGGTGGATGGTGCCCTTTTTTCTCATTCTGGACTGCCCTCCTTGCAATTGTGGCACATCGGCATTTGGAGCTGCTTTTCTGCAAGTCTGTGACCATTTCACTTTACTCAGGTACCATTCTCTTGTGAGTTCAGTGAGGTGAGGGGGTCACTAACTGTGTAAAACTGGGAAAAATTCCTGTAGTAACCAGACAGGCCTAAAAATTATCTGGCATGTTTCTTTGTCTTAGGAACAGGACTGTTAGCTATAGCTTCTGTTTTGGAAATCTCTGGCATTACTTCCACATTTCCCAAAATATAAACCAAAAATCTGGTTTCCTGCATTCCTAATGCATAATTGGTAGTATTAATGGTCAGACCTGCACTGTTGATAGATTTGATAACTGCTCATAAGTGCTCCAAGTGGCTTTTCCAGTCTGGACTGTACACCATGCCATCATCCAGGTAAGCAGCACAATAACCAGTGTGAGGGGCTAGAATTACATCCACATACCGCTGGAATGTAATGGGTACTTCCAGCGGTATGTGGGAATAGCAAAGTCACAAACTGAGGAAAAGATAGCCAACTCGGTTAAGAAGGGGGATAAAACCTTTTATAGGTATATCAGGGACCATAGAAAGACAAAGGAAGGATAGTGACACTGAATAGAATGGATGGTGGGTGAGCAGAGAGTGACAGTGAAAAAGCAGGGATACTGAATGAATACTTCTGTTCAGTATTCACAAAAGAGGAAGTGGGGGAGGTGCCTAATCCAATTAACAGAAGCAATCTGGAGAGGGGGATTGATCCCAGTCCTTTCACAGAAGAAAAGGTTCTGAAAGAACTCCTAAAACTGAAGGTGGACAAAGCAATGGGGCCAGATGGAATTCACCCCAGAATTCTAAAAGAATTAAGCAGAGAACTAGTGACACCACTGACTACCCTTTATAACAAATCATGGAAGGATGGTGTGGTACCTGCAGACTGGAAGAAGGCTGATGTGATTCCCCTTCACAATAGTGGGAACAAGACAGAGGCAGGAAACTACAGACCTGTCAGTTTGACCTCTGTGGTAGGGAAAGTGATGGAATCACTTCTGAAGGAAAGAATTGTTGAGTACCTAGAGGTCAGTGGGGCACAGGACCCAAGGCAGCATGGGTTCACAGTGGGAAGGTCATGTCAGACGAATCTAATTGATTTCTTTGACTGGGTGACCAAAGTAGTAGACCAGGGAGGGGCTGTGGACATGGCCTACCTAGACTTTAGCAAGGCATTTGACACAGTCCCACACAAAAGATTAGTAGTCAAATTAACCAGCCTTGGAGTGGGTCCCAGGGTGGTAGCCTGGGTAAAACATTGGCTGAACAACAGGACACAGAAGACAATTGTAAATAGAGTCCACTCTGAAGAAAGAGGGGTTACTAGTGGGGTACCGCAGGGTTCAGTACTGGGTCAAGTTCTTTTTAATGTCTTTATAAGTGACATTGCAGAGGGACTGGAAGGAAAAGTATGCCTCTTTGCAGATGACACAAAGATCTGCAACAGGGTTGATACACAAGGAGGCGTGGAAAGGATGAGAAGGGACTTGAAAAGGTTGGAGGAATAGCTTACATTGGCAGCTTGATTCAATGCAAAAGCAAATAATGTACCTGGGAAACAAAAACCCAGGGAAGATTACACAACGGGGGTGGAGGCAGTAACAACAACAAAAATGGAAAGGGACCTGGGAGTAATCATATCAGATGACCTTAAGGTTGGCAAGCAATGTGAGAAGGCGGTAGGGAGGGCTGGGGGATACTGGGATGTATAGGGAGAGGCATCACCAGCAGAAAACAGGAAGTTGTTATATCCCTGTACAGACAGTTGGTTAGACCCCATCTGGAGTACTGCGTCCAGTTCTGGAGACCCCATCTCCGCGAGGACATAGACAGGATGGAGGCAGTTCAGAGGAAAATTCAAATGGTGCAGGGCCTGCAAGAGAACCATATGAGGAGAGGCTAAAGGAGCTTAATATGTACACCCTTGAGGAAAGGAGGGGAGAGGAGGGACATGATAGAAACATTTAAGTACCTCAGTGGAATCATCAAAGTCCAAGAGGGTAGCATCTTTCAGAAAAGTGTGCAAAACAAGGGACACAATTTGAAGATAGAGGAGGCCTCAGGGCAATGTGAGGAAGTATTTTTTCACAGAGAGGGTGGTGGACACATGGAACAGCCTTCCTGAGGAGGTTGTGGGTTCTAAAACTGTGGGAGAATTCAAGAATGCATGGGACAGTCATAAGGCAATTTTTGGGGGGGTGTAGGAAGAAATAGGCTGTTGGTTAAATAGAATCTGCTGCTTATCCTCTCAGTAGGGAAATGGGCAGACTAGGTGGGCCAAGCGGTCCTTATCTGCCGTCAAAGTCTATGTTTCTATGTTTCTACTCCATGTAAACCAAATGGCATTGTGGTGAACTGAAAAACTCCAAATGGACTGGAAAATGCAGTTTTGTCTCTGGATTCTTTAGCTAGGTGAATTTGTCAGTAACCCTTGGTGAGTTCGAGGGTACTAATGTACTTGACACTTCCCAGTTTGTCCACCAAATCATCTATCCTGGGCACAGGATAGCTGTCAAATATGGACACTTGATTAAGTTTCCTAAAATCAAGGCAGATTCTTACATTCCTTCTTTTTCATTTACAATTACCATTGGTGATGATCAAGCACTTCTCAATTTTTCAATGATACCCAACTCTTTCATTTTTTTAAATATTTCCTTAACCATGTCTGCTCTTAACCACTCTGGTAATGTGTATGTCTTTTGTCTGACAGAGTGAACATTATTTGTCATTATTACGTGCTTGACCCCTGTGCTTAGCCTGGCAGTGTGGTAAAAGTACTTCTTAAAATCTTTACCACGTTACGAATTTCTGCAGTTTGTTCTATGGGTAAGAAAACATTCACCTTTACTGCATCAGAAGTTACAGTTTGTTCCAGTCTGTACTAACAAAGCAACCGTTAATGTTTTTTCAACCCATTTCTTCAGGAGGTTAGCGTGGTATATCTTGGTAGGATTTTTTCTATCAGTGGTCTCAGTCTCATTGTTAACTGTACCGGTACATCTGTTGACATTATAAGGCCCTTGCCACTTAATTAACAGTTTGTCTTCAGTAGTGGTGAACAATAACAATACCTTTTCACCTGGCTCAAAACCTTTCTCTTTTACACTATAGCCATAATATACCTTCTGCTGTTTTGGGGCCTCTTCCTGGTTACCATGAGAAATGTCAACATATTTTGCCAGTTTCTTTCTGCGTGTACACATATAAGATGTAATAGATTCTTTCTGAACAAGGTTATCTTTCCATGTTTCTTTTATTACAACTAGTGGCCCTCTAAGCTGTCTACCATACATTTTAAAGGGTGAAAAACCTGTTGATTCTTGTGGCACTTCTCTGTTAGCAGAAAAGAGGTAAGGTAAATATTGGTCCTGGTCTTTCACTTCACCTTTCACAAACTTTTTTAACATGCATTTTAGGGTTTGATTAAAATGCTCAACAAGACCAGCTGTTTGAGGGCGATAAGGGGAGGTTCCTATGACAGTGATACCTAGTAGTTGGTACAGCTCCTTCAGTAATGCAGCACCAAAATTACTACCTTGATCAGTAATAATCTTTTTAGGTATGCCAACCCTACTGAAAATTTTGGCAAGCTCTGCTGCCACTTTTGGGTCTGTGACAGTATGCACTGGAATTGCCTCTAGGTATAGAGTAGCATAATCACATAATACCAAATGAATCAATTACCCTCTTTACTGTTGTTTAAGGGGCCAACCACATCCATTGCAATTCTCTCAGAAGGCACATCTATCGAGGGTAGGGGCAAAAGGGGCACCTTGTCTTTTTTAGTTACTGGGGCTACATTCAGCACAAGAACTACAACAGGTAGCAACATCCTCATGAATCTCAGGCTAGTAAAATCTGTACAACAGTCTGGCAAGGGTGCGATCCTTCCCCTAGTGACCAGCCATAGTAGTATTGTGTGCTGTCTGCAACAAGTCAGTTCTATACTTCTTTGGTATGACCAATTGTTCAATCTGTTCCTGTGTCTGAGGATTAACCCAAAGTCTGTACAGTAGCCCCCACTACATTTTTTAAACATTGGTTCACCATGTTTTTGTTTCATCCCTAGCTGCTTAAAGTAACCTTGGAAAGAAACATTGTTACTTTCCTCAGAAACAAAATCACAGTCAGTTATCAGTTTAGTTTCAGCATTTTCATATATTAGCACTTACGTCCATCGTTTTTTTGTTGCCACTATTTTGTCAAGTGCCTTCTTTCTTTCCTGGACTTTCAGATCTTGGAGCTGGGCTCAAACGAGTCCAAATCAAAGGCAACAAAAGGAAAAGAATCCCCAATATCTCAAATTTTCTTTGCCTGTGGTCTTGTTATCGCAGCAGCTGGAACATCAGGATTTACTTCCTCTGTGATTAACTTTGCAAATCCTGGAAAGTCATTTCCAATAACAAGTACGGGTAACTTGGGTGCTACCCCGCTTTCATTTGGTGCAACACCCCATTAATGTTTAGAGTCACTTTGGTGGTGGAATAGTATTGAGTGTCCCCATGGACGCATATGACCCCAGTACCTGTTCGTTTTGCACAGTCTTTTCTCAGAACTTCAGCATGCATCATAGTCTGTCTGCTTCTCAAATCCATAAGTCCCTTCACAGTCGTATCCCCCACCTTGACATCCGTTAAATACTTTCCCCAATTTGCTAAGGCCAACTTTGCTCCACTGTTACCCTCCTTATTTTTATGTCAGTTTCTTGCAATATGGCCTGGCTTATTACAGTTATAGCAAATATAGTCTTAGGTGCAGATTTGTTACCCTACTGGAATCCAGTGTGGCCCACCTCCTGTGAAAAGAAACAATAGGGAGGAGTTTGCTCCAGACAAAGCCTTCCTATGTCAAACCACCTCTTGAGATAAAAATTCACTCACCAAACAATGTATTCAGCTTTTATTACATTTTATTATGCCCCCAATTGGTGACAGTACTGTTAAAATTTGCTTTGCCAATATTTTGAAGAAAAACCTTTCTTCCTCAGGGCAAACAGTTACTACAAAATTAATTATGCACAAATTAGAGCATTTAAAAACTTCACTGCTGTTTTTTTTCCATCCATCCAAAATCAAAATCCTGTATTTCCTCTGCAATATCATATTCCATACTCATTTCTTGCAAGAATCTACAATGCTAGTGAACAACAAAAGAACCCCAGAGCAAATGCACTGGGGCAAGGGTTATCCCAGAGGATATTGGCCATACAGCCAAATTTTAAAGAAAACATAAATTGCACATACCACAATATGCAAGGACTCATGGGAAGCATATGCAAATACCCATTAATTAATTTGGACTGGCACAACTTTAAGCAGAATTGCATGGTGCCAGAAAGCCTCACAATACAATCAGCAAAGGCTGAGAACAGCAGACACAGATACGTGTTTCATCCTCATTTGAACTCATCAGTGTGCCACGTCTGTACCTAGTGTTAGGACTGATGAGGTAATCGTGAGTTGGAGGGCTTCAGGGGGGAGACAGTCCCTGTGGCAATAGAGTAGGTCAATATAGGAGTTAACAGAGGTGCAGAGGAGGTGGATATGGTCATGAAAAGTGAGGGCTGAGTCCAGGGTGACACCCAGGTATTTAAAGGTGTTTACCTGCTTGAGAGTGAGGGGGGGGAGGTCTGGATGCAGAGCGGGAAATCCTTGAGCTTATTCTGATGGTGGGAAAATAGCATAACCTTGGTCTTTTTTTGGTTCAGGAACAAGTTTGTGCCTGGTAAACCAGGATTCTGCTTCATTGAAGGAGCGCTGGAGGGAAAGTTCAAGGGAGGCAGGATTGGTGTGGAACGAGTAGAGGACAGCATAGTCCGCATAAAGGAGAATATTTTCAGAGCATGCTTTTGGTAAGGTGTTGAGGTAAAGGTTAAACAGAAGGGGCCCTAAGATGGACCCCTGTGGGACACCAGAGTGCACGAGGAGGGGTTTGGAGAGGGTGTTGCAGATTTTGACCTGCTGGGATCGGCTAGACAGATAGTCGGAGAACCAGGCAGTGGCATCTTGGGAGATGCCAAGGGGAGAGAGAGAGAGGAGATGAGTGGGGTGTGACTGACAGTGTCAAAGGCCTTGGATAAATTGAGGAAGACAGCACCAGCCAGCCTGCCGCTATCGAGAGTGGAGTGGATATAACTGGAGAACTCCAGTAGGGCAGCTGAGGTACTGTGGCCTTCTGGTATTTCTGTATTGCAGCAAACTCAAACAACAAATTGCATGACACTGGCCCACCTGGTAATCCCATTATACTAGTCCTCAGCCTTCCTCGGGTACTAAAGTAATGTTCTACATGTGGCATAGTGAAACATAATCTTTTTCTAAAATAAAGTGTTAACTCCCCAAAGAAATTTCTCTTTCATACTTGCCCCGAATGTTTCCATTCTTCAGGCTCAATTAAAATTAATTTTTAAATAATTAATTCCTATAATTCTAAAAGCTACATAGCTATACTACTTCAAATAACACAACAGACACTCAGATAAGCCCTTACATTACATATACATATTTTTTGCTTGTTGCTGAAGCTATATGTTAAGAATAGTATTGCTATTGCATTGTAAAGTGATTCTAAACCAAACTGACCCTAAGTACTTCACTAAATATATTTCCATGCACTGTCTTTATACTATATTATACTGTAATAACAAACATACTTTTATATATTATGCTGCCTACAAAAACATGTATATCTTGCTCTGTCTCATGAACGTTTGGGGCCAGATATTCAGAAATGCACCAAAGGCAGGTGCAAGTCCGGTGCAGTGCAAATCCAATGCTCCATGGTGCAACGAGTGCTATATTCAGAGGTTGCGCATGCCAAAATGCACCAGCACAACACGGCTGAATATGGCAGAGATGCACCATGATGCCTCAAGACTTGCACCATGGTGCAACCAGATCTGCACCATGGCACACCCAGATATGCACCATGGCGCAATGAGACATGTGCCATGGCACACAAACAGCAGCCACAGGCAATGGTGGGAGCACAGCAGCAGAGTAACAGAGGGGGGCTCGGCACAGGAAGAGACCCAGAAACAGTGCCAGGGAAGCACAGTGGCAGGCCACAGGTAGCCACCACCAGCAGGGCACACACAGGCACCCAGACACCCCCACCCCAGTACACAACAGTGGCACAGAAAGCAGGCAATAGGTGGCACCAATGGCCAATGGAGGACCACCAATGGAGACTCCCCCCAGCTGCATGCTGTGCCCCCACCACCAGACCCCATCAAGCTACACCCAGGACCATGCTGTCACGCACACATGTCACACACCCCTGACAGCCACCCCATGGGCACCCCAAGAAACAGCCGCTGACCAAGGAGCAGGACACCACCACTGTGGGACACACCATAGCACACAGCAGTGCACTGCAGTTGCACGACCACACACCGACACATGCAACCACACAGACAGACACCACACCACTGCAGCATGGCTCCTCACACCAGCTGCAAAGCAGACACTGACACAGGCAGGTAAGTCAACATCAGTGTAATGTAGAAAACTAGGGGGTGGGAAAGGGTAGAAAAGTGAAGGAAGGGGACAGGGAACAGGGACTGTACAGTGGGAAGGTGGATGGATGAAGGAGGGACAGCTGGGGAAATAGGGAAAAGCTGGGGCTGGACTAAGGGCGGCCAAGCCTGCCACCGCCTGGTGCCTCCTTCTCCGCTGTTTGGCCAGCAACAGCCAGCGCACCTGCTGGACTGCCTCCATGGTGGTGGAAGTTATAAGGATGATCTGGTGCAGCAGCCTACAGTACAGGGGCAGCCTCGACCCCCACCGGACACCTATGACAAAGGACAGGACAGGTGACCAGTGCAAGGTCCCAAGGTACCATGCCCACCCACTGTGTGCAATGAGCAGTGAGAACACCCCCCCCCAGAGTGGCGCCCCAGCCACCCACCCACAGGGGGGTGGGCCAATGCCTGCCAGCAAACCAGCATGCCATGACAGTGCACAGAGGTGGGCACCACTGCCCAATGGCCACCTGATTGTACAGTGACAGTCAGAAGGCACAGGGCACCAACAGCACCACAGCAACACCAGTGGCAGCCGGGTGAACACCGACCCCACCAACAGCTGGTACACATGTGCAATGGCCGCCTCACAGTGGCATGCACCACGCACAATGCACAACACACAGCTGCAATGACACATGGCACAGGTGGCCATGGCCGCACCCACCCCCACACTGACCACCCTGCAATGTGCACAGGACTGAAACAGTGCCTGCCTGCCCTCTGCAGACCCACTGGGGCCTGTCCCGTTGCTGCACCACCACCACCACTGGGTCCTGCTGTGGTCTGCTGGGCTGGCCCTGGTGCTTCTGACACCCTTTCCCTACGGCGATCTTCAGGTCCTGAGAATGGAACAAAGAGACAGGTACACAACAGAGAACACCCACAGCATGTGCCCACCACCCCCACCCCTATGCACAGCATGTGCCCCTGCCTGACATGTCCCGCAAGGCTGCATCACAACGCAAGCTGCAGCTGGCAATGCCACACTGCAACGCACACGACAACAGTGTACCTCTCTGCAGGGCATGCCAGGCAGCCAAGCCATCACCACAGTACAACACTAGGGCACACATGCAGCATGGGATAACTTACCTGGCTGTGGCACGGGCCCTCAGTGGACGTGTGCCTGCAGCTGTCTCAGGCACTCCGAGTCCAGCTGCATGAGATTTCCATACCAGTGGCGGCATTGCTCCCCGGTTCTGGCCACCCTAGTGTTCTGCACCACGCTGGCACCGATGCACTGCCAGACCTCCGTCAGTGGCTGTTGCAGGACACCTGTCCAAACAGCCCTGGTGCATGTGGCAGCACACAGGCCACCAGACTGACCAATTCAATGTCAGACCAGTTATGGGCCTGGTGAACTCCCCGCTGCACCATTGTACCAACAGCGATGTGTGGGGACAAAATGGTGGCCAGGCGCCGCGATACTGCTTGATGTAGGATATGCACCTCATGGAGGGATATGGGGCCTTACATCACTGACACTTCTGTTTTCTCTTTCAGCACCTACATGCCTGCATGCAGAGGATAGGACACCAGCAGCAGCCGTGGAGGCAGGCCCATCCCCGGAGGAACAGCCATTCACCTTCACGGGCATCTGGGGGCCTGATCGGCTGCAACACACCACCGCTGTCCAGCTGGATGTCCTGGGCTTGGGGTCAGATGAGGCGCTGGCTGTGTTTCTGAAGAATGCTAGCCATGGCATCCTCTGCATGGAGACACAGATGAGGGCAGGGTCCGACACCAATGATGACCTGACCATGATCCTGGACAGCATGGGTGGTGTTGTGAGGGAGATGGCCATACCAGGTACCATCACAGGCTGCGCGCCCAGTGGCCTGACAGTGGTGGGACAGCTGCAGGTGCTGCAGTGTTCACCACCACGGCAGTGACATGTGGTGGTGGTGGTGCAGGCGCTGGACAACATACAGGGGCCAGAAGGGCAGCAGCGGCAGGCAGCAGGGGCCACAGGGCAGCCAGACATGGGGTCCACTGCCGGGTGCCTGATAGGGACCTACCACATGGGGACCCCACTGTGCAGGATCTACTGGAGCAAGGGGCTGTGCAGCATGGTCATACACCACCAGAGGGTCGGCGCCCTGCCCAGGTTCCCCTGGGCGCCAACCCATTGGCAGAGCACACTCGTTTGCTGAGGGCCTCCATGGAGCACCAGGTGCTGCTTGTAGCTGGGGTGTGTGCACTGCACACGGAGGTGCACCAGGTGGCCAAGCAGTGTGAGAGAGGCACTGCGCAGCTCCTGGAGGCTATACATCACTTGCGAGAGGAGACGACCGCATCCAAAGATCGCATAGCCAATGCAATCACGGATGGCCTTGCACTGCTGGCTGCCACAGGGCATGGCTGGCCACCTTGAACACCACGTAGTGCACTGTTCACCCCATTGATGCCAGGCTCTGCTGTTGGCATCCCAAGCACACCTGGGGTGGGCCTGTTTGGGTGCCCACACACCCCGGTGTGGACCTGGTCGCCAGTCCCGCAGTACACAACCTAAGAGTTGTTGCAAACACCCTGTGGCTGATGTGCAGCCTGGCCAACATAATCAGCCTGGTGTCAACCACCTGGCCGTGGGTCAGCCATCATTCCACATGGCAGACCTGATATGCATTCCGCCCTGGCTGCAGTCTGCGCGCTGCCCTGTGCACGCGCGGGCGGTGCGTGTGTGTGTCTGTGTGTGCATGGCACCTGTGTGTCATGCCACCCGCTGTCTGTTTGCATGCCTGCCCGGCCACTGGTCCACGTGGCGTGGACGTGATGACAGCAGATCTGCACTGGCTGCGCCTGTGTACCGGTGCACTGCATCTGATCCCCACCACATACCTGTGCCTGGGCACATGTGTGTGTGTGTGTGTGTGTGTGTGTGTGTGTGTGTGTGTGTGTGTATGTTGCTGTTCACTGCTGTGTGCAGTTGTGTGTGACTGTGTGGCACTGTCACTCCCACCCCATCCCTGCACCATGCCTCTGTGTGTGCATGCCCATTGCCATGCATGCCCCTCCCTGTGTGCTGTACCTTGTGTGTGTGGCCAGTGCGTGGGTGTGGTGCCACCTACCTGTGTGCACCATAGTGCTGCTGTGCGATGGTGTTCCTGTGCTAGCGTGCCATCCTCTGCAGCCGGGGATCCCTCCGCCCAGAGGGGGGCTGTCCACCACCCTCCAGCCCATTGCCCTTGTCGTCCCCACTACTGCTCCCCTCATCAGCCTCTACAGCTATCCCATGGTCAATGGCCATGTTGTGCAGTATGCAGCAGGCCAGGAATAGGCTGCATGCTTTTGAGGGGCTGTACTGTAGGGAACCGCCAGACCTGTCTAGGCAACGGAACTGTGCCTTCAGCATCCCAAATACACACTCAATGATGTACTGCGTGCTGGCATGTGCCTCATTGTACTGTTACTCTGCTGAAGATGATGGGCACTGATAGGGGGTGAGCAGCCAGGGCCTAAGTTGATAGCCGCTATCACCTGTGTGGATAATGACGTGGTTAGCCCTGTGTCCTCTGTTACTGTGCCACTTGCCGATCCCTGGTGCCCTCACCAGCACACCACCCTACCCTTCCCCATCCCATGCCCTGCCCCTGCTCTGCCCAGCACCCCTTGCCTATCACATACTCACCCACTAGGTGGCCCGTGGGGATGTCCCCATGCTCGAACCTGTATACCATAGGCCTTTACTCTGTCAATGGCCTATCTATTCATACTCATCTATATTGCTTCCTTATGCTTATCCCATGCCTATTTGAAGCCCTGCACTGTATTCATATCCACCACATCCTGAAGTAGACCATTCCATGCAGCCACCACCCTTTCTGTGAAAAAGAAGTTCCTCACATTACCCCTTAATCGGCTTCCCTCTTATCTCATGATGTGTCCTCTTATCCTGCAGTTTTTCTTACATTGAAACATGTTAGACTTTTTCACCTTGTTAATGCACTTAAGATGTTTGAATGTTTAGATCATATCACCTCTCTCCCTCCTTTGCTCTAATACATATTGAGCTCCATTAATCTCTCCTCATATGGTTTCTGATGCAGTCCCCGCACCATTTTGGTTGCCCTGCTCTGGACTGCCTCCATTTTGTTAATGTTCTTGTGCAGGTGTGGCCTCCAGTACTGAACACCTCCAGATGGGGCCTAACCAGTGTCTTGTAAAGAGGGATTATTACCTCCCTCTTACGACTTGTGATACCCCTACTAATACACCCCAATATCCTTCTAGCCTTACCTACTCATTTAGTGTTCTGCTCGGATGATTTCAGGTCATCTGTGATGATGATGTCCAAGTCTCTTCCTTCCCTTGTGATTGCCAGCAATTCCCCTCTCAATCTATAGGTAGCTTCAGGGTTTCTCGTCTCTATGTGCAGGATCTTGCACTTCTTTGCATTAAACTTCAGTTGCCACTCTTCCAATCAATTTTGCCAGTTTTTCCAGATCTCTTCTCATTCTTCCCACCCCATCTGGATCATTTACTCTGTTGCAGTTCTTGGTGTCATCTGCAAACAGACAAACCTTACCCTCCAGTCCATCTGTAATGTCACTGATGAAGATACCGAAGATGACTGGCCCAGGACTGATCCCTGAGGTACCCCACTTGTGACTTGCATCTTTTCTGACTGTATACCATTTACCACCACTCTCTGTTTTCTGCCTGTCAACCAGTTTGCTATCCAGTTGACCAACCTCTGACCCACCCCGAGCCTACTCAGCTTATTAATCGATCTTCTATGTGGAACAGTATCAAAAGCTTTGCCGAAGTCAAGGTAGGCAACATCAACTGCACCCCCTTGGTCCCCCACTCCAGTTACCCAGTCAAAGAAATCTATGAGACTAGTTTGACAGGACCTTCCTGTTGTAAACCCATGCTGTTTTGGATCCTGTGCTCCTATGGATTCCAGATGTTGCACTATCCTTTCTTTACGGAGTGCCTCCATAATCTTGCCCACTACTGAGGTAAGACTTACTGGTCTGTAGTTTCCTGCCTCCTCCCTGCTGCCACTCTTGTGGAGCAGGATCACATGAGCCCTTTTCCAGTCTTCTGTGACCTCTCCTGTGCTCAGAGACTCACTAAACAGTTTTTCTAATGGCTGTGCTAGTTCCACCTTTAGCTCTTTTAGTACCTTGAATGTATGCCATCAGGTCCTATTGCTTTGTCCATCCTGAGCTTAGTGAGCTCTTGTAGGAACCTTTCTTTTGTGAAGGGACTTGTGCACACCTCCCTCCCCCCCCCAGTGTCCATGGTGCTGAGTTGCAGGCTCTGCCCTACCTTCTCTTCAGTAAATACTGAGCAGAAGTATCTATTTAGGAGAGATGCTGCTCCTCGGTCCTCCTCCACACACTCCCCCTTATCCCCTTTGATCTTGGCAATACCCCCTCTGGACTTTCTCATTTCACTAATGTATCTATAGAAAGTCTTGTCCCCTTCTTTTACTGTTTGGGCTAGTATTTCCTCGGTTTGGGCCTTTGCCTGCCTTACTATCTTCCTTGCTTCCCCTAGGGAAGTTTGGTATGCCTCACTATCTTTGTCACGCTGCATTCCCTTAGTTCTAGTGGCCAAATTGAACCATACCATGTGATGGTCACTGGCCCCCAGGTGACCTTCTACCTGAAGATCTGTGATCCTTTCCCAGTTAGTCAGTACTAGATCCAGGATAGCCCTGTCTCTTGTGGGTTGTTGCACCAATTGTTTGAGCCGCTCCCCCTCCCCCCCGCAGGGAATCCACTATGTGTCTAGTTCTGGCGGATGTTCTGGCTGGTATTGATCAATTTGTATCTAGTATGTTAAAGTTTCCCATTTTCAGAACCTCCCCTTTAGCTGTTATGTTTTGCATATTTTCTAACAGTGATGTATTTATGTCCTCTGCCTGGTCTGGAGGCCTGTAGACAACCCCAGTTTGTATGGCTGTCCCATTTCCTGTTTCCAGGGTGAACCACAGTTCTTCTGGCTCCTTTAGTGTATTCTGAATTTCTGTGGCTTTGATATTTTCATTAACATAAAGGGCCACTCCCCCCATTTTGCACCTCGGTCTCTTCTGAACAGTACATAGCTGGGTACTGAAGTCTCCCAAGTGTGATTACTGGTGAACCATGTCTCACTAATGGCTACTATGTCCAGTTTAGCCTCTGTCATTGTTGCCTCCAGGTCTAGGATCTTGTTTCCCAGACTGCGGGCATTTGTGTATAATTTTCCATTGGCCAGATTTTGGTGTGTTAATTGTTGGGCAAGGTCTGGCATTTCCCTTGTGCATCGTATGGGGAGCCAGACCTTTTTCCTTACCTGGTGATGTAAATGAACTACAAACATGCTGAACTCCTGTTTGATCACTAGCTGAGGGGGGGAAGGGGTGTTCTTCTCATTCGATGTATCAGGTGCTGCACCTCTTACCCCATTTGCTATTTTAAATATTCTGCAAAGACGTCGAACTTCTGCCCCAATGCACTGACTCCCTTCTCAGTCAGATGCAGTCCATTGAATTTAAAGAACATTCGCTCCCAAAACTGTTGCCAGTTACCTACAAATCTGTGTCCTTTTTCCTGGCACCAGCCCTTGAGCCACATGTTTAGCTCCTCTATCTCCCCGTCTCTGACCTTCCGTCCATCTGCCCCTCTCTCCCAGACTGGCAGGATCTCAGAGAAGGAGATGCCAGATGAAATGGATGACAGTTTGTCTCCCAGCCTGGTCAGGTGTTCCTTGGTCTCCACAACTGACTAGTTGGTGAGATCGTTAGTCCCTATGTGTATCAGGATGTCAATGTTTTCTCCTGCTTCCTGCATGATTTTAGCAATGTGGTCAGTGTCTCTCCATGCTGATGTACCTGGGAGACATCTGACCATTACTCCCGGCCGGAGGTAGGTATCAACTCCCTGAATCATGGAGTCTGCTATGATCAGAAGTGTTTTGGATTGCCTTTTTGCTTTTTTCATTTTGGTCCCTGTTTTGGGAGAGTTTTGTAGTGCTAGTTCCTGTGCTGCAGAGTCCTTCTCTGCAGTGTCCACTGCCCCTTTGTTTGATTTTGGAACTAGAGGCAGATACCTGTTTGTAGTTTTTATATGGTTTGTGGAGGTGATACTTTGGTGAGCACTAAGTGATGGGGCACCAAATTTGCCCCTCCTAACCACCTGCCAATCTCCCAGACCAACCAACCTCTGCAGTTGAAGTGCTTCAGTTGGATTTGGGGGAAATGGCGGGCGGTTCTTGTAATATATTTCCTCCTGAATATGCAATTTGAGGCATGCAGTCTCTGCCCATGCTGCCTGGATCTGAGCCCTTAAATTTCCAATGGTCCAGCATGTAGGACAGCATCCTAAATCCTGTATAAATGCCCTTTTGAAAAGTGTCACACAGTACCTGTAGTTAATAATATCCATTCCAGTTGAGTTGCCGAGTTTATAACCTGGTCCGAGTAATTAGAAGGAAAATGAAAGCAAACATTTTTTTGTTTGTTTGTTTTTGTATAACTTTTTATAACAAGTTAAAGTAATTGTGCCTGTAAGTGAGGTCACTGTGTGGATAACCTTCTGATCCTCCCCTTCCTGCTTTGCTACAGGACAATAGAGAACCTTTGATTAAATACCGATTTATGAGTTTGGCTGACTTGTTGGACTTTGTCTGACCACTGTGGGGCCTCAGTCAGTCCCCAAAGCAAGCTTGACTGCATCGAGAGTTTATGTTAGAGTACTCAGGGGACCACTTCTCTTCCAGGCTATAAGGATGCCCACATTTCCATTTATATTAAAAAAAGGTAAAAATAGTCAACCTGTCGGTGCAGTAATAGGGCTACTAAAATGGTGCAGGGTCTGCAAGAGAAGCCATACAAGGAGAGACTAAAGGAGCTTAATATGTATACCCTTGAGGAAATGAGGGAGAGGGGGGACATGATTGAAACTTTTAAGTACCTTAGTGGAATCAACAAAGTCCAAGAGGCTAGCATCTTTCAGAAAAAGAGATGTGAAAGTACAAGGGGACACAATTTGAAGATAGAGGGGAGATGGCTCAGGGGCAATGTGAGGAAGTATTTTTTCACAGAGAGGGTGGTGGATGCATGGAACCACCTTCCTGAGGAGTTGTGGTGTCTAAAACTGTGGGAGAATTCAAGAATGCATGGGACAGACATAAGGCAATTCTTGTGGGGGGTAGGAGGAAATAGGCTGTTGGTTAACTAGGATCTGCAGCTTATCCAGTAGGTAGGGAAAGTGCAAACTAGATGGTGCAAGCGGTCCTTATCTGCCATCAAAGTCTATGTTTCTATGTTACCGCTCATGACACTGGTAACCCAAGTTTGGGAGTAAACTGGGACTGTTAGGGACCAGCCAGGGTAGGAAAACTGAACTTCTCAGAGGATGTTCTCTTCCTTTGGGGAGGAAGGGTAAGCACTGTTGCCACAGCACCATCACCTGAGTTACCACAGGTGGCATTGCAGTGGCAGCATGCTGGGAAAGGGGAATTAAGCCAGGAAGAGAGTGAGGCTGAGGTAAATGGAATACTGATGGGTAAGAGGTGGGACATTTACAGCAAAACAGACAAAGAAATGAAAAAGGGAGTGTAGTCTGGTGAGGGTGGATTTAGGAGTGGCACGGTGCACCACATTTATTTAGTCAAACAGCAGCAGGATCTACTTGAGGATGTTCTCAAGGTTAATTGAGATTCTATATTAATTCTACTAACTATATTTTTTTGTTTCTGATTGGAACAATTAGATTTCTTAGGCCATATATTCAAAGATTAGTGCCCATGTTAACATGGGTAACGCGGGTTAATGCAGGTGCTAACCTGAGTTTACAAAAGTACTCCTGACAGACTCATATTCAGAGGTCACAAGATGCTTGAGTTGCAGTGGGAAACTGTGCTTTTCACTTCTTATAGCCTTGAGAGCTGCCCACTGTGGCCACTGTACTCCAACACAAAGCCAAAAAGGGGAGGAGTGGGGGAGCCCTACCTCTTTTGTGAAAAAAAAAAAACAACTACCAATGTCTAGACTTGAATATCCCAGTATTCAGGTGCTTTATTTATAATCTGCTACATTTTTCTCTTATAGGGTTTCTTCAGAGGACTTATAGGAGTTGTACAGTCAACATAAGAATGGGTGGGTACTAAAATACCTGACCACCAAGACAACCCGCAGGTACCCCAAAAGTACAAAAAAAAAAAACCTGGATGAAAACCAAGTAGTCGGGTCGGGCCAGGTAGTCACCTCCTGACCCATTCTACTACTTGATTACCCGACTCTGACCAAAACAAAATTCATGTGAAGACTGTTGTTCGGAGACTGTTACACTGTCTGTTAAGTGTCCTAATCCATTGTACCCTTGGGGCCATAGCTGAGGCAGGTATGAAAGACACAGGCTCTCTTATTGAGCCTGTTGCTGTTTCCAAAAATTATACCCATGGTGGGCATTGCTGAGGTAGGTATAAGAGGCACAGGTGCTGTGAGTGATCCTGTTGCTGTTTCCAAAAATTATACCCATGATGGACATTGTTGAGGCTGGTACGAGAGGAGCAGCTGCTGTGAGTGAGCCTGCTGCTGTTTCAAAACATTATACCCATGACGGGCAGTGCTGAGGTAGATACAAGAGGCACAGCTGCTCTAAGTGAGACTGCTGCTGTATTAAAAATGTATACCCATGGCAGGCATTTCTGAGGTAAGTACTAGAGGTGCAGCTGCTCTAAGTGAGCCTGCTGCTGTTTCCAAAAATTATTCCCATGGTGGGCATTGTTGAGGCAGGTATGAGAGGTGCAACTGCTTTTAGTGAACCTGCTGCTGTTTCCAAAACTTATACCCATGGTGGGCATTGCTGAGGCAAGTACAAGAGGTGCAGCTACTATGAGCGAGCCTGCTGCTGTTTCCAAAAATGATACCCATGATGGGCATTGCTGAGGTAGGTATGAGAGGTGCAGCTTCTCTGAATGAGCCTGCTGCTGTGTCCAAAAATTATACCCATGGATGGCATTTCTGAGGTAGGTACAACTGGTGCAGCTGCTGTAATTGAGCCTGCTGCAGTTTAAAAAAATCATACCCAGGGTGGGCATAGATCAAACTTACATAATATAAACTGATGACTGACAAATGAAAACTATGAGTAGTACTAGTGTGGCATATGTGGCTGCATGGTGGTAGTGGTGATGGTTCCATTTGTGTCGTACACAACCTAGTCATCATATTCAGTATCACTGTTTGCAGGCTGTTGTTCATTTTCAGGGTCAGACTTGCATAAATCAGTGTTTGTGATAACTGGGAAATTGTTAGTATTCATTTTGAGAAATGTAAGCCGTTACACATTTGCAGGAGTTAGCAGTGTTCGGTGGTCAGTGACTATTCCTCCAGCTGCACTAAATATGCATTCTGAATATACGCTTGAAGGTGGACCACTGAGGTACATTATAGAAAGATTTGCTAGATCTTGCCATATTGTTTCTTCTTGGTTTCCAATACAGTAATGGATCTTCCTTGAGACCAATCACAGTATGGTCTGCTAAGTGCTCTAGGATCATTGTGCTGCTTGAGATGGTTACCAGTCTGGCAGATGAACCTGCTGCACTTTCTTTACAGGGTACCAGTCCATGTTGTTGCAGATGACTCAGAAGTGATTTGTCTTTCTGACCCTGAACATTAGGATACCCGAGAAGAAGCTGTAGATGTTTTTTCCCCTTGGCTGATGACACTGCTGACTGTGAAGAATTGATAGATGTGTTATTGTCTGTGTCAGAAGTGTACTGTGATGTTTTGGCAGGCTTTGACTGCTGTACATCAGTTAATCGTGTTTGTAGAGCAATGTCACATTTGATTAACAGAAGATCTCTCCAATATTCAATGTCTTCCCCTGCAGGAAGCAACGCAACCAACACGTAGGTGTCATTCTTAAACATAATTTATTCTCTGATCAATCTCAGTCTTTGACTCAAGTCAAGGTCTCAATATTCCAGACGTGGACTGGAGCATCCCAGCAGCAGCATCAACTAGGAGCAGATTTATCCTGGACTCCATTCAAGGTGCCTTCCTCAAGCAACTAGTCATGGAACCAACCCGGCAGAAGGCAATACTGGACCTTGTGCTCACAAACAGGGACAGTGTGATGGGGTAACAGTGGGAGAGCACCTGGGGAACAGTCACCACTAGTCATTGTGGTTTGAAATCACAGAAGGAGTAGAACCAAACCACACAAAAACACGTATCCTGGATTTTAAGGGGGCAGACTTTGGGAAAATACAGAGATGCTTGAAAGAGGCATTAAGGGGAATGGAGGGGAATCAGGGGTTGAGGAACAGTGGGCAGTATTTAAAATGGGGATTATAAGAGCAACGTAATTATGCATTGAGCAGGATAGCTAGGGGAAAAGGAAGAGGAGGCCATTACAGTTTTCCAAGGAGGTAGCGGAGAAAGTGAAAGCCAAAAATATTTCATTCAGGCAATGCAAAAAGACACAGGCAGAAGGGGATAAGGAGAAGTAACAGGAGAAGCAAAAGGAGGCAGGGAGGTCAGTAAGGGAAGCCAAAGCTCAGACAGAAGAGCACATTGCAAAATCAGTGGGTAGAGGGGACAAAACATTTTACAGGGACATAAGTGAAAAAAGAAAGGCAAAGCGAGGAGATAGTGAGACTGAAGGGGGAGGATGGGGGCCACATGGAGGATGACAACAGTAAAGCTGACATATTGAACAGGTATTTCTGCTCAGTCTTTACTGAGGAAGAGGAGGATAATGGGTCTGAAGGGAGTACAAGGGGAGGGAATGGTGCAGAAATGGACACGAGTCCCGTTACATGAGAAAGGGTCCTAAAGGAACTGGAAGGAATAAGAGTTGATAAAGCAATGGGGCCAGATGGGGTGCACCTCAGGGTCCTTAAAGAACTAAGAGAGGTGGTGGCTGAACCTCTGGCAATCCTCTTTAGCCGATCACTGGAAATAGGAAAGGCACCCAAAGACTGGAGGATAGCAGATGCAGTCCCCTTATACAAAAGTGGGAAACAAAGAGGAAGCAGATAACTACAGACCAGTCAGCCTCACCTCAGTAGTGGGGAAGATCATGGAAGCACTACTGAAAGAGAGATTGGTGGAACATCTGGTTGTCAACGGACTACAGGACCCAAGGCAGCATGGTTTCACCAGGCGGAGGTCATGTCAGACCAACCTAGTTGAATTTTTCAACTGGGTGACTAGGGAGGTAGATCAGGGGAGGGCAGTGGGCATGGCCTATCTGGACTTCAGCAAGGCCTTTGACACTGTGCCACATAGAAGGCTATTACACAAACTGGGGAATATGGGTGTGGGCAGGATAGTAGTGTGGTGGGTAGGTAACTGGCTGGGCAGCAGGACACAGAGGGTGGTGGTAAATGGCTGTCACTCCACAAAGGAAAGAGTGACCAGTGGGGTACCACATGGATCAGTGCTGGCACCAGTCCTCGTCAACATCTTCATCAGTGACATTGCGCAGGACCTAGAAGGCAGAATTTCCCTGTTCGCTGATGACACAAAGCTCTGTAACAGAGTGGACACACCAGAGGGTGTAAACAGAATGAGAAGGTACCTGCAGAAACTTGAAGAATGGTCAGGGGTTTAGCAGTTGAAATTCAATGCAAAGAATGCAAGATAATGCATATGGGGCACAAAAACCCTGGCACAATATATCAGTTGGGGGGGGTGAGGATATAGCATGCACCAAACAGGAAAGGGATCTTGGGGTTATCATCTCTGATGACCTCAAGGTAGGGAAACAGTGCGACAATGAAGCAGGTAAAGCAAATAGGATGCTGGGATGCATAGGCAGGGGCATCACCAGCAGGAAAAGGGCGGTCATAATTCCATTATACAAGACACTAGTGAGGCCCCACGTGGAGTACAATGTACAGTTCTGGAGACCTTACCTACGTAAGGACATAGACAGGGTACAGAAGGTTCAGAGGAGGGCAACAAAGATGGTACATGGATTGCATCACAAGTCCTATGAGGACAGGTTGAAGGACTTGAATATGTACTCCCTGGAGGAGAAGAGGGAGAGAGGGGATATGATAGAGACATACAAGTATCTTACAGGGAGGAACAGGGTACAGGAATACACTATTGTTAAGTGAAAAAGGTGTTCCAGGACTAGAGGGCATGAGATGAAGTTGGAGGGAGGATGATTCAGAGGAAACGTGAGGAAGAATGTCTTCACAGAATGGGTGGTGGACAAGTGGAACACCCTGCCAGAGGAAGTGGTGAGGGCTGAAACAATCACGGGTTTTAAGAATGCATGGGATAGACATAAAGGAATTCTGGAGGTCAGGGGTAAGGGGCAACAGACTTCTAGGAAAACAGAAAGTGAACTTACAAGCTCAAAATGGGCCGACACTGTCTATGTATCTATATATCTATGTCATCTGCCAGTGTAACAGCAGTGGTGTCATCTTTTGACTGAAAAATGTTATGCCATCAAGGAAAATGCAGAGAAATCTTATTTGAGGAAGAATTCGACTCAGAGTTGCACTGTCTGTACTGACATCACATGTGGCAGCCTCAAATGGCTCCAGTAAGGTGACCAAATATTCCAGTAGAGTCCAGCTGCTGAAACTGAACATGTCTACTTTACCTATTTGATTCTGCATGCTGTACTCATGTACTGCTTTTTATCTGTTATAGAAACTTTCTAACATGTAAAATGTTGAATACCAGCCGTTGGAACTGCGTGCTTTAACGTATGCAAGAATAAGTTGTTTCACCTCTGCAGCCCATTCAGGATTTTATGAATGTTCAGAGTGGCTGAAATGTCCATGTATTTTCCTAGCTAAACTTCACAGATTTTCAACATTTCTGTTTCCATTTAAAAAACTATGGATGAAAAGATTTAAACAATGTGCAAAACAAGATATGTGTTGGTAACTGCCATCTCTAACAGACTTTACTATGTTGGCACCATTATCTGATACTATGAACCCTGGAGATAAGGAATACGAAGTAAGCCATTTCTGGACTTGATTTTGCAGCTCCTCCAAAATATTTACAGCAGTGTCGTTTTCTAGACCAGATGGGTCATAGGGCCTTTCTCTGCCATCACATTTCTGTGTGTTCTTTAACAGTGGTGACACATAATACAGCTTGCTTCCTACTACTTATGGTAGAGTGAGAATTATGACTTCTCACTGAAAACTTGCCCAGTGAGCTGTAACAGTCGTAGTCGATTGTTTGATTGCTGATCCATATATCCGTGGCTATATAAACCTACTTTACCTCAGAGAGTTTCAACTGTTTAGTGATGGCACTACACACCAAGCCATACAACTGTGGAACAGCCTTTTTTGAGAAATGTGTTCAACACAAAACAGTGTATCATGGTTCAGTCTGGCTCATGAACTTGAGGAATCCCTTTCTTGGCAACAAAAGTAAAAGGGAGCTGACAATCAGCCAACAGCTCTGCAAAGGCACTATTTAACAGCTGGCATGTTGGATGCTTCTGGGTAAATTCTGATGTCTTCGCAGCACTTTCTTTTAATGTTCATTGACATGAGTGACAAGATATTTTTAATTTTGTGGGGATTGTACTTTTCACACCTTTTTCATGTGGAGTACTATTGTGGGATTTTGCAGTACTTTATGGTGTCAGAAGAAAACAATCTATGTTTGTCTGGGAAGACTACAAGGACACATTAAGTAATTCAATGTCAGTTCCTGCTTCCAGTTCTTTGTGACTATGGTCACTGTCACCTTCACCTCCCCTACCACCCATACCAATCACACTGTCCCTTGCTCTGCCCCACTCAACTGAGTGTTTTGTCTTTGCATGTCGTACCATTACTGATGTCCCACTTTGCCTCCACAACTGACACCCTTTTTGAACAGACTGCATACAGCTCGAGAGTTGTCTACAGGGTCAATATAAAATAAATTCCACACTAAAGAGTTCCCCTTTGTGCTTTGTACTACAGTGCCTGGCATCATTTCTTGTACAGTCAAGGGACCTGGAGGAAACCCTATAGCGCCTTTTTCTTGTTCACATTAATTTTTTCCATTCATGGTCATCTTATTCTTATGTTTAGCATATGATTTTTTTTCTGCACTTGCCTCTCATACCCTACAGCGGCATCCTCTACACCCTCATTGAAACTAGTATTGACCTCATTGCCACAGGATTCAGAAGAACTGGAAGTACCATCATGATCAGGTGGGACATAGCCTGGGCTATCCCATTCCCAGTCCCCACTATCACCACCATCTTTATCAGCATTTGCTGCCTCAGCATATGAGCTTATTATTTGTGGAGGATGCCTCTTTGTTCTTGTATACTGCTTCAGCAGCTGGAAGTCTTCTGGCACATGTGGCAAAACATTCAGTACCTCTATGAGTAACTCCTGTCAGTTCTTTCTAAAATTCTACTATCATTTCATTGGTAAAATGCTTTTTTCGGTTCAGGAGGACATTTAGTTCCAGTCCTGGTGATGTTATTGTTATTATTGTCACTATGTTCTTCATTAGTGCTGGGATTCATATAATAATAATAATAATAATAAACTTTATTTTTAAGGCACCTTTCAAAAACCAAGGCGCCAAACAAATTAAAACACACCATACATCTCAATATCCTTAAAAGGATAAAAACAACAATAAAACAATTAATACAGTCAAAGAAGACTTCAAACGCCAAACACTTGCCTCCATAAATACATTTTCAAGGCCTGTTTACCATATTGTCCATATCATTTTCAGTTGCATGTGTACCAGCACTGTGCTTTCCTTTAGCAGTCTCAGTCAGGGAAGTATGAGACATAGAAGACACAGCCATGGCTTTCACTATGCCACATAGAAACATCACACATTGTGTAGCTATGACAGGGCTCAGGGCACCTAACAGGCTAACAGACAATGTAATACAGCCTAAATGACTTTTACTATACTGCAGAGAGACACAGAGTAGCTACAGTATGTCACAGACAGGGCTCGGGGCACCTAACAGAGAGTGTGTAATACAGCCAAAATGACTTTATGCAGAGACACAGAGTAGCTATATGTCACACACACAGGGCTCAGGACACCTAACAGACAGTGTGTGATGCAGCTGAAATTGATTTATGCAGACACAGAGTAACTATATGTCACACACAGGGCTCGGGGCACGTAACAGATAGTGTGTGATACAGCTGAAGTGGCTTTATGCATAAACAGAGTAGCATATGTCAAAGCAGGGCTCAGAGCACCTTACAGACAGTGTGTAATACAACTAAAATGGTTTATGCAGACACAGGGTAGCTATATATCACACACACAGGGCTCAGGTCACCTAACAGACAGTGTGTAACATATAGGTAGCTGAAATATCTTTATGCAGAGACAGAGAGTATTTGTTACACACAGGGCCTGGGCACCTAACAGACAGTGTGTAATACAGCCAAAATGGCTTTATGCAGAGACACAGAGTAGCTGTATGTAACACATAGGGCTTAGGGCACCCAACAGACAGTGTGTAATACAGCTGAAATGGTTTATGTAGACACAGAGTAGCTATATCATGTCACACACAGGGTTTGGGGCATCTAACAGACAGTGTGTAATACAGCCAAAATGGTTTATGCAGACACAGGGTAGCTATATGTAACACACAGGGCTCAGGTCACCTAACAGACAGTGTGTAATATAGCTGAAATAGCTTTGTGCAGAGACACAGAGTAGCTATATGTCACACATAGGGCTTAGGGCACCTAACATACAATGTGTAATACAGCTGAAATGGTTTATGCAGACACAGAGTAGCTATATGTCACACACAGGTTTTGTGGCATCTAATAGACAGTGTGTAATACAGCCAAAATGGCTTTATGCAGAAACACAGAGTAGTTATATGTCACACTCAGGACTTGGGGCACCTAACAGAGACTGTGTAATACAGCCAAAATGGCTTTATGCAGAGGCACAGAGTAGCTATATGTCACACTCAGAGCTCAGAGTTTTATGGCCCTTGGCAATCTCCATCTTAACAAGGTTTATTGCTCTTCTTTTTCCTACAGTACCCATATGACAGTGATGCACCTGGGACGACTGATTCAACAAGTACTAGAGATAGGAGCCTGATGTTCTGGCCTCCAGTAAATAGCTCTAATTCAATATTTTTGTTTTCTATATGTGTGTCAAGTCTAGCCAGCAGGAGCAAATGTTTTGCTTTTAAAAGTTTCATTTCATCAAACTTCACGAAGGCTTAAAAAGCAGACAAATCACCCCAGATCATTAGTGCTATAATTAGTAAAGATTCTAGCTGTTTTCCTACAGAATAACCTGCTCAATTAGCCCTCAAGTATTTGCTAAACTGTAAATGTAGCCATTAGTGCTCACTGGATAAAGAAAGTTACTTAATAGCACAGTTCTGTTGTTGTAAATTGACTTTAGATCAGTGCTTGATGAATCCATGGTCCCAGATACATCACTATCACATGAGACAGGAGACATTGTAGAAACAAGAGGAGCAATAAAACTTGCTAAGGTGGAGTTCCCCAGGTGCCATAAAACTACTGTAAACACTGCACAGCAAATGTTTTTGCAAATTCTGACTGTACTATTTCTTTAATTTCTAAACAAATAATGAACAAAAACAATTAATTATTCATCTTACAAATTAATACTGATTATTTTACAAAAACAGTAAAAAACAACTTTTATCAGGTATAGTATATTCTGTTTTGAAATTTCCATGCTGTATGTAATTTCACACCTAGCTTTTTAAGTTCTATTGTAAATCTTGTAATATACTGACTATACTTATGTTGAGCCACCAATAGGGGTTTGGTTTAGCAAAGCTTGAGGCCTTTCTGGCATACGGAGATGTGTGAGATTTTAAGAATGATACAGTACATAAAATTGTGGAATTAATATTTTCTGTAAATTTTCAGAATTGACACAGAAATATAGATACTGATAAGGACTGCTTGGCCCACCTACTCTGCCTATTTTCCCATCCTACTGTAACACCACAGACCCTACTTGATCTCCGGCTTTACCTCTCCCCTTTCCCTACCTCTATGCCTATCCCATGCATTCTTGAAACCTGTTACCATTTTTGCCCCTACCACCTCTGCTGGGAAGTTGTTCCAGGCATCCATCACTCTTTCCATGTCCTGAGCCTCCCCCCTCCAGCTTCACAGCGTGTCCTTTTGTTCTTGAGCATCTTTTCCTCTGAAAAATGCTTTCCTGTTGAACCTTATTTATACCCGTGAGGTATTTGAAAGTTTGTATCTTATCTCCACCCCTTCCTTTCCTCCATGGTGTACATATTGAGGTCCTTCAGTCTCTCCTCAAAGGGCTTGTGGTGTAGACCCTGCACCATTTTGGTTCCCTCCTCTGGACCACATCTACCCTGTCTTTGTCCTTCTGGAGATGTGGTCTCTGGAACTGGACACAGTACTCCAGGTGAGGACTTACCAGTGATCTATACAATGGCAACACTATCTCCTCTCTCTTTCTGCTGGTGATACCCCTACCTATGCAGCATAGCATCCCACTAGCTCTCCCCACTACCTTGTCAGACTGTCTGGCCACCTTTAGGTCATCAAATATGATTATCCCCAGGTCCCTTTCCTGTTTTGTGATAGCTAATACCACTCTCCCCATTTTGTACTCCCCCTGGGTTTCTGTTCCCCAACTACATTATTTTGCACCTCTTCACATTGAAACTTAGCTGCCACACCCTTGACCACTCCTCTAGCTTTCTTAGATCTCTATTCATTTTTTCCACACCCTCTGGAGTGTCTAACCTATTGCAGATTTTAGTGTCATCTGCAAAAAGGCATACCTTCCCTTCTAGCCCCACTGCAATGTCGCTAATAAAGAGATTAAAGAGGACTGGTCCCAGTTCTGATCCCTGTGGCACCCCACTGGTCACCCTTCCTTTCTTCCTTCCTTCCTTCCTCAGAGTGAACTCTTGTTACCACATCCCTCTGTCTCCTTTCCCTTAACCAATGTTTCATCCAGTTTATCACCTTTGGACCCACTCCCAGGCTTCCCAGCTTGTTTGCAAGTCTCCTATGTGGAATGGTGTTTAAGGCCTTACTGAAATCCAGGTAGGCCACATCCACTGCTCCACCCTGATCTAATTACCTGGTCACCCAAAGAAATCTGTCAGAGTTGTTTGACATGATCTCCTCCCAGTGAATCCATGCTGCCTCATATCTTGTAGGCCACTGGATTCAAGATATTTCACAATTCTCTCCTTTAGTAGTGATTCCATTTACTTCCCCACCACTGAAGTTAGGCTGACTGATCTGTAATTTCCAGCCTCCTCTTTGCTGCCACTTTAGTGAAGTGGGGCTACATCTGCCCTCCTCCAGTCCTCCAAAACCATTCCCGTCTCCAGTGAGAGGTTAAACAGGGCTGTCAGAGGTATAGCCAGCACCTCCCTGAGCTACCTCAATGTCTTAGGATGCACCCCATCTGGTGCCATTGCCTTGTCCACTTTCAAATTTGTGAGTTCCTTTGGGACTCTCTCGTCTGTAAATGGACTAGTATCTACCTCCCTTCCTTCAATACTCCCGGCCCTTATGCATGGCCTTCACCTTCCCCCTTCCTCAGTGAACACTGAACAAAAGTATTTGTTCAAGATGTCTGCTTTTTCCTGTTACCCCTTCACACACTCCCCTCCTTCACTCCTAAGCCTTAATGTCCCTCCCCTGGTCTTTCTCTTTTCACTTATATACCTGAAAAATACCTTGTCGACTTTCTGTACTGCCCGGGATGTTTTCTCCTCTGTTCTTACCTTTGCACTCCTAATTGCTTTTCATGCCTCCGTCTGTTCCTCCTGATACACCTCTCTATCCTACTCTCTCTCTGTCTGCTTATACCTCCTAAATGCTAACTTTTTTGCCCTTACTTTCCCAGCCACCTCTTTTGAGAATCATAGTGGTCTCTTTTCACTCCTGCTTTTTCTTACTTGTCTGATGAAGAGTTTGTTGCCTCCTCTATGCATCCTTTTAGATTCTCCCACTGTTTCTCCACTCCTTCCAAGTCCCCCCCCCCCACTAGGGCATCCCTGAGGCATTCCTAATACATTATCAAGACTTGATTATTGTATACAATATTTAGAATGCAACTTAACAAAGAGCAAGGTATGACATTACATACAGCATAGGAATTTCAAAAGAAATATACTGGACAAAAAGTTTCATATTCAGAGGTCCTAGAAACTCAAAGGGGTAACACAACACTTATTTTAAGGTTCCACTTGTAGCCCCAGACAACTTGCTGAGCTTAGCTGTGTGACTAATCTGCTTTAGGCGGCTGACACTGACCACATTCCACATTGCCATGCCAAAGTAGTGTAGATAGATTTTAAAATGGACAAATTTGTTATTTATGCTCGTGCATCTCATAGAGAGACTCAGCCAAGCTCACCATCACCAACTCTTGAAACTGAGGGTAGACAAAGCAATGGGGCCTGATGGGATTCACCTAAGAATTCTAAAAGAACTAAGGGTAGAACTAGTAACACCACTGACTACTCTCTTTAACAAATCATGGGAGGATGAGGCGGTACCTGAGGACTGGAGGAGGGCAAATGTGATTCCACTTCACAAAAGTGGGAGCAGGGCAGAGGCAGAAAATTACAGACCAGTTAGTTTGAACTCAGTGGTAGGGAAAATGATGGAATCACTTCTGAAAGAAAGAATTGTTGAGTACCTAGAGGCCAGTGGGGCACAGGACCCAAGGCAGCATGGTTTCACAGCAGGAAGGGTCTGTCAGACGAACCTAATAGATTTCTTTGACTGGGTGTCCAAAGTAGTAGATCAGGGAGGGGCTGTGGATATGGCCTACCTAGATTTTAGCAAGGCATTTGACGCAGTCTCACACAAAAGATTAATATTTAAGTTAGCCAGCCTTGGAGTGGGTCCCAAGGTAGTAGCCTGGATAAAAAAACTGGCTGGATAACAGGACGCAAAGGGCAATAGTAAATGGAGTCCACAGTGACAAAAGGAGAGTAACTAGCGGGGTACCGCAGGGTTCGGTACTGAGACCAGTCCTCTTTAATGTCTTTATAAGTGACATTGGAGTGCACCTGGAAGGAAAAGTATGTCTCTTTGCAGATGACACAAAGATCTGCAACAGAGTTGATACACAAGGTGGAGTGGAAATGATGAAAAGGGACTTGGCAAGGTTGGAGGAATGGACAAATATGTGGCAGCTCAGATTCAATGCAAAGAAGTGCAAGGTAATGCATCTCAGAAACAAAAACCTAGGGGGAAGAGTACACAATGGGGGAGGTGAGTTAATAAAACAACAAAAATCGAAAGAGACCTAGGAGTAATTATATCAGATGACCTAAAGGTGGGCAAGCAATGTGAGAAGGCAGTAAGGAGGGCTGGGGGGATACTGGGATGCATAGGGAGAGGCATCAACAGTAGAAAACAGGACGTTGTTACCCCTCTGTACAGACAGTTGGTGAGACCCCATCTGGAGTACTGTGTGCAATTCTGGAGACCCCATCTCCGCAAAGACATAGACAGAGTGGAGGCTGTTCAGAGGAGGGTAACCAAAATGGTGTAGGGTCTGCACAAGAAGATGTACGAGGAGAGACTAAAGCAACTTAATATGTATACCCTTGGGGAAAGGAGGGGGGGGGACATGCTAGAAACTTTCAAGTATCTCAAGGGAATTAACAAAGGACATGAGGGTAGCATCTTTCAGAAGAGGAGATGTGCAAGAACAAGAGGGCACAATTTGAAGATGGGGGGACAGCTCAGAGGTAATGTTAGAAAGTATTTTTTCACAGGGAGGGTTGTGGATGCATGGAAAAGCCTTCCTGAGAAGGTTGTGGAGTCAGGAACAATGGGAGAATTCAAGAATGCATGGGACAGTCATAAGTCAATTCTAGTGGGGGGGTAGGAGGAAGTAAGCTATTGGTTAACTAGAATCTGCAGCTTATCCATCAGGTAGGGAAATGGGCAGACTAGGTGGGCCAAGCGGTCCTTATCTGTCATCAAGTTCTGTTTCAATCTATGTTTTTATGTTTCAACATGAGCTAATGAACAACATAGTGAGGTTACAAACAAGAATGATTCATTAATACCATCAGACCTTGGAACTCAAGAACCAGCTCAACCTAAAATTAATTTTCCTAAAACAAACATTGGAGGAGTGCTGTGTAGTTTTAGTGTAAAATGGTATGTGAAACAACCATGGTTGGAATATTCAGTTGCGGCTGATAAGGCCTTCTGTTTTCCTTGTTGGATGTATGCACGCCCTGACAATGCTGGTGGAATGTAAACTGATATGATTTTTATATCCTCTGGATTTTGCAACTAGAAAAAAGCTCTTTGTCAAGGGAAAGGTCTCAACAAACATGAGCACTGCTTAGTCCACTTGAATGCAATGGCTGATTGGACTGCAGCAAGGAAAAGAGAGGCCACATGTGCCACAATTGCTGCTTTGGTGTAATCTGCACAAATTGAAAGGAATGGGTATTATGTAAAAACCTTGGGTAAAATCAGTTTACTCTCCTAAATGAGCTGCGTCTGAGAGGAGATAAAGATATCAACAAGTTTGATGAGTTAGAGCTTAAATTGAACAATTCATCAGGAGCTTTCATCAACCTAATTAAGTTTACTACGGGGCAAGATTCAATATTCATGGATATTCTGAAAACCATTCTGAAAAATGCAAAGTACACTTCTGCTGAAATGCAGAATGAAATAATTGACATTATGACAAAAATGCGTTTGCAAGATATTGTTGCAGATATTAAAAACAATGCTGGTGTCATGTTCTTCCTTAAATCTGACACCACAAGGGAGGCTGTGAATGTTGAAAATGTGTCCATTGTTTTAAGATATTCTGTTAATGGCAAACCGAAGGAAAGACTTATTGGAGTGTCACAATTGTAAGGCCTCACTGCTGAAGATATTACACAACAGATCTTGAAAGACATCCAAGAATTGGGTGTAAACCCTCAAAATATTTTATGTTCTTGCTTTGATGGCACCTCCATTATGTCAGGGTGCAAAGGAGGTGTGCAAAAGCTTTTGCAAGAGAAATTAAACAAGAAAATTCCTTACACACACTGCTTGAATCATCAGTTACATCTGGTGGTTACTCGTGTGTGAGAAGAGCACAGCAGTGGCAGATATGTTCTCAAATTGCAACTCGCTGTACACATTTTTTGGCAGACATGAAGTTAGTGTGCTATACAAAGCTCAGCACCTGCAAAGACTCACAGAAACAAGATGGACTGGTCACCTGAAAATCTGGGAAGTAATCCTCAATAATGTGGAAGATGTTCAGTGTTCTGTCACAGTTTGCAAATGGTTACGGTGATTTGTCAGTTAAAGCAAGAGGGTTATTGGAAGTTACAAAACCATCCCAATTCCTGTTCTTGGCAGAGAATATGAGAACGATTTTGAATGTGTTTGACCCAGTGAATAATTACCTTCAAAAGGAATTGATGCGCCTTGCTAAGGGACATGAACTGATTACTGTTTCCCGTGAAATACTTCAACAGAAGACAGGACTGTTTGAATATTTTGTAGCAGGTATTTCATCCAAGCACCCGATTTTGAAAAGTGCATGACATGAAACATTGGCATTATGTAGTGCTGGTCAGGGTGCCACCAAAAGAGCCGGGGTGCTACCCAGAAAGTTTCAAGATTCAGTCATCGCTGAGCATTTACCAGGATTCCATACTTTGAATGAGCATCAGTGGTCTCAAATTTATCATGAACTAAGTGATGAAACCACTAGAGAATTGCAAAGGAGATTTTCTCAGAGGAACTCCGAGTTATACAAAAGCCTGTCAGCCCTGTATTCTATTAGCTCACCCAACTTCTTTAAAATGGAATCTCCACATGCTTTGATAGACTTGCTTGGATTAGATATTGAGAAAGTGAACGCTGAAATGGCTGTATTCAAGGCACTGATGGATAAGAAAAAGTGCAAACAACTTGAAGAAGTTCTTGGTGCTGCCAAGGAATTAAAGGAAGCTTTCCCATGTATTTTTGAAATGTGTATTGTTGCCATGCTATTTAGAGCATCAACGGCTGCTTGTGAGAATTCCTTTTCTTGTTTGAAAAGAATTTTACCACATCAGTGGATGAGCATGAGTCATGAATGAAAGAGAAACCTCATTCTCCTCTCATATGAAAATGATGTGACTTCAAGTCTCAACCTGGATGTCTTAGTAGAAGAATTCAAATGCTACTATCCAAGAAGACTTCAATTTTAGTTTCATGACTACTGTTAACTTTGCATAGCACTTGAACTTTTAGAGTTAACTGTTAAATGATTTACAAGTAGATAAAACAAGGCTTAGTTCTGAACTCTGACTGATACTATGTTTTTCACAATTTATGTGACAGGAAGCATGGCTGGTAGCTGCCCCCAGTGATTCTTTCTCCCCCATCTCGCTGTCCTAGCTACAGGCCTGTAAATAGCCCCCCAATAAGTGTTGTTTAATGCTTCTGAAACCCACTTCTTAACTTGGTGCTATGCCTGCACCCCTAAAATGCAGGGCAGCTGTACAGCAGCAAGCCCCCAATCTCCCATTCCCTTCCTGTTACCATGCAAAGTGTTCTCTGGTGGTCCAATGCCCCCCACAATTGCCTTTTCCCTTATTCCACTGTATTACTCCCTGGTGGCACAATGTGTCCACCAACCCTCTGATCACTCACTCTCTCATTCCTTTCTATTACTCCCTGGTGGCCCAGTATGTTTTCCCATCCCCAGTCACCTGTTCCCTCATATTCTCTGGTGGTGAGAGGTGTGGCTTGGAAACCAAGATGGAAGCTGCCTGAATCTTCAGCTCCCTATCCTACCTGTATATTATATAGCATCCTATTATAGAAACATAGAGACCGTTTGGTCCATTTAGTCTGCCCTTGATTTCTTTTTCTACCCCCCCAATCACCCTTTGGTGTGAGGGCACCCCTGTGTCTATCCCATGCTGTCTTGAATTCCCCCACTGTCTTTGCCCCCACCACCCTGGGGGCAGGCTATTCCACTTATCCACTACTCACTCTGTGAAGAAGAACTTCCTGATATTGGTATTGAACCCCCCTCCCCTTAGCCTCAGATCATGTCCCCTAGTTCTACTGCCCTCCTTGAAGTGAAAGAGGTCCTGTGGCTGTATAGGACCTCTTTCTCTCACCTACCAGTAAAACTGATCAAAATTAATCAAAACTGTAACAAACCAATCAATTCACATCAAGGCACCTAAAGATCTAACCATTTTACTGACAAATCAATTGCTACCTACCTACCTTGAGAGTGACAGATCAGAGGCCTTCAGTAACAAGGAGCTGGAACTGAAGAACAGCATGGCAACTAGTCTGGATACTCCTGGCAACAGTTCTCCTGGGGACCTGAAAGAAATCAGAGAAATGCTTTCCCAGCTTTTGGCAGAAATAGGAGATCTTAAAATCCCAAACTCTCAAACTAAGCAAGATATAATCTCAATATCCCAGAGAGTCTCTGATAATGAAAAGCAGATCTCAATCCAGAGAGATGCAGCAGACTGCGTGTATGCCCACATGCATGATCAGGACCACATGATCAAACAACTGGCTGATATAGTGGAGGACCTGGATAACCATGGATGGTGAAACAACCTTCAGTTTGTGGGGATTCCAGAGGGGACTGAGGGCCAGGACACCATATACTTTTTACAACAAACATTATCGAACATCCTGAAACATCAGTGGCCTGCTCCTCTGGAGTTTGAGAAGGCCCACAGATCCCCACCAAACCAGAGCAGCAGCCTCAGCCTATTATTGCTTAACTCCTACACTTTCACATAAAACAAAAGGGTCCTTACTCTTGCATGGGAATACGACCCCTTACAATGACAAGGAAATTGCTGTTTTTTCCTAACTATTCTCCTGTGCTCTCGGAGTGCCGCAAAGAATTTACCCCAGCCAGGCATGCTGTGATGGCTCTGCAGGTGCCATACAGCAATCGGTACCTGGCCACCCTATACATTATACGGAATGGAATTCCCCACTCTTTCCATGATCCAGAGGCTGCAGAGAATTTTATTTTGAAATCGGGGCCTGAGGCACAGATCACAGATCCAGGCAAATGGAAGGGCTCCACTCCCATGGAAACTTCAACACTTCCTGAAAACACCGCCAGACAGCTGGCACTCAAAACCCACTCTGCCTCAGAGCTGGGGCCCTCTCAGTCCTCCACAGCAGATGCCTGGCTCCCAAGAAAAGTTGCTGAGGGGGTTTAAAAAGATGACTCAGAGAAGACAAGCCTCCTGATGCAACAATGGCTCCTTGAAGCAGCCACAGCAGAAATAAACAAGCGTCCTCTGGTAGCTTGGAGGGGGATGCTTATGCAAACCTTTTTGCTCCCCTCTCCCAAACTGAAGCTCTTACTCCCCAGCAGCCCAAGCCCCAGAGACAAAGTATTATGAACATGCAGGTGCTGACTAAGGGATCTGGGGACATCTCGCTGATAGCAGATGCCTTCTCTTATCCTCTGATTGACAAGGGGCTCTGCCAGTCCCTCTCATCCCCCCTACCCATCGTCGCCCGTGGGATCCCTCTTCCAATAACAACCTCCTCCATAAAGCAGCACTGCTATATTGGAGTTATACAACTTTTTTTGGTTCCCCAAAGGACAAGAGGAAAGACCCCCCTCTCACTCCCTTTCCAATGCACACCATAGCCTAGCACAGGCTGTGGGCCCCACCACACACACACACACACACACACTCCTCCCCTTTCCTAGGCAGTGCAGATCAGAAATTAAGCACAGAGCTGCATGCAGGGGAGTATAATTGGGAGAGGAGACTGACCCCCCCCTTCCTTCTCCCTTACAGGCAACAACAGTAGGGCACTGCAGCCCACACCCAACAGCTATAAATGTATAGCAGATTCGATGAAGGCTCGTCATCCCACTTTAAGCCACAGGTAACCCAAATCTCCCTAATATTGGTCCCTTTTAGGCCCACATCAGAGTCCATTTTGAAGGGTGACAAACAAGGTGCCTTATACCTCCTAAAGTGTGGTATCCCACATGACTGTCTGGTCGAACCAGAAAAATTCCAGGTCTTGTACTGGTAACCCCCCCCCACACACACAAACAGATACATCTCAGGCCTAATGGCTCATCAAAAGCAGGTACTCACCTCCCAAGCCGACATAGCCACCATAATATTGGACTTCTATTCCAAATTATATGCATTGACAAACCTTTCCAATAATTAGAATACATCCTAATTCCTGGTGACACTTAACCTTCCCCAAATCTCCCCCACACAGGCTCAAGCAATGGATAGACCCATCACTGGAAGAAATTAGAACTGCAATACTGAGCCTGAATAAAAACAAATCCCCTGGAAGCAACGGCCTTCCAGTGGACTTCTACCATCTGTTCCATGGGGACTTAGCCCCACTGCTCCAGAGAGTATATACACACACCATAGCCTCCCACGCCCTATCCCCCACATTGAGGGAAGCAATAATGACTATCTTGGTGAAGAAGGGTAAAGATCCCTTCAAACCAGCAACCTATTGGCCCATCTCACTGATAAATGCTGATGCTACAGTGCTCACCAAGATACTAGTGAGCAGAATAGAAGTAGTTCTTCCCAGCATCATCTACCCCTCTCAGGTCACTTCCTGAAGGGTAAACTAAGCTCTGACCACTTCAGAACATTCCTCAGTCTTAGTCAGATAGCTAAGTCTCTCCCGACTCCCGTCGCAGCACTCACAATTGACTTTGAAAAAGCCTTCGATTCCGTTGAGTTGGAATTCCTCTTCAAGGTACTGTGCCAGAGGGGTATGAGCCCCTTTTTCCTTAGATGTGTACAAACACTATACATAACACCCACTGCCAGATTCCTTAAAAACAGTGCCCTTTCCTCCCCCTTTCCACTAAGCCGCAGCACCCAAGAGGGTTGCCCCATTTCAAAGCTCTTTTTCATCTTAGCTACTGAACCTCTCTCTGCCACACTGAGAGCTAATGCAGAAATAACTGGCATTCAAGTAGGTAAGCAAAAATACAAGTCACTCTCATACACTGATGACTTGATCATAGTCCTCAGTGATGATCCTAAGGCAATCAAACCACTCTGCCATACTCTTGACTTATTTGTGAGTATGTCCAGCCTCAGGGTCAACTATTACAAATCTGAACTGCTTGCTCTTAATAATCATTGCCTGGTGAACCAGTTCCAGAACATAAGCTGGAAATGGGCTTTGGAAGGCATCACCTGCCTGGAAATCTGCATCACCCCGGTGTTGTCAGATATATGCAAAGAAAAATTCTATCCCCTTATGATGGACCTCTCCACAGAGCAAATAGATGGCGGACCTTTTACCTATCATTTACTGGATGGATTGTGTCTCTAAAGAAGATATTTGCTCTCAAGTTCCTGTATTTGCTGGTACACTTGCCTATTCATATCTCGGACAAATGGTTCTCCCATATTAACAAACTTAACAGCCAGTTTCTGTAGGAAGGGAAACCTCCACAGACCCAAATTAAGAAGACATTGGAAGGAGGGAGGATGGGGATTACCTGACTTTGCAAAGTACCACACAGTTTTTGTAATGGCCCAGGTCCTGCAGTGGTGTCCCACTAAAGATGCATCCCCCAATAATGGGTCCCGATAGAAGGACACTCAGTGGGGGCTGAGACCCCTTGGTTCCTTCTATATCTCAAACCAATGCTAAAGCACCACACACTCCCTACTATCTCCATATCATTACTATACTGGCGGAAACCAAAAAGAGCCCTGAAAAATCCATCCGGTCCCATTTTGTTGATACCACTATGGGGCAGCCCCATGATTGTAACTGACAAAAGACCAATCTATTGGCCTACCTGATGCCATGCCGGCATTCAGACTACACAGGACCTGTGCCCCCCCGGGCCTCCCTTTGCTCAAACTCTACCAAGAACTGTGCCTAGACTTCCAGTTCCTGCACAAGGATTTCTGGAGATGCCTTCAGATCAGGGAAGCAATTATGCCTTGCTTACCGCATGCTCCCAACCCCCAAACTTGCCCCCTACCAGTAGGCCTCCAGGCATGGCTCAATTTTAAAAGAGAAAGGGTTGGTCAGATATACAGTCACCTAAGTGAAAAAAAACCAGCCCCCACCTCTCATAGCAAGGAGAAATGGGAACAGGAACTGAACATCCCCATTATGGACACAGAATGGAAAGCGTGCTTGTTGAGGGCCACCTTGCATGCATGGACACAAAAGAACAGCTTATTCAAATGTAAATTCTGCATCACTGGCATAGAACTCCACTATTCCTCCACCAGAAAAGAATTATTTTAGACAATAAGTGTTGGAGGTGTCATAACAGTCCAGGCTCCTTATCCAATATTTTATAGTCCTGCCCACTAATTCATCCATTTTGGGAACGAATCACCAAATTCTGCCAATTAATACTCCACAAACCATTCGTCCTAGATGAACCTTTTGCCATTATAGGCATGACAAGACCCCCTCAGCAGGGTCAAACTTGTCTTATTCAATGGGGAACAAGTGCTACAATTGCAGTAAAATGACTCAAATTTAGAAACTGGGGCCCCACGAATATTCCATCCTTCAATGACTGGCTACAAGGTCTAGGCCAAATAGCTTCAATGGAATGCCTCTCATACAATGCCATAAATAAAATACACCTGTACAATAACATATGGGCTCCTTTCTTGCGTCTCCTAGGCCATAATGGATGACGTCAACCCATGGCCTAATATACTATGTTTTAACAGATACCTGTGTAGACCTAGGCTTAAACATATCCACCTCACTCCATCCTCTGTGAATACATTTTTCCAGTTACCCAGATGTATGTATAATATTACCATCTACTTATCTCTGTATGTTTATGTAACGAACGCCTATAATATGAATACATAATCTGTAAATTAAATGTGTTACAAAATGGAAAACTGCTCAATAAAAAGTTTAACACTAAAAAAATATTCCCTGGTTGTTCAGTGGTTCACCCCTCCACCGACGCCCACTACCCCAGTATACATTATTATAATATGTCCTGGTTAGAGATGTTGCAAAGCTTTAATTTGCCGGTGAAGTTCTGGTGAAGTTGCCGGCTTTCCATTCACAGAGCAGTCTGCAAAGTTGGGTGATTTAACTCCGAATTCACCTATGCAACTTCACCGGTAACTGCGCTATTAACTTCACCAGTAACTTTGCATGCTACTTCGCCAGTAACTTCATCTTTAAAAGCTGCTGGCGAAGTCAGCATTCAACCTGGCTATTTTCTGTCAGATGGAAAGATCTCTTGTGGTCACATGGTACACTGTGCTAGTTTCACTTTTGCAGGGTGTGTGTGAGCCTCAGGAGTGGAAGGAGTATCTTACATAGCACTACAAAAAAAACTGTTGTGTAGCTTTCTTTTTGCTTTCTTTTTTCCTGTCTGCCTTCTAATATTGTTTACTAACATTTAGTGAGTTTAGTGATTTCAGTAGAGTTAATTTAAACAGTTATTTCTGTGTTTTTTTTCTGGTGTTGTGTTGCTTTCTTGCCTTGTTCTACTCTTGTTTTGTTATTTAAAATGAGTGAGAGAGGGGGAGGGAGAAGGGGAGGGAGGAGGGAGAGAGAGGAGGTCAAAGAAGAGGGTACAGGCAGCCGGGGTAAACATCTGGAGTTCTAGCTGAAAATGATCTTGTTTAGGCAGCAGCAGCAACCCCCCCACACACACACACACAGTGCAGGACTCTCAACTCCAGCAAGGTGAGGAGGTGATGGCACCACCACCACCATCATTTCCACCCCCTACTGTTCAACAACCACCAACACCACCACTGCCAGCACGTGCACAACAGGAAGGGGAGGACCAGCAGCAGCAGCCAGGATCATCCAGCTCCTCCCCTCAAAAGCAGCAGGCAAAGTCCCTCATGTGGAACCTTTTTGAGAAGGACCCAAGTGCAACAGTTTGGCAATGTGCAAATTGTGCCGCACTTTTGTTCGACATGGGAAACCTGGCACCCATATTGGCATTAGTGGTCAGTACACCCACCTGTGGGGGAGGCACCCCAAAAGAGTAGGCCAACCATTTAAAAGAGAAATGTGGTCAGAGGGGTGCAGGTGGTGTCCCTAAGGAGTCGGACTCAAGGAAGCAGCTGCATAAGTCACATGGTGGTGAGGAGGAGAGGGAAAGTAGTAGGACTGTGAGATGGACCAGCAGTCAGATGATGCAGGGGCGGTGCCACCTGAGAGAATGTCCGCTGCTCCTGCCAGTTCCACCCAGCAGGAAGTTCTGGAGCTCTGCAGAGAGATGAGGGAGCTCTTCTGTCAGGTTGTGCAGCAAAAGGAGATGGTGGCAGAGGTGCTCCAAAACCAGCAGCAAGGGAAGCAGTGACGGCTGGTTTGGCACCCTTTGTCCCCTTGCCACAACCCTCCATAGCGCTAATCTGTTTAATTCCCTTTTGTGTTCTTATAGTCTTATAGTCTTACTTCTGTGCAGTCAGTATTTCTTTCCTATAGTTTCATTTCTACTTCCAAAAAGTAAAAAAGCACAAAAAAAAAAACAAGAATGAAAGACGACAAAAAAATATTATTTTCTATCAATGTTTCTTTTTCTGATACTGTGTCCCCTGTCTCTTCGCTATTAAATCATACATTTCCTTTCTTTCAGTTTCTAATTCTGACAATTGTTTTCTGCAATTTTTCTCAACTACCAGAATAAATATGTCAGGCCGAGTGGCTTAGTACTGGCCCTTTAGGACAGTCTGTGTTGCCAAGCACTTTAGTACACAGAAGTACTGCCAACTACAAGATATAAATGTAATCAGTTACTGCACTGAAGTACTCCACTACTGCAGAACACTAGTGGAACTGTACTGTTCCAACTGTTTTGTTGTCTTTCTGTAATCCTTGTACCCTCCCGGGTCGTGCCTGAAAATAGGCATTGCTATGCCTAGTGCACTTACCCGGTTACCAAAAGCAAATAAATAAATAAATTTCCACCTAGCACTTAACCCTCTCCCACCTCAGCTCCCACTCACTCATACACACACCTATCCTCCCCTACCACCCACCCTCCTTCCCTACCCCCCTTTAGCACTTTAATTGTTATTTGACAAGTGCCTATGGCCGCACCCCGCTAGTGTTTCTCTGTTCCATACCATGTTAACCCTGTTATCCAGACCTTCTTCTGCCATTTTTTTACCACTGTATTGAATGTATAAAACTGTATGGAACTACCTGTAACCCACTGTCATGCCTGTTATTCGATGTCTTGTGTGAACTGTACCTCAACTGACATGGAATCTCTGTAAAAGCGCCTTGGCTCAAAGGTACTTGTAATCCTAGATTCAAATAAATAAAATAAATAAATAAATAAACAAACGGTACAGAAAAATTAAGTAGCCCAAATTCCGGCACTCCCAGAATTATAATGTGAAGAACCACGTGAAAATGTATGTTGCTGCTACATAACATAACACGGTGCAGTGCTGCCCCAACTGCCCAAGCCTTCACTGCAGAACAGTACTAAAAATGTTAAAGAAAAATAAAGTAAGCCAAACTGCGGCACTCCCAGAATTATAATGTGAAGAACCATGTACGTGCCCCCTTTTTGGGTGTTTACTGTATGGCCTCCTCCTCCCTCCCTCTTTTCCTTTTATGGCCTAGGGCCATGGCCTGCCTGCAGGTCGGGCATAGCCTTGGTTCCCAGGATTGGGTTTATGGGGGCACTTTGGTGCCTTCTGAGAGGCTGGAGGAAATCGAAGGAGCAAGTTCAGGGCTGGAGTCAGTCATCCCATCCCTGGCCCAGTCCAGGGTCTCAGCAGGCATCGTGGTGTAGTTTCCCGGGAAAGAGAGGAGATGCTCGGCAGTGTTTTGTGCCATGCATGGTGCTGCTACTGTTTGGGACCCCTTAGCATAGTGAGAGAGACGCAGCCCGGGGAGTTTGGAGGGTCCATCTCTGGTGGCAGCCCACAGTCTCTTTCCAGTGTGGCACTCCACCAGTCATGAGTGGGGGGTCTGCATGGTGGTGCATAAAACCAAAGCATCTCCAGGATCACCTGGGCTGGAGATATCCTAGGATGCTTAGTGCTCAGTTTGAACCAATGGAAGCGGGGGCGGTTGGCTTAACTGAGCCACATTAGAAGACCAGAGATGCTCTAATAGAAGAGAAGAGAGATCAAGCCCAGTGTTTGGGGAAGCATTTTGTGACAGAGCAGAAGTGCTGCTGCCATTACTGGAGATTGTTATGGCTGGAGTGGGAGCCCTGTAACAAATTGGCCACTATGTCACAAGTTTGAGCCATGGCCCTGTACCACCTGTATAACATTTTGTTGCCTTCTGTATGCTGCCATGTCCTCTCTCCATGGAGTAGCTTTGAGATATGTTTTTTACTTTGGAGCAAATAAATTGAATTGAAAAGGATTCCTCAGTGTGTACTTTGGCCTCACTAAATGAAATTGTACTGTGTGTGTTTGTAACCATTATTGCACCCCTCTCTAGCACTCTGGCCCTGAAGAGGCTGTACTCCCATCACTGGAGAGACCATCTAGCATGAAGACATCACCCAGGTAAATGCTGCTGTCTTATTTTAACTCCAGGATTGTATTTCTGAATAGTGGGATTTCCCTCACCCCAGGAAATTTACCATCATACCCCTACATGTGGGGGCTCATCCAGGATGTAATTCTGGGGGACAGCACATATCTGGACTTTGTTGTGAGAGTTCAGGGTACTTGGAAGCTGTGTGCAGCCTAGGGTTGTGTCGCTATGTGCCTGGGCCCGCCATTCTTGATGCCCACTTCGGGCAAGCACCTGATCCTCGTAGCTGCTATTAAGCCTGAGCTGCCTGCCGACTACAGCGGCGAGACCGGGAGCCTGCCTGCTGCTACCCGCCCACTGCTCTCCAAGCACAGGTAATTGCCGAAGCCAGATCTTCATCCCTCAGCGGCTGTTGCAGCGAAGATCCTGGGTTGTTTTTCCAAATTCCTGGAGCCATCTGACTGCAGTGCCCCCATTGGCTGCTCACCATCTTGGTGAACTCCCTGAGTGGCTAGCTCTAGAATCCAGTGTGGCTGCTTTCCCAGGACTAATTGCTTACCCGTGCACAAATTTTGTAGTCTGTACTGCCTGGCCCTCGCTGCTAGTGTGTGCACATAATTCCAATTATAGCTAAACTGAAAACCAGGATTCCTACTGCTGATTTTTTGTTTGTTTAAGGACTGTTACTAGCCTGTATTAGCTCATTCTGGTAGAAAAAAAAGAGAGTAAAATACTGTTTGTTTGCTTTGTTTTAACCTAGCTAGACCCCTTAATCTTCCCATTCTCTCCTTTGTGTGTCTCTTTATGTGATTTTTTGCCCTGCCCCCACCCCCTCCTCCAAAAGTTCTTAAACACACCTAAACCACTCCCCCTTCTACGCACCTCCTCCCATTGGCCATCTTGCCCTACACAAATTTAAAGCTGCAGAACACCTCCTAGAGTGCGGTCCTGCACCACAGAACTACATTTCTTACAGCCCCTTGCCTCACCACTCTCTCCTCTTCCCCTTCATAAGGCTGACCATGCTAATTCTCTCCTACTACTTCCGCCAAGAACCCTCCAGGGCTCCCGGCTCATCTGCCGCAAGAACCACGGCCACCGGGCAGTCGGCACTCCCGAGGCCGTTGCCCAAGACCACTTGCTCGGACTCCTGACCCAGAGAGGTACGGCACAGCTGCAAACCAATCGGAGTTTGAGCGCCTCCTCCAGGCTTGCTCCGATTGGTCCTTCACCCCTTCTTATCTTTTCTCTGTCTCCTGAGCTAAAAAGGTGCTTTTTTTTTTTACTTATGCTTGCTAATGTATGCCTATTTTGTTAGAATCTGCCTGTAAACTACCTAAAAAAAGCTGTAATACTTGCAAACTACTCTTGCTAGATTGATTAAGTGAAACAGCCCTTTCCTTTGCCTCTGTAACTGCTGCCCAGACTTCAGGGTACCAAGGAAATTGACCCCTTTCATTTGTAAATTAGTTTTGTCACTGGGTAGCTCAACCATTGTCTGGGACCAGTACTAATTGGCTTTGCTTTCTCTTCCCCTTCAACCGAGAACCCTCCAGGGCTCCCAGCTCATCCATTGCAAGAACCACTGCCACCAGGCGGTTGGTGCTTCCAAAGCCGCTGCCTGAGACCACTTTCTCGGACTCCAGACCCAGAAAGGTACAGCAAAGCCGCAAGTTTTGGCCCACCCTCCCATCCCTCCCTGACCATTATCATATAGACCTCCTTGCCCCGCTATCCCGTGCCATTGGCTTTCCTACAAATCTATCCTCCCTGCCTCCCTAGGACACCCACAGACATATAAATTTTGGGCTGCCACTTCAGGTTCAAGTGTCCCATCCTAACTAACCCACTGCAGTCTCCCCTACCACTCATCTAAGATTAGATTTGTGACTTCTTATTACTGTCCCTAGTCACTGTGTCATAGTAAAGTCTCCTTGCTCCCTACAAGTGGTTTCAGTGCCTACATCCCTTTGCTGAACCTGTGGTGTGTAGCCTTAGCTGGTGATACTTCTTGGATCAGGTTTACGACTTCTTGTAACTATCTCTAATCGCTGTGCCAGAGAAACATCTCCTTGCTCCCTTCAAGTGGTATCGGCACCTATATCCCTTTTCAGACCCCGTGGTGCATAGCCTTACCTGGTGATACCTTGACCAGATTAAGCCCTTACAACTGTTTCTCTTTCTGACCCCCAGACTTTAACCATGGAACTTGCAATCTGGCCCTACCTATTTATGACCTTATGCACCCTACCCTTGTTAGGGTACATGCCAGATGGAATTTACCCCAAAGAGGACTCGTATCCCCTACCACAAGAATGTCTACTCATGGAGTCCCTATACAATTTGTGCTATGCCCCCAAATTGTCGTACCCACTTTCAGCTGATTCTCCCTCTCGGACAGCCACCGGCATCTCGTTACCTACCCAAGGAATGTTACCTACTCGGTCCAGTACCTGCATCTACTGGTGTCATACGGCTAGAGTCTTAGCATGTGTATCACTAGAACTAAACAGTACAAAGAATAGGTCCTTGCATTCCTACGCCAATACTTCCACTAGCCAAAGAAGGTTTAGTTCTTCCAAATTACCACTTGTTGTCCTGAGGAAAGTTGTACTCCTCCTCCTCCTTTTGCTATGCTCAGGTAATGTTAAACTTAACCCTGGTCCTATACAAGCAATTCCTTCACCATCTGAAGTCACGAAGTATAAAGGTATCAGCTTTATGCATGTTAATGTGCGTAGCCTCTTAAAGAAACTCACCTCAATATAGGCTTGGGCCATCTACATGGAGCCGGATGTACTTGTCATATCTGAATCCTGGCTTCATCCATCCACACCAGACAAAGAGGTCAATATCCCCAACTATCTGTTATTCAGAGCCAATAGACTAACCAGAGGCGGTGGTGTAGCTATCTATGTTAAGGACAAGTTTACGGTCGCTACCCTCGACACTACATCAATTGCCAATGCCTTTGAATGCCTGTCCTTAAAAAATTGAAATATCTACATCAATGGCCCTCCGTGTCATAGGATGTTATAGACCCCCTTCCTCAGGGTCACAGCTCCTGTCCCACCTATCATCTACTGTGAGTATCGACACAATGGAAACAATTATACTAGGGGACCTTAACTACGACTGGCTGTCAATCACATCTCTTCCACTTAAATCCTTCTGTGACTCTCATGGGCTCACTCTACTTATTAATGAACCTACTCGTATCAATAAGAAAAACCCTACGAAAAGTACACTATTAGATGTACTTCTAGTAAGCAAACCCCATTTCTTCTCCCATGCTGAGATCTTTTCTGCCGATGTTAGTGACCATTGCTTTATTACTGGCATAAGAGCAATCCCTAAACCAACAGCCTCAGCAAAGTTCTCTACCAAAAGATCAAAAACAGAATTTTGATCCGCTTGCATATATCAGTGACCTGAAAGCATCCCTGCTTTGGCAGACCTTTTATTTAGCCAAATCAGTAGAAACAGCATGTGTCATTTTCCACGAAATTGTATCCCGCGCTCTTAACACCCACGCACCATTAGTCAAAACCCGCATAAAGGCTAGAAAGTGCCGTTGGTTTACAGCAGACATCAAGGCAGCACTATTAAAAAGAGGCAAGCTCTGGAAGCAAGCACGCAAATCCCACAAATCTGAAGACTGGCATCTTTTCAGAACAGCCAGAAACCACTGTACAAAGCTAATTCGGGAAACCAAGTCCAAATTCTATCGCTCTGAACTCGACACTGCCTCCAACTGCCCTACCAAGTTCTGGTCCACAATAAAAGAACTTTCTGGTAATACCACAGGAAACACTCTCACTTCAAAAATTGTTTCTGACAATGTAACTATCAACAACAATATAGAGGATAATGTATGGTCCTCTATCAGTAACCGGTCTGTTAACTGTCGAGAGGTTGCCAGGGGGACCGTGTAAACCTCAAGAGTAAGCACAAAGAGAGGTTTACATAGCCATGGCAACCTCGAGACTGTTAACAGTGACCGATGTTAACAGAGGACCATACATTATTTTTTATAGTGGCGGTCCCACTTAAAAAGTAAAACGGCTGCTTACTTTTGAAAAATAGTCACCCGCCCGCCATTCAGTCCTTCCCTGACTGCTGCATTCATCTGTTAGTTCCCCGTGTAAAAATACGCTTTTGTCTCGCGAACCGATCGCTGTTAACCTACTGATGGCGTAGCATCGATAGGTTAACAACTTTTTTACGTCACATCATTAGGTTAACAACCTTAGGAAATGATGATTTCCTAAGGTTAACAGCGTTCTGCCATACATTATAAAGAGATACTACAAGCCTTCAACAATCACTTTGCTACTGTAGGGCTAGCTTTTGATAACTCATCTGCACGCAACCTATGCTCCCAGCTTACCATGCAACCTTCAGAATCTAATCCCTCAGATGCAGTCTTTTCATTCTCTCCTGCCTCACTAAAAGAGGTCGAAGATCTCCTCCTCCTGTTGGACACCAGAAAAAGTGCTGGCTCTGACACCTTCGATCCATACTACCTAAAGATTGCCTATCATGTCTTGGCCGTACCTATTACACATCTATTTAACTTGTCCCTTTCTCAAGGGACCCTCCCCAAACTGTGGAAGACCGAAAATGTTATTCCGTGGTTTAAATCCAGAGACCCCTGTGATCTAAACAACTACAGGCCCATCTCCCTTCTCCCGGTACTATCAAAACTTCTGGAAAAAGTCATGAATGCCCAGCTGAAATCTTTCATAGATGATACTAACCTGCTAAACACAACGCAATCTGGTTTCAGAACTGAACATAGTACAATCATGGCCCTGGCCAAGGTGACAAATGACTGGCAGCGCGAGCTAGAGAACAAAAAATTTGTCTGCTCCGTTTTTCTAGACCTAAGTAAGGCCTTCAACACTGTCGACCACAGACTCTTTCTTTCTTCATTAAAAGCTATTGGTCTAGATTCTACTTCCTTGCATTGGTTCCACAACTACTTTTCTGATAGCTACCAGCAGGTCAAGGCCGAAGGTGAACTCTCACCCTCAAATCTGTTGAAGAGAGGCATCCCACAGGGATCCATCCTGGGGCACTCCTATTTGCCATCTACATCAACTATATAGACTCAGGCATCAATGAGGCGAAAATTCATCTGTTCGCAGATGATACAGTGATCTTCCTAAGCCATACAACTCCTGAAACTGCCTGTAGCGACATGTAAGCTGACTTCAGCATACTTCAGTACCAGCTCCTTAGTAAAAAATTGCTACTTAACACCAAAAAGACAAAGGCAATGCTATTTTCACCTATTATCAATGCAGCCTACCCTGCTCTACCCCCCATCACCACCCTCCTAGAAGAAACCCTGGAATTTGTGCCGAAATTCAAATACCTGGGGGTCTGGCTAGACTTCAAACTCTCCTTTGCAGACCACCTGGAGGATTTGTTAAAAAAACTGAGGCAGAAACTAGGTCTCTTCTTCAGGTAAAACTGCCTACTAACTACAGAGGCCAAGAGACAGCTAGTTCAGTCTACGTTCCTTTCCCTAATTGATTACGCCGACTTTATATACAGCCAATGTGCTACTTCTTACCTCTTACCTTGGTAAATTGGACATACTTTACCACAGAGCCCTGCGCTTCATCACTGGTCTCCCCTTCTCCACCCATCACTGCTCTTTATTTGCGGCTGTAGGTTGGACCTCCCTACACCACAGACGAAATAAAAATGCAGCTCTCTGGACATACAGAGCTATCACTGGCAAACTTCCGCGGTACATTGTTGATTGCCTGACTCTCAATCTGCCTGGAACCTATGCCCTAAGAAGCTATTCACTGATTTCTCTGAAAGTGCCCAAAGCCCAAACGCATTTTGGGAGAGCTGCCATAGGATTCGTTCTACCGTCACTCTGGAATGTGCTACAGAAATTACTGAAACTGAGGACTCCTGTTAGTATTACTGTGTTTAAGTCCTTATACTCAAAATACATTACAGAAGCCTGCAACTGCTTCCAATGATCCTAGCTCTGGAATGTGCTACAGAAATCACTGAAGCTGAGGACTACTGTTAGTCTCACTGTGTTTAAGACCTTGTACTCAAAATACATTACAGAAGCCTGCAACTGCTTCCAATGATCCTAGCTTACTTACACCCCCCTTCCACATCCTCCCTGTTTTTCCCATTCTCCTTCCATCTTGTATCATTGCACAACTTGTCCCTGAGCCACCTATTTATCTATCACCCTAAATCTCACCCTCCCTCACCCACCTATTCCTTGTACGCCCACAGCATCTCATTCCTTCGCTCCTAGTATTATTCCAGTTCCAGACACACCCCCCCCCACTGGCTGCCCACTTCTCCTGACACATGTCTCCCCCTTGATATGCCTGGGTCTTTCTAAGCTGACTATGTATCCCCGTGTGGTCAAATTAAGCCTGTTTTAGCATGGGATTTCTAATGTGCTTTCTAAAGTGGTTCTTGTTAAGAGTCCAGCGTTTTACAGAAAATAGATGGGATGCTCAGACGCTTTATTTTTCTGCCTATAACTCGGGCTCCCCTCTTCTCTATGGTCACTGCCCTCCCGATTGGTACCTGTCATCCTGGTGATGGTCGCAAAATTGTCTTGGTTAAGATTGTTCCTGCTGCTCAGGCTCGAAGCTGTGCTGACCCTAGGAATCCCCAGGTGTCTGGTAGCGGATCCTGGATAGAATGGTCCCTGTGTTTAAGATTCTTGTGAGCCGCTGTCAGTAGCTATTGCATTATGCTACCACTAGAGGGAACCAGAGACTGTTCACTACTTGTTTATGAACGCCTTAGCATAATCTCAGCCAGCTCAGTGATGTTAGTGACTGAGTATGCAGCGCGATGGGAAATTTTCAGGCTGTGTTTCTATTCAGTAAGAGGGATGCCTCAGTATTCTCACTAAGGAGCGCTGCATAAATTCAGACACTTGTTTTGGGGGGGTAGGTTTACTGGAAGCATTTAAAGAGATTTGGATTAAAAATACAGCTAATGTTGGGTTTAAATATTATCCTAGGAGTTTAGATAAGCTGATGATGGGGGTAAAGTACAAACTTCAGTCTTGATAAGCCTGTGGAAGAGGGCTTAAATAGTGGCTTAGGTAATGATTACCTTGTTGTCGTTGTTATTAATCTCTATACATTGTTGGCAATTCCTAGGTAATTGTTATTTCGTGTAGAATACCTTTCTCTTTAAGATGGTTCAAGAACAACAAAGTTTATTATTCGGTATGGTACATTACAGCATATATATGTTTTGGGGAGGTCGGGTGGAAGGGGAGGAGGTGGTAATACAGTGTGGACTGTGGTCATGGTCACTGGTAGATCTGGAGGGGTATGGGTGGAAGGGAGAAAGGGTTTTGGGGTACTTCATTGTTTTGGTGTGGGAGGATTGAGCTTAAGAATAACTGGAACAAGAGGGGAGGATGGGAGGGTGGGAAACACAGCACACATAAGGTCTGGAAAAAGGAAGGTTGGTCCGGTTATAAGGATTTTAGTTATTTTAGAAGTTAGGGATGGTTAAATAATGGCTAGGGACATTAAATTTGTTAGCTGGAATGTCAAGGGAGCTCGTCATAAGTCGAAGCAATACAAGATTTTAAAGCATTTAGATTATGTGAAAGTGGATATAATGTTTATTCAAGAGACACATTTACTTAATAGTGAGGTTAACCACATGAGGAGGTTACAGGTCGGTCAGGTGTTTACCTCAGAAGGCAACACTCAGAGCAGAGGAGTGATGGTGATGATTCATAGGTCAGTTCCATTCAAACCAGTTCAAATACTCCAAGATACTTTTAGGAGATACATTTTTATAAGGGGCAATCTGCACACCCTGGAAATTATGTTGGGGTCGATTTATGGCCCTAATGTTGACACCCCAGGCTTTTTTGTGTAGATAATGGAAGTACTCACACCATTTCTTAATTTGCCCATCATTATAGGTGGGGACTTAAATTTGGTACTGGATCCATCTGCTGATAGGTCTGGGTCTACCAGGAAGGGTCTATCTCCTGCCCAAAGAGCGGTTAGAGAATTGTTGGACCAAATAGGCCTTTGTGATGTGTGGAGGATTCTCCATCCAAATGGCTGGGAATTCACTTTTACTTCCCAGGTGCATTGCACCATGTCCAGGATCGATTATGTCCTGATTTCGAACACTCTCCTATCAGGAGTACTGGATGCGAGTATAGTTGCTGGGTCACCTTCCGGTCATTCAGTTGTTACTGGCTTAATTTCCTTTCATTCTCTTCCTAAACTAGGGGGCAGATGGAAAATTAATAATCAGTTGTTAAAAGATCCGAAGGTGGTTGAGTTTATTTCTTCTCAGATAACGGAATTTATCTCTCTCAATCATAACTCCACCAGCCAACCTGATATGGAGTGGGGTGCACTTAAGGCTTATTTAAGAGGGACCCTTATAGGGTTGGCTTCCCAGAGAAAGCAAGAGAGACAGAAACGGATTTCCGAATTACTTGCTCAGATTAGAGAAAAGGAGATTGGTCTCTCTTCCTTCTCATCAGAAGAGTATAGGCAGGAGTTAACTCAGTTGCGGGATTCATATCTTAGTATGTTAGGTGAACAGGCTGAGTGGGCTATCATTAAAACAGGGGCTGTGTATTCCGATCAAGGTGAGAAAGCTGGCCACATGTTGGCTAGGTGAGTAAAGCAACTGGATTCCGCCAGACTAGTGGCGGCTATCCACTCATCAGAGGATGGCTCCATTAAAACATCTCCCAAGGATATCGTGGGTGAATTTAGAAAATACTTTAAGGAACTATATGGAACCATGAGTGATCCACCTTCAGAGGAGAAGATGCAGCATTATTTAGGAGGGTTGAACTTGCCTTCTCTGGTGGAGTATCACCAGACTAGGCTGATTGCGCCAATTGCACAGGGTGAAATTGAACGGGTTATTATGTCCCTCCCTTCCGATAAAACACCAAGCCCAGATGGATTCTCTGCTAATTTTTATAAAGTTTTTTCTAAAGAACTAATCCCTTCATTGTTGAGATTGTTTCAGTGTGTTTTAAGTGGGTCTGCTACAGATGTTTCATTGTTCGAGGCTTTAATAGTACTTTTGCCCAAACCAGATAAACCCCTTGACTCTGTGTCAAGTTATAGACCCATTTCACTTCTCAATCATGACATTAAAATTCTTATGAAATTACTGGCAGATCATGTCAGTGAAGTTCTTCCTGAATTAATTGGGGTTGAACAGGTGGGATTTATAAGGGGGAGGTCTTCAGTGGACCATTTGCGGACTCTGGCACATGTCTTCTCAGCCTCCAGGGAGGCTGATCATCCGATGGCATTGGTGTCACTGGACACCGAGAAGGCTTTTGATAGGATCCACTGGAAATATCTTTTTACGGTGATGGAGTCATTTGGTTTCCCCCAGGAATTCTGCTCTTGGGTTGGCTCTATTTATAAATTTCCCTCTGCAAGAATTGCCTGTAACAGTATCATCTCAGATCCCTTTAAATTGTTTGTAGGCACCAGGCAAGGTTGTCCACTGTCCCCGCTCCTTTTTAATTAATATCTAGAACCCCTTATCAGGCGGATTATGCAAGCACATGAGGTTCAGGGTATTCAGGTATGGGGGCATACTACTAAATCACTAGCGAATGCTGATGACTTATTGCTTCAAATTTCCTATCCGTTCTCTTCCATTCCTGCCCTATTAGATATTATTCAGGGATTCAGTGAAGTTGCCAATTATAAGCTCAATATTGGGAAAACCTTGGTATTTCCCTTGAATCACAAAACTTTTAAATATGAGATCACCCCTTACGGGTTAGCTTGGAGCGCAGACGCAATAAAACATTTAGGGCTCATTTTAACGAGATCCCCTGCTCGTACGTTACAATTAAATTTAGACTCCTTATTGCATGGGATTGAAGCAGATCTCAAAAGATGGGCCTTGCTTCCATTATCAATGTGGGGGAAAATCAATTTAATTAAAATGAACATATTTCCCCGCTTGTTCTACCCTATAAATATGTTAAATGCTTGGCTCCCTTTAAAATGGTTTAGGAAAGTCCATGGTATATTTGCTGGTTTCATTTGGAATTATAAGAAACCCAGACTGGCTTACCATAAACTAGCTGCTCCCAAATCGATTGGGGGCCTGAGATTGCCTCATATAGGGCTGTATTACTGGGCCAGTCATGCCAACAAGTATCTTAGGTGGTTAACACTGATTGATTCCCAGGAACACAGTACTTATGTCCCCTTTTGGTTAAAGGTAGAGATATCTCATATACTAGAGCTAGGCTTAGCTCCTAGGGCCCTGATGTATTGTACTCCAAACTCTTTACCCACGTCTTTTCGGAATTTCCCCATTGAGATATCCATCAGAGTTCATTCGCAGCTATGCACCTTTTTAAAATACAGTCATAATAAGGATCCATCGCAGCCATTAAAGAGTAATCTCAACTTTCAACTAAATGGTAGACCCATTAGGGGTAGCTGGCTTCCACAGTTAGAGGAAGGCCTAGTTAAGGATTTAATCTCTGCAGAAGGGCGATGGTTAACATCAGCTGATATTTTGAATACATTTCAAATTCTACAAGCTGGCATATTTCAAGTTTTTCAACTTCAGCATTTGTTGGTTAAAAACATAGGCACAATTTCCCCTATTGCTCCAGCTCCAGATTTCTATTTAGAGATAGGGCCATTAGCAGGAAAGGCTCATGCTGTTTCCTGTATATGTAGGGTGTTTTTTAGCTGGGTACATTCTCTAAATCTAGCACCAGTGAATTACTGGTCTTCATATTTGCCAGATAATGAGCCGGACTGGGTGTGTATCTGGCGTACATGCCATAAATTCCTGTCGCAAGACAGGCTTAGACTAATGCAATTCAAATTATTGCATAATATGTATTACTCCCCCTTAAAGCTGGCTAAATTAGGTATGGTGTCCTCCTCTACTTGCTACAGATGCCAGCAGGGTAGTGGAGATCTGCTTCACATTTTTTGGAATTGTTCCAAAGTGGCTTCACTCTGGTCTAGGATTAGGTGGGGTTGCTCATGCTCAGTTCAGAATCTAGAACATAATGTAACGGGCAGGGCGAACATTGAGGGAGATACCAAAACTGCTACATGATCAAGCCAAACAGCTTTTCCTCAGGACCTTGGCTTCATTGGTGCAAAAAGTAGATCCTGCTGTTTAATGCAGACCTCAAGCAAACCAGAGGAGGAGGAGGAGGAGGAGCCAGCACTGTGTATTGCTATCTAGAGCTGGCATTCTTTGCCTGTCTGTTAAAATGTAATTTTTATGGCTGTGGGCAGAGCCTACAGCCATATCGCTTTAGCTTGAAAAGGGGTTTCTGTAGAACACATATTTTAGTAGTTTCCAGTGTATCCTTCCATAACACTGCAAATCTCTGTGGCAGTTAAAAAATACTCCCTTTTTTATTTTTAGAATGCTGGACACAGAACTCCAAGCTGCTTTTCTCAGAGAGCAAATGTGCACACTTTCCAAACAAATCTAATTATCTTTAAAACTGTTCAATGTGCACAGAAACAACCAGTGTGAAAGTTGTTCAGGGCAAAAGGACCTTTCACATGAGGGTAGTCACTAATGTGAATTCTTTATATTTTGTAAAATATGGCCTTCCAAACAACCTCATTTTTCTCTCTCTCTGAGTGAGCACAGTAGAAGTCATGCCAAACAAATGTAAATATCTTGGAATGTATACATGTTACCAATATACAACCAACATGAAAGTTGTTCAGGACAAAATTACCTTTCAAATGAGGGTAGTCACTAATCTGGATTCATTAGATTGTTTTAACCCTTAGGCTGCTGCCAGAATTAGAATGCATAGTAATTCTGGACTGATATATCAGTCCACGGCATAGCAAGAGTTATATATAGCCATCCAAAAGGTGAAAATTGTAAAGAAAAATGAAAATGCGGTAATCAGATGGCCATAGTTTAAAAAATATATTTAGTGTAGCTTAATGAATAGGCTCATTGGAAAGGTATTTTTGTCCTTAACTTTCATGCTGATGGTTTATGTGTAACATGTATACATTTAGAGATAGTTACATTTGATGGGCATAACTCCTATGAAAAATGAAAATTGATGCAGTCAGATGGCCATAGTTTAAAATATATAACTAGTGCAGACTTATTGAACAGGCTCATTTGAAAGGTATTTTTCTCCTGAACAATTTTCATGCTGTTTTTTATCTGTAACATGTAAACCTTTAGAGGTATTTACATTTGTTTAGCATAACTCCTACTGCACTTCTAAACAGCCAAATCACTATGCCAGTTAAATGAAATTATAATCCAGACCACCTTGTTCATCTCTTGTCATGCCTAATTTAAAGTGAACATGAATTGATTACTTATGTGGAGCTGTTTGAAATGTCTCTGTTTTCATAAATTACATTTATACCTTTAAAAGATCCCTGTGCCTGAATAAAAGTTGAAGTAGTCAGTTGTGTTGTGTATTGTTTTCTTTGTATGGACAACATTCTGTGCAGCTCCTTTCATAGATCCAAGAATTTGGAGTTTGGACTATGTCACTTCATGGTTTCACAACCATGGACACTGTACTGATAAGTTCCTGCTAACATTTCTGAAACCATGCAGCCACAGAAAAACTTGTTGCCATATTGGTCCTTGTAACATAAGATACACAGAAACAGATGATTTGATACCTTTTATTGGACCAACAGAGTTGTTATAAAAGAACACAGGTGCTTTTAGCTTTTGAATCACACAGAATCCTTTATCTGAAAACACTGGCAGTTGTTTTAGAAGAACATACTTTCTCAAAACCCAGATCATACAAAAAAAAAAATCAGATGAAAAGTTGTTAAGGATTCCATTGGTTAAAACTGCATTCAAAACAATAAGATACCCCTATAAAGACAGCAAAAGTTCCATTAAAAGAAAGCTATCCCAAGGTCAAATGACACTGACTTGAAAGTTCACTCCCTGAGAAAAGCTATAAACCAACTGAAGCTTCATTTTAAAACCCTCTGTGTGTGTCTGTGCTAGTTTCAGTAATTGACAATGATTAAAAACCACAAGGAAAAATAAGCTTAAAGAGCAGTTGACAACTTCAGAACTTTAACAAAACAAAATATTTAGATAAAGTTCAGCTTGTATTTCACATTAGTTCTTTATTCCTCCTCTCCATTATTTATTCCTGAGGTCAATTGCATTAAACAAGATTTTTGCTCCTGAAGAGTTCATCTATTTCTGTTGCTGTCTCCCTACCTGAGGTCAAAATGCACTGCTTGTAACATCACAGTTACTCTCATGGAAACAGTCTGTCATGTCACAACAGAGCATTATGATGAAGTAGGGAGTAAGCTATAGACGCAGATTAACTTTAAAGTAACTGTAAGGGATAAAAAGTATGTATTCATACACTTTTCCTCAGTAATAAATATTAGGGAGGAGAAATCTAGAATATATATGGAATACAAGCAGAATTTTACCTATTTATTATGTCTTTCAAAGTTTTCTTTCAGTCATCAGTAGCTTTTTCAGCAATACATAGTAAATAATGTTAAAAATCTTATATATATATGACAATATCTATGTGTTAAGTAAAACATAGGTTAGAAGACAACCTGCTCTAGTGAAAATTAAGCATTCGCCAGCTGTTTCACACAGTGGTGTCAATAAAATTTTACCCAGTGTACTGTTCAGATACATTTTTCTTAAACTCTATGCACAATGAGTTCATATTACTCATGAATAGTCAAACTTATACCATCTTAAACATGATATATCTGCAATTCCATAACGAGTGACTAGTGTACACTATGTGTATCTCCAAAACCCAGACTTAACACAGACCCCCTTGTAACTGAGATACGGTTATCCTAATACATCCATGTAGCACTATCAACATGTGCCCACATGTACCTAATCTGCCGCTGTATCAAATAACAGTTCTATAAACTTAAAACCAAAACAAAACACCACTGACAGCTTCAATTTTTATTCAGGCACAGTTAAATAAGAGATCCTTTAGCACTAAAAATACAATTTATGAAACTAGAGACATTTCAAACACCTGCACATAAGTAACCAATTCCTGTCCCCTTTAACTCATTCAGACGTATGTTTAGAATGCTGGAGACAAAACTCCAAACTGCTTTTTGTTGAGAATCTTCCTAAGGCACTCTGCAGAATTCTTAGTAAATGTGCACATATTCCAAACAAATCTAAATATCTTTAAAACTATTGCAGGTGCTCAAAAACAACCAGTCTGAAAGTTGTTCAGGACAGAACAACCTTTCAAATAAGGGTAGTCACTAATCTAAATTCCTTATATTTTGTAAAATATGGTCATCTTATTACCTGGAGTTCCATTTTTGTTTTTACAAAATTCACATTTCTGATGGCAATTAAAAAAAACTATAAAGAATTTAGATTAGAGACTACCTTCATTTGAAAAACCTTTTTGTCCTGAACACAAAAATATAAAATTATGCACTTGGGACACAGAAATCCAGGGTGCAGGGAACAAAATGGGTGGAGTGGTATTGACAACATTAAGAAAGCACACATTCAAAAATAACTTGTACATACAGTTGATTATTGTTTAACAATATTAAACATCCATGGCTGCCACTGTACATCTGATGCAAACCCATAATCACATCCCTCACTTGAACTGAAAAGGGATGAGGGTGGAGGCTATAACTGACTCCTTGTTTTTGTGGTAAAGGGGTCAGGTTTTCTTTACAGCAAAAACAAGGAATGGGGTCATTTCTAAAATGTGCAGTCAAGCATGTGGACAACTTTTTTTTCAGAGCATACCACCACCGGCAGCTACCACATCAAAACTGCTACTACCCCCATCTAATACAATCAGGGGAAAACCAGAAGTAGTCTACCAACACTGAGATCAGTATGGTTAAGGCACATTTACCAGAAATTACTGCTTAGAAAAGAATGGGAAAGTGACTGTGATGATGAGCAAATCCAAGATCAGATCTCTAGTTTGTTAATAGTCTCCTCCTGAGTCTGATTTTTACAGCTATGTGGGACAAGCTCCACAGATGTTATGCCATCATCAAATTTGAATAAGACCAGTGTGGAAGCATGTAACTGGACCGCTGTCTGATGTTCTGCCACGGTGCTCCAGCATAGTTTCCAGTGTTTCTGTTTATACAGCCATTCCCTTCTGCAGGCCACATAAACATACCCACTTCCTGGCACACTACTTTTCCTTTCCACAACTGTGGAAGTGGCAGCCGCCATGTGCAACATGGTGGTGCTGACTTAAAGTGCGCATGTATGAGTATCATGCATAAGTATGTAACCCCACACCACCTAGAACTACTGCCAACTACATGGCAAACAATTTTCTTTTGGTAGAACTACACTCATGGTACCACCGCTAGCATTGGAGTGTTTACCAGGCTCAATATCTAGAGGATGGGGGGTGAGGGTACATACTAAAATGAACCTTTTTATTTACAACCAGGTCTAGGGGAAAGGATGCTAGGCATATGCTAGACCTAACTGCTGAGGGGCCCCAATAACGTTCACATTAGAAGCAGCAAGTGGAATGTCCAAAGCAATAACTGGGATTTTGCAGTATGGCTTTATTTACAGATGTAACTTAAAGCAAGGGTGGTCCCCCAAAAGTTTATCATTGCAATACAGGCACACTTTCTTTTGCAGGACACTTTGCTAGGCAGTACTGTTTTCCACAAAAAAATCTGTAGCTCTCTCTTCCAAAGTGTATGTTTGTGGGATGTGTCACACATTTTAAACATTTTCCACACATTTCTATTTCCAAAGTGTATACCTGTGAGATGTGAAACACACTTTAAAATTCTCCTGGTGCATGGTCTTTTCCCAGGGAACAGTGGTGCCCATCCAAGAACCACTTAACCCTGCCTGAAACTCCAGATGGTGTTCCTCCCACCTTTTGCCCCAAACAGCCTCTGCCATTCCTTCAGGGTTATACCATATGAGTCTCCAATCTCCAATGAATTGCTAAAAACTCCCAACTTTAACTTTAAATTCAGCACAATTGTGGTGAAAGAGGTCCTGACCGGTGTGATCTAGCCTTACCTAGGGCACACACACCTCGGATAACTCCCTCAGAGAACAGTCTCAAATTCTGTACTCACAGATTAGTTGTTTCTTTCTCCCAGTCATGGAAAGAACAACAAGGAATCTTTATTTCTCTGAAAGTTCTCAGGTTCAACTCATTTTTCTTCCTTAAGGTAGCTAGGAACTTCAGGGGATTGCCCCTTGGATCCACAAGAATTGCATTTCCTCTCACTCCCCCTGGAGTGAAGCTAAAAAGTCCTGCAGGCAAACTGAAGATTTACCAAACTAGAGTGAGAAATACCAGGGCTCCCTTTGACAGAGCCCCAATGGTGGCAGACCTCCTGCCACTCTGACTGCCACACTTGAGCTTACTGCTGAACATTCTAAGCTCCCTGAGAGCAGCTGACTCTAAAATGCTTATGCTGCTGTGAGAGTTCTAAATGACATAATCATCCTTCTCTCAGGCTAGCTGAGTAAACAATGTCATTATGTAGAAATCCCCTAATGAGCTCCCCACCAGCTGCCATTTCCTACCTTCCTAAGGCTAGTACTAATGGGATTCTAGTAACCTGAGGGGACTGGGTTGTTACACATAGTTATGTCAGCACCACCATGTTGCACAAGGCTGACTCCAAGGCAAAGTGCACATGTGCGAGTATCAGGCATGTGCAGTATTGTAATCACTGCAGTATTACGTCTGACTCTGGTGCAGTGAGAGCACCGCATATTCTTTTCACTGCTCTCTTGCTGCTCCTAACAGCTCTCCACAGCCTTATTGGCTCTGATCAAAGTTTGTTAAGAGTAGGAGGTGGTGAGGGTTGTTGCTGGCTGAAGCAGGCATTGTCTGTATTGTAATGACATCTCATTGTGGTGGTGGTGGAGGAGGCATGCAATCAATTACACAAAAGAAAACAGAAGCACAACAGTCTGGGAGGGGGAACAGTAACAAGAATGAAAATAACAGAAAATCTTGAAACATTCTATAAAGGATTACACTGAGGGTGGGGAAAGGAGGAAAACCAAAAATCATATTTTTTTCCTTCATCAACATCTTCCAGGGAGCAGCCCTCACAGTCATCCAGACTGGAGTTGTAACCAGATGGGATTTTGTGCTGTACTAATGAGTAATCAACCTCGGTGGTAGAGGTACTAGTAGACAATTTCCTCTTTCCAGTTCCCACAAAACCTTGCTCTTGAAGATCCACTGTCATGATGTGGTAGAAACATGAAAGTCATTGTTTAGTGCGGAATGTGGGCCTGATTCATTTTGATGAATGTTGGAATTTCAACATGTTTGGGTGACAGCTTACTGCGCCTGTCACATGCAATGGCACCAGCAGAACTGAACACACGTTCAACACTGACATTCAATGGTGGTCAGCTAAGGTATTTTATCACAGACGAGGTCAGTGCTGGCCATTCAGTGACCTTGCTTGCCTAGTACAACAAGGTTTGTCAGCAATGGCAAGGTGGTTTTGGTCTGACAAATAGCAGTCGACCATGCATTGTGCAGCTCACAGTTCTGCTGCCTCAGCGGGCTCCTCCTCCTCCTGTTCTTCCATGGCAGCAACTCCAACCTCACTTAACACACCTCAAATGGGATTGGTCATTTTTTGTTTTGGGCTGCATGTTTTCTACTCTTACCATGTGATATCACTGATGTGGTGGTGGTGGTAGCAACAACATCCGGTGCCCTAGATACATGAGTCTTCAGCATCTGTTTCCCAATACAACCTTCTGACAAGAAGCTCGGTCAAGTTTTGTATCTTCTGATGACCACTTTCTATTACTGACTCCAGCTCATGCTTATAGAGTGGGTCAAGCATGGTTGCAATGCCCAAGTCCTCAGACTGCAGAATTCCACATATATGTGTGCTGGAGTCCAACACATGGAGTATGTGCTACATCAAGGCACAACTCACACTGTTACCACCTGCCTCCAGCAATTGCTACACATTAAGCAGTCTTCGCCTCAGTACATGTAGCAAGGAAATGGACTGACTGATACAAGCAGTGTCCCCACTCACTGCCTGTGCTGCATGTTCAAAAGGCCGTAGAATCATCATCAGTCCATCCATTAGCTGCCACTGCTCTGTAGTCAGAGACATGGACACTCCAGCACTGTCACCATTTGTATAAAGTGGCAAATAGTCTGATACAGCTTTGTACTACTCATACAACTGCCCAATTATGTACAGTGTGAAGTTCCATCTGATGACCACATCCCACTTCATACGGTGCTGAGGCAGAGGTTTTTTTATCTGAAGCTGGCAGAGCTGGTCACGGGCCTTCCTGGAACAGACAAATTGAGCACAGATGCAGTGGGCTATGGCCAAAATGTCCTTCACATCAGGATGGCTCAGAAAATGCTGGACAATGAGATTAAGTCAATGTGCCAGGCATGGCACTTTGAACCCCCCATTACTTATACATTAGACCACACTGGAGCAGTTATCGCTCACAATTAATCCAAATTTCATGGAGTGTGGAGTGTGGTTGAAGCTACTCACCAATCTCATCAAGGAGCACTTCAAGTGTTTTCTTGCCCGTGTGGGATCCAGATATGCTTTTCATTGTAAGCATCATGTGGTGCCAAATATCTGTAATGTTGCTACCACCACAGTTTGACTTACTGCACTGTCTCACACCATGCCCAGAGTCAGATAGAAAACAGGAAGTTGTTGTCCCTCTGTCCAGACAGTTGGTAAGACCACATCTGGAGTGCTGTGTACAGTTCTGGAGACCCTATCTCTGCAAAGACATAGACAGGGTGGAGGCTGTCCATAGGAGGGCAACCAAAATGGTGCAGGGTCTGCACCAGAAGACATATGAAGAAAGACTAAAGGAGCTTAAGATGTAGAGTCTCGAGGAAAGGAGGAAGGGGGGGACATGATTGAAACTTTCAAATACCTCAAGGGAATCAACGAAGTCCAAGAGGGTAGCATCTTTCAGAAAAAGAGATGTGCAAGAACAAGAGGGCACAATTTGAAGAGGTGATATGAGGAAGTATTTCTTCACAGAGAGGGTTGTAGATGCATGGAGCAGCCTTCTTGAGGAGGTCGTAGAATCAAAAACAGTGGAGCAATTAAAGAATGCACGGGACAGACATAAGGCAATTCTAGTGGGGGGGTAGGAGGAAGTAGGCTGTTGGTTAACTTAGATCTGCAGCTTATCCATTAGGTAGGGAAATGGGCAGACTAGGTGGGCCAAGCGGTCCTTATTTGCCATCAGATTCTATGTTTCTATGTTTCTAAATACCACCCCAGGTACCTGTGCCCAATGTGCTGTAATGCACATGTAGGAGCTACCAGTTGTTCTCCTACTGGTCCACATATCCATACTCCAATGGATGGATGGTGATGATGAAAACTTCAGGGCATGGGCCACCTCCTCTTTTACTGTCCCATGCAGTTCAGGAACAGCACATTTGGCAAAGTATGTTCTTGATGGTACATTCCATTTTGGACAGGCATGGGCAGCTAACCTCGGAAAGCCATTATTCTCAACAAAAGAGAATGGCAGCAGATCTATTGCAAGCATTTCCGCAGCAGCTGCACTAAGTTCATGTGCGGTATCATGATTCATAGGGTAATTGCTGTGACACTCAAACATAATCTGAAGCATTGGCTGTACTTTTTTTTGGGGGGGGGGAGTTGATTTGCAGATAGATGGCCTTGTTGTGGCGGCCCAGTTGGGGTAGTCTTTGACTCAATCAACTATTGTGGTGCTGATCGAGTGACACCACTCATTTTAGGGGTTCTCTGCATTGGTGTTACTATGGTCTTGAGGATACTACTCAGCCCATCACTGCTGCTATGCCCACTACTAATCACCAGCCCCACATCCTCCTCCTCCTCCTGTGCTATGTACTCCCCCTCCTTGGCCCCTCCTAATGATGTGGATGAGGGACAAGGACCCCCTGCACTGCCTTCCTTCTGGTGTTTAAGCCAGCAGAGAAGGTATCTGTTCTTTTGCTGTGTGTGTGCTGCTCGCTGGTGCCTAGGTGACTGCCCTTCTTTCCCCTTCTGATCTGTGCTTGACAGAGCTGACATATAGCCACCATTTCATCAGCTGGGTCCAGTACATAGAAGTCCCAAACTAGGGGTTTCAAATGCCTTTTTTTGTCATGCTGCCTGGTCTGGGATAGCAGTGGGGAAGTGACCGGGGAAGCGGGGATAATGTTTTTTGAGATAGTCTCATGACATCAACAGTATTACAAGGGGGAGCTTGGGGGGAGCTTTGGTCACTAAATCAATACTGCACACAACACCCCCTGCACTGTCACCATTGTCCTGCTTCTTCTTTTCTGGCTTCCATATGGGATCCAGCACATCATCATCATCACCATCACCGTCACCCTTATGACAGCCACTGATGTCCTCCTGGTCCTCAACCTCCTGAATCTCAATGTCAGCAGGCTCTGTGGCCATCTTGTCATCAGCAGCACGAGGGGTCTGACCTGTATTTTACAGCTTTCCAGCTTTGCCCTCAACCACTGACTCCACAGTATCAGGATGAACAACACCACCACCACAAGCAGCAACAGAGACGGCAACATGCTCCTCCTTCTGTTCCTAGACCACTATTACTGGTCTGCTGGTGCTGCTGCTTCCACCCTTGCCACCTCCCACTATGTCACCCACCACCATGGCTGTCACAGAGGCTGCAGAGAAAATTTTTGCTGCAGGAAAGCCAGTGCAACCTACAGCAGTAGCCACAGACATGGCCAGATATTTCCAGATATTTCATGAAATTTCTAAAGAGTTTCTCTCTCCTGCCCCTACTGTGTAAATGGAGAAAGCAGAAGATTTCTCTATAAATATCACAGAAATTTCAGTAAATATTTGGCCATGTCTTTAGCTTTGACTGTAGTCCTGTGTTACTAGTACTAGCCATAGTCCCGGAGTCCATAGGATTTGGTGCTGCCACTGCCAGTTCTGAAGGCATTGCTTTCTTAACAGTTTCCTTAGCACCACTTTTGCTCTGAGATTTTGAACTCTTTCCTGCCTCACTCACACCTCTCCCTTTATTGATTCTCTTCCTAGGCATTCTTCTTCTTCTCTGATGTTTTGCAACCAGAAAAAGTTACAGAAATTACAGCAATAGGTCACATGGTAAGAGGGGTACTTTGTATAAAACTTTTTTTTGCCTATTTTTAACAGAACAGGGAGTATAACAACTTGGCGGCTAGGCTAGGAGGGTTATTTCATGAAGGTTTATAAAGGTTTCTTTTGTACAAAGAGTAGTACTACAACACAGTGTGGGATACCAGGGGTATTTGCTAATCCCTCATCTCAGTCACCCTTGATTCCTGTTAATTAGAACTACTAGATCAATACTAATTTTTGGTACTATTAGGCAGATAGGGCACCAACTCATATTGTATTTTGGTCCTAGCTATGTGCCTACAATGTTATAGTCTATTGTAAACTGTTTTTTCATCACTTGCTGTGAATAGAGGGCCAACTCTCCCACCCATGTATAACATCTTGCAACACAGGGAGCACAGGGTCCTCAGGCACTATGTCTCTACACTTATGGGTGGCTTGGAGCACAGGGTCCAGAGGGCCTGTTCACTCAAATATGCATCCATTATTCAAAACTGAGAGCATAGGGCCCTCCTGTGCTATGCCTCTATACTAATGGGTGGGTGAGAGTGCAAGGCCCAGAGGGCCTGTGCTCCCATCTATGGATACCATATGAGTAATATTTCACTTTCTCAAAAAGAAGGGAAATTCATTGCAAAAAAACTCCATTAATGCTATTCTGTACAATCTCAGCTTCCTTACAAATGGAATGAGGTGAGAGTTAGGGCCAACAACTCCAAGGCACACACTGACACCTGTTGGTCTGGTGGGGTGGGGGAGTAGGGTCTGTAACCCTAACATCCAATATCCAGATTTTTATTGGTGTGGAATTAACCCTAACTGATGCATTAACAGACTTTTTCTGCAATGTGTTTATATATGTATATATATATATATATATACATATATATATATATATATATATATATATATATATATATATATAGTGGTATAGTATGCCACTATAGTTAGGGTTGAGTACCCAATTTAAGGTTAAATCTCAAATGTTGCACCTTAATAACTTTGACACCGTGCAACGGATTTGCTTGACATTTTGCATGTGTGGTCTGGTACCATAGATCTCTGGATCTGCCAAGTTGTGTTATGGTTGGATGTACAGTTACGGAGTTACAGTGTGCCAGAAAACACATAAATTACAGATTTGTGTGTGTTTCTTTGCTCGCACCTACAGCCCGCACGATTTGTTTGATCATTCCAAAAATTTCAGGAAACATGCAGCCGGGTTCCCCGATGTGCCTTTCAAAGATTTCGTGAAAATATATTAAACAATTCAAAAGTTATATTAAAAAAACTGAATCCCATTATAGTCTATGGGAAAAGTTAACAAACTAAGAAAGTGACGCAAATGCAGTTTTTACTGTTGCAAATTACCTTTTTACTTTCGGGATTCAGCCATTTTTTTTTTCAGTTTGTTGTCAGAAAAATGCTTGCCATTTAAATTTGGGATCCTGTAGGGACACAATTCTTGTTGTGTTCACCTAGTCGAGTCCTGAGGATGCTAGCCATGTCTTTTGTGGGGGGTCAAACACCCCAGAAATATGTTTTTAAAATTATTGTAAAAAGTAGTGTCACAAAATACTTTAGCAAATGCGACACTTTTGTGATTTTTTTTGTGACAGTGTCGTGATTTGCGACAGTTCTTTGAGAAACTGTGATCAAAACAACAGGAAATATTTGCCACCCTGTTGCAAAATAACAGTTTGGTCTTTTGGGCTGAAATTTGCAGGGAGGAAAGCCAACATCATACAGATGTGCCTTTTGGTGGTTTGGTGCCAAAATATAACAGGGCTGCAAAGTTATAGTACTCCAACTTTAACAATTTTTCCCATAAGATAACATTACGGCATCCACTGCACCTTTTGGGTCCCGTATCTCAAAACGGTTCGAGATACGGACTTTTCGTCACAAAAATTCTTAGTCCCCCACTGGGGGCCTAAGCACAAAACTAGCCTGAAAAGTCGTAAATAATAAGAGATTTAAAAAAAAATTTTCTACATCGTACGGTTCCTGAGATATAAGCAATTTAGTATTCCAAGTGCTCATTTTCCTGTCCGAGGGCCACTATTATGCCCACATTCTTTGTATTCACAGTGCTTCTGGATGCACCTTTTCGAACACAAAGCGTGTGCATTTGCATTATTGTTACCGTTAATGTTTGCTTTTACGTTTCTGCTTGCGTTTCCATTACTGTTTGCATTACCATTTCCATTTGCGTTACCATTTGCGTTTGTACTTGTGTTTGCATTACCATTTGCATTACTGTTTCTTTTTGCATCACCATTGGCATTACCATTTGCATTACAGTTTGCGTTTCTGTTACCATTTTTGTTAGCATTTCCATTTGCGTCACTGTGTGCATTACCGTTTGCATTTGCATTTCCATTTGCATTACTGTTACCGTTTGCGTTTTCATTACCATTTGCATTATCATTTCCATTTGCATTTCTGTTACTCTTTACGTTGGCACTTGCATTTCCATTGTCGCCTGCATTACTGTTTCTTTGTGTGTCACTGTTGCCTTTACTGGTTTGCATTTCCATTTGTGTTACCATTACCGTTTGCATTTCCGTTACCATTGACGTTAACATTTGTGTTTGCATTTACATTTGCGCTTGCATTTCCATTACCATTTGCATTATCATTTCCATTTGCGTCACTGTGCATGTTACCATTTGCATTTGTATTTGTGCTTCCATTTGTGTTTCTGTTTGCATTACTGTTGCTGTTTGCATTTTTCCTTCCTGTTTGCATAATCATCTGTGTTTCATTTCACATTTGCACTTGCATTTCCTTTACCATTTGCATTACCGTTTCCATTTGCTTTTGTGCTTGTGTTTGCATTGCCATTTGCATTACTGTTTCCTTTTGCTTCACCATTGGTGTTACCATTTCTACTTGTGTTTGCATTACCGTTACTGTTTGCGTTTTTGTTACCATTTGTGTTACCATTTGCATGAGCGTCTCCGTTACTGTTACTGTTCTCGTTACTGTTATCATTTATGTTTGTGTTACCATTACCATTTGTGTTTCCAATACCATTTTCATTAGCATTTCTGTTTGCGTTACCATGTGCATTACCATTTGTGTTTGCATTTTTGCTTGCATTTGCATTTCCATTTGCTTTACTGTTTCCTTTGGCATCACATTTGCCATTACCGTTACCGTTTGCATTTTCATTTGCATTACCATTACCATTTGCATTTCTGCTACTGTTAGTGTTTGATTTGCACTTCTGTTTCCATTGTCGCTTGCACTATTGTTTCTTTGAGCTTCGCCGTTGCCGTTACCATTGCCACTTGCATTTGTGTTTGTGTTTGCATTTCCGTTTGTGTTACTATTACCTTTTGCATTTCTATTACCATTTGTTTTACCATTAGTATTTGTATTTACATTTGCACTTACAGTTCCTTTACCATTTGCGTTATCATTTCTGTTTGTGTCACCGTGTGCGTTACCGTTTGCATTTGTGCTTACGTTTGCATTACCTTTAACCTTGCTGTTTCCTTTTGCGTCACCGTTGGCATTACCATTTGCGTTTGTGTTACTGATACCATTTGCATTTCAGGTACCGTTTTCATTAGCATTTTCATTTGCGTCGCTGTGTGCATTACTGTTTGCATTTGTATTTGCACTTGCATTTGCGTTTCCATTTGCATTACCGTTACTGTTTGCATTTTTGTTGCCATTTGCATTACTATCTGTGTTTGGTTTCACATTTGCATTTGCGTTACCATTTCCATTTGCTTTTGCGCTTGTGTTTGTGTTACCATTTGCGTTACTGTTTCCTTTTACGCTACTGTTTCCTTTCGTATCACCATTGGCGTTACTGTTTCCGCTTGTGTTTGTGTTATCATTACTGTTTGTGTTACCATTTGTGTGTGTGCATCCATTACTGTTACTGTTCTCGTTACTGTTACCATTACCATTAGCATTGGTGTTACTGTTAGCATTAGCATTAACATTCCCATAAGGATTACTATTACCATTGCTGTTACCATTACTGTTAGCGTTACTGTTACTGTTAGGGTTATTACGCACAAATGGGAAGTGTGATGGGGCCCCACACTCCCACCACCACATGCCATTCACTATTTATAGTGCACATTCTCAAAAAGAAGGGAAATTCTTGGCAAAAAAACTCCATTTAATGCACCAGTTAGGGTTGTCCCACAGCAACAAAAGTGAGGAAATTCGGTGTTAGGGTTGCCACCCCTTGCACCTCATGTCGACCCTGCCCCCACCAACAGACATCAGGATGTACGCTGGGGTCATCAGGCCTAATTCTTACCCCATTCTCCTATACTGCACCACCTCAGCTTATTTACACATGGAATGGGGTGAGGGTTAGGGCTGAGTGACATGCCCAGATGCCTGATGGTGGGGGTGAGAGTGTGAGTGCAGGGGATGACTTAACCAAATTCCTGCTTTTTCACTGTGGAACAACCCTAACTGATGCATTAAATGGAGTTTTATACATGATATATATATATATATATATATGGCAAAAAACTCCATTTAATGCATTAGTTAGGGTTGTTCTAGCGACAAAGTGAGAAAGTTGGTGTTAGGGTTGACAGCCCCCCTTGGACCCCCCGGCCCACACCCCCAACCGGCATCAGGGTGCGCATTGGGATCACCAGCCCTAACTCTCACCCATCACAAATGTGAAGAAGCAGAGGTATAGGAGAATGGGGTGAGAGTTAGGACCAACAACCCCAATGTGCATCCGATGTCGGTTGGGGGTGTGGGAAGAGGGGGCCAAGGGGGGCTGTCAACCCTAAAACTGAATTTCCTCACTTTTGTCGCTGTGGAACAACCCTAGCTAATGCATTAAACAGAGTTTTTTGCCTTTAATTTCCCTTCTTTTTGAGAATGATGATGAGAAATAGTGAATGTAATGCGGTGGCGGGCGTGGGGCCCTTTGGGCCCCACGCCTCCCTGCAGCTCTTGTGACATAGTAACAGGAACAGCAACGCAAACAGAAGCACAAACAGTGGTGCACATGGTAATGCAAGTGCGAATGAGAATACAAAGGGTAATGCACACGGTGGCATAGACGGTAACGCAAAGGGGGATATAAACGCAAGTGGAAACAGTATCTGTAACAGTAACAGAAGCACATACCCTGTGTTTTCCAGAAACACAGTGTGTACAAAGAATGTATGCATTGTAATGGGGATTGAAGCTTAAAATGAGCATTGGAAGTACTTAATTGGTAATATCTCAGCAACCACATGATGTAGAAAAAAAATTTTAATTTCACAGAAATCATTATTTTCCTGGCTACTGTTTTATAGGGCTGATGACCCCAATGCACCCCCTTTAGGGCTATGTATCTCGCGGTGAAAAATCTGTATCTTGCACCATTTTTGAGATACGAGCTCTGAAAAGTATGTCATATGCCACCATGTTAGTCTAAGGTAAAAACGCCAACTTTGGAGTGCCGTAACTTTGCAGTCATGCAATATTTTTTCACCAAACCAGCGAAAGGCACATCTGTGAGATGTTGGCTGCCTTCCCTCCAAATTTCAGCCCAAAAAAACCAAACGGTTCTTTTGCAGCAGGGTAGCAAAGAAGTGTTGTCATTTTGGCCTTAGCCTGGAAAAGTAGTGTCGCAATTTGCAACACCTTTCACAAATTTTGCGAACGTGTCATGAGTGCGACACTACTTTGCGACACTACTTTTTTCAGAAATTTGAAAAACATATTTCTGGGGTGTTTAACCCCAAAACAAAGACATGGCTAACATTCTCACATTTAAATGCCAAGCATTTCTGTAATCACTAACTGAAAAAAAAATGGCTGACTCACGACACTACTGGGGTCATTTGCAACACTAAAAATTGCATGTACGACACTTTCACACTTTTTGTTAACTTTTCCCATTGACTTATAATGGGAACGTGTTTTTTGAATAACTTTTGAACCGTTTAATATTTTTTCATGAAATCTTCAAAAGGCACATCAGGGACCCCGGCCGCATGTTCCCTGAAGCTTTCAGACTGATTGCCGAACAGTGCAACCTGTAGGCGCGAGCAAAAAATTAGCAAAAAAGTGTAAACACACATTTCATTGGTGCTTAATAACTCTGCAGCTGTATATCTGACTGGTATGAAACTTAGCATATCCCAAGATCTTACATGCCCAATCGTGAATACCAACTTTTGGGCAAATCTGTTGCATGGTGGCAAAGTTATTAAGGTGCAAAGCTTGACCCTTTAACCATAAAATGGCTCCTCAACCCTAACTATGGTAGCACTACCATGCTACCATTTTATATATATATATATATATATATATATACACACACATATACAGTATATCAATATATCTATAGCTATAGATATAGATATATAGATAGATATAGAAATAATGTGAATTATTTTTAATAACATTGTGTCTTGCTAGACAGATGTGTGCTCTCTGTAGCAGGAATGCTTTTGACATATATACAGTATGAGCACTGTGAATGACAGATTGAGAACAGGGCAAAAGGTATTGTGCACAACAGTAGTACTTGTTATATGCTAAATGTGCTTTAGAAGTATGGAAGAGGAAATATTCTGAATTGTAACACCCAACTAACTTGATTTCCAGTGTATCATGTTGGGAGAGTGAACCCCCAACAGTGATTCCGGCACAGTAACACAACTCATTCGACATCCACAGTGTGGAATGGGTTGTCACAGAGAAGTGCTGATACACCAACCCCCGGTGTTGGCTGCTGTCCCCTGACGTCTGCCCCCCCACAGAGTTGGGGATTTATAATTCTGAGGGTGTGGGGGGGCAAAACTAACACCGATGTTCGGTCTGTTGACACTTTGCCACAGCAATGTGATCACCATCTGCAAAGTGATGCTGTTGTAAAGTCCTTCAACAACTTTGTTGTCAAAGTGACTTGGTGGAACCAACTTCCAGATCGGGCTTCCTACCATCTAGGGAATGACTGTCAGCAGGAACAGCAGTACCAGGGAATGAAGCCTGCTTGGTAGCTTGCTTCCCCGAATGGCACTTGAATTCCATGTTTATACAGGTTCTCAGGAAGAAAACCAGCACAGTGTTTAAAACAGGATGTTTTCTTGCAGCTCCCTGATACACAGCTGAGAGGATCAATGGTTATTATGTAGGATGATGTTTCCTGGGGAAGAATTGCATGGTACAGTATAGGAAAAGAAGGAGGAGATGCGACAGCTTCTTTTCCTATACTAATGTCACTGCAACAGCGCAAGCTCAGAGTAGCCTACGAGAAATGCACTAATAAAACTGAAACAACGGCAGGAAAACAAAATCATATTCTGAATACAAAACTATTGCATTTCATAGAACTGACCAACTGCTGGCATCTTATGAAAGATCTGTACCTAAATACAGTACAGAAAAATCATTCCATAAATAAGATTAGTGGAAGGCTCCTCTCACTAAGCTGGACACCTGGGATTTTGGCTGCCCTGAAAAAGTATTTCTGGCCCTAATTTTGAAAATCAAACCTCAGAATCTAGCTAAATGGGGTCCATTTAGCTAGGTTCTAGTGTTTGATTTTTAAAATGACATAATTTGTATGTATTTTCCAGACTTTTTAATTACTGGAAAATAAACAAGAAGGCAGCTTGTGAAAAAGGATTTTTTCCTCATGAAAAATATTTTTTCCTCTCGAAAAAGGAATGGATCTCAAATGAATGAATCCTTTTTCATAAGATCAGAACCTGTGTCAAACTTTATACATCTATCCCGAGAAATAAACCTCCCATAGGGTATAATGGGAACTTAAAAACTTAATAACTTTGCAGCAGTTTAATATTTTTCCACCAAACTAACAGTGGCGGTTTGGTTACCAAAGTTCTTTCTACCTTAAAAAATCAAAACAAAATTCCACACCATCTGGGTGCAAGGCAATGAGGAAAAAAACTGCAAAAAATGGTGACTGTTTACTTTTTTCACTATCCAGATCTCAGAATCCATGCATCCAACTGGAACAAGAATTGCCACATCAAGAGACCTACACCACAGAACAGGGTATACCAAATTTTGCTCAAATCCATTCATCAGATGCAAAGCTATTACAGCACAAAATTTGAGGTTTAACATTAAACAAGCTACTCAACCCTAACTGTAGGGGCATGACCCCTACAGAGCCAGAAGAACTGTGGGTCACCCTAGAAACAGGAAATGGGACAGCCAAAAGAACAGGGGCTGTCTACAGGCCCCCATACCAGGGGGAGGACATAGACACATTACTGTAAGAAGATATACAAAACATGACAGCTAAAGGGGAGGTTCTGATAATGGGGGACTTCAACATGCCGGATACAGATTGGTCAATACTAGCAGGAACATCTGCCAGAATTAGACACATAGTGGATTCCCTGCAGGGGGTGGGCCTCAAACTACTGGTACAACAACCCACAAGAGACAGGGCTATCCTAGATCTAGTACTGACTAACAGGGAAGGGATCACAGATCTCCAGGTAGAAGGTCACCTGGGGGCCAGTGACCAGCACATGGTATGGTTCAATTTGGCTACTACATCTAAATCATCCCATTCCAAGGCAAAAATATGGGACTTCAGAGGAGCTGACTTTGATAAAATGGCTAACAGAGTTAAGCTAGCCCTGGCAAAAGAAACACAGGTGAGGGGGGTACAGGCAAAGTGGGCAAGCATTAAGGATGCAATACTTGAAGCAACATCCATGTGTTAGACAGAAAAGGAAGTGCAAAAGAAGAAGGAAACCACTTTGGTTCTCAAATGCAGTAGCAGAAAAGGTCAAAGCCAAAAGGCTGGCCTTCAGGAAATATAAGGGAACACAGCGGGATGAAGATAGTGAGGCATATCAAACTGCCCTAAGGGAAGCAGGGAAGGCAGTAAGGCAGGCAAAGTCCCAAACTGAGGAAACACTAGCACGAACAGTAAAAGAAGGTGACCAGACTTTCTATAGATACATTAGTGAAAGGAGAAAGTCCAGAGGGGTAATACTAAGCAATGGAGAAAGGAGCATGTGAGAGGAGACCCTGTAAAGCATCTATCATAAATAGATACTTTTGCTCAGTATTTACTGAAGGAAGGTAGGGCAGGGCCCACAGCTCAGCACTATGGACACAGGGGGGAGGGAGGTGAGCACTACTCCCTTCACAAAAGAAAGGGTCCCACAAGAGCTTGCTAAGCTCAGGGTGGATAAGGCAATGGGACCTGATGGCATACATCCCAGGGTACTTAAGGAGCTAAGGGTGGAACTAGCAGAGCCATTAGCAGAACTGTTTAGTGAGTCTCTGAGCACAGGAGAGGTCCCACAAGACTGGAGAAGGGCTCATGTGATCCCGCTCCACAAGAGTGGTAGCAGGGAGGAGGCAGGGAACTACAGACCAGTCAGTCTTACCTCAGTAGTGGGCAAGATTATGGAGGCACTCCTTAAGGAAAGGATAGTGCAACACTTGGAATCCATAGGGGCACAGGATCCAAGACAGCATGGGTTTACAAAAGGAAGGTCCTGTCAAAACTAATCTCATAGATTTCTTTGACTGGGTAACCAGAGTGGTGGACCAAGGGGGAGCAGTTGATGTCGCCTACCTTGACTTCAGCAAAGCTTTTGACACTGTTCCACATAGAAGATTGATAAATAAGCTGGGTAGGCTCGGGGTGGGTCAGAAGTTGGTCAACTGGGTGGCAAACTGATTGACAGGCAGAAAACAGAGAGTGGTGGTAAATGGTATACAGTCAGAAGAGATGCAAGTCACAAGTGGGGTACCTCAGGGATCAGTCCTGGGGCTGTCCTCTTCAACATCTTCATTAGTGACCTTGCAGATGGACTAGAGGGTAAAGGCTTGTCTGTTTGCAGATGACACCAAGATCTGCAACAGAGTAGATGATCCAGATGGGGTGGGCAGAATGAGAAGAGATCTGGATAACCAGCAAAATGATCAGAAGAGTGGCAACTGGGATTTAATGCAAAGAAGTGCAAGATCATGCACATAGGAAGAGAAACTTGAAGCCACCTATAGGCTGGGAGGAGTTGCTAGCAGTCACAAAGGAAGAAAGAGACTTGGGCATCATCATCACTGATGACCTGAAATCATCCAAGCAGACCTCAAAAGCAGTAGGTAAGGCTAGGGGTGTTGGGTGTATTAGTAGGGGGTATCACAGAGTCGTGAGAGGAGGTAATAATCCCTCTTGCAAGACACTGGATTGGCCCCATCTGGAGTACTACGTGCAGTATTGGAGGCCACACCTTCACAAGGACATTAACCAAATTGAGGCAGTCAGAGAAGGGCAACCAAATGGTGCAGGGACTGCATCAGAAGACATATGAGGACAGATTAACAGAGCTCAATATGTATACCCTTGAGCAAAGGAGGAGAGAGGTGATATGATCGAGGCATTCAAACACCTTAAGGGCATTAACAAGGTAAAAGTCTAACATGTTTAAATATAAGAAAAATAGCAGGACAAGAGGACACAGCATGAGATTAGAGGGGGCGATTAAGGGGTAATGTGAGAACTTCTTTTCTACAGAAAGGGTGGTGGATGCATGGAATGGCCTACCTCAAGTAGGTGGCTATGAATACAGTGCAGAGGCTTCAAACAGGCATGGGATAGGCATAAGGGAGCAATACAAATGAGTATGAATAGATAGGCCACTGACAGAGCAAAAGCTGATGGCACATTTATAAGGTAGAAAAAGAAATGGGCAGACTGGATGGGCCTTGCGGTCCTTATCTGCCGTCAACTTCTATGTTTCTATGTTTCTATGATCATGCACCCTTCTGATGGGATACCATCTGTGACCTCTCACCCTCACCCCATTCAGTCTTCCTACAGGCATAAATCATCTGTTTTTTTTTCACATGGTCTATACCAAAACCATTATTCAATCTATTGTGCCTGTACATTTGGTCAGTGCTAATGTATGATTCTATTTTTATGTCTGACTCATCTACTGACTGTATCTTGTTATCTAAATGTATTCATTGCACAGCGATGTTTAACTTTTACAGTACTCCAACCCCTCTTCCCCAGGACACATCTGCAAATGAACTGTTATCAGCTCAGTTTGTCTTTTCTGGTGAAACGTTTGAAATAAAATAATAAAAATATGAACTTTAAAATCTTGCTAGTCTTGCTCTGAACAAATCATCCTCTATGCGGACAGCACTGTAATTCTCACTTCAGACATGGACCCCAATCCCTTACAACACAATCTGCAGCTAGGATTCACCTCTGTTGAAAACTGGTTCACTAGACATAAGCTGGTCCTAAACCACAAAAAAAAAAAAATCGATGCTTTTTTGCAGCTCCCATAACAAGCACAGGCTACAACCCCTTACCATTACTACCAGCCTTGGAAATACCCTCAAATGGGTGCAGTCCTTTAATACCCTGGAATCTCGCTTGACCCTAACCTATCTTATGGGGCAGACATTGATAGCGTTGCCAAAGCTGCCAATACTCATCTAGGACTACTGTTCCGGAACAGGCAACATCTTACCCCGGAAGCCTTGAAGGTTGCTGTACAGAGCTCAGTGGTCTCCATCATAGACTACAACCTCATCATCTATGGCTCAGCCTTTGCTACTACTCTCAGATGCATAGCAACCTCCCTAAACAAGGCCTGTTGGCTCATCACTGGAGCCCACCGACTCAAACATACATGTGACCTACATGCTCAAACGGGATGGCTTCAACTCTAAAACTGCATTAAGTATCTAACCTGCACTATGGCAAAAGAAATAACCATGGGCCTTGCCCCTCCTGGAGTTCAAGTTCTCCTGTGCCCGAGCACTAATCCATGCAAACACTAGGGGATCTGAATCTCAGCTTTTGCAGGTCCCCCACTGTTGCACCTCTCAGGGCCAAAGATCCTTTTCTCATTGGGCCCCCAGCTGGATGAATGCTCTCAGTACCAACATCTCCTCCACCCCCACTATAGGCACATTCAAATCCAGGCTCTGCCTTCATCTATCTGCCTCTAGCTCCTGTGACTGCCTCCTCTAATCAGCCCACCTCACCACTACCATAGCCTCTCCAATGCTCTTCCTACACTGCACTTATTTCGTATTCTGCCCTTGTCTCCCATTACCCCTTCCCCCCTTGCCTCTCACCCCTCCCCCCTCCTTCTACCAGGACTACTCTCTGCGATAATGACAATGCCATGGGCTGCTCCTACCCTCCTATTCCCCCCATTAGTTCCCCGTTCTCCTCCCTCTCTCTGTTGTCCCTGCCCTGGGTTTCCCTATTGTCCCCACTTAATTGCATATTATCCGACTACTGAGCTGTGTTCTTGAAATGTTGTAATTTCTGTTGTATTCTCCTGTATTGTACTGCTTCTGACGTGGAACCTTTGTAAAAGAGCCTTGGCTCAAAGGTACTTGTACTCCTAGACCTAAATACATAAATAAGTAAAAATACCAACTTTTTTTACTCACTAGACCCTTCTTTATATCAGAAATACTGAAATCTATGGAGGCTACCATTCCTTTCTATCTCCATTGTTTATTATCCTTACTCCCTGGGCTATACAACATCACAAAATCTTCCAGTTCAGCCAATGAAGCTTAGGGGACCCATATTTCTTTTGAGAAGATTAAGATATTTCCTCCCAGAAATGTTCTTCGTTCACCAACATTATTTACTGTCTTTTGTGCTCCACCACAAGATAGCCCCTTGCTCACTTGTCTCAGTCTCATTTTACTTCCCCTCTGAATTCAATAGCTGTATTATGTTAACTACTCATTGAGGTAAATTTGTCAACATGTGTCTCCAACTCTATGATACCAACTCTGTTCTCCACTTTGATTTCAAAAAGATTATAATAAACTGCTTTAGTATTTTCCATTGCTTTACTACAGGCTGTCTACTGTCCCTACTGATTTTCTTTTCCTGAATTACATTCACTTGGCCACACTCTCTGTTATTAATGTTAGCCATAGCCAGCATGGGCTTTTTTCCCACTGATGGATTTTTAGCCTGACTCCCTTAACAGTATGTTCATCTTCTGTTACAATTTTATTTCCATTAATCTAGATTAGATGGACCTTGGTTTTTTTTTTGCTATCATTGTTCTGTGTTTCTATGAACTCCCGTTGGGACTTCTGATTACCCCTTATGGCATCCAGTGCCCCAATAAATCCTATGGTTGAATTCAAACAGATATTTTTTCTGTACATAATTTAAGTAAGTAGCTCTTGAGATCTTGGCTGGAGCTGAGTAAAGAGAATTTCTCTGAAGTCTGGACTTTATTTGATCCAAGTACTCTTCCTCACCAAATCAGACCCCCGGAGGGACCTCAACCCCTGGCTTCTTCACCAAATAAAGGTGTGGCATACTTTTAAGAAGATCTTTCACCTTACCTGTTTCTTGATGCTTTTATGTGCAATAGTGCTATTAACTCATTGCTTCCTAGAACATGCCTGTAGGTGGCAGCAAATGTACTGCAGTGTCTCCCAGAATGGCTACAGAAGTCAGCTACAGCCTTCCTGTGTGCCCTAGCAACATCTAGAGATGTCACTCATGTGTTTTAATATTACTTGCCAGCCATAATTGATTAGAACTGACTGCATAGCACCATTAAAAAGTTAATTTTGTGTTGAACAACTTTGCCACTGATACTTTGTGTGTATCATGTATACTTTAGGAGTTATTTGAATTTGTTTATGGCATGGCTTGTATGGCAGATATTTTGGCCATCAAGCCTCACGTAAGCACTTTGACTAAAACAGGGAGAAATACATGTTTCATACTAGGAAAAAAATAGCTTTTTAGTACAAATGTACTACTGTAACTGCATCTAATGTATGGATGGTTAATTTTGTGTTAATATTTTGCATATGTCCCCACCAAAAATGGCTTACATTGCTTTTTTTGTGCAAAAAAATGGTTATTTTGACTAGTATAGAAAACAAATTGCTTATTATTAATTGCATAGCACCATTGTAAAGGTAATTTTGTACTGAAGAACTTTGTCACTCATACTTTGTGTGTAGCACTTACAGTTCATGAGGTATTAGCATTTGTTTGTGGCAGGCCAATTATGGATTGTTTTTGCTAAGAAATACCCAGGATGCAGTGTTAAGAGTATATAGAAGGCAAGTGGCGGAACTCTCAAAGAGCTCCTGTGGAATGAATGAGTTAAGGAACTTCCCTCCAGCTTTAGTGGACTCAGGGTTCCACACATGGGGGAGATACTGCCTTCAATATATTTTCTAGCTACTATCAGACTCCACTTTATGGTATGGATGTGCAGGACACTTTTGGCCTTAGACAGCAGGAGTTTTAGTGCTTTCTCCAAATCTGACATTACCTCCAGGCCCTCCCAGATGGAGCTCCTACCCTGGCTTTCTGCCTTGCAATCATGTGATATTTCCTGACATTCTTTAGAAACACAGAAGCATAGAAGTTGTCAGCAGATAAGGAACTTTTGGCCCGCCTGGTCTGCCCTATTTTACCCTACCTACAGTGCCACCGCAGACCCTACTCGGTCTCCGCTTTGTACCCCCACTTGCTTCACTTCTAAGATCCCCTTGTGTCTATTCCACACTTTCTTGAATCCTGTAACCATTTCAGACCCCACCACCTCTGCTTGGAGGCTATTCCAAGCATCCATCAACTTTTCTGTGAAGAAGTACAGTACAAATCACATTAAACTGCTCCTCCAATGAGTTGCTGTAGCATTTCTGACTGAGATGCATAAGTGTTGCTGGATCCAGCACAAAGCCTTGCACAAACTGTTTAAGAGTTAAAATGCAGCTTTGCATTGCACTGTGACTGGACTGCAGATGCATTCCAACTGAGTCAAAAAAAACATTCTACAAACACTTCTCTTCAGCTGGTTAAGCATTGAAAAATAATGCATTATGAGTTGGCAATACATTGCCAACTCAAAATAAAAGTGCTAAACCAACTCATTAATGGAACAGTTTAATGTGACTTGTACTGTACTTCTTCATATCTCCTCTCAGCCCCCCCCCCCCAGCTTCATAATGTGACCTCTTGTCCTCAAGCTTTTTTCTCTGGAAAATGCTCCCTTCCTGTACCTTGTTTATACCTGTGAGGTATATGAATGTTTCAATCATATCCCCCCTTTCCTCCTTTCTTCTAGGGAATACATATTTAATTCCTTAAGCCTTTCATCATAGGGCTTCTAATGCAGGCCCTGCACTATTTTTGTTGCCCTCCTCTGTACCACCTCCACCCTGTCCATGTCCTTTCAGAGGTGGGGCCTCCAGAACTGGACATAGTACTCGAGGTGTGGTCTCATTAGTGATCTATACAGGGGTATTATTACCTGCCTCTTTCTGCTAGTGATACCCCTGCTTATGCATCCGAACATCCTGCTAGCCTTTTCCACTGCCTTGTCACACTGTTTAGCTACCTTCCAGTCATCAGAAATGGTTACCCCAGGTCCCTTTCCTGTTTTGTGACTACTAGAACTTCTTTCCCAAGTTCCCCTGGTTTCTCTGCCCCAAGTGCATGATTTGGTACTTTTTTGCATTGAAGCCCAGCTGCCAAACCTGTGACCATTCTTCATGCTTTTTTAGATCTTCTCTCATTTTTTCAACCCCCCCCCACCCGGTGTGTCTGCTCTGTTAAATAATTTTTTGTCATCCGTGAACAAGCATACCTTCCCTTCCAGTCTTACTGCAATGTTGCTTATAAATACATTGAATAGGACTGGGCCTAGTACTGATCCTTTGATCCTTGTGGCACCCCACTGGTCACTTTGCCCTCTCCAGAGTGGGTGCCACTTACCACCACCCTCTGACTCCTATTGTTCAGCCAGCTCTCTACCTGTCTTACTACTTTAGGACTCACTCCCTGGTTTCTCAGCTTACTCACTAGACATATATGTGGAATGGTGTTGAAGGCCTTGCTGAAGTCCAGGTAGGCTACATCAACCGCTCCTCTCTGATCCACTTCCTTGGTTACCCAAAGAACTCAATCAAGTTTATCTGGCAAGACCTCCCTCCCTGTGAACCTATGTTGCCTCGGATCCTGAAGACCATTGGAAACAAGGTATTCCCCAATTCTTTCCTTCAGTAGTGATTCCATTACTTTGCCCACTACTGCAGTCAGACTGACAGGCCTATTTTCAGCCTCCTCTTTGTTTCCATTTTTGTGGAGTGGGACTTCAGCCCTCCTGGGACCTCTCCCATTTCTAGTGACAGGCTGAACAGAGCTGTCAGAGGTGCAGCCAACTCCTCCTTAAGTTCCCTCAGTAATCTGTGGTACACCCCGTCTGGTCCCATTGCCCTGTCTACTTTTAACCATGGCAATTTTCTTAGGAATCTGTCCACTGTAAAAGGGCTAGTGCCCACCTCCCTTCCCTTAATGCCCTTGTCTTTTATCATGAACCTGCTATCTATCCCCTTCTGTAAATACTGAACAGAAGTATTTGTCCAATATGTCTGCATTTTGGTGGTCCCCTTCTACACTAACCCCTCCTTCCCCTTTCAGTCTTATTATCCCTCCCTTGGTCTTTCTGTCTTCGCTTGTGTATCTAAAAATTGTCTTGTCCCCTTTTTCACTGATTTGGCAATATTTACCACTATTTGTGCTTTTGCTGTCCTAAGTACCTTCCCTGCCTCCCTTTGTTTCTCCTGATAAGTCTTCCTATCCTCCTCTTTCTGTGTTTGTTTATGCTTTCTAAAAGCCATTTTTTTAGCTCTTACTTTTTATGCCACTTCACCAGAGAACCATAGTGATTTCTTTTTTTTTCTCTTGCCCTTGCTAACTTGCCTGACATGGAGATTTGCAGCTTTTTCAATGCCATCCCGCACCCTTTAAATTAGCAGCCTCTTCCCACATGATTTCTCATATTTATAAATCACTGCAGGATTTGAGTGGTGATGACTCCATGGAGGTTAGAGATGCTGCGATGTTTTAATTCACTGGTGAAGTTCTGGCAAAGTCATCAAATTCGCCTCTGCTGATCATTTCATGAAGCTTTCGGTTTAAAAGGAAATTCACCATTTGTAAATTCACCTGTAACTTCTCCTTGTCAAGGAGAAGTTACAGGCAAAGTTACAAATGGCAAATGTGGGGGTACACAAAGGTGAAGCTGGATAAAAATGATTATTTTTGCATTTTTTTAAGTGCAAAATAAAACTGTCCCTGGTGTCTAGTGCCCCCCCCCCGGTGCTGATAGCCAGACAAAGTTAAATAATGATCATTCCCTGGTGCCTAGTGGTCCATACCCCCCCGCTGAACACTGGCTTGATGTTAAATAAAATCTTTCCCATTGGCTAGTGGTCTCCCCACCGCTTGCTGGCCTGATGTTAAGTTAACATCTTTCCCTGGCTTCTAGTGGTCCCTCCCTCCACCCACACCTATGTTTATTGTTATAGTATATAGTATTCCCTGGTGTCCAGTGGTCACTCCCCCCACTAAATCACTTGCCCGACACACAGAGACCATTTCCCTGTTGTACAATGTATCCCGGCCCCATCCCAATCTCCTGCATATCAGATAAATCATTCTTTGGTCTAGTAGTCTCTCCCCATCCCCAACCCCTCCTTGCATTACACTATATGCTTACCTGGTAGTCTAGTGGTCCCCCCTTACTCTCCCCAATCCTTCCTTGCATTAAAAATGTATACTTCCCTAGTGGTCTAGCAGTCCTCCCTCCCTACCTATGCCCAATCTGCCTGTAATATACAATATATATCTTTCCCTGGTGTCTAGTGTACCCTCCACCCTACAGGTAGTGCCCCACCACCCCACTCCCCAGCATCCCATCCCTGAGCCAGTGACCGGCAGAGCCCTAACTCTCTACCATGGCCAGCTGCTGACTGAGCCATCAATGAGCGTGTACTTGTACAAGTATGCATTCATTGACAGCTCTGTCTGTTGCCGACAATGGTGGAGCATGCAGAGTTTTGCCAGTCACAGGCTCTGGTATGCGATGGAGGGTTCCGGGTGGTGGGCACTAGCTGCCAGGGTGAGGAGTCCGCTATACACCAGGGAAAGGTATGCATTGTATTTTATTGTCAGATAGGAGATAGAGAGGGGGGACTGCTAGACCATGAGGGAAGCATACATTTTAATGCAAGGAGGGGTTGTAGAGAGTACAGTGTATCCCTGCCCCATCCTGATCCCCTGTATATCAAGTAAACCATTCCCTGGTGGTCTAGCAGCCCCCCATCCTCGATCCCTCCTTGCATTAATATGTATGCTTCTCTGGTGATCTAGCAGTACCCCTTCCCTATCCTTGATCTGCCCATAAAATACAATACAATATATATGTTTCCCTGGTGTCTAGTTGACCCTCTACACTGGCAGATAGTGCCGTACCACCCCACTCCCCCATCCCATCCACAAGCCAGTGATTAGTACCGCTCTCCGCTCACCACCACAGCCGACCACTGACTGAGCTGTCAATGAGCGCATACTTGACCAATTTGGTCAAGATCTTCTCCAGCTTATGACTTCACTGGGCTTCACACAGGTTATTTCCTCCACAACTTACATTGGTGGCCACTCGTTGTACCTGGTGTTCCTCCTGGTGATGGAGATCTCTGAGTTGGTGGTGGAACCTGTCAGTTGGTCTGACCATCACACCATAGGGTTCAGTTTTGTGGCTTTCCCCAATGGGCCTGCCCCTATGGAGATGGTCCAGTTCAGCCCTTTGAAGGGGGTGCCCCAGAAGGCCTCATGGTGGTGCTAGACCTAGCGAGCCTGTCGAGTGAATGCATGAGTCCAGAGGATCTTGTACTGGCATGTAATAAGGTGGTGATGAATACCCTGGATTCCATTGCTCTTGTTTGTGTTCAGTCACTCACTCACTCTTTTCCCAAGGTCCTCCTTGTTTGATGGTACCTTGAAGGAGCTGAGGAGAGTGGGTCGAAGGTTAGAGAGGGTTTGGTGGAAGTCTGGCCTGAAGGTTTACCACCTTAGATTGATGGATCATTATACTATCTATCAATTGACAATCACCCATAAGAAGGCAGAATTTCTATCCAGGGAGACTGCCGCTGTGCAAAATCGACCAGCTCAGCTCTTCTGGACTGTCAACAGACTGTGCAATCCAATCTGTTTGCAGTCTGGTGGAGACTTGTCACAAGAAAGATGTTACGAGTTTGCTCAGTTTTTCACAGATAAAGTGGTCAGCATCAGGTCCAGTATCTGCCCAACCTCTATAGGATGTAGCGGAGATCAGCAGGAGGTTATGAGCACCCAGATTGGCTGGTCCAACTTTAGCTGACAGGACATCATGGATATTGTGAGGATCATTCAGACTTTGCAACCAACCAGCTGTAGTTTGGACCCAGGCCCAATGCATCTCCTTGTGGGGTGCATTGAGGAAATTGTACTAGTCCTTGCTGAGATAGTCTGGAAGTCATTGGAGGGGGGGTGTCTTTCCAGATCCTCTGAAAGATGCAGTTGTATGACCACACCTGAAAAAATCCTCCCTTGACCCAGACTGTCTCGTTAACTACAGACCTGTCTCTAACCTGTCCTTGGTGGGTAAGGTTATTGAGAAGGTGGTTGCGCTGCAGCTGGATGGTCATTTATCCATCCACAATGTCTATGACTCTCTCCAGTCTGGATTTAGGAAGAAGCATAGAACTCAGACAGCCCTTGTTCGGGTACTAAATGATCTCCTAATAGCAAGAGATCGGAGGACCCATTCCATCTTGGTCCTCCTTGATCTCTCAACTGCATTTGACACTGTGGGCCATGGTGTGCTATTGGAGCACCTGCAGTTCATCCATGGACTGTTGGGTACAGTCCTCAGATGGTTTTGATCTTTCCTCAAGGGTAGAACACAGAGAGTGGTCTCAGGAATCTTTTCCTCTGATCATCTCCTCCTATCCCGGTAAGATACCGCAGGGCTCCATTTTGGCGCCCATGTTGTTGAGACATTATTAGGTGGTACAGTCTGAATTTTCACTTCTATGAAGATGATACTCAGCTGTACATGTCCTTTGTACCTGTGAAGGAAAATGCTCTCTCAGTGTTTAACAACTGCCTATCCGAGATCCAGGACTGGATGAGTTTTAGTTGGCTGAAGTTGAACCCGGATAAAACTAAGGTGTTGGTGGTGGACCCAGATCATCAGAAGGTGGGTGTTTCGGTAGGAAAACCCTCTGGTCTTTGGCTGAGGGTACCCAGCTCACCACCTCAGCTAGGGTGTGAAACCTGGGAGTTATTTTTGACAACGGATTGACCCTAAAATCACAGGTGTCAGACGTTTTCAAGACCTCTTTTTACCATCTGAGTAATATCACCAGGGTGAAACACCTGGTCCCTCATGAGGATCTTCTGACATTGGTCCATGCCTTCGTGACCTCTCACCTTGACTACTACAATGCCCTATACCTACAGTTACTGGGAGTTGATATCCACCACCTGCAGCTGGTGCAGAATGCAGCTGCCAGGCTTTTGATTGGTACATCTGAGACCAGTCATATAATGCCTGTGCTCTGTGGACTGCACTGGCTACCAGTGCGATGGTGTATCACCTTCAAGGTCAGTTTTCTGACCAATAAAGTCCTACATGACCAAGGACCTAGCTACCTTCAAGATCTCCTTTCTCCCTACTGCCCTGTCCGACCACTCCGAATCACCGACGAGGGATTGCTAGAGATTCCTAGGGTGTAACTTCAAACATCTGGGGTCCGCGCTTTTGCATTTGTGGCCCCTACCCTGTGGAATTATCTGCCTCATCAGATCAGGGAGTGCTTGATAATCCAGTGTTTTAAAACAGAACTGAAAACATACCTCTTTGGCCTAGCATTTCCAAAGAGTTTTGGGTTAGACTGTCATCTTGCTATTATCTGTTGGTTGTACTGTATGTATTTTAATATGCAGATGGTTTTATATTTTAATTAATTGTTTTATGTATTTAGTTGATTTTATGTACAGGTGCCTTGATTGTTGGAAAGGCACCTTTTTACAAATAAAGTCTGATTTAATTTGATACTTGTAAAGGCGTACTTGTGCAAGTACTCGCTCATTGACAGCTCAGTCGGCGGCCAGCCATGGTGGAGAGTGGAGGGCTGTGCCAGTTGCTGGCTCGGGGATGGGATTGGGAGGGAGCAGTGTGGGGGGAGCAGGGTGGGGGTCACTACCCGCCAGGGTAGAAGGTCCACTATACACCATGGAAAGATATATAGTATATTCTATTTTATGGGCAGATTGGGGATAGGGAGTGGGGACTGCTTGACCATCAGGAAAGCATACATTTTAATGCAAGGAGGGATCAGGGATAGGGAGGGGGACCACCAGGGAATGGTTTATATAATATACAGGGGCTCAGGATGGAGACAGGGATACAGCGTTCACCAGGGAAATGGTGTGTGTGTGTGTGTGTGTGTGTTGGGTGGGTGATCAGGTGGGGGTGGCCACTGGACACCAGGGAATACTATAACATCAGGCATGAGTAGGGTGGGGAGGGACTGCTAGACACCAGGAAAGCATGCTTATTTAACACTGGGCCAGTGATCAGTGGGGAGGGGGGCCACTAGACACCAGGGAAAGATTTCTATTTAACATTGAGCTGGTGATCAATGGGGGGGCACTAGGCACCAGGGAATGGACATTATTTGACATTGGGCCAGCAATCAGTGGGTAGGGAGACCACTAGACACCAGGGAAAGATTTTTATTTAACATTGGGCTGGCAATAGTTTGGGGGGGACCACAAGACACTAGGGAATTAACATTGCAAACTTCACCTCTGTGCCAAACTCTGCCAGTAGAGTTGCCAACTTCACATTTCCTGGAGTAATCAGTGTTCCTCGAATTTGGACTTTGCCCTGCAGATTAACTTTGCTAAATCAGGCAATTTTGTGAATTATTCCATGGAGCGAAGTTTCCCAGCTTTGCACGTCATTGACGGAGGTAGAAACATAGAAACACAGAAACATAGAATTTGACAACAGGTAAGAACTGCTTGGCTCACCTAGTGTGCCCATTTCCTTACCTAATGAATAAGCTGCAGATCCTAGTTAACCAACAGCCTACTTACTCCTACCTCCTCTCACTAGATTTTCCTTATGTCTGTCCATGCATTCTTGAATTCCCCCACTGTTTTTGTCTACATGACCTCCTTAGGAAGGTTGTTCCATGCATCCACAACCCTCTCTGTGAAAAAATACTTCCTCACATTATCTCTGCTTCGTCCCCCTCGTATCTTCAAATTGTGCCCCCTTATTCTTGAACATCTCTTTTCCTGAAAGATGCTACACTCTTGGACTTTGTTGATTTCCTTGACGTACTAGAACATTTTTATTATGCCCCCCCCGTCCTTTCCTCGAGGGTATACATATTAAGCTCCTTTAGTCTCTCTTTGTATGTCTTCTGGTGCAAATCCTGCACCATTTTAGTTGCCCTCCTCTGGACAGCCTCCATCCTGTCCATGTCCTTGCTGAGATGGGGCAACTGCACACAGTAATCCAGATGGGGTTTCACTAACTGTCTGTACAGAGGGATAACAGCTTCCTGTTTTCTACTGGTGATGCCTCTCCCTATGCATCCCAGTATCCCCCAGCCCTCCTTACTGCCTTCTCACATTGCTTGCCCACCTTTAGGTCATCTGATATGACAACCCCAGGTCCCTTTCCATTTTTGATGTTGTTAGTATCGCACCCCCCATTGTGCACCCTTACCTTGGGTTTTTGTTTCCCAGGTGCGTTAATTTGCACTTCTTTGTGTTGAATCTAAGCTACCATACATTTGACCATTTCTCCAGCCTTGCCGAGTCCCTTCTCATCCTCTCTGTCCCACCTACTGTACTAACCCTGTTGCAGATCTTTGTGCCATCTGCAAAGAGACATACCTTTCCTTCCAGCCCCTCCACAATGTCGCTTATAAAGACATTAAAGAGGACCGATCCTAGTACTGAACCCTGCGGTACCCCACTAGTAACACCCCTTTCATTAGAGTGAATTCCTTTTACTATTACCCTCTGCATCCTGTTGTCCAGCCAATATTTCACCCAGGCTACCACCTTGGGACCCACTCCAAGGTTGGCTAGCTTGTCTATTAATCTTTTGTGCGGGACTATGTCAAATGCCTTGCTAAAGTCTAGGTAGGCCATGTCCACAGCTCCTCCCTGGTCTACTATTTTGGTCACCCAGTCAAAGAAATCCATTAGATTCATCTGACATGACCTTCCCACTGTGAATCCATGTTGCCTTGGGTCCTGTGCCCTACTGGCCTCTAGGTACTCCACAGTTCTTTCCTTCAGAAATGATTCCATCATTTTCCCTGCCACTGAGGTCAAACTAACAGGTCTGTAGTTTCCTGCCTCTGCCCTGCTCCCACTTTTGTGAAGTGGAATCACATCTGCCCTTCTCCAGTCCTCAGGCACCACCCCACCATCCCAAGATTTGTTAAAGAGGGTAGTCAGTGGTGTCACTAGTTCTGCCCTTAGTTCTTTTAGAATTCAGGGGTGGATCCCATCAGGCCCTATTGCTTTGTCCACCTTCAGTTTTAAGAGTTCTTTCAGAACCCTTTCTTCTGTGAATAGACTGGTATCGACCCCCCTATCCAGAGTGTTTCTACTGTTTGGTTTAGGTAGTTCTCCTTCCTCTTCTTTTGTGAATACTGAGCAGAAGTATTCATTCAGTATCCCTGCTGCTTTTTCACTGTCACCCTCTGCCCATGTTCCCTCCCCTTTATTAAGTCTCAGTATCCCTCCCTTGGTCTTTCTTTGCTCACTAATGTACCTATAAAAGGTTTTATCCCCCTTCTTAACAGAGTTGGCTATCTTTTCCTTGGTTTGGAACTTGCTATTATGACTGCCTTCTCTGCCTCCTTCTGCTTTAACTGATATAGTTCTCTGTCCTGCTCCTTCTGTATTTCCTTATATTTCATGAATGCTATCATTTTCTCCTTAACCTTCCCTGCCACCTCTTTTGAGAACCATAGTGGCTTTTTCCTTCATTTTGTTTTGTTAATTTGCTTTACACAAAGGCTTGTTTCCTCTGTGATGGCAGTTTTGATTTTCCCCATTGTTTCTCCATCCCTCTTTCTTGCCTGTTTACTCAAACTTTTCTGAGGCACTCTCCCATTTTGCCAATGTCAGCCCTCTTAAAGTCCAACACCCTTGCTTTTGTATGGCTTGATCTACAGCTGTGTTCATTGTGAACCAGGTAACCCATAGATGAGAGGAGGAGGCAGGAGTCCTCATCTTTCTGGATATCTGGCACCAGCCATGTTTAACCTCCTTCAAAGTGACTAGTTCACACCAATCAAGGGAATCAAAGTAGAAACAGTTCATTAGATATTTTAGATCCCCAGTAATTACAGCACCCTACCTCAGCTCTTATAGCCTCCAGTTGACATATCTGTGGGGAGCCCTGAGACACCAATATATATGTGAAGAGAAATGCCCCATGTTGCACCCTTTTTTTGGACAGCTGGAATTGGTGCTGCCAGAACTCCATGGCAGTCCTGTCCAGTTGTCAGCGGAATGATTTCTCTTCCATTAGTTCCCTGTAGGACTAAGAGACCTGAACAGCAAGTATTTGCTAGGTATTCTTCTTACAGCGGTAAAGAAGGTAATAACCAGCTTCTGGTTAACACCACAAGTACCAGACCTGCCCACCTGGTGCCAGCTGCTCAACCAAATATATTTCATGAAGAAACATACCTACTTCATGAATGATCACTCATAAAACTTCTCCTCCCAATGCAACAGCTGGCTCTTACATGCTATGAGAAAAGATCTAATGCTGATTCCCTAGATATAACATAACATCTGTTGGCCAGACTGGTGGCCCAAATGTACCTTATTTCTGCTCCACTTTCTTTGCTTGCTACCTCTCCCCATCTTCCAGCCATATCCTTCTCCCCCTTCTTTACCTGAGAGCTGCCTATTGCATGGCCTTGTCAGGCTCTGGGTTCCCACTGGGTCTGGTCCTGGTACTGCCTCTCTATACCCTCCACCACCTGATGGGTCTTGTTCTGCAAAGTTACATGGTGATACCATTCCAGTATAGAATACCGCCTAGAGTGCTGGTAAACTCCTTGAGCTGTGTCATAGAGAGAGGGTCCCTTATTATGTAGTGTGAAAGGTGTGTCCAGGCTTTTTAAATAATGCACACTGAGACTCAGAATCATCTGTAAAGCTGTGTTCTTTATTGTTCTATAATTACTGTTGAGCAATTTTTCTCACGGACAGAGCGAGTTAATATCTGTGGTAATAACCCCCAGGTTATTACAGGATTCACATGCTCTGTCACTGAAAACATAATGCTCACCAATTGGCTCTTATTCTGTTTCTGGGCAGGCTGAAGTGCTCCACAAATATAATGGTGGCTCCATGTCTCAGTTACTGAGCAGCCACCACAAAAACAATTCTCTATCCTTTTTCATTTTATTTTTTAAATCTATTTGGTTGATCCTACCTCTTACACTATTAAAAACTTAAATCTGGTTGAACCTGCTGTTCATCCACTTCGAGACATAGCCACTCGAGTAGGAACAGAGACATGGCTTGACTGACCATAGCACTAGTATGAGTGGGACTACAAATACAAACTGTAGCTACAAAACAAATCCAAAAAAGAAGAAGAAAATGCTCAATCTGCAAAAAGAGGGACAGAGAGGCAGACAGTGTGTGTGTTTGTCTGTATGACACATGGTCACAGAAGTCAGGCTGGAGAAACATTGCTCACCAGCAATTATGTATAAAAAAAAAGATGGGGTAGTTTGTGATGCTGCAAATCTACATCTCCTTCAGCTGTTTTCTATCTCCCTTTTGATCGGAAGCTTAAAGTCTGCAGTTTGGGAGTCAAAAGATCATCTGCCTTTAAACTGTATTCATCTTCTGCTGTGTGCTTAACTTGTGCCAGTGCTCCATTCTCTGTGGGATAGATCTTTTAACCTGCCTGCTAAAGCTCCAGTAAACTGGAGAAATGCGACTTTCTACACCTGTGGCAGTGAGTGGGAGGAGAACCAGGGTCCTGCATCAGAGAGGAGGAGGGGCAGAGCGCTATAAAGACTCACGCAGCTCACAGTCAGGTATGCTGCAAATCTACATCTACTTCAGCTGTTTTCTATCTCCCTTTTCATCGGAAGCTTAAAGTCTGCAGTTTGGGAGTCAAAAGATCATCTGCCTTTAAACTGTATTCATCTCCTGCTGTGTGCTTAACTTGTGCCAGTGCTCCATTCTCTGTGGGACAGATCTTTTAACCTTCCTGCTAAAACTCCGGTAAACCAGAGAAACATGACTTTCTACACCTGTGGCAGTGAGTGGGAGGAGAACCAAGGTCCTGCATCAGAGAGGAGGAGGGGCAGAGTGCTATAAAGACTCGCGCAGCTCACAGTCAGGTATGCTGCAAATCTACATCTGCTTCAGCTGTTTTCCATCTCCCTTTTCATCGGAAGCTTAAAGTCTGCAGTTTGGGAGTCAAAAGATCATCTGCCTTTAAACTGTATTCATCTCCTGCTGTGTGCTTAACTTGTGCTAGTGTTCCATTCTCTGTGGGACAGATCCTTTAACCTGCCTGCTAAAGCTCCGGTAAACCGGAGAAACACAACTTTCTACACCTGTGGCAGTGAGTGGGAGGAGAACCAGGGTCCTGCATCAGAGAGGAGGAGGGGCAGAGTGCTATAAAGACTCATGCAGCTCACAGAGCGAGCGCTGTGATGAGAGCGTGAGTGGCGTGAGCGTCACTCCGTAGAGAAAATGGGCTCCTTCTAAATTGGGAAACTTTAGGCTCAGATTATTGGTAAATTAATAATGTTTTGTTTTTAAAAAGCTTGGTTAGAAGTATTTAATTTATCCTAAGTTTAGGTGACGTTTGGATAATATTCTTGTAAATTAGAATAAGGGTTTAATTTTTAGGAAATTATTTTTAGATATATTTTAGTTGTGGAAATTATTTTGAAAGATGTTGATGTTTAATTTTTCAGGATGTTTATTTCTTTGCTGTCTCTTGAGTGCTGTGACTCAAGAGGAATTTATCACAGCAAAAAAATCTACAAATGAAAAATATTTGGTAAATTGGCTATTTTCACTCAATCAACCACAAAAAAATAATGGTAACAAACCAATAAGGAATACCTTTCAGAAAATACAAAAAAAAACAACTTTTGGGAGGATGTTATAGGCCTTTAAATCCTTTTAGGCATAATAATATTATTTCAAATTTATCTGTGGCAAGCTGTTTTTATTAATATTGGGGGGGGGGACATTGAAATGAATCCGGGGCCTATAGATTCAGAACTTAAAATTTTTCATGATAATGCATGTAGTATTAGTTCTAAATCTGATCTTTTGGCAACCTTGCTGAAAGACAAAGATCCATGTATATTAGGGCTCAGTGAAACATGGCTCTCAAACAAACATCGAGATGATGAATTTGGCACTCAGGATTATAAAGTAAGGAGAGTAGACAGAAAAACTAGAGGGGGGTGTGATGCTTTTTTTTAAAATGAAAATTAGGTTTTTCAGAAATTGTAATACAGGGAAGTGAAAACAATATAGGATTTTTAGCTGTATACCTGGGACACTTGGAATTAGTAATTTTGATTATTTATTCTCCCCCAAGAGCAAAAATATCTGAACTGGAGATTATTTTAACTAAGATAACAGACAAAGCAGGAAGTAGACCATTAATTTTGATGGGAGACTTAAATTGTGATTGGAAAAATATTAGAGGGAGACAACTAAAAGATATAGTAATTAACTTGGGATTAAAGCAACTTATAAAAAAACCTACTAGGTACACATCAAATATGACAAATGAATCTATATTAGATCTGATTTTGGTATCTACTCAAATTGAAATTGAAGCAGTGGGCGTTTTATCACCATGCCTTGGAGACCATAATTTGATTTGGGCTTCTTTGCCCAGGTCTCAGTTTAAACAAAATCTGGTGTATGAAAACAAAAATTGGACTAGGGACTTTAGAAGATTCTCAGAATCTAGGTTTTTAGACAGTTTCAGTAAAATGAAATGGGATCGATGTAAACTAATTCCAGATATTGACACTTCAATTAAATATTTTAGCAAAATTTTTGAAGAAGTATGTGAGTTACACGCACCAAGAGTTAAAGCAAAGAAGAAATTAAATAAATTACTGTGGATAAATGATAGACTTCTGAAACAAATTCGAATTAAAAATAGAATTTGGAAAAGAGCGTTAAAGTCAAAATTGGAAAAGGATTGGGTTTCTTTTAAAGTTGCTAGAAATAAATGTAAAAGGTTAATTAAGGCTGCGAAAATTTCATTTTATAAAAATAAAATAGATTCAAGCACAGATCCAAGACAGTTTTGGAAAGTTGTCAAGAAATTGACTAAACCAGGATGTGATTCCTCAGAGGAGATATTAAGGTTAAAAAATGATGATATTATTACCGAAAATCTGGAGGAAATTTGTAATGTATTAAATAATTTCTTTGTTGATCTCCCAAATTGTGAAATCCCTTGTGATTTAGATTTAGAACAAATTAAAATAGGGTCTACTCAAAATAAATATCCTCCATTTAGATTTAAAATTTTGACAGTCACTAAAGTATACAAAACCCTTCAAAATATAAATGCTCATAAAGCCTTTGGTAGTGATTGTTTGGAAGGTAAATTTTTGAAATTAGCTACTTTTCATATAGCACCAATCATTACTTATTTATTTAATTGGAGCCTTCAAATTGGATATTTTCCCTTATTTTGGAGCGAGTAGAGTTAAACCTATTTTCAAGGGGGGGGGGGATGTGATAGAAGTTAATAATTATAGGCCTATAGCCTTATTACCTCTTTTGTCGAAATGTTTTGAAAAACTTGTTTCTAGCCAGATAATGGAATATCTGGATAAAAACAGTTTGTTGACAACTAAACAATCTGGTTTTCAAAAAAATATTTCTACCACAACAGCCCTTTTGGAATTTTATGACCAAATAAATAGGTCATTGGGAGAAAATAGGGAGACAGCTGTTATTTTTGTAGACCTTTCAAAGGCCTTTGACCTGGTGGACCACCCCTTATTAATTGAAAGACTGCATGAAATAGGCCTGAGGGACGATCCCCTAGACTGGTTAAAATCTTATTTGGAGGATCGTTCCCAGAGAGTTGAGGTACAGGGATGTTTGTCAAGGAAGAGGAACGTAAATAGGGGGTTCCTCAGGGATCGATTTTAGGACCTCTTTTGTTCCTAATATTCATAAATAATCTTCCATTGACTATAGAACAATCAGAGATTCAACTGCATGCTGATGATATGGTTATAATTGCGTCAGGGAAAATGGAAGAAATATTACAAACTAAGTTGCAGTCTGATTTTCAAAGAATTGAGGGGTGGTTCACCAGGTCAAGGCTGATAATGAACACAAAAAAACAAAGTGTATGAATTTCCCACTAAAAAATTGTGGTGATGTTGTTTATAACTTACCTATCTATACGGGAATCAAACCAAATTAGAACAAGTTAAAGAATATAGTTATTTAGGGGTTCTATTTGATGAATATTTGTCTTTTTCAAATCATATTATTGCATTGATTAAAAAAGTTAATAGAAGGGTAGGGGCTTTAAGAAGAAGTACTGATTGTTTATCATTTTTAGATAGAAAAAAACTGGCAGATCAGTTAATTATTCCAGTGCTAAGAAATGGAGAACTAATATATAGAAATGCAAACAAAGCTTTATTGTCTAGATTAGATAAAACTTATTATCATGTAGCAAGATACGTATTACAAGGAAATTATCGGATTCATCATTGTCTACTGTTGAAGAAAGTGAACTGCTCACCTTTAGATATAAATTATCAATGTCATTGGTTATCTTTAATACACAAAATGAAATACTTATCTGTAAATCATCCAATTTCTTTAATATTATTTACAGTGAAAAATTGTCAAAAACTGTTATTAACAAGAGCAGTTCACTTAAATAAAATAGCTGTAGGAAAGTTCCATAATAAATATTGGGATAGGTCCTTGCTATATCAGGCTGCTGGTTTCTGGAATTCTCTTCCTGATGAGGTAAGAGAAATTCAGAATTATTCTCTGTTTACTCAAACTATTAAGGAGTTATATGCTCACATTTGTGAGTGTTAAATGGTTTTTGGAGATGTTTTGGGACTTATTTAATGATTTCTTTTATAATTTGGTAATTGCAAGTGTTCTAGGTATACTGGCCCGGATATTCAAACTGCTCCCAAAATGTGCGCAACAGCAGGAGCAAGCACAAACCAACTGCGCATATGCGCAACAGGTGCAATATTCAAACATGGAGCAGAACAAATTGCGCGAAGCAACTCAGCGTCTGAATATCACTAATAGCGCTGCATGGGAAGGAGAGAAGCTGAGGAAATGTTGCACTATACGCAACCAGGGCAGCCCAGCTAAGCAGTCCAGAGGTGCCATAGCGCAAGCAGAGCCCACCCCAGAGCAATGGAACTGCACATCCAGGGAGGCAGGCTGGGGCCCACCACCAGCCATGCCACACATGGGCACAGGAACACACTGCAGAACCAACACCACTCCTGCACCCCAAGCACAGCATCACTGGGGTGTGCCGGATGATCTACTGGCCCATGGGGACAAGCCAACAAAGCACAGCAGAGCCATGACACTCCAGCACAACCACTGGCAGGCTGAGAGTGCCACACACAGGGTTGACAACCACAGTGCATCAGCTCCCATCGCACACACACCCTGCATCCGTGACCCAAGACACCACCCATGTGCAGTGACTGGCACTGCAGGAAACCATGCATCCCCCCCAGCACACGTCAACCCCATGCAGCACAGAAGCATGCAAGCCAGACACATCCTGTGCACCCAGCAGTGGGTGGCAGCAGATGGCAAGACCAACAGAAAGTCACTGCCATGCTGGAGATACCTCCCCATGCACACACACGTGCACACACACACACACACACACACACACACACACACCCAGGACCATACCACCCCAGATGGCATGTACACCCCTGCAACTGAGCACCCATAGCCAGCTGCAAATCAGAGACCAACACAGTATTCATATCAAAATAGAAATGTATATTTAAATATCCAAATAGTAAAGAACCAAAACAATAACAACTATTTACAAGGGGGGGTACAAGGTAGGGGTGTTCAAGGGGTAGGGATGAACAACTTGGAGAGGGAAGGCAGGGTGGTAGGGATGGGAGAAGTGGGAAGGGTATCATCAGCTATGGCCCAGCCGGTTGCTCATCCTCTTCCTGGTTCTGCACCATCCTGTGCCACCTCCTCCGAAGGCCATGGCGCCTGATGGACTGGAGGATGGCCTGGTTCTCCGTGGACACTCGTGTGAGGCCCCGAACATCCCGTCTAATCCTCCTGAAAACCTCGAGGCCTAGGAAAATGGGAACACAGTCAATGGCTGTGACTGACCACAACCCTGAACACCACCCAACCTGCAAGCCATATAGCCCAATGTCCCGCACCTGTGATGGCATGCACCCACCCACAGTGAACATGCACATGGCCATCACAAACAGGTGGCACCAGCTATGTGCACCACTGCACACACACACTGCCCATGTCCATCACAGCACAAACAAGGCTGTCAAGTGATGTGGCAGCGTGGTGCGATGCCAGTTACAGCTATGTGCCCAGTGCATGCATGGACCACAAGTGTGCGCATACACAGGCGTGCTGTGATACTGGACAGTGATGCATGTCACCTGTGTGGTGCATACATACATAGATACATAGACAGTGTATCGGCAGCTAAGGGCTATGGCCCACCCAGTCTGTCCATTTGAGCTAGTAAGTTCACTTTGTTTTCCTATAAGTCTGTTGCCCGTTACCTGACCTCCAGAATTCCTTTATGTCTATCCGTGCATTCTGAAATCCCATGATTGTTTCATCCCCACCACTTCCTCTGGCTTGTCCACCTTCTCGCTCTGTGAAGAAATTCTTTCCATGTTTCCTCTGAATCATCCTTCCTCCAACTTCACCCCATGCCCTCTAGTCCTGGAACATCCTTTCACTTAAAATAGTGTTTTCCTGCACCCTGTTCCTCCTGTAAGATACTTGTATGTCTCTATCATATCCCTCTCTCCTCCTCTCCTCCAGGGAGTACATGTTCAGTTCCTCAACCTGTCTTCATAGGACTTGTGATGCAAGCCATGCACCATCTTTGTTGCCCTCCTCTGAACCTTCTCTGCCCAGTCTATGTCCTTACGTAGGTATGGTCTCCAGAACTGTACACTGTACTCCAGGTGGGGCCTCACTAGTGTCTTGTATGGTGGAATTATGACCTCCCTTTCCGCATGGTTGTATTGTGCAGGGCTAGTGGTCTTCCCCCAGCATGCAATAGCATCCATGAAGTCATGATACTCACACTGCTCAAGCAGCTGTGTCTGCCGCTGCTGCTGCTGCTGCTGCTGCTGCTGGGGTGCAACTCCCGCTGGCACGGGGCCCTGGCACGGCCCTCCTCAACCCGGGCCTGCATCCTCACATCCCGGCCTGTGGGAGACATATGTTGAGACAAATATCAGTGTGACTCCAAAGCAGACTGCCCCCTGCCCCAGTGAGAGTGTCTGCCCACACAGCCAGACCCATTCATCTCACAGCTGCACACACTGACACAGCCAACCATGGCAGAGCCATCACCTATGCACAGCCACCAAACACACTCACACCCTACAGAGAATACAGGTGCATAGATGGTACACTCACCTGGCCTAGGCACCATGCCCCACCTGGCACATGACCGCAGCCTCCAAGGTCCAGATCCCTCCGCGGAGGTCACTGTACAGGTGCCGGCACTGCTCATCAGACCGGCACTGTCCAGTGACCCCCACCAGGTCAGTGGCCACTTGATGCCACACCTGTGTGCGGGCAATGGTGAGGGGTGCCTCACCATAAAGTGCCCGATAGTGGGGCTCTACTAGGGCCACCAAGTTGGCCAGTTCCAATTGGCTCCAGGGAACAGCTCTTCTCCTAGCCATGGTACCAACTTTACAGCAGGCAATATGGCGCACCACTGCGCTGTAACCCCACGTGGAGATGTTGCGCAATAGACCACCACATGCTCCAATCGCGCTGTTCGAACAGCGCCGTCACTTCACATAGCGCTGTCACCAGACAGCGCAATAGGGCCATACACATGGCAGGCAAACAGCGCCAGGGGGCAAAGGTCGGACATAAGGTCATGGGCCATGACGCAAGGCCACGCACAGCGCCATCTGACGTATAAGCATCCTGCGTGACCGACCAGCTGCGTACCAGTGCCACAGTGGACTATTGCGCAGTAGTGCCACAGCGCCATGGCCTGAATTGCTGATCGCGCACAGCACATCAGCAGCACGGCAGATGCCTGCGTAAGCTATCTGGGCATGCGCAATGCAGTGTACCACACAGGCACAGATCTGCGCCATTGGCTCAGCCGACTCAACCGTATTGCACAAAGTGCAGATTCGCGATATTCAGCCGACACATGCAAATCATCTGATCAGCCATTCAAAGGCGCAGTGACACGATTTGCATGTCATTATAGTTGCTCCACTCCTAATTTGCATGCATTGCGCTATAAATGTGCGACATTGGGCTGCGCTGGCCAGATTCGGTTACTGCAGGTGAGAGGTGAGTTGCATGCTGTGTGATGTTCTGGACAATGGTCATGGGAAAATGCTGTAGGCTGCGCAGTGACAGGTGTCCACTTGCCCCCATGCAGATCGCCATAACCGAGCAGAGACAAGGTGAGGGTGAGGACGGTGGGCATAGGAGGAGGCCCAACTTTACAGCAGCAGAGACAGAGGCCCTCTTCCAGGCCTACCTGGATGAGGAGCCAGTACTGAGTGGACGGAGGGGCACCCCTCAGTCCCGTGCGGCTGCATGGGAGGGGGTAGCTCGGGCCGTGAACCTGCAGGAAGCCACCAGCGCTCTGTGCAGGAATGCAAGAAGAAGATGGGGACAGACCGCAGGAGGTTGAAGGAGAAGGTGGCAGCCTTCAGGGCGGCATGTGCTGGCACTGGCGTGGGCCCACCAGTGGTGTTGGAGCTGACCCCAGCTGAGGAGACACTGGTTGCATCAATGCAGCAGAGCACTATTGAGGGCGTACCAGGAGGTGGATTCCAGACAGGTGGAAGCCCATCACTGCACGGTATGACATGGTGGTGGTGTTGGAGGGGGTTATGGGGAAGGTTGTTCACATGCACTCACATGTACTCTCTTTCTGTTACAGATCCTGTTTGTCTTCAGGAGATGGTGGTGGTGGGTCCAGGCAGTGATGATGACCTGCTGGACATGGAGGAGGATCCATCCACCTCTATCACCAGCCAGCAGGCACTGCAGCAGCATGCACGTTGGGCCGCCAACTCTGGTGTCGGTGATTCGGGTGCGGGGGGTGCGCAGCCTGTGTCTCAGAAGTCTGGCATGCAAGCATGCCAGCACGCTGTGACTATGGCTGTAGCACATACCTGCACCATTGATGATGCAAGGACTGCAATGGGCAGTGATAGGTGTGTGTCCCATGACGGACACACAGCAGGCCAGCACGTGCCCCTGGGCCTTTCTGGTTCCAACTTGTTTACCAGCATGCTGGCACAGTCCCAGGCTGTGCCTGCCAGCACCGGTGGGGCAGCACCAGTGGCTGTGCAGGTGTCTGGCACTGTTGCTAGCACAGCGGTGGAATGAGTGGACCCTGGGGCACAGCAGTTGGCGGGGCAGCAGCAGCAGCAGTCACCCACCAGGTCTGGGGGTACAGTGTCAAGCGGTGGCACATGTCCGCCCCCCTTTGATCCACCCATTCCTGGTCCTGGCGAACAGCGCCCACCCTCAAGGGGTGTTGTGCATCAGGACCTTCCACACCCTGGGGGACAGGATGCTGTTGGGGCACAGTACCCATTGGATGAGCACACCCACCTGCTGCGGGAATCAGTACAGCTGCAGAGGCGGGTTGCAATGTCCGTGGAGGCACTGTCTGTGGCTGTGGAGCAGCACAGCAGGGAGTGCTCTGGACCGTGCAGAGCTGGTGCGTGTCACGGATGGATGTGACCGCTGCCATTGACAGGCTGACCCAGGCAGTGGTCTCTGTCGTGGACGCATTGGGCACACAGTCAGGTGCCCCTGTACCGCAAACCCCACTCAGTTCACTCTCCACTCCCCATTCCCGGTGTCGTGCGACACCAGGCCTGTCAACGCCGGGTTCTGCTGTGGCCATCCCGAGCACCCCTCGTGCAGGTTTGTTCAGCATGCTGCAGACCCCTGTGCGGGCAAGGTCATGTTCGCGCAGTGGGACCCGTGGTGGTGCAACAGTGCCACCCCATGTGGCCCCTGCTCAGCCTGCCAGTGCTGTTGGGTCACGGTGGGGCCGCCCACGCATCCGCGGTGGCCGTGGGACAGTGCTACATGACTGAGCTGTCTCCCAGTGTGGGCTCTGTCTGGTGCTGCCATGTGTGCAATGTGTGTCATGGTGGGCAGTGCACTGCTGGGTGCTCTGCTCACCACGCCGACACACAGACCACCTGCACACCCTCCCAACTGCCGTCCACAGGTGCATGTGCATGATGATGCCTGCATTGTACTGTACACCAAGGTGCAAGGGTGCCCAGCATCTGACACACATACTTGGACAGTACAGGTGGTGGCGGTGGTCGGTGGTGCTGTGTGTTAGCAATGTCGATTCTGCTGTGCTGTGCATGTGCCCATGTACGCTCTGTGCCTGGTGTGTGTGCGTCCATATGAGTGCTCACCCCTCCCTGATGGTGTGTTTGTATGCCTGGATCCTTCCACTCCCCTGACCGTCATGCACCCCTGGTGTGTTACCCCGTGTGTGGTTTGCGCATGGACAGTGTTGGTTGCACATGTCCCCTTGACTTACCTGTGTTCTGCATAGTGCTCCTCTGTGATGGTGTCCCGGTGCAGCTGGGCCTGCCGGATCAGTCGGGGGTCCCGCCGTCCTGGGGGGGCTGCTCATCACCATCAACACTGGCACCACTGGTGTCCCCATCGCTGTTCCCCTCTTCAACCTGTACGGCTATCCCATAGTCCTTGGCCATGTTGTGCAGGATGCAACAGGCCAGGAATATCCCACAGGCCTTTTGGGGGCTGTACTGTAGGGCACCGCCGGAGGTGTCTAGGCATCGGAAGCGTGCCTTGAGCATCCCAAACACCTGCTCTATGATGTTGTGTGTGGAAACATGTGCCTCATTATAGCGTTGCTGCGATGGGGTCATGGGGCGCGATACGGTGTGAGCAGCCAGGGACGGAGTGCGTATCCACTGTCACCTGTGTGGAGATAGTGGAGATCAGTCTCATGTTCAGGTCCATATTGCCCATATCCCTGTGTGCCACTACCATGGCACCTGTGGCATTCCCACCCTTGCCCCGAGTTTGCATTCCATACAGGTGTACTCACCCACTAGATGTCCTGTGGGGATGTCCCCACTCTCGAATCGATGGCACAGTGCGGACTGATACCATATGAAGGCATCATGTGCTCTGCCAGGGTGTGTGGCACAGACATTGATTATGCGCCCAGTGGCATCACACACCACCTGGCAGTTGACACTGGAGAATCCTTTCTGTTCCTATGTACGAGCCCATCGGGCCAGGTGGCATCGAATGGCCACATGGGTGCAGTCTATAGCCCCTAGCATGCCAGGCATCGTGCTACCCTGTGGAACTCCTGCATGTTTGCTGTACGCTCTGCGCGGTGCTGGGGAAATGGATGTACTCCAGCATGTGGCAGCAGTGTGCTGAGGGTGGGTGAGGATGCGTGGCGTGGCCGACTGTGTGATGCCTGTGGTGTCCCCTGTCGGCCTCTGGAGTGCCCGTGGTGAGCAGGCACATGAGGCTGTCACCTTGGTCTCCACCGACAGGCGTGACTCCGTCGTGAGGTGCCTGCATCATCACTGCACAGCTCACAGAGCCGTCTCAGTATTGCCCTGTTCAGGCGGTACTGGCCCACGATCTCTACATCTGTGTACAGCTCAAAGCTGATGCGGGCGCGGTACTGTCTGTTGAGGGCATACGCCGGCCGGGCCCTCCACGACCCGTCCCCTGCAGCATGCATTCTCACCCCTCATTACAGCTTCCATGTGGAAGATGGCACTGTCCATCTCCTGGCTTCTGACCCCCTGGCTGGTGTTGCTGTGTTACCCTGCTGTCCTCACTGCTACTTCCACTGCACTGGCACCCCCGCTGGCCTCTACTGCCTATGGCCCACGCTTTCCTTGCCTGCCCTAGCCTGTCTGTTGTCTGTCTGTCTGTCTCTCTCTCTCTCTCTCTCTCTCTCCCTCCCTTGGCAGCCTTGTAGCGTTCTTGCGCCGCTTCCTTGAGCCTTTTTATTTTGGCTCATTTCCGCTAGTGTGCAATTTCCGGCTGTGCCGCTATTGCGCATCGCGCAAGTCTTTGAATATCGCATTGCGCTCTTTATGCATGGATCCACCCCCTTTGATTGCGCATGCCTTCATTTTCATTGCGCTGTTGCTCAGCATGTTTTCGGTGGCGCATCTGCCTCCTTCTGAATATCGCAAAATGGCGCAATTTTGGACTTGCGCATGTGCAACCCTGTTGCGCATGGCGCAACCCTTTTGAATATCCGGGCCACTGTGTTGTTCTGTATTTATATTGGTATATTGTGTTGTTTGTACTTATATGTATTAATAAGAAACTTATCTGTATGTATTTAGATAGGAATTTACACAGGTCTGTCTTGTAAACTGGATTATGTCCAAATGACATGTATTACCTGTATAAAAATAAATTTTACCTACCTACTTACCTGATTGAGAATTTAATGCCTACCCTTGGAGTGGGATGCTTTGATAAACCCCTTGAGCTTCACTCTCAGAGTTTATGTAGCATCCTACACCTCAGGTATGCATTAAATTCTTGTATTACACACTACCTCATCCTTTATTCTCTCTATATTATACTCTTCAGAACATTGTAAAATTTCAATAAAAATTATATTAACAAAAATAGAAAAATATTAAAGAACTGGCCCATTGGCACAGCGGTAGTGATACCGCTGGCAATACCAGCAACATGGGTTCGGCACCAAGCCATGTGGTGTAATTGGGGGGAGGAGGACTGAGCATTCCCAGAGGACACTCTTCTCCTCCAGGAAGGGCAGTGAGCTCTGACACAGCACTGTCACCTAGGTGACCATAGGTGGTGGTGCAAGCAGGAGCAGCTATGGATTGAGGACTCTCCCCAATGAAAGGTGTCAGCACACTCTACATAGCTGCATCAGGCCATCATCTCAATGGAGCATTCAAGGGAACAGAGAGATAAAAACAGGGAGAAAAGCACCGCTAGCTGCATGCCGGTTGATCTGGACTGCCTTCCACAGACTCACACACCTACTGGGCACAGGGACCAAGCGTGGTATCTGGAGGTGACTTGGGGTATCCCCAACAAACCCACCACAAGGGGAAAGCTATGGAGGAACAGCTAAGCTTGTAATAAGTCCAGCAGATGGCTGGTGATGGGGTTGGGGAGGCCATTGACTGAAGGGGGCCATGTTGGCATGAAAGGGAGGTATAAAGAGAAAGTAAACAAAAATAAGACAAAATAAGAAGGAGGAAGTGGAACCAATGCATACGATTTTTGGCATCTGCAATTCCGCTGAGTGGAACTGCATCACCAAAATTAGTATGCAGCAGACTGTTCATCCTCACTGTCAGCCTCTACCCCCCACCCTTGCCAGGAATCCATCTTGCTGTGAGAAACAGGACAGTGGAACAAACTTGTCATGTACAGAGCTTACTATACATGTGCTGCACTTACATAACTCCACTCACACACTCCAAGAGTCACCAAGTGCTGCATGCTCCCAATATCAATGGTCTCTATCTCCCCAGTTGACTAAGACAGTACTGGATTGGTTGGCTGAATATGTTCTAACCAAAAACAGGAAAGAAGTCACAATGTCATAATCTTACACTAAAGAAACATTATTTGCCTCTTGCGCTGGCTGAAGCTCATGACTGGACAATCCTACTTCTCTATGTTTAGATGCTCTATGCCTTTACTGTATATTGTATCTAAATAAGCTTTATGTGCACTAAATTGTTTACTAGGTTTAGAGCTTAACTCTAATTTTTGTAAATGTTATTTCTTGAAGGTTGAGGCTAGAAACCTGTTTAAGTTGATCCTTCATCTGTTTATAATCTCTCTGCCTGTTCTCTGCTTCCTGTCCTATTTTCCCTAGCACCTGATTTCTCTCAGGTACAAATCAGTCTCGGAGCCGCCTGGCCTTAACTAGGCTGTCGCTAGTAGCCTCCCCTTTATTCTAACTCTCTCCCATCTTCCTTCTTTGTTTTCTGTCAAATTAAATCTTGGAGCCTCCCGGCCTTTTCGTGGGCTCCCAACCCCTCTACTCTGATTTCACTACCCCCTCCTCTCTCCCTTAGCTATCTCTTTCCCTTTTTTTCTGCCACAGACTGTTCTCCTGCCTCCTGCTGGCACTCTGTCTCCAGTTCTGACACCCCAACCCCTGATTTCATTGTTATTAACCTCTGTCTTCTCCGTCTTCCCCCCTAAATTTTGGAGCCCATGATCAGGTGCCCCCAGCAAGTCCTGTGGCATGGCGCTACTTAGTGTAATTGGCCACTGCTCACATCCAGCCCTTCTGACACTGATTCTCACAGCCCTTTACCGGACAATCAATGGACAGACCTGAGGTGTGGCTTGCCACCTACAGCCTCCAGCAAACCACCTAATTCCCGTCCACCCTAGTTGGGTGTTTACTTATATAGATACTTGATGGTCACATGACTATGGGCTTATAATTTGCTAATTGCCTACTTCTTCATAAGAAGGTTATACTTGTCAGCCTCTAGAGGGCACCCCAGCTCCTTTCTCTACCCCTTTTCTCAAACCACCGTCTTTTTCCAGCTCATCCTACTCTCAGCTCACATCACCCTCAAGACTACTTAAATTCAATATATAAACCATGTAGCACTACGTCAAGGTAACATAACTCCTTAGAGTATATCCTTAGTATCCTACTCAGTTCTATCCTGCTCCAAACCTGCATTCACAATGATGGCCACAATTTTAATTCCCTTATTGTTTATGACAGGACTAATAACTGAACTGAAACCCCAGCAGTTCTTATGTCTCATTCCTGGGATAGAACTAAATGCATATGGAATGGTTTGCTTCAGTGCATGGATCAGTTAATCAAGCCTCCCTTAATTTATGGCACCTGCAATTGCTTGTGAGGTCATCTCCCAGCAGGCCCAGCAGCTTAGCCTATTTTACATCCATTTTATTCCTTAGTAACCTTTCTGTAATACAATGTAAACCCAACAAAGGCACACATTGAGACACAGGAACAAAGATAAGTTAAAACAAAAGGTGGAGTAACTGAGACAACTGCTGCTATTGCTGTTAGTCATATCTGACAATATACATCCTAACCCTGGCCCCCTGCAACAGTCACAAAGTCATACTAAGAAACAAGGGATTCTGACACTTGCCTCCATCAATATCTGTAGCCTCCTGGCTTAGCTTTACAATCTTAAGGTTAGGGTTACCCAGCACAACCTTGACGTTCTCTCAGTTATGGAGACCTGGCTTTCACCAAAGATTGCAGACACCTCATTAACAATATCAGGCTACTCTATCTTTAGGCAAGACAGATTAATTAAATGAGGTGGTGGTTGTGCTAGCTACCTAAGGATACACTCAAGGGTCACACCCTACCCCTACCTTACACAATGGACACTTTTCAGATGTTAACCATCAAGGTTCTGTTAGGTGCACATAACAAAGCTCATACGGTGGCCTCTGTTTACATTCCACCTAAACAACAAGTCTCATGTAGTGGTGGGCAAAGTGGCCGAAATTCACTCCATGGAGTGATTCACGGAGTAACATGGAATCCATGAAGTGCCCACAATGCAAAGCAGAGTACTTTGCATTATAATGAGGTATGCGAAGTCCATTGAAACCAATACCTTTGCATTATTCCACCTTCCCCAAACCACTTCTTCACCAATTTTAAGACAAAGTACATTGAAATCAATGTACTTTGCATCACTTCACCTTGTAATTGAGCTCCATGGTGAATTTTGCAGTGCTTCATGGGATTGCAGGTCACATGGGCTCTACATTGTTCTGCACAACCTCAGTTCTGGGTAGTGTGTGTGTAGTGGAAGATGGAGACAGTTTCACCTCAAAGCTCTGCAATTCAAATCCTCTAAAAGCTGTTAAGAAAGACTTTTTGAGCCATTTTGTTTGCTCAAAATTTAGTACATCAATTGTAGGAAACCCTCCTATGCTTATATCATCGAGTGTTTATTGTTTATGTGTAGATTTTGAATGTTAATTTAAAATAGTCAGTCTGTGTACTGTGAAGTGTGCTTTGGGGAGGGGCGTATCTGTGGTGTAGGTAGATTAACTGGGAGAAAAAGGCAGCCTTTCTGTTTTGGTAATATTTTTCTTGTATAACTGTGTTAATGTACACACAGTAATATTTTCAGTAATTCTTCAAATTTTTTTGCTGATTGTTGTGGTGCAGCAGTGTATAATTTCAGTTTGTTTAAAAAAGATGATTATATTACTAAAGGTTTTCAATTTGCTGCACATTAATTGTAGTGTGTGTGTGTGTGTGTGTGTGTGTGTATGTGTGTGTGATGCGTGCCATTAAATCAGACATCTTTTATTGTGCCACAGAGTAATTGCAGCAGTGTGAACCTGCTATCCACCACACCTACATGAATTTTTAATACTGCTTTGTGATATCTTTACTGGCAGTGGACTGTTACTGCCATGCACTAACCCCCCTACCAGCAAAAGGTATTTTTTTCCAGATTTGGATTTGTGACTTGTGAGCACTGGTTAGGTGTTGTTGTGCCTTTGGGTCTGCATCTCTTAAGTGCGCAGTACAATCTTAATCTGTCTGTGCATTTGCACTTTGCAGTACACTGTAACACAGCAGACAGAAGCATTTTGGGGATGCACATTAATTCTGGTGATTGTGTGTGACCACTGCACACATGACTGAGTGCACCATTAATTCTGGGAGACTTTGCATTTTTTGTTACCCTCTCATTTCACTAAATCAGCTTTGGGGAATTTTCTGGACACAAGACAGTAGCATTTTGGTGATGTACATTAATGCTGGTGACTGTGTGTGACCACTGCATGTATGACTGAGTGCACCATTAATTCTGGGAGACTTTGCAATTCTTGTTGTGCTATCATTTCACTTCATCAGCACTGGGGAATTTTCTGGACACAAGACATTAGCATTTTGGGGATGCACATTAATTCTGGTGACTGTGTGTGACCACTGCACGCGTGACTGAGTGCACCATTAATTCTGGGAGACTACATTTCTTGTTGTGCAATCATTTTGCTTTGTCAGCACTGGGGAGTTTTCTGGACACAAGACAATAGCATTTTGGGATACATATTAATTCTGGTGACTGTGTGAGTGAGGTGCTGCCAATATTGTTGTCACTCTGCCTTATTTTGCATTAAGGCAGAATGACAATGCAAAGTAATAATTACAAGGCAAAGTGAGCCTTTTGCTTTGGCCACTCTGTGTAGTGGAGTGACAATATGAAGGGGCCACTTTGTGTTCATTTACCAGCAGAAATTAATTTCACTGCATCTCTAGTCTCAAGTCTAATCTCATTAATGGACGGCATCCACAATCTGCACCAGAACTCCAAAATTATTTTGCTGGGTGATTTCAATGTTAATTGGCTCTCCCAAGATGCCTGTGCTTTCAAGGATGCCATCTCTGCTATCCACTTTTCCAAGATACATAGCTGAGTCCCGTACTAGAATTAATTACTTGACAGGGACAAGCACACTGTTGGACTGGATTCTCACTAATCACCCTGAATGTGTCACAAATACAACTGTCCTCCAGGACACCATTAGTGACCACTCACCCATAATATGTCACTGGTCAAATAAATTTGTCAAGCCTTCGGCCATCACAGTCCTAAGTAGGGTACTAAGCTGTGGCCACCTAGCACTCCTAACAACAACTCCTTCATTTGCAGGACTGGTTACCAATTGACACTGCTACTGATGTTGATTCTGCTCTTGAGTTCTTCATTAATCGATTCAATGCTGCCTGTGACATCTACATTCGTTTCAAAAAATGAAAGATCAGGGGTGCCCACAGTCCCTGAATCACACCAAATGAAATAGACCTGATGAAATGTAGGGTCCAACTTTGGCATCATGCACAACTAACAGGCAGGCAAGAGGATATACAGAGTTTCAAAAGAGCAAGAAATGACTGTAACCGAGCCATCCACAATGAAAAAAAGCCGACACAGGGAAGCATTAACTCTCAACTGGAACAATAGAAGTAAGTTCTGGAATAACCTTAAGAATTTAACAGGAAAAGACCCTAAGCTGGCCCCTACCATGCTTAATATTGATAGTACCCAAAACACGGCCTAAAGATCATAGCCAACACATTTAATAATGCATTTATGGATTTAAGTAACGTACTCCCCCCTGATTTCTTGGATGATGCTCTAAACTCAAATTGCACTGGGGTAGATAACCAACCACAAGCACGCACACCTTTCTACTTCAGAACTGTTCCTGAAAGAGTGGCTAGAAAGCACATCCAAAAAATGCTAGGGAGGTCCAGATTCCATGGGGATACGCTTGACCTCAAACTTGTTGCCCTGACCCTGGATGAAATCCTATCATCCCTAACTAAGCTAATTAATCTATCTTTGAGACTATTGCAATTCCCACAAGTGTGGAAATCTGCTTCAGTAACCCCCATCCCACAAAAGTGGCAACAGAGTACTACACAGGAACTATTGACCGATCTCCATTCTTCCCTCCCTTTCTAAAGCACTTGAGCATATAGCGGCTTATCAATTGGCTGAATACTTAGAAAAATATCAGATTTAATGTCCTCAGCTGCATGGGTTCAGAAAAGTGCATAGCACCACCACAGCACTACTTGAACTTACCAGTTTCATCCACAGTACTCTGAATCAAGGCCAGTTAGCTGGTGCAGCTTTCATAGATCTATTTAAGGCTTTTGATACCATAAATCATAGCCCACTACTTAATCAACTCTCCAGTACAGGGCTCTCAAAAGACACCACTAACTGATTCAAAAGTTACCTAGCTAATCGAACACAAGTCAAGATTGCTAACATTTTATCTTACCGTCAAGCAGTCCAATCTGGTATCCCTCAAGGTTCTATACCAGGTCCTCTTCTGTTTAGCATCTTCCTCAATGGACTCCCCAGCTCGTGCCAAGATAAGATCCTGTTCTATGCAGATGATGCTGTAATATTTAAAAGTAATCCTGATCCCAAATTCCTTGAAAAACAACTATAGCATAGCTTTGTGTCATGCTTTTCCTACCTCCCAAAAAAAGCATAAATCCTACCCACTAAGTATCAGAAACAATGTTGGTACTCCTTTGGAACAAATACATCACTTCAAATACCTTGGATTCACCATCGACAGTACCTTATCCTATTCACACCACATGGAAAATGTTACTAAAGCAGTCAACATTTGTATAGGACTCCTTTATAGGCATAAGCATAATCTTACAGCAGAAGCTCTTAGATTAGCAATTCACAGCTCAGTTATCTCTATCATAGACTATGGGCTGGTTGTCTATGGCTCGGCCACTGTTACATCCCTTCAACATATCACTACAGTTCTTAACAAAGTCTGTAGGCTCTTCACAGGGGCAGCATGTCTCACACATATGTGATCTTTATACCCAGTCCAGTCTGCTACAGCTGCAGTACAGAATAAAGTACCAAACCTGCTTGTTAGCAAAGAAAATTAGTTAAGGACTCATACCTTCTGGAGTCAAAAATACATTAAGTCCTTCCTGTAACCTTCGGCATTCTTGAGGCTCAGATAATCAGTTCTTTGTTGTCCTGTGCTGTCGCACATCCCAAGGACATTGCTTATTTGCATTTAAAGCCCCACTATAGCTTAACTTTGCTTCCCACTGATATTTCCTCAGCTACCAAGATGGGCCCTTTCAAACATAAACTGCATCAGTTCCTCATGGCAAATAACAGCTGTGACTGCAATAACTAATCTTACCCAAATTACTCCCTTTAATATATGCCACTGCTTGATGGATAAGCTGTACCATTACAGCTCTTCTGAAGCTACCTATTTAAGGAACTATCCCTTCCCTTCCCCCTTGACTTGTATTACACACCCTTTCCCTCTCTATGACCTAAAAATACATAGTGTCTAGATATGTCTTAATTTACTGTTATACTTATGTGTTGTACTGCTATACTGTGTATTTTGGTTTGTCTTACTGTGACAAGGTACCTTTGTAAATGAGCCTATGGCTCAAAGGTTTTCCAAACTGCTGTTTAAATAAAATTAAATTAAATTAAAAAAAATTAAAACATGATTTTGCCATGACATGTCCAAATCAGTGATTACTGAATGGTGGTATCCCCTACCAAGAATTATGTTGTTTCATCTTAGGACTTAGGACCTGGCCCAGGACTTGACATGCTGGACTAGCTATTCAAAATTGTGCCTGGCAATGGTGCAAGTGGTTGCTCTGCACAACTGAGTTGCGCTGGAGCAACAAAGGGATTTATTCAAAAGAGATGTGCTATGGTGCATCTTGTCTGAATATATCAAAAAATTTCAGCAGTGCAAATACAGTGCACCAGCACATCTCCCAAACAGGTCTGAATACCAGGAATAGGAAATGCGCCAGCGAGTCAGAGATATACTGTGCGCAAATTCCTGATATTCAGACACAAATATGCAAATGAGGTCATAATGCATGCAAGGTGAAAATGGGGCCATTTTCATGTCATTATGGCACCATTTTCATGAGTTGTGCAGGGCTAGCCTGTGAAATGCACCTGGCACCCTGCACAGCATGCGGTGCTGTCAGTGGAGGTCCAGTGGGTCCCCCCTCCCTGCCTATAAGCCTGATTGCCATAATAAAGTACATTTTAAAATCCCTGGTGGTCCAGTGGTAACCACCACACAGGACCAGCCCACCCAACCCCCACCATCATCGGTGGACAGCAATCCCACCCACACACCTCTGCGGCTGCCTGCGAATGACAGCCACAATATCTGCTGCAAGCACATTGGTCCACCTGTGGACCAATGGGCTGCAGTACGCCTATAATAGTCATTCACAACTTTGTGAATGAATGACTATTACAGTTTGCACTGCAAGCCCATGGTCCACAGTGCTGACCAATGCACATGCAGCAGACACTGTAAGCTGTCATTCAGCAGGCAGCTGCTGAGGTATGCAGGTGGGCTAGCTGCCCGCCCATGATGGGGGAGCTGGGTTGGCTGGATGTCCTGTGTGGGGGTTGGTTGGGGGTACCACTGGACCACCAGGGATTTTAAATCTTACTTTCTTACAGCGATCGAGGTTACAGGTGGAGAGGGGGTACCACTAGACTACCAGGGATGATTTATGCAGTTTGTTAAGGGGATCGGGGTACAAAGTGGGGAGGAGGGATCCACTAGATTGCCAGGGCATATGATGGGAGATTGTGCATGTTGTTTGGGGGGGTTGCCATCCACAGCAGGCGGCTACTGTGTTGTGTACTGCATTATAGCTGCCCGCCTGTGGGTGGCTACTGGTTGAGCCTTTTTTATGGGGCTGAACTTTATGCCCATGTGTGTAGCACATCTTTGGGATGTGCCAGCAGATGCGCTGCACATCCTGGGCTGAATATCGAGATGTACTGCATATGCAGGCGCACACTCCCTGGGTTCGTGCGCACGTATCTTTACTCACGGTGCATGGAATTGCAGCACAATTCCCCTTTTGAATATAGCCCCAGGGTGAATTTCTGGGGTTGCGCTGGTGCAACTCCTTTGAATATCTAGCCCTCTGACAATAGCTTTTAGCGGCTGTGAAATGAGGAAGCGAGATTCTCCAGCAGTGGCTGGAGAAGCTCCTTGTGAGGCCCCATCCACACTGCTCCTCTCCTTGTATAGCATGCAGCCCTACCCCTCTCATTTTCATTCTCCTCTGTGTTCTGTCAGCTGAGCTCCCCATGCCTGTTTGATGTGTGACATCAGTCAAGTATTACACAATCATAATGGCAATAAGAAGTATCCCACAGCCCCCACTTGAATACTGTGTGACCCTGAGCAAGTCACTTAACTTCCTTGTGCTCCCAGGTCGCATCTGTAAACAAGCTTTCAGCTTAGTGTGTCTCTCCTGATAAAAAAAAAAATAAAAGTTTAGAATCTACCAGAGTGGAAGGCCATGGAGTCCACCTTAGTTGTACTGCACATGGGTGATGATGTTTATGTCTCAGCTGAGGCCAAGTAAACAAAAGAGTGAGCAGGTGAACAACCATTTAACTAGTTAATCACCAGCTGCCTCTCCCTGCCTAGCACTGATACTTAAGGGATTCTAGTAACCCCAGGGGACTGGGTGGTTATAGATGACCCATTGAATCACATACACCTAGAAAGGTAAATCCTAAAAAAATATCTGGGTAGTCTCTGGTTCAAAGAATTCAATAGTTAAGCCCAGTTTTATTGCAATGTATTTGATATATCGGTATTTATTATGTGGGACATTAAGAGTGGATCAATTTTGCATTTCATTGTTTTCCCCAAATTTCCCCAATGCAGAAATGTAATGAAGAAAAGAAAGAATGTAATTTTTTGATTGGACAAATTAATGTACCCATTTTAATTTTTTATTTTGGAAGTCAGATGAGTATTTATGAGATTGTAAAAGTTCCCGCTCCTTGGTTAGACATGCCTTGGTGAGTTGAAGTGCAGCAGGTCCTGCAGTGTTACGGTGACCCATCTTAGAAGTATGTACTAGTACCATCCTGAATGGCAAGCCCAAAGTACTGATAAAGCAGCACAACTCCTTAAGCAAGAGCTGTGAAGGAGAGCTGTTCCATCTACCGTAAGAAAAGGCATGAGTTCAGTAAGTGAGGGGTGGAGCCAGGGAAAAACATGGTTCAGTGGTAAGAGTCAAGTTTAAAAACTGTTCTGGTGACTAAGCATGCTTACTGGAACACTGCCTATGTGTGGATGGTGAACTAAATCTAGTTTAATAAGTATCTCTGGAACTGAGTACAGCAGCTGAGCTGAAGCCTACAATGAAGCTTTCCATGCAGGGCTTCTGCTCAACTGCTCAATCACTATCTGTAGCCGCGTTCTCAAGCTGGGTCTCACACACTCCTTTAGAGCAGCCCTAGCACAGGTGGGTTGGTCCCATCTGGACAGACTTCTGGACATTGACCTGGCACTGAAATATTTTGTTGACAAACAACAAAATCTGTGATACTTAAGCCTCTTTAAGGAAAAGAAAGATCAGGGGATCTTCCAATGGATGGATTACCCGCGATCTTCTGGATCAGTTCAGGGCACGAGATAGCCTCTGGAGTATGGCCAGAAACTCTGGAGACCCACTTGACCACCAGAAATACTGGGCAGTCAGGAACAAGTCTACATGCCCCTCCAGGCTGGCCAAGGTGAAATACTGCAAAGAACAGCTAAACAGTAGTTGGGGGAATGGTAAAAAGTTTTGGCAAAATATCAAGGAATTGCTGGGTAAAGAGGATAGGAAGCACCCCTCACTGCTAAATGTCAATGGCACCCCCAGCATGAATCCTTGCACAATAGCTGAAAACATTAATTCAGCATTCACTGATTTAAGTGGGGTTCTTCCTCCTGGTTACCTTTCCCCCTGCGATCCATCCTTCTCGACCCCTAGACAGGATACAAAAACTCCCAACTTTTACTTTAGGAGTGTCTCAATTGGGGAGGTTAGAACCTATGTCAAGAAGGTGCTCGGTAAAATCAGACTGGAGAGTGACAATGTTGACATGAAGCCTGTGTCAGTTGCACTTGAAGAGCTGCTTGTCCCCATCACCAAAATATTTAACAAATCACTTGCCCTGGCAAAATTCATGGCCACTTGGAAGCTGGCAATAGTGACCCCTATGTTTAAAAGTGGGGATCACTCCAACATGGCCAATTACCGACCCATCTCAATTGTCTCCCCCTTATCAAAAGTCCTTGAAAGAATTGTAGCAGATCAGACCAACGAGTATCTTCAGAAGCACAATCTCCAGTGTCCGGAGCAGCTTGGCTTTCGTAAGGACCACATTACTGCCACGGCACTTGTCGAATTCTCTAACTATGTACATAAGGCCCTGGACAATGGCATATTAATGGGATCTATATTTGTAGATCTTACGAAGGTCTTCAATACCGTAAATCATCTCTTACTCCTCCAACAACTACATCTTATTGGTTTCTCACCTGAATTTGCTCTCTGGTTTAAAGATTACCTTTCTTACCGATACCAAAGTGTCAAGACTGGGTCTGTGATCTCCACTGCCAGGGAAATCAGTCTTGGAGTCCCTCAGGGATCTATTCTGGGTACCCTTCTCTTCAGTTTGCTCTTAAATAAACTACCTGAAGCTAGTAACAGCAAGATTATTCTTTATACCAACGATGTGGTCATCCTGAGCAGCAGCCCTCAGTTTGCTCAGTTGCAGAATGAGCTGCAGTTCTCTTTCCACTCCTTGGAAGATTGGTTCTGCTCACAGAAACTGCTCCTCAATTACAAGACAACTAAAATGATGCTGATTTCTGGCACTCAGCACAATAAATCATACCCAGACCTGACAACAGTGAATAACAAGGTCGCCCCCCCCCCCCAGAACTGGTACATACTTTCAAGTACCTTGGGGTCCACATTGATGACACCCTTTCTTATAATCAGCATATTGACCATGTTGTCAAAACAGTTAATGTCAAACTGGGTGTTTTACACTGACACAAACAGTACCTCATGCCTTCTGCCCTCTGTCTTTCAGTATCCAGTTCCATCCTGTCGATAATTGACTACAGCTTGGTAGTCTATAGGTCAGCCTTGGACACAGGACTTAAGCGTATTATGACAGCCCTCAATAAGGCCTGCAGACTAACATTGGGAGCTGACAACAGGTTGCACAACTGTTCACTAACTGGCTGAATCTCAACAACAGAATAAAGTACCAGATGTATATTCTAGGCAAGAAAATCCTACTTAGGAATGCTCCCCCCATCTCAAACTCCTGCTGCAGGCTAGTCACTCTTATTACTACACCAGAGGCATGACCAGAAACTCCTTAGCCATCCCCTTCAGGAATACCTCACTTGCTCAAAGGTCCTTTGCCTACAGAGTGCCTCTATGGCTAAATGATATCCCAGCATACATAAATAACAACACCAGCCTCACTGCACTTAAACTATTACTGCTACAGCACCTCACTGATGCTGGCACCTGTGCCTGTAGACAATCCGGGCCGACCACTCTATTAAGTGCAAAGTGGCTGGGGATGCTGTGGCCCCCCCTCCATATCTGTCATATCATTTTATCTGTCATATCACCACTTTACTATACTCTGCACCTCAGCCTCTCTGTGGGGCCCCCCCGGTCTCTTGTACAATCAGTCTGGTTCTCTCACCCACATCTCCAGTGGGCATCCACCTCATACACTAATAAATCCTTACCTCTCCCTCCCCCTGCTTCCTGGCAATTGCCTCTCTCTAGCTGATATTTTCCTTTGCCGATCAGTAAGTTCTCTGAATGCCTTCTGGGCCCTTGGAAGAACACCAGTCACATTGTTTTTCACTGGTACTGAATCCTCCTGCCACTTTTTTATTTCCAACCGACTTGTTAATCCTGCATTTGAGTTTTATAACCACACGTATAGCTGTATTTTGTTGTCCTAATTGTACCTTCATACTATGTTGATTGTGTACCAGTCATATTTTGTGATGTTTCTGTTGTATTGTTCATGTACCCTATTTTTGACGTGGAAACTTTGAAAAAGAGCATTTTGCTCAAAGGGTATTTTCTGAAGACTGAAATAAATAAATACATATAACTGGGTTCCAGAACTTCTAACAAATTAAACTATGAAATCTGGTGGGAAAAGTCGCATAAAAAAGGGACCCTAAACAAGGAAAAAATAATATGATTTCAAAACAACCACATTAAACAATACACTGAGGTTGTAAAACAGACTTCACATTTGCCTAAATATATTATAGTAAAGGATGTAAACAACAGGGTTTAAGTTCCCTTTATCAAAATGATTTCAAGCAATGTTAGAAAGACAAAGTGATACAACAGTTCAGCAACAGGCTGAAAGTTTGAATTTGCATTGCCTGCTGTTACACCAAAGATGACAACTGAATTGATGCACCAACAGTGGTTTCCAGGTTTTGGTACACAAGCCAAGGAGGTCATGCTATGGAGTGAGCAGATCCACGCTGTACAAGTTTAGTGTTTGCTAAATTAATCACCAGCACTGGCCAGACTCAGATGTGAAATAGCTTATTTGGGTGTCACATAGCTACTTCATGCCAGCAGGGACCCCATGGTCATACTTAGCAATGGCTTTTTTGGACTAAAACATGTATTGTTTTTGAGTCGAGATGCAGTCATTTTATCCATCCAGGTTTTTAAATATATTACTCAGCCCCCATTCTCCCTTTGCTAGCCTTTATCTATCTTTATCCCTGACGTGTAAACACCAGCTTCAGTTAGGGCCTCCATGCCTCATAAGATCTCCTAGGATGTCCCTTAAGGGGTTGCCCTTCAGTATACTGTTTCCCTCCCGGCAACTCCCTTACACTCCCATCAGAAGTTATGGTGATCTACACTACGATAAATGGCCTTTAAACTACAAATCCCAGAAGTCCCATTTGGGACCAGAGATCACCATATGGTGTGGTTCAATACAGGAACTGTGGTGGAATTAACCCACTCAAAGGCTAGGGTCCTACTTCAAGTGGGCCAACTTTACAAAGATGCTAGAATGCCTGAGAGATGCCCTGGAATGGGGGGGGTATAGATGGTGTGGAGGAACAGTGGGCAAGAATAAAAGGGGCCATAGTGAAGGCAATAAACCTCTGCATCAGGCAAGTTAGCAAAAGTAAGAGGAAAAAGAGGCCACTATGGTTCTTAAAAGAGGTGACTAGAAAGGTTAGAGGAAAAAATTAGCATTCAGGAGATATCAAGAGTCACAGAGGGAGGAGAGGGAGGTGCATCAGGAGAAGCAGAGGAAGGCAGGTAAAGCAGTCAGGTGAACAAAAGCAAAAATGGAAGAGAAAATAGCTGGGCAGCAAAGGAAGGGGATGAGATATTCTTTAGGTATGTAAACAAGAGGAGAAAGACCGGAGGAGAAACAATAAGATTAAGGAGGGAAGGGGGGAATGTGTGGAAGTGGGCCAAGAAAAAGCAGACATCCTGAACAAATACTTCACAGTGGAAGGGAAAGGCAAGGGACCACAGATTAGAGGCAGAAGCATCAAGGGAATGGAAGTGGACACAAGTCCCTTTATAGTGGAGGGAGTCATGAAGGAACTTGCTAATCTGAAGGTGGACAAGGCAATGGGGCCAGATGCGATACATCCCAGGATATTGAAGGAACTCAGGGAGGTGCTGGCTGCGCCCTTGGCAATCCTTTTCAACCACTCACTGGAGACAGGATTGGTTTCAGAGGGCTTGAGGAGGGCTAATGTGGTCCCACTTCACAAAAGTGGCAGCAGGGAGAAGCCCAGAAATTACAGGCCAGTGAGCCTAACTTCGGTGGTGGAGAACTTAATGCAATCACTACTGTGGGTAAAAATTGTGACTTATCTTGAAATCAAGGACTTACAAGATCCAAGGCAACATGGATGTCTTGTTGAACAAATCTTTATTTTTTTTTTAGTTGTTTAACCAGGATTAGCACAACTAAGCTGAAAGCTTTTTTACAGGCGCGACCTGGGAGCACAGGAAAGTTAAGTGACTTGCTCAGGGTCACACAGTATGTAAGTGGAACCTGTGGGATTCAAACCCAGGTCTAGTCTGCTGGATGTCACCAAATTTGCAGCTCAGAGCCTTAAACCACTGTGCTATACTGCCTCTTAAATCTTAATAGATTTCTTTGACTGTGTGACAAGAGATGTAGACCAAGGTGGAGCCATGGATGTGGTCTATCTGGATTTCAGTAAGACCTTTGACACCATATAGGAGACTCATAAACAAGCTGAGCAGTCTGGGAGTGGGTCCAAAGGTGGTAAACTGGGTATGAGATTGGTTGGGGGATAGGAGATAGAGAGTGGTGGTAAACGGAGTTCACTCTGAGGAAGAGAGACTGACTAGTGGGGTGCTACAAGGATCGGTACTGGGTCCAGTCCTCTTTAATGTCTTTATTAGTGACATTGCAGAGGAGCTAGAAGGGAAAGTATGCCTTTTTGCAGATGACACTAAAATCTGCAATAGGTAGACTCTCCGGAAGGGGGGGTAGAATAAATGAATACTGATTTGAGGAAGCTTGAGTAGTGGTCAAAAGTGTGGCAGCTGAGATTCAATACAAAAAAGTGCAAGGTCATGCACTTAGGGCACAGAAACACAGGGGTGGAGTACATGATAGGGGGAGTGGTACTGCTGACCACCAAGCAGAAAAGGGACCTGGGAGTAATCATTTCTGATTACCTAAATGTGGTCAAGTAGTGTGACAAGGCAGTGCAGTGGGGAGAGCTAGTGGGATGCTAGGGTGAATACGGAGGGGTATCACCAGCAGAAAGAGAGAGCGGTAAACCACTATATTGAAACATTGGTGAGACCTCACCTGGAATACTGTGTTCAGTTCTGGAGACCACATCTCTGAAAGGACATAGACGGAATGGAGGTGGTCAAGAGAAGAGCAACTAAAATGGTGATGAGCCTGCATCATAAGCCCTATGAGGAGGGGCTAAAGGACCTCAATATGTATATCCTAGAGGAAAGAAGGGATAGCGGGGCTATGATAGAGACTTTTAAATACCTGACAGGTATAAATGGAGTACAAGAGGAAAGCATTTGTCTAAAAAAAAGATGCTCAAGAACAAGGGGACATGCTATGAAGCTGGGAGGGGGGGTAGATTCAGTGGAAATATTAGAAAGTACTTCTTCACTGAAAGAGTGGTGGATGCCTGGAACAGCCTCCCACTAGAGGTGATCGAAGCAAAAACTGTAACAGATTTCAAAAATACATGGGATAGGTACAAGGGAATTTTATTTGATTGGAAAGGGAGGGGGGAGCTGAAGTCCAAGTAGGGTCTGTGGTATTGCAGTAGGTAGGGAAAATGGCAGACTGAGTGGACCAAGCAGTCCTTATCTGCTGGCAATTTCTATGTAATCTATGCAAGTCATCACCCCTGTCCGGGTGTCTGTACCCTGAGGCTTCCAATGACCAGACAATGAGTTCTGCTGTTGCCACACACTTAATTCATAGACAGCTGCTTAAAGTGAGGGGTGCCTTACCCCTTCAAGTGGCTGACAAGTGACCTGAAGCAAGGGTGCTTCAAAGGCCTACCTGTACTCTCCTATCATTCTGCCATCTTGGCAATTTCTTCCAGCATCCAACAGCTGGCACTCTAGCTCTACCCACTGGGTGTCAGAGGCTTTATCAATTAGTAGGCTCCATGGTCTAGCATTCCAGTATACAAGCCCTCTTCCCCCTGCTGTAGGAGAAGGTTGTTACACTCTCCCTCCAGAGAAACTATTTCCATTCATAGAAATTCAGAAGTAGGCAGATGCACTTGCCCATCACGCCACACAAGGGGGTTAGCTACTTCACCCTTCAACCAAAGACCAGCATGGACATCTGTGATGCATTTCTTTGCATGACAAAATTAACCCCTCAGAAATATAAAAATGTCAAAAAAAACACTGCAAGCCTAAGCTAAGAGACCCTACATCCCCTAGAGTCCAGGAAGTCAGGTATTATCACAAATGGATGTATCTGATTGCCACTGAGTCACCCAAGAGTTCTTTAGCATTCTCTTCCATGTGCACACATGCAGTGGACTTGGCCTCAAGATGCACCTACATCGTGGGTCCTTGAGCATCACTTGTGTTACAACACCTAGCAATGACATGTAATGTTGGCTGCCATGCTGGTACACCCTCTGGTCTATTTCACACCCTGTACCCCTCTTGAGAAATAGATGTAGTCATCCCAATCTCCTCCCAGGGCTGGACTCCTTACCAGTCTGGGATATCCTATGAGTGTACCATCCAGGTTCCTTACTTATTGGTCCCACCCACCTGCCATGGGGTGCAGCTGTTACCCCCTATACAGACCAGCTAACTACCATCCTCCCACATCCTTCTGGGGGAAGGAAGAAATGATGTCATGATAACAACTTAAAAAAAAAACAACAAAAAGCATTTGTCATTCCTGAATGTTTGCTTGTAGTGGTTAGAGCTTTAAAGGGAACATAAACAATGTGTAATTTAAATCCACAATTTCATGTCTTTTCTGTTCATTACTGACATGCTGTTCATTACTGACATATTTGATGCGAGTATATTTGCATTCTGCATGCTGAGTGTTTTTACGCACTTTTAGTGCTTTCAAAGAGATGCTCTCCCTACTCCTATCTGTACCCATAGGAAACCACTAAAAGTGGGAGGAAAATCACACACACAGAGAGAGACTAAGAGGCTTGATGTTTATCTTCAAAGCCTGATGATGATGTCTGTTAGCTGGTTAATGGGTGGAAAACCAGTGTGACTGGTACGGCTACACTCTTTGAACTACACAGAGTTTATGCCCATTAGCCAGCTGAACACTGTTAGCCTTCTCAGCACTGGCTTTTAAGAAGCAAGCCTCCTGCATTGGCTTATACAGCACACACCTCTACAGCCCCCTATACTGCCCAAGTACTACCAATATGTTTGTTTTGCACATGTGTGCAAGCAAATGCAACAAATGACTGTACTGGGATAGATACCCTGTGCAAGAACACTTACATACATGTAACAGCCCCTTGACTCACCTTGGCTGTTTCCAGGGCCCTTGGATCTCACCTGGACACACTTCTGAAGGACATGGCCTGGGTTCAAGAGGTGAAGAAAAGGAATGGTGCCTCTCCTGGGGTAATGACAGAAAATACCTGTGGACAGAGTGTAGGTTACCACCCCAGGAAATATACACTAGCTGCCCCAAAAATCCTCCCACACACAGTAACACTCCCCCTTCTTGCAATAATTCGCAGTACTAGAATCTCTAACATTAACCAATTAACAATATTCATTTTGGAGTAAGGGAAAAAGGGGAAGAAAATAGCACAACAGCATGAACAACTAACTAAAACAATTTCACCTCACACAGTCCCCACCTCCCACCTTCGGGTGCACCAGATTTCCCAATGGCTACTGCCAGACAATCTCTAAAGTCCTTCAGGTGGGTACCATACCGCAGTGCAGACATCAATGCCAGGGATCTATTGTTGGGGCCCAATACTTTCAAACAGAAACAATGAAACTTCAGGTCCAGGCACAGTTTCTGCAGAGTCCCACCCAGGACCTAACCCCCTAAGTTTAATCTAGCTAGCTAGCTAAATGAAGGCTCCCCAAAGCCGCAATTCAGGGGTACTTACAGTTCAGCAGTTCAAAGGGGCGTTGAGAAAACTGGCTTTGGCTGTACCATGGAGGTATCAGGTTGGTGATGCACCACATCAGCAATAAGCAGCTTGAACAGATGAAAGATGCTGGTTTTCACCTGCCTGGCCTTGCCAACTTCGTCTCTAAGGCCTTTGTAGACAGTGTTCACCAGGCAAGCCTCTTGCCATCTTCCTCACCGGTCATTGTCTTCTTCGGTCTAGGGACAGGGCAGGCAAAGTCCCCTAGACCCCTCTGTTGCAAACCTTGAGCACATAATTAACCGCTGGACTTTGACTCAGTCTCTAGCCTCAGTACTCACTGTCCCTCAGGCTTGCAGCAAAATGCAGTCTCCAACAGCACTTACCCCACACTGGGAAGGGAACACAGTAGCTCAGTCTTAGCTCAAGGTTGCAGCACTTTTACACAGGCTGCACACTTACAGTCTCTGCTCTCACACTGCAGCCCAATCACTTTCACTTTCTCTCCAGCACAATTTCCAACTGTCCCTTTCAGCAGCAAACTTCAAAATGTCCACTGCAACAGCAACAGCAACTGTCTGATGTCTTTCCCTTGCAGCCTGCTCTTGTTGGGAGCAGTCATCGGGCTGGGTAGCCCAAACAGCAGTTTCTCCTGCACTCTGGACTCTCTGAACTCCCTGGCTGATCTCTTCTTTTGGTGGGCATGCAGTCCTATTTATAGTGTTCTCAAAGTCCTCTCCTGATTGGCTGCATAATTTCCCAGGCTTTTTAAGGGCACCTTGAACTTTCCCAACAACCCCTGATGTTTTGTAATCCTGTGAAGGCTGCCATTTTTATTGATATTGAATCTCAATACAGTCCTGTCTTAAACTTTATCCCAGCAGCCCCCAGTTCTGCTGAAGTCCCTGGGGGAATGCCATGTCTATTGTTTATTACAGTTCAACATATTGCTGTCCACTATATCCATTATTAAGCCCTTTCAAGGGCAGATACTCTTCCCCCCTATAACCGGAGGCATTCTGATAGTGATCCCTAGCTCCGCTGCCTGCCCTGGAGCTGGGGATACATTTTAATAATGGCCACCGGCCAAACTCCCAAATGGAACCATGACTCCTTTAATTTTCATTTTCTTGGTGGCCACACATGCGCAAAAGGGCACTTGGCACCATGTCTGCTTACATTCCCTCAATCCCTATTTACGGAAGCTCCCAGAACCCTAGTATCGCCTCATCACACCCGGAGGCACAAAAACAAAAATCAGACCTCTGCCCCCCATCTTTACATGGGCCAAGAACCAGGAATCTCAGTGACCACAGCTACAAAACACCCACAGGATGCCATGGCCCAAACCCCAGCAGGGGCCACTTACATATGCCATTGGGGGAGCAGAGGGACAAAGCCCAAACAAGTAAGCCCATTGGGGGGGGCTTACATACATATGCAATATCATTTTGGGCTCACATATTTCTACAAGTGCAAATATTATTTTGTTCATACCTTATGCTGTGACTCACCTAATCTAGAGAAACTTTACTTTATATTTTTACAGACTACTCGGGCCTTGCCTGATATAGGAATATATAATAATAAAAAAGTGTTCTCAGTAGGGATCCCCACCCCAATCATTGGTTGAAGTCTCTATGCCAGAAATATTGTAAAACACATTCACTTTTCTTCCTGGGCCTCAGCATTCCCTGGAAAGCATGTCATTCGACCAATATGGCACCTCTTCCTTAGCATCCATCATCACATTATTCATGTGACCTGAATCTGAAAATCAAGAAAACAATATGCATGCAAGTTTGCCTATGCATTTAAACATTTTCTATTTAAACCAAGGATTTCTGTTTAGTAGTTAAACATCACCATTTATGAAATAATTGCCATTTTGTTAAATGCATTTCATCTCTGCAAGAATAGGTACTGTCCCAAATAGTCTCTGGAAAAGCTTCTAAAACATACACTTTTTTCCAGCAGTAAATGTCTAACAACAAATGTCAATTTACTGCATGTGACATTTTCTTTCTGATGTCCTCAGCTAGAATGTCTCTAAACCAGAGTTTGATATATTACTAACCTTGCACATGCAACAAACGTTTTGTCCATCGATTAAGAGTTTCTCTGAACTTTGTTAATTTGGAGCAGTCCAATTCGTCTATCCCACCCCACTTAAACTGGGTGTCCTATAATGTGCAGGAGGAGGTTTCTTTTTTAATTGTTCATATTCAAATACTTCAACAGTAAATGTAGTTACTTCTCCTGTGGAACTGGTATAAAAAGCTGTGTATGTATGTATGTATGTATGTATGCTTCTCCCAATTCGCCATGCTGGAATCAGAGACTCCAGCTTGAACCAATATTCAGCTTTGCTGAAAAATCCAGTCTTCAGAGATTCTCCTCTGCCTCCCTTCAAAGCCTTTCAGTGCATTGAAGTTCAACTATTTTCCAAATCCACTTAGGCACGTCAGGAAAGTCATAGTTCCAATGGTGAAATATCAGGTGGTCAATTCAGTGATCAGCTTGACAACTGTTTATTAAGTTCATGGCTCCTTTGCCTTGAGGTAGCCTTTCTAGTAAGTAACATTCCTCTTGAGGAAGTACTGCTTCAAGTTCTGCAGGCAATGGTTGCAACAGTTTCACAAAAGTCTTTTCCTTACCTCTCAGGGTGCAATGTTCATGTCCATATGACAAAAGATGTGGCTGAGGGACTTGGTGCATTGTCCCATCATATGCAGTACAAGTACCGTCAGCCTGTTGTCCATAGTTCTTCTCAGCCAAGGTCCTGGCTTCAACTTAGCCTTCACTGCTGCTGTACTTCTGTTTGTGGTGGCAAGCCTCCATCCACACAGAACCATAATTCAGGGTGTCATTCTTGCCATGTCCACTGTAAGAGACTGCCGTGCAGATTCTTCAGTCACAGGCTTGGTAATTGCAGCAGTGGCACCAGCTGGTATCTCGTCCTCTTGGGCTGATGAATTTTTGTCCCGGGGTCTTTGGTCTTTACAATCCTTATCTTCAGGTTATGTGTCAAGTTTGGCATGCCACTCAACTTCTTCAACCATCACATCATACTGCCCTTGCAGAGTAATTTTCTCTGGCTCAGTATCACCGATTGACTGGCAAGACAGTACAGTTTGTGCTTCTGCTTCATTGTAGAACCCTTGAGTCACCACCAATCAGTGATGTCTGCTTGCTCCTAATCTCAGCATACTCTGTACAGAGTCAGCACATCTAACCTTTGATGCTAGGATTGATCACAGCTCAGCATCCATCCAAGTGCTCCTTTGCAGGTTCTGTGATTTGCCAGCGTATGAATGCTGCATTACGCTCTGATGCAACAAGCCATTCTCTACACTGGAGACAGAAGTCATTCTGCTTTATCTAGAGGTCCAAATGTGGTTCCAGCACCATCTGAATTTCATGGTTCCAGACTTTAAGTAAAATATGTTTCATACTCATAGCTATGTGTGCGAAACTCACTTCTGCACAGCCAATAGCTGCAGTCCATACTTCTTGCCTGCTTCCTTCTGAGAAACTGGAATTCTGATAATTAAATGCACTCAATTACCATATCTGTTACTCAGAACCAACTTTGCTCAGGCCACTCAGAGCATTCAGGTGCTTCATGTCTCATACTTAAGCCATTAGTTGTCTCAGTTCTGAATGAAATTTCAAATTCAAATACCCTCTTTTGCAGGCTTTTTTCAAACTGTAAGCTATAAGTTATAGTACATAAAATCTCAGTGTGAGAGGTAATATTGTTCAAATCCATCCTGAACAATGCCCATTCTCTGTGTCCCTCTACAACATCAGTCCTGCATGAGGTAATCCACATTTTATGAATGCCTCTTTCTTTTACCTTTAGGAATTGGTCTTCTCATTCCAGACTAGGGGGCTGGCAGTCCTAGGAGCCCTCTCAGCTGTAGCTATTGTACATTGTGCTTGAATCTGAGGGTTGACACTATAAGATAACCTTCTCTTGGCACCAAGTGGAGACCTAGAGGTGCTGGCCACAGCACCAGGCATCATATCCATGTCTAGGGGTACATGGTAACTGCTTGCTGGAGGCGTCCCCGGCACAAAATCATTGTTCTCAGTCAAAACTATTTACAGTGCCCTTTCATCCTTTTTCCCTTCACTTCTTGGTGAGCTTTAAATCAGCCCCATTTTTTAAAACAGAAATAAATCACTGTGCTCTATGATGGGTTATTGTCATGTTTACTAACATGTTTACAGTTACACACCTAGGAGCTTTGGTCTCCATGTGCTTTCCTTGTCAGCACTGCAATGACAGGCTATATCCTCCCTACAGATACAAGTCAGAACCTCAGGGTCCCTTAACTTTTTCATGGAGTCCCATGACTCCTCTTATTCCTTGCTATTCAACACTGGGTGAGGTTATATCTCAGAATAGAGCCTTTCCTACTTTTCCCCTTGAATTTATTAGATCTTCCAATTGCTACACACTTTGGGTTTGCTCATATTCTCACATACCACTTGACACTGTGGTGTCAGTTCAGTGGGTGTGCAGGAGGCAGTACTGATGCAAAGACATTCACTCAGGCACTCCTGGCTAATGGTCACCCCTGCTCTGGGAGCTTTATATTAACCAGATCCTTTCTGTCACTGGATTGTGTGCTGGGCACCCAGCATAGCCATGCTTATTAACCTGCCTTCAAGCAGCAGCTGACAATCTCCTCAGATCCTCTGTAGAGAAAGCATCTCCAATATACATCCAGCTTGGAGTCTGCCATGCAGATAGTAAACCCACCTCCTATCTTTTTCCACAGCTCAACATCTGTCACCAGAGCTCTCTCCATCTTCCACATAGCTGGCAGCATCTCTTAGGTACAGGACGAAAATCAACCCCTAAAGAGTGAACACCTGTTTTTGTGAGGTCCTCAATTTGTCACAAGGTCACCAGGGACTTCTCTTGAGGGTCAGCCCCTTAAGATGCTCCCTCCCTACTGGTGGCTCTCTTACACTCACACCAGAAATAATAGTGACCTACATTAAATGGCCTTCAGACTCCAAATCCCCAAAGTCATCACCACTGTCCTGATGGCTGTCTTTAAAGTTTACCAGATGACCAGAACATTAGTTCTGCTGTTCTTACACATTAGCTTCACAGGCAGCTGTTTAAAGGGATGGGCCCCTTGCCTCCTCAGGTGGCCTGGCATGTGACCTGAGAAAAGGGTGCCCTGAAGGCCCACCTGTAGACTCCTATCACTCTGGGAGTTGGATCCAAAGTGGTGAACTGGATTATAAACTGGTTAATAAATAGGAGACAGAGGGTTGTGGTACACAACTCTCACTTGAATAATGCATAAGTGACATTGCTGAGAAGGGTAGGTATTAGTGTTGCTCAGATAGTGCTTTTCTGGATCCTACCTCTATCTGTCAGATAGTGCTGGTATCCTGACTTGGATCCTACCAGATATCCTGCCAAAGACACATGCAGTATCCAGGGTCAGATAATGATGGATCCTTTTTAGGATCCAGGTATCCTAGTTGGGATCCATGGATCCTAGGGCACATAGTTAGGATCCAGGGACAGATAGTGATGGATCCTGGTTAGGATCCAGGTATCCTAGTTGGTAGGATCCATGGTCAGATAGCACTATTATCCTACCACAGCAGCTATCTGGCCAAATTGGAGGTATCTGCTGGTATCCTGATTTCTAGGATATTAACTGTGCAACACTAGTAGGTATGCCTTTTTGTAGACGAAACCAAAATCTGCAATGTGGTCGACACTCAGGAGGGGACAAAGAGAATGAGCAGGGATCTGGGAAAAATTGATGAGTGGTCTAAAGCATGGCAGTTGGGGTTCAGTGCCAGAAAGTACAATATTATGCACCTAGGAATAGTAACCAAGTACTGAGTATAGGAGGGGGGAGGTACTGTCAGTTACTAAACAGGAAAGGGACCTTGAGGTTATCATCTCTGACACCCTCATGGTTGCAGGGCAGTGTGATAAAGCAGTGGGAAGGGCTAGTGGGATGCAGAGGTGCATAGGGAGGGGTATAGCCAGCAGGAGGAGGGAGGTGGTGTTGCTACTGTATCACTCACTGTTGAGACCCCACCTAAAGTACTGTGTCCAGTTTTGGAGACCACACCTCAGAAAGGACATAGATAGGGTGGAGGCAGTTCAGAGCAGGCAACTAAAATGGTGCTGGGGTTGCACGAGAATCCTCATGAGGAGAGACTGAGGTATCTCAACATGTACACCCTGAAAAGAAAAGAGTGAGAAGTGACATGATAGACACTTACAATACCTCACATGGGAGAACAGGGTGCAGGAGAAAAATCTCTTTCAAATGAGGAGGAGCACCAGGACCGGGGGCATGCAATGAAGCTGGAGGGGAGAAGTTTAAGAGAGATGGGATGAAATATTTCTTCAGTGAATGGGTGGTAGATGCCTGGAGCAGACTGCCAGTAGAAGTGGTAGAGGCAAAAAAAAAGTTGGGGGGCTTCAAACACACGTGGGATAAACCTAGGGGGTATTAGAAAATATACAGGGAGGAGGAAGCATCAACAGAGACCTAGGCTCTGTGGAGAACAATTAGGCTGGGAACATCATTCTGGACAGATTGGGTAGGCCAAATGGTCCTTTTCTGTTGACAGCGTCTATGTTTCTATGTTCTGTGTTCTGTGTTTCTATGCCATCTTGGCAATTTCTTCCAGTACTCAACAACTGGCACTCTAGCTCTACCCATTGGCTGTCAGAAACTCTAACAATCAAAAGGTTCCAAGATCTGGCATTCTAGTAAACAAGCCCTCTCCCTCGAGGGTTGTTACATACACACTGAAGGCAAAAAGGGAAAGGATGACATGAGTGAGATGTACAAATACCTCCACAGGATACTGTAAATAAAGTAGATAGTAGGGAGTTATTCACAGTAAGTGGGAACCCAAGCACCCGGGGAACCCAATGCAGCTGGAAGTGGGAGGTTTACGAGGGATGTCAGAAAGCATTTCTTTATGGAAAGGGCTATGAGTGGTAGAACAGACTACCAAGGGTGGTAGTCTGTGCAAAATCAGTTGGAGGGGAGGTAAACATTGGTGAGACAGATGCATGGGTTTGGTAAGGACATTATCAAAAGAGGATGGGGAGGAGGAGTGAAGGGCCACTAGGGCTCTTACAATCAACATTATGCAGGACTGGTCAGACTTGATGGGCCTCAGGGCCTTTTTCTGCCGACGTCTATGTTTCTATATGTAGGCCATAGAAGACCTCAGTGTACCCTTCAGTTTTTTCCTTTTATGGATGGCATGTTATGTTTCTGTTTTGAATTTCCCTATATCACTGTCTTCCAAGTATTGGAAATCCCCAAGCTTTCTTAATGTTACAGAAGTGAAGGGGGTTCATTGTTGCCACACACATTGAAAGTATTTCACTGCAACACAGGAAGGATTTTTTCCCTTGTACTTGCCTCATAAAATCCTGTAGTAATGTAGAGTCAAAACAGTAACAACATTACTTAACCAGCTTATCAGTTTCCATAATCAAGCATGAGTCTGGTTAAAAGGCCATTGTAAATTCCGTTCGGATTCTTAGAATAGGCTCCTCCTACAACATAGGAATGCCCCCAGCATACAAGCATTCAAAACCAGTCTCTCCTTCCACCTGAGAACCCCTTGTATCTGTCTTGGACTAGTGTCAACCACACACTGTCACAGTACATAATACATTTAAGGCACACTTTTTGCATACTACTGTTATTCCACCTACTGTATGTCATCCTGTAATGAATTATATTTTAGTTATATCTTATTTGCTTTTACATTGCATCTCTACATTATATTTGCATATGGTTTAGAACTGCTTTTTTGCTGTGCTAAGCTATACTTCTGTCTGCTGTTGTCTTCCATGAGACCCCCATGAAAATGAAATGCTGCATCAGTGTCAGTCGCTCAGCAGGTAGCACACTCGCCTCTGAGGCCGGGAGATCAGAAGGCTATGGGTTCTATCCCCACACCAGGCACTTGGATTAAATCCCAGTGCTGACACTGTAGTGCAGCATGAGGGGGGTGCTACACTCCTGAGGTGCTGTCTTTTGAATGAGACGTTAAACCGAGGTCCCATCTGTCTGTTCTGGTGGTAGTTCAGGAGGATGTTAAAGATCCCATGACACTTCTTGAAAAGAGTAGGGGAATTTTTATTAAAACTGAAAAAGCAAATTATAACAAAATCAATCCATACATACATCTGGTAAATGAAAACCAAAAATGAACCATGGTAACAAACAACAGCATATAAGCATACAAAAAAGTAAGATAAATACATTATTGCAATCCCATTGAAAGCAACCCTACTCCCCACCTAAAATCCACATCCCTCCCCAACAGTCTAGGAAGTCTATCCCCTCCCTTTCAAAGAGTAATTAATTTAAATAAATAGCTATAGGACCCCTATTCCTAGTAAGGATTGAGGCTATTTGCCTAATTCCTGAAATTAATGAAATTAGCTTAACACTAATAATTGTTTTGCCTAACTATAAATATGATGAAGCCACCTTATCTTTTATAACCAATCAAATTTGTGCCAATACTGCAACCATTTACTCTGTTCCATCATATTGGATTCTATAGTACACAATTGGTGAATATCCTGAACAATATTAAATAAATCTTCCCCTGAAATCTCTTGCTGTTGCAGAACAAATCTATACCAAATAATCCATATCCAGTAAAAACAATGCACCATCAAAACACGGATGGTACCAACATTAAAATTAGGTCTCGTAAGTGGAATTATTGCAGAATACAAAATGTCTGGATCTGGAGGAAAAGGTATGTCCATCTTCCATCTTTCTTTCACCTTATCCCAAAACTGAAAGATATAGGGGCAACTAAAATACAAATGATCCATCGTTTCAATATGAACCCAACAATCCACCCTTGGACAATATCTCTCCTGCAGCTGTTTGTGCTTCTGATTGCCTTTGATGTCTATGCTGTGTACCCCTAACCAGACAGTATCCCACATACTTTCTGGGATTCTATCATCCATTATGTAAGCAGAAATACAATCCTGATGTACCTTAGAAAACCTAGAGAAAGGGTGCTCTGAAAAACATTCCAACAGGACATCTGTATAAAGCAATTTCCTGGGAAATTTTAACACTGTAAGATAGTCAATGTTCCGTGTTTTTATATTATCAAAAAACCCTTCCCACAATAGAGAGAGCCTAGGGACTTTTTTATTTTTATGCTGAAAAACTCCTCCCTTCCATTCAGCCAGAATACCATTTATCACTAAGGTACTTCATCATGTCCAAAGTTGTATACTGCCTTTTGTAACTGAAACAATATTAGCATATAAAAAAGTTGTAAAAAAGAATAAAATAACATTAGGAATATGTACTCCCCCTTCCTTAAGTCCCATAGATAATATATTTCATTTAACAGGGTTGAGCCTACTACCCCAAAAGCATGATAAAAAACACCCCAAAACACTTGTTTCTAAAGTTTTTGGCAAGGGAAATATATAACTTTAAACAAAAATACTGGAATCAAAAAAGTTCTAATCATACATATTCTTTGCTTTTTACTAGTCTTCCAAGAGTTCCAATGGGTTAAATTCTCATTCCCGATAATCAATCTTCATTCCCAGATGTGCTGGGCCACATCCCCACCCCAAAATATACCCCCAATAATTTGCATGGTACTGGGGAGACCCTAATTCCTGCCACCTCTTCATTTTGCTGTGAAATCCCTTGTAAACGGATAAATTTAGTTTTCCCCATATGGAGTTTCACTCCCGTTACTGTAAATAAGGCATTTAATAAACAGCATGCCTTATATAATGACATTCCATCTTTTACTATAAGACATAAATCATCTGCATAGTCTATCAATTTAACTGCCAGAGTCAAATTATGGCTAATTCCAGTAATCAGGGGAGACCTATGGATAATCCTTACTATTGGCTCTAGGGTTAAAATGTAAAGTAACGGGCTCAAAGGGCAGCCCTGTCTCACCTCTCTCATAGTATGACATTTGGCACCCATCCAACCATTCTCATATGGCTTTACATAAGCAAGTGCATAGCACGTCTGTATCCAATGGATAAACTGCACAGGTATCCCATAAAAGCCAAGACATTGCCACAAAAATTCATGTGAAACTCTGTCGAATGCCTTGGCTTGACCCAAACTAATAACAAACCCTGGTGTCTGCTCATGGGTCCTCTCCCTACTCTCTGTTGCTGAAATTTCTCTTAGGAAAATCCAGACATCTATGATCCTTCTCCTTGGAATGGAACTAAATTGATTTAGATGTATCAGATCCCCTAATACTGTTACCAATCTGTTTCCTAATAATTTAGAGACAATCTTAAAATCTATATTCAATAATGTAATCAGATGCCAGTTGTTTATATCCGACTGTATACCTGACTTAAATAAAAAAATCATGAGACCCTCATACATCTGGGTGGGTAAAACATCTTCTGCTATAAATGAATTATAAAGTGCCAATAATTTCTGTGGCTTAAATTCCCATAGTAACTTGTATAGTTCTCCTAGTAGACCATCAGAACCATGAGACACCTCATTTTGTAGAGCCTGAATCACCACTTGTAATTCAGTTGCTACAAAAGGAGCCATTACAGATACTGATCTGGTGTGATCTAACCATGGCAAATTAGCTGCCTGCAACAATTGTGCCGTAAACTGTGATTCTGGTGCAGACATTCCAAAAGTTTGCAGTGATGTGAGTTTCCAAAGCCCATAATTCCTCGGTTATCCCTAAATACTTCACCCTGCGAAGAGGTGAACTGAACAATGTGTTTTTTTCCCGTTATGTGTTTACAATCTAAAAAGGGATTAGTATGTTCCTTCTTTCCCTGTGTCCCAAAAGTTTGTTCTTTTTCCAATGATGTCAACCTATTATATTGATACTGTGTCATCTCTATTTTAATCAAATTTATTTCCCCCATTAAATTTACCTGCATCGTATTTTGCTTGGAAATTAATAACTGTAAATTGGTCCTTAGTTCCAAATATCTTTGGTGCACCATTTTGGCTCGAACTACAGCTGTCTGTTGAAAAAAACTCATAAACATTTCATATCTTCCCACCACTGACTCATACTGTCATAAAGACATATAGTGGATATCCTATCTTACATCACTTGTGACAGTGCTTGTTTTATAATGGGGTCTAATAATAAAGTGGTGTTCATTAGCCAAAAAAACCTTCCTTCCTCTCTGGGTAGTATAGATGACACCATAATCCTTATTAATGTATGGTCTGAGGTTTCCTATTAGCACATTTGCTGAAGAAATAATTGGTAATATTTTTTTATAAAAATAAAATCAATTCGGGATGATACTGCCCCCTTGTAAAAAGTCGAGGCATGTGTGCTCCCTGTGACACTATGTGCATCCGTTAAGTAAGCCTGTTGCACAATTCTTTTCAAAAAGGATTTATCACAGTGAACTTTTTGTCTCCTTATAGCATTATCTTGGGGTTTCAAATTAATATTAAAATCCCCCTTGCCCCCCCCAAAAAAAATCTGTCTTGTAGTGCAAAGGAATGGCTGCACTTTTGTCAAGAGTTCAATCCTTGTAGCATTTGTTTGTGGCCCATATATATTTATGAGCCTACATGGTAAATCATTCACTATTACATCCAACAGCAAGGTCTGACCAGGGTCAATTTCTACAGTTCTACGTACTGTCACATTTGGGGTCGTAAAACAAAAACCCACCCCATAGCATGCATCCATCTCAATTGACCAATAGGAAGTCCCCCAGTGCCACTCTCTAGTGGCCACTTGTATTTCTGCAGCTGAATGTAGGTGAGTATCCTGCAAAAAAAAGATATCAAAATATTACTGCTGTAAAACTGAAAAAGTAGTAGTCCATTTAGCCTTAGAGTTGATGCTATTCACATTAAGGCTAGCAAACCTTACAGGTGGAATCTCATGAAGGTTGCTGTTGTTTCACACTAGATCTTGGTGTCCTTTTCATTGTCCCCAGAAGTTCATTTTGAGAAGATAAAGGAACATCACTGTCCCCTGGCTGCTCAGGTTGTGGACATTGTGAGGTGTCCACCAGATCATCAAGCTCCACCCTATCACCCTAGGTCTGGAAGGCAGCAAATCTGTTCATCAGAGGTAAAGGGGATAAAGCTTTCTCTGTATGACTATCCCACACTATTACCAAAGGGGGGGTCTTGAAGGGTGTCTTCCTCAGTAGCACACTATTGAAACCCCTCTGTAGCCTTTATGGGAATGTCAATGGAAACTCTATCCAGGAGCGAGGAGGAATGCCCAATCATGTCTGATTACATGCTAGGTGGGCCACTCGGGAGAGGAAGGGGGGGGGTCACTTATATCATTCTCTATATTTCTAGTTATGGGAACATCCTGCTGCAGACACTCTACATCATTCATTTGTTGGGCATGTTCAGAGTGTCATATAACTAACGCTACAGTGTTAATTTGTAACTGTGGTCTAGAAGGAGTACTAGGAGGCAGGTTTGGAGGCCAAGGCTTTTCTGTTCTAGATGAGGCCCCCATACCTCCACCCCTTCCTCTGCCACTCCATTTTGCAGGAGAGGCCTGTCTCAGTAATTCTCCCTCAGGTTGTCAAATTTTTTTTTTTTTGCAAGATGTAGGTAATAATCTTGGTCATTACTGTCCTCTGAGTTATGGGCCACCCATGTGCATATCCTAAAAGTGTGCTCATCATCACCACATAAATTACACATGGGGAGGGGTGAACATTGGGCTGCAGTGTGACATAGCACCACACATTGGAAACACTTAATTTTATTTGCAGTTAATCTTTTTATTGTAATTATTGTGATTATGCATACAAATGCACTACATTCTCCAATATACACTTATTTATTTATTTATTTAATTTAGTTAAACATCAGTTTAGAAACCTTTGAGCCAGAGGCTCATTTACAAAAGTACCTCGTCACAAAGAGGACATCAGAACAGTAGTACAAGGGACACAGTACTTACAAACAAAAAAGTTACAGTTCAATTACAATTTTGTTACAATAGAATACAATCTCCAACGAAGCAAAAGATAAAAAAGGTGCAAAACTTATGGTCGGGGGACAGCTGGTGGGAGTAGAAGGAAGGGAGATAGGGGAGAAGGAATTAGTAGGGAAAGGAAGGGGGGGCGCTCAGTGAGCATTGTCAAACAGAGTATATATATATTTTTTTTTTTACACTAGGCTAGCGGTAGTTGCATTTGCGAGAGCTAAGCAGGAAGTTTCTGAGCCTGGGCTTAAAGCAAGCTAAGGTTAGTGAGTTTGAGACACTGGCAGACACTTACATAAATTCTTAATGAGAAAAGGAAAAAACATGTTGTCTGAAGTATTATACAATGATATTAAAGGGGAAAACAAATGTTGAAAAAACAACATGTAGCAGTACAATCTGTATGATAGACAGAAAATATGACATTTATGGTTCAAGGGGTAAAAGGAGTAGGTACAAACAAGAAATATGAGCAGTCGTGATTGTACTTCTATTATGCTGTAATTTAATACAAGTATGTGTAAAACTGTATAAAGGAAGAACATAAAAAAGAGAAAACTATCTAAGAAAGTAAACACGAATGAAGAGGGAAAGGGAAGAAGAAAAGGAGATGAAAAGATAGAAAGAGAGGAGATGAAAAATGAACGAAAGTGCTAGAAGCGAGATTCTAATCTGAACATATAACAACCCATGGATTAAGTGACGATATGTGTAGACATGTTTAAATGTTTAAAATAGTCCTGCCAGCATTTATTACATAAATTAAGTCGGTCAGAGGCTAAGTGTGACATACGATCGAGGATGGTGTATTGAGATAGTTGTTTGAGAATATCTGGAAGGGTGGGAATGATGTTGGATCTCCAATGTATTAGCGTAAGGCGATTAACTTGAAGGAATAGTAGGCATAACCACCTATTCTGAGAATGGGATATTTTGTACAAATGAGCATTGAAAATACCAAGTATGCAATGTTTTGGATCTAATGCAAAGGATAGACCAATCACTTTCATTGCAAAGAAATGAATATGATGCCAAAGATTGTGTATGGGAGGGCAATACCATAAAATATGTAGCAAATTGCCATTGGGGGAGTTACAGCGCCAACATTTATTGTTAATTAAGCCCATTTTTCGCAAAATCTCAGGAGCTCTGTACCATAGATGTAGAATTTTGGTTTGTATGAGTGAACTGCGATTATCCTTGAAAGATTTATGGCAGGATAGCCAACGGTTATGCCATTGTGAATTGGTTGTGTTATAATCCAAAAGGGTACGCCATTTATTTTTTGCAATGATAGCTTTATCTGGAATTGTATTTCTGATATGTTTGTAAATGATACTATTTAATTTAGAGTTTGTTTTGATCCATTTAAAAATAAAAGTATCATATATAGATTGATGAGGAATAGTAGGAAGATGAAGGTTCCATGCCATGCGTAACTGTAAATATTTCCAGAAATCGTCCTGGGGAAGATTCTATTGTTTGCGCAGGTCAGAAAAGGATTTTAATTTGAGAGTCTGAGGTATAAGTATATCCTCCAAGAAAAAAATGCCCCTGTTTTTCCAACTACAACAAAAAATTGGGTGATTATCAAGAGTGATGTTGTGGTTCCCCTAAACAGGGACATATATGAGAGGGGTTGGGTTAGATTTAAGGTGTTCATGAATTATTTTCCAGTAGTATATGGATGATGCTATAGTAGGGTGAGATTTTAAATTGGGGGAAGAGGGTTATAAATGAAGGAAGTGGTGACATTGCCTGGACTTAGAAATGTTTCCATATTGACCCACAACGGTGATTTATTGCTGGGTTTATTAAACCATTTGACAGTTTGGGCAGTGCGGAAGGCCCAAAAATATGCTTGGAACAAGGGGAGCTGAAGCCCCCTTTGGACCAGTGGGAGCGCAGTTTGTTACTACTTAATCTGGGAATTTTGCCTTCCCATAAAAAATTGCCAATTACATCATTAATTCTGACAAAAAAAAAGTAGGGAGGGTTAAAGAGATATTAGAAAACAGATACAGTATTTTGGGAGCTATTGACATCTTGATAGTGGAGATTTTCCCATTAAAAGAGAGGTTAAGCAGTTTACATCTGTTGAGAGTGTTTTTAATATTTGCTAATAACGGGGACAGATTGGCGTCCCATATATTGTCTAATTTAGAGGTGATCTGTATTCCAAGGTAAGAGATACCTTGAGGGGCCCAACAAAAACCTAATATTGTATTCATAGAAGGGTCACAAAAATTGTTCAATGGCATATTTTCTGATTTGTTTAGATTCAGAGCGAGCCCAGAAAGTGAAGTAAAGTTGCAACACTTAATTTTATCACAGTCGATATTCAGGTGCAACAAAGACACACATCTGTAATAACTTTTGGGATGTCCAGCATAAAAAAATAATTCCCCTATTGCCCCCCCAGGAAAAAAAGAACTAGATAAATGTTGAATACCTTGCTCTGTTTGCTTTAATTGTACTTGGAATGTCCACCCTCCAGTCCAAAAACCATTGTCATCTATAATGGGATTAGGTCTCCCAAAGATTGTATGTTTTCCCAGTCAAAATATCACATCATTAATATTAACTCTTTTATTACGAAAGAGAATTGTCACCCTTTTAATCATGGGTTTTGTTATAGGGAATAGCCACGAAGTCTTTCCAAATGTCAGTATCCTTTATTTCATAATACACTCTCCAAAACTTAACAAGCGATGTTACAGTACGAAGCTAATGTCATAGCAATGGTCCCCAGGTGAATGAATAAAGTCATACACCTCCGCTAGTGTAAACCCAAGCGATTCTTTGATTAAGTATTTTCCAACTCAATATCTATCTGGGGACAGGGGAGCCAAGCCTTTATATTTAAGGCGCACCACGAACCTTCATTTTGCCACCTCGGCAGGCTCTTGAAATAATCCAGCGTAAGATTTTTTTCTCTGAGCAGCATCTTGTTCACCCAGCCCCCCACCCAGCTCTGTTCACCACCTGTACATTGGAAAGACTCGTACCTTTTGTTTGTGCATCCGTTAACACTTCTTCTCCACCACCATCCAAAGAGTGATACGAGACAGAAGAAGCCAAAGAAGATTTCCTCGATGCATCAGGTGTGGGTGTCTTACCCGCAGGGAGGCTGGCATCTGACGCAGTACCTTTCTCTTGTGCCTCTACTTTGGTACACGCAGCTGCAACAGGTACCAGCACGTCATCTTGATTCACCATATGCTGTGGCTGTATTTCAGCCCTATCCTCCAGTGCTATGCGTATGTTTTCTACTGTTCGTGGATCTGATGAGTCAGGGATAGGAATAGCTGGATCAGGAACCCACTGATTATTCTGGAACAGCCATCCTGCTTGCTGCAAAGCTCCTCCCATTGTCCAGTCTGCAGAGGTACTGCTAATAATAATGTTCTCATCCTGTGAGGCCATAACATCCATAGGAACATATGGTGACATTTCAACTGCAAAAAGTGCACCGCTCCCAGTCCCCACTGGTAAGCGCTTACTGTTCTCCTATATCAGACATGCCATTGATAGTTTCCGTTTCTTTATTTCCTCCTCTAATTTGGATTTACCAGTTTGATATTCTAATTCTGCTGCTGACATCATTTCCAAAAGTTGTAATTTCTTTTCATCTAACTCTGCTTTTAAACAATTTTCCTCCAATATAACTTCCATGTCCTCTGGTATTAAAGGCTGTTCAGGAAATAGCTGCTGTTCAACCCTCATATTGAGTACCTGTTGCTCCATTTCTAACCCTTCAATAGGTTCACTCGGTAACTCCAGAGCTCCTGTTGTACAACCTCCCCCTGCTGTAGTTCGATCCTGACTGAGGTCCTCCATGCTTCCTGTGGCGCAAACAGCACCCTCTGCAGGAAGGTAGGGGAATTTCCCTGGTGCCCTGGCCAAATCCGCCCCCATTCACTAAAAATACCACCAACAGCTTAATCTGGTTCAAGGTCAGCTGACATTTATCTGTATCCCCCTCCCCCAGGTCATGCCTGAAAATAGGCAGAATTTTTTGTAGTACACTTACCCGGTCAACAAAAACTAAATAAATAAAAATCTTTTTGGGTCATCCCAGTTGCAGAAATTTAAAATAAATAAACTATAATAGGAAGAGGCAAGCAATTAGCAGTTTAAAAAAAATTCTGTGTGACTTCTGGTGATGTCACTATGCGATAAGGGAGTAGGAGAAAGGAGCTCCTTCCAGCTCCAAGATAAAAGGTGCTAAAATCCACCTTCCAGCTACAGCACTTCATCTACCCCAGGAAAAATTGCATTCTATTCACATGGCAACCTGGCAGAAGTTAAAACATTTGTGGCCGAGGGCTCAAAACAGCAAAAAACGGATCGGGCAGAGAGGGCCTGGAGCCAGAGTCACTTCTCCTCAAGATGGCGGACTCTCCAGACCCACTAACTGGCAATGAGGATGAGGGAGAGAATGAGGCTTTGACCATAACCTCCCGTAAACTGTTTTGGGAGCTCCACTGCATGGGCACAACCTTAGATCAGATTGAGAAGTATATGGCAGACAGTCAAAAAAGGATCCAACCGGAACAAAAAAACTTAGAATTGGAGAAACAGCTCTCCATGTTAACTGATACAACTGACCTGCATAATGACGCTATCTTGCAGCTTCACAACAGGGAAGTACTCCTCCAGCAAAAACTAGAAGACCTGGAAAACAGGTCTAGGTGGATCAATATTAGAATAGATGGCATACCAGAATGGATTGAATCAGGCAACATGATTCAGTTCATGGAGAGCTTTATAAAGGAACTGTTAAATCTGAAACCTGAATATCTACTGGTCATAATCAGGGCTCATAGAGCATTACTGGTGCCTCCTGCTGACCAAAAAGCCCAACCAAGATCAGTCATTATAGCCTTTTTGGACTATTGCACAAAAGAAGCAGTGCTTAAAATGGCTTGGAATAAGAAAGGAATTATGTTTGGTGATCACAGACTGTTTTATTAACAGGATTATGCGCCACTGACAATGGACAGGAGAAAACCCTAATTTCCCATCCTTAAGGAGCTAAGAGCTAAGGGTCTGAAAGCCAGGATTGATTACCCAGAAAAACTGTGCATTACATCTGATGCAGGCACAAAAGTGTTCAATAGTCTAAATGATGCCAGGACTTATCTTACAAAGCTGGGGACTGCCACAGAGGGACTTTTGAATGCCCAGCAACTAAAAGAATTAGAGAAACAATGCTGGTGGATGAGTAAAAGTGGGAAAAAGAGTGACTTTGCCATGTCGGGAACTTCACCAGGTGGCAGCCCTGGGGCCAAATAGTGGTAGCAAACAAAGCTTCTACCTCCCAGCAAGGAGAGAAAAATGGGACCGGAAAATGAATACCTAACAGAGTGCAGGAGACCTTGGGAGACACAACTAGCCCCCAGGGTTGAAACCTGGATAGTAAAACCTGCACAGTTTATGCTAGTTGGAAACAAGCTAATCTCACAAAAGTAAGATTATTTAGTATTGCCAGCAAGTTGGTGGTCTACCTGGGACCTCTCCTTCCGAGTACTCAGGGGGAGGGAGAGATTGGGCCTACAAACCATCAGCCCTTTTTTTTATTATTTACTTAAACAGTGGCTTGAGGGATCCCTTGACAAATGTAGGGGGTTTAGAGATTTTTTTTCTTTTCTCCAATGTGATGGCCTCCTGCAGAGGCCATGAAACCTAACATGAATTTCAGCTGCAATATGTTATTCAGTGGGGGGAGGGTAGATTGTAACTGATATACGCAGGAGGTTGGCCATGCGAGGACCATGGTGATTTATCAATTTCAAACATCCACCTTTGGAAGCAAAACTTGAGGGTGCAAAGGTGGGCTTCCCAGATTTCTAGTTCAGAGTATGGGGGGGGGTGGGGGTGGCATCCTTTCTGCATGGTTGACTAGCCCTCACTGCTAACCAGGGAAATTCCCTGTGGCAGAACAGTACAGCTAGACTGTGCTGTTCTATCTATTACCACTTTTCATTCTAATGGGTAATAGGACATGAGTACCATTAATGGAAGGGGTGCAAAGATGGGGCAGCCTGTCAGATGGGAGGTTGATCTAGTTTTTTGTTCAGCTGGAGAGGCACTTAGTTTGTACTGGTTTAAGGTTTATTGTTGGGTTACATAGTTGGGACACTTCCAAAGCAAATGTTAGAACAGGATACAGAAACTGAGCACCTTGTTAATGCTGCTTGTATGTCTGCCAAAAAAGTGCATCTATGGGGTACCACCTCAGAATTTTCATAACCTCTTTGGAAGATGGTGGACCTAAATTTACTCACTTATAATGTTCGGGGCCTCTACAGTCCAATTAAATGGGCCAGGGTAATACAGGAAATTGGCAAAATAGGGGCACTTCTCACCTACCTTCAAGAAACACACCTCACACCACCTGAATGTGAAAAATTAAAATGAAAATGGGTGGGGCAGCTTTACACAGCCTCTTGGGGGGAACATCCGTATAGACATGGCACAGCAATACTGATTGGAAAGGATGGCCGAGTGCATATTGAAAAAGTAGATCTAGACCCCACTGGTAGATATGTTCAGTTACATGAGACATTAGGCGAACCTTCTTAAACTCATATGCTCTGAATGATAAATGTGTCAATAAAACATTTGTTACAAAAATCTATTTCCATATATGGTGATTGACCCACACTGGCTGTATCTTATTGGGGGTGACTTTAACACAGTTATCTCAACTCACAAAGATAAAAAGGGGGGCAATCAGACAGTAGAGAGTAAACCTGGTAGAGTTCTTGGCAGACTGGAGGCTGAATTAGGCCTCACAGAAATCTGGCACCATATGCATTGGTCTGCTTGGGACTATACCCACTATTCTGATTGGCATAACTGCTATACTCAGATTGACATGTTTTGTTATAGCCACAGAATGGGTTTCAGTAGTTACTCAAAATCAAATTTTACCCAGAACAGTTTCAGATCATGCCCCAGTTCAATTATCGTTGTTGGAAGTGACACCCTCTTTCAGAAATTCCAATAGGTGGCTGAATGTGGGGCCCCTGACTCTCCCAGGCTTCCAGGAATTAGTCGAGAGCACAGTTCAAGATTTTTTATTAAATAACCCCGCGGGAGTCACCTCTCATTGTGTACACTGGGATGCATTAAAAACGGTCATTAGCAGGATCATTATTGCTTACTCCTCCAAGAAGAAGAAACAAGACGTGACTAAGCAAATGACCTAGAATGCCACATTAAAGAACTGGAGTTCCAGCACAAGATCCCTTTGAATACCCAAGAAAGGGATCCCTAGAAATGCACAACAGGGAGCTTACAGCATTATTGACAGCTAAAATAAAAGGAGGTTATCACAGGATACAGCAAACATATTATGAAGGGGTAATAGGGCCAAGAAACTCCTGGCATATACCCTTAGAAGGGAACAAAGCAGTAGGGTGAGTATTAAGGCTGTGTAACCCCCAAGAAAGGGGATCTTTGACAGGGAACTCAGGGACAATCATTAACATATTTGCAGACTACTGTAGAACTAGTAATGTTCACTGTAAAACTAACATCGCTATCATCGTGCTTCCCTTTTAGGCGTGATGGTAGTTTTACAGTGGTCATTCATGGCATTTTTCTGCCGACCATGTGGTACTGTTTCTAGGCAATGGCGCATGCCTCAGTCAGCGCTCGTTGCAGACAGCACAAAAGGGTTTAGTTGTTTATTTTGCCACAGTAAAGCACTTAGAAACATTCTGGTGCAATTTGTTTTATTTTTACATGCCACAGTGAAGGATTAATCTAACAAGATGGGATAAAATGACTTGTCATTGATGGCATTTTTTTTCTTCTCGTCAACAAGGCAGAATCAGAAACTCTCTGGCTGTCAGGCTCATCTGCTCTTCGCATCTACTTGAATGTTGGTGAGTCACCTTTGCTCTAAAAATATAATGGGGGAGAATCAGTTTGTGAAAGGCAACAGGATAGCAGAATACAGTAATATGGTAAGAGTATTAACTGTGTTCTCCCTCTGCCTTTCATTTCACCCACTCATTTTCTGCTTCTGAGTCGTATTCTTGCTGTGTTGTGCATACAGGACAGGGAGTAAATTACAGTATGTGTAGGCAGCCAGACAACCTAACAAACACAGTACTACTTAAGTAAAGATATGTTATGGGACATCAAAGGTGCTGAATTTGTAGATGTCAGTATATGACAGTTGTGTGGTTGCAGCCAGTAGCAACGCACGATGTTACATTTTCGCATTCACAACATTGAACGTGCATGCGCGATAGAAACTTTAAGTGAACATTAATTGTTCTATAGTATTATAAGCACTTATATGCTCAGGAGCTGATTGACTCTTTTGAGACCCTGGTTGAGGACTTCCTTTATGATCTTGTGCTCCCTCACCTAGCAGAACAAGAGGCAGTGGCTCTGGATGCGGGCATAGGGGAACAGGTGATATTAAATAAGATTCAAAGGCTTAAAAATGGGAAATCACCAAGCTTAGATGGCCTGCTGGCAGAGTTTTTTAAGGCTTTCTCTAAACAGTTGGCACCTTCACTGCAAAAGGTATATGGGAAATACAGACAGGAGGTAAAATACCGGACTCCTGGCAGTATGCACAAATCACTGTATTACCAAAACGAGGCAAGAACACCACGTAACCAGGTTCTTATAGTAGTAGTAATAGATTTTATTTCTTTGAGATGCCCTTCCCTGAAGGCTTGGGGTGCCTTTACACAGTATAAATCACAAACAGCATATTGTCATACAACCATACATCCAATATCAAACACGTATAAAAATAACAAAATCTAATACATATCACATACCCTACATTCTAAAACAACAACATTGTTTATCTTTACTTGGACCCCAAAGGCTTGTTGAAAAAGGAATGACTTCAGTTTTCTTTTAAATATTTCTAGGGAGGGGCCCCCTCTCAGGTGCCCAGGCAGTGAGTTCCAGAGGGTCGGCGTGACCTCCTCGAAAGCCCAATCTCCCGAACTTCAATCTTGCCCTGGGCACCTCCAGGAGGCCCTGCCCCACTGACTGAAGAGAGCATCTTGGGGTGTAGGAATGCAGACGCTCCCTCAGGGAACCTGGACCCAGCCCATGCAGGGCCTTATAGGTCAATAGACCTATTTAATAGGAGATGCGCCAGCACATCAGCAACCAGTGCAGTTCGCGCAGCACCAATAAAATATGATAAGATCTCAAAAGACCCATCAATAGCCATGCCACAGCATTCTGCAGCAGTTGCAGGCATCGCAGTACATACCCTTTGACCCAGAGGTATAGTACAGCGCATTACAGTAGTCGAGCCTCAAGGCAACAAATGCATGTATCAGTGTGGCCAGGTCATCAGGGAAGATAAGGGACCTTATTCAGGTGATATTTTGCAGATAGTAAAATCCATTCCAGACAACTGCCAACAGCTGAGTATCCAGTGTCAGCTCACCGTCCAGAAGGATGCCCAAATTATAGGCCAGCTTCACTCCTGAATACTGACCTAAAGATTTATACAGGCATAATTATGGAGTGAATACACCAGGTAATAACAAAGGTGATACATACAGATCAAACTGGTTTCATAACTGGCACATACTTGCAGGACAATATAAGGCACTTCCTTAACATATTGGCAGAGAGGGAATGGGGGTCTTTCAGATAGCCATCTCCATGGATGCTGGAAAAGCATTTGATAGGGTTAATTGGGCATTTCTTGCAGAAACAATGGAGGGGATGAAATTCGCCCAAATTATTAGATACTATAAAGGCTCTGTACACTGCACCACAAGCTTTGGTGAGAGTTAGTGGAATCAATTCTTCCTTTTTCCCTTTGACCTGAGCAACGTGTCAGGGATTCCCCCTGTTCCCTCCCTTATTTTGCATTAGCCTGGAGCCACTGGCAGTTAAAATATGCCAGGACATTAATGTAGTTGGAATAACAGTTGGGGGTGTGGAGGACAAGGTTTCATTATATGCCGATGATGCCATCTTTTTGGGAGGAAGAACAGAACAGTTGGTTCCGGGCATGGTGTCACATCTTAATAGGTTTGGGTGGAGTTCAGGATACAAAATTAATTTCATAAAGTCTGAGGCCATCCCACTGTGGAGGGCAAGGGTACCCAACAATTCCGGGACTCCTTTCCATTCAGTTGGGCCACACAGAATAGAATTAGGTATCTGAGTTCCACTGAGGCACAGAACTTTTCACTCTTAATTATGGGAAGCTCTGGGAGACAGTCAGCTCAGACTTGGCGAGGTCGTGTCTGTTGCCCTTTTCCCTGATAGGGAGAATAGCAACAGCAAAAATTAATATATTACCATGGTTTTTATTTCTCTTCCAATCCCTCCCGATTGGTATACCAAACTCTTTTTAGAACAAACTTACTGCACAGTTACAGAAGTTTGTCTGAGGGAGCAAACACCCAAGGGTAACAAATAATATTTTACATCTCCCACGAGACCAGGTGGGGAGTTGCCACTCTTGGATTTAAAAAAATATTATCTTGAGGTGCAGATGACAGCAGTTTGCTTCTGGGCCAAGCAAAGACAAGAATCTGGATGGTATAATAGAGAATTATGTGGTGGGAGGTCACCTGCTCTTTACCTTAGTGCCAGTCACACCCAACTACCAAAAAAATATACATAACAGATGGGTGAAACACAGTCTTGGGGTTCTAAACAAGATTCGTAAGCTCACACATACACTTCAGGAAGTAGGTCCTATGGCTTTAATCCAGTATGAAGGGGAATTTTTACCTCCAAGACTAGACAGGATATTCCAGATGGTAGAGAGTGTGGGATAACTCAATTCGCAGAGTTCCTAGAACAAAAGCACTGTATTACATTTAGTAGGGCCAAGGAAAAGTTTGCTTGGGGTAACTCAGAGTTTATGAGGTATCCTCAGATTCGACATTTTATCAATACACCCAGATGTAAGCACCCTCCGGGAACTTACTAGTTAAATGTCTGAGTGCTATGTGTAGTTAGGGAGGAATTGGGAGTTGTGGTGCCTGTGAGTCTGGGAAGTAGGGTCTGCTTGCTGCCAGCAGGGGCCCCCTCCCATGGGGTATAAAAGAGAAGGGGTTTTGGCACATGGGAGATGGAGGGGGTGAGCCCCAAGAAGAGACAGGTGGGGGGTTTTGGCCCACATGTTCAGCCAGAGGGCCGTGGCTGGGCCGGGGTGGGCCATGTGCCACCCCAGCCCTCCACCCTTGAAGACCCACTATGTGGAAAGCAACAGTTTGGGTTTGAAGTAAAGGGGAGCTCTGGAGCAAAGAAAACGGCCTGTCACTGCAATTGGGAGCTGGAGCCTGGGGAGAAGAAAGAGAAATCTAGGCCCACCAAGTGAACTTCAGCACCTTGGTAGGGTAAGCACTGATGAGGCCTGTAGCCAAAAGAAATCTTGCCTACAGGTGAGTTCAGCAGTGGGTCAGAAGGTATCCTGAGGGTGGGCCCACTACGGCAATGTGGCTGGGGGCATGGCTCAGAAGTGGCAGCCTGAGCAGTTGAGGGTATAGTGGTGGCAGCAGTACCCCTTTCCCCAGGATGGTTGCCACTACAGAGTTGGAACTCCCTAGCTAAGCAGCCTGTGGAGGCAGGGAGAGTCCATCTGGGGGAGAAATTTTGGGACACCAGCGGGGTAGCAGCCCATCAGGTGTTCTGGTGTGGCACTAGCAGAAGTCCCTCAGATGAGTCAGTTCAAAGGCTGGAATTGCTGCATGAGCAGAAAATTCTGGGAGTTACTGGGAAAAGGCTGGTTGTACCCATAACCACCCAGAATAGATCAAGCTGCTGTGCATTGGCATCAGTGACTGCATGTCTGAAAGGGGTTTTGTTGGTTCAGTTCTTGCTAAAGGAACATTGAATGAAATTAATGAAGTAAGACTAAGAGACAAGGGTATGCTCCATGTTTGGTCAGTCCCCAGTGGAGAAGTTGTATGGCCAGGTAGAGTGGAAAGAAAGAAAAAAAAAGGGGTTTGGGAGAGTATAAACATGTTGTGCTGTCATGAGCCCTATGTCCAGTAAATGAACGGGATTAAAAGAAGAGAGCTTTAATTAAGTGACCGTAACTACTGGGGAACAAAACTGAGGAACAAGATATGAGATGATAGTGTGGATTAGTACAAAACTACCACATGGGGTGGCCTAGTTTGGGCCCCCTAAAATGCTGCCAGGAATTTAGCCTTCATGGCTTAAGGGAGGTCTGCGTGAAATGAATCAGTCTGTTAGCTCAAAAGACTGTGGTACTAGATTTTCCAGCTATGCTATGAATGAAAACCCACCAAATTAAATGCCCCCATGGTCCATGGAGTGGTTGTTACTGTTCAAAGTTAAATCATTTTTGCACATTTGATTCTGGAGTGAACAATGAACTTCCTCAGTGTACATGTGCTGGTTTGCCTGTTAACTAATATTGCCCCCACAGGCTGGTAAAATCCAAACTAAGATGGTGCCTGCTCTTCTATTCCTGTGACTCATGATCACTGCCAGCACTGAACCAGGTAACAAACTGTTTCTAATGTCTGGACTGGGTCTGCTTTGGTTGTGCAGTGCCACCCTCCCATATGTTTTACCATCTGGATACCCCAAGATGGGGAGGGGGGCTTATATGGACATATAGAAAAATTAATTAGGTCCTTAACAGAGTGGGAGGATTACATGTATTGGGTGGTAGCCCTATCTGGGACACAGAGATACATTTTAAGCATCTATAAGCTGTTGCAAAAGGAACAGGGAGTCACCATAGGCATGGTCTGAGATGCATGGGAAAGGGAGGCATCCTGTACAGTACATTGCAAGATGCAGATTGTGAAACCAGATTTAAGAAGGGCTGGTGGGTTACAGCAGCACCAGTTTGGAGGGAATTTAATTGGAAGGTTCTGATTGGATTTTTTAGGACCCCATCCATAACAAAGCACTACTGGGATAGCAACACGGCACAGTGTTGGAGAGTATGTGGTAAAGTAGGAAACCCCTGGCATATCTTTTGGCACTGTCCCAAAATTCAGCCCTTCTGGAAGATGGTGAAACAACTAACTCACCAAATCATGGGAATATTTTATTCCACTGGAATTCTCTGGTTGGGTTCTGGAGTTTCCCACAGCAGTAAAATGGATATCGAATAACAGGAAACAAATATTACTCTTCAAGGTGGTAGCATTATCTCAGCTCATTGGCTATCGGCAGATGTTCCCACGTTAGAAGAATGAGTGGGGAGGGTAATGAGAATACATGATATGGAATTAATGACAGCTAAGTTATGCCTCATGGAGGAGAAACACATTGAGCTGTGGAGAAGCTGGACACATTGGTTACTAGGGGGAGTGGAGAATCAACCAGATATAGGAGAAGGGAATGAGGAGCTGCCAGGCAATGCCTAATGGTTCTGGGATGTAGGTCAGATGGGAACCCTTTCCTTTTCTTTTCCTTTTTCACAGAGCAGAGAAGGTCAGCCAGAGGCACAATCCCCTAGCCGACATAGTTAGGTGCAGTGAGCAGCATTGATCAAAAGATGTACTTGTTAACCTAGTGTTACCAGTACAACATAATGGAAAACCCACAGTATTATCTGTAACCCATTGTTATTTGTTAATTGTTTACTGTTTATATGTTTGACCATGGTCTGGATGTTTTCTGTTCTGGAACATGAATGCTAAAGCAGGGACTATGGGTCTGCTACCAAGTTTTCTTTTGGATGAGACATTAAACCGCAGTCCCATCTGCCTGTTTTGGTGATAGTTTAGGTGGATGTTAACTATCCCATGGCACTTTTTGAAAAGAGTAGGGACATTTTTTATTTAAACTGGAAAGTAAAACATATACTCAATAGTGTTACTTCACATAAAATCATAATACAAAAAGAACGATAAACATAAATAAGTATTACATCATACATTCAACACAAAATTTCATTTATAGAGTCCCAAAACATAATAATAAATGCTGAAACCTTCCCATTAAAATGGTAGAGGAATTTCCATACGTAACTGAAAAGAACAAGGGAACAAAACAGCATTTTTGTCATGCAAAATTATAAAAAATTATGAGAAAAAAAATCACAAAGCATTATTACAGCATACATGCTGTTCTATAGAGAAACTAAAATATAATAAACAGATCCCCTCCCCCTCCCCACGAAAAAAGAAGAGGAAGTTGACAAGCATAACTGGAAAGAACATTCAAACAGATAAGTATTGTATTATACATAAATACGAACAGAAAAAAAAAGAAATCAAAATACAGTATTACATCATACTTTAAACCCATACAGAAATGAAAGGACTATAAACATACCCTCTTCCCCTCCCAATGAAAAGAGTAGGGGAATTGTTATGACAACTGAAAGCAAAATACTTATAAGTCAGTGTTACATCACACTAAAACATGAGAAGAAAAAACACAAATAGAGATTGTATCAGACCTCAAAACAAAATCCAGCTAGTTGGGGAAATATAGTAGGGGAAATATAGTAATATTAATACAACTGAGCAACCTGTAATCTACATTTATAAACAAAAAATGAGGATGACAACTCCGCCCCCCCCCGCTAAACAGGAAGAGAGACTCCCAAATATATCATAACCAAATAAAATCAAGGCAGTATATAAACTAAAATAACATCCAAGCATCTAAGAACTAATCCTAGAATCTCAAAATTGAAACATTTTGCATCAGCAGGCAATTTCAGGAGCTTGCAAAAAGAAATATGCATAGAAAAACATTCATGCCATCATATAAGCCAATCAACAGAACCCCACCTTGAGAGAAATAGAGAGGGTGAGCACTGTACCAAGTCTTGGTTTTTAATAGCAACAATTGAAGTCTTAATCATAAAAAAAAATTCCTCAGGGGTAAATTGGAGTTGTTGGATCATCACCCTACAGCGTACATACCAAATATGTAACTTAAAGCAAACCAAAAATAACCACACTGTAGTTTTGTCATGCTTAGTCCATAAAAATGGTAAATACCTAAGCATAGAATTTCTAGTGTCATATGAAAAAATGAGGATGTAGGCCATCTATTTCTCAGGATCTGCCAGAACCTCTTTATAAAAGGATAGTCAAGAAATAAATGATCCATTCTCTCCATTGTGGTAGGGCAGGACTCTCTAGGGCAATACCGTTCAGTAATCTGTTTGTGTTTCAGATTTCCTCTTACATTCAATTTGCCATGCAAGGACAACCATAAAACATCCCACATATAGTTTAGGATGCGTGGTGAGGCTAACATGTTACCTATGGAAAGCAGATGCTGAGAAGGATAGGTATTGTAAAATGCCGAATCTTGAAAATATTTTTGAATGAAAAAGCCATGCAGCTCTTTCCAACTAAATTTCAAAATATGGTCTTTAGCTATGCCCCATAATTTGATCTTTCCAAAACAAGATTTCAAAATGGTAGGCCACTGTACAATAGGCGTCTGTCTGGAAATAGTGGTTCGCATCTGCCAGACTGCAAAGAGAGTGCCCAAGGAATCTAAAACCCATGGCATCCAACGCTTACTACTTGAAGTTAATATAGGATATAAATTAGAATAAACAAACATCATAAAAAAAACACAATCAGTTGCACCAACTTCAATCCTCCCTGTTTCCTATCCCTTAATAATAAATATTGTTTTAGTGGATTTAACCTACTTCCCCATATACAGGAAAAAAAAACTATACATCCGTGTTTCCATATGCGGAGGCAAGCTAAACACTGTACTCAAATATAGAAAAACTGGTAACAGAAAAGTTTTAATCATGAGAACCCTCTTTAATTTGGACAACTGCCAGGTATTCCAGACTTTCACTTTGGCCTGCGCTTCTTGAAGTTTCACTGACCAATTTAAGAAAGCCAAGTCCCCTGCTCCAAATAATAACCCCAAAATAGTACATGTCCCTTTTACTACCAGAATGCCAATTATATGTGTAGCTTGTATATCCTCAGTTCTGAGGGGGACACAATGACATTTCCCATAATTAATTTGTGCCCCAGTATGCCTCATGAAATCCTGAAAAACTCTTTCCAAAAGCAGTGCAGAGGGTAGATCACCTATAATGAAACAAATATCATCCACATAGGCTATACATTTTATTTCTGGGTCACTACTTGAGAAGGAAATTCCCCTTATATCTGTCATATGATGCATACGTCAAATCAGTGGATCTATGGTAAACAAATACAGGAGTACCCTCAACAGACAGCCCTGGCCTAACCCCCCACTGGATAGCACACTTCTGCCCCAGCCAGCTGTTACAGTATGGCTGAGCAGTTACCCTATCATAACAAGTCTTAATCTAGTGAATAAAGAGACGAGGTACCCCATATACCTCCAAACAATCCCTGAGGTATGCATGACTCACATTAGCAAAGGCCCTGGCCTGGTCCAGACTAAAGAGTAGTCCAGTGAGTTCCCCTGCAGACCTCCTCTGCATTATCTCTCGAAGGAGAATAAGTCCATCTGTTACCTTTCCATCAGGTATAGAACATGTCTGTGCAGAATGGGGTAAAAAATCCACATGAAGTAATAATCTGTTATTCAGTAATTTGGTAAATATTTTAAGATCCGTATAAAGCAATGTTACTGGGTGTCAGTTAACTAGATCTTCCCGATTTCCTTTTGTATACATTAAAACTACTAAACCCTCATTCATACTAACAGGTAATAACCCAGTATCCAAAATCTCATTCAGCACCCCCACATATTCCTGTAATAGGACCTTAAAAATTAGTTTGTATAATTCAAATGGTATCTCATCATTCCCTGGAGCAGTACCTGTTTTAGTCTGTAACAATACAGCTGAAACCTCAAGAAGTGTGATTCGAGCCACTAACATCTCCTTATTTTGTGCAGAGTTGAGGAAGTTCACTCTGATCTAACCAAGAAAGGTGAGCATCTACTGGAACATCTGGTGGACCAAACAGGTTAAGAACATGTTCCATATCTTTCATAATATCTGCTTTAGCTGTACACCATTTTTCTGTCTGAACTCGAATGCCTGCCATAAATTTCTGCTGCCTTTGATGTGCACAGAATTAATAGGGGTTCATAAAGGCTTTACTGCCCTGTGAACCAAACCGACGTTCAATATCTAAAGATTTAAACTGAGTATACTGAGCCTCATGCATCAATTTCCTTATAGTATCCTATTCCGGGGGGACACTTCTGTTCCCTTCTGCAGTTAAGAAATGTAACTCCAGAAACCGTACCCTATACTCCTGGTACGTATTTGATTTATGTCTACCATTAATTTTGCCTATAATTTGAAAATATCTTCTGACATCACCTTTAGTATCCCCCACCAATCCCTGTGGGTATCATAAAGGCATAAAACATATTTTCTTGCTTCCAGAAGGGCCAGAAAACCCTCTTCTGCTGATGGAAGAGATAGGAGCTCTAAATTTAATCTCCAATACCCCGGTCCATGGTGCATGGTATCATGACTGGCAACTGTAACTTCCATAAGTGCATGGTCAGAGGGGGCTACTGGTGTAGTGTTAGTTACTATAACCTTCAAGGAGTCAGACAAAAGACAAAAATCAACCCTCGTGGCTTGGGTGCCATGAAAATATGTTTTCTGTGGAGTACCTGTTAAGGCTAAGGCATCAATTAGCCCAGCCTGTGAAATGTAATCATTTAGACAATTGGTATCACAATACAGCTTCCGAGTTTTAAGTCCCCTATCTGTCCTATATCGATTACAATTAAAATCACCCCCCAAGAATACAAATTGAGATGTAAATAAAAAAGGTTGGATCATATGAAAGACATCGATTTTAGCAGATTTCAGTTGAGGAGCATACACATTAATAAAACGACAATGCATATTTTAATAATTAAATCCAATAACAACACACGGCCTGGGATAACATCAATAAGTTGTACCAACTGAGCAGTCAGATTATTTACCGCAATTCCCATACCACAACACAGATCTTCACCAAGCGACCAATAAGTAAGCCCCCATTTCCATCCTGCAGTCGCCTGTTCCATTTCTACCCTAGTATGTAAACGGGTGTCCTGCAGAAAGACAAAATCCTGATCCCCAGCTTCAAATAATGAATAAATACCCTCTTTCTGGATACTATTAACATTCAAAGAAGCCACTGCAAGTTTTTAAATCCCCAACATGCACAAGAAAGCTGTAAAAAAACAGACACTACTGTCCACCATAACACTCTAAAGAGAATACTAAAGCCCTGAGTCTCATTTTTCCTTTGCCCATTTCCTGATCCCTAAACATGACTTCTTTTTTTTAATGGTATCAGGAGTTTCCAGAGGTTGATCCATGCCAGAAGCCCCCTCTGGTTTTGAGGAATGAACCGAGGTAGAGTCTGATTCTGTACATCCGTCTTCATGAAGTACTTGATACGAATTTTGCAATGGGAGTGGTGCTTTATCTATTACACCTTTCCCAGTGTTTCTGGGTCTCAGACTACTACATCTATTTGAGACAACCATGAAGACTTCCTCTGGGGGCAACGGGGGGTGGCATAGTGTTAACAGGTGCAATGGAGTTCACTGTAGTGACATCTCCATTTGTCACACTTGGGTCAATAGTGACAGTTGGGACATCACACAATTCCTGCTGAGGAACGTCCCTGTCTTTCACCAGAGGATCTAAATAGCCTACTTGTACTGGCATCGGTGATCTCCCTATAGGGGGAGGGGAGGCTTCTGTCTTTGAGCTGCATGCACTGCAGTATTCAGCAAGAAGTCTTGTACACAGAAATCTCTGTTAGTCTTATTTTGAGCCACCCAAGGGCATTCCGTATAAGCATGGGCCTCTTCACATAAAGACCACTTAGCAGGGTGGTGACAATCAGCCATCATATGTCCCAATTCACCACATTGTACACATTTCACCATGTCGCATGTCCTACTGAGGTGCCTAGTGGAACCACACTTGTAGCAGTGGCATGGCTGGCCTGGATAAAAAAGAAATCCTTTGTCCTGACCCAAGTAAAAACAACTGGGAAGATGTTGCAACCCCTCAACAATTCATGTTAAACTGACTTTATACCTCCACCCCATTCCAGAAGCCTTCAGTGTCAAGAATAGGCTGAGGATTGCCTTGGATTCTACATTTACATTCCAGCCAATAGGTAACATCTTCAACATTGACCCCCTCATTCCGAAACAGAACTGTAATTACTTTAAAAGATTGCTTAGTGAGGGGAATCACCTGGAAATGTGACCAAGCCGGATTTGTTTTCAAAACAGCATATTTCATCCTAAATCTATTCAACATATCAGGAGTTCTAAAACTGATATCGTATGTATTATCCCCAGGAGTGTGGATGAGAGCATAGACTTAGCTGGGAGAAAAGCCCAGCATTTGTTTGATTAGTACCTTGCCCATGTAAAACCTGTCCAGCATGTTGTCAGTGGGCCCCAAAAATTGCAGCCGTACTGCATTCCGCCATTTTGCAAGCAAGACCAGCTTATGGAACAAACTAGCAAAAGTGACTGCAGGAGTCGGTGGATTAGGAGAACCCTCCAAGTTTGGAGCCAGGCCTGACCTTGCATCCTCTGGGGTATCCTTCACCCCATCAACAGAATCCAGTACTTTAAGCAATAAACCATCGAGCGGGGAATAGGTAGCGCTTTGAGGGGCTATGTCGTTGGGCTCCTTCTCCTGGCAGGGAGAACAATATTTGGAATCTGTTGTGCCTTACCAGTATCAGGAAGAACCCCAGAACTGTGGGGCTGTTGTTCTCCTGTAGCAAGTATGCCTTCATGCTGCAGTATCTCCAATTGTAAGCCAAGCATTGTCACACTTGTCCCACCCACACCAGATACACTGGGAAGAGGGATAGCAGGGTCCACTATCCATTCGCCTGTTTCAGTCTGAATCCATTCCACCCTGCAAGGGAGTGTTGTGGGGACCATTCTGCAACGTAACACCCACATGGGTGATTGGGGTCTGGGGTAGGGATAGGCATTCCCCAGAAATAGGATCAAGAGATTTCAAAACTTTAGTGCCAGTACCTGAAATACGTGAAGGGGAATCCACTTCAGACCGTTTCTCTTTCTTGTATTCTTCCTCTGCAAGTAACTGGGCCAAACGTAATTTCTCTGTAGCTGCCTCCAAGAGCCTCCATTTTTCAGCCAACCACATCACAGTATCGTCAGTTCCATGAAGTACATCAGCCGTTGCTACTCCTGCAGCGGACTCCACCCTAGGAAATGCCCACTGCATCTCGGAATCTGCCTGTCCATTGCCATACCACTGTCAGTGACTTCCGCAGCGTAAAACGAAATCTCCTGCCATGGGGGAGTCAGTATATTCTGCTGGCCACTGCCATGGTGCATTGCAGCCTTACTATTTCCCCTGCTCACTGTGTGCAACAGCGGTTGTGCAGGCATTCATCCTCCTCCACTGTCTGCATCCATCTGAGCACCGTCACTCCCTTCTGGCTCAACAGCACCACCACCTGCTGAAAAGAGTAGGGGAATTTAATGTTTATTGAAAATCGCACAAAAGAACACAGCACATAAATTAAAAAAAAAGAAATATGTAGTACAAGCAACCATACACATAAATAGAAAAAGAAAAACATCTGAGAAAGAAAAAGAAAAACTATTCACAGAGCCCTTGCATGAAAAGTCAAAAGGTAAAAAAAATATTTAAAAACAGTGTAAGCAAACAACTGAAAACACTCTGAGAAGTCAAGTAACAGGCACATCAGAATCAGTGACCCAAGGAAGTTTCTCCAAGCTTGAAAAACCCAGGAAATAGTACGAACAGTAAGGTCCTTTCTGTACAAAAACTTAAGGTCCCAGGTCATTTTTTCCACAAGGTCAGAATACCGTTTTTTGTTGCAAAGTAAACCAGCAACAGGAATTCCAGACATACTGTTTCACCACTGTAACAATAACTTGCAAGGTAGAAGTATCCCAAGTTTGCCAGGATGAATCAAAGGAACCATACAATAAAGTATCCAGTGTTATGGTACGGAAAGGAGGCATATGCCATGTTGCAGCCAAAACAGACCAAAAGCCAATTATATATGAGCATAAAAAAACAAATGATGCATTGTTTCAAGCTGCTGAACACAAAGAGGTCTAGAACAAAATCTGTCTGAAAGTTGTTTATGTTTCTGTTGTTCTTTCACATTTAATCGATTATGGCAACAAAGCCAATGAATGTCCTATATTTTCTCAGGGATCCTAGGGTTATTTAAGAAAGTCAACAAATCCTGCGTCAAAGTAGGAGGGCACGAGGGGAAAGAAATCAGCTCTCTGAACTTAGTGGAAATGATTTGTTTATATAAAAATTTCCGATGCTGACCTTGTACCATAGCCACAGTCAGCTGCCAACTCTTTATCTTGACAAACACATCTCTAATATAAGGGAAACAGAGATTTGAATACCTGGGTACCCGAAGTGAGGCAGCTTCCCATAGGGGGAACCAGGGACTACAAGTAAGTACATATAAAGGGATCCAAGACCTATTCACATGAGTCAACACTGGTCTAAGGTTAATAACAATATAAAATACATAAAAAAAAACATGGGATTGACCATGCCCAGACCACCCTGACACTTAGGCAAATGCAAAATATTCCTCTTCAAAGGATTTAACCTGCTGCCCCAAACAGCCTGAAAAAAAAAACAATAAGCAAGGAGGCTTCCAATGAATGGGGGGGGGGGGGAATAACCAACAAACATGAATAAAAAGAGGCAAAAGAAAAGTCTTAACAAGATATACCTGTTTCAGTTTTCCCATATGCCACGCATTCCATGCCTTAACCATCCTCTGGGCTTGGGCAAGTTTAGGACTCCAATTCAAAACATCCAGGTTCTTGAAACCAAAAACAATTCCCAAAATGGTAATAGGAGCTCTAGAGAGCACAACTCCAGCTATAGAATCAAGGGGAAACTGTGGCTGACCAAATTCCCTCCCCACACACTTCTGCATATTGAGAGAGGTACCAGATAAGGAACCAAAGAACTGATAAATTTCCATTACCAGTGAGGCAGAGTCAGTGTCACCAACCAAAACAGTAAGGTCATCTGCGTATGCCAAGGCTACACATGGAAGAACATAAGCATCCACATGAACATGTGTCAAAGAAGGTGCAGAATTCAGTGCCCATAACAGCAGGTCGATACTAAAAAAATAGAGGAGAGGGCTAAGAGGGCATCCCTGCCGAACCCCTTGTTTAACCGAAATCATGGCTCCCACCCAGCCATTAATAAGAGGGAACACCATCACCACAGGATAAAGGGATTTTAGCCAACAATCTAAAGAGTCCAGAATACCATACCTAGCAAGCACATCCCAGAGATAATCATGTTCTACAGTGTCAAAAGCTTGCTTCTGATCCAAAGACATGAGTAACCCAGACAAATGCTCAGTATTATCTCATTCAATGAGTTCTCATAACAGAATAAGATGATCACTCATACGCCTCCCAGGGATATAACATGTTTGAGTAGGAGAAATAAGATGTATTGCTGCCTGCAACAATCTGGTGTGTAAAATGTTTACAAGAATCTTAAAGTCGGTGTTAAGAAGACTAATAGGTCTCCAATTAGTCAGATCAGTTTTATCCCCCTTTTTGTAAAAAAGAAACTAAAAGACCTCTAGCCATTTCTAAAGGAATAGATGTAATAGTCAATAAAAAAGTAAACACCACAGCTAATTCCTTATAAAGTAGCGGTCCGATTACTTTATACAATTCAGGAGTCAGCCCATCCAATCTCGGAACTTTATTATTATGTAAAGACTTAACTGCTTGCTCGACTTCGGAAGCAGTAATGTCAGCAGTAAGTTCAGTCACTAAATATGGGGGACAAAGAGGAGTGAGGGAAGCAGGCAACAATGCAGCAAAAGCAGCAGGCATCTGAGAGTGAGGTGAAAAAAGAGAAGAGATGTGTTGGATCACAATCCTAAAAATGTTCTGCTTGTCAGTATAGTCACAACCATCTAAATCTTTGAGATGATCCATCACCTTAATTTTAACAGCCTATCGACAATATAAATAAGGGAAAATTACTTCAGCTTTCCCCTGAGTGCCAAAACTTTGATGCTTATTCAAACTATCAGACTGTCACAGGTGAAAAGCTTGCATATCATGTTGCAACCTTTGAAATTGATCCTTGAAATCATGAGAGGTAGTTCTAGCTAAAGACTACAGTTTCTGTAGGTGTTTGCGTTGAGCAAGATGTTGAATATAAGCAGTATTACGGAGCCGTTTACTCTCAAATTGCAACAGCTGCTGTAAATCCAGTTTGACATCTTCCCACCAGAGCGTGGGAGAATCAGACATGTCAAACACTGATCTTTTATGTGCGAATAGGTATTGGAGATTTTGTACAAAAAAAAAATCTGGGATAAAAGGGAAGAGTTACATTTCCAGTAACCTGGGCCCTGAGAAAATGTCACCTCTGACCCCAGACATAAATGTAGCAATTTATGATCCGAAAATTCTGTTTCTGTAACCTGTACGGAGGAAATAGGCCATGACTGAGAAATGAAAAGAAAATTGATCCTAGTGGCCAGGTGACCTTTCTGAAAGGTTGGATATACTGTTCGATGAGTAGACAAACATGCATCCTTCAAATTAGATGTGGATATTACAGATTGCAAGGTAGACATATCACAGAACACCTTAGTAGTGGTGGACTGTACACCCCATCCTTCTTATCAAGGCCACAATTAAAATCTCTCCCCAGAATTACAGCTTGAGAAGAAATCAAATAGGGCTGAATATCCCTAAATAAAGAGACCCGATCAGCCTTAGTTTGAGGGGCGTATACATTAATAAAGCAATAGTAAACATTATTAATTTTTGTATCTAGGATTAAAACACTCCCTGGTATCTAATCAATCAATTTAATTAAATGTACCTGTAAGTCAGACTGAAACAAGATCCGCACTCCCGAACAGACATCCGAACCAATAGACCAGTAGGAAGGACCAGCAAGCCATAGTTTAGTAGTGAGGCCCAAATCTGCAATAGTGCATAATCTGGTATCCTGTAAAAAAATGATTTATAAAATGCTGGCAAGAAAATAGAACAGGGCTACACACCTCTTCTTGTGACCCTTAATACTGTTCACATTCAAGGTTCCCAATATGAAAGGGAACATGAAGGCATTAGAGAGAGAAAGTTAACAAGGCAAAATCAATCAGGGGCTTTTTCCTTGTCCTACGGGATCTACGGTGAAGTAGGGGCTGCTGATGTATCTCAGACTCAGAAAGGGGATCAACCTGCGAGGACCACAGGGAAAAACCCTCCGAATCAGCACCTGAGAGTTCAGAGTACTGAAAAGCCTCATACCTATTACGCAAAGGCAAGTCTAAAGTCTTAGATATCTTAGGGCAGGGGCGTAGCTACAAGGGTGCAGGGGGTGCAGTGGCACCTGGGCCCATGAGGTTTGAGGGGCCCAAATCATAATTTTTATGTTTATTCAAAACTGGGGAGGGGCCCTATAACATCCCAGCCCTCTGGGAATTTGCTATGCTACTGTCTTAGGGGCCAGTTGGTCAGTGCCCTGGGACCATCTAGAGGATCGTTTGGCAACTGGGGGCATGACTACAAGAAGACTCTTCTAAAACCAGCTCTTCGAGGGAGGCCCTCCAAGATCAGGGGTATGAGGAGTCTTGAGGGAAGTGTCTACCACCAACTGAGAGGCAGGTGCACAGGGACAGCAGCCGGGGACATTAGGAGCAGCAGGCCTGCCAGGAGGACAGGAAAAGAATCACGCTGAGCAATAGCTATCAGCAGTCTTTGTTCGCCGTCATCTGAGGAGCCAGATTGGTTATGAGCAGCCCAAGTACAACTCTGGTAGGTATGGCCTAAAGAGTAGCACAGATTACACTTAGGCTTATTTAGACAATTCCCACTTGTGTGACCAATTCCTGACAGAGGTTACACTTCACCTGGTCACAAAGACTGCTTGAGTGAGCACAAAAGCCACACTTATAACAGGCTTTCGGCTGACCAGTGTAAAACAACACACCCCTATCCCCACCCAACAAAAACAATTAGGAAGATGGCTGAAGCCTATGTCAGTAACATGGAGCATAACCTTTCACCTTCCACCCCCACCCCCGTCATCCAAATATGCTCAGCATCAAAATCGCCTCTGGGAACCCAAACAGAGCACCTTTGCTTCAGCCAGTAAACCAAATCAATGACACTGACCCCCTCATTGTGAAAGAGGACCGTACTATTTTTATAAGCTGGTTTAGTAAGAGGAATAGCCTCAAATGGGGCCCATAAAGGAGTATATTTCAGAACATTAAATGGTACCCAAAACTGTTGTAGCCCAGTGTTCAGCTTGAAGCCAATATCAAAAGTGGACTCCCCAGAGATGTGGATAAGGGTATAAATCTCATTAGCAAAGAACTTCATAGTGCCCTTCAATAACGTTTTCGCCACAAAACTTCGGTCTAGAAAGTCTGTCATAGCCCCCTTATACAAGAGATGAACAGCATTATGTTGCTTAGCTGGGTAAATAGGCTGGTGGAAAAGGGAAGTATAAGGTCATCGAGTGTTCTGCTTCAGCTGATTTAGTGGAGCCTCAGGGAGTCCCATCTTGAAATCCGAACTAGGAGGCGGAGGGGAAGCAGACTGTGACAAGTCAGGATTGACGGCATTAAGAACAGGGTTACCAGTCAGTTGCAGATCTGAAGAAAGACACACATGAGAAGGAGTAGCCAAAAATACTGGATCCTTTTGAGAATGAGGAGAATGAGAATCTATTGATAAATCAGGAGGTTGGTCCACCTCTTGGTGAGCAGCTGGGGAAGCAACGTTCGGAGTGGGACCCAACACCCACTGTCCTGAATCAGAATAAATCCAGCCCACAGCAAGAAGAGCAGTAGAGATATCTTCTTCAGAATGAGTAGGGGATGCTGCTGGAGAGCATCTTAGGCCAGAGACACAGACAGGTAATGCCATTCCTGGCTCTCCCACAGCAGCAGGAATAAGTGCAATAAGCTCGCAAGCATGAGGTGCAGGTGTAACGGAAGTGCCAGATAGAGTAGAACCCACACTAGCACCAACATGGTTCTCCACAACAGGAGGCTGTGTATCAAGAGCAACTGAAGTAGCAGTCAATAGAGGAGGGTCCTGACACACTGATGCTTGCAATCGAGCCAAAATCAAAGCTGTTTGCAACTCCTGACAGCGGAGCGCGTAATGCCCCTCTTCATTCTGTAATCGCAGTTCGAGCGATCAAATCCCAGGAGTACCAGCAGTAGCAGGAGAACAAAGTAAAGAGTCACTCACCAGGTCAGAACCAGGCAAACACAAACAAACTGTAGCATGTACCAGTTGAAGTCATGCTCTGCTTTCACTTTCACCACTTCCGCTGACGGACTGTTCCAGGCATCTACCACCCTTTCCATGAAAAAATGTTTCCTCTCTCTTAAACTTCCCACCCCAGCTTCATTGCATTCTCCCTGGTCCTGGTGTGCTCCTTCTCATTTGAAAGTCTTCCCTCCTGCACCCTGTTAACCCCTGTGAGATATTTATAGGTTTACATCCTGTCCCCTCTCACTCTCCTCTCCTCTCTTCCAGGGTGTACAGTTTAAGATGCCTTAGTCTCTCCACTTAGGGTTTTTGGTGCAACACCAAGCAAAAAAGCTTCACAAATACATCCCTACACACTGATCACATGTAAAATCTTATAAAGACCCAATATAAGCACGCAAGTTGCAAGTGAATAATTTTATTGAGATGTACTCACATGCTGTGCAAAGGTATGCTAAAGTGCTACAAATATAATAGGTGCTGCTACCACAGGCTGCCACAACAACACCAGGTAGCATTTCATTCCCTGGAGTGAAACTTTATCCAGCAACCTATGCACCATTTTAGTTGCCCTCCTCTGGACGGCTTCCAACCTGTCTATGTCCTTTCTGAGCTGTGGACTCCACAACTGGACACCATTCAGATCTTATGTAGTAATGAATCCAAACTACAATTTAGATTCTATTCAAAAATGTTCTTTAAAATAGACACTACACCAGAGGTAAGGCTGTTGTAAACCCCTGTGCACAGTGGGCAGGCCATGACGAGCTTCGGGAGGAGTGAACCAAGACACGGCCAGGGTTGCACGCCCCTGCTACACAGCAGAAAACAGCACAAGGATGGGTGACCAGGCATGCCCCCCCCACAATACATACCAGACCTGTGACACCAGAACATTGCCAGCCCATAGTCCGGTGGCAGCCACTCCTGCAACATGCTGCCCCACCATCCCCATAAGCAGAGATGTCCTTGAAAGGGCCCCAAGACAAATCTCTGCACCCCGTACATGAAGAATGCACCTGATTGCACAGTGGGGTGCATATGCACCTATGACAGCCACACAGGATGGACATGCCTGTGCCCCCGTTTATACAGCCCAAAACAATCCCCCATGAGCCAGCCCTATGGCCACCCAGTGCCTGATGTAGGATGTGCCCATTCCACTACCTTGAGACATGAGTCTAGAGGAGCTGTAGCATACACACCATAGAGGCCCACCCCCCCCGCTCCTCAGCTGGACACTGTGCAGGGTCAGCCAGAATAATGGCACAGACATAGGTGATGTGTATTCAGACAGTTTAGTACCATATTATGCACATTGACAGAAACAGCCACGTGGCCTGAAGTGAATCCTCCCCCTCTGAGGAATCCCCTGATGTAGGCGGTGACATTGTTCCTGGTGGGTGGGTGCATCACAAGGGCCAGGCGATGGAGGTGAGCCAGTGTATCTCTGAAATGAGGGAAAAAGACAGAAGAGGCAGAGTGTGAGAGACTTGTCTGTGATGTGCCACAGCTACACATACACCTCACACACACTGAGTAACATGCACCTTGGAGGGCTCCTCCACCGCCCACATCTCTCCAACATCATCCTCATAGAAAATATCCCAGGATCCCACCAAGAGGGACAGGATATCTGGGATCACCTGTGGCCACCTCCTCCTCTTTGCGACTATGGTCACTGACTCCCCCGGGCCCAACTCCCTCCACTCGAGGGTCATAAAGAGTGACTTCCCACTGAACGCCTATGGGAACATAACAGTAGGCAGACCATGAGCTGGTCATTCCATGCTGTAATCTGCATGCACACCACCCACATGCAGCAATGTACTCACCTCTGCCTGCTATATAACCTCATAAATATTGCCCCCTCCTGGGCATCCTGGTATGTGAGGTCAGCCCTCCTCTATAGTTTTTGGAAGTACTCCCCCAGGTACCACATAGCTGCCACAGTATTAACTGCTGCTTCCGACATGTTGTTCCCAGAAATAGATGTTGCCACATGCAGATGCCCTATGATGTGACTGTCGTCAAGGCACAGGTTGGGAAGCATAGGAAAACCAGGAGTAGTTGTAAAATTCACAACAAGAGATGTTGCTGTAAGTAACATTACATGTATCAAGACTCCCTTAGAAACCGTAAAATAAGCATAATAAAGTTCCACCACTGCTGCTATAATAAGAACAGTGGTGGTAGCGACATCAATAAATAGGTGTAATACCCATGACTCTTTGCGCCCGCTCAATTGGGAACCATGCGGCGCTTCCACGTTCGGCAAACGTTTCAGTAGTTGATAGAAAAAAAAATGATTAAAAATTAAGATCACTGCAGCCCCAGAATCTTACAGCAGCATTGTAAAGTATGTAGGGATGGGAGAGGGCTGCAGTGTTTCTTTGCTGGCCACCTTTAATGGCTCGAAAAGCTTCATCACACTCTGGGGTCCATTTCATATTATTTGGGTACAGTTTCTTTGTGAGTTCAGTGAGGGGAGTAGCTAACTCAGCAAAGTTGAAAACAAATCTCAAATAACCAGCCAGCCCTAAAAATGACCCGACATGTTTCTTGATTTTAGGGACAGGGCTGTTAGCTACAGCATCTGTCTTTGAAACCTCTGGCTTGACATCTCCATTTCCCAAAACATAGCCCAAATATCTGGATTCCTGCATGCCCAATGCACACTTGGTAGGATTAATTGTCAAACCTGCCTTTTTGATAGCTTGGTTAACTACTCATAGGTGTTCTAGGTGGCTTTTCCAGTCTGGACTGTACCCCACTACATCATCCAAGTATGCAGCACCATAACCAGTGTGAGGTGATAAAATTAAATCCATGTACGGATGGAATGTAGCTGGCACACCACGTAAATGAAATGGCATTGTGGTGAACTGATAGAATCCAACAGGAATGGAAAATGTAGTTTTGTCTCTGGATTCTTTAGCTAAAAGGATTTGCCAGTAAACCTTGGTGAGATCGTGGGTACTGATATATTTTGCACTCCCCAGTCTGTTCACCAAATCATCTATTCTGTTCATAGGATAACTGTCAAATTCTGACACTTGATTAAGTGTCCTAAAATCAAGGCAGATTCTAACACCCCCCTCTTTTTTGTTTACAATTACCACTGGAGATGACCAAGCACTCCTTGACTCTTCTATGATACCCAATTATTTCATTTTTTGTATTTCCTTAACCACATCGGCTCTTAACCGCTTTGGTAACCTGTATGTCTTTTGCCTAATAGGGCAAGCATTCTTAGGCACTATTACGTGCTCGACCCATTTTGCTTGACCTGGTACTGGGGTAAAAGTACTGTTAAATGGAGATTTCAATTGTAATTGGGCAGCAGAGTCTTGTAGCTCTGCTAAAGATTTATTGGTGGCTTTGGGCTTATCTCAGTTGATAAATGAGGTTACCAGATTTAATTCTAAGACTGGTCAGGGAACCTTACTTTATTGGGTTGTAGTCACCTACCCAGATCAGATTAATAACTCAGGTGTGTTACCTGATGTTTTGAGTGACCATTGTCCTGTTTTCTGTCAGTGGTCAGTCAAACTTTTCAAACAACCCCCTAAATACATTGAATTTAGGAAAATTAGGTTTCTTACACCTGAGTTGGTAGATGCTGTTTGTTCTGAAATTGATTGGACTGGGTTTGAGTCTACTGAGGACATAGATGTTATGTTAGATGTTTTTGCCTCTTGTTATCTTAGGGTGATCAACAACCTTTGAAGAGAATGAGAATTAAGGCTACTAAACATAAATGGGTTTCTCCTGATTTGCTCCACCTTATGAGACTATAGGATAAAAGCTGGAAATGGTATAAGCATAGTCTAGACCCTTCTCTTTTATTGAAGTATAAATCTTTAAGGAATTTATGTAAATCTGACATTTGTAGGGCCAAAACAGCATTTTTTTCTTTCAGAACAAAATAAATCTATTGGTAATCCAAAAACACCTGGGATATGCTGAATAGCTTGATGGGGAGGGGTAGAAAAGCTTCTCACATTTCTATTCAAATTGGGGATTGTCTAATTAGTAACACCTCACTTGTCTCTGAAGCTTTCAATAAGTTTTTTGGTAATTTAGATAGCTATAGAATCCCTCCTCATGGAAATTCTCTTCATAACGATCTCACTAGTGCTATAATGTTGGAAAATGTGATAGTCCCTTCCAAATTCCATTTTGAACATGTGTCCCCTGATTTAGTTAGGGATTACCTATTGGAAATGGACCCTTGGCCTTACATTTCTCATGATGGATTTGATTTTCTAATCATCAAGTTGAGAATTAATTCCTTTTCATATCCTCTTTCTGTTTTGTTCAATTTTTCTATGACTACTGGGGTTTTCCCTAGTCTTTGAAAGATGGCCATGGTTACCCCTATTTTGAAATCTTGTGATCCTACCATATTGTCTAATTATCGTCCAATTTCTTTATTATCATCTCTAGCTAAAATTTTAGAACGAGTCATTTTGGATCAAACTCTTGAATATTTACAAAAACATAATTTGCTTACTGATTGTCAGTATGGGTTCAAGCCACGCCACAACACTGAGACGGCCTTGGTGGGGTTTACGGGTGCCATTCAGGGTGCCCTTGATAAAGGGCAAACTGTTGTAGTACTTTTAGTGGACCTCACCAAGGCCTTCGACTTGGTTGAACATGATTTATTAAATGGTATTTTTTCTAGTTTTCATTTTTCTGATAATGTTACCTCTTGGTATCATGATGATTATCTTACCAACAGATCGCATTGTACCCAATTGGGGGATAGAATTTCTTCTCCCAGTATTATAAAATGTGGGGTACCACAAGTGTCTATTCTTGGCCCCTTGATTTTTTCACTTTACATGAACTCTGCTTCTTTAGTGTGTTTTCATTCATAATTAATACTTTATGTTGACAATGCAGTAATTTATAGTATTGGTTCAACCCCTAATGTTGTGTTGGCTGAGGTTCAGTCCGAAATGGTTGTTCTTAAATTTCGTAGTACTCAATTCTAGTAAAACCAAAGTTATGTTGTTTTCAAATAAGGCCATTGAGCATGATAGCCTTCAACATATTGTTACACAGGATGGAAATGTGATTGAATTAGTGGATAACTGTAAATATTTGGGGATAATTTTCTATACGAAATTAACTTTGAACCCCATTTGAATAAACTAAAGAAAATTCTTCACCAGAGATTAGGCTCCCTTTTTAGAATTAAACAGTTCCTAACTAAAGAATCAAGGTTCCTACTTGCTCATTGTTTTCTAATGAGTGTTTTGGATTACAGTATTATCATTTATTCCTCTTTCTCTGGTCACTTATTCAATAAACTTAAGGTAACTTATAATTCCATATTACGTTTCATGCTCGATGTGCTTTTTCAAACACATCATTGTCTTTTGCTTAGACATTCTTATAGCCTATCTCTTAAAAATAGGATTATTCATAAATTGGGTACCTTGTTATTTAAGGTAAAGAATGGTCTTATATCCCCAGTAGTTTCATTTTTGTTCCCCAGACTTCTTAATTCTAATGGTACCAGGTCTCAGACTAAATTTACTTATGAAACTCCGCTGTTTAGATCGGCTTTTGGACAGAGATTGACTCTTTATAGGGCTCCTTTATTTTTTAATTCATTACCTGCTGATATTACAGAATACATGACAGTGTGGTCTTTTAAAACCAGATTGAAATACTGGTTGTCAGATAATGACATTTGCACATGTATATGTTAAATTTCTGTTTTTTTTATTATGTATTTTTTACATTTTTTTTCTGTTTGTGTGTATTGTTATGGATGCCTAAATACAGTATGTTTGTAACTTGTCGCTGGTGAAAACGGGCAGTTTTTGCTCATCCTGCTTACAAGTATAAAAAATAAAAATGAAATGAAATGAAAATGTCTTTAGCAAGTCAAGAATTTCTGCAGTTTGTTCTGTGGTTAAGGAAACATTCGCCTTTATAGCATCAGCAGTTACAGTTTGTTCCAGTCTATCATAAGCTACATCAATATCTTCTTTATCAGTTTCTGGTAAAACTAGCAAACCAACTTTTGGCATTTTTCCAACCCATTTCTTGAGGAGATTAGCATGGTGTATTTTAGTAGGATTTTTCCTGTCAAGGGTCTCTATCTCGTAATTAATGGTGCCAGTACTTCCAAGCACTCTATAAGGTCCTTGCCACTTCATTAACAGTTTATTTTCTGTTGTGGGTAACAGTAGCAAAACCTTTTCACCTCGGTCAAAAATGTTTTCTTTTACCCCATAGCCATAATATACCTTCTACTGGTTTTGGGCCTCTTCCTAATTACTATGGGCAATTTCAACATATTTTGCTTGTTTCTTTCTTAAGTCACACATATAAGACGTTGTAGATTGTTTCTGAGTGGGGTTATCTTCCCATGTTTCTTTTATTACATGGAGGGGCCCTCTTGGCTGCTTACCATACAACATTTCAAATGGTGAAAACCCTGTTGATGCCTGTGGCACTTCTCTTTAAGCAAAAAGTAGGTAAGACAAGTATTGATCCCAATCTTTCCCATCTCCTTTTACAAACCTTTTTTAACATGCATTTTAGGGTTTGGTTAAAATGCTCAACAAGACCGTCTGTCTGAGGGCGATACGGCAAGGGTCTTATGGCAATGATACCTAGTAGTCTGTACAGCTCCTTAGGTAATACAGTACCAAAATTACTACCCTGATCAGTAATAATTTCTTAGGTATGCCCACTCTGCTGAAAGTTTTTGCTAGCTCTGCTGCCACTTTTGATGCTGTGACAGTATGCATTGGAACTGCTTCTGGGTATCAAGTAGCATAGTCGTATACTACCAGGATAAATCTATTACCCTTTTTACTTTTGTGTAAAGAGCCAACCACATCCATTGCAATTCTCTCAGTCTACAAGGGTAGGGGTACCAGGGGCACCTTGTCTTTTCTAATGACTGGGGCTGTGTTCTAACACTCAGCACAGGAATTACAATAGATGGTAACATTTTCATGAATTCCAGGCCAGTAAAATCTGTACAGCAATCTAGCAAGGGTGTGATCCTTCCCTGAGTGACCAGCCATAGGACTATCATGTGCTATCTGTAACAACTCAGATCTATACTTTTGTGGTATAACCAGTTGTTCTATCTGGTCCTGTGTCTGAGGTTTAACCCATATTCTGTAGAGTAACCCATTACATTTTTTAAACATAGGTCACCCTGTTTTGGTTTCACCCCCAGCTACTTAAAATAACCCTGGAGAGAAACATTGTTAGCTTTTTCTGAAAGAAAATCACAATCAGTGGTTAGTTTAGTTTCAGCATTTTCATATGTTAACCCCTTACGTTCATCAGTCATTTGTTTCTGCAGTTTCTTCAGGCATCGTCTTTCTTTCCTGGATTTCTGGATCTTGGAGCTGTGCTCAAACAAGTCTGAATCAAAGTCACTGAAAGGAAAGGTGTCCCCACCATCTGAAACTTTCTTTACCTGAGCTCTTGTCACCACAGTTGCTGAAACATCAGTGTTTACTCCCTCTTTGATTAACTCAGTAAATCCTGGAAAGCCATTTACAGTAATCACAGGTACAGGTAACTTAGGTACTACCCCCACTTTTATTTGGTGTGACATACCCTTAATGGTCAGAGTCACTTGGGTGGTGGGATAGTATTGAGTGTCCCCGTGGCTGCAGATGACACCAGTACTTGGTCCTTTTGCACAGTGTTTTCCCAGCACTTCAACATGCACTAAGGTCTGTCTGCTTCCTAAATCAATGAGTCCCTTTACAGTCTTATCCCCCACCTTCACATTTATTAAGTACTTGCCCCAATTTGCCAAGGACAAATCTGCTCCAGTATCACTCTTCTTACAGCAATTTCTTGCAATATGACATGGCTTATTACAGCTATAGAAAATTACGTATTTGGGCACAGATTTGTTACCCCCACAGAGTTCTTATCAGTCTTTGAGTTTAAATGGGAAAAAGAGGATCTTACCAGTGCTTGGCTGTTAGCTCGCTGCTGTGGCGTCTACCTGGCCATTTGGTAGCCCTTGGCTAAAGAAACAACTTTTTCCCCCACTTTCTGGTCAGTGTTCCTTTACCCAAAGCTGCACATCTGTAGGCAGGATGTTGATGAATTGCTCCATTGCAAATGTATTGATGATTCATTGGACTGTTTTGCTCTCTGGTTGGAGTCATTTTATCAGGAGTTCTCTGAGTTGGGTGAAGGTTTCTCAAGGATTGTCGACTGAGTTATATTTCAGAGATCAAAATCTCTGCCTGTAGGTGTCTCCTGAGATGTCATACCTTTTCAGGATTTCACTTTTCACCAGGTCATAGTTTTCTGACTGTGCAGTATCCATATTGCTGTTATCAAGTTGAGCTTTCCCTGTCAGGTAGGGTACCAGTCTGATTGTCCATTGCAGCTTTGGCCATTGGCAGGCTGTGGCAACTCTCTCAAAAATTGTCAGGTATGCCTCAATATCATCTGAGGGACACAACTTTGTAAGTTTAATGGCTTTTAAGTTGCTTGTGTTTTGTTGCTCCTCTGGATCTGTGCCAGATCCTCTGCCTTTGATAACTTGTAAGGCATCCTGCCATCGCTGCTCCTGTCACCTCATCTCTTCTCTTCTCTCATCTGCTGCTTCTTTTCTCTCTTCTGTTTCTCCATCTCTTTTTGTTATATAGCCCACCATTTGAAAAAGTCCATCAGGCTTTCAGGTTCTGTCACTGCCTTTTATTTTTCCATAACTTGTACTGGCTGTACAATCTCAGCTTGGACTTATGTCTCTGCTAGTTTGGCTGCCATTCTCCTGGTAACCATTCCTGGACTTGCTGTTGCAGAATCCATACCTTTCTCTATGCTTCCCTGGTACTAGGTCCAGTATCCACACACAAATTTCCTGGTTTAGAGTATGCACGGCATAAATCCCCTTCAGGCTGACACCATCTGTCATCTAGGCACAGGTCAGGAAGCATAGGAAAACCAGAAGCAGTTGTAAAATTTGAAACAAGAGTTTATTAGTACTAGCAGTAGCATAACAAAATTAACTTGTTCAGTATAACTATTTACAAAAGCAGAATAAACAAAGACGATCCATCTGAGTTTTCCTTCAATCTCTGTGTGTCTCATGCAAGAAATAGCAGCTTTGTTTTTATAAGTCCTTGCAACCCCCTTTCTTAACAAGCATCCTGTTTTTTTTTTCTAAAATGTTCTTGCATATTTCAGGCAGGTGCAGTTAGAACACAATGTCCCAAAACTGAGGCCCCTTTTCCACAGCTTCTGTAAAAGGCTTAAAATTGCATTTGAGGTTAACCCCTTGAGTTCCAAATAACTTTGAAATCATCTTCAACTATAATTATATACATTTCAACAGTAGCATTATATAATTTCTAAACAAAGGGATCCCAATATATGTTACATTTCCACATAATGATTTGCATATATTTTTATATCAGCAGATATGCAAGGGAGAAAAAGACAGAAACAGCAAGGGAAAACTTGGAGACAGTGAGAGGCAGAGAACTGCAAGACTGTTGGGGTGATCAAATCCTAGGTCTCATGGGAAAATATGGTTGCGTAACCAGACAGACAAGAGACAGAAAAGAAAAGAACAGAACAGATCCTTTTATTCAAACTCTCCATAACAACTGGGACAGGGTCCTATTCAACCCTGTCACAGTCATGCCACACACAGGCATGCACCAGAAGAGCCCACATAAAGGGCCATGGAGCAGACCACTGGTGATAGACTGTACAGGCAGGCAACCCTGCCATGCTGTACACCAGTCTGCCACAGACCATCAGGTGTGCTAGTGCCCACCTGTGCACCATGTTCCCAGGATGTCTGCTGAACATTCTCCTGCTGGATGAGGAGCTGGCATGGTTACAGCAGTGTCAGGGCTGCTGCCAGCCTAGGGTGTTCTACAACAGACTGCAGATGTTGTCCCTTAGGTACATACTCTGCATACAGTGTTTCTGGATGGACCATGCTGCCATCTCATACCTGTGTGACATGGTATGGCTACACATTACACCCCACACCAGAAGGTCCAGGGCAATGACAGTGGAAACAAAGGTGCTATGTGCATTAACATACTATGCCACAGGCTCCTTTCAAAGGGTGGCAGTGGGTGTTATGGGTGTGAGTCAGTCATCTGTGTCCTGTGCCCTGCACTCAGTCATGGATGCCCTGCTGCATCATGTGCAGGCACACATTGTCTTCCCAACTACACCAGTGGACATCCATAGCACTAAGGATGGGTTATATGGCATGCAGAGCATGCTGAATGGGACTGAAACCCTTGGCTGCACCCACATAGCAATTCTGGCCCCATCAGTGGAGGAGGCGGCATATCAAATCCTCAAGGGGTTCCACAGCATCAACTGCCAGGCCATATGCAATGTGGATAGCATTATCACAAATATGTGCATCAAATACTCTGGCTCATGCCATGATGCCTATATCTTTGACCAGTCTGGCCTGGGTGCCTGCCTTGAAGAATGGGGTGGCATGGATGGCTGATTGCTTGGTAGGTACCTCAGTGGGGGAACGTGGTGCCTGCTGGGCTGTCAACACATACTAACACTGTCCTACATCTTTCTAGGTGACAGCAGTTACCCACTATGACCTTATCTTTTGACACTGTACCTGGAGCCACAGGGGCCGGCAGAGGAAGCATACAATGGGGTGCATAAGAGGACATAATCAGTGGTGGAGCACATGCTCAGCAGGCTGAAGATGAGGTTTTGGTGCCTGGATCAAACAGGTGGCACGATGGTGCTTGCCCCCATGAAGGTGTGCAGAGTGTTCACTGTCTGTGCCATTTTACACAACATGTGTGAATGTCAACAACTGCCCATGCCATGTGATGTGCCAGATAACATGCCACTCTGTGATGATGATGGACCACCATGTGGGGGATACTGTCAGGATGTGCTGTACAGCATTGTGTGACCCAGGGTACATTCACCCAGTAGCTGGGTGGGCAAGGTGGCACCATGATGACGTACTCCTCTGAGTGCAGCTGTGCCATGTACAATGCATGTGTGTATATGCATGGTGTGTGGTGTTCCTGTGCAGTGTGTGGGGTTCATATGTGGTGTATGGGGGGAATCTGTGATGTGTGGGGTCATATCTGGTGTGTGGGGTACATATGTTGTGTTTGGAGTCATATGTGATATGTGGTGTTCATATGTGGTGTGTGGGGTTCATATGTTGAGTGTGTGGGGCATATGTGGTGGGCAGGGCCCCTTTGTGGTGCTTGTTGTAGCTGTGCATTGCACATCATGCAGTGTAGTTTGACTGTGGGTCATGGGCAGTGCTGTGCAGGCAGCTGTGTTCCATGTCCTGCCAGCACAGGCCACAGTGCTCTGGTGGTCCACACATCGTGGCAGCATGGTCATGGCCTTGCAGTCCTTGTTCCTGCCCTTGTGCTGAACCATCTTCCAGGTGTCAGGCCACATGCATCTCTTGTGGCCCATGGTGGTCGTCTCTTTACCAGTACTCCATCAACTCTGGGGTCCCTCCTGGTGCCACATCCACCTGCCATGCCCTGTCTTGTCCTGGTCCCCCACTACATCTGTGGGAATACTCTGCATGGGCACAGGTGTGGCATGCACTCTGTTAGCCTCTCCAGCATGCCACTGATCCTGACGATGCCCCTGTGCATCCCCCTCATCTCCTTGGTGTGATCATGTAGTGCCACTGTGTCCTCCCTCTGTGCTGTTAGGTGTTCATCTTCCAGGTTTCGCAGGTTGTGGTTGTATGCCTGCAAGAAGCCCATGGCTGATTCCAACTGGTGCACCATGACAGCAGTCATGGCATGCCCTCCTCACCGCTGTCATGGTAGATTGGTGGGGATGAGTGCCCCACAGTGACCCACTGCTCCTCAGCAGTGCAGGTGGGTGGTGACAGATGTGCAGCATGTTGGTGTTGTGGGGTGTGGGATGCATTGTCCATTACCACGTCCACTTACATGTGCTCTGGAACATCCTGGGGTGGCGGTGGGAAACCAGGGTGCTGCGGTGCTGCAACATGATGTATGTGGGGTCTGTGTCCACTGACCTCTCTGTGGTGTCCACCACCATGTCTGTATCATAGTGGTGTGCCTCTCTGAATGCCAATGGTGTCCTTGCATGTTTCTGCCATCATCCTGTGGGTGACAAGGTGGGTGGTTACTACTGCCTGGGCACCAGCTGTCAGGGACAAGGTCCTGGTATGGTGTGCCATTCATGCTACCTATCTCTCATGTGTGCCAGGTCTCTTGGCAGCTCCACCTGTGGTGTACTCACTGCTGTGCCTGTGCTCTGTGGTGTTGAGTCTGCAGGGTTGCAGAAGAGAGTGGTTACCTTGGGCACAGTGCCAGCCATGCCCCCCTTGCCTGTATGTTCTACCACGCTTACCTGCAAGTGTGTCCATGCCTATGTCCTCACTGTGGTAGACCACATCAGAGATGGTCTCCACCACTACTCTCTCAATGGGGGTGAGGGCTTATGTATTCATGGGGGGGCACTGCCAGTGACTGATTGTGAGTGGCTGGCAGCTGCCAGCTTCCAATACATGACAGACCAGAGGTCCCACCACTTGTACTTGATGGCACTCAGTGTGTGTGCTTTTGGACCTGCAGCATTCACTGCTGCCTGGATGTCCAGTCACAGGCATGACATTGTTTTGGGCAGAACCTTGAGTGCATCCATGCCATACAGCACTGTGTAGTGGGCCAGTATGTTTATAACCAGGGTGGCCTCCTGTGGTCCGGTGAAGTTGGACGACCTGGGCCATGCAGTGTCCATAGACAGGCCTGGGGCCACAGTGTCCGTTCCACCAAGTCCCTCTGCAGGGGGATCGTGGCCTGTGGCCATGTTCTAGTCAGCAGCCATGCCTCCCTGGGGTGTGCTGTAAGCTTTCCCCTCCATGTTGGTAGTCACTTCTGTGAGTGTGTGCAGCAGTTGTCCATATATGGTGGGGTCCCGGAATGTGTCAGCATTCCACGTCTCCACCTAATCAGCCTCAATGTGGCTCTGCATGCATTTGGGAGTGCTGTCCCTAGCCTTGGCCATGCTTGCACCCACGGTCATGTACACAGGCATCCGGTGCCATCTCATGTGGTGCGTATGTGTGCACTGCCACTATGTCTCATTTAAGTGCACTTTATGCATCTTCATACATAGGGCCCAATAACTGTTATCTTTGTGGGCTTAGTTGCTGGTTTTCCAACCTGCTAAGCATCCCATGCCACAACTATTAATTAGGACATTATCAAATGGGGCAATCCATCACAGAAGAAAAAAATGCAGCATTGGTAGTTTACACTGGAACAGAAGTGTGGATCCCTGACCCTCACTGTCATGCATTTCAGTGCAAGTCATGACATACTGTTGGAACACCAGCTCTGCTCCAGAGGAATAATTTGCAGTTTGCACTTGTGAAGTCTGCACATCAAAATGACATACTGTTGGAACACCAGCTCTGCTCCAGAGGAATAATTTGCAGTTTGCACTTGTGAAGTCTGCACATCAAAATGACATACTGTTGGAACACCAGCTCTGCTCCAGAGGAATAATTTGCAGTTTGCACTTGTGAAGTCTGCACATCAAAATGTATTCTATTCTTCGCCATGGCATTTATGTCTGTTTGTTATTTTTTGCTTTTATGAACCATTGTTGAGAATCTGCGGTCCACTGAAAAAGTGTGCACTGTTTAGGTTTGATGCACCTGTGCACAAAACGTTTTGTGAGAAGCGAAAAGGGATGCCGGGGATGTGACACTGCAGAGCCCATTGCAGTTCAAAATAGCAGGGGCTCAGCAGTCTACACCAATGACCATTCACTGTGGTCATGACATAATTCTCTGCTTGGTGGGCAGAAACTTTGTGTGCTTCAATGAACTGGAGCTGCTCCAATCAGAGAGGGCTTCAGTCCTTTGATCTGCATGGAGCTGGTCAAGCAGCTGATCAGCTGTCAACACCAGGAGCTCTGTTAAAGGTGAATTGTTAAGTGATTAACCATAGCATAGAAAAGAGCTGCTGACCAAGCCATGCCTGAGTATGGCACCAGGTGATCATTAACGTCACTACCTACCTCTGTGCACCTTGATGAGCTGATTCTGATTGAATCTGCTCAGCTGGTGTGAACTCTGACAGCTCTTTACCCGCTCGTTCTGTTTGAATCTGTTCTCCCCCAATTGTTTTTTGTCTCCTCCCTTCTTTCCCCTCATGCTTGATCTATATTTATTTTCAAAAAAACACAAGTAGAAGATTAAGCTTGCCACTGTGCTAACAAATGCTTGCAAACAGCAAACTATTTTTTTTTTCATTCCCATGTTCGTTCGCTGAAACTGCCTTCCTCCTGCTACGATCTTCAGCAATTGGAAAACAAACTGAAACCACAATCTCCTGGCCATGTTCAGCATAGTTACAGGCTAATGTAACACAGGGGTTACAGTACAAAACAAATTTGCTGTCATTAAACAACTGACAGCTTGTTTGAAAGTGTCACTGTCAGCTGCTATCATTCACAGTTACACTTGACCATGTGATATTCATCTCTTGATATACACTCCTGGATTTTAATTATTTACTAAATCCAACCTCATCCAAATATTGTGAGTTTGTTAGCTTTTTTAATCTACATGCAGTAACTTTGACAACTCTGTTTCTGATCATTCTGTTTGTGATCAGCTGTCTAAATGCCTGCAACAGCGGGGAATCCAATCCTTAGCAAATAATGCTGAGTAGCATTATAAATAATAACTAAAACATTTAGATGTGAAATGCGATGCAACATGAATGGGACAATCAGAATGCATACTTGTACATGCAGTGAGACTGATACTTTGATGAACTGGACCAGCCAGTCCAGATACTTGGACATTTCCTGTTGAGTGGCCCCATCGGGTACACTTTTCTATCTTAAAGAGCCTCTGACACCATTGAAAAAACATTGAAATATGTAAGATTTACACACAAGCAATTAAAAATTTCAGGTATTTCCAATATATTTTGCCCCCTTTTTCTTTATTACTGAGGAGAGTCACATGAAAACAAGATCACTGCCCCATAGGCTTCATCTGCCCTGTCAGCTTGTCTACACCTGACATCCTAATCCCCTATTTATGACATCATTATTTTCTCCACAGCAACATACTGTAATATCATAAACAGAACTGTGATGTCCAGTGTAGGCAAGCAGCCACAGCAAATAAGGCAGAGATCCTGTTTTCATGCAAATGTCCTTAGTAATAAAGAAATAAGGGTAAGAATTATAGAAAACAACATGAAATATAAGCTGAATTGTGTTTAAATATTACATTTTTTCAAAATTGTCCCAACAGCATCGGGGCACTTTAAGTAAACAAAAATGTGGTAGAGCCGCTCTAACTATTGCCTCACTCAGTCTTTGCTCAGTCTCTCATCATGCACCACTAGCCTTCTCCCCACTTCAGCAGCCAGAAAGCAGCAGATTCATTCACAAGACAACAAGCAGCAGCAATTGAATCAGAATGGTAGTTTAACTTTGCAGGCAAAATAAAAAAAAATGTAGGCATAATAAAAGAATTTAGCAGCCAGCCAGCACCTATGTCTGTGAGGGCTGGGCTCCTTTCATCTGGCGCAGTGGCATGCAAAACACCAGGACCCCCAACTTGGGCAGGACAACTCTGGTAGTGGCATAGCGGGAAACAAAACAACAAGCAGTTTGTTACAGTACCAGCTCATTTAAAGGGGTGGGGCTGTCAAAACTGGAGTAGAGAGAAGAAGTTGTAGCTTGCCATCGGTGGTCAGTGAGACATCACATGGCGGCTGCAGTGGGTAGTTCAAAGGACAGCCTTGGAAATGGATCAGGTGTCCTCTAGCTTGTTTTGGTGATCCATCATTTGGCTTCTTGATGCTGCCTAGTAGTGTCAGCGAGAGAGAGATTTAGAAAACGAGATTACTCAAGGTACTGTAGGCTGCAGGCAACAACTACAAAATCACAGCATGAAATGGAAGGCTGATTTTTTTGTTTGTTTGCTTCATTTTGATTTTATGCTTTTGCTTATTATGCTTAGCTCACAGGCTCACAAGCTCACTCATCTAGGACTATAGTGTTTACTGCAGTTTGTCATCTGTGATTTTTCTGAACCATTTGCTTTGCCTTCCAGTGCTCTGTGTTGCTGCCTAGCTGCCCCAGACACTAATGGAAAAAAACATTGTTTAAACTTTTTTGGGGGGGGGTTGGAAAACAGCAAAGTGTGTGTGGGGAGGGTCAGGATCAAATAATGGGGGGAGGAGGCAGGAGAAACACAATTTCCAGGTCCAGGCATCCTGGTATGGAGAAACTACTTCACAAATCTTGTCACTGGACTCTTTACTGTGTTTGAATTACAACAGGTAAATCCATTAGTAGGTTCTTCAAGTCTGGAAATGAGCTGTTAGCTGAGCTGTTAGCAGCTCAGTATGTCTTTCCTAGCTAAACTTTTAAATCAATCCATCAATTAGTCCCTGATCTTTCTGAAGCATGTTAGCTTTACTTTTTCTTTAAATATTTGTTGATTTAATAAGAACATCACTTGCTGTCCAGCTGATGGAATCTAACTCTCCCTCTCTTGAGTAAAATCCAATCTAGTCTCCTCCATTGTGCCCCCCCCAAAAATAATAATCTTTTAGGTGTATGTTAATAAAAATAGCAAAACGAGTTTTCATCAGTCACACGACTTGAAATCTTACATTTAATGTTTCAAGGGTTTTCAAATAAAAAATAAATCTTTTTTTTGTCAAGCAGCAAAAATGTTACTGCAACATCTGACAAATTATTACCGCTGTGCAAACTGCCTCTGTGCAAAATTCTTTAGGGGTGTACCGCTGACTTACTACAGCACGCCACGGCAAACTTAATTTGCTAGCTTCAAAGATGAGATATGCTAGTATATTAAAATACTGTACTTAAAATGCTTCTTAAAGGCACTTTTACATGACATGCTCTGCACCATTATAACTGGAGCAGAGCAATTGCAGCATTACATTTTTGGTGTCTACAGGCAACCTGCAGTGCATCCAAAATGAGCGCTCACTGAAATGGTGTTCCCTGTTTTCATGGGTTCGCTGTTTCAGCGCATCATTGTGGAATGCTTTGGGTGGCCATATAATCAAATAGGAGTACTCGCATCACCCCTGCAGAAAGTGCTGTGAAACACTTCAGGATCCAGTGGAACTTTCCAGTGTATTATTATCAGCTTCAGTCTACCCTACTCGAGTTCAGCTCAACAAATCCCCTGATACAATAAACTGAACTCAGGGAAGTATGTCATTTAAAGAATTGAGGACTACAAAGTACTGTAACAGCGCTCAGAAAGTGGAACCATGCTACTGGGCATGCACTAACACATATTCATAGCTCAAGGGCTATGAATATGCATTAGCACATGCACGGTATCACGATTCCACTTTCGGAGTGCTGTTACAGTACTTTGTAGCCCTTGATTCTTTACAGTACATGTAACCCTGGTGCCATTATACCAAGGGATACTACCCCTGCCTGTATCCCTAATAACAGGTTGAGGGGCCTGGGTTCATAACTAACTAGTATGGGGGGGAGCCTAACCAGTAGTAGTGCTATTATTATGGTGCCTCTACCCAGAGTAATTACGTAGGTAACTATCACAGCAGGCACAGCCCTCTGGGAAGCTAATACCACCTGCAATCCTGCCTAGTGACCACTTACAAAAATCTGTACAGTTGCAGTGTGCAAAAATCAGAGTACCACACAGCTTGACCATTAATGATATGTGCTCACCCAGCCCACTTACCAACAGGGTCTGAATCTCTGGCTTACACCCTGTACTACTCCTGTAATAGACAGTTTCAAGGCAAACATGCACTGTAATAGCACTTAGCATGTATCTCATTACTGTAAATCAAGTAATAATATGCTCATACAAAGTCATAACATGAAACACTAAGGTGGTTTATTCAGGGAAATGGCAAGGAAGGGCCAGAATCAAACAAGCTGGTCAGCTCAAAGCATTTAGCTTAAATAGCCTGTGACTACAGTTTATCATGCACTGGATACCCAGAATGATTAGGTGGACAGGCTTGCTCGATGCCCAGGGTGGCCAGTATTGCAGCTGTAGTTGGGGCCCTTGGTGAAAAAGAATAGATTAACAGAAATCATTTAACTGTACTTTCAATTGTAATCTGAGCCGGATGGCTCAGTCTATTGAAACCCTTGCAATTTAGCTGAAGGTACCACAAAGATTTTAACATTTGTTGCAGGGAGCTACATGATTACTCACTGTACCCAGATTGGGGATTGAAGGTCGATGTCTTCACAGCCTTTCCCACAGGTGACTGCAACCTCTCTTCATGGCCTTTCCCACAGGTGACCGCAACCTTTTTTCAGAGCCTTACCCACAGGTGACCGCAACCTCTCTTCATGGCCTTTCCCCAAGGTGGCCCACAACCTGTGATTGACCACAGAATAGGCCTCTTCCCTGGAGGTGGTCTCTTACCGAGCTGACAGGTGAGGTGGCTCTGGAACAGTCTGCATGGGCTCGAGATGGCATGAGCCCTGGTGAAACATACTTGATGGCTGCAAGAACAGTAACTGTGCTGGTGAAACCTCCAGCTGGTATTTGGTAAAGATCTCAGGTCTCTCAGATGACTCCTTAATTGAGACAGGAGTCCCTGGATCAGCTTTCCCACCCACAAGGTAGGCCACAACTATGTGGCTGAAGAAATAGCAAACCTTCTTTTCAAATGTTTTCTGGATGGTTCCTCTCTCAGCAGCTTGCTGAGGAGCCTTTTTCTGGTCTGCAGGCAGTTCCAAGTCCCAGTTCCCCTTTGGACTGGAGGTTTTCTCACAGGAGGCAATACAGACCTCCCCTGTGAAAAAGCAGCACAGACCCACACAGGCTGCTCTCCCGAAGGCTAAGTTTGGTTTTCCAGTCATCCCATTGGCTGTGAAAGTTGTCAATCACAGTTTCAGGCTTCTGATTGGCTGGAGCTTTGCCACCAGGAATTTGCCCTGATTATCCCCCACAAAACTCTAGTTAGGTCCCATGAGCCTCTGGCTGAAATCCAGACTCATGATTGGCTGTGGGACCCCCAAAATGGTGGCTGCTGCATTCAGTGTTTATGCAGTCTAACACTGTCCCTTTTTTTAAGTTCTGGTGCAGCCAGTATAAAAAAGTATTATTGTTTAATCTCCCCCCAGGCACAAAGCCCCTACTATACCCTTTCACATAATCACTTTTATAATATTTATTCTTTAACCCCTCGCTGTCACTGCTTCCATAATACTGACCCCCCCAGGTGGCAGACAGCACCTCATTAATATTCATGAGGGGGGCTCTTGCATATTTATGAGCTCTGCTCTTAGCCCTTCTCAAAACTTTCCTTTAACCCCCCCCCCAGTGGCTTTAACGATGCATCCTCCAGGTCACCAGCCCCCATTTGACAGAGGAGGGGCCCCGAGGCTACAAAATTCCACTTCAGCCAACCGCAAATTTAGCAGTTGTCACATCAAAGGCACCACTTGTGCCTGTACAATTCCTGCATGCACCACAGTGTACTTGTAACAGCAGGAGATCGCTCTTTATGTTTTGAGCCCGTACTGAGCTAAAAATAATGTAGGGGCTGATTGGGGATCTCTGGGGGACACCAGGGGAATCAGGCTGGTGGCAGTGGGCACATCAGTACATCGGTAGCAGTGGGAGGAATTGGGGAGACCCAGAGGATATGGTGCAATTAAGCTAAGCCCCAAAGGGGGGGTTACATCTCTCCCCTGCCTGAAAAGCTTGGTGTCCGCACCAAGACTATATTAAATGAACACTTATAATAACACTTTACTATATAGACTATATACAATGTTAGGTGTAACATATGTAAATTTGTAAATTATTGTCTGCTTTTGTTATGTATGAATTGTATTGTCTACTGTCTGTATGAATGTATACAGGACAACTTTGTAGATAGGTCCTCTGGACCTCAAGTTTTATCCTGTTCAAAAATAAAATTTTAACAACAACAACATGTAACACAGGTATTTACATGGTATAGCATGCTATCACTTCAGATGGTACCTTTTTAAACACTTCATTTAGGTTGATTATTTGCATTCTGTTATGACATTGTACATATACTCATCATATTTTCTTACAGTTTGGGTTAACCAGAAAATTACATTTAATCTTTTTGTTTTAACCTTTAAGTATTTGTTTAGTTAACACAGACTTGGGGCACCTTTTAACTGTGTTTTCTAACTCTGTAAGTGTGACCGCTAATATACCAGGTGGAAGGCTTAACTATCACTTGGGAGGATGCAGTGAATACTAGCTTGGGTGGGGAATTCTCTGTAACATATACCCCTTTATGAACTGCATTTATGTGCAGATCTGCAGGCATTCCTGGTGTGTCATACATTAATAGAACCACTGGCTTCACTAGTCTGTCTGAACATTTAAATGAAAGGGGCACCAGCCCTTGTCTTTCATCATCAGCATTTTGGATAGCTACTCCCAGCTCATTGTCCAGCAACAAGACAACTTCTGAAGAAAGGGGCACCACTGCATTTTGTTGAGTTTCAGACTGAGTGGTATTACTTGTACTCTGCATAGCATTTAACCTTTTGGGTTCTTGAGACTCAGGTTCATTTGAGAGAGATATTTCAGCGAAGTTCAAATCATCCAACACACTGTTAACATTGGCAGGAATGGCAGTACTGTCTGCTATTTGAACTAGTTCTTTTTGTTCACTTACTTCAGCATCACTTGAAGGCTCACAGTTAGGCTCACCAGTTTCTTGATCAGAATCCAATATTTCAATTTCAGATAATTCCACCAGGCTTATAGAAATGGTTATTTCAGTGCTCACACTTTGAACGTCACTGTCAGAATGTATGGGTTCAATTGACACAGCAAGATTGTCAGGCATTACTGGACTATTTGAGTCATCCCCATATGGCACAGAGGGTTTCCTTGAAATGCTTGAGCTAGTTCGACAGATGGATAGAACATAATCCCAAAGTCACTTTCATCATCCTCAGAACTTGTATCGTCAATCACTGCATTACTATCAGCAGATGTTTCTGGCTGTTGAGCCACAGCCGACTGAGGCTTTGGTTTCTTGTGAGCCACAGGGCCTGTGGGAACAGAATCTGGCAGTGCAGTAGCTAAAATTATCTGCCCAAATGGCAGAAGGTGATTTCTGTGGATGGTCTTTATAGTTTCGGGGTTGCCTTCTGGAATACTTTGCATACTGGCAAGTCAGCTAGCTTACTGATCACAATGTAGCTTTGGTGACTCCAGTTATCAGCTATCTTGTGCCTTTCCTGAAATCCAAACTTTTTCATTAGCACTCAATTTCTGGCTTGTAGCTCTTGTGCTTTCACTCTTTTGTCATGCCGAACTTTGTTAGCTACATTTTTCTTGGCTACCATGGTATAGGCGAGCTGATATACATGGTTAAGTTGTGATTTTTAACTTTTCAACATACTGCAGGTAATGGTCTGATTTAGCTCCATCAGGTGAAACTCCAAAACAGATGTCCACTGGCAGGCGAGCTTCATGGCCAAACATAAGTTGATACAGGGAGAACCCACTAGCGTAATTTTTGGTACAGTTGTATGCATGTACAAGAGTGCTGATCTGATGGTTCCATTTAGGCTTGTCTTTGGGGTGCTGCTTGCCCACCATGTCTAACAAAGTCCTATTGAACCTCTCGAGCTGTGGCTCTCTTGAAGATGATACAGTGTGGTTCTCGATTTCCTCACTCCCCACAAAGACAACAGTTCCTTTATCAGCCTGCTTTCAAAATCAAGACCCTGATTTGAATGGATATGATGTGGGATGTCATAGTGGACAAATAATTTTTCTACCAGTACCTTGGCTATGGTGGTGGCTTTTTGATAATTTGTGGGGAAAGCTTGGACATAGCGAATAAAATGATCAAGTCACAACCAAGACATTGCTTATGTTTTTGGAATCAGGTTCCAGGCTCAAAAAGTCAATGCAGACAAGTTCCAGAGGTGCACTAGTAATGATATTCGCCAAGGGAGCAGCTCGCTGAGGCTGCACTTTCCTCTGAAGGCATCTGCCACAATTTTTGATGTACTGTTCAATGTCCATACCCATCCTGGGCCAGTAGAACTGAGCTCTAGCAAGGTCAAGAGTTCTTTCTGTACCCAAATGTCCCATTTGGTCATGCAGTACCTTTAGAACAACCTGACAATACTTAGTGGGGAGCACTAACTGTTTCTTTATTACTTCTCCTTGATTGTCTGTGAGTTCATGGAACAGCAGCTTGTCATGGCTCTTTAATTTGGGCCCCTCACAAAAGAGTAAAGCAGTCCTTTGATCACCAAAATTCAATTTTGAAACATTTTCCCCTTTTTGCAATGTACTCAAAATGGGTTTTATCATCGGATCATAGTACTGTTCTCTAGCAATGTCTGTGGGAGTGAGCTGCGGCAACATGCTCAGATCTAATGCTGCACAGCTACAGAATGTTGATGGCAAATAGGAATCAGATGGGCCTAGGCAATCAGCTAAACAATTTACAGCATCAGGAGACAAAGCTTCATCCCTATCGAACTTGTGACACAAGGCTTTGACTTAATGTTCTGGTATACGCACCCACTGTTGAGAGTAATTTGGCCTCCTGGAGAGAGCATCGGCATCAATTTGATTTAGGCCAGGCCTGTATTCTACTGCATAGTAATATGTGGATAATGCTGAGAGCCATTGGTGTCCAATTGCATCTAGCTTGGCAGACATCTGAACATAAGTTAACTGACTATTGTCTGTCTTTACTAAGGTCTTTGCGCCATATATGTATTCATGGAATTGCTCCACGATGGCCCACTTAAAGGCAAGAAACTCAACTTGTTCATGGGATAGTTTTTTTCTGATGGAGTCAGACTTCTTCTAGCAAATGCCACTGGGCACAGTCTTGTGTATTCTTGATAAAGTATGGCTCCTAGACCACTTAAGCTAGCGTCAGTATGGAGAACACAAGGTCTAGATGGAATTACATAAGCTAGTACAGGAGCATGAGTGAGCTGATAAATGATTTCTTGGAATGTTGACTCACAGTCTGGGGTCCATCTCTGGCCAAAAAGTTCATTTGGATGGAAATATGTATTGTCAGTCTCTTTTACGGAACTCTTTTTTGAATTTTTGATGAGTGACTGGGTACCTTTGGGTTACGTTCAACAGTGGCCAAACAACTTTAATGTAATCTTTTATGAAATGGTGATAGTACCTTCAGAAACCTGGAAACCTCTGTAGCTCTTTTAGATTGTTTGGTCTTGCCCAGGTGGTCAGAGCTTCCACTTTAGCAGGGTCCGTCTGAATTCCTTCCGAGGACACGATGTGACTGACATATTTTACTGAGCTTTGGAAAAACTGACATTTGTCCATCGATAATTTCAACCCAAATTCTTCGAGTTGGTCCAGTACTTTGAAGAGACATGCCTCATGCTCTTTGAGGGTCTTACGAAAAACTATGACATCATCAAAACAAACAAGGCACTCCAACAAGTTCATATCTCCCAGTGCTTGTTCTATTAAAAGTTGGAAAGTCATGGGTGTGCCAGATATTTCTTGGGGCATGTGAAGAAACTTGTAGAAACCTAAAGGACAAATAAAAGCAGTTTTCTCATGGTCCTCCTGCATCATTGGGATTTGGTAGTACCCACTTTGCAGATCAAGTACGGAAAACCACTTGCTCCCATTTAGACAGTCCAAAGCATCTTGGATGCGGAGCGTAGTATACTGGCCAGGTACAGTTCTTTTATTAAAGTTCTGTAGTCAACACACATGAACACCGAGTAATTCTTTTTGTGAGCCACCATAACTGGAGAAGCATAAGGACTGCATGACTCCTGTATTATCCCTGCTACTAGCATTTCTTGCAGGTGGTGTCTGACATTGTCGATATCCATAGGGGCTAATTGGCGGGATCTTTCTTGAAAAGGCCTTTCGTCATGAAAGCATATGTGATGCCTTGCACCAGTGACACAACCAACATCCCAATCTTTCAGTTAGAACACTTTGCTTAATGCAGCAAATTTCTGGCTGATCTTTTCTTTCCACCCCTCAGGAATGAGTGACTCACTGAAGTCAAACAGGTCTGGGGATACATCTTCAACTTCTTCCAGTTGTGGCCTGTAATGGCAGGACTGCAGTATCTGCACAGTACGCTCCAGCTAGGGTGAAACCTCAACTGACTTTGATATCTCTATCAGTGACATTCTGGATCTAAACCACCACCCTCCTGGCATAGGCATGGGCATGAACAGGAAGCACACTTGGTTGGACTATCAGCCCCTCAGGCAGCTTTCCAGCTTCTGGAGCATACAGCATGAGAATACAGTTGGTCACATCTTTCCACAGGTGAATCTCTCTGTTAATACTGCATTTGGCATTTGGAGGGAGAACGAGAGTCGAGGGACCTTTCTTCCACGCTAACCCCAAAGTTTCATCTTTATAATTTTCCTCTGAGTGCGTTTGCTTTTCATATGCCTGCTGGACAATAGCATGGATGTGTAAGGCTGTTCCAGACTATGTGTTTTGATGTTCTTGACACAATTGAGCTAGGCACCCAGATATGTGAGCATTGGTGCCGATGAGTATTGGAACTCTGTCATATAAACCAGAAGATAGACAGACTAGCACAATGGTCTCTACTGGTTTGTCCATACCAGCCACAGTGGACAGGAATGAAAGTCACACTCTCAAGAGAACTAGCTGTAAACAATTTGGAGTAAGCCTGCCTCTGGTGAGAGGTGTCCACTTGATGAACTATATTGTATTTTAAATACTGTGTGTATTGCATTTTAAAATCCCTGTGCGCGAGTGCTAGTCTAGGTAGTGTCTTGCTACTCTAGTCACTCTTTGTTGACTTGCAGAGCACTGTGGGATCTGGGAGGACCTCCTCCATTCAGTACAGAGAGGGACGTTTTTTATTTGTGCTGTTTGAGACACAGGCACTGCTCTGTTAGCAGCCCAAGTAAACGGCTGCAGTTATGGCTACTGGTACTTGGTTTTGGTGTATTTAAATACCAGAATATTGACCAACTGTGCTGCCAAGTAACCAGAAGTGGGAAGCATCTACCACTTCTGGTACCGGCTCTATTTCTGCTGCACGCTAGTCAGCGGGGTGAGTGTGCACAGGGCCACGCACGGAGACATGCGTAGAGACGTGCATCTCTGCATGTGTCTGCTGTATCTGCTGGAGATGTCTGGGATACTGGCCTACTATATACTACCTGTGAATAAATTTGTTTATTTGTTACTTTATTTTAATGAGGAAAACAAAATATACACTATCCAATATGGATATCAACGAGGGTATTGTGACTCTCAGTATTGGAGAGATTACCATGGTAAGCATTTTATGTAATAACTTTTGATTAGAGAGCAACACTGGCTTTGAAGGGCTAAAATGTCTCCAATGTCAAGAAAATGAAACATTAAAAGCAAAGTTACTCGACCTACAGAAAACAACTAAACAACTGCAGCAGGCTAATACATTATTAAGTCAAAAAGTAACCGAACTTAGCACCTAGGGTATTATGTTAGAAAAAACAATGACTCTCAGAAATGAGGCAGGGAGGAGGACAGTGAGGAAGAACCAGATTGGCAAAAGGTGACTAACAAACACAAAGGTAAAAGGGGAAGATGAGCAATGGAATTCACTCTCCCTGTGCGTAATAGTTATACACCATTGGTAGAAGTGGAATCAGGAACAGTGGACAGAACTACAAAAGAAATATATAGTTCTAAGTTTGGGCAAAATAAGGGGACTACTATTAAGATTGTGAACAATAATGTTCAGGTGATATCTGCTCAGGTACATACTGACCCTGATGACACCAATACAGTTATAACACCCTCTGGTTTAATAGCAGATAGTTCACCAATAGAATCCTTATCATCGCCTACTATTGTGCCCATGATGGAGGAAGACAGAATTTCTGAACAACCCCTTAATGACGGTTCACAAAAATATTACAGACATTTTCCCTTCTAGACAGGTTTACGTACTGGGAGACAGCATCATTAAATACACTGATGGTCATATATGCAAAAACGACAAGCAGAATAGGACTTGTTCAAGCTTTAGAGGGGCCTGGATCAGAGATATTGAAAGGATGGTACCAAATATGTTAGCCAATGCTGGCAATAACCCATTGGTTGTGATCTATGCCAGAACAAACGATGTCAATACATTTACAGTTGAAGATATTCAGAATGACTTCATCTCCCTTGTAGAGTCACTAGAAAAGAAGGCATGTGAGATTCTAATCTTTAAGAGTCTGCCAATGCCTAGGGCAAATATCAAAATTCATAGCAAAATAAAGCCAATTAATGAGTGGCTAAGAAAATGAACACTAAAGTAACAAATTAACTGCATCATTTACTGGGAAAGGTTTACTGATGACAATAGTTATGTAGCTGGGATGAACTACATTTAAACAAAAGGGGCAGTTATATACTTGGTAAAAGTATTTATGCCAAGATTGAAAAACATTTAAACTAGGTAGCTTGGGACAAAAAGGGTGCAAATTAGCAAATGATGAGTCAGATTCCCTTCTAATACATATGGGCACAGTAACATTATATAATATCCTTACTACTAATGCCAGAAGTTTAAATATTATTAAATTAAGTGAACTCACAGCCATTAGCAGCAATAAGAATATTGACATCATTGCCATCACAGAAATTTACTGGGATAATACATCAGTATGGTTTTCCAATATCCCAGGCTATAATCTTGTCTACAGAAATAGAGGCTCAAAAAGGGGAGGAGGTGTTTGTCTTTATTTGAAAGAATCCATTATTAATACTGCGGATGATGATATTGAGGGTTGTATCATAAAAATCAAACAGAAATCTGGTAAACTTCTTATTATTGGCAATTTGTATAGACCACCCTCGGTGGATTCAATCTATAATGAGAGACTACTTGTCTTAATTACTGAATTAATCAACAAATCTGAGGTACTACTTATGGGTGATCTAAATTGACTAGGAATTATTGGAATCGCTTAACCACTAATAATCAAGTCGAGTCTCTGTTTCTTGACTCATTCATTACACTTGGCTTGCACCAATTGGTAGCTGAACCAACTAGGGATAAGAACAAATAGGATGTGATCCTAACTAATATTGAAACAGATATCAAAAATATTACTGTAACTAATCCCCTCAGCAACAGTGACCATAATATGATACTATCTGAGTTAATGACCTCAAGCGAATAAACCAAACCCATAAACTCCGAGTATAATTATCCTAGGGGTGATTATGAATGAGTTAGAGCATCTTTAAATGGAATAAACTGGGTTTCCTTATTATCTGAACTAACCACAAATGAAAGTTGAAACTTATTGATGAGTATCATTCATTATCTGGAGACTTTTTTATATTCCACTAGCAAAATTAAATAATAACAAGGGGGGAATCCCCCTGTGGCTCACCCCATCAATTCAGAGGCAGATTAAAAGAAAAAAGGCAACCTACAATAGAATGAAAAAAAAATGCAGACATGTTATCATAGATACATAGATACATAGACAGTGTCAGCAGATAAGGGCCTATGGCCCACCCAGTCTGCCCATTTGAGCTTGTAAGTTCAGTTTATGTTTTCCTAGAAGTCTGTTGCCCCTTACCCCTGATCTCCAGAATTCCTTTATGTCTATCCCATGCATTCTTAAATCCCGTGATTGTTTCAGCCCCCACCACTTCCTCTGGCAGGGTGTTCCACTTGTCCACCACCCGTTCTGTGAAGAAATTCTTCCTCACGTTTCCTCTGAATCGTCCTCCCTCCAACTTCATCCCATGCCCTCTAGTCCTGGAACATCTTTTTCACTTAAATGTAGTGTATTCCTGAACCCTGTTCCTCCCTGTAAGATACTTGTATGTCTCTATCATATCCCCTCTCTCCCTCCTCTCCTCCAGGGAGTACATGTTCAGTTCCTTTAACCTGTCCTCATAGGACTTGTGATGCAGTCCATGCACCATCTTTGTTGCCCTCCTCTGAACCTTCTCTACCCTGTCTATGTCCTTATGTAGGTAAGGTCTCCAGAACTGTACACTGTACTCCAGGTAGGGTCTCACTAGTGTCTTGTATAGTGGAATTATGACCTCCCTTTTCCTGCTGATGATGCCCCTGCTATGCATCCCAGCATCCTATTTGCTTTACCTGCTGCTTTGTCACACTGTTACCCTACCTTGAGGTCATCAGAGATGATAACCCCCAAGATCCCTTTCCTGCTTGGTGCGTGCTATATCCTCACCCCCCAACTGATATAGTGTGCCAGGGTTTTTGTGCCCCATATGCATTATCTTGCACTTCTTTGCACTGAATTTCAACTGCCAAATCCCTGATCATTCTTCAAGTTTCTGCAGGTCCCTTCTCATTCTGTCTACACCCTCTGGTGTGTCTACTCTGTTACAGAGCTTTGTGTCATCAGCAAACAGTGAAATTCTGCCTTCTAGGTCCGCATGATGTCACTGATGAAGATGTTGAATAGGACCGGTCCCAGCACTGATCCCTGTGGTACCCCACTGGTCACTCTTCCCTCTGTGAAGTGACAGCCATTTACCACCACCCTCTGTGTCCTGCCACCCAGCCAGTTACCTACCCACCACACTACTGTCCTGCCCACACCCATATTCCCAAGTTTGTGTAATAGTCTCCTATGTGGCACAGTGTCAAAGGCCTTGCTGAAGTCCAGATAGGCCATGTCCACTGCCCTTCCCTGATCCACCTCCCTAGTCACTCAGTCAAAAAATTCAATGAGATTGGTCTGACATGACCTCCCCTGGTGAAACCATGCTGCCTTGGGTCCTGTAGTCCATTGACAACCAGATGTTCCACCAATCTTCCTTCAGTAGTGCTTCCATGATCTTCCCACTACTGAGGTGAGGCTGACTGGTCTGTAGTTCTCCTCCCTCTTTGTTCCACTTTTGTATAAGGGGACCATCTGCTATCCTCCAGTCTTTGGGTACCTCCCTTGTTTCCAGTGATTGGCTAAACAGGATAGCCAGAGGTTCAGCCACCACCTCTTTAGTTCTTTAAGGACCTGGGGTGCACCCATCTGGCCCCATTGCTTTATCAACTCTTATTACTTCCAGTTCCTTCAGGACCCTTTCTCGTGTAAAGAGACTTGTGTCCATTTCTGCACCATTCTCACCCTTGTACTCCTTCAGACCCATTATCCTCTTCCTCAGTAAAGACTGAGCAGAAATACCTGTTCAATATGTCAGCTTTACTGTTGTCATCCTCCACATGCCTCCATCCTTCCCCATCAGTCTCACTATCCCTCCCTTTGCCTTTCTTTTTCACTTATGTACCTGTAAAGGTTTTGTCCCTCTACCCACTGATTTTGCAATGTGTTCTTCTGTCTGAGCTTTGGCTTCCCTTACTGACCTCCCTGCCTCCCTTTGCTTCTCCTGGTACTTCTCCCTATCCCCTTCTGCCTGTGTCTTTTTGTATTGCCTGAATGCAATCTTTTTGGCTTTCACTTTCTTTGCTACCTCTTTGGAAAACCATAATGGTCTCCTCTTCCTTTTCCTCTTGCTAACCTGCTTAATGCATAATTCTGTTGCTCTTGTAATCCCCATTTTAAATACTGCCCACTGTTCCTCAACCCCTGATTCCTGCCCCATTCCCCTTAATGCCTCTTTCAAGTATCTCCCCATTTTCCCAAAGTCTGCCCCCCTAAAATCCAGGATACATGTTTTTGTGTGGTTTGGTTCTGCTCTTTCTGTGATTTCAAACCACAATGACTGGTGGTCACTGTTCCCCAGGTGCTCTCCCACTGTTATCCCTATCACACTGTCCCTGCTTGTGAGCACAAGGTCCAGTATTGCCTTCTGCCAAGTTGGTTCCATGACCAGTTGCTTGAGGAAGGCACCCTGAAGGGAGCCCAGGATAAATCTGCCCCTAGTTGATGCTGCAGCTGGGATGCTCCAGTCCACGTCTGGAATACTGAAGTCTTCAACTAGTACTACCTCACCCTTGTCTGCCATCCTTTGGATGGCTAGCATCAGCTCCCTATCTGTTTCTTCCTCCTGGGCTGGTGGTCTATAGATCACACCTGTGAGGATGGCTGGCCCCATTTTCCTTTCCAGCTTAACCCACAGTATCTCTCCCCATTTTGTTCCTCCTGGATCTCTGTGTCCCTTATGTCATTTTCACATACAGTGCCACTCCTCCTCCCTTCCTGCCTGCCCTGTCTCTTCTGAATATGTTGAGCCAGGTATGGCCATCTCCCAGTCATGGTTATCATTACACCAGGTTTCAGTGATGGCCACAATGTCCAGGTCTGACTGCACCATGACAGCCTCCAGATCTTCCATCTTGTTGCTAAGGCTCCTGGCATTTGCACACATGGCTTTCCATGATTTGACCTCCCTAGACTGTTTCGCTGTTCTACTCCAGCCCCTTCATTGGTTGTCCTTTATCCCTTGTTCTCCATTCTGTCTGCCTTTCTGCTGAATTTTGCCCCTTTTCTGCCTATCCACCTCTTGGGCGCTAATCTCCATCTTTTGCACACTGCGTTGTAGAGATAGCCACTCCTCTGTTTCACTGGTTCCACTGCTAGCTGTGGGGGGTGAGCAAGTAGGTACCCTCCTTGCTGGCCTGCCACCCCCCTTTGCTAGTTTAAATGCTTGTCAATGTAGCATTTAAACTTATCATTGAGTGCTTGATTCCCTCCAGGATGGATGCAGGCCGTCAGGCTTGAACAAACCCTCCATCCCTCCAGGTGGGTCCCCAGTCACCAATGAATCCAAACCTTCCTCACAGCACCAGTTCTTCAACCATGAGTTAAAGTTCCTGGTGCATGCACCCTATGCTCTCCTTGCCTCTCGCAGGTAGTACTTCTGAGAAAGTGACAAAAGTAGCTACTTGCTTGAGACCCCCTCCCCAATTTCCTAAACTCTTCCTGAACTTCCTTTGGCTCCTCATTTGCCAGGTCATTAGCACCTAGGTGGATAATGACATCCAGATCACCCTCCCATCGTGCCTTCCCAGTGATCCCCAGGATCTTCCTTCCATCCCTCCATGCTGTGGCACCTGGTAGGCACCTCACCTCCCTGTCCTCCCCCTCCTGTGTTCCTAGCTGGATCCCTCTTATGATGGCGTCCCCCACCAGGATTCGCTTCCTCCTTCTATGGGGTCCACTGCTTTCCCCGCTGAGGTCACCTCCTTGGCTAACCTCCACATCCTTTCCTTCCACTTCTCTGGGTACCTCTATTTGGTTGTCCCCGTTTGCCAGTGTGGCATATGAGTTCTTAGTGGAATAGGATCTGGGATGTGCCTCTGCCTGACCACTCTAACCCTCCCTGAGCCCACTGTCATCCAAGTGCTCCTGCTCGGCATCCTTTGAGGCAGTTGCATTGGACTGGGTGGTCTCTGGATAGGGGTGATGGTACTGCTGACCCAGTTTACTTCCGCTCTGAGTCTGGCTACCTCATCCCACAATCCAGAGAGATGCATGCAGATAGGGCAGCACCTCAGTGTCCAGATGGTCTGGCTGAATATGTCTGCCCCACAGCCACTGCATTGCACCACTCCCCACATTATACTGCAATTATACTGCTATTCCACTACTTGTCTGTTACTGAAGCTCTCCTAGTTCCCTTTATATTAACTTACTGTCCTAAAAATCCTGCCACTGATCCTCAGATACTTTTCTTTTTAAAAAAATAAAATAAACCAAGAAATAAATAAATGAATCAAAACACTTGTCGTGCTGAGGGTAGGCTTCTTCACCCTTATGCCCCTCCTACTCCACACCCCTTACTATACCCTGTTTAACTCCTGTCAATCAGATTTAACAGGTAATATAATTAAGAGTTGGGGGAAGGGGAGGGACCTAAGGTCAGAGGCCAGACAATTAACACCCCTCACCCAAACTACAGGGCAAGTCAGACAAGCCAAGACTAAATTTGCAGCATTTAAAGACAGCAACGAAATACACCATCACTATGTTTTAATTTTCAACAGCCCAAAACAATTCTAAGTAAAGACAACAAAGAAAGTACAGTGTCACTAAAAGCCCACAATCTAAGTTTAAAAGAAAAATAGCAATTACCAGTTACTCTAAAGCACTGAATTGAACATGTTTCCTTCCCCTTCTGGCTTCTTCTAAGAAAATAAAACTCACTTGCTACCTCAACTCTGACTAAGCCCCACCTCTAGTTATCATGTAGCTGAGGTCAGAGGCCAGACAATTAACACCCCTCACCCAAACTATAGGGCAAGTCAGACAAGCCAAGACTAAATTTGCAGCAATTAAAGACAGCAAAGAAATACACCACCACTATGTTTTAAATTTTCAACAGCCCAAAAACAATTCTAAGTAAAGACAACAAAGAAAGTACAGTGTCACTAAAAGCCCACAATCTAAGTTTAAAGGAAAAATAGCAATTACCAGTTACTGTAAAGCACTGAATTGAATATGTTTCCTTCCCCTTCTGGCTTCTTCTGAGAAAATAAAACTCACTTGCTACCTCAACTCTGACTAAGCCCCACCTCCAGTTATCATGTAGCTGAGGTCAGAGGCCAGACAATTAACACCCTCACCCAAACTACAGGGCAAGTCAGACAAGCCAAGACTAAATTTGCAGCAATTAAAGACAGCAAAGAAATACACTACCACTACGTTTTAAATTTTCAACAGCCCAAAAACAATTCTAAGTAAAGACAACAAAGAAAGTACAGTGTCACTAAAAGCCCACAATCTAAGTTTAAAAGAAAAATAGCAATTACCAGTTACTGTAAAGCACTGAATTGAATATGTTTCCTTCCCTTTCTGGCTTCTTCTGAGAAAATAAAACTCACTTGCTACCTCAACTCTGACTAAGCCCCACCTCCAGTTATCATGTAGCTGAGGTCAGAGGCCAGACAATCAACACCCCTCACCCAAACTACAGGGCAAGTCAGACAAGCCAAGACTAAATTTGCAGCAATTAAAGACAGCAAAGAAATACACCACCACTATGTTTTAAATTTTCAACAGCCCAAAAACAATTCTAAGTAAAGACAACAAAGAAAGTACAGTGTCACTAAAAGCCCACAATCTAAGTTTAAAAGAAAAATAGCAATTACCAGTTACTGTAAAGCACTGAATTGAATATGTTTTCTTCCCCTTCTGGCTTCTTCTGACTAGAAGTAAAAAAAAAAAAAGAAAACTCTTATTAAAACTGAAAGAAAAAATATAATTTAAACTTTCTGTCTCTAAGGGGAACACTAGAGCTTGTTATGCCTATGTAAACTCCAATAAAAAAACAACTAACCCAATCTCCACCATACAAAAAAAATGGAGTAGACATTAGCAATGTTTCCAAGATAACAGAAATATTCATTAAATATTTTGGACCAGTCTATGTAGTTAAAGATTCAATTACCTTACCTCTTCTTACATCTGATGGACCTGTACTAATTACTCTGGGGTCCGGGAATAAAATCTGCTAGTTCTATCCCTAAAAAAATTATTCTTCTCCAGGGCTGGATAATCTGAATACCTATCTGATTAAAGAAATTATGGAACAACTCTTGCTTCCCCTAACTATTATATTCAATAAATCTCTTATAACTCGGGAAGTCCAGGATGATTGGCGTAAGGCTCTTGTGGTTTCTATTTTTAAAAAGGGAAATAAAAAATTAACTGAACATTTCAGACATATTAGTTTCACTTCTGTTGGCTATAAACTAATAGAGAAAATTATAAAAAAACAAAATAGATGTTGAAATTGAGACCCTGGGATTAACAGATTCAACACAGAATGGCTTTCTCAGGGGAAGATCCTGCACAACTAATTTGATTGGCTTTTACGAATCAATCAGTAGTAGTACAGATAGAAGCATTCCAGTGGATGTCATCTACTTGGATTTTAAAAAGGCATTTGATCTGGTCCCTCATAATTCTTTAATAAATAAAATGATCGAACTGGGGTTCAATTGTTATTTAATCATTTGGATCAGCCACTGGCTATCTGATCTATCACAAAGAGTTAAAATTGGTAATAGCATCTCTTCAGAGATAGAGGTGACCAGTGGAGTACTGCAGGGCTCTGTATTGGGACCTACCCTTTTTGGAATTCATCTTAGTGATCTCCACATAGGGGATTCCAGTAATATCTGTAAATTTGCAGATGACACTAAGTTTTTTGCTGAGGTTGATACTCCACAAAAAATACTGTTATTTTAACAAGACTTGTTTATCATTGAAGCATGGACACATAACAATAAAATGCTCTTCAACACTAACAAGTGTGCTGTAATCCACTTGGGGACTAAAAATGCTATTACTACTTATACCCTAAATGGGTCAGTCATTAAACATGCTATTACAGAAAGGGACTTGGGTATTATTATCAATAGTTCTTTCTCATCTACTGACCACTGCAGAAGAGTTGCAGATAGGCAATAATATCTTATCAGCTATTAAAAGAACATTTGTTAGTAGGAGTGAACATTGTTTAATACTGTTTTATAAATCCTTCACTCATCCCCATACTGACTATGCAGCTTCATTTTGGGCCCCCCATCTCAAAAAGGACCAAAGGCTAGTCAAAAGCATGCAGAGGAGAACTACTAAATTAATACCTAGAGTTAAACATCTGACATACGAAGAGAGATTAAGAGCACTAGATTTATATGATCTAAAATTGAGAAGAGAGAGGTGTGATCTGTTACTGCTGTACAATATTTTGAGGGATACAACTCTCATGAATTACTCTACTATTGCTATGGTGGCTACAAAACCTAACAACCTAAGATGTCGCAATAGGCAGATTTGGATCCCAAATGCTCTCACTAACAACAGACAAAGCTATTTTACAATAAGGGCAAGCTTACTTTGAAATTCTTTACCCCACCATTCAGTAAACATGACCACTTTTGAGTCATTCAAAGTGGAACTTAATAAAGTCCTCTTGGGCTAGTATAATAATCCACCCTGCATGTGCAGGGAGGGTGGTCCTGATGGGCCTAAAGCCTCCTTCCACCTTATAAATACCGAGTAATACCAAGTAATACCGAGTAAGAATCCAAGGTATGGATAAGACTTTTTGCTTAAGCCCCACACATGCAGTCCCTCTAAAGGCTATAAGAGGTGGTCAGACAGATGTTGATTGTACCAGTCCTTGAATATCATCATGGCTTGAGACCCACTGTCGATGGATGCCATCTACATGCATGGTAGTTTCCATTAAGGGGCCTACCACCTCTGACCAATCCATTAAGGTGGTTACAGACATTGCAGAAGTGAGAACAAAGGCCTTTGTCACAGATGCATTGTATAGAGACTGGAATGAGGCTCTACTGGCATTACTTTGCTTTGGGTGCTTTTCCGCAAGCAGCCGGTCTCTCACCCTGGCTGGGTCCTCTCTGGATTGGCACTCCCTCTTCTGGTGGCTTCCTTTCCCACATTTGTAGAAGAACACACCTTCTCTAGGCTGCCTGGGCTGTGACGGTACATCATGGTTTGACCAGTAGTCATGGTTAGTGGGACGTGAAGAATACATGTTGGAGATTTGGGCAAGGGTAGTGGCAGCAGTGGGCCCTTGTTGGGTTTGCACACTACATTTCCTCATACCATTTAGTATTACAGACAATTCATCTATTTGGGTCTCTAGACCTCCACCCACTGGGGAGCCTGAACATGCAATCCTATGCTCATGACGGACAGGTTTTGATGGGTATCTGAGCTTTTACTGGAATCAGTCTTGGGAGATACACCCATTTTCAGTTCTTGAGTCTCTTGAAGTATCTCTGTCAACTGCAGAGAGTCACTAACTGTCACTTTGTGCTCAGTGGGCCCCACAGTGCACCCTTGGGCTGTAATCTCCTGCATCCAATCAAAAGCATGAGCAACAGCTGCAGAAACATGTTGGGACCCCCAGCATTCCTTATCTTTCCATTTGGCTTTCTGGATCTCCTTCATCAACACACTGTAGGACGGTGGGTTGTCCATCTTCTCTTCCAAGCACAACCTAAGGATCAACATAGTGGACTGTGAAGCAGCCTCCAGTACATGCTTCAGTCACATTCTGTTTAGATTTTGAGGGGATACACCTCCAATGTGGAACATCCACTGCAATGTTTTTTCTACCTAATCCAGAAAAGCAGATAAGGATTCTACCTGTCACTGATGAGTGAGTTTAAATTTCAACCAAAGGTCCTCATTACATTCTGTGCTCCCTAGCACATCCTCCAGGGTGCCCAAGTACTCTTTGGCAGGTGCATCTGGACCAATGGCTCGGAAGACTTGGACGGCATCCAAGGCTGGGCCTCAGAGGCTCTCCATAATTCTTTTCCTATTTTCAGCCTCGCTACACTGCCATTCTTGTACGAGAAGTGAAACATAGTCCATCCATGTCACCAGGTCATCCTCCCCATTAAGCATGGGAAGGGTGTCAGAAAACACTCGCAATCCATGTTAAGAGTCATTACTAACTGCATGCACAGGTAAGGGTGCCAGTATCAGTGCTGGCACAGGAACTGGTGCAGGTGCCAGGACTGGTGCAGGCCACAAGGGAGGCTTAAGTAACTTTTTCAAGTCCTCGAGGGCTTGACCCTCAGACTGTAACCATTTGGCAAGCTTCTCTTCAAGACTCCCAGATAGGGGTGGGAGCTCTGGCTCTGAGGGACCCCTCCCTGTCCTTGATTACCACCCTCCAGGCTGCCAGGGACCCATCAATGGTAATGACTTTAGGTACCTTGGTACTGTCCACTGAGTTGCTACAGTCCACTGGGGCCATAAAAGTTTGTGTGGTTGGGTCAGCTATTCAGCCTGCTATCACAGCCTCACCAAGACATTTGATTTTTGTGATTTTTCTGAGCGCTTCCTCGATAGTACCTTTATCAGTACCCAAGGGTATATCTAACACTAGGAGAGCATTCTGGGGGTCAGTGTCACTGCTCAGACACCAACTATGCAAATGCTGAACAGCCATGTCTTCAGTGGTACCCATAAATATTTGAGTTAAAATGTTTCATTTTGGCCACTTGGGGGAAGTAATCCCAGTGGCCCCTCCAAAGATGTAACCCTGGTGCCATTATATCAAGGGCTACTACCCCTGCCTGTATCACTAATAACAGGTTGAGGGGCCTGGGTTTGTAACTACCAAGTATAAGGGGCCCTACCAGTAGTAGTGATATAATTATGGTGCATCCACCCAGAGTAATTATGTGGGTAACTATCACAGTAGGTACAGCCCTCTGGGAAGCTAATACCACCCACAATCCCACCTGGTGACCTTTTATGAAAATCTGTACAGTTGCAATGTGTAACAATCAGAGTACCACACAGTTTGACCATTAATGATATGCTCACACTCAGCCCACTTACCAACAGGGTCTGGATCTCCGTCTTGCACCCCATACTCCACCAGAAATAGACAATTTCAAGGCAAACATGCACTGTACAGCACTTAACTTGTATATTATCACTGTAAACCAAGTAATAATATGCTCATACACAGTCGTAACATGAAACACTAAGGTGGTTTATTTGGGGAAACGACAAGGGAGGGCCAGAATCAAAAGAGCTGGTTGGCTTGAGCATTTAGCTTAAATAACCTGTAACTACAGCCTATCATGCACTGGGTACCCAGAATGATTATGTGGACAGGCTTGCTCGATGCCCAGGGTGGCCAGCATTGCAGCTGTAGTTGGGGCCCTTGGAGAAAAATAACAGATTATCAGAAACCACATTAACTCTACTTTCAGTTGTAATCCAAGCCCAATGGCTCAGTGTATTCAAACCCTTACAATTTAGCTGAAGGAAATCAGATGACACTACAAAGATTTTAACATGTGTTGCAGGGAGCTATCCTGAGATTACTCATGGTACCCAGACTGGGAATTGAAGGTCAATGTCTTCACAGCCTTTCCCACAGGTGACCACAACCTCTCTTTATGGCCTTTCCTACAAGTGACTGCAACCCTCTCTTCACGGCCTTTCCCATAGGTAACTGCAACCTCTCTTCACAGCCTTTCCCCAAGGTGGCTGCAACCTGTGATGGACCGCAGAATGGGACATTTTCCCAGACACAGTTTCTCACCGAGCTGATAGGTGAGGTGGCTCTGGGACAGTCTGCATGGCCTTGAAATGGCATAAGCCCAGGTGAAACACACTTGATGGTTGCAAGAACAGTAACTGTGCTGGTGAAACCTCCAGCTGGTATTTGGCAAAGTTCTCAGGTCTCTAAGATGACTTCTGAATTGAGACAGGAGTCCCTGGATCACCTTTCCTGTCCACGAGGTAGGCCTCAACTGTGTGTCTGAAGAAACAGCAATCCTTCTTTTCAAACAGTTTCTGGATAGTTCCTCTGTCAGCAACTTGCTGAGAAAACTTTTCTGTTCTGCTGGCAAGCAGTTCCAAGTCCCAATCACCCTTTGGACCAGAGATTTTCTCACATTAGGCAATACAGACCTACCCTGTGAAAAAGCAGTACAGAGTCACACAGGCTCCTCTCTTCTCAAGGTCTCGAGCTGAATCTCCAACTGACAAAAAACAGTTAAGTGCTAAGTCCAGTTTTCTAGCCATCCCATTGGCTGTCAAAGCTGTCAATCACAGTTCCAGGCTTCTGACTGGCTAGAACATTGCTGCCAGAAATCTTTCCCTGATTATCCCCTACAAGCCTCCAATTAGGTCCCATGAGCCTCTGGCAAAAATCCAGGCTCGTGATTGGCTATGGGACCCCCAAAATGGTGGCCGCTGTATTCAGTGTTTATGCAGTCCAACACTGCCCCCTCTTTTAAGTTCTGGTACAGCCAGTACTGTATAACAAGTTCTGACAGAGCCACTACAACTGCAAATGCATTAACAAGATAAGGGTGTTTCATAGGCTTAAACATAAACATGAATTGCAGTTAGTAAGGCCTACGATACCGTTCCACATATGACTTGTGAACAAGCTGGGCAGCCTAAGAGTGGGTCACAAGGTGGTAAACTGGGTTAGGAACTGGTTGAATGATAGAAGACAGAGAGTCATGGTAAATGGTGCTCAATGTAAGGAAAGGAGTGTGACCAGCAGGGTGCCACAAGGATCAGTCCTGGGGCCCAGTCCTGTTTAATGTCTTCATAAGTGAAATTACGGAGGGACTGGAGGGGAAAGTGTGACTCTTTGTGAATGACACTAAGATCTGCAATAGGGTGGACACTTCAGGAAGGGTGGAAAAAATGAAGAGGGACCTAGGTAAACTGGAGGAATGGTCCAAAGTGTGGTAGCTGAGATTTAATGCAAAAAGAGTGCAAAATCATGCATTTAGGTTTCAGGAAACCAGGGGAGGATTACAAGAGGAGGGGGGGTAAAGAAACTGATGGTCACCAAACAGGAAAGGGACTTGGGGGTAATCATATTGGATGACCTAAAGGTGGCTAAACAATGTACCAAGGCTATGGGGAGAGCCTGTGGGATGTTGGGTGCATAGGGAGAGATCGCCAGCAGAAGGAAGGAGGTCGTGAGGCCACTGTGCTGATCACTGGTGAGGCCTCATTTGGAATACATTGTCCAGTTCTGGAGATGCATCTCTGTAAGGATGTAGACAGAGTGGAGGCAGTAAAGAAGGGCAACAAAGCTGGTGCAGGGCCTGCACTAAAAGTCATATGAGGAAAGACTGGGAGACCTCAATATATATACCCTGGAGAAGAGAAGAGAAGAGAAGAGAAGAGAAGAGAAGAGAAGAGAAGAGAAGAGAAGAGAAGAGAAGAGAAAGGTGTGATATGATAGAAACCTTCAAATATCTAAAAGGCATAAATAAGGTGCTGGAGGGTAGCATCTTTCAGAATAGGAGATGTCCAGGACAGTTGACACATTTCACATAATACTACTATACACTATAAAAAATAAAGGATGAGGAACTTTATGCATAAACAATGTGTTATGTTACCTCGGGGTTCTGATTCCCATGGATCTCTCGAGTTTCGCTCTCCTGGTCAGAGGGAATCCGAACCCCTCTGTGGCAGAAGACACTGGTTGTGCATAGTTGCCCATCCAGTATTCTCTATATTTAGTGCTGCATTGAGGATTTCTAAGTAATAAACCCGAGTCATACAATTGTTTTAAATTAGACCAAGATTCTGGTCTGTTCAATTCAAATTTGTTAAGATGAGGAGCAAAGTTTTTTGGAAGAAACCAAAGGAATAACAACCCTAAAGTCAGGAGGTAATGTCTTATAAATTATTTTATATGTAGGTGTGAAGGGCTACTCAGCTGTTAGCTGTTCAGCAATATCAATTTTGACATCTCTGCAACAAAGCAATAAAGAAAGGCAGAAGACATTTCACAAAACCTTGAGACAGAAACTGATGCCAGAGTTTAGCTAGCTATATGCTGCCCAGCACATCTTTATCAGTTGCAGAATCAGTTTTAGTCTCATGGTTCTATGAAATGGCTACTGCCTTAATTTAAGACTGATTTAGACAGGGTTATGCCTAGATAGCTGACATCTAAAGGTAAGACCAATATCTCATCCCCTTTGCACCTAGCTCCACTCTAGAAATTGAGCATTTTAATATTTTTCTTAATTCTTTACTTCCTACCAGTTGTACAATCACAGTAATCCACTGCACAGTGTACAGTGCACTGGGACTTACATATGACTGGCGGTGTTGGTCACTTGCCAGGCATGAGAAAATCCCAGCCCAACCCACATGTTATTGTGGATTATTAAAGGAAAACTGCATGTTAAAAGCAGGGACATATAGGTATTATTATCTTTTTTGTGTTCTTACTTCATCCCAGTGTTTTTTTTTCTGCTCAGGCTGTGAGATGAGATTTTTCTAACTTTCCCTGGCTGTTTTATGGCCCCTGGGAGCTGCCATTCAGGTTTCTTTTATTTCACCTTGTCCCAGAGAGTCTTCCTAGAGTGCCCTTTGCTCTGATGTCTAGTAGCCCCTGCAGGAGGTCAGTGTCTTGTTACAGGGTCTTTATTACAGCTCAGCTGCAGCAGAGAGAACACAGAAGCCTGGAGTCACACTGATAGTCTTTGGGTAAGTGTAATAAGTTTCCTAAATATTGGTACCTAGGGCATTTTGTGTGTGTGTGTGTGTGTGTGTGTGTGTGTGTGTGTGTGTGTATGTGTTGATTCAGTTGCTTGTGTATTGTATAGAAGACAGTGCTTGTAGAGAAATGTAATCATTTTGCAACTGTAGTCATCCTCTAGATGAGTGGGGGAGGGGATACCAGCAAAGCAGGAGTTTCTCAGTTTGCAAAAAGTAGTCAATTAAGCACTGAAACTTTACAAGGAAAAGACCCAAAAAACACTTTGGAAAACGTTTCAGCTTGCAAAAAAGACAGTACTGGGAGGGTTCAATTGTTGGAACAGGTTTCAACTTGTGAAGAAAGGCAGTATTTGGGAAAGCTCAATTAACTTCATAAGCCAGAGGAAAAATAGTGCTCTCAAGCTCACACACACACACACACACACACACACACACACACACACACACACACACAGCATAGTAATGAGGTTTCAGTGGAGGACACTATTTTTGTTTGTTTTATTTATTGTTTGTTTTATTTATTTATTATACTGATAGGACCATGTGCCAAAATTGACCCATTTTTATGGGTGATCAATTTTTAATGCTGTATCATGTTTTTGGAAGGTAATTTATGCAGGGAGTCCTTTTCTCAAAGCAAAACATCTGCAGGGCTACACCCACTGCAGCCGTAAAAAGTATTATTGTTCAATCTCCCCCTCCAGGCACATAGCCCCTACTATGCCTTTTCACATAAACCCGCTTTTATATATTTATTCTTTACCCCCTCACTGTCACTGCCATCATAATACTGATCCCCTAGGTGGCAGACAGCACCTCATTAATATTCCTGAGGGGGCTCTTGCATATTTATGAGCTCCACTCCTAACCCCTCTCAAAACTTTACTTTAACCACCCCCAGCAGCTTATCTGCCACATCCTCCAGGTCGCTGGGCCCCATTTGACAGAGAAGAGGTGCCAGGACTGCAAAATTCTTCTTTGGCCAACCATTAACTTAGCGGTCGGCACATCAAAGGCACTGCTTGTGCCTGCATGACCCCCGCATGCACCACAGTGCACTTGCAACAGCGGGAGATTGTACTTTAAGTTTTGAGCCTGAACTGGGCTAAAAATAATGTAAGGGCTGATCTGGGATCACTGGGGGACACCAGAGGAATCAGGCCCACGGCGGTGGGCACAGTGGGATGCCGGCAGCAGCAGGAGGAATCACGGAGACCCAGAGAACATGGGGCAATTAAGGTAAGCCCCCGTGAGGGGGGGTTACATACATATGCCCCTGAGTTCAGTTTTCATTATTGTATCAGGAGATTTTTTTCAGCTGAACTCGGGCTGGACGAAGAAGTGTTAGCATCTTGTTAAACCCAAAATGTGGTTGAAATGCCAGAACAGCCCAGACATCGATGTAAGGACTGGAGTATAAAAAGAAGCTGTTGTGGTGCCATGTGAGCTGGAGCAAGTGCAGCAAACTGCTGTGATTCAAGTAGGGTGCCATGTAAAACACCTTGGGCCAGATATTCAAAACTGTGTTCCGGGGCTAAATTAGCACTGCCCAGCAGGCAAACTTAGCTCAGAGCAAAAAGCAAGCTATATTCCAAAGGAATAGCCTGGAGCAAAACCAGCTGAATATAGCAAGCAAAGGAAGCTGGGCAAACAGGGCCAGAAGTGCAGGGCAAAAATAGCCCGAGAATAAGACAGCACTGAATACAGCAACAGGGAAGTACACACTGCCACTGCAGCCCATTAGACCCTGAAGAAAGCCAGTGTTGCAGGTGGAGAACATTGTGTGTGATTGCACAGAGATGTCTCACATCTACTGCAAACAACAATGTAAGCCACACGCTGCAGAACTGTGCTATGCTGAAGTGAGGTTTGCCCAAGCGAACCTGACTGCACAGTGCTAACACATTAGCCCAGTGCAAGCTGGTTAGCCCGGGGCAAATGGGTGCTATATTCAAAGCTCCCATGCAAATGAGCCTACTTAGTTAATATGTGGGTAAACAGGTACATTTGCATCTCATTAACTACTGCTTAGCATACATTACCACGCAGTTAGCCCAGTGCTACTGCATGAAGCACACAACATCACCTATTGGTTGGAATGGTAGTACAGGCTGGATGCAGCCCACAGCATTCCTTGTTGGTCGGCAGGCAAGTACAGGCTGAAATCAGCAGGAACTGTGTGCTGGCAGGCACAACAGAGCAGACATCCTGCCCATGCAGCACTGCAAGCTGTACAACCAACAAAGGTACATATATATATATATATATATATATATATATATATATACACACTATGTATATATATATATATATATATATATAGGGAGAGACACACAGGGAGAGAGTGATAACCATGTGACACATAGCTAGATATACAACTGATACACACACATTATGATAGCACGGTAGTGCTACCATAGTTAGGGTTGAGGAGCCATTTACATGTTAAACCTAAAATTTTGCACCTTAATAACTTTGCAACTGTTCAATGGATTTGCCTGAAATTTGGAATACATGATCAAGAACCATAGATCTTGGGATGTGCCAACATTTGTACTGTTCGGATATACGGCTGTGGAGTTAATAAGTATGATCTGCGCGCATGTTTACACTTTATTGGAATTCTTTGGTCGTCTCTAGAGGTCGCACAGTTTGCACGACCGGTCCGAAATCTTCAGGGAACGTACGGCCAGGGTCCCCGATGTGCCTTTTGAAGATTTTGTGAAAAAATATTAAACAGTTCAAAAGTTATTCAAAAAACAAGTTCCCATTATAAGTCAATGGGAAAAGTTAACAAAGAATTTGACAGTGTTGCAAATGCAGTTTTTACTTTCTCAAATGGCCATTTTACTGTCGCAAATCTGCCATTTTGTTTTCAGTTGGTCATCAGAAAAATGCTTGGCATTTAAATTTGGGACCCTCTAGCAACCTAATTCTTTTTGTATTCACCTAGTCAGACCCTGAGGATGATAGGCATGTCTTTATTTTGGGGTAAAACATCCCAGAAATATGTTTTTCAGATTTCTAGAAAAAGTACTTTTGCACTTGCGACAGTGTCGAATGAATTTGCGAAAGCTTTCGCAAAGTTCAACAGTACTTTTCCAGGCTGTGTGAAAATGACAGCAATTCTTTGGCACCCTGCTGCAAAAGAACAGTTTGGTCTTTTGGGCTGAAATTTGAAGGGAACGCAGCCAACATCTCACAGATGCGCCTTTCAGTGTTTTGGTGAAAAAATATTACAGGACAGCAAAGTTACGGCACTACAAAGTTAATGCTTTTTCCCATAGGATAACATTATGGCATCCGCCGCATTACAGGAATCCTTTGCCCGCCCTGCTGCAAAATAACGGTTTGGTCTTTTGGGATGAAATTTGGAAAGAACACAGCAAACATCCCACAGAAGTGCCTTTTTGTAGTTTGGTGAAAATATATTACAGGGAGCGAAAGTTATGGTACTCCGAACTTCTCTTTTTTTCCCCATAGGATAACATTACGGCGTTCGCCACACCTTTCAGGGCCCGTATCTCGGAAACGGTGCAAGATACCGACTTTCCGTCAGAAAAATACTTAGCTCCCTAATGAGAACTAAGTACAAAACTAGCCAGGAAAGTCATAAATCATATGACTTTTAAATTTGTTTTCTATGTCGTACGGTTCCTGAGATATAAGCAATTTACTATTCTAACTCCTCATTTTCTGCTCCAAGACCCATTATTATGCATACATTCTTTGTACTCACTGTCTTTCTCTATGCAGCTTTTGGGAAAAACTAGCCTGTGTGCTTACATTGATGTTATCCTCACCGCTTCTGCTTGCGGTTCTGTAACAGTTTTACTTACTGTTCCCATCTACGGCACCATGTGCGTTACCCTTCGTATTTCCATTTGTGCTTGTGTTTGCATTATTTTAACAATTTCTGTCTACAGTACTGTTTATCTTTCTGTTTTGCTTTGCGTCACCATGTGCATTACCATTTGCGTTTGTGGGCACCGTGTTACTATGTGACAAGACATCACTTGGCGGGAGCGCGGGGCCCTTCAAGCCCCGCGCTCCTGCCACCACATTACATTCACTATTTCTCATTATACTTCTCAAAAAGAAGGGAAATTACAGGCAAAAAACTCTGTTTAATGCATTAGTTAGGGTTGTTCCACAGCAACAAAAGTGAGGAAATTCGGTGTTAGGGTTGTAAGCCCCTCTTGGACCCCCGCCCACACCCCCAACTAGCATTGGGGTGCTGCGTTAGGGTTATCGGTCCCAACTCTCACCCACTTCTCCTATACCTCTGCTTCTTCACATCTGATAGGGTGAGAGTTGGGGCGGCACCCCAATGCGCACCCGATGCTGGCTGGGGCGTGCCTGGGGTGTCCAAGGTGGCTTCAACCTTAACACCAAATTTCTCACTTTGTCACTGTGGAACAACCATAACTAATGCATTAAATGGAGTTGTTTTGCATATATATATATATATATATATATATATATATATTATAGTGGCACAGTAGTGCCACTATAGTTAGGGTTGAGGAGCCATTTACATGTTAAACCCAAAATGTTGCACCTTAGTACCTTTGCAACTGTTCAACAGATTTGCCTGAAATTTGGAATACATGATCAAGACCCATACCTTGGGATCAGCCAAGTTTCAGACTAGTCACATATAAGGTGCGGAGTTATTGCCGCGGATTCACGCGGCATGCACGCTTTTCTGGAATTTTACTGTCGCACCTCCAGGTCACACAGTTTGCGCAACCAGTACAAAATATTTACGGAACATGTGGCCAGGGTCCCTGATGTGCCTTTTGAAGATTTCATGAAAAAATATTAAACGGTTCAAAAGTTATTCAAAAAACAATTTCCCATTATAAGTCAATGGGAAAAGTTAATAAAAAGTTCGACAGTGTCGTAAAATGCACTTTTCAGTGTCGCAAATGGCCCTTTTACTGTCGCAAATCTGCCATTTTGTTATCAGTTAGTGATCAGAAAAATGCTTGCCATTTAAAATTGGGACCCTCTAGCAACCTAATTCTTTTTGTATTCACCTAGTCGGGCCCTGAGGATGCTAGCAATATGTCTTTATTTTGGGATAAACACCCCAGAAATATGTTTTTCAAATTTCTGGAAAAAGTACTTTCGCAAAGTACTGTCACACTTGTGACACTGTCGAATGAATTTGCGAAAGCTTTCGCAAACTTCGACAGTACTTTTCTAGGCTGTGGGAAAATGACAGCAATTCTTTGGCACCCTGCTGCAAAAGAACGGTTTGGTGTTTTGGCCTTAAATTTGGAGGGAACGCAGCCTACATCTCACATATGTGCCTTTCAGTGTTTTGTTAAAAAAATATTAAATGATGGAAAAGTTACGGCACTCCAAAGTTGACGCTTTTTCCCATAGGATAACATTACGGTGTCCGACGCATCACAGGAATCCTTTGGCGTCCTGCTGCAAAACAACAGTGTTGTCTTTTGGGCTGAAATTTGGAAAGAACACAGCCAATATCCTACAGATGTGTCTTTTTGTAGTTTGGTGAAAATATATTACAGGGAGCCAAAGTTATGGCACTCCGAACTTCTCTTTTTTCCCATAGGATAACATTATGGCGTTCGTCGCATCTTTCAGGGCCCGTATCTCAGAAACGGTGCGAGATACGGACTTTTCATCAGAAAAATGCTTAGGCCCCTAACAGGGGCTAAGTACAAAACTAGCCAAGAAAGTCATAAATTATATGACTTTTAAATTTTTTTCTATGTCGTATGGTTCCTGAGATACAAGCAATTTAGTATTCCAACTCCTCATTTTCTGCTCTGAGAACCATTATTATGCATACATTCTTTGTACTCACTGTCTTTTTTTATGCAGCTTTTGGGGAAAACCAGCCTGTGTGCTTACATTACTGTTACCATTTTCACTTGCAGTTCCATTCCCGTTTCACTCACGTCTACGCCACCATGTGCGTTACCCTTTGCGTTTTCATTTGCGCTTGCTTTTGCATTGTTTTTAACATTTCTGTCTACACTACTGTTTCTGTTTCACTTTGCATCACCATGTGCATTACTATTTGCATTTACGTGCACAATGTTGCTATGTGACAAGACATCATGTGACGGGAGCATAGGTCCCTCCCGCCGCCGCATTACATTCACTATTTCTTATCAATCTCAAAAGAAGGAAATTGGAGGCAAAAACTCCATTAGCATAGTTAGGGTTCCATTTGAATTAGCAAGTTGAAAGACCCATTGTTCGTTATCATTTTCAACCGCATCGGGTGTGCATTAGTTGTCATTTCTAACCTCACCCCATTTTCCCACACCCTCTGCTTCTTTCACATGTGATGGGGTGAGAGTTATGGCCAACACCCGTAATGCACACCCTGATGCCGGTTGGGGGTGTGGGAAGGGGGCCAAGGGGGTCTTTCAACCCTAACACTGAATTTCCTCACTTTTGTCGGTGTAGAACAACCCTAACTAATGCATTAAACAGAGTTTTTTGCCTGTAATATATAGATAGATAGATAGATAGATAGATAGATAGATAGATAGATAGACAGATAGATAGAGAGATAGTCACAAACACATCCACTGGCCATATGTGCCCTTGTAGATGCCCCCCCAACAACATAGGCACCCCATGGCAGGTGTTGGTGGAACACAGTGGGGGACCCACGAATGCATGGGACAAGCATAAGGCATGCCTGGTCAGGGTGGGAGGACATAGGCTATATGTTATGTAGGGTGTGCAGCATATCCATTCATTAGGGACCTGGTGTCATGGTCCCTGTTGCCATGTGTGCCTGTTGCACACCCTGGTAGGCTAGTGGCCCCCCCACCCCCCAGCATGTTTCCCAACCCCCTTTTCATGTAATATATCATAATTATCCTGGTAGTCTAGTGATTCCCCACCCCTATAATTATCCTGTGGCTCTCCCACCCCCAGCACGTTTACCGACCTTCGTTTCATGTAATATATATCATAATTATCCTGGTAGTCTAGTGGTTCCCCACCCCTCAGCATGTTTCCCGACCCCGTTCCCTGTAATATATCCATAATTATCCTGGTAGTCTAATTGGTTCCCCCACCCCCAGCATGTTCCCAACCCCGTTACCCATAATATATTATATTTCCCTGGCGGTCTAGTGGTCTCACCCAGCAGCACCACTCCCTCATCCCATCCATCTCGCATAGATCAGCCAGCGACTGGAAGAGCCTCCTCACCCACTATGGCCGGTGTCAACTGAGGAATGAATGAGCTGTAATGCATTGATTACAGTACAGCTCATTCATTCCTCCATTAGCGGCTGGCCGGGGTGGTGTGAGATGGGCTGATCCGGTCACCAGCTTGATTCATGGCAGATAGGTGGGGTGAGTGCAGGTAGCGCTGCCGGGTGGGGAGACCACTAGACTACCAGGGGAAATATGATACATTACACAGAACTGGGGTCGGGTAACGTGCTGGGGTTGGGGGGAACCACTAGACTACCAGGATATTTATGATATTTTACATGAAACAGGGGACGGGAATGTGCTGGAGGGTGGGCGGAACCACTAGACTACCAGGGAAAGTAGGATATATTATGAGAAATGGGGGTCAGGATATGTTCTGGGGGGATCCACTAGACTACAATGGGATTTCAGTTCTACTATGGGGAATGGGGGGTCGGGATTCATGATGGGAGGGCACCGCAGCCATTAGCACTGCATTACCAGCTGCTTATTCTCGGCGGAAACTAGCACCGGGCTACAGGTCATGCTAATGCCTGTAGCGTGGAGCTATGCTTTTGAATATGCCAGTGTACCGGCATTCAAGGCCCCTCCCCTCTGTCCCTCCCCTGCATACATTTTTTTTTGCATCAGCACTAACACCTAGCGCCGGTGCTAACTGTCCCTTTCATTATTGCAGTCGGGTGCTAAGTTGGCGCTAGTCCAGTGCAATGGCTTTGCACCTGGCGTTGAGTTTTGAATATCTGGACCCTTAATTCTAGTTTCAGTTCACACCCCGGTAGTATAATAAACAAGCCATTCAGTCTGAGTCCAACAAATCGATGCCAAACCCCACAGATTTCAAACCTGTTCTAATGACTAAAAATATATATATATATTTTCATAGTCTGACTTCCACTAATTTTTTTCTTTTGTTAAAATGTACTAAAATGAAACCTGTAACTAGTTAACTTTTTTTTTTACTTTCTTTTTATCCCCTCCTATCGCCTCGTCATTCCACTCCTTCGGGCTCACTCATGCTACCCACCCCAACACTGAGTCTGCCCCTAGAGTGCCCATGGGTGACTCCTACCTTTCCTCCCATCTTTCGTGGAGCACCCTGGCACAGCGGGGTCTGCTCGTGGTTCCTGGACTGGGCAGCTGGAGTGGCCATCATCTAGGCCTGCCGAGGTTGGTTTCTGTTTTCTGTGCTTCCTGTCCTTCCCCCTCCCCTGAGGACGTCGGCTCGGGCAAGTACGTGCTGATGCACACCTGCCAAGTGCCTAACAACGTCCTCCCTTCCCCGACTCCAGCCCTTCTGGAGCCGCCAGTGCCCCGTGAGAGCCAGTGTTTCCACCAACCCCCAGGGACGTCGGGTGCATACAGCACCCCTGGTAACCCACCCCGAAGAAGGAGAGCATCCATTGGGGCACTCAATCCTCCTTCCCCCTGCCGACCTGAGTCCATACCCAAACCCGGGTCGCCAGCGTGGTGTGAGGTGTGGCGTCCAGCGCCTCAACCCTCAGCGCCACTGGGCCGGCGGGAACTAGTTAACTTTTGACATTACTAATACTCCTCTAGTTCACTCCCATTGGAAACTTTTCCTGAATAATTTCAGCTATTTTTGTTGTTTTTTCTTGTCGAGTGCCTCCCCACCCCTTCAGTTACTTTTGTAGAAGACAGGAAGGTGTAATGAGCAGTGGTGGGTTCATCCTTTTCTACTTTTTTTCTTTTTAATCATAAAAAGTTTGGGAATTTGGAAGTGAGGCCAGGAGATAAAACATAATTGTTTTACCACCCTGTCAAAGCTTTAATTCACGGCCTATCCTGTAGGTAGGGAAATGGGCAGACTGGGTGAGCCAGGCGGTCCTTATCTGCCATCAAAGTCTATGTTTCTTTGTTTTTATGTTTCTAATTGAAGAGGCTCAAGAGGACCAGGCAAAGCTTGAGCAGTGGTCAAATATATGGCAGTTGGGGTTCAATGCTAAGAAGTGCAAGGTCATGCATTTGGTATCCAGAAACCCTGGGAATAGCTACTGACTGGTGGGGTACAGATAGCCACATCAGAGGAGAAGAAAGATCTGGGGTACTAGTTACAGGGAACATGAAGCATTCTGCACAGTGCAAGAAGGTAAAAATGCTGGGGTGCATTACCAGAGGAATCTCCTCAAGGAGTGAGGAAGTCATCCTGCCTCTACATAGGATGCTGGTGAAGCTGCACTTGGAGTATGGTGTGCAGTTCTGGTGTCCCTATTTGAAGACGGATGTCAAACTGTTGGAGGGGGTGTGGTATAGGGTGACAAAGATGATCCAGTGCCTGGGTGACAAACCCTATGAGGAGAGACTGGCTCTACAATGGCAGTTCGACAACTAAGTTCTCAACCGACATCACAGAGCTGGATTTATGTCAACTGCAACTTGCGGTTGGCATGAATCCAACTGGAGACCTCAGCTGTTTTTTCATTGGGGGTCTTCACCCCGAACCCACCATGTGGGGGACTCTGCCCCCACACCTCCCCAATCTAAAGGATTCTAACTCCCAGTGAGAGTTGAATCGGGGAGGGTGTGCAGGACTGGGAGAGAGAGTGCCAGGGTTTCAGACGGAATATTGCAGCAAAAACATCAATGTTTTCTGCATTGACATTTTTGCTGTAATAGTGTCACCATCCTGGGGGCATAACAGAGAGACTGAGGGAGATCAACATGTATTCACTGGAGGATAGAAGAGAAAGAGGGGATATGACTGAGACCATCAAATACATAAAGTGCATAAATAGGGTTAGTACTGATGGCATTTTCAGATTAAGGGGGGGGACACGAGAAGGCAGAGTCTGAAACTGGAGGGGGTACATTTAAGAGAGAAGAGAGGAGGCCCTATTTCACTGAAAGGGTGGTAGCAAGATGGAATAAATTGTCAGAGATGATATCACTGAAAACTGTGTGCAGTTTAAAGAGGGGGTGGCACAGGGTCAATGGAAAGGTCAAAACTGAGGGTAGGCTGGGGATGCAACATTTCAGCCACTATACTATAAAATGGTACACATCATGTCTATAAGGTGAATCGTAAAACAAGTATCTTCAAAATTTAGGGTCAAAATTGCAAAAAACTAATTTTTACCAATCATCAGACATTCAGCATTGACAAATGCTTGTTTTGGTTATATATCATGTAATTGCCATGGAATGCCTGTTCCACAAGAACTAATTATACCTCATAGCTGTGGGTAACCTGGAGGGAGGTCCGGCAGAGATAATATGGGATCTTGCCATGTAGGAGATCAAACACTGTAATAATAAAAATAGTCCCATGAGCATATCATTAGTACACATGGAGTAAGCTAAGGGAGGATGATTGTCTACACCCTCACACACACTGTACATAGCCTACTAAACATAAAAGGGTGCTTGGCAACAGTGTTAATAGCCATTTTGCATAATTTGGTAGCCACATGCCAGTAAGTAGTGTGGTCTATCTAGCATGTGCCCTGCCAGTCTAGAAATAATATTGTGAACTAGCCTGAGGTGTTATGGACATGCACCATTATTAAATGATATTTGCACACATATATTTGATTTTAATAGTGTCGCACTGAGTGTTTATTTAAGGCGAGCAGTTGTTCTTATTAAAGTGCAGAGCAACTGACACAATTAGCCTGTGAATGCAATAAGTATGAGTCAAGCTTGCTCAGAGTAGAAGTGCTTACATGCCATGCAGAACATTTCCAAAAAGACTGCACTCAGCGCTGGAATGCTGTGCAGAAGCAGGGCAGGTCCCGAGTCGGGACATTGACTCTGGGTTAATCACTCCACTACCATGCTTGTGCAATAGGCTGAGGCCTATTCAGCAGTAATAGACAGCACCACACTCTCAGCACTCAGACAAGCACCTGGTTAAATGAATACAGGCACTACTACTATTAATAAAGATTATCAGCCTAATTAAATATTCAGTTCCTGATTGGCCACTGGATTGGTCATTACCATTTTATAAATGACAGCTTCAGCTGCTAACTGATTTTGTGATGCAAGCACTCAATGAAAATACAAAGAAAATAATAAACAAATAGTACAGTAAGATAGTATACATCTAATGAACTAGCTCATATAATTCTTTACCCACAGAATTGATTGTTTATAAAAATTGAGCCATTTTAAGCTGTAGTGTTTGGGAGACCCAGACTGTGAGATTTTAAAATGCAAAAAGAGGAAAAAATGTGCATCAGGGCTTTTCTCTCACACAGGTTCCCACAACCATCTAGTTGGTGAGTCAGCGATGTGTAACCTACAGTGGTGGTGGGTGGAAAAAGAAGTAAACACACCTAAGATAACAAGTGGTTGGCTCACATGTTCTATCATCTGGCCACTCTGTTATAATAATCAGCTCCCCTAACCCTATGGTTTTACATTCTACAGTAAAAAGAAAAACCTTTCCAATAACCGTTGGTTCAAATTCTGTTACAGACTCAATCTTGAACAGTTTCAACAATCTCTTAAGCATACTAACCAGAGTTATTGCAAATTTCTGGAGTCAAAATAAATGCTGAACAGAATTACAGTGAATGAAACAATATTTTGCTGGGCAACAAGAAAGCAAGCGGCTACAAATGCAAATAGCTGGGCCAAAACCAGAATAAGCAGTACTTGCAAAATGTTTTTTAGGTTGGCACCTCGTCACTGTCCACTTCAAGTGAAAAATTCCACTGAGATGTAGAAGGATAAAAGCCTTTTATTACAAAGATAGGCAAGCCAGCCAGCTGACCAGATGCATAGTGCCCCTCCCCACAGAGCGGAACGTTTTCGCATCACAATTACGCTTTTTCAAGGCTATGGTAGCAGGGGGTAATACACCTTAATTACACTACTTAAAGGTAAAGTTTAAAGGTAATGTGCTCTCCACCCTTCAAATACATACAATACCAAATACCCCCTAAAACTGAAATCTACAAGTTAGATGTCAAATTAAACTACCATCTAAAGTGCAGGTATTACAATAATATTTATATCCAAAACAAAACAATCCTATCATAAAATATATACATAACACATATATCTGTATACGCATACCAATCTTCATGTAAATGTATGTACATACATAAGAATACTTAAGATTACTAATTATTGAATATTATAAAAACAGAGAAAGTTGAAAAAAAATCATTAAGTCCTGGGGTAGCATATGATTTCATAATGTACTGCCAATATTTTTCTCTCTGCCTATCTTTGTAATAAAAGGCTTTTATCCTTCTACATATCAGTGGAATTTTTCATATGAAGTGGACAGTGATGAGGTGCCAACCTAAAAAACATTTTGTGAATATTTTGCTGGGTGCTGTTAGTGTTTTCCCTACTTGGCCATTTTTCATTCTTTCTGCCATTTAAGTCCTTTAGACTACTACAGACATATGTGCACATCTACCATGGGAGTGATGAATAACAGGGATGATTAAAATAGCACCACAAGATAGTGTATAGTCTAATCAATAAACCCATATGATTCTTTACCCAAAGAATTGATTGTTTTAAAAAACAAACTCTGGTCAGAGCCACCATGGCTGCATAATGTAGTTTGTGAGATTGAGTAGAATTGTAAAGGAGGCTTGGAGAAGCAACACAATGAGTTGTAAGTAGTGAGACTCATTTTATGCTATTACTCTGAGCACCACAGCATTGTGCACACTCTGCCTTTGTGTCTCTCTAGTATGAAACCAAGCTCAGTCATCAGTTGGCAAGGTGGGCCTCTTATTGACTGTTGCCCCACTCTAAAATACAACTGTCAGGGTTAAATATGGTGCATCACCTTATTGGCTCACTTTAAATAAAGTGCTATCCTCAAGCAATGTACTTGCACTGCCTTATTCACTCACTTTAAAGAAGGTGCAAGCCACTGGCATAGCTATTTAATAGTTCACTTGAGTCAGGCATGGTATCACAGGACTGGAGAACAGCACATGTGGTGCCCTTCCATGAAAGTGGTCCCAAGGATGACCCATAGAATTACAGACCTTTGGGGCATTTCTTGGAGGCCATACTAAAGAAAAGCTTGGTGGAATATCTAGAGGAGCATGGTCTCCAGGAAATGAGGCGGCATGGGTTCATGGGGAGGACATTGTGTCAAATGAATCTGATTGACTTCTTTGACTGTGTCACTAAGACAGTAGACAGGGGCCACGTAGTAGACATCCTCTATCTTGATTTCAGCAAGGTCTTTGACTCCATGCCCCTCAAAAGGTTGATCAGAAAGTTGGTGGATCTCAGAGTTGGGGAAAAGATGTCCAGATTGGTGGAGAACTGGCTGAGGGACAGAAACCAGAGTGTAGTTGTGGGGGGAGACTTATTTAGCACCAGAGAGGGAACCAGTGGGGTCCTGCAGGGCTTGGTGCTGAGGCTGGTGTTGTTCAATGTTACCATCAATGACATTTGGTATGGCATTAAGAGAAAAATGTGCCTATTTACAGATGGCACTAAGCTCTGCGAGAGAGTGGATACAGCAGAAGGGATGCAGGACCTACAGTATGATCTGGAAAAGCTGGGGAGGTGGTCCAGGATCTGGCGGATTGGCTTCAATGTCAAGAAATGCAAAGCTATGCATTTTGGAGCCAAGAATCCCAGAACAGAGAACTATGTGGGTGGAGTCCAAGTATCTGCATCAGAGGAGAAGAAGGACCTGGTAGTGATGATCACTAGTGACCTGAAGCACTCCAGGCAATGCAAGAATGGAGCAGTAAAGGCAAAAACAAGATGTTGGGATGCATATCTAGGGGGATCAGTAGTAGGAGAGAAGAGGTTATACTACCCTTGTACAGGTCACTGGTAAGGCTGTATCTAGAGTATGGCATTCAATACTGGTGCCTACACCTCAAAAAGGACATTAACATGCTGGAGAAGGGTCAGGGGAGGGCTACAAAGATGATAGTGGGCCAGCAGGGTAAGGCATACAAGGAGAGGTTGAGGACACTGAACAAGTACTTCCTGGAGGATGGGGGGGACATGATATGGACCTTCAAGTACTTGAAAGGGATAAATAAGGTGGATAAGGAGAGTCTCTTTAAGCTGAGTGGCAACCATAGCATGAGGGAGTGTAGTCTTAAGCTGGAGGGTGGGAGGTTTAGGAGGAAGGTCAGGAAGCACTTCTTCACAGAGAGGGCAGCGGACATTTTGAAGAGGTGGTCTCACTGAAGACAGTGAGCAGCTGTAAGAGAAGCTGGGATAGATATGGGGGAAGGTAATGATCACGTTTGTTTGTTTATTAGCTTTACGGGTAAGTACACAGGAAAGAAAATCTTCCCCTTTTCAGGTATGACCCAACATAAAAAATACAAACATACAATGACATCAAATAACAACAAATACAAAAAATAGGAATTTCAATTTCACGTCACATATAATACATAAAATCAAGTAAAATAACAATAATCAGATAATATCTTAAAGTGTTGTAACAAGGATCTAGTAAAAAGGCCAAATGTTCCTGATCTTCTGCTACCAATTGGTATCTCGTTCCATATCTTAGGAGCTCAGCTATGTATGTATAGGACCGTTGCCTACACATCAATCACTTCAAAGGCAACTTCAAGAGCTCAAGTGCAGTTTGTAGCATGTGTAGGGAGGACGGGAGGTGCGGGGAGGGGGACAGGGACAGTAGCTCAAGCTGTAGACCCTGCAATATGAGCAGACTAGATAGACCAAATGGCCTTCTACTGCTGGCTTCTTCTTATGTTCATATGTGCAGTATGTTCATACGTCCCCAGGCACTGTACTGGCAATTGGTGGGGAGCGAACTAATGAAGACAGCCGCATGTGTCACAAACATGAACAAATCCATAATTAGCAGCTTAACCCAATCACTTTCAGAAACTCTAAATTGCTTTTCACATTGTGATGCCATTGGTGATGGACTGGTATTGAGTCTATTAGAGACCCCTGCTCATTTTTGGGATGTAATAAATGAGGTGCCATTTGAGGCAGAAAGCATATTGTAAGAATGTATTGAATCACTATTTTTTTTGTGGGGGGGGGGGTGCCCTGGGTCTTTGTTTTAATGTATGTATACCACAACCATTATCACTCCAATGAGAAAAAACATTTAGAGTTTGTGAAAGTGATTAGTTTGAACTATTCATTTTGGATTTCTTCTTGCTGTGAATGTTCTTTACTGTACTAGAAGGACAATGTAGTAGGTGAATCCAAATACAAGTAAGGCCATCACCAATGCAGGGACCTTGTGCACTTCAGGGATGTCAAAGCCCTCCACTCAAAATGAACCAAGATCCCAAGTAAAGTGCACTCTAAAGGGGTTTATGAGGATACTTAAGCAATAAGGCATGACAGGGTGTGTGTTATTGTGTAATAACATCACTCTTGGGGTGGGTTGAAGTACGAGGCAAAGTCGAGTGCTTCCACCACCCCAGGAGTGAAGTTATTACACAATAACACACACCCTGGAGTGTATTATTGCTATTATACAATGGCTCATTGTTATACAAAATAAAAGAAAACATTTAAAAAATGTTTTTAGTAGATTTTTAGCGAGTTTCTTAAGAGAAGAGGAAAAAAAGGTAATACTGCTTAATGACGGCAGCAAGCAAAGCTAATGCTAATCAATGACAGTGATGTTATACTGCAATATCATCACTGTCTCAGGCACACACTGACCAATCAGAATCCGGGATTCTTTCTTGCCATTGTATGATGAAAAATAATTGTAATAGCTTCAATGGCCGGGACTGGTACATCAAAGGTTGTTTATTTTTTATGTTTTGTGCAAAACTGTAACATAGGTTAAATCCCTTTTTGCATTGTAATATATGCACACAGAATTAGCTTACCTCCATACAGAACTTCTGTCAAATTAGTAATATATCACAGTGTAGAAAGCGATGCTTGCCAATGATACATTTGTGCAATAAAAGGTATTTTTGGCATTTCAATCCTGCCTGTTGACCATAATAAACATGTTAGCCTACTGAACTCCCAAAGAGTTCACTTCACGTGGGATGTTTAAGTTTGTAAGCAGTAGCTGACTGACTAAATGACCCTAGCCCACCTGCTTGCAAGCATCTGTAATTTCTGCTGTATATAGGGTTTTTTTACCATTAAATAAGTAAATGCCATAGCATTGATTTCTAAATGCTGAACCCTGGTGATCACAAAAATGACGCAGATTGCCTCGAGTCATGAATATCCTGAGACCTTATTTGAATGTGTTTTTTAAGAGCCTCCAAAGTGCACCCCAAGACCACCACAACCAACTTGGAACTTTCAGATGCTGTTTACAATAGTCTCCTGTCACTCAAAACACACACTGACTCAGATCACCAACATACCACTAGGATGGAGGACATGACACCATATTTTTGTTGTTGTTAGGAGTTGCATAAAGTTTAAACAAAGTCAGTACTGTCATGCTTACATTACTGCTGAGGTGACTTGGGTGTATGCCAGGATCTGGGTCCAGGAGGAAACTTGCTTATGTTGTACAACACTATAGCAACATGTCACCACTCCTTATTCCACTCTCACTTGCCTCCTTCATTGGTTCACTTATAATAATATCACCCTGGCTTGCTCTGATGGTGACTGCGGAGACTCTTCTGACTCCCACAACTGATTGTTGCAGTTGCTGCAGGCAGATTTATTCATTCATGCTGTCCATATCTGCTGTGCTGCCCTCACTCATCGCTCAGGCTTTGGGCATGAATCCCGGGTCCCAAGCAAGGCCAGCCCAGCCACAGAAGTGTATGCCAGAGGCAGAAATGTGTGATGGTGAAAGCCAAGCATGGGGTGAAGCACAGATAATTAAAACAAATCAAGCCCCAGCAAACAGCTGCTGCCCATCACTCCTGCTGCCTCTCCCACTCTACAGGGAACTATATGGGGAACGGGGTGGGGAGGAGTTGGGACATCTGCCTGAGGGAAAGTGACCTCTGCTATCGACTGCCAACCAGTCACCCAGCTGTCCTCCTTGCTGCTGTGCAAAAACTGTCTGTAGATCAGACTTTTACTTTTAAAATATAGGCATGGTATAAGGAATGTTTTTGTATGGTGATCCCAATGGTGAGGAGGGTGTAACGGAATAAGGGATGTCTTAAGTGGGGAGGGGGGTGGAGTGCTTTCTTGATTGTGGCCATGTAAGTTAAACAAAGCACCATATCCTGACATACCTTTGAAGGCATTCTCTGAAGCAACTGCAAGCCAAGATGTTTATTGCGCATACACAAAAAAACATAAAAATTGCTCTGAAGTTATTCTATCAAAGCCATCATGTTACAGACATTAGGCTACTAGTGATATGTTAATTAGCAGTGTTGGTAGGAGTTTAACTGTACAGATAATAGGAACACACACAGACTGGACAGCAGTCTGAATTAGATCATACACAAAACTGACATGCAGTATGAGAGGGAGCGACAGAGAGGGCAGGCTTGGATTTAATTTCATTTCTTTTTTATTATTTTTGTTTGTTTGTTTGCTACTTAAACACTATGCCAAACATGTCTCAGGGCTCTTAGGCTATCATTCTAGCTACACCAGAAATCAGTGGAGATCAAGAAAAGTTGGGAGTGGGAGCAGAGGTAAAAGAAGAGCTTTACAGGGTACAAATTTTTTTCTAAGCTACTTGAACTCCGTGACTGGCATGTGTCCCAGCTATCTCCCTGTCCTTCTACCCACACACTACAAGTACTACAGAACAAGTCAGGTGAGCAAGAATATATTGGAGGGGGAGCAGAGACAAAAGAACAGCAGGCATTACTTAATTGAAACCCAGAACAGCTCAGCTGAGAGGCAGATGTGTGTGTGTGTGTGTGTGTGTGTGTGTGTGATCGCGCACGGGGGGAGAGAGCGTCTAAGTGACAGAGATAGTGAGATAGCATGAGGGAGGGAGAGAGAGAAAGAAATTGTGATTGTGACTGATTTATAATATAAATTACAGGTATTCCACAGTTATCAGTATCAGTACCTCACATTATGGACACCAACATTTTGAAGGAAAAAATGAGTAATGGGTAATAATAGTATGTTTTTTTTTTCACAAATGTTGTGATTCTTTTCCTAAATGAATGTGGGAGGGGAAAACAGAATATGAGAAAGGAAAAAGCTGAAGAGAGAATGTCCTTCCTGTACAGATCATGTATAAAATCACATTAAATGTGTGACCCTGAAACAACTGGCTTCCAAATAAGTACCTGTGATGCAGTGTCACTGGTGTTATCACATGTATAGCTGTGTAATGTTTGGGCCCCACAAGTGAGCTAACAAAATTAGCATCTAAGTAAATACATCAATTTGATCCACCTTTGCCAGCATGGAGTAGAAAGGAGACAGAAGTTGATCTGACATGAAGAGACACTCAGAATGATACACCCCATGAACTATAAACAAAATGTTCACACTGACTCATATTATCTGTGCCCTCACAAAAATGACTCGTATCGGTGTCAGACCACTTCAGTGTCAGTGATCTAACTACAAAGCAAAATCTCTTTGGTGCACATGGTAACATGATGAAATCCAAAGCCACATGCCACATAATTTTAAACAGCAACAATCTATGTGTTGTGGATGTGAAGGAATGTGTCAATGTTAATAAAGAGGGGGCAAAAGTTACAACTGTTCTCTTTACAACAAAATAGGAAATTGATAGTGGATTAGTTAGTGAGCACATACTGATTTTAATCACACTCAAACACAGATAAAACAAAAGCATTTTCACAGCTCAGAAGTCTGTCAGTGCTCCCTCATTAGACATTTTCAAACACAGTTTATACTTTAGTTGCTGATAAAAAAAAAACAAGGTTATGTAATTTTAAAAAACACCCCTTGTGAACTCACTTATAGTAACAAAACAGCCCTTTTGCAGTTAGTCTAGGAACAATCAATGTTTCTAAGATATATCTATAGGTAATGTAAACCCCATGTTTTAACAAAACTACCTGTGAGCTGCAGTTTTTGGACACAGAAACATATGCCAGTGCAACAACCTAAGTGTTATGTAGCCCACTACTTTATTTTTAATTTTTTTTTTGCAACTGTCCATTAAACTTTTATTTTAATGGGTATATTTACCCAAGACAGTTCAGCTGAGAGGTAGTGTCTCAATAATAGTGGGGCCCTGCTTTGACAGTGTTTTGCAATATACTTACTTGTGATACCCAAGCTGACATGCAATATTTCATTTTCAATGGACTCCTGCTTTAATTTATCTTTTACAATGTAATCACTTAAAATTAGCCAAATGACAAACAATATCTCCTTGGGTCCTGCTGACACGGTTTTACACTTTGTTTTTATAAAACACCACAGCATTGATACTACATCTTATTTTCACTGGGACCCTTCTTTTACAGATTTTCCAACTGCATTTACCCAAGATAGGCCAGCTGAGTGCAGTACCTCATTCATCATGACATTTAGATTTTACCCATTTTTATAGTGTCTCAATACAGGATAGCCCAGCTGAGATGACACAGCTAATTTTCAAAGGTTTACTTCTCCTGCTGTTTCTCTAGATAATATATTTATTCTGTACTTAATCAGTGTATCTGCATATCGATATAATCTATGCTTTTTCAGTTTGTATGTTTTTTTTAAATAAGTTTTATTGCTTTTTCAGTTAATCAACATTACAGAAAAATAAAGGAAAAAAAGTGATGTGACATTAATACATTTTCACACCTCAGAACTATGTCTATTACAGCAAGTAGTATGACAGCTATCATAACATATACATACAGTGCTGTTTGAGTGCCTGGAATAAGAAGGGCCCCCTGTTGTGATTACCAAATCTGCTGCAGGGAGTATGCGGGTAATCCAGGGTCAGCTCTTGCTGGGAGCTCAACATAGTGGCTATCATAGTCTCTCCTTTACAAATTGGTTGTATATGGGGTCCTCAGCTCATCTGCAACATATTACTATTTAAGATCTGCACAGGTCTATGAGGAGAAATAGATGTGCTTCCACCTAATATGGAGAGCCCCTGACCCTACTGATTTTTATGCCATGTGTGCACAGCAACTGGCGGCAAGTTTTGATAACACATTCTACTCTACATTTTTGAAATGTAACATGGGAGAGTGGGGGGGGGGGGAGTCAGAGAGAGAGAGATTTTTGTGATGTGTTTCCCGTGTCTGTATGCCACATCATTTAATTCTGTTATAGAATACCCCATCTGAGATCATGCCCCATTACTTGAGTCAATAGAGCTGCCGACTTCTATTTAAGCAATAATGCCCGACAGGGTGTGTGTCACACTGGGATAACGTCACGCCTCAGGTGGTTGGGCACGAGGCCGCAGACCAAGTGCGTCCAACAACTGAGGCGTGACGTTATCCCAAACGACACACACCCTGGAGGATATTATTGCTATTATACAATGGCTCGTTGTTGTATATAAAATAAAAAAATAATTTTAAAGAATGTTTTTTAGTGTGGAAAAATATTTTTGTTTCTTAAGAGGAGATGCAAAAACAAAGGTCATCTAGCTCATCTTCCAAATCAATACTGTGAGGTTGTGCTCTGAGACTAGACCTGTGATGTTGTACTGGGATAACATCACAGGTCCAGCCCAAGACTGACCAATCAGAGTCCCGGATTTTTTCTTGCCATTGTATAATTAAGCAATAATGCCCAACAGGGTGTGTGTCATGCTGGGATAATGTCATGCCTCAGGTGGTTGGGCACGAGACCGCAGGCCAAGTGTGTCCAACAACTGAAGCGTGACGTTATCCCAAACGACACTCACCCTGGAGGGCATTATTGCTATTATACAATGGCTCATTGTTAAATATAAAACAAAAAAAATAATTTTAAAGAATGTTTTTATTAGTGTGTAAAAATATTTTTGTTTCTTAAGAGGAGATGCAAAACAAGAGCTAGAGGTCCAAAAAAATCATCAAGCAGTTCACAGTGAGGCTGAGACTAGACCCGTGATGTTGTACTGGGATAACATCATGGCTCCAGCCGAAGACTGACCAATCAGAGTCCAGGATTTTTTCTTGCCATTGTATAATTAAAGATTAATGTAACTGTCAGATTTCTATCTTCTCTGGGAGGTACATAAGTAGTTTCTAAGAAAACAAACATTTGTCAATGCCGAATGTTTGCTTGCTGGCATTGGCATTGGTAGTGTAGGAGTTACAGAGCTGCATAATAGGAATGGCAGTGAAGTATTGAACTGAAGCCAACCCCATCTCCACCTTGCAGATAGTGACAGGCATTGGGGTATGCCTTTGGGTCATCAGGCATAACGGCCTGCCATTTCACCACACCCACCCTCATGCAGACACCGACCAGTGCCACATGTGCATTTAGGGTCTTTAGTTCTTATGCACCCCATTCCATCAGGAAATATTGTGAGATGGGTGCAGTATAGGAGAATGGGGTGAACTTTGGGGCTGAAGAGTCCAAGGCACACCTCGATGCCTCTCAGTGGCTGCAGGGTGTGGGTGGGGGTGGAATGGTATGAGCATTGCAGGTGACAGTCACAGCCCTGATGCCTGTCATTCTCTACAGGGTGGGGTGTTATGGTCGGAAACCCTAATGCCTCAGGCATTCGTTGGTATTTTCACTCCAAATTTTCAACGTGGGTTTTTTGTGACCCCCTCTTCATGAACAGTGGCAATATCAGTTTGTTAGCGGAAAGCTGCCTTTTCACAGTGACTACGGCATTTGTCATCACAGGTGCAAAAAGACATTCTGAACAGGATGTGAAAAATGACAGCTGTACTGTTCGTGGGGAGGTGTAAAAAATGGCAATGTTGAAAATCAGCAGTGAAAATATTAAAAAAAACTGGTGAAGTCACAAGCGTGCGTGGAAACTGTGCAACGTGCACCCGTAATGTAATTAGTTTGGGAATTGTTTACAGCAGATTGTCAACACATGCATTTTGGGACCTCCAGTCATGAACAGTGTCACTGTGATTATGTTTATCTGTCCCGAACAATAATTTCCCACAGCGATCACGCATTTCTGTGCTGAAAGTGTGAAAAAACATTTCGGCCATGTTGTGAAAATGACAGCTGTACTGTTCATAAGGAAGTGTGGAAAAATGCCACTGGTGAAAATCTAGACTGAAAATATTACAAATTCATGAACTTAAGAGGGTGCATGGAAACTGCACAATGCTCACTCATTAACACAGTAATTTTAGGAATTTTTCACCAGATTTTCAAAATAGCCATTTAAGACCTCTGCTCATGAACAGTGTCACTGTGATTTTCTTAATGTGTCCCATACATTGATTTCGCACAACGAATGCGCCATTGTGCGCTATATGGGCGGAAACATGTTTTGGGCAAGATGTGAAAAATGACAGTGTACTGCTCATAAGGAGGTGTGGTAAAATGGCAATGTTGAAAAACTGGAGTAAAAATATTGAAAATTTGCAAACTTATGAGCGTGCGTAGGATCAGCGCAACAAACGCTTGTAAAACAGTCATTTTTGGGAATTTTTTCACCAAATTTTTAGCATAGCCATTTTAACACTTCTGATAATGAACAGTGTGACTGTGATTTTCTTAATATGTCCCATACATTGAGTTCGCACACCGACTGCGCCATTGTGCGCTACATGCACAGAAACACATTTTGGGTGAGAAGTGAGAAATGACAGCTATACTGCTCACAAGGAGGTGTGGTAAAATGGCAATGTTGAAAATCTGGAGTGAAAATATTGAAAATTCGCGAACTTATGAGCATGTGTAGGAACAGCACAACGCATGCTCGTAAAATAGTCATTTTTGGGAATTTTTTCACCAAATTTTTAACATAGCCATTTTAACACCTCTGCTCATGAATAGCATCACTGTGATTTTCTTAATGTGTCCCAAACATTGATTTCACACCGACTGCATGTAATGTCGCCATACGCTGGAAACACATTTTGGGCAAGATGTGAAAAGGACAGCTGTACTGCTCATAAGGAAGTGTGGTCAAATGGCAATGTTGAAAAATCAGAGTGAAAATAATGAAAATTCGCGAACCTACAAGCATGTGTAGGAACAAGCGCATAGCCTTGCGCTAAATAAAACAGTCATCTTTAGAATTTTTCACCAAATTTTCAAGCATAGGCTTTTGACAGCCCACCTTATGAACATAGCACTGTCATTTTGTTACTCAGTCCTGAAAGGTGATTTACGCGCAGTGACAGCGAAATCACCCTTTGGGCCCGATTAACGCCATGACAGTGACAGAATTCATGAGGAGGGGTCCCAAAAACCCCATGTTGAAAATTTGGTGCCAAAATTCCAAAAAATGCCTGAGATATGCAGCAAAGTTGAAAAAACCCTATTCATTACATTATACAGCTTACTGGCATTTCCTCAGTTCGCAGTCGGCTTTGAAGAGTGCAGACATGTTCCCGGTCCACAAGATCGCTATACCGGAGTCCGGAGGTATGGGGTGAGGTCGAGTGTGGGGAGGCAGGGGTGCGAAGGGGGACGCTGGTAGGGGAGGGCAGGGAAACTGCGAGGACAGTTTTGTGTTTTCAGGGTTTTTGTTTAATTACTGACGGGGCGTTTGCCATGCTGGGGTGGGTTCCCAGCATGGTAGTCCCCGTGCAGGACATTTGCCATGCTGGGGTGGGCTCCAGCATGGCAGCTGGAAAGCTTTGGGGGCAGTGGAGCCGACGGGGATTGGGCACCCTCGTCGGCCATTCCGACTGTTGCCACGCTGGGGTGGGCTCCCAGCGTGGCACTCGGTAATCTCTTGGGGAGGGGACTATGGAGTCAACTGGGGATTGGGCACCTCAGTCTGCCAAACACATTGTTGCCATGCTGGGGTGGGCTCCCAGCGTGGCACCTGGAAGAATGTTTGGGGAGGAGAGGAGAGCACTTTAGTGAGCACTTCCCTTATCTGATCGTGCTCACTGAAGTGGCTCTCTCCCTTTCAACTGTAAGCCACTGCATTCTCGAGTGCTGTCATAGACAGCTGCAGCATGCATTGGGCAACTGTGGCCACGCCTGCAAACACACAGAGGGAATTGGAAGAGGGGGTGACACACCTCCAGAAACTCGGATGATGGCACTATGTTTCTTGCACATGCATGCAATCAAACATAAAAACTGTTCTGAAGTTATTCTATCAAAGCCACAGTGTTACAGGCATTAGGTTACTAGTGTGCTAATTAGCAGTGTTGGTAGGATTTTAACTGTACTGATAACTGGAACACAGACTGGACAGCAGTCTGAATTATATCATAATGGTACACAAAACTGACATGCAGCATGGGAGGGAGAGAGAGACAGAGAGGGCAGGGTTGCATTTCGTTTCATCTTTTCTTTTTTTTTTTTTGCTACTTGAACGCCATGACCAGCATGTCTCAGGCTCTTTGGTCATCACTCTAGCCACACCAGAAGTCAGCGGAGATTAAGAAAAGGTGGGAGTGAGGGCAGAGACAAAAAACAGCTTTACAGAGTACTGATTTGGTTTTTTTTCTAGATTCTTGAACTCCATACCTGACACACCTCCCAGCTGACTTTCACTTTTCTTAATATATTAACAGCAGCGCATGTCTTTTGAATGGATTTTAATCTGAGAAGTTTTGAAAAAGTAGGCAAAGTAATCTCATTGTTCAGCTTCAAAGGCACACCTCTCAACTGCTATGAATTGTGCATAGTGCTATGATTTTCACACTCAGATTTACCCTTGCTCCACAGAGGTTTACTGATGTTCCTCATAATGTTAGAGCTATTTCTGGACACACAAACTATTAAATAAAGAAACTAAGTTGATAGAAACATTCCTTATCTCTAACTATATGGGGCCCACTATCTGTAGACATATTATTGTTTAAGATAAGAAAGTGCTCCACATTCTGGCCCTTTGCTATGATTCTTGAAGGCCAGTGCTATGATTTTTAATGCTGAGAAGTTGAGTGGTATGTTCAAAGGTAATGTTTTCTAAGAATACGATTGTTATAAACTGCCAATCATTGCTAACACTTTCCTTATTGGCTTGCAATAAATGTTGCTTGTGATCAAGTCTATATTACTGCTGACTCAGATGCTGCTAAATATTTTTCTTACAAAGAAATTGTCTCAACAATAGTAAACTAGCCAAATGTATGTGTGAGTGAATTAGAAAGAGAAACATTTGATTCAACAGCTGGATTATTCTGTGTGGGAGTCTGTTCATGTCAGAAAAGAGTTTTAAAACATCTTTGTCAAAGTCCTTTTGGTAAGGTTTAGACAAACCTGAACTTGGTTTCTGTCACAAGTAATTGTAAACATAGAAATGTGCTATTTTATGAATGTTTTACTAAGTCACTAAGTGGACAAAAACCAGGAAGAGGCACTCAGTAAGGGAGTAGTTCACACAACAAACTGCTGCAAAGATGTTCAGTTTAATGGGGAAAACATCCCATGGTACAAGCACACTAATAACATTCATTGACTAAGTACCCTGGTGCTTCAGTCAGCTCTGTCTTTGCCATTAAAATGGATATTTTTGCAGATGTTTGTTGTGTGAACTGTTCTTTTACTGTGCAGCTCTCTCTTTTTACATTTTGTTGTCAAGTTGGGGCTGAGATTTGCCCAGAGACAGCACTAAATGCATGACTCACCTATGTTTCTATTGTGACAGTAGAGCATAACTGACTTTTTTTATTTTTCTTTGTAAATCTGGCGGGGTGGGTAGCATAGTAGCGTGAAGCAGGAAGGGGATTTTGTGCTGTTCTTGGGGTGGGTACCTATGGGAAGGGGTGGGTACCTATGGGAAGCAGATGGCACAAGTTCAAGTTTATTGCAGGAGAAAATTCCATTGAGCAAACTCATTCACAAGAAGCTTCTGGTAAAAGGTGCTTAATGTGCTTCCCCAAAATTGTTCCCAGCTTTGGTTTTTCAGATGGGTGCTAAACACATGCAACTTCTCAGAACACTATACGGGTGAGCTTCCTTTTCGGATGGTGCACAGCAGCACCTGAGAGAAAGGTGCCTCCCCCATTTGTCTGGATAGGGTCTTCTTCCACATTCAGAGGGATAGTCTCTGATGACTCCCCCAATACTCCATTTATAACATTCAGTGGCACATCGGACACTCCCCCCCCCCCAGCAGCTGCCATTGGGACTTGGAACAAGAATGGGCCGGTCACTGCCACACACACGTGATCTGGAGTGGAGAGTCCAGTCACACAATCCGAAGGGGGGTGCAGTTCATTCACGCAACCCAGAGTGACCACATCAAGTTGAGAGCCATACATATAGATGATCTGTAGGGAGCAGTCCAGACAGGCGTCGGCAGACACACACTCAGTATCACTGAGCATAAAGTGAAAAACTCAAGGGAGTCAACAAACTAGTCGAGTCAAAAGATGTTATTCAGGAGTCAGGACTGTTGGCAGACTTATGCAAAACATGCAGCCATTTTGGGTGCCAGTACAGCCAGGGCCAATGAGCCAAGATTGCCCTTTAAGCTGCTGTGATGAAGTTATAGATTGCAAAAGCTCTGTGATCTTTGAATTCTACCAGCTCTGGCACATACCAGCCCCACCATACACAACAAAATAACTTCATTTCTGTTACTGTAAGCGTAATAAATAACAAACATTTGTTAAGTGCTTTCCAGCCCTGTCCTTAAGCAACTCCCGACACTGACAATCCCTTGAAAGTCCAGTTGTTAACCTAACCACTTTACTCCCAACTCTCAAGTGTGACATAATTTACTTCCTACTCCCCACTGTGATGTAACCTGTGACTTTACCCCTCTTTTGCCTTTTGGGAGGGAGGGGAAGGGGTTGAAGTGAATAGATGTCTGTACTGGAACAATGGAGAAACCACAGAAACAAGGCTAGCAATGTGTAAAAAGTATAGGGCCAAATATCCTGTTACATCTTGCTAACCTGACTTTTGTGTTTGGGTGGTTGCAAGATTATGATGAGCTACGCTGCTAGTGTCTTCAGTACACAGTCAGACTTGCCACTTCTCAAACCCTATTTTTATTCCTGTCTTACTCACACACAAGGCAGTAATGTGAACTTAAGCCAAGCCAAGCAAAAAATAAAAATAAATGTAAAAAAAAAATCAACACCTGCATACTGGTACCATCACTATACTGGTGCCATTTTTTTTTTATATTTTCTTCACCCAAAATAGCATATCTGAGAGAAAGCCTGTCCTTTAAAAATTGGGTCATTGCTTATACCCGTTCTCACACATGGAAATGCCAAGCTGAGCCACTGATTGGTTACGTAAGTTGTTAAATGACAAGAGAGGGAAATTGGGACAGAGGTTTAAATCCCACCACAGCCATGCACTGGCTTGGAACTCTTCAACTTATTTAACCTATGGTGATTAGCCTGGCATTTCTAATTGTAAGAACAGGCACAGGACAGGACTCCACAAAGAATTAAATGTTTTCTGTAAGCTAGGCTGTCTTTGATAACATTCTACCTATTTATGTATAAGCCTTGTGTAGAGTCCATTCAGTCTGAGGGGGGTGTGTGTGTGTGTGTGTGTGTGTGTGTGTGTGTGTGGAGGGGTTGGGGAGCAGGGAGCAATGCAAGGTTTTTTTTTTATTTTTGCTTTACCTAACGCAAGACATATAGTTTATTCAGCCTGAGGTGTGTGTGTGTGTGGAGGAGTAGGGGATAAACAAGAAAAGCATTATTGCTCATTGCCAGCAGGTTTAACAAAAACAAGAGGTGCAATCCATTCAGCCGTGTGTGTGTGTGTGTGAATGTGTGTGTGTGTGTGTGTGTACGCGCATGTGCATGCAGGGGTCCAGAGGCGTCCAACAAATCAATTTTTTTCTATTAATTACATGTTCTCCTACAGATACTTACTTGGCTACCTTGAATTTACTTTTGCCTACTTAGATTTTGTATTGATGGCACTAGTGAGTATCTGAAAAAAACATTAATGCAGAATGCTGCATGCTTCAGGAAAGGAAATGAGCACTGTAAAAGGGACACACCAGAGGCAGGATAATTCTTTCTGCTTCCACTGCAGTCTCCCGGTTGTACTTTGCCTCCATTCAAATATCATACATCCCTGAAAAATAGAAAACAGATGCAAATATGTCCCGGGTACTGGCCATCATACCTGCTAAATAAACAGTGAAGCACAGTGTGGCAAAAAAACCTTCAGTTTCAAATGTGAAACTAATTATTCACAGAGCTTCATTACATTGAAACATATATGTGTTGCAAGTGGGGGCTGGAAATCAAACCTGCTTTACATCCATACACTGATGCAGAATTTATTTTGGCCTGTATTCTAACATTAAATCTGAATTCATTTTAGCCAGCTTTCTATCATAAAGTCCAGGTTTTCCTGAGAAGAATATCTGAAGACAGATCCATTTTTCTGGGTGTGAGAAGCAATACCGTGGTTCACACACCCAGAAATCAGTTTTTCTGTTCAGACATTTTTCTCAGGATAACATAGATTTTATGTTAGATTGCTTCTGTTTTTTTTTATTTTTTTTAACATCTCTTTTTATTGCACCCCCTAGACTGGGCATCCTTCTGAGGTGCACACTCTTTCTCTGCCTCTCACTCCTGGCCTGAACTACCTACTAGTCGGAACTTCTCCTCCCCCCAACCCCAGGCAGGTCAGTCCCCCAGCAACCTGTTTTGCCCTCGAAGGAAGGCTTGACTGCCTGTGGTGACCTTACAGACTCAAAGGCCTACCTGAGCACTGGATGGCACCAAAGGAGGAGTCTGATGTGAGGGAGCTGGCAGTGGGATGTGGGCAGAACCACTGGCACCCACTTCATCTCCACAGTTCAAGGAAGGATTTTTGTTGCTTCCCCAGTCCCCCGAGTGTGGCATGCAGTGATACCATGGCGCTTAGCAACCCTGCTGGCGTCAACCATGTTCGCCCCTCCTTTGCGAGTCTGCATCCAGTCGTACCCCCAATCTCCATTGGGGGTCACCAGGATGCCGGACTTCCCTACAGCTTTCCCCCTGGGAGAGGAGAGCAGTCCTCCAGACTTTCAATCCTCTCCCTCCCCTGCCGACCCCCGGCACCCGAGTTCATTCCCGAACGTGGGTCGCCGGTGTGATGCGAGGTGTGGTGTCAAGTGCCTCAACCCTTAGCGACACCTGGCCACTGTTAGACTGCTTCTTAACATGTGCATGCTTACTTCACCCTGTCAGCTTTACAGGTCTCAAACAAATGCTCCCTGAAGCTATTGATGTCATTATGGATACAGAACATACCTACAAGTTATAATCCCATCATTGTATGCTGGTTGTCACTTATAAACTGTGCCCAGGACATTGTTCTTTCTTTTTCTAGGCAGCCATATTAAAAAAACAGGAGTCTACTTTCCCTCTGCTGTCTCAACAACACAGCACATACATGCAAGTTCTTTTCCCACCATTCTATACTGGCTGTCACTTACAAACTGCAACCTGTTTTTTTTCCTTTTGCAGGCAGCTATATCAAAAAACAGGAGTCAGCTTCCCCTCTGATGTCTTAACAATACAGCACATTCATACAAGTACTAATCCCACCATTGTATACTGGCTGTCACTTACAAACTGCAACCAGGATTTTTTCTTCTTTTTGAGATAGCTGTATTAAAAAAACAGGAGTCCACTTCCCCCCTGCTGTTTTAACAATACAGCATATACATATAAGTTCTAATCCCACCATGGTATACTGGCTGTCACTTACAAACTGCAACCAGGATTTTTTTTTTTCCTTTTCCAGGCATATAGACAGATATATATATATATATATATATATATATATATATATATATATATATATGAGTCTGCTTCCCCTCTACTGTCTCAACAATCTACCAGTTATTTTATGCTGTCAGTTGTATCATGTGGATAGCCTTTGATCTCCCGCTATACGTATCATAGTTTTACAGAGCAGACTGCTGCTTACTTAGCTTCATGCATTGCGACAGTTGACAACATTGAAGTCTGTATTGCTTTATGTAGCCCTGTCCCTGCATTTTCTGTCTGAATGTGGGATTGGTCAGCATGATTTGTCAGATGGCAAACTACAAGAAGACACTTTTTTGGACAGTGATATATCATTGATTACAGCATTATTTTCTGTGTTCTGTTGGCCTCGATTCCATGGTGCTGGCAGGGAGGAAGCGTCACTTAAACCTTTTTTCCTACCCAACGTTTTTACTATAACTACGAAGTTTGCTTCCAGCATTCAGAAAAGAGCTTTTAGTACAGGTAAAAGATAATGGAACTCGGAGGTGCTCCATAAAAAGTTTACATCTGTTTAAAAGTTTGCTGCATTAATGGCCAGTCTTGTTGATGACTCGTATGTGTGAAGCTCTGCTGCTTTGTGATGCTGCATTGCCAGTTTGTCAGGAATTTCTGGTTGTTAAAACACAGAATTTTTTGTTTTATTTTTTAATGGTTGGATCTTCTGACAGCTGACTCACTGCAGTGACTTCGACAGGAACAGTGTGACTCAGAAACAGTGTGACAAATGTGTCACCACAGTGGGAATCAGCTATGTAGACCTGCACGAAACAGCACCTACATACTCCAGAAGAGGTACAGTAATGCTGCAATCTGATTGGTGCAGGCAGTTCCATTATATTATGATAGCCTACAGCGGATCACCTGCATCCCAGTGCCAATGTCAGCAGGGCAGTAAGTGAGAATGGAGAGAGAATAGTTACTGCATGCTACAAGTGGTGCCTGTTCTTGTAAGTTGTTTCAGCCTGCATCCATCAAGTTCAGCACAGCATTTTCCAGCAGCCAGATCATCTTCAAGAACCAGCAACACAAGAGATTTACGGCTGTCTCTGGAGGGTCGCAGTTTTGTTATCTAAATTCCAGAGTTCTCAAGGAAAGTGGTACCGTAATTTTAGTTTATTTGTAAGACCAGTTCAAGAGGGACACTCATCTGTCATACAAAGATTTGTGATTCCTATTACTACAAAAAGGACTACTATCCAGCAATTAAAGAGCCTTTGTTTACAGACTGAAGGAAAATTGTATTTTGACTGCATTAGAAGTATTTGTTAGCCAAATATTATTTAAATGCTTGTCACAGGGCTCCCTGTGATGAGTAGGGGGCCATAAAAATATAATTGGGCTTTGTCTCTGGGTGGTGCGGGTTTGCTATTTTGTTGTGCAGGCTGCATTGCTTTTGGGTTGGGGTCACAGTCCTTATAGCTTATAGTAACAGTAAATAGGTTAAAAATAAAATAAGAAAAAAAATATCTGTAGGAGCATTAGGTTTACCTCTTATCTGAAGCCTGAGGTGCTTTTAGTTGAAGTTTCTTGCCTGCTTCTCGAGCGTATGCATGGACTGCCTGCAAGCTCATGTGAAGTGCCCTGTGCACTCTTAATGAGCAAACACATAGTAAATAAATTATAAATATAGAAAGATGCCTTGTTGGGGTGGGTTTTCTGTTAGAGAGCTAATGGGCTGAGTGTAGGTTCGGCAGTGTAGATGCCGTGGTGGTGTGTCTCAGGGAGGCATGGCATTTGTGGGTTCTGCTGCTGGTCCAAGAAGGGAACATGGATAAAGATTAAAGGGGTTTTTCTTTGTAGTCTGCTTGGGCTGGGTGTTGAGAGGAAAGGGCGCCTTGCCTTTTCTAGTGGGGAGCACTGTATTTGGACATGGAGAATCTGGTTGCTCTTTTTAGATTCAGGGGATGCTTTAGAGATAGAGGAAAGGGGGGACTAATGGCTGAGCCATGGTTTGTCAGTTTCAGCCGCCACTCCTAAGCACTTTTAAGTGCGCCCCAGTGCTCCTAGCACTTAGTATCACCTGGTAGAAACACTCACTGTAGTGAAGTGAAGGAATTAGTATAGCTGCGAAAATGCACAATTACGCTTTTTAGTATTTAGGTTTAGAAGTATAGTTTTATTAGCTTAAGCTTGAATAGGCCCAAATGAAATTATGCCCATAGGCTGGAATGAAAAGGCCAACTTGAGTATGAAATATGCCTCAGGATTCTATTAGGATTCTATTTGTGTTATTTTGTCTTGTATCCACATATTAGCGTTCTCAGGTACCAAGTTTAATATGTAGAGAAAAAGGTATAATTATATTTCTTTACAGGGAGAAAATGATTGTCTCCTACCTGTATAGCAGGTCTCTATAGAGATAAGCGGCCCACAGAGAGGCTTATTTATAGGAATCTAATAGGCTAGGTCACTAGATAGTAGGAGTGGCTTCAGTTCTTCATGCATCATTAAGTATGCATGCTTAATATAATAGTTTCTCAGGAACTGTTTTCCTAGAGAATCAGTACATACTGTATATATTAAAGCTGTTAAAAGGATATTGGACCTCTTTGATTCCCCAAAACCAATGTATTAGTTTAGAATTCTTTATGTTTTAGAATAGGGGTGGATCAAAGGATCATGTGATTATATTGATGCTTGAGCCAGTTAGTATAAATACCTGTATACTGCTCTCAGTAGGCAGATAGGTTTTCAAGTCTGGAGAGGTAGAACACTAGGGAACTTTGTCTAATGCTCCAAAGTGTTAGACTTTATCTAATTTAAGTGCTGTTTGTTATTTTACTTGCTGTTGTATTAGTTCACTGTAATGTATTTGTCCTGCTATAAACAAACTTTTGAAGAATTGAAATAAATATGGAACTTTGAAAAGAGCTGCTATTTATGTCACACTACCTGATTTGTCCATGAAGACCTGCACCCTAACACATATGGTGGCAGTGGTGGGATAGCGTTGGATAGTGTTAGGTCTGGCTAAGACCTGGTGGACAGTGACTGTTGCAGGACAGTACAGCGAGGTGCTATAAAATCAATTTGGAGAAGTTTTCCTTGGTTACTGGTGAGAAGTTGGTGTGAGAAAACTCTGGGTGATGGAACCAGATGAGCTAAGGCTGTGGAGCAACAGCGAGGCCATGTCTGACCAGGCTAAGCTGAGGATGTGTAGCCATAGTGGGACTTTGTCTTCCCAGAGGTTTGACCAGATGGATGTCTTATGATGGATGTTTGATTGGTGGATGAAGGCAGAGGCAGTCATTTGGGAGAAGCCAGACGGAAGTATCAGGAGGTGTGTATTCAGTTGATGGCACTCAGGAATTGTTCTACTTTGGAAGGGCCTGGGAAGTTTGAAGAAGAGACTCCCTGTGTTGAGTGTCCTGAGGTTGCAATTCCTGTGTTACCTATGTTTTATGGAATGTGTTGGCTTGGAGAAGAGGAAATGGAGACGAGGGATAAGTCCCCAGGTGAGACTGTTAGAGACTATGGGGTGAAGTCTACTAGCAAGAATGAACAAGCAATGGATGTTGAAGGGACTTATATTATACCATCTAAACCATGTGAAAGTAAAAGTATTAATGATTTATTTGCTGTTAGCTGAAAAGAAATACAAGCTGGGGATCCTGAGATAATCCAACTAAGCAAATATGTGGTTCAGAATAAGGGAGGTACAGATACAGTTGGGGGAGAGCCAACAAAGTTACGGTGGTATGACATAATAGAGGGTATTTTATACCATATGCGGCCAAATCCACACAATAAGCAGGCAGACGAAAGGGTGGTTGTGCCCAGAACCAGAAGGGAGGAGCTGTTAGATGCAATATGTATGAGAATTAAGCCAGGTAATCATGGGGAAGTTTTAGGATGACTCATCCCATATTACTATTGGCCGGGGATATATCTCAAGGTGTCGGTATATTTAAAGGAGCAGATAGTTAGTTAGGAAAGAAAAGGTAGGAAATATGAGGGAGGCATGGGTCAGAGGGGTGAAGTCCACAATGGGTGGCTTCCTTGGTGAAAGGAGAGATTTCCACATAGGGATATGGGTGGTAGATGCCCAGGGGTTATGGAGAACATTTAACTGTTAGATTTACTCATCTAAAGGTATATGGGATATGGTTACCAGATAGAGATATACAGTAGCAACATATAGCTGGTAAATGGAAAGGAGCTCCCCAAAATGTTGTCAAAATATTACTAGGTTAGAGTAGAATGGGTTATCCTACCTTAGGAATTTTGGTGCTATAGCTCTAACCCCTTCCCGGGAGTGAAGAAAAAAGGAAAGGGATGATGAGATACACTTTGTTTTGGGAGACTGACCAAGTATAGAGAATTTTTTCCATACAAGCCTTTGTGTGAAGCAAATAAACAAATCAAAATGAAAGAAAAAGCCAATATGGTTCTCAAAAGAGGTGGTGGTGAAGGTTAGGGAGAAAAAGATAGCATTTAGGAAGTATAAGGAAACACAGAAGAAGCAGGACAGAGAACTGTACCAGCTAAGGCAGAAGGAAGCAGGGAGGGTAGTCAGGATAGCAAAGGCACAAACTGAGGTAAAGATAGCCAATTCAGTTAAGAAGGGGGATAAAACATTTTATAGGTATATCAGGGAGTGTAGAAAAACAAAGGAAGGGATAGTGAGGCTGAATAGAATAGATGGTGGGTGGGCAGAGAGTGACAGTGAAAAAGCAGGGATACTGAATGAATACTTTTGTCCAGTATTCACAAAAGAGGAAGTGGAGGAGGTGCCTAATCCAATTAACAGAAGCACTCTGGAGAGGGGGGTCGATCCCAGTCCTTTCACAGAAGAAAGGGTTCTGAAAGAACTCCTAAAACTGAAGGTGGACAAAGCAATGGGGCCAGATGGAATTCACCCCAGAATTCTAAAAGAATTAAGCAGAGAACTAGTGACACCACTGACTACCCTTTTTAACAAATCTTGGGAGGATGGTGTGGTACCTGAGGACTGGAAGAAGGCGGATGTGATTCCCCTTCACAAAAGTGGGACCAAGACAGATGCAGGAAACTACAAACCTATCAGTTTGACCTCTGTGGTAGGGAAAGTGATGGAATCACTTCTGAAGGAAAGAATTGTTGAGTACCTAGAGGCCAGTGGGGCACAGGACCCAAGGCAGCATGGGTTCACAGAAGGAAGGTCTTGTCAGATGAATCTAATTGATTTCTTTGACTGGGTGACCAAAGTAGTAGACCAGGGAGAGGCTGTGGACATGGCCTACCTAGACTTTAGCAAGGCATTTGACACAGTCCCACACAAAAGATTAGTAGTCAAATTAACCAGCCTGGGAGTGGGTCCCAGGGTGGTAGCCTGGGTAAAACATTGGCTGAACAACAGGACACAGAAGGTAATTGTAAATGGAGCCCACTCTGAAGAAAGAGGGGTTACTAGTGGGGTACTGCAGGGTTCAGTACTGGGTCTAGTCCTTTTTAATGTCTTTATAAGTGACATTGCAGAGGGACTGGAAGGAAAAGTATACCTCTTTGCAGATGACACAAAGATCTGCAACAGGGTTGATACACAAGGAGGCATGGAAAGGATGAAAAGGGACTTGGCAAGGTTGGAGGAATGGTCAGAAGTATGGCAGCTTGGATTCAATGCAAAGAAGTGCAAAGTAATGCACCTGGGAAACAAAAACCCAGGGGAAGATTACACAATGTGGGGGGGAGGTAGTAACAACAACAAAAATGGAAAGGGACCTGGGGGTAAACATATCAGATGACCTTAAGGTTGGCAAGCAATGTGAGAAGGCGGTAGGGACGGCTGGGGGGATACTGGGATGTATAGGGAGAGGTATCACCAGCAGAAAACAGGAAGTTGTTATCCCCCTGTACAGACAGTTGGTGAGACCCCATCTGGTGTACTGCATCCAGTTCTGGAGACCCCATCTCCGCAAGGACATAGACAGGATGGAGGCAGTTCAGAGAAGGGCAACTAAAATGGTGCAGGGTCTGCAAGAGAAGCCATATGAGGAGAGACTAAAGGAGCTTAATATGTATACACTTGAGGAAAGGAGGGAGAGAGGGGACATGATAGAAACTTTTAAGTACCTCAGTGGAATCAACAAAGTCCAAGAGGGTAGCATCTTTCAGAGAAAGAGATGTACAAGAACAAGGGGACACAATTTGAAGGTAGAGGGGAGACGGCTCAGAGCAATGTGAGGAAGTATTTTTTCAAAGAGAGGGTGGTGGACGTATGGAACAGCCTTCCTGAGGAGGTTGTGTGGTCTAAAACTGTGGGAGAATTCAAGAATGCATGGGACAGACATAAGGCAATTTTTGTGGGGGGTAGGAAGAAATAGGCTGTTGGTTAAATAGGATTTGCAGCTTATCCTCTAGGTAGGGAAATGGGCAGACTAGGTGGGCCAAGCGGTCCTTATCTGCCGTCAAAGTCTATGTTTGTATGTTTCTATACAAGAATATGTCAAAGAGCGGTGAAGTATTTATTCAAACAAATTCTGCACCTGTAGTATGGAATGGGTACAACGGGTTAAAGAAAAGTCTACATATAAAGTGAGCGTATATTGCATTCTGAAAAGGGACTACAGGAGAGGCTCTATGTATTCTGAGAAATTGTGTATACCTTGTTTGGTGATGTTAGAGATCTCCCGTTGTTTCAATTTGTCTCTTTAGACATGTGATAGAAGATTGTGATACGTATTTCTATTCTCCTTTGTTTCTTACTGTGGTTGAATGATGCTTTAACGACTGGGGGGGTTGGCCGGCTGCAGCCGTTTCTTCTTTATCTTTCTATCCCTGTTCTATTCTAGTTTTGTTTTGTCTTTCTTCTTTATTATTCTCCTCTCTAGTCACCAAACTTTAAGTATGTCTTGTTGAGGGATTGCTATTGGAGGAGTTTCTAATAGGAATATTGCAAAAGATGTGTATATTGTTCATGGATGTTAAATCACAATGATTAGCACTTCCTGGTGACCGTGATGTCCATTGTTTATGCATGCATTATGAGACTGTTAGTGGTACAGGATATAAGCCCCAAGGTAATTGCTGGGACAGTATTCTTTTGGTGATGAGTTTATGCTGTATATTTAAAGATATAAGGGACCCTGAGGGGGAGCTCCATGGTAGGGTGTGACGGAGCTCCACAAACCCCCTCATGTATACATGAGGTATATGGTTAGGACAACCAAGAGATGGTCGTCCTCTTAGGTGGGGAGGAGTGTCACAAGGTTCTCTGTGATGAGTAGGAGGCCATAAAAATATAATTGGGCTTTGTCTCTGGGTGGTGCGGCTTTGCTGTTTTGTTGTGCAGGCTGCATTTCTTTTGGGTTGGGGTCACAGTCCTGGTAGCATATAGTAGCAGTAAATAGGTTAAAAATAAAATAAGAAAAAAAAATATCTGTAGGAGCGTTAGGTTTAGCACTTATCTGAAGCGTGAGGTGCTTTTAGTTGAAGTTTCTTGCCTGCTTCTCGAGCATATGCTCGGACTGCCTGCAAGCGCATGTGAAGTGCCCTGTGTGCTCTTAATGAGCGAACACATAGTAAATAAATTATAAATATAGAAAGATGACTTGTTGGGGTAGGTTTTCTGTTAGAGAGCTAATGGACTGAGTGTAGGCTCGGCAATGTAGATGCCACAGTGGTGTGTCTCAGGGAGGCATGGCATTTGTGGGTTCTGCTGCTGGCCCAAGAAGGGAACATGGATAAAGATTAGAGCGTTTTTTCTTTGTGGTCTGCTTGGGCTGGGTGTTGAGAGGAAAGGGTGCCTTGCCTTTTCTAGTAGGGAGCACTGTGTTTGGGCACGGAGGATCCAGTTGCTCTTTTTGGATTCAGGGGATGCTTTAGAGATAGAGGAAAGCGGGGGGGGGACTAATGGCTGAGTCATGGTTTGTCGATTTCAGCAGCCACTCCTAAGCACTTTTAACCATGTCCCAGCACTCCTAGCGCTTAGTATCACCTGGTAGAAACACTCACTGTAGTGAAGTGAGGGAATTAGTATAGCTGAAAAAATGCTCAATTACGCTTTTTAGTATTTAGGTTTAGAAGTATAGTTTTATTAGCTTAAGCTCGAATAGGCCCAAATGAAATTATGCCCATAGGCTGGAATGAAAAGGCTGACTTGAGTATGAAGTATGCCTTAGGATTCTATTAGGATTCCGTTTGTGTTATTTTGTCTTGTATCCACGTATTAGTGTTCTCAGGTACCAAGTTTAATATGTAGAGAAAAAGGTAAAATTATATTTCTTTACAGGGAGAAAATGATTGTCTCCTACCTGTATAGCGGGTCTCTATAGAGATAAGTGGCCCACAGAGAGGCTTATTTATAGGAATCTGATAGGCTAGGTCACTAGATAGTAGGAGTGGCTTCAGATCTTCATGCATCATTAAGTATGCATGCCTAATATAACACTTTCTTAGGAACTGTTTTCCTAGAGAATCAGTACATATATATTAAAGCTGTTTATAAAGAATATTGGACCTCTTTGATTCCCCAAAACCAATGTATTAGTTTAGAATTCTTTATGTTTTAGAATGGGGTGGATCAAAGGATCATGTGATTATACTGATGCTTGAGTCAGTTATTATAAATACCTGTATACTGCTCTCAGTAGGCAGATAGGTTTTGGGGTCTGGAGAGGTATAACTCCAGGGAGCTTTGTCTAATACTCCAAAGTGTTAGACTTTGTCTAATTTCAGTGCTGTTTGTTATTTTACTTGCTGTCGTATTAGTTCGCTGTAATGTATTTGTCCTGCTATAAACAAACTTTTGAAGAACTGAAATAAATATGGAACTTTGAAAAGAGCTGCTATTTGTCACATTACCTGATTTGTCCATGAAGACCTGCACCCTAACACAGTGCTGCAGTGGATACAGTAATATCGCCATGGAGTATAGTGAATACAGAGTATAAGTGAATTTATAATATATGTAAATGCTAATTGTTGGATACCAGGAAAGGGTACTTGGGTTAAAGGGGTGAGTAAGCTGACTAAGAGAGGTATAGGCCTAGTAGCCACTACATGCTCTTAAGGCATCTGTAAAGCAAAAGTGCAGCAACCGAGGTCCACGGGGTGGTCTAGTGCTGGTGGTATTAGTAATGCTGCAGTGCTTGTGGTATTAGTAATGCTGCAGTGCTTGTGGTATTATTAATGCTGGAGTGCTGGTGGTATTAGTAATGCTGGAGTGCTTGTGGACACTGGTATAATTCTACAGTCTCCAAGGTTAGCAGGTGCAGACCTGTGGGAAGAAAGCAACAGAGTATATGTGTATTTGACTAGAGTATAAACTATAGACAATTTAAGAAGCTTATTTGCAAACAAGTTATTACTTTATATTTTGCAAGCTGTGTCTGTAACGCTGGCAGAACAGCCCAGTAAATTTACCTTTATTTCACTCGAGAACACACAATTCCTGTTATCTCCAGTGTCACTCCAGTAGAGAGCTTCTTGCTCACACAGGTTCCCACAGCTGTTTGGTTGGTAAGCAGGCCATGCATATCCTACAGTGGTGGTGGGCGGAAGGAGAAACAAACAGACCAAAGATAACAAATGGTTTCCCTTACATGTCCTGGCAGCTGGCAACTGTTATAATCAGTCACTTGAACTTGCAATGTGACATTCAACTGTAAAACACAAGAGCCTTTCCTATACCTTTGGTTCAAATTCTGTTACAAACCAAAACTTGAATAAACTTGGGTACTTTCAGTGTATTGCCATACTTGGCCATTTCCCACTATTTCTGCCAAGTACTGTATAGCCTTTAAACTACTAAAGACATATTGTACATATATATACCATGGGAGTAATGAATGGCAAGGATGATTAAAAAGTGTTGTTCAGCTCTATTATTCCCCTGATAGGTGAGTAATGTATGAGGAAAGATGTAGGGAACTTAACCTGTATGATTTAGACATAAGGCACCAGACAGGAGATTTATTACTACTGTACAAAATACTTCAAGATAACCAGCTAATGCAGATATGTGGGATAAGATATGCAAATAAACCAAACATACTTAGATGTAATAAACAACAGCTATATGTTCAAAGGGCAACAAGGAATAAAAGAAAATATTTATTTTCCATTAGAGCAACAATACTTTGGAATAAATTACTACAATCTGTGGTTATTTCTAGTAGTATTGAACAATTTAAGAGTAATTTGGATAAATATATATCGGGTACCTAATTAAATATCCCACAAGGTGTGGGAGGTAGACTCGATGGATCATATGGCCTTCTTCTACCTTGAAAAAACATGTAAACTGTGTAACATGTAATTATATCCATAGCCCATACTATTTTCCAAGTACAGTAGCTTCCAATCTTGTTGGTTCTCCTGCTGTACCCATTTTTGTTGCAGACCATAGCACAAATAGAACATTCCATAGGGCATTGAGGAATATGCTTTTTATTCACTCTGGCATGTTGTCAACACTGTGGACCCAGCACTTGTGGTTCTGTCACTTTTTGCTAGGCAGCAAGTGGGAAAAATAAGAGTTACCTTTGGCCATCAAAAACAAGAAATGTGTAGGAATTTATGTCTGAAACTTATGTGGTCATTAATGAATGGTGTAAGGTAGATTCTTCAAGAGTTATTTTGTATTTAAAAGGAATACTTTTTTCAAATTATTAATAAAATTAGGCTGTTGCAAGTCATGAAATCAGATCCTTCTTTTACCACTTGAGAACCTGTTTTCATGACTCGTAACAGAAGATTTACACACTATGCTGCCAGGCTTCAACTGGTACCAAGAGAACATAAACATCAGTTAGGCTGCAGGAGGCAGAATACAAAGTTTATTGAAACAAAGCATTAACAACAGCAGGCATCCCTATAACCTCCAATATTTCGCACTTACATTGAGCACTTTCTGAAGGATGGCACCACCTTTTGCAGTGCATATTTTATACAGTTTAGAAGTGTCAGCTGCAAAGATAGCAATATACAAATACAGTGGCTTAAAGTGTGAATTCTGTATAAACAGTGCAGAAAACTACGTACAGTAGATAAAATCATTATTAATAAGAATAACGTACAGATAAAGAAACAAACAATGCAAGAGGTAGGAACAGGGGTAATGGGAAAATATTGACCAGTATCTACATTTAGTAATAGAATACAATGTCAACACAAGGGTGGAAGTGCAAAGGAATGATGAGGGGAGACAAAGGGGAAAAGAGGTGGGGAAAGATTAAACCGTAGCAAGTGCCATGTGGAATAAATAAGCTGCAAGCTCTTACAATAGTATTAAACAACTTACTACACATGCTATAATGAAACTTCCCTCCTATAGAAGAACCTTTATTTAAACTAATCAGAAAATACTTAGCTCTATACTACTTTAAAGGCAGTACCACAACACCACTTTAAAGACTCATATAATTTACCATGAAACCATCTGTATTAATTCATACATATGACACAAATCATATGCAATAAAATAAGGCACAGAAATTATCTGATGGTATCAGTCAGTTAACTGAATGTCATCTCTATATTTTCAAAAATGGACCCAGTTGGAAACCATTTTTTTAAAGTGAAGGGCTCTCTGACAGAAATGGGAAGGAAAGAGTTAATGGTTTGGATTCTCCAGTTGGCATTTTTTTAGCAGTCTAAAAAAAACACACACACATAGGCTGGGATTCTACTGTACACTAGCATCTAAATAAGAACTGAGCCATAAATATCAGAGACAGGGACCAAGGAAGTGGACACATCCACACAGACTCGCAGTTTAAAAGGATTGGTTCGCTCAAATATAAACTTAAGGTTAAAAAGAAATATAATTGGTCACTGATAGGTGTTTTGTCTGATTGGGATAATTATTTATTTATTGTATTTATTTATTCAATTTTGGTGACCGGGTAGGCCCACTGGGTCCCGAAGGTCCCTTTTTCAGGGGTGACCTGGGTAACTTTACAGAGTTAGGCATACATTGTAGGTTACAAGACACAGTCTTCGTACATGTTTTGAGGCTTAAACAGTGGTTGCAGCTATACATATTTATAGGCATTACAATTCAAATACATTCAGTTAGGTACAGAGATGGATTAACAGGTTTGAGTTACACTGTAAGTGGTAGGGGGGTAGGGGGTAAGGAGGGTTTGCTCATGTACCATGGCAATGTCACATGCTGGCCTCTAGCTGGTGGGCCTTGAGTCTAGCGCAGAAGGTTTTGATAGATGGTGCTTCCTGTACAGAGGGTGGGAGTTTGTTCCATAGAAAAGGAGCAAAGATGATAAAGGACTTGCTGCCCGCCTTAATCCTAACTCTGGGTTCTTCATGTAGGACTCAGCCTGAGGCACAGAGGTTCCACCTGTAGTGCTTGGAGGTAATGAGCCCATTCAGGCTGGCTGGGAGGTAGGGGTAAGTAGGTAGAGCAGGGGGTACTGTAGGTGAAGGTCCATTGTAAGCCAGTTTAGAAGTGCTAAGGCATCACAGTGATGACTCCTGGCCTTAGACGATGTGGTGAAGCAAGCCACCTTGTTATAAAGCACATGCAGTCTTTTGATCTCATGTTTGGCCAAGTCCTGCATGACTGGGGTGGTGTAGGTCAAGGTGGGGAGGAGGACATTTGTGGCGATGGTGATCCTGGCCTCTGGAATCATCTGATCCTTCAGGCGATAGAGGGTTCCTAATTTGTTATACGTAGTCTTGGTTACTTGGTCTATATGATTCTTTAGAGTGAAGCCATGGTCAAGCATTAGACCTAGGTATTTAAAGAAAGCCATAACTTCAATGTGGTTTCCAGAGGCTGAGGTGAGAGCTAGTGAGTGGGTTCTGTCTTGGCCCAGGGATCTAGATCCAAACAGCATGGCCTTGGTTTTTCCAGTGTTAAGGACCATTCTGTTCTCTACCAGCCAGGTCTCTAGCCTCATAAAGTCAGCTTGGAGATGCGGGCCCAGTTCGGTCAGGTTATCCAGGGATCTGTATATGATGGCGTTGTCTGCATACTGAACAACTGAGCTTCCCCCACAGTGGCTTCTTAGTTCATGGGTGAACAGGGAGAAGAGGAGGGGGCCCAATATTGACCCATTGTGGTACGTTCTCCTGGAGAGGAAGTGGATCAGATATTGCTCCTTTCCACTTGACTCTCTGTGTTCGACCAGATAGGTAATTCCCAAACCAAGTGAGAGAGTGGGGATCTAAGCCTAGTTTACCCAACTTTGTCAGCAGGAGTTGGTGGTTGACAAGGTCAAAGGCCTTGGATAGGTAGATAAAGACCACCCCAGTTGAGATCTCTTTGTCCATGGCACTCAGTACATCTGCTGTGAGCTTTATAAGGGCAGTGTCGGTTCCATGATTTGTCCTGAAATCATGTTAGGAAGGAGCAGGTAGTTGGTGGGTCTCAAGATAGTTATTGATTTCGCCATAGACTAGCCTTTCCTGTACTTTTGCCAGGGTACAGAGAAGGGAGATAGACCTGTAGTTGCCAGTTGGTTCGCTGGGGCCGCCCTTCTGGATAGGAACCACATGAGTCTGCTTCCACATGTCAGGAACAACTCCCTCAAGAATGGATCTATTAATGAGCCATGTTAGGGATATGGTGATGGCTGGGGCTGCAGCCTTGAGCAACCTCAGGTTGATCCCATCAGGTCCTCTGGATCCCTTAGGCTTCAGGGACTTTAAGAGGTAGAAGACCCCCTTCCCCTACATACACGGCAGATGATTGGTGCATTCAAAGGGGGATGGGAATTGCCCATTCTCAAGAGAGAATATAAGATGCTGAAAGACAGTGAGTGGGTAGTTACTCTTGGAGTTGAAGGAAGAAACTGTCCAAGGGACTAAGCTTGGGCCTACCCTTCTAGCTATGTTTGTGGGAGCTGGCAGATAACATAGGGTCCAGTGAAACAGGTAAGGGCATTTCTGGGGATAGCAGGGTACTACCAGAGGTTTGTTCCTCATTATAGTGATCTGGCTAAGCCCCTGACAGATCTAACCAAGAAGGGAAAGTCAGATAAGGTACAGTAGTCAGGAGGCTGTGATGTCGCTTTTCAGGAGCTAAAGAAGGCCTTAAGCGGCCCAGCTGTATTGGCCAGCCCCAATTACAGCCTAAAGTTTATTGTCCATGTGGATGCCTCAGATCATGGGCTGGGTGCTGTGCTGAGCAAAGTTACCTAGCAGGGGGAGGAGCACCAGGTTGTGTACCTCAGCTGGAGGCTTCTGCCCAGAGAGGAGGCCTATGCCACAATTGAGAAGAAATGCTTGGGAATAGTGTGGGCCCTTCAGAAGCTGCAGCCTTACGTATATGGGAGAGAATTTACTGTGGTCACAGATCATAATCCCCTGATCTGGCTTCATAGGTCAAGCAGGCAAAATGGAAAACTACTACATTGGAGTTTGGCATTGCAGGCCTACAACATGACCATCCAGCATCACAGTGGTAAACAAAATGCCAATGTGGATGGGCTATCTAGACAGGTCTAACAGCATGGCTGGATGCTTTGGGCACTTCCCAGCTATTGCATGAACAGTTGTGTCACTTGGGGTGGCCCAAAGGACATGTCTTCATCACCCGGGGGGGGAGATGTGACAGAAATGGGAAGGAAGGAAGGAGTTAATGGTCTAGATTCTAAAGTTGGCATTTTTTTAGCAGTCTGAAAAAAAAAAACACACACAGGCTGGGATTCCACTGTCGACTAGCATCTAGATAAGAGTTGAGCCATAAATATCAGAGACAGGGATCAAGGGAGTGGACACAGCCACACAGACTCGCAGTTTAAAGGAATTGGTTCACACAAATATAAACTTAAGGTTAAAAAGGAATATAACTGGTCACTGATAGGTATTCACTCTGATTAGGACAATTAAATACATACACGGTAGATGGTTGGTGCATTCAAAGGGGGAATGGGAATTGTCTATTCTCAAGAGAGAATATAAGATGCTGAAAGACAGTGAGTGGGGAGTTACTCTTGGAGTTGAAGGAAGAAACTCTCCAAGAGACTAAGCTTGGGCCTACCCTTCTAGCTATGTTTGAGGGAGCTGGCAGATAGCATACGGTCCAGTGTCTCTGGAAGAATAGGGAAGGGTAAGATTAATACTAGTGTCACAAACCCACTCAGCAGGTCAGGCCCTCTACTCCCAAAGCGGCAACCTCTGAGCACAGTCTTGTGAACAGTGTAACAGACAAGGTAACCCTCTTGTCTGTTTTGGGAGTTCGGATCAACCTTTGGTCTCAAGTTCTGGAGGGATTCAAACTGTTAACCTCTTGTTAGCATACCTAATACACAGGCTCAGATATATCTGTCTTCGGGGGGCCAGATACCTTTGCCTACAGGCACCCAACCAGGTATACAGAGATGAACCCTTTAAAACTTTAATAAAGACCTCAGATTTAAAATGCTTCTCTTTCCAGTTTGGTATCACCGTTCAAGCTTATGTCTATTGTCTGCTATAACCATGTACTTTTCTTACAAATAAAAAAAAGAAGTCAAAGACAGACCAAGTAAGTTCAAAAAAGAATTTTACTATAATAGATAGGAATATGTAAAACACAACAATACAGAACTATTATATCACAAGACATACAAATCTTTTAAAAGAACAAGGTTTAAAACAGTGCTATTCCTACTACAGTACTTAGTCTCTAAATACTTGCTTAAAGTGCTCCAAAGATGTGTCCTTGTCAGAGTCTAGGTAAAAATGTGCCTCTGTGAAGTAAAACAGACTAAATTAAATGCTGGCTTTTACCCCACCTCTTTTCAGGAGGTCACCTAGCTCCTCCCTGGCAGGATATATGAAAATATATATCTTATACAAAAGTATTACATTCTGCAACTTCAGCATAATTCATGTCCTTCAAATGACACTTCGTTTGATCTCATGCTGTATCCTGCCTCACACAGGCTTCACAGGGACATTTACAACCTTGCACCCCTGTGTAACAACCTAGGTTCCTCTCCAATGTCATAAACCTTCTTTATGATTTCTCTCTTAACAAAATTAACTTAAACAAGTCTGTAATTAACTCAGAGAAACAGGATCAATGATTAAAGTCTTCCATGTAACACACTGTCTCTAAAAACTGAGTGTGTGTGAACGCACATGCTGTCAGCATTTCCTCATGGCTTCCATCTCTCAGCTGAAATCTGGGGGGGATGAGTGAGGTCACTCCTAAAGCATTTGATTTTCAGCAGGAGACATTCAGTAATACATTTTATATTAAAAAGAAATTATAAAGCACTCAGAACAGGCTGTCTACATCACAATTAGCATATCTCAGTAATAGCCTTTTTCTGTTTTGTCATCTGTTATTTAAAAGCATTTGTTTACTTTTCCTGTAACAGTGTTATTCTCTTGTGTTGAATTTAGATATCCTGTAATGCTTCTTTTCACTTTCTGTTAAATAAAAAGTTATTTATTTACTCAACAGTTGTGACTGTGATGTCATTTTTCTAAGGTAATACATGGTTTCCACTGGCTGAGGTAAACTCTGTTTAGCATCTGCCATCTGAGAGAGACACACTACCAGACTTTGATCTGTGCAATTGAACGTTTGACTACACAGTTTTGTAAGCTTGGGAAGTTGGCGCTGGCCGATCCCAGCTGGTGACAGCGAATACCCGAGGACAGACACCTCACTGAAAACTGTTCCAGCCCAGAGAGAGAGGTGGGTTTTCACAGGCTCATGAATCATTTTTTCTTTAAAACTGTGTAAGTTGTATGCTTGAACTGTGATTGTCTCTTTTGCGCCATCCTCATTTCAGACATAAAGTTAAACTCTGTTCTGTCCTACTGTGACAATCTGCTTGGCTCCATTACAAAAGTCCTGACCCTATATTTACAAAGCACCATGGGACTTGGGGATGTGTTGCTGGTGCTCAAGCTGCTATATCCTGCTTTCCAATTTATTTTTTAATTAGCTAATGCTGGCTAATAAACTTCATGGAACACACACTGCTATTGTGTGGGGTTGATGTGTGCCAAAGTTGAAAGAAAATGCTTGGAATGGAGGCTGTTCTTGTCTGAGAAGTGTCAATTACCAATTTGACAGGATAATTGGCTAGTGTGCTGCAAAGGAAGTCACATTGTTTGGGAAACTATAGTAGCTGTAGAAAAGAGCAGTTTACGTGACTGCATTTGCACCACACTGACTGCTCGGATTGCGGGGGGGGGGCAAATGTGACTGTATGAACATGTACTAGATTGTGGTAAGCCCTTCACTTAACTTCTCCCTATGCCACTGCAATCTTGAAAATGCATTCTGTAGTGAGTGAAGTGAGCAATCACGTGTACAGGCTACATCACTCACTCCGGCACACAGTGTACTGCGTATCCCAAGGTGTTCCTTCCACCTGGTCCCTGGACTCACGGGACCTCTCCAGCACATCTTGCATTGGAGCTGAGAAGGGCCACATAAACATACCCAGGAGGTCTGGGCAATAAGGGAGCAGTCCCAGAAGCAAAATGCAGCAGACATGAAAACACAGTTTATGATAATGTTTTTTGGTGTCCTGTTTATCTCTGATGCATTTCAACTTCAGAAAACTGTAGTGTGTGTTCCATGAAATTTGTTAGCCAACATGAGACAAGAACAAGCAAAGACACTGCAATTAATCAAGTAATTAGAGAAGAAGGAAAGCAGCTGCTTGAGCAACAACACATCAAGTCCCATGATGTATGTCGTAGAGGCATAGGTCAGGAAGCATAGGTAAACCAGGAGAATTTTAATGGCTGTAGTGCCAGGTACCAACTTGTGATTCTGGGATTTTTATTCTTATATACCGCAATCTTCTCTGTTAGCTTAATGAAATGACATTAAGCTAACAGAGAGGATTGCGATCTGTTATAAGTACAAAGTCAGCTCCTAGCAGATAAAACTTGAGGGCCTCCATTGCACATTTCATAGCAAGACATTATTTTTCAATAGTAGAGTCCTTTTTCTCTCCGTCATGGAGTTTCCTACTAATATACAAAAATAGGATATTCCTTACCATCTATATTCTGACTCAGAACTGCACCTAAGCCTACCTCTGATGCATCTGTTTTTATATATTGTTAAAGTGCTCTGAGCCTCCAGGAAGGAGCACTATATAAATAATGTTTCTATCTATCTTATCTAGCTATCTATCTATCTATCTATCTATCTGTCTGTCTTTCTGTCTATGACTGTAACAAAAACTGTTTCTCAGAGTCTGAACTTCTTAAAACTGGCTGAAGCTATACACCATGACATCATCCAGGTAAGCAGCACAATAATCAGTGTGAGGGGCTAGAATTATATCCATGTACTGTACTGTTGGAATGTCTTGGGTGCCCCGTGTAAACCAGTGAGGTGGTAAATTGGTAGAAACCAATTGGAGTGGAAAATGCAGTTTTGTCTCTGGATTCTATAGCTAGGGGAATTTACCAGTAACCCTTGGTGAAATCAACCTTACTAATGTAACTGGCACTTAGCAGTCTGTCCATCAAATCATCTATCCTGGGGATAGGATAGCTGTCAAATACAAACACTTGATGAAGTTTCCTAAAATCAAGGCAGATTCTCACACCCCCTTCTTTTTTACTTACAGTCACCACTGGTGATGACCAAGCACTTCTTGATTCTTCAGTGATACCCAACTCATTCATTTTTTGTATTTCCTTAACCACATCTGCACTTAACCGCTCTGGTAATCTGTATGTCTTTTGCCTGACAAGGACAGCATTCTATCACTATTACATACTTGACCCCTTTTGCTTGGTCTGGCACTGTGGTAATTTGTGTATTTATTAATTTATTTGAAAAAGGAAAAAGTTTCACCAGGAAAGTCATACTGAGATACAATAGTTCATTTTCAGATGTGTCCTGGGGGAAGGGGAGAGGGAGATACATTTGAATAAGAAATCAAAGTACATATACATAGATATAGAGCAAAGCTTGGACATACAACCTAATACATTTAAAAATATCCAAACATATTATGGTATAATAGAGAGCACTGGTCATCCAGAAAGAATATGTACATGTATGCACTTGACATACACACATATATATATAAAATAAAATATATAAAAAATATACACTCCTGCACAACATACTCATACACATAAATCATATACATACACACAAACACATTACTGCTGATGCAATTTGCTGGAATAGCTCTTGAGTAGTAAGTGTAGACATTGCCAGACTGTGGGATGGGGAGAGGGAGATTGTGGGAGTAAGGTACACCTTCACCTCTTCACCCCTCTGGGATGCATACCCTGCAAGGGGATTTGACAGCAAACAGAGGTGGTACATGGAGGACAGAAAAGCTGGCACTTGCACCTAAAGTAAAAGTGAGGCAGACCATAACACATTGGAGCAGAAAACCTCACGATGACACAACTACACGATGCACGTAAAAGTACCTCTAAATGTCTTTATCAAGTTATGAATTTCTGCAGTTTGTTCTGTGGATAGGGAAATATTCACCTTTACACCATCATAAGTTACAGTTTGTTCCAGTCTGTCATAAGCTATACCAATATCTTCTTTAGCAGTTTCTGGTAATACAGTCCCCACCGCTTATAACGGGCAACTTTGTGTATTAACATTTTGCCCATTATAATCAGTGGACAGTTTATCCAAAAGAAAAACATTTTGACAAACTTGTTGTTTTATGACTAAAAAGCAAGACTTTCTTGATTATAATTAAAATATATTACTTTAAAGTATAGCTAAATACTGTAACAGTGATCAAAAACAAAGGTACATCAGGTGCACATATTTTCCCCCAAATAGTGTAGTGAATTACAACCTTTCTGTGTCGGAGTCATTTTTGTTTCATTCTTTCGATTCAAAAAATTCTGTAATCTGCTTCTGCACCTTACGTGTCTCGCAGTACGGTTTCCACACTCTCTCCACCCTTGTCTGCTTTTGCAGATCAGCAACTGTGGATTTTGCAAGTCCCAATTGAGCTGCGATGTCCCTCTGGCTCATTTTGGGCAAATTATCCATTTTATTCAGCAGCTCGACTTTATCAGACAAACTTAACGCTTTGCACTTGGAAGACATAGTGGCATGCTAGCAGTGCAAAAAGACATGCTTCTTTGGTGAAATTTTGTTCTTATGCACTCATCAGTTACTGACAAGGTACTGTAGCTGTGAAAATGACACACCCTTACACACCCTTGATTAATTACTGACAGCACTGACAGCTTCATGATTCGTTAATTTCATCCAGAAAAATGCCTGCTGTGTACGGCGGGCAATGACCACTATAACCATGGGTTTTAATGACAGTTTAAGTGATGAATGGCAAATAGAAACACTAAAATGCCCGCAATATCCGATTGCCCATGTTATCAGTGGGTGATATAAGTGGTAGGCACTGTCATAACAAAGCAACCTTTGGTGTTTTTTTAACTCATTTCTTCAGGAGGTTAGCATGATATATCTTGGTAGGATTTTGCCTATCAAGGGTCTCAGTCTCATAGTAAACTGTACCTGTACATCTAACCACTTTATAAGGCCCTTGCCACTTCATTAACAGTTTGTTTTCTGTAGTGGGTAACAGTAACAAGACCTTTTCCCATGGCTCAAAACCTGTTATTTTACCCCATGGTCATAGCACATCTTCTGCTGTTTTGGGGCTTCTGCCTCATTACTGTGGGCAATTGCAATACATTTTGCCAGTTTCTTTCTAAGTGCACAATATAAGATGTAATAGATTATTTCTGAGTGGGGTTCTCTTCCCATGTTTCTTTTATGACATCTGGTTGCACTCTAGGTTGTCTACCATACAGCATTTCAAAGGGTGAAAAACCTGTTGATGCTTGTGACACTTCTCTGTAAGCAAAAAGCAGGTACGGTAAGTATTGGTCCCAATCTTTCCCTTCACCTTTCACAAACCCTTTTTAACATGCATTTTAAGGTTTTATTAAAATGCTCAACAAGACCATCTGTCTGAGTGTGATTAGAGGAGGTTCTTATGGCAGTGACACCTAATAGTTGGTACAGCTCCTTCAGTAATGCAGCACCAAAATTACTACCCTGATCAGTAATAATCTCTTTAGGTATGCCCACCCTGCTGAAAATTTTGGCAAGCTCTGCTGCCACTTTTGGAACTGGGACAATATGCATTGCAATTGCTTCTGGGTATCAAGAAGCATAGTCACATACTACCAGAACGATTTGATTACCTTTTTTACTTTTGTCAGAGGGACCAACCTCATCCTTTGCAATTCTGTCACAAGGCACATCTATCAGGGGTAGGGCCACTGGAGGCACCATCTTTTTTAGTTACTGGGGCTACTTTCTGACATTCAGAACATGAACTGCAATATGCAGCAACACCATCATGAATTCCAAATCAGTAAAATCTGTATGACAGTCTGGCAAGGGTGCAGACTGTCCCCAAGTGACTAGTCATAGGACTATCATGTGCTATCTGTATCAACTTAGTTATATGCCTCATTGGTATGACCAATTGTTCTATCTGTTCCTGCATCTGAGGATGAACCCAAACTTTGTACAGTAATCCATTACATATTTTAAACATTGGTACACCCTGTTTTGGATTCACCCCAGCTGCTTAAAATAACCTTGCAAAGAAACATTCTTAGTTTGCTCAGAAACAAAATCAAATTCAGTTATCAGTTCAGTTTCAGCATTTTCATATAACAACCCTCATATCTATCAATTTTTTGTTACCATTGTTTTTGGGGAGTCTTCTTTCTTGGACTTCTGGATCTTTGAGTAGGGCTCAAACAAGTCCAAATCAAAATCACCAAAAGGAAAACAGTTCCCATCTCTTATCACAGCTGCTGAAACAGCAGGATTTACTCCCTCTGTGATTAACGTAGCAAATCCTGGAAAGCCATTTTCAATAATTACAGGTACAGGTAACTTTGGTAATACCCCACTTTCATTTGGTGCAATACCTCTTTAATGTTCAGTGTCACTTGGGTGATGGGGTAATATCAAGTGTCCCCATGGATGCAGATGACCCCAATTCCCAGTCCTTTTACACAGCCTTTTCCCAGCACTTCAACATACACCAGGGTCTGTTGACTTCCCAAATATGTAAGTCCCCTCACAGTATTACCTCCCACCTTGATGTCTGTTGAATACTGGCCCCAATTTGCTAAGGCCAAATTTACTGTAGTGTTACCCTCCTTATTTTTTAGGGCAGTTTCTTGCAGTATGGCCTGGCTTATTACAGTTATAGCAAACAAAGGCTTATTTGGGTGCAGAGTTGCCCCATCAGAGTTCTTATCTGACCTAGACTTAAATCCAGAGGGTCTTATCAAACTTTGGCTATTATTTCACTGTTGCATTTTCAGGGTGGCTATCTAATAGTTTACTGTCCTATGCAGCCAGTATAGTGTTATGCTTGTGCAACTGTGTTAGTTTGGTTTTGGCCATTCACACTCTCTATTCCAGTGGAATTACCACCCTTTAGGGGTACAAAGGGCAAGGAACCCTCAGAGAGGGTTCCACCCCTAGATGTGCCACGAGACATTTCCCATGGCTAAAGGTACCTTAGGAATCCCACTAAGGAGAGAAGTGCTGCCACTGGAGGAGAAGGGGAGGCTGGTGGGGCAAAGAAAAAATGCTTCACAATGAGGTTGAGAAGAACTGCTATATAGCTCAGGAAGTGGGAGTGGCTGGTTGCTTGGCCACTGAATTCCAGGCAAAGCATTTCTAATTCATTGTCCTACACAGCCAGTATAGTGTTATGCTTGTGCAACTGTGTTAGCTTGGTTTTAGCCATTCACACTCTCCATTCCAGAGGAATTATCACCCCATAGGGGTACGAAAGGCAAGGAACCCTCGGAGAGGGTTCCACCCCTAGAGGTGCCATGGGATGATTCCCATGGCTAAAGGTAACTTACGAACCCCAAAAGAAATGTAGTACAAGCATTTCCCAAAAGAATGAGGTGACACAAAGCATATGAGCAAGCAGTAACTGTGACATAGGAGCATAAACTGTGGCATAGTAGTAGAGAAGCATAGACAGTTTGATAACATAATGAGATGCTCAGTTTGATAACATAATGAAATGCCCAGGATTGCGTAGCATGATACAGATGGTTTGCATTTAGAATGAGGGGATCCTCTAAGGAGAGAAGGAATGGCAGGGACACCATCCACCTCTGTCCAACAATGGAACATACCTAGAGAAACTAGGGGACACTACTATACTAACAGGTATGACTTGAGGCAACACAGAAGAGAAAAAAAAAACTATGAGGAGGAAATCTCTGGGAATCCAAGGCCTAGGTCACCTTTCCTCCAGGCTTGGGATATTTTATTTAATGACATCTCTGCAGCTGCAATTTGGAAAACCCAATTAAGGGAAGGTGGGAAATATTCCAAATTGGAGGAAGGCTCTCACTCCAACCCTCTAGCAGGACCACTGTGGAAGGATGCGAGAAAACTCTGCAAAAATATGTGCAACCCAGGTGGAGGAGGAGAGTAATGACTGCTAAAGCACTCACCTGGCCTACCCACCCTAAAATCAAGCCAGGTGAACCAGAGGCAGTCATAGAGAGAATGCGGTGAAGATGCCTTGCTAGGGAATCCACTAAAGCCAATGGACAACCATTATAGTGGAACACTAGAGCTAAAGGAGATTGTAGTAACCACCCTTCACCACTAGTCTTAAATTCTACACCAGGAGCTGCTGTCACATAGCAGGCAGCTAAAGCCAAGGCCAGGGCAAGGACATTCCCAGCTATGGGCCAGGTGAGAAGGATCCAGCCCCAAGTTGGACATGCTCAATAATGTGAATTAAATGCAGAGTGAGACCATTGGCTGCAGGAACCCTGCACCAATAAAGAATGGCTGGCATGCCCCAGAAACAGATTAAGAGCTGAATCTGTCGAGCTGATTGAGCACTGGTGTGATGAGATCGTAATGAGCAGTGAGTTCTGAGACCTTGCAGATCTAATGCAGAATTGAGAGCAGCAAAATCCCAGAGGTTGAAGCTGAGGGATGGCAGTAGGCATGAAGCAATGAGCTGCGTAAGCAATGATTATGTAAGCAAGTGTGGACCTGTATGTAGGTTAGTAAACAGAGTATAAATAAGTGGACCTGCACATAGGTCTGCATAACATAGTAGCAATGAAGCAGCACTGAATAGTGGGGCAATCCAGCCAGCATTTAAAAGCCAAATCAATGTGACAAATACTCTGAGGAATTCTGGCAGTGAAGGCAGGATTTAGAACAGAAATAATTAGCCATATGGGGCCACGACTCCCCAAACACTTCCCAGTCCCCACTGTAGGACAAACAAGAAAGTGTTGGAAGGCCAAAAACCACATGCAGATATTAAAGCTAGTTTAACAGCCTCAGCAGGAGCTATTTTTCTGACCTCAGAGTAGAACGGGTTGAATAAACATAGAAGCAACATCTGTATGGAGTACACTGAGTTGTAAAACTGCAATAAAACATGGAGACACAATGCTCTGAAAGCAGGTGTAGCCAGGCAGTGCAATGAAGCTGCAAGTAGAATGAGAGCATGAATGAACAGCATATAGCTAGGGTCAGAGTAAGCCTGCATCAGGTGAAAACAATTGAGTATGCAACATGAAGCAGCTATGGTTGAGCTGAAACACACATATACTGATTGCAGTTGCATTGCAGTAGTTTGAGAGTGGTGAGTAACAGTGTAAAAAACACAAGCACTGGGTACAACAGTAATCAGAGTAAACAGTATCAGTGACTGCAGTTGTAAGTAACTGAAAGCAAGTAGTATGAGCTCTGATTAGCAGTATGCTAGGAGCTTAGAAACAAAGCCCCCCCCCAAAAGGCAAAACCAAAGACATACAAACACAGAAAATAGGGAACAAAACAGAAGCACACACAGCTGAAGGCAAAATACAAACCAGAAGCAGAAAAACAAACACAGAAGCCCAGCAGAGACAAGCAGGAGCAGCAAGGTGGGGGGGGGGACACAGGCGCCAGCCAGCCAGGTAGGCCCAACCAGCTCAGTGGACAGACTGACAGAGCCTTCAGCTGCAAAGAAAAAATGGTTCACAATGAGGCTGAGAGGAACTGCTTATATAGCTCAGGAAGTGGGAATGGCTGGCTGCCTGCCCACCAAACTCCAGGCAACGCCTTTCCAATTCTCAGCCAAAGAAACAGACTTTTCCCCCCACCTTTTGGTTGGTGTTCTTTTATCCAAAGATGCATATCTGTAAGAATGATGTTGATGAATTGCTCCATTACAAATATGTCAATAATCTGTGGGACTATTTTGTCCTCTGGTTGGAACCATTTATTGAGGAGTTCTCTGAGCCAGGTGAAGGCTTCTCGAGGACTGTTGACTGAGTGGTACTTCAGAGACCAGAATCTCTGCCTGTATGTCTCTCCTGAGATGTCATACTTTTTATGGATTTCTCTTTTCACAGTGTTATAGTTTTCTGATTGCAATGTCCATATTGCTATAGGCAAGTTGGGCTTTACCTGTCAGATAAGGTACCAACCTGAGTACCCACTGCTGTTTTTGCCATTGGCAGGCTCTGGCTGCTCTTTCAAAAGTTGTCAGGTATGATTCAATATCAGCTGAGGAACACAACTTTGCAAATTTATGTCTTTTAAGTCATTTGTTTTTGGTTATCTGATACTTCTGCACCAGATCCTCCAGGTTTGCTAGCTTGCAAGGCATCCTGCCATCACTGTTCCTGTCACTGCATGTCTTCTTTTCTCGTCTCTGTTGCAACTCTCACTGCTTCTCTTCTCTTCTCTTCTCTTCTCTTCTCTTCTCTTCTCTTCTCTTCTCTTCTCTTCTCCTCAGTCTCTCATTGTTGTGCAGTCCACCATTTGAAGAAGGAAGACATGCTTTCAGGTTCTGTTCCTGCTTGCTCTTCTTTCATCCCTGATGCTGCCTGTATGGTCTCAGTTTGGACTTTTGTTTCTGCTTCTAGTTTGGCTACCATTGTTCTTGTAATAACTCCTGGGCTTGCTGTTGCAAGATCCATACCTTTATTCTATGCTTCCCCAGTACCAGGTCTAGTACCCATGCACAAAACCCCTGGCTTAGAGTATGCACAGTGTAAATCCCATTTTGTCTGACACCACCTGTTGTAGAGACATAGATCAGGAAGCAGAAGCAAAGCAGAACTTATCAAACTGGCAAGCAGAATTTTATTATCAATAGTAAAAATAAAAAAAAAATGTGTAAGCTCTCCTTCATTGGGTGGGCTTACTAGCCTGTGATTGCACCCCCGCCCGAAAAGGTGCCGTTTTATCTTGTAAGTGCCCTCTGACCTTGTTTCCATGTTCCACCAGGGGGCAGCAGTAAGGAAGATATTTAAGGCCCTGGTTTTCCCGGGTAAAGAGAGAGAGCAGGAGTCATTGGTTGGTGTAGGGGCAGTTTCAAGGGGGATCAAACCTCAGCCAGGTAGATCACCAGTATGCAATGTTAGTGTGATGCAGAGGCCTGGTATTTTGATGGTGGATGTCCAGAAGTAGTAGCAGTCATGTGGGTCTGGGAAAAGATCCCCTCCTTGTGATTTGTACATCAGCTGCAGTGGGTGAGAAGGGCAGAAGGCAGGAGGAACAAGATCTGAATGGTGCTGGTACTCCCTCTGTGGCTCAGGGATCCCAGTACCTCAGTTAAGGTAAGCGACGTCCAGGCAGTGGGGCTGTTGTAGTGGTGGCAGCACTGCAGTAGGGCACATTAGGAGGTGGCCAGCTCTGGTGTGTTTTATCTGTGTGGCACACTGCCTGTGTAGAAAAGTCTGGAAGGCAGGGAGAGTTTGGGCCTGGGATTCACTATAGGGCCTACCGTGCCTGTGTCTAGGGCAGGCCCTGGGACTTACAATGTATGTGTCTGGGGTAGGTCCATCAGACTCATTAAAGGCCATGGTTTCCTGTGGGGAATGTAAAACTGAGGAAGGAATGGAGCCACCATTTTACTAGTGTAGCCCGGTGCTTGATTGGAGTAGCCCAGGAAATTTAGTGCACCGTTTTGGCTCAGAGAACCATGTGGAGGTAATGTTTGGAAGCAGCCATAGAGGCTTAGGCTGCAATCTGCCCCAGGGTCATTGTTGGCTCGGCTGGCATGAGAGGAGTAAGGCACTCCCCCTTCTGGAGGTTAACGGGATGCAAGGATAAAGGAATTCAATTTATGAGAAGGGTTTATATGGAAGAAGTTGTTAAACTATGGAGCCAGTTTGGTTTATTTTGCTCTAGGCCTGTGTAGAAAAAAAATCTTACTGCACGCCGATTGAAAGTAACCTGAAACTGGTGCTTGAACTGCTTGTTGTCTCTCAGCTCCATGGAGCTGTTCCAGTTTCCATTTAGAGTCAAATTAGGTAGTCTGGACATAATCATTTCCATGTCCATAATAAAGTTCTTGGTTTGCAGTAACTGTGATTGTAGTGCCCATTGTTGGATTAATGAAGTGAGCATTAATTAATTAATTTTGTAACTTACTTTCAATTTGTCACTTTGCCTCTTAAGATAAGGAAAATCTAACCCCCCCCCCCCAGTTTGGGGACAGTAGCAGCTGATGTCACTCAAACTGGTGCCATACCTGAATTCCATCGCCACCTGGTCCAGGAGATCTTTCTGGGGTAGAGGTAGGCCATTGCTATTTATGCAGATGTCATGAGGTAGGCCACCTCTAATAATTGTGTGCAGTGTGAAGTATCATGGAACATTTCTAGTCTGTACCCTTTCCCTCACTTTTAACACCAAGGCCCCTAGACACAAAAGGAAAAGGGGAGGGGGGGTTACAGAGGCAGTACAAACAAAAATCTTTTCCCTGAGTCTCTCATTAAAATCTCAGTCTCGATCTAGGTAGACAAAACATTGCTCTCTTTATACGAGATGTTTTTGCCTAGCAATTTAACCTCTGTATCCTGATCTTGTAAATTTCATCTCTTGTTTTTTTCACAAAATGCAACAAGGCTTTTCTTCATTGATCTTCCTGTGAGCAGCTTAAAGAGTACATTAGTCATCTCATTAGGTGCAACCAATTAATACATCCTGTTCCAGGGCTGATTTCCTGCTGATAATTCTGTTAACACACTTGTGAAAGGTCAAAAGGTTTCCCAAGGTCATCTCTCTGTGTTTCAAACTGCTAACTTCTCTAACACCCAAGTCAATGTCTATAATCATTTCATCAATATAATTACTGTATATACATTTGTAAACCAAGAGATCCCTGTTTCACATATATTTTAACCACATAGAAACAAAGTTAGAAATAAAGAATAGAAACAGCAAGTGAAGGAAAGGAGATAACATGGGGAAATTGTGGGACCATCAGAGTGTCCAATTCCTTGGTCCCACAAGAAAACTTTTGTTGCACAATCTGTCGGTCAAGAGATAGACAAGTGACCGAATAAGAGAGAATAGAACAGATCATTGCTTTTAGCTATTTGCATAACAAATGGGACATAGTCTTATCTCAACCCCTGTCACAATGTATGGCAAGAGAAGGGTCATGACCTTTGTAATGGAGCCAAGCAGATTTCCACAGGGCAGAACAGTTTATGCAACTTTATATCTGAATGAATTAAGAAGGGTGCAACATAAACAATCACTGTTCACGCCTACAGCCTACACAGTTTTAAAGGAAAATGGTTAATGAGCCTTACAATTTAAAGAATGCTTTCTAACTGGATCTGTTTCTGAAAACATAGAGATAACCTTCAGAATACTGACTGATACTATCAAACAAAAAAATGGTTCACAAGACTTTCCTTTTGACTTTAAGCCAGGTAGCATATATTGCCAAAGGACAACTGTAACCCCCCCTTTGGGGGCTTACCTGAGTGACCCCATTGCTTCCCTAGTTTCCCTTTGTCTGCCCCATTTCCCTCTGACATTACTCCCACGTTCTTGGGGATTGCCAGCTCTCCTTGGGGAGTTTGAAGCCTCAAAACCTTCCAAGTTGGTTTTACTACAATTTCAGCCCCATTGGGCTTGGTGTTTAACTGCGAGTCACTTGCATCATTCCAAACTTGCTGGCGACCGTGCATGCGCTAGAAAGCACTTTGATATTTCTGACCACTGTTTGCAGCCAACCAGGGGATTTCTCTGTGGTCCCGGTGCCCTTGGAGTGCTATGTGGGGGCCGGAGATCAGAATGAGGCCAGTGGGAAGCCTTCCGGGAAGTCAGGGGAAAAGTTGAACATAGTGCATGAAGCGGACTCATGAGTATTAATGAGCCCTGCACAAATATTAATAAGCTTAATTCATTAAGTGTATGGGTAAAAAATTGGGGATGCAGCTTAATATCAAGAAATGCTATGTTTTACATATTGGCTGGCACAACCCAAATTACATTTATTATGTCGATGGGGTACCAATCCAAAACAAAACCACTGAAAAAGATTTGGGGATACTAATTGATAATAAATTAAGCTTTAAAGAACAACAAACCTCTATCATTGCCAAAGTAAACAGAATAATTATAGCAATTAAAAGAAATATTAAGAGCAGAAAAGTTGAGGTACTACTGCCATTATATCTCTCATACATGAAACCTATTCTAGACTATGGATATCAGATATGGTCCCCTTACAAAAAAAATAGAAATTAATAAAATAGAAAAAGTACAAAGAAGATACACCAAATCAATATCTATGCTGAAACACTATTCATATAAGGACAGATTTGACAAATTAAGACTACATAGCTTGGAGGTCAGAAGGCAGAGAGGTGATCTCCTATTCTTTTTCGACATATTAAATAACCCTTTATTGATGCTGGATCTAGAAATTGAATATAGAAATAACAAACTAAATACTAGGGGACATCCATTACAGATTAAGCTTGAGAGATTCAGAACCAAAACTAGAAAGTACTTCTACACCCTACGAACATCTTCTCTCTGGAATAGATTACCTATTGAAGTTGTTTCATGCACCACAAAAGATGATTTTAAAATAAATCTCAATAAATATATTTCTACACTGGGGTCCATGAAATACTATAATTTATCTTAATAGGAGCTATTATGGGCCATGCCTTTTTAGCTCATGTAAAACTTAATGAACTTAGTGCACTTCAGACACTGCTCCTGGGGGTTGAAAGAAACAGCTAGTGGTGGGATGCTGCAGAGCTGCCAAGAACAGGTTGTGCAGTCACTTACCCAGGGGCAGGGGTCTCTATAGTATACTGGGGCTATGTTGCTTGTACCGGTATTACTGTGGCTAATATCTACTATCAAAGTGGAAATTTCCCTGAGACTGCATAGGACTGAATGGGGGGCTGACATTTTGTTAATCCTTTAACCCCTACAGCAGCCAAGCCCCTTTCTAGGTGTGAAAACCTGAGCCAAAGGACTTCTGAGAAGGGGAGTTTCATTAATTTAAGTGCCTAGATCATGCTCCAATGAACAATGAGGACATACTGATCACTATGGTTATTGATGATTGATTGGCTTGAACAGCTAGTCAGAAGACTGGATTCCAGAGAGAAAACCCAAGGACTTTCTGGGAGTTGGTCAGTCTGTTCCCGGGCTCTTCCCATGCTTAAAGGATTTGGTATGAGAGGACCTGGACTGTCAGAGGCCTTGTTCAGGTCTCAGCTGTGGATTGTGCTGTGGAAAGTGAATTAAAGAAGATGAGAGAGAGTGAGAAACTGGACTGAATGCTGAAACTCTCCAGGTACTGTGAAAAGTGTTGCTTTAATTGGAGAAAATATTTGCTGCAGAGACCCTGCACTGGTAAACTGGCTGTGCTGCTGGATCTGCGTTGTCTCATTTGGAGGTTAATCAGTTACTGCAAAGGATCTGAATTGCAGATTGGGACTCTGAAAGTATTTCTGAAGAGGCAAATCATCTCCGGTCAGGGTGCTAGCCAGATTCTCTGACTTTCTGTGGAGACTGAACTGAGTGGCTGAGAGCTGTGTCCCAGCTGAAGCTGAAAGGAATCTCTTGTGAACAATTAAAGCTGATCACATTGAAGTGAGCAGGAATCTGCGTAGTTCTGGACTACACTTGGTGGACTGCTTTAATCTGAGGGCAAGTTGGCGGACTAGCACCCATTGGTACACCATCACTGCTGTTATTCCAGTACAGCTGTTATTTGGAAGCACTTCTCAGTTACAAGCAACTTGTGGATTCAGTGCAGGGACTGCGGAGGGCTCCTACAGTTGGGAAGTCCTCCCTCAGAGCCAGGGAAGGAACTTGTTAACCCCTTCCAAGTGGGACCCACTGTCTCAAGAGGTCACCGGCGCTTGCTGGGGTGGTAGGGCACCTATGACCTTGGTGGGCAGCCGGGCTATTGAGCCAATCCCGGGTCTGGACATTCTGGAGCTGGTGTGGACCAGCCATCGAGCTCTGCAATGGGCCAGAAGCAGCTGAAGGTGACAAGCAACCAGACCTTCAATCAAGGGGACAAGCTGCAATATCCTCAAGCAAGAACCAACCTGCCAATGGGAGAGAGATCATTCTCTCTTATGCTTACTGCTGCTTTTACTGATTGGAGCTCCATTTTTCAGGACACTGGGTGATTCCAGTTTGATTACCGATAAGTTCTGTAAACCGTGAGAATCCAGGACCTGGTTCCTGGAAATGTAATAAGGTAGTGTAACTTTAACCCAAATATTTTCCAAGCTTTCAGGTCCCCAACAGCCGGCCAACCTGCAAAACATCCAGGCCTGCAACTAGTGGGTACCCCAGGGACTCCTTAGAGTGTAAACGCTGGTACCAGTGGGGGTGGGCAGCTAGCTGTGGAATGACCTGCGGGCCTCTATGATTAATGTTTTGCTATTTGCCACTAACTTTTCTTTTACTTCCACAGCTACTTCTCATCCAGGTACCCCTTTCCTAGCACTAGCCCTACCCCCAATAAATCCGTGAGTTTGATTGTTGAAGCTGCTGTGTCAAGAGAGGTTCTTTGCATTTTACCTTCTAACTGATTTATTATTTGGTGGGAGAGAGTTATTTGGGATCTTGTGTGCAGGGTGGCTGGTCATGGAGGTGGGGAGGTGCAGTATCCCAGGGAGCTGTACCAGTCACCTGACCCACTTACAACTTACTCTGGGTAGAGGCACCATGCTATTATTCATAACTTTGGGAAAGAACACCCAACCATCACCGTAGCAGAACCAGGGCCCCTTAACCTGTACCAGGGTCAATGGACAGGGGTAGTTGCCCACTGGCATATGGCACCTGGGCTACATCTTTGGAGGTACTGCTGGGATCTTCTGTTCCCCAATCATGCCTGCTATAGAGAACCTGAATTTCAAGACCCCTGTGTGGTCCCCAGCACTGAAGTCCATTCCACCTCAGCCCCAGTTCAGGCCTCCGGAAGTGGACAAAGTAAGGTTGATGGAATGGAGTATGGGCATGATGATGGATCCTCGGAAGTCCTTTCTCATGCTGGGAGTACTCTAAGAGATGGATGAGCGGGACTTATAGAAATATGTGTCCACCATATCTAGACTGGGAATTGTGAAGGTACAAGGGAAAATGCTGGACTTAACTAAAGGTACATTAACTGTGTTGATGGAAAGTTCTAATGTGATTGAAGCTAGCTGGATACTCGAGGCACTGGTGGTGGAGGGGCTGTTTGAGGCTCTGCTCATTGTGACCTCCTTTAGTGTCATTGCCCTAGGGGAGGAGGGTCAGGGAGTGGGGCCCACACCGAAACCTCCCAAGATTGAGAGACCCCAGCTGGGTGAGGTGCCTGTAGCTTTTGATTCCTACCATACTCTAAGAATGTTTTCAGGAATTAAGCTTATCCAGAATAGTGATGATGACTTGGAGGCCTGGATGGATTGTGCCACCACTTTGATACAGGATTGGCAATGTTCTGAGGTCAAGAAATTGAAGCATCTAATAGAGAGTCTCCTTGGTCCTGCCTTAGAGGTCATCCATTCTTTGTGAGCCACAGACCCTGATGCCCCTGCCCAGGTATACCTGACCGCTCTGGAGATTATATTTGGTAGCCCCGAGTCCTGCGAAGACCTAATATGGAAATTCAAAACCACATGCCAGTGGGAAGGGGAACCTTTGTCTGCTTTCCTCATGCCGGTGGAGAGAGCCTTACAGGGGGCATTCAGGAAAGGGGGAGTGGCAGCTCATTGATCTAAACCAGGTGAGGTTAGAGCATGTGGTAAAAGCTGCCTGCCATTCCCCCCGCCTAATGTTACAACTTCATCTAGCTGATAGGAAGAGTGATCCCACCCCTTACTGGATATTAGTGAGAAAGGTCAGAGAAGTGAAGGAAGAGCAAGGGAAATGGGACACAGAGAGAACTACCATGGCCACTGCTCAGGTAGGAAGAGAAGTGCCCACAAGTGAGTTACAGGAATTGAGGACCCTATTGAAGGAGTGTAAGGATGTGGCCACTTCAACCAAATTGATGGTGAACCCGGGATTATGTGAGCCACAAGGGGTGAGTGGGATGATCCCTAGCATAGGCTCCTTGACTTATGGTGCCAGCTCCCCATGCAAGTGCCCCCTCTGTGGTCAATCTTAGGGTCCAAACTGATGAACTGGCCCAGAGAGAAGTGGAACTAGAAGGAGGTGCCAGTTCTGGCCCAGGGCAGTGACAGGATTGTGGAGTGGGGCCCTGTAGCACAGAGTGCCCTGGTGGAAGTGTCAGGTACCTGCCCTGTGCTGCCAGATTAGGCCGCAGCCTCAGAAGTTCATTATATGTCAATGGTGTGGGGGTGAGGGCCATATAAGGAAGGAGTGTAGGATGATACTGAACCATACCCCTCTTAGAGACAGGACACCTGTAAACTCGACCCTGAATCAGGCAAACTATGGAGGGGCCCAGTAAAGAAGTGCACCAGGGCCCTTGGCAGGTCTAGTTCCATTTCTCATGTAAGAGCCTCAGCTGCCAGACCACCACCTCAGCTCCAGTTGACATGCGCAAGCTAGTGGGACTGTCGACTGAGACCACCATTACCATCAATGGAATTTCCACCTGGGCTGTTCTTGATAGCAGTTCCTAAGTCACCACTATTTTCAAATCTTGGTATGACCAGCACTTGCCACCGCTTGAGGGACTGCACGTGTGGGAACTTAGTGAAAAGTCATACCCCTACCATGGCTATATTAAGGTACGGATGGCCTTCCCAACTAAAGTTACCAGAGTAGGAGAGACCGTAGAGACCTTGGCTTTAATTTTCCCCCAAGTCTGGAATCTACAATGGAGCACCTGTGCTAGTGGACATGAATGTGTATAGGTTCAGATGTCTGTACCAACTGTGCTAAGCTCTAGAAGCCGAGAGGGGTGGTAGAGAGCAGCCACGTCACCCCCCAGTTACAGAGACTTACAGAAGGAAGGGGAAGCCTCCTGTCAAAGAGCCAGATGACTCTGTAGGAATCATGTGGAGAAGACATGGGGATGAAATTGTGCTACCGCCAAACGCGGGGTGTAACATTGCCAGAGTAGTGAGGTTGAAGAAAGATGTGACAAATCAGTTGCTGATGTTGCATGCCTCAGAGGAACATGGGTTGCTAGTGGGACTGTTGGTGAAGCCCAGCGTTATGCCAGCCAGAGCACATGCTTATGTCTGAAAGGTTATTGTACAAGTGAAGCATGCCACAGACTGTGAAGTGGTAGTGAGGAGAGTCAGACTTTGGCAAGAGTTTACTGCACCAATACGGCAGTGCAACCCACTGCAGTGAATAAAGGCACTCCCCCGGGATGGATCCTGGTTTATTTAACTTGAGTGACTCCCTCATCCCAGAGAACAGGAAAAAGAGATTGCAAGGGAAATTGGACGCCCGGGCAAAGATGTTTTGTCTACACGAATGGGATGTAGGGTGTGTGAACCGAGAACAGCATCACATCTGTCTTACTGACGAGAGGCCATTTCAGGAAAGATCCAGGAGGCTTGCCTTGACTGACAACAACAATGTCCGATGGCACCTTCCAGAGATGATGGCTGCTGGAATCATCCAAGAATCGAGGAGCCCATATGTCTCCCCTATTGCTGTAGTGCAGAAAAAGAGCACGGCCATTCGAATGTGTGTCGATTATCATACATTAAACAAATGGACTGTGCCAGACCAGTACACTATGCCCAGAATACAGGATGCCCTGGACTGTTTAAATGGTAGCCAGTGGTTCTCGGTCCTGGATCTGCGGAGTGGTTATTATAATGTTCTGATGGCCCCCCAGGACCAGGAGAAGATGGCCTTTATTTGTCCCCTCAGATTTTACGAGTTTCTCAGGATGCCACAGGGGATCTCAGGCACCCCAGCCAACTTTCAGCACCTAATGGAGAAGGCTTTGGGTGGTATGAACTTGCTGGAGTGTTAGGTCTATGTGGATGACATTATTGTATTTGGGAAGACCCTAGAAGAACACAAGGCTCGGCTGCTCAAGGTGTTGGATCACCTGGAAGGGTTTGGACTGAAATTGTCAAACGATACGTGTCAATTCTTTCAGACTTTGGTTAAATATGTTGGGCACATAGTTTCTGTACAGGGCACCCAGACCTACCCCAGTAAGATCAAAGCCCTCACCACTTGGTCAAAGCCCCAGACTTTGAAAGAGCTCCAACTTCTGCTTGGTTTCTGCAGATATTATTGGAGATTTGTGAAGGATTACCCAGGTAGTTTGGCCCCTAATGAATCTGCTACAGGGGTATCCGCCCAACAACAAAAGCAAGAAAGCCACTTCACCTGGGAACCAAGCTAATAAAACCAGCTACTTACGACCATCAGAACCCTTTGGCTCCCAGTGGGATGATGAGTGTGACTGGTCATTTGAAGATATCATCTACTGTTTGACACACACCCCGGTGCTTGCATATGCAGATCCATAAAACCCTATGCCCTCCATACCAATGCCAGTTTTAGTGGCCTGGGAGCAGTCTTATATCAAGAGTACCTGGAGGGCTTGTGCCCAGTCACTTTCACAAGTCAGAGTCTGGACCCATCAGAGTGAAGAGACCCGGTCCACAAGCTGGAGTTTTTGGCATTAACATGAGCTATTGTGGATCAGTTTTTTGACTACCTGTATGGGGCTAGGACCACTGTGAAATGGACAACAATCCCCTTACCTACATGCAGACCATGGCAAAACTGGATGCAGCTGGTCATAGGTGGCTGTCAGCTTTGTCCACCTATGACTGCTGCATGGAGTATCATCCTGGCCTGAATCATGTGGATGCCAATGCCCTGTCAAGATGGACCCTGGCTTACACCAATGAGCACTCTAACTGGGTGAAAATGTTGGAGCAAGCAGTGAAAGCCCTATGTAAGAAGCATGATGGTGAGGAAACCTTCGCAGTAGAAGATATTCCATGCCTGGTGGAATGCTTGTAAGCCTTGGGAAGTTGTCTCCCAGTTGCCTTTTGCCATCTGGCCACCTTGGATGTGAGATCTCTCCCACAGCTGACCACCCAGGACTTGAAAAGAGAACAAAGAGCCAGTCCTGTCACCGGGGAGATAATTTGAGTGCTTCAGCACAATGGGGATCAGACTCAAGTGGACACTATTTATTCCCCTGCTAAGCTTCTGTTACAAGAATGGCCCAAGCAATGGCTGAAAAAGGGACTGCTATATTAGCAGATGCAAGACCAGCAGGGAGCACCCCATGAACAGTTGGTGTTACCAGAACAGCATATAAAGACTCTATTAAAGGCATTGCATGATGATATGGGGCACCTAGGTGCTAAACGCACACTGGAACTGGTCAAGAGCAGGTTCTACTGGCCAAATATGGGCACAGATGTGGAGAATTATTGTAAAACTGCAGGAGATGTATACAGAGGAAGGCGCTTCCCCAAAAGGCAGCACCCTTGGTCAATATCCTAACCAGCGGCCCCATGGAGTTGGTATGCATTGACTTCCTCATGTTGGAGCCAGACTCATGCAACATCTCAAACATACTGGTGGTCACTGATCATTTTACAAGATATGTCCAAGCTTACCCCACTAAGGACCAGCGAGCTTCTACAATGCCCAAAGTATTAGTGGAGAAATTCTTTGTGCATTATGGAGCCCCACAGTGAATCCATTCAGACCAGGGCCATGACTTCGACAGTCAACTTATCAAGGAACTCTTGTCACTGTGGGGCATCAGAAAGTCTCTGACCACCCCGTATCATCCCCAAAGTGACCCTCAGCCCAAGAAATTCAATTGGACCTTGTTAGACATGCTGGACACCTTGGATCCCCGAGACAAATGCACTTGAAGTCAGCGGATGAGTGCACTGGTCCATGCCTACAACTGCACCCGGATAATGCTACAGCGTTCTCTCCATACCAACTCATGTTCGGAAGGGAAACCTGGTTGCCTGTGGATCTTTATTTCAGAGTCCCCACCAATGGTCTTGGGGCAGGAGACAATTTTCAGTATGTGAGGAAGTTAAAACAGTAACTAGATGATGCCTCTCGCCTTGCTTCAGAAATGGCCACCAAAAGGAACCAAGATAATAAAGACCAATATGACAAAAAGGTGCAAGTTCAGTATCTGGAGTCCGGTGACAGAGTATTGTTACAACATCTGGGCGTACCAGGAAAGCACAAGATCGCTGACAGGTGGGGAAGCATGCAATATGTAATTCTGGAAAAGTTGGACGGACTACCAGTGTATAAGATTCAACTTGAGGGAGAGACTCGGGATCACAAAGTCATACATCAAAACCATCTGCTGACCACTGTTGACTGAATAGTGGACACAGAGAGCCTAACGGCAGATTCTTCTTCACCTCCCACCACTTGAGCTACTGCAAGCAGGAGACAGAGGCATGGAAGAAGTGATGCCCTGGAGGCTAGGCCTGTCCAGGGTGGGGGGTCTTAGAGAAATTACAGAGAATGAGACTGAGTAAGAAGGTGATGGTACCGCCTGAAGTTTTTACCCTACCCCAGAGTTAGTCAGACTATTTCAGGGACTGCCCCTGATTTGGTGGACATGCCTGTACCCAGGAAACACAGTGGAGATGGGGAGGCTTCTCCAGCTACGCCTCTTGGGGGGAACACTCCAGACTTGAATACTAGCCCGGTTGAGCCCTGGGAGTGGTACCAGAGCAGCTCCCCTGCAGAGATGCCTTTTGGAGGATCCCCCACAGACTTGAATACTAGTCAGCCTGGATCCTTTAAATGGCTACAGGATAGCCCTGAGGAACAGGAAAGAGAGAAAGAAGAAGCGTCTTTTGGAGGGCCTACATCAGAACTGGACACTGGTCCAACTGTGTCCTCTGAAGGGCCTCAAGATAGTCCCCTTAGATAAGTGGGTGAGGATGAGGGGACACTGGAAAGCTCTGCCCCAACAGCTGAGGAAGAAATCGGGAAGGATGCCTGTGACAGTGAAACGGACTCTGCCTCTGAGCAAGAGGTGGTTACTAGGTCCGGGATTTAGGAGACACCAAGGAGGTCAGGAAGGACAGTTCAGCCTATCCTAAAGCTAACTTATGATGCCCCTGGAATCCCCACTAATTTGCCTTTGTTCATAGTGCACAAGGGAGTATATATTACCCCTAGGTCCCTACAGAAAGTGGTTACATGTCCTGTTGATATTAAACCCCCAAGAATCAAGGGAAAGGTGACCAGGAAGAGGAAAGGGAGGTGATAGGACACCTAGGAGATCGAAGGAAAAGTGTACTATGTGGGATTTCAGTACTAAACCCGTAGGTGCCACTTTTCTTGTGGCCAGGGGCTCATAATGGGAGGGGTATTTACTGAAGTATACATGTTTTGTTTGAATGTTTTGCTGTTCTAAATGTCATTATGATATAATAGATAGGATTCAGGTCTATAGTTAGAAATGTTATTATGTGTTAATGTTTGCCTGTTAGAGTACCATACCCATAAGCTTGACATGGAAGCCAAACATTCAAGGGTGGGGTGTGACTCCCCTTTGGGGGCTTACCTGAGTGACCCTGTTGCTTCCCTAGTTTCAGTTTGTCTACCCCATTTCCCTCTGGCATTCCCCCCTTGTCCAGCTCTTCTTGGGATATTTAAGCCTCGAAACACCCCCCAAGTTGTTTTTTCTACAATTCCAGCCCTATTGGGCTTGGCTGTTTAACTGCAAGTTGCCGGCATTATTCTGAACTTGCCGGTGACCACGCACGCGCTAGGAAGCACTTTGATATTTCCAAACTCCGTCTGTGGTCAACTGGAGGACTTCTCCAGGGTCCCAGTGCCCTTGGACTGCTAAGTGGGGTCGGGTTATCAGAACAAGGCTGGTGGAAGACCTTTAGGGAAGTCAGGGGAGAATTTGGGGGTGTCACGTGATGCATAAATCAGGCTTGCAGCTTCCTCACTTAGCTCCCTTCCACCTGTGCTATTTACCTGATCTTTTAACCACCTCTACAGTTATTTTGAAGCTACTTACATTTCCACTGCTTCAGAGACCTTTCCTGTGGCTGCTGGTTTGTTCTCTATCAGATGATCCTGCCTAAAATGGATGCGGAGATGCGGCAGAGCTTACCACACCATACTACACACCAGATGTCCGACAAGGCTGAAAAAAAATCCAAGGGCTGCAACGCTGCTACTGGGCACGCCACTACTGTGACTCCTTAGCTAGCTCCATTTTCAGAGGAAAAATTCTTACTGGAGCTGCAGCCTATCAAGGACTCCCTTCTTACCCTCATCTCTGAACTGACTTCCCTCAGAAAAGATATTGGGGTGACTAATCAAAGAGTGGCTGATGTTGGAGCCAGGTCAACATCATTGGAAAAGTGGTGCAAGAGTATCAATGCAGAGAATTCCTCCCTGTGTCAGAAATTCCATAAGCTGGAACTCAAAATGGAGGATCTGGAGGGCAAAAGTCGGAGGAAGAACTTTGTTGTTTTTGGATTCCCCAAAGATGCTGAAGGCTCCACTCCTATCCTGTTTACTCAAAAGCTGCTCAAAAAATTAGCCTGGCCCCCACTCAATGGGCTAGGCTACATAGTGGAGTGGGCGCACTGAGCCCTGCACCCTAGACCTCTGCCCAGCTCACCTCCTTGCCCTTTCATTCTGCGCCTTCTCAACTTCCTTGATAAGCAACACATTTTAGCCAAGCTCCGGGACTTATAATCCATTACCTGGGAAGGTAATCAGCTGCTTATCTCTCAGGATCTCCCACCTTCTGTGCACCAGAAATGAGTGGCCTTCCACCCGACTGTGTCCAAATTCAACTCAGCAGGTATAAAGTTTCGTATGCTGTACCCTGCTCAGCTTTAGGTTTGCTTACAGCACACTTGGCATACCTTTGATGATGGGGCATGAGCCTCCAAGGGGCTATCCTCCCCTCTCCCTGATCTCTTTAAAGTTGGCTGACAGACTTCTTGAGGGGCAGCCATGTTGGAGTACCAGACAATCTGAATGAAGGAATGGTTTGTTTTTTTGTGTGGACATTTGCTGATCATTTTAATGTTTTCCTGGACTTTGCAATATTAGCTGGCATCTGTTTCTACGGAGTCTTCTGAGAGTGCTGTGCAGAATTTTACCTTGCCACCTGGTATGACACCTTGCCTACCCAGGACCACTGAAGGTCTCACTAGGCTCCCATGAGAAAGGACAGTTACACAGACTTTTCCTTTTTTATTTTTTTTTTTTCTTAACTCTATTCATTGGTATAATACAGTGATGGCTATGTTACTGTTGTTTGCCATGACTTCTCTGTTTTTGTATGGAGTCCAGTTTACCCTTTCTTCATTTAACTATACCTGGGCGGGTGTCCTATTTGCTCTCTTTTTCTTTTACAACATAGCCATATTTGCTCTAAGGTTGTTGGTTGCATGGTCATGCCCTGGAATATAAAAGGATGGTCATGGACTAACGCTTAAGTCTAGACATCTACATGTACCGTAGGATGGTTAATATTTCCTCTTATTACTAGTTAGTGTTCCAGTATTGTCATTCTGGCATTGTTATTTCTTTGTCTATGGTACTGGGTGGGCGAGAGAGGCAGAGGGTCTTTGTAGATAGTGCTGATCCCTTCGGGCCTCATGAGCTGAATTTTTGGGAGGGGGGTCTCACTTGTAAGGGTAGTTGGGTTCTATCTGGGTGTTCAGGGTATCTTGGGTGGAATTTTGGTTGGTATTTGGGTGAGGAAGGGGAGGTTCTAGTTCTGGGTTTGTTCAGATTATTGTTACTGTTCAATGTGTTTCTTCTATTTGGAAGGTGGGTTGGGTGGGGGTGCCAGCGGAGGAAGGGTTCTTCTAATGAGTGGTATCCTTTTCTTTATGCTCATACATTCGCCAGTCCAGCTATTGGACCCTATTGGTTACAGTATTATGGTGGCTTAGAATTTTTGTTCTTGGAATGTTAAAGGCACCCAATCTACTACCAAATGGGCTAAAATCTTACTTCATCTGTGCAAATTTCAGACGAATGAGGCCTTTTTGCAGGAGACTCATTTACCGCCTTCCCAGATTCTCCTCTTTAGGCGATCCTGGGTGGAGCAGGCCTTTGGTGCGAGTTCTGATTCCATCAAGAAGTGGGTTGCCATTCTCATAGCCCAGAAGGTTCCCTTCCACCTCCTTCAGCAGGTGGTAGATCCCCATAATTGTTGTATTTTCCTTTGAGCATTGCTTGGCCATTTGGAAATGATACTGGATGCCATATATAGTCCCACTACTGATGATCCTCAATTTTTTATTCTCTGATGTACCTTCTAGCCTCTTGGGGCTCCCTTCCAAATCTCCTTAGGGAGACTGGAATACAATTTTACATAATGTCCTGGATAGGTCTGGTAGGGCCCGGCAGGTTTTTCGCCTGGGTAGTTGGCGCTCCATGATTTGATGGACTCCTTGGGCCTGGTAGGCCCGTGGAGAGCATTAAATCTGGACCACCGGCAGTATTCATTTCATTCTCTTCCACACAATTCCTTCTCCAGGCTGGACTATTTCCTGCTTGGAGTGGAATATCTCCCAGGAGTCCTTTCTTGTTATTATTCACCTAAAGTTATTTCGGATCACCTTCCTGCCTATATCCAAATTACCTTCCTTCTCACATTAAATAGAGATAAAATGTGAAGACTTAATAACCAGTTGCTTAAACAGGGAGACCTCATAGAACTCCTTCAGTCCTTTATTATCGTCCTTATGGAGCTTAACACACCACTCATGGCCACGCTTGATCTCTTATGGGGAGCTTTGAAGTGTGCCTTACGAGGATAATTCATTTGTTTAGCTACTAAGCGGAAGAAGCAGACCTTAGCTGCTCTCTCCTCTTTATTAGATCATATACAATCCCTGGAGGGGCACATCTCTCAAGCTTCTGCTCTGTCAGAGTGGGAGCAACTAGAAAACCTTAGATTCCAATATAATTTCTTATTGGGAGAGAAGGCGGAGCATTTATTACTGCGCTCCAAAGTGAAATATTTCGACCAGGGGGAGAAGGATGGGAAATTGCTGGCTCTCCGCTTGCCCTCCCAAGCCATGGACAGGATAGCATCTTGTATTCGTACTCATTCAGGCCACCTTCTCACTTCACCATGGGATATTGTTGATGCCTTTAAAGATTTTTATCAACAGTTGTATGCTTCGCCTTCCTTCCCCTTTAGCCCAGACCTTTTCAAAAATTCCCTTCAGGATATAATTCTTCCCCAGTTGGCTGACTCACATGTTGCCATGTTACAAGCTCCTTTGATGCTGGAGGAGATCTCTCATGCAATTGACTCCTTAGCTTCCGATAAATTCCCTGACCTGGATGGGTACCCTACTAATTTTATAAAACTTTCAAAGCTTAATTGGCTCCCATTCTTCTGGATACCTTCAATTATATTTTTAGAGAAGGTCTCTCCAATATCTCTCTCTCTCTCTCTCTCTCTCTCTCTCTCACTGTGGCTACTATTGTGGTTCTCCCCAAACCCCACCGGGATCCCTTGTTTTTCTCCAGCTATAGGCCTATATCACTTATCAATGTATATCTAAAAAATCCTTGCTAAAGTATTGGCCTGTAGATTGGGTTAAGTCTGGGACTCGTTTTTAGCAGGGAGCAAGTTGGCTTCGTGAGACGTAGAGTTTCAGCTGACCACTTTAGGAAGCTCTCCTATCTTATTTCCTGCATTGAGGGACTCCTATATACCTGCAGTTTTGGTGTCCCTGTATGCAGAAAAAGCTTTGGGATTACTTGTTTGCCTTTCTAACTTTGTACCGTATCCCCCAGGAGTTCATAAGATGGATCAAGGTGCTCTACCTCTCCTCGACAGCTCAGATACTTTGTAATGGTGTTTTATCTTCTCCATTCTTTCTCCATCAGGGTACGAGAAAGGGTTGTCCCTTATCTCCCTATTTATTTAACCTGTTCCTGGAACCCCTGATCCATAAATTAATTTCCTCCCCACAAGTTCAGGGTAGTTCACTTGGTCCTGCTGATTACAAGTTATCTGTATATGCAGATGATATTCTGTTACACATCTTTTTCCCTGCTATATCTCTGCCTGCTGCCCTGCAATTTATTTCTCAATTTGGTGACATTTCCAACTATAAATTGAACCTTGCAAACACTGAGGTTATGCCACTTAATGGCAATACCCTTCAAACAGAGGCTGAGCACCTTGGTCTTGTACGGAAACAAGAAAAACTAAAATATCTGGGGATTCTCCTTAGTACTTCACCCCACCAGATGAAAAAACTTAATCTGGATTTGGCATTGACTCGCATTAAAGCAGTCTTAGATAGCTGGTCTCTGTTACCCTATCCCTGTGGGGCCACTTGAAGATTATAAAAATGAATGTTTTGCCCTGCTTATTCTATCCCCTGCAGATGTATAATTTCACTTTACCTAAGTTGTGGTTTAATCAGATGCATAGAATCCTTACCTCCTTCCTATGGCAAGGTAAGGCAGCCCACTGGGCTTTAACCAAACTAATGTGCACTAAACGGGATGGAGGCCTATAGGTCCCTAACCTCTTTTTGTATTTTTTGGCTGTGTATTTTACCAGATTTTCTTGCTGGGTTGGTTCATTGGCAGGGACCCCCTTGGAGCCCTATATTCCACATTGGTTGGATACAGAGTGTTCCTTGCACTCCACTCAAGGATTGGATATCCGATCACTTCTCTACCTCTCCAAGAAAAATATCCCTCGCCCATTAAAAGGTACCCCCTTGGAGGCATCCATCATTGTATATCTACAATTCTGCTCCTTAATCAAAGTTTGCTGCTATAAGGATATATCTTAACCCCTATTTGGGAATGCTAATTTTCAAATTGCTGGGCAGATCCTCTCTAAAGTATTTTGGTCAAATATGGAAGTGGACACAGTGGATGACCTTACTCACAGCCAGAAACTTTTATCTTTCCAGGAAGCCCACTCCCTATATCATTGGCCCACCTCTTTTGGTTTTTGATATTTTCAGCTGCACCACATGCTTTTAAAATTTTTTGGCAATTGACCATGGTCTAGCCCCATAAACACTTTTGTTCTTCCTACTCTTTGCAATGCTCCTATCTCCCATCATATCTCATATTATTACTGAGCCCTACGGGAGCATCTACAGTAGTTGCCAATGAGGGTCCCAGATTCTATTACTGGAACCAAGCTCTTACAGTCCACACCTCCGCAAGAACCTGGACCACCATCTGGATGCACTTATATAAATATATCAAGTGGGACAGATACAGTTTTATGTATTTTCAGGTCATCCACAACCTTTATTACACTCCAGTTAAATTGAATAAGATGGTAGACTGCCCACAGACTCCTGATCCAGATGTGATAAAGAACCTTGTACTTTGCTCCACATCTTGTGGTCTTGTGAGACTGTTGTCCCCCTTTGGAACTCAAATCAAACCAGCATGGATCCCCTTTTGGAGTTGTCTGATGCCTTTTCTCCTGAAATATGCATCCTTGGTGAATATAATGATACCCTCATTGGTAGTCAGAGGCATTATATGGCTTTAATCTCAGCCTGTGCAAAGAAGGTCATTCTTTGTTATTGGCTGGACCAGTACTCACCCCAGTTCCTTAAGTGGTACAGGGAGATTCTGTTTGCATTGCAGGCTGAATGCCTTATAACTAGTATGACGGGTAAGACCTATAAATATAAGAACATCTGGGAACCACTTTATGTTTTGTTAATGGTATAAAGGATGCTTCATATTGCTTATTAGTATTTCCCTGTGGACTGGCTTATATAGGGTTGGATGATTCTGATCAGTGTTCCCCTTGATAAACTGACCTTGCACCTCTGGTGGTGGGATGGGTGGGTTTTGTGGGTGGGGGTGGGGCAGGGGGGGTGTTGGGGCATGTGGGGTATTCATCCTATTATTGATATGTTCCTGGACTTGACTATGGCTTTTTTTTTCTTTATATGTATCTCCAGAATTTGATGATTGCTGTATGTATTGTTATGTTTTGTCTTAATAAAGCTTATTTAATTTGAAAAAAAAAAGTCAGGGGAGAAGTTGAACATAGGGCACGAAGCAGGGCTCATGAATATTAAAGAGCCCCACATCAATATTAATGAGCTTCATATGCTGCTCCTGGGGGTTGAAAGAAACGGAGCTAGCGATTGGATGCTGAGGGCTGCCAAGGACAGGGCGTGCAGTTGCTTAGCCAGGGACAGGTGTCTCTATAGTATACTGGGGCTATGTTGTTTATAAGGATATTACTGAGGCTAACATATACTATCAAAGCGGGGATTGCCCTGAGACTGCAAAGGACTGAATGGGGCCTGGCATTTTGTTAATCCTTTAACCCCTACAGCAGCCAGTCCCCTTTCTAGGTGCGAAAACCTGAGCCAAAGGACTTCTGGGAAGGAGAGTTTCACTAATTCAAGTACTTAGACCATGGTCCAAGGAACAATGAGGACATACTGATCACTATAGTTATTGATTGATTGGCTTGAACAATCAGGAGGCTGAATTCTGGAGAGAAACCCCAAGGACTTTCTGGGAGTTGGTCAGCCTGTTCCCGGGCTCTTCTTGTACTAGGAGGATTAGGTGTGAGAGGACTTGAACTGTCAGAGGCCTTGTTCAGGTCTCAGCTGTGAATTGTGCTGCAGAAAGTGGATTAAAGAAGATGACAATGAGTGAGAAACTGGACTGAATGCTGAAACTCTCCAAGTACTGTGAAAAGTGTTGCTTTAATTGGAGAAAATATTTGCTGCAGAGACCCTGCACTGGTAAACAATAAATAATAGCACTCCAGGCTAGGGTTACCACCTGTCCTGATTTTCACAGGACAGTCCTGATTTGGGAAGCTGTGTCCTGCAAAAAACATGAAAAATATTACATGTCCTGATCTTTTAGTAGAAAAAATATTTTCTAACTTTCCTCAAAATGTTGCAGAAACCTATAATACATTAACTGAAATATCTTAAAAGGATAATAAACAATAGAAACAACTAAAAAATTAAAACACTCACGCCCAGATATTCAAAAGGGTTGCGCATGGCGCAACAGTGTTGCACCATGCACAACCCACTGATGCGCCCTGGTGCGATATTCAAAAGAGAAAAGTGCGCCACACAAATCCCGATGTGCCGGAGTGCATCAGTAATGTATGCAGGCACAGGAAGGGGGGGCATGCCCATGCATAACCTGCACAGCCTGATATTCAGCCGGGATGTGCAGAGTCATCATCGCCAACTAACTGCGCTGCACACAGTTAAGCCAAAATAAAAGACAAATGATGGCCACCCACGGGTGAGCTGCCCGCGTGCAGGGTGCAACAAGGCAGCTGCCACCTTGTCGTTAGCCTGGTCCTGCCACACCTGGCGGTGCCCCTCATGCCCATCACGAGCATCCGTGTAACTAAACCCCGCTCCAATATCCCTGGTGGTCCAGTGGACTGCTATGTGCCCGATCATGGGCATCTGTTTAAATCACACTGGTCCCCTGCAGCTGTCGCGGCATTTGTCTAAATGAAAACCCCCTCTAATATCCCTGGTGGTCCGGTGGACCACTATGTGCCAATCGCGGGCATCAGTAAAAAACCCCATCCAATATCCCTGGTGGTCCAGTGGACCGCACTCTGCCCGATCGGGCATCTGTAAATCATAAAATAGTCCTATTAACCTGGTGGTCTAGCATACCCCCACCCACCCACTAAGCCCCACCGTCCGCTCCCACCCATTCACATATCTGGAATGTGATGCAGTATGGGCTGCATGCCCATTAGCTCACGCTGTAGACAATGGGCATGCCTTCTGACATCAGTGGCGGGTGGCAGGGGCTGACGAGTGGGTGGGATGCTATCGCCCGGCTGATCGAGTGGTGGGGATCAGTGGGCGGGTGGGGGTACACTGGAACCACGAGGTAATAGGACTATTTCCAGATTTACAGATGCCTGCGATCGGGCAGCGTGCGGTCCACTGGACCACCAGGGATACTGGACGGGGGAGTTATTTTACCTATGCCTGCAATCGGGCATATAGCAGTCCACTGGACCACCAGGGATATTAGAGGGGGGTTTTCATTTAGACAAATGCCCATGATCGGGCTGCAGGGGACCAGTGTGATTTAAACAGATGCCTGCGATCGGGCACATAGCAGTCCACCGGACCACCAGGGATATTAGAGGGGGGTTTTCATTTAGACAAATGCCCCCGATCAGGCTGCAGGGGACCAGTGTGATTTAAACAGATGCCCGCGATCGGGCACATAGCGGACCACTGGACCACCAGGGATATTAGAGGGGGGTTTTCATTTAGACAAATGCCCATGATCGCGCTGCAGGGGGCATCAGTCCCTGACAGTTGCTGCCTGGCAAGGCGCCAGGTGCAAGTCGTCGGGGATCAGCGCCCTTGCATGCTAATGGAATGCAAATGGGGCCATAATGACATGCAAATGGCCCCATGTGTGCCTTGCATAAATTATGGCCCAATTTGCATGTCCGCTGTTGAATATCACAGGTGCTGTGCATGGCACAATGGCACTTGCACCAGCGCATCTCCATGGTCCACTCTGGCAACTTGCGCTGGCACAGTGCCACTGCACCATGCACAGTGGGGGTGGCCAGGGTGCGATATTCAAAGCTGCTGCACCATAAGCGCAGCTCCGTTGAATATCGCCCAGGCCACAGCCCTGCACAACAAAGTTGAGCTGCGCCCAGACTTGCACCACAGCCTGGCACAGTTTGAATATCCAGGCCTCAGTCTTAATTCTGATTATCTGAAGAAAACAAGTCTGTTTCACAGGTCGAGGTTACAGATTGTCCTGTGAAAATTCACATTTAAGTAACAAATGTCCCACTTTGGGCTTCTTAAAAGGTGGTAACCCTACTCCAGGCTTAGCATTTGAAATTGAAATTCTTTTATGTAGATTTTACTTCATAACAAAAAAAGCAATGTTCAGTAACACATTAATTATATAACAAAATGTGGGTTCACATATCATGAAAAGTGCAGCCTAGCACTTCGAGGTCCCAAAAAACTTTCTGTCAAGGGTGTGGCTAACCTCTAGACCCCTTGTTTTTATAATCCATTCCAACCATGTGATATACATTAATTATATGAGTCACATTACTCCAGCACTAATTTACTTTCCACACACACAATCCTTCATTTTATATACTATTTTCTAAAGTGGTTAACAAATCACTGATACCAAAAACTAGGGAAGCTACCGCAGCCATGTCAGCTCAAATACACCCCAGTATGTGCATTTAAATTAATTTAAAGGAAATTACCTAATAAATCAGGGGACAATGCACTTTGTTCTGACTGCAATATACAACCCCCTTCTACTGAAAGTTGTAAAAAAAGAGTCTAATTCAGTTTAAAAAAAAAGATTTCCCAGTAACTATTGATACGTTTCTTCATCCATCAGTTGTCTAATTGCCTCAGAACAATATTTTTCTTTGTCCATGACAACTACATTCCCTCCTTTGCCAGAGGATTTTATTTCTATTTCAGACATATTTTGTAGTTCATCAAGGTCTACATGTTCTGAAGCAGTTAGATTATCCCACTGTCTGCACTGTTTAGACTCTGATATTGCTTGTTCAGCATCTCATAAAACTACATCTTGGAAAATTCTAATACTCTCACTACATGGTTGGAAAGGGGAGGTGATAAAGGAGCAACGTTAGATCAAAAGGAGTCATGTCGGATTTTTTTTTTTAAACATTAGGGAGGATGTTAAAATAAAAAATAATGAAAAATAAATATGAAGATACACTAGAATTACTTGTTTTGCTATTTTAAGTTAAAATAAAAAAATAAACACAGGTGAAAATAAATGATTGCACTGCACATTGATAGCCAAATGGTAACATGCTGCATCCCTGCCAGCAACTGCTGAACACGTGCATTATTAGGTAATTTCCTTTAGATAAATTAAAATGCACATACAGGGATGTATTTCAGCTAACATGACTGCAGTAGTTTCTCTAGTTTTTGGTATCAATTATTTGTTGTTAATCACTTTAGAAAACAGTATATAAAATGAAGGATTGTGTGTGTAATGTAAATTAGTGCTGGAATAATGTGATTCATATAAATAATGTATATCACCTGGTTGGAATGGATTATAAAAACAAGGGGTCTAGAGGTTAGCCACACCCTTGACGAAGAGGTTTTTGGGAACTCAAAGCGCAAGGCTGCACTTTTAGTAGTATGTGAACCCACATTTTGTTATATAACTAATGTGTGACTGAACATTGTTTTTTTGTTATAAAGTAAAATCCACATGAAAAGGTTTTTTGATTCAAATGCTAAGCCTGGAGTGCTGTTATTTATTTTTTCCTTGGTATGCTCATTTTTCAGCACTGAACCTTTACTGAGTGCACCAGCCTGATTTTTGCCTTGATTGCAAACCCTGCACTGGTAAACTGACTGTGCTGCTGGATCTGTGTTGTCTCATTTGGAGGTTAATCAAGTACTGCAAAGGACTTGAATTGCAGATTGGGGCTCTGAAAGTATTTCTGAAGAGGCAAATCATCTCCGGTCAGGGTGCTAGCCAGATTCTTTAACTTTCAGTGGGAACTGTACTGAGTGACTGAGAGCTGTGTCCCAGCTGAAGCTGAAAGGAATCTCTTGTGAACAATTAAAGCTGACCACATTGAAGTGAGCAAGGGTCTGTATAGCTGTGAACTACAAATCCCAAAGCAAACGACCACTCTAGCAGTTAAGCCACACACACCAATTTCTTTAAAAAGTTCAAAATTTATTTAAATTCTTTTTCAAGTGTCCCAACATTTCACCATCACATGGCTTCTTCTGGGGAACTGTTGACAGATGTAAATAATACTTTTTTAATTTTTAGAAGTACAGTAAATTTTTCTTTGTAAACAACTCAAAAATTGTATACTATTTGTTCACCAGGACAACATAACCTTTCAATCTATAATTTCAATATAAAATCATAGTCCAATCCAAAATTTATAATACAGGTGTATACAATCATTAAGAAGACAAAGAACCTCTGTGCGTAAACACTGAGGCAAGGGTTACCCCAAAGGGCATTTGGCTGGGAAGCCAAGTTTCAAGAAAATACAAAATCACACATGCCCCCACAATGCAAAGCATCATGGACTGCATATGCAGATCACCACAGAATGTTATGCAGGTCCAACTTTAAGCAGAATTGCATGGTGCCGAAAGGCCTCTCACACAGTTTGCAAAGGATGCTAACAGAAGACATAGACACGTGTTTCATCCTACCAGGACTCATCAGTATGCCTCGTCTGTTTGACACCCCAGTGGAATGGACCAGCTACCCCTAAGGCAGTGTGCCTGGGATATATTGTGGTGAACCCATTAAAATAAAAAACTATTTAAAAGACAAAGAACCTCTGTGCGTAAACACTGAGGCAAGGGTTACCCCAAAGGGCATTTGGCTGGGAAGCCAAGTTTCAAGAAAATACAAAATCACACATGCCCCCACAATGCAAAGCATCATGGACTGCATACCACATTCTGTGGTGATTTGCATATGCAGTCCATGATGCTTTGCATTGTGGGGGCATGTGTGATTTTGTATTTTCTACAATCATTAAGTTCATGTCCTACAAATCTCAATAGTGCATATGCCTCCACACCACTGACTGACCCACTGATGCCCACCTTGCCAGTAACTACAATCACAGGTTAATAATGTTATTTACTAAGCCCATGGACAATATTGAAAATTAGTAACACTTACTTACTAGAATTTTGGATGTTTACAGAAGAGATTTCCCTTGGACTTTAAAACAATTCTAGCTCTGAACTACCCCTGGTGGATTGCTTTAATCTGATGGCAAGTCGGAGGGATAGCACCCCTTGGTACTCCATCACTGCTGTTATTCCAGTACAGCTATTATTGGAAGCACTTCTCAGTTACAAGTGACTTGTGGATTCATTGCCCTCAGAGCCAGGAAAGGAACTTGCTAACCCCTTCTAAGTGGGACCCACTGTCTCAGGAGGTCATTGGTGCTTGCTGGGGTGCATGGGTGTAGCCAGGCATACTCCAAGTACTCCATGGTGTGCAATTTTATTTAAGAGGGTAGCAAATAGGCTGTGAACTGCTTCCTTTTCCCATAAAACTAAAGAAAATGCTGAACATTTCTGTAATTTTATTCATAGGAGTCAAAACTAGAAGGACTGGTCACTAATACTGTCTTTGCATCCCAAGGACAATACAGTTTTATAGGCTCTGGGCTGGTACGTGAGTGTCTTAGGGAGTAATGCAAGGCATTTGTTTTAACCCATGCATGGCAACAACCATTGTCATGAGACACAAAAGTTGTGTTTATTGTATTTATTGTGCCAAAGGAGGCAACAAACATGGTTTTGATGTACATTTGTATATTGTCTGGCTACACCCCGGGGGAAGCACGTCCTAACAAGGGGAGAGAGGTAGCAGTGAGTCCACTTGGTGTGCAGATCTGAAATCCCTGGCTACACCCCTGCTGGGGTGCTAGGGCATCCATGATCCCGGGAGGGAGCCGGGCTGTGGAGCCACTCCTGGGTCTGGGCCTTCTGAGGCTGGTGTGGACCTGCCATCAAGGTCTGCAACAGACCAGAAGTCACTGAAGGTGACAAGCAGCTAGACCTTCAATCAAAGGGACAAGCTGCAAGATCCTTGAGCAAGAACCAACCTGCCAAAGGGACTGAGGCCATCCTGTCTTCTGCTTACTGCTGCCCTTACTGATCAGAGCTCCACTCTTCAGAACACCGGGTGATTCCAGTTTGGCTACTGATAAGTTCTGTAAACCATGAGAACCCAGGACCTGGTTCCTGGAAATGTAACCAGGTACTATAACTTTAACCCACATATTTTTCAAGCTTTCAGGGCCCCAACAGCCAGCCAACCCATGACAATGTCCAGGCCTGCAACTAGTGGGTACCCCAGGGACTCCTCAGGGTGTAAACACTGGTACCAGTGGGGGTAGGCAGCCGGGTGTGGAATGGCCTGTGGGGCTCCATGATTAATGTTTTGCTATTTGCCACTAACTCTTCTTTTACTTCAACAGCTACTCCTCATCCAGGTACCCCTTTCCTAGCCCTACCCCCAATAAAGCTGTGAGTTTGATTGTTGAAGCTGCTGTGTCAAGAGAGGTTCTTCTGCATTTTACTTTCTAACTGATTTATGGTATTTGGTGGGAGAGAGTTATTTGGGATATTGTGTGCAGGATGGCTGGTAGGGGAGTTGGGTAGGTGCAGTATCCCAGGGGGCTGTACCATTCAGTCACTTGACCCACTTACAACTTTACTGTGGATGGAGACACCATGCAATAATTCATAACTTTAGGAAAGAACCCCCAACCGTCACTGTAGCATGACCCAAGCCCCTTAACCTGTACCAGGGTCAACAGGCAGCGGTAGTAGCCCAGTAGCACAGGGAGTCTGGGCTACATAATTATCTTGTCCATCCCCCATTGATCCAGTGGTTACCTTTTCCACTTGAAGTTTAGTGGTAAAGAAAGGTATCATGGGAGGTGGGTAGAGGCAGAGCCAATAGCTGAACTGAACAGACACTTTCCAGCTAGCTCTCTCTCTCTCCAGGACTTTGCAAATGACAAAAAGATAAAGGAACCCAAGCAGCAATTAAAAGTGGATTTTGCAGACACATTGAGATTCCAGAGTTCAAAAGCTGCAGTTTGATACTAAATTTAAATGTATTGCAGTATGGGATCCTTATAAAACAAGCTCCTTCTGACACTGGCAGAATGAGGTCAGGCAAGTCGATGGAGCAGACAGGAGTGGCCACCCCCAGCCATGTGGTGACTAGTAGAAAGGAAATTTCTAATGGAGTTTTACTGCTGGTTATTTGAGATTTAGATTAAATAAAGTTGATTCCCTTACTGCACATTTAGCAGGAACGGACACCAAGACTGGAACGGCAAACACCACAGCAAATAAGGCAGCTGAGACATCTACAAAAATGGCAACTGTGGTAGGTAACAGATGTAATGGCTAAGAATATTTACTCCATCTCTGGAAGGAACACATGGAAAACAGCATTAGGGTGGCCAATCTCCACTTTTTAGAAGTCCAGGAGGAACGTCGGCGATACTGACTGATTACGGCCAGATTGCTTTGCTGCACTGCTTTTAGAGACTGCTCAGTGCTGTGTCTCGGAGCGCTGTGCTAGTGACAAACAGCTGAGATGCTATACACATATACACTGCTACCTACCAAAAAGGCAAACCAAGAGACATAAATAAATGAAGCAGAGACCATACTTATTGAAGTTACATTATCTAATTTAAAAAAATGCCTTACATTTATCTAATTTAAAAAAAAAACGCCTTACAACGTGCACATTACATTACGAGAGTGCACAGTACAACAAAAGTGAATGACAGTCTAAATCAGACATCAGCTCATTTGGGTAACCTGACAGTATCACCGAGCGCTCCCAGGGGTCACTTCACAATGGATGCGGCACATTCTCTGCACTGTCCCCCACACATTTTGACGCCTGATACTGCACAATGTGCTCAAAAACGTCTGCTCAGACTACTTGAGACAGCAAAAGCAGTTTATTTCAAGTATTTGTCTCCTTTCAGCATTTTATTTGCCCTACTTGTGTATGTTTCTTCTGTGGGGGCACTCTGCCCCCTCACACACCCCGGGTTATATGTACTTTGTGTCTATGTACATTCCCTCATTATTATTATTATTATTATTATTATTGTTTCTTGCTTTCTCCTGTGGGGGGCTCCACCCCCCACTCATCCAGGTTATATCAGGGGTCAACCTTAACTTTTTTTGCACTAGCCAATTGGGCTAGTGAACCAGAGATTGCACTAGCCCACAGAAGTTTGCATTAGCCCACAGTCAGTATGGTTAACAGTGATTTGTTAAACAAAAGGTAAATATAATTGCATTTGTCCTGCCAACAGTCTGGATACCTATCGATTTTGCACTGTGCCTTTAACTGCAAACCACACATACACTATCTCAGCTTCTGTGACTGAAGAGTCAGTGGTTCTGTCACTGATGACTGAAATTAACTTTGCTCCCATCATTTTTTCTCATAGCGCCATGTGTTCAACCTCGGTTACATAGTGTATAAAGTTGCAGGCATATTTGTCATTCTGATATGCTGAACTGATATCTAGCCTTTTCATATAATCAAAGCTGCACATCCACACAAAGCTTGTGAAATGACGTCTTTTCTTAGCAATTGCGTGGTATGTGCGAAGCAGTTTATCCAGATGGTTAAGTGTTGTTTCATTCATGTTCTTCAGCATTCCCTCTGCATTACTTGTCCCTGGAGTAGCAGTGCTGACATACTTCTTTCCCTTTGCCCTAGCATGAGCTTCTCTGATATTATGGGACGAGACAGAGTCAAACCAGAAGTTATATGCACCGAAATGAAAATTATTGTAATTGCCCACCTTACCCAACTATATTTCATGTTTGATACACAACTGGCAGAACATCAGCTCTTTTGCACCACCATACCCCAACCAGTCATATTTTTCTAGCCAACATTGCTGGAACCGATGGCTTCGCTTTGTCTTTCTATACTCATGATTTTTAATTTGTTTGTTTCATCATCATGCTTTCAATTAATGTCACCTGGGTTACTGACTTCTTTAATATATTTCCACATTTTCAGATGTGTAGTTAATAAAGTTGTGTCATGAAAAGTGAATGTGTCTTTTTCTTCCCTTTTCCTTCCTTTTCCCACCCTGGCCACAGATCCCAGAAATGCTTGATTGTCCCAGTTCTATTAAAAAATGTTCACCAAAAAAAGTAAGGATAAATTCAACAGCATCAACCCATACTTTATTTATTTTTATTCTTTGGCAACCAGGTAACTCCCATTGGGCACAAGACCCATTTACAGGGGTGGCCCCGGAACACAGGGAGGTTAAGTGACTTGCTCAGGGTCACACAGTATGCAAGTGGAGGCTGTGGGAATTTAAACCCAGATCTTGCTGAATGTACAAAGCCCATTCACAGCCTGTTGCTCTCTCTGTTAAACACTTTTCAGTTTTCTTTTCCATGACAGCCATATATTCTGATATGCTTTGACAACCTTTTTGATAATTGAACTACCAGTACTTGTGGTATCCTCAGTACTACATTGTGTTCCCTTTACCTCATCAGCTACTGCTGTTTCTTTTCAAATGTCTAAGACATCACATTCCACAATTTCAAACACACCAGTCCATGCTATTTATTCCAGTAGCCTGTAAAGGTGTAGCTAATATCATGGAATGTTCAGGTTGGTAGTATAAAAAAATGAGAGCAGCAGCTGCTGAGGACTTAGGAGAGAAATAATCAACACAGTGACAAAGGCAATATAAACATGAAAACATTTGAAAAAGTGGGTCTAAAACATATGAGAATATAGGAAAAACAAAAAGGAACCCATTACAGCATATAAAGGTGTAAAAACTGTTTCTTTTCATGGCAGAAATTACCATACTTAAAATTCAGAGTTGAAAAGATTAGGTTGCTTTACTGCTAATGGTCTCAATGGCCATACTTTACACCTCCTAGACAAACTGGTTTTACAAACAAAAACCTGTGACTAGTGATATCAGAACTTTTTTTGTAACCTGGACATGCATGCATGCAACAGTGAATGATTTGATACAATCAGTTTTAATACTGTCTGAGCACTCAAAATGGCCAAAAAAACTGGACTAGTTTAATCAAAACTTGATGACCAGATAATGACCCTGAAAACCGGATTATCCAGTCTACAACTGGACAGGTGGCAACCCTAAGTCTGTGCTGCTCCTGGACACAGTCACAAATCTGCCTGTCACGAGTACTGAGTTAAACAAGGAAAGGGAAAGGAGACTGGATCTTTACCAGCAAAAATAAAAGCAGTAGTTAGTATAAAATGAAAACAGTTTGCAAATGTACTGCACACAGACATCTATTTTTTTTTTATTTCGCTAATGCTAAGACAGCACATACTGAAACCTCCATGAAAAGGACCTGTTCTTAAATTAAATAAGTTATATTTATGTATTTGTTTGTTTATTTAATACCTGAGCTAAGAATGGAACAGTAGCTTTCCACAGGAGGAACTGCACTAGCCCAGCCGGGCAAGTAACAGATATTCTGCACTAGCCCACGGCAATCTGCACTTGTACCGGGCCAGTAAATGAATGTTAAGGTTGACCCCAGGGCTATATGTACTATGGCCTGGATATTCAAACTGTGCCAGGCTGTGGTGCAAGCCTGAGCGCAGCTCAACTTTGTTGCGCAGGGGTGTGGCCTGGGCAATATTCAACGGAGCTGCGCTATGGCACAGCAGCTTTGAATATTGCACCCTGCCACCACTATGCATGGCGCAAGGCACTGCACCAGCCAAGTGGCCACAGAGGGAGCATGGAGATGCGCTGAAGTGCCATTGCACCATGCACAGCACCTGCGATATTCAAAGGGACATGCAAATCAGGCCATAATTTATGCAAGGCACACATGGGGCTATTTGCATCTCATTATGGCCCCATTTGCATGCCATTAGCATGCAGAATGCGCGATCAGCGAGTTGTGCCTGGCGCCCTGCCAGGCAGCAGCCGTCGGGGACCATACCCTGCAGCCCGATCGCGAGCATTCATGTAAAAGAAAAAAAAAACCCTCCTATATCCCTGGTGGTCCAGTGGACCGAAATGTGCCTGATCGCAGGCATCGGTATAGTCCTCCCGTCAATATCCCTGGTGGTCCAGTGGACCGATATAGTGCCTGATCGCGGGCATCGGTATATAGATCCCCCACGTCAAATATCCCTGGTGGTCCAGTGAACCGTCGCCGCCCAATCGTGGGCATCTGTAACATAAATTCCCTACTACTCTGGTGGACTAATGTACCCCCTCCCCACCCGCCCACCTGGGCCCCACCGTCCCGCTCCCCATCAGTCAGCGGGCGGCAGCACCCACCCACCTGCCACCCGACCCGCCGACTGACAGCTCGGTGGGGCTGCGCGCCCATTGGTTCTGGCGTGAGCCAATGGCGTGCAACTCTACTCACTCAGTCAGATGACATGAATGATTCATTCACATATCTGAACTCAATCAAACGGAAACTGCACATCCATTGGCTCACGCTGCCAGACCAATGAGTGCAGCCACGAGCTAATCGATGGGTGGGCGGCAGTGGCAGGTATGAAGATGCTGCCGCCCGCCGACTGAGGCGGTGGTGAGCTCGGCTCGAGCAGGTGAGGAGAGCCTGGGCTCACCAGGGGTAGTAAAGTATTATGTGTTACAGGCTGCCCGTGATCGGCGGCGATCGGTCACTGGGCCACCGAGACTGACCAGATGTGAGGGTTCTCGTGCTGCGATCAACACCTCGTCACTGGACCACCAAAGAAACATTGGATGAGAGACTTTACCAGGGATGCCTTGTGATGGGGCATGGGGGTGCCACCAGGTGCGGCAGGAACTCGGTGGCCACCCACAGGTGGCAGCTGCCGTGTTGCACCCTGCAATGTGGCAGCTCACCTGTGGGTGTCCATCACTGTTCCTTTTTTTAACTTAACTTTGTGCAGGCGCGGGTAGGGGTTGCACATGCATGACTCTGCACATCCCGGGCTGAATATCGGGCTGTACGGGTTATGCATGGCACGCCCCCCCCCCACCTGTGCCTGCATACATTACTGATGCGCTCCAGCGCATCAGGATTTGTGTGGCGCACCTTTCACTTTTGAATATTGCGCTGGGGCGCATCCCTTTTGAATATCTGGGCCTATGTGTCTATGTACCTTCCCTCATTATTGATTGCTATATATCCCTGTAGACTGTTGCATGCCATATTATCTGTATCTGTATGACTGTTTACCATGCATTGCCTGTAACTCCCGGGTCGCCCCTGAAAAAGGGACCTCCGGGGCTCAGTGGGCCTACCCAGTCATCAAAATTCAATAAATAAATAAATTATTATCCGTGACCGGAAGAGGCGTGACTGAAAGCACGACTTGCGTCTGAGCAAGGTACCATATAACTTTTAGGCTTTCATGTGCAACTGGCCGTAATCGATCAGTATCACCGGAACGACAACAAGGGCTGGATTGGATTTAATCACCTTTGTTGTCGCTCGGATAAACATTGTGCTAGATATGGATGTTTAGGGGCAGGTGTTGTTCCGATCATACTGGGCTACCCCACACAGACACTCATCGTTGACGGACCAACCTCGAACTTAACTGGTGGTCACTAGCGGCCTCCACATCAGAGATTTGGCGAGTGTAGCTGCTAAGGTAAAGAATAGAATCAATCGATGTGGTGCACCGAGCCGTGAGTAGGGTTGCCACCTTTGGATGAGGCAAAAACCGGATCCTAAGTCCCGCCCCTAGCCCCACCCCTTTTCATGACTCATCATGCATTGTTCCTCCTAGAAAGCCATTTGTTATATCAATAAAATACATTTAAAGTAGCAGTTCAACAAAATGTTGATACTGTACCTGTTAAAGTTACTTTCCTAGATTCTTCCTAGTTATGTATTTATTTATTTATTGACATTGGTTTACCAGTTAAACATAGATAGATAAAATAAATCTCATTTACAGATATGATCTGGTGGGAGACAAGGAAACACTGTAAATAGCATACAACAGTATACATGGTATATAATAAAACATAATAAATTGTTTCCTGTCATGTGTACTTTATATCTTTTTCTGGCTCCATTCCATGTTCATGTCTACAGTACTATTTCAAAGCTAAAGAAGTGACCATACTTTTATTCTTGAGGAAAAAAAATGACTTAAAACATTTAAAAATGCCTGAATTCTGTTTGAGATGAAAATGTTTACCAGCAAATGAAAGTAGAAGACAACTGGTTCTGTTACTGTTACAAATGGTGGGAGGTATAAAGTATGGCCATTAGATTGAGTGCTAATAGTGTTAATCACCATACTTTACACCTCCCAGGCTGACTGCTTTCACAAACAAAGGGCTATAGTGACAACAGAACTTGCCTATAACCTGGTCATGTAGCTGAAACAAGGAATGATATGACAGCATGTTTCAAAAGTATGTGAGCTCTCAAAATGGCTCAAAAACCTGACCAGCACAGAGCAAAACCGGATTACCTGATAGGGACCCTGAAAACCTGATCACCAGGTAAAAAACCTGACAGGTGGCAACCCTAGCCGTGAGCCAGACAGCGTGAGGGTACAAGGCACAGTACATGGAGAACTGTCTGCCTTAAACTGCCCTGTTGCTCTCAGTGGCACCCCTACGGTTTGCTCGGAGCTGTAAAAATAGCTGTGCAGTACCTATGGGAGAATGTCAAACTAGCGTGCGACAGTCTGCGAGAAAGCTGGCACCAGAAAGCACTTCATACGAACAATACAGTAGTGAAGGTCGTAGCCATTGGCCACAGATCTCCGTAGCCCCGCCCCTTTCTAGTGCCGGTGCTCAGTCTCGCTATATAACCAGTTACCCTAGTTCACTATGCATTGTTTGGGTACAAAGTATCCGTGCTGTGTTTTTTACCCGAGTCCTGTCTCCTGTGGTTTGGGGCAGGTGATTTTTCTCCTTCCTGTTCCTTCATATCCTGAGGTCATGGAAGTCTTAGCGTTCGCCCCTTGCCTGTCCATATGTGTGGTCGGTGCGGTGCTTTGTGCGGTGTTCCTGAAGCTCCTCACCTGCGAAATTACCTTAACTGCGTCCCTCCCCGTTTTCTTTGCCCTGCTGGTCCTCTTGGGGAGACTTTGTCAACTCTATCTACCGCCTTTTTGTTGGGGTGGTTATTTTCTGCGGAGCCTGCTGGTTTGTAACTGGAAAGATTTCTTCAAGGAAACGGCTGCCTGTTGAAGGACGAGTAGTTTTGATCACAGGTAAAGAAGTTTGTAATACACTTGTTGAAGATACGCTTATTGGTGAGGACTCAGTGCTATATTGTATATACAGTAGTTCTAAATGAACTTAGTGTCTATTATTTTTCACAATAGAATCTGTTGTGTCACCGTATTTCGTTTTGATATACTGTACGAAGTCGGTCAGCAGTGTTAATGTTTTCTATAGGGTGTGTAGTAATGGTCTTACCTGTTGATACCACATGTAGTGATGGAATGGAAAGATGGGGATGGGGCAGGTGTAAAAGCAAAAGCCTGACTCAATTCCAGGAGTAGAGGGGAAGGACTGTTCCTAAAGTCATACAACTGACCAAATAAAAAGTACAAATGCAATATACAATGATAAATTGTTATATTTAAAATGTTATAATTGGGCAAAGTGTGTCCACAGACCTGTCAAGTATTTTTGATCCTGCATGAAAGGTGATGGGTTCCCCAAGATGTTTTGTTTCCAACACTGCCCATATAATATACTTTAATTCAGGGATCATACCTCTCAACATGACATATTAGATAATACATGTTTAATTTTTATCTCTCTGGGCTGTCCCACATTGAGATGGTGGTACACCACACTGTACACCCATATTTTTGAAATCAACAGCAATGGACCTTGTGAACATGAAGGCACAAGTTTTGAGCTTAGATGTGTCACATATTTTGGTGGAACATGTTTTACAGCTGAATCATTGATGACTGAGAAGTATGGTTAGGGTACAATGCATGTTCACTCTCCAGAGTATGATAGTGTGTTATAGTTTTAACAGTATTCCCTTGATACTAGGAACGTAAATACAAAGATGTGATATAACTCTTAAGTCTGCAGTGTATGCACTCCTGATACTACCAGATGTACATTTGCAGGTGAGCTGCAGTGGATCTTGCAGTTACTACTGTTATACTTTATAGATTATTGTGCTGTAGGAGCCCTTTATTTCTTTATTCACTTGAGCAGAATAGTCTTTATTTTTTTAGCATGTGCATATAAGTGTGGGAGAAAAATGATGTGGAACAACCTGAACAGTTGTGAGATGCCTGGCAATTAATATTCAGTGTGAAAAAAGGCAAAGCCATGCATATGGGCAAAATGAACCCACAGGTAAAATTGGGTATAGACAGAGTCACTGTGGACTCACAGAAAGAAAGCAGCTTAGGTATCATAATAAACGTAAACCCTTACAAGACTGCAGCAGTATATGTACATCCAGAATCTATATATGTTCAGCCATATTCAGTCAGTGTAGCAATGCACATTGGACAGCAAACCTGATGGAGTGTTTCAAGTGAGGATTCCCAAACTGTCATGAAAATGTTATCTTGCCACTGTACAGGTCATTGGTCAGACCACATCTGTAGCGCTGTATGCTATTTTGGCACCCTCACCTAATGACAGGTGATAAGGAAATGTCACAAACCCACTCCTGGGGGTTAGGCCCACTGAGCTCACAGTGCACACCCTTAAGTGCAGTGAATGGGGGGCAGGGATACCCTCCTCATCCTTTACAAAGCTCGCCGAGGTCATGACTGCACCTCTACCATGAGGATCCAGGGCATTCCTTTAGCTCTGTATAAGGGCACAATACCAGTCTTGAGTCTTGTTGCCAAATATGAACCCATCCTTGGCTATTCCACACAGGAGGAAGACCCAGGTATCACACTCTTTTCGAGGGTAGCAGTGTAAAAACCTGATTTGGCCTGCTCCCTACAGGACATGCAGCAGCCTGGTTCAGAATCTTTATAGATTCTGGTGTTCTCCCAATCCTTTCAGATGTCCTTTTACATACCCTTTTCTCAATTTAGTTGCTTATGGTGGCCCCTCTAAGCAATTAACAGTTGTCACTGATTATTAATAATCCTTCTACAGTCACATATACAATATAAGAACTCTCACACAGTCAGAATTTATGTAGAAAAGCAAATGTTACTAAAATAAATAAAGGCAGTTACAACTAAAAGAGAACATATACTAAATTAGGTTACAGTACAAGAAACAAAATGGAAAAGTATACAAAAAAACTCACTAAAACTTGTTAGCTAAGTCTCTACCTTGGGTATGAAGATTTCAAAGTCCAGAGAATCGTTGGTTTGCAAAATATTTGTCTTTTTGTTATCAGCCCTTGGCTCTTAGGCAGCCTCTGGACTGGCAGCTGTTGTCTTGTGGTCAGGAGAGAAAGTCCAGACAGAATGTGCAATATTGCCCTGAGTGTCCATGCTTGGGAGTTTATATAGGAGCCCCCCGCCCAGTCTGTGAATAAAGACTGGCCCTTCCAGGTCAGTGAATAGAGGCTGACATTTCTCTTTAGGCCACCTGGTGTCACTTTTGTGCTTCCCAAAAATGTTATTTTCCTGATACTTTTTGATGTGTCAGATTCTCATAGTTAACCTAGATTTTACAATCTCTCACAGGTATGCTATAAGGATGTGTTTCCTTTTCTGTTACCTCACACAGGACTGCTATAAGGATGTTTCCTGGCTAAAACATCCTGGGCTTTGAACTGGCTTCATTTAATTAGTTATAAGGAAGATCCTGTAAGTTTTATGATTATACAGGCTGATTTTATTACTTCTGTTCTCCTTGGTTAGTTCCTGTGGGAAATACCCTTTTGATCATGCATCCACTAGTTTTTTTTTTTTTTGACAAGAACTTGTCAGATTCCTGCAAGCAGCTGGCCTCTCAGGTCAGGTCAAACCCCTTTTTTAAAAAAAAAAAAAAATCCTGTCTTTTCTCTGTGTGCCTTTGCTGACACTGGCATGTACATAGAATTTCATAAAAACATATATACAGCAGAATAATATCTACAGATAAGGGCTAGCAGCCAGGTAGCTCACAACATCCCTTCCTCCTAGACTGAATTTGTGGGAATCCATCCCCAGGCATGGTATGATTTTCACAAATTCTGTTCACTGCTTTAACTGGTGAGATAGCCCTTCTGTGTTGGCACTGGCTGATCCAGCCCTGTGGGTAATGGTCATTTCGTAGCCCTGTAAGGCAGTGCTCCATCTTGAGATGATTGTTCATTTTACCCATCTAAGTCAGCCACACCAGGGGGTTATGATCAGTCTGTACCTCAAAGTGCCTCCCGCAGAGGTACAGCTCTAACTTCTTCAGGGCCCATACCAGCACAAGTCATTCCTTTTCAACTGTGGAATATGCCTGCTCCCAAGGAAGCAACTTTTTGTGACAGTAAACTATTGGGTGATTTTTCCCTTGGTTCGAGGTCTGATTGAGTACTGCTTCAATCCACACATCTAAGGCATCAGTCTGGACTACAAATGGCTTGCTGTAGTCTGGACTGGCCAACACGGGGCACTGCACAGTGCCTCCTTTAGCTGTGTGATGGCTCGTTCACAGGCTGGCTCCCATTTTACCCTTTTGGGCATTCTTTTCTTTAGCAGGCCAGAGAGGGGAGCTGCCATGGTAATTTGGTACACACTTTCAGTAGTACCCGGCAGTCCCTAGGAACTCCAAACCTGTTTCTGAGTTTCAGGCCTGGGCCATGTCTCAATTGCCTCAATCTTGGCTTGATTAGGGCAAAGCTGCCCCCGCCCCACTACATGACCTAGATATGCCACTTCTGCCATGGCCACCTGGCACTTTTCAGCCTTGACAGTGAGCCTGGCCTTCTGTATCCTGCCCCACACTTCCTCAGGTGGGACAGGTGTTCCTTCCAGCTGATACTGAAGATGGCAGTATCATCCAGATATGCTATGGTGTACGCTTCAGTACCATGTAACACTTGCTTGACTAACCTTTGGAAGGTGGCAGGGGCATTCTTCATTCCAAAAGGCATTACCCTGAACTCGAATAATCCTATTGGAGTGATGAAGGTTGACCTCTCCCTAGCTCTGGCAGTCAACTACACCTGCCAATATCCTTTTGTCAAGTCAATGGTGGTAAGGTACAGTATGTGGCCCCCTCCCAACTTGTCCAGTAGTTCATCCGTCCATGGCATTGCATAGGTGTCAGACTTTGTGACTGCGTTGAGTCCATGATAGTCCACACAAAAGCAAGTAGAGCCATCTGGCTTGGGAATGAGGACTACGGGTGAGGCTCAAGCGCTGTGGGATTTCAGAATTACCTCTAAATCCACCATTTCCTCCATCTCCCTCATAATGTCCTTTAGGGTGGCCTCAGACACCCGGAAGGCTGTCTGCCATATAGGCACTTGCCTCCCTGTGTCTACATTGTGTGTCACTAAGGGGGGGTTAGTCCCAGCATGGCCGTAAACAAAGGGGCAAAGTCCGCTAAAACCTCCCTCACTTTCTGGGTCTGTTCCAGGGTCAACTGGGGTGACAGTTTGATTGCCTCCACAGAGGACTCCCATTTGCTTTCCTCCAGCAAGTCCAGTAGGGGTTCTTCTTCATCGGTTCCCTCTGCAGGACTGCACACTGCAAGTACCATGTTTGCTCTATTTGCATATGGCTTCATCATGTTGATATGGTACATTCTATGGATCTGTCTCTTGTCAGGCAGTTCTGCAATGTAGTGCATGTCATTAGCCTGTTGGACTACCTTGTATGGTCCTACCCACTTGACCTGCAGCTTATCCTTCTAGACCGGGATTAGGATGACTTCCTGGCCTACAATGTATGAGTGAGCTCTGGCTCTGCGATTGTACCAGACCTTTTGCTTCTGCTGGGCAGTTGACAGGTTGCTCTGAGCTGCACCCATAAATTCCTTCAGTGTTTCCCTAAACTTTAGGTCATGCACGTCTATGGGAACTCCCTGGGTGGCGTGCTTGCCTTCCCAGTCTTCCCAGATCAAGTCTTGGAGTCCATGCACCCTATGTCCATATAGGAGTTCGAAGGGAGAAAATCCTGTTGACTCTTTGGGCACCTCCCTGTATGTGAACAACAGGTGTGGAAGGTATTTCTCCCAGTCCCTCTCATGCTGCTCAGCACATGCTTGGAGCATCAATTTTAGGGTACCATTAAACCTTTCCACCAGTCCATTGGCTTGTGGGTGACAAGGTGTGCATCTCTGCACCACCCCACACTTCTCCCACAAACACTTCATCAGGTCCAACATGAAGGTACCCCCTCGATCCGTGTTAACCTCCTGTGGAAACTTTACATGGGAGAAAATCCCTAGCAAGGTGTCTGCCACTTTGTCCTAAGTAAGGAAAGGGTGACTGCCTCTGGGTATTGGGTGGCATAATCTACCACTGTCAGGATAAACCTCTTCCTGGAAGAGCTTGGGGTACTCAAAGGTCCCACAGCGTCCATTCCTATCCTCTGGAATGGCTTCTCCACAATGGGCAAGGGAATTAGGGCGGCTTTGGTTTTACTACCTTCCTTCCTTCCCTATTTGTTGGTACCAGTGACAAGACCTGCAATATTCCTTCACCTGCTGGGTGAAGATGGGCCAATAAAAATTCTGGGCCAGTCGTTGCATGGTGCAGGTGATTCCCAGATGTCTGGACATGGGGATATCATGAGCAATCTTGAGCAGCAGCTCCTGGTACCCCTGGGGAATGAAAGCTGCCTACCCATCACCCCTCCCACTGTCCTTGCATCCTGTGTATACAAATGTCCATTGTCTGAATATACTCTGTCTTACGTCACCTCCATGTGTCCCATCAGATTCTGCTCAAACCTTCAGCCTCTCCAAACTAGGATCAGTCCTCTAAGCAGCTGCAAATTTTTCTCATTTTCCCAAGGCATGGGACATGTCCCCTTCAGTTCTTAAACTGGGGTCCATAGCTCTAGCGTCAGGGTATTCAGGGTCACTGCCATCCCTAACCTTCAGACCATCGGTTACCCCTCCCTCCTCAGATTAGCCTTCTGTAGCTGTTTTGTGAACTGTTATGTGAGGAAGTCCTGCCTCCCTTTCAGTACTCTCCATTTCAGGAGACAGGCTGGGGAACCTGCCTCTCATTGTTTTCCACAGGGGCATCTATGGGGTCCAGGGAACTACAATCTGCTTTTGCCGTCTGACTGTGGGTAACTGCATATACCACCCACTTCTGGAGATTGTTCTGTAGAATCACATCCAGGGGGAGGTTGTCCACCACAGTCACTTTTTGCACCCTCTCTCCTATCTCACCCCAGTCCCGGAGAACACTAGCTAGTGGCAGAGTTTTTTCCTCCCCAGTGAATACCCTTACTGTTACAAACTGATTAGCTATAAGCTGTTCAGGCTCAATCAAATCCTCTTTTACTGAGGTAAGAGACACCCTCATGCCCCTTAAGCCATGGTTGTGTGCCCCATTTACAATAACCAGGTGTATGTGCACCTTCACGTTTATAGACATGCTTTCAGGGATACACAGTGCATCCAACTCTGTTCTGTTCAAGTACCACTTTTTTCTTTCTGTGCCTTTTTAGGACACTGTCTAGCAAGATGCCCTGGCTGTTTGCAGAACCAACAATCATCTTTTCTTTTATCCGATAAATTATTTTTTTTGTAATCTGGGGCTTCCACCTTTCTGTGGTGGCAGTAAGGGTTTTTGCTGCCTTGAAGGTGCACTTTTCCCCTTCTGCCATGCCACACCTGCCCCACTCCCATTCAGAGCAGGCCTGTTCCTAGCATAGCAGTCCAAGAGCTCTGCAGCCTGCTGCACTGTTTTGGGGTCTCGGTCCTCTAACCAGGTTTTTAGCTCTGCTGAGAAAGCCCAAAAGAATTGCTCCAGAAGTACAACCTCCTCAATTTTCTCTACAGAGTTTGCTTCCACTCCCTCCCACCAATGTTTCAAAAACTCTTTGCTTTGTGGCGAGTTCCTCATAGCTCAAGTCAGAGCTTCTCCAGCACTTACGGAACTTAACCCTGTATGAGTCAGGTGTTAATTCATACTTTTTAAGCAATGCAGCTTTACGTTTCTCAAAATTACTACTGTCCTGACTGTCAGTTTGGCCTAGTGCCTCATGCCCTTTCCCAGTAAGCAGTGGGGATAGCTGGAAGCTCCAGGACTCCCTGGGTATTTTAGCCTGGATACAGAACTTTTCAAATGAATTCAAAAATGCATCCATATCCCCCCCCTTTGAATTTAGCTATTCATTTAGAATTTAACTTGTACCCCAGTCCTGGAGTTCCAGGTTCACCCCTGCCACTTACCTCTGTTAACACTGGTCATTGGAGTTTTAGCTTCTCCAGTTCAAATTCCCTCTGATGCTCTTTTTCCTCTCTCAGCCTCACTCTGATGTTGTCATTCTTGCAACTCTATCTGGAACTTCCTCTCCTCGAATTCCAGCTCCAGTTTCCTCAACTTTAGCTGCCACATGATCCCATCTGGCTCCAGCATTGTGGTGACTCTCCCCTGGTGCTGTGGCTCTGGGTTCCCTCTGGTCTCACTATCCTCGTCTCTGGGACTGGACACTGTGATGTCCCTTGGCACCCCCACACCCAAGGTTGGGTCTTTCTGAGTCACCATTAGTAACTCAAGGTCCTGGGCAGTCGTTTGTTCATCAGTTGCCACAAGAGCCTCCACGAGGTGCTTTTAGATTCGATCCTTGCACTGGACTCCTCCTTCCTGACTCAACTTCTTCAGGTAGTCTGCAGTGTATTCGTTATAGATGGAAACCATCTTCTTCCCTAACTACTGCTACAGTAACGTGCACCTGAGAAAAAAAAAACAGGGAACTTTATACTGTAACCAAGTTATATATTTCTTTGGTTTTTAAATCTTTGCTTTGATTGTGTGTGGACTATTTACAGTTTATCAGTCTGATTACACTTGGCTCGAATCCACTGTTATGCCTGTATCACCAGTATCTCGAATCACAACAGTATGCAGCCAAGTCTCTCAGATCCCACCACTGTCACCAGTTCTGTCATGAACCCACTCCTGGGGATCAGGCCCACTGAGCTCACAGTACCCACCCTTAAGTGCAATCCATGAAGGGGGGGACAGGGATACCCTCCTCGTCTTTTAGAATGCTCGCCGAGGTTACGAGTGCACCTCTGCCACGAGAATCCAGGGTGTCCCACTAGCTCTGGATAAGAGCAAAATACCAGTCTTGAGTCTTGTGGCCAAATATGAACCCTTCCTTGGCTATTTCACACAGGAGGAAGACCCAGGTATCACACTCTCTCCAGGGTAGCAATGTAAATACCTGATTTGGGTTTCTCCCTACTGGACATGCAACAGCCTGGTTCAAAATCTTCATAGATTCTGGTATTATTCTATCCTTCTAGATGTCCCTTTACAGACCCTTTTCTCAATTTGGTTGGTTATGGTGGCCCCTCTAAACAATTAACAGTTGTCACAGATTATTAATTAACCTACAGTCACACATACAATATAAGAACTCTTAGAAAGGCAAATTTTCTGTAGAAAAACAAAAGTTTTTACTCAAATTATTTAAACAAAGGCAGCTAAAACTAAAAGAGAACGTATATTAAATTAGGTAACAGCATAAGAAACAGAATGGAAAAGTATACAAAAAAACTTGTTAGCTAAGTCTCTACCTTAGGTATGAAGATTTCAAAGTCCAGAGAATCTCTGGTTTGCTAAAGTTTTCAGTCTTTCTGTTAGCTGCCCTTGGCTGTTAGGCAGCTTCTGTGCTGGCAGCTGTTGTCTTGTGGTCAGGAGAGAAAGTCCAAACAAAATGTGTAAAATGGCCCTGAGTGTCTACGCTGGAAAGTTTATATAGAAATCCCCAATCACCCAAAAGTCTGTGAATAAAGACTGTCCCTTCCAGGTCAGTGAATGGAGGTTGGCCTTTCTCTTTAGGCCACCTGCGTCACTCTTGCACTTCCCAAAAATCTTATTTTCCCGGTACTCTTTGATGTGTCAGATTCTCATAGTTAACCTTTACTTATTTATTTATTTATTTATTTATTTGTATTTATTTTGATTGGGATTAATACCTTTGACTCAAAGACTCATTTTCAAAGGTTCCAATTCGGGCACAAAACAGAGCAATATAGAACAATACAACAAGTGCAAATTAAGATAACATTGAAAAAAGAAAAACATGGTAGGCATCATGAACATCATTAAAATGGCACATGAGGTACAAGACTTGTTAGTTTCAGGTACATCTTTAAAAGTAGAGTAAATTACATTACATTATATCAGGTTGTTGCAGGGTAGGGATATGCTGGGAATAGTGAGACATGTCAGTAATAGGTCCATGTTAAGCTTTGGGGATGATGGGGGGAGGTAAGCAGCCAGATTGGCATTGACAAAGCAGCTAGAGGTGGTGTGGGACAGGAGTACAGGGGAAGGGTGGTGTAGGAGGGTTGTAAGTTGAAGGGGGGGAGTGGGGAGGGGAAGAGGTGAGGAGACGGGGGATAAGGCAGGAGGAATATGTCAAATTATTTTCTCGCACAGTTACAGGTGGTTACATTCTTAAGGTGGGACCATAGCTCCCTTTTGAACAGACTCAGCTTTGTGTTTCCTGTCAGCATTTCGGGCAGCACATTAAACCATTTGGTGCCCTTAAAATTAATGGATTTTTGGGCCAGTGATGTGCGCTTGAAAGGGACTTGTAGTCCTCCTTTTGTTGCATTTCTTGTTTGTTTTAGTGTGCACAGCCTTCTTGAACAGACTGCTTATGGATTCCGGCATGAGGCCTAGTTGCGATTGCCTAGTAACCTAGGTTTTACAGTCTCACACAGGTATGCTCTAAGGATGCGTTTCTTTTTCTGTTACCTCACACAGGCCTGTTAGAAAGATCTTTCTTGGCTAAAACATCCTGGACTTTGAACTGGCTTAATTTAATTAGTTATAAGGAAGATCCTGTAACTTTTATGATTATACAGGCTTGTTTTATTTCCATTTCCCTTGGTCAGTTCCTATTAGAAATACGCCTTTGATCATGCATCCACAAGTTGTTTTTTTTTTTTGACAAGAACTTGTCAGATTCCTGCAAGCAGCTGGCCTATCGAGGTCAAAACCCTTTTCTTTAAAAAATTTTAAAAAATCCAGTCTTTTCTCTGTGTTCTTTTGCTGACACTGGCATGTACATAGAATGACATAAAAAATATATACAACATAATATTTATTAATAATTGCTAGCAGCTGGGCAGCTCACCACAGGAAATGCCGGGGACAAAGAGGAAGTTGATATGTGTAATTCAGGGACAGCAGAGAAGGAATTGCCAAGAGGCTAGAAAGTCTAAACCCTTTATATACTCATTGTAGATGTGGAGGGACAGGGTGACATGATAGGGGTCTTCAAATTCAGTAGGTGATATAACAGGCTAGACATCAGTAAGGTTGTACAGACTAAAGGGTCCAACAAACACCTGAAGGGGCAGTCTCAGACTGACAGGAATGTGTGTGAGGATGTATCTCTGTACAGGGAGGGTGGTGAATCAGTGCAGTAGATTGCCCAATGAGATGATGTAGAGTGGATCTATCCCAAACTAAAAGATCAAATGGAACAGATGCAAACAAGATAATTAGGGACGCCTGGGATTACATAAGTATTGAGGATGAGGGAGGGAGCCAGTAACTCTAGGTAGGAAATTGGGGCCAACCAGATGGATGAAAATATGGTTCCATCAAGCCTCTTCAACAATAAAGTTCTCAAAATCCATTACATCGACAGGCAAAATGCCAACAGTCAGCACTGTGCCATCAGAAAGACACTTTTTTGAGGGGACAGTGCCCCCTGCACACCCCGATTTGTAAAATAACCAACTCTGAGTCAAAGTTGATTCACAGAGGGGCAAAACACCGGGCAAAGCAGTGTCTGTGTACAGCGGTACCATTACAGCGACCATGCCGATTTCATTGCTGTAATGGTCTCCGCTGTATTGGTTTCACTGTTTCAATGGTATACCTGATAATCAGTCTATTAGTAATTAGGTATGTACTGCATATCTGAAAAAAAGTGATACCTATTTCTAGTGTTTTTAAATATAATAATCAAATGTTAGAAAGTAATGGTTCAGTACACAGAAGAAATATTTAAAAAAAAATGTATATAAGAGATATGAGGGGGAGCTTGTGTGATACCTAATTTATCTATACAAGTGCTGTTTGACCTTGGCTAACCTCACATGTGGTGAAAGCCACAAGTGAGGTGCCAAGGTCAAACAGCACAAGTATATATAAATCAGGTTTTACACAAACCACCCCCTTGCGTGTTGCATTTTTGTTCAAATAAGTATTAAAAGCTTGTAAATCTTCCACTGTTCCTGTCCAAATGATGAAAAATATCATCAATAAAACATTTATAAGTTCGTATTTTGTTCAGAAATGGATTTAACTCATTCCATACATGTTGGACTTCAAAATTCATAAGATGGTGCCATGCTGGATCCCATAGCCGTTCCCCGAATTTGTAAGTAAAATTATTTTTCAAATTTGAAGTAGATCTACAAAAGAACTATTTCTGTCATTTTAATAATTAGCTCATTTAGGGGAATTTCTTCAGTTCTTTCTTTATCTAGTGTCCATTTAAGTGCTTCACATCCCAGTTGGTGATGACAGATTTGCACAGGTCTTTCAGGTCCCAAGTCACCAGTATACAGTTTATGTCTATAAGATCTCATGGTCTCTACTATGGGACGGATATGGTAATCTACAAAGATGGAAATAGGTTCCAGAACAGAATTTATACCCGATACTATCGGCCTACCTGGTGGGTCTCTGAGATTCTTATATATTTTAGGCAAAGTGTAAAACAAAGGTATCGAAGGTGTCTGTCTGTAAAGAGCATCTCTTTCCCATTCAGTAATCTGTTTATCAAATTAATTAGTCAATAATGATTTAACAAGTTCCTGGCTATTGATTGTGGGGTCCTTATCTAACTTCAAGTAGTTTTTATCATCTTCCAATAGCATATTACACATACTCCGGTAATAAATGTAGTCTAAAATTACCACTGCACCCCCTTTTATCTGCACCCTTAATTACTATGTTAGAGTCATTTTCTTAGTGCACCAAATTGATGTGCAGTCAGGTTATATTTGGTTCTCCTGTCCATATTTCATTCTCTTTTTAGTAGGATTTCAGTGTCTCGATTTACTAAACTTATGTATGTCTCAATTTGGTGTGGTATAATGGGTGGAGTGAAAGTTGATTTTAAGTGCAGTTTCTGACTTAATTGTGTTTTCTTCTTTTGTATTAATGGATCCTTCATTATCTCAGGTTGACTGTCAGAAAGTGCCTTAATCTAATCTTCCTTAAAAATCTGATTAGGTCTAGTTTTAATTCAAATTCATTAATTTGGTTATGAGGGCAGAAAGATGGCCCCTTAGAGAGTACCTCAACCTCTTTGTCTGTTAATAGTCTCTTAGAGATATTGTAAATTAATATGTTCTCTGGACTTGAGACCTCCTTGCTGTGACCTCTGGTAGGTTCTCTGATTGTTTCTTTCCTTTTCTTTTGTCTCCTAACTCTGTACCTAGTTCTGTTCCTATGGTGCCTGAGGGTCCTGGTTCTTGTATATCTGATGTTTCCTCTGGAGTTGTTTCTCTGGTGTTTTGAAACCCTCTTTTGCCTCTGGGGTGAGAAAACCTTCGGCCTCTGGACCCCCTTCCCCCATGAACAAATGTGTACTTCTACCTCTAGGATTCCCCTTATTCATTTAAGTGTCACTACCTGAACTTGTCATAGATGATTCTGAGTCTATATTGTACAGATATGTTTTATTGTATGTTGTGGAATTAGTATTATAAGTATGTACCTGGTTATTTTTATAATCATTCAGATACCTCTTGAATTTACTCAGCTTAGTGGCTCTCAATTCCTCCTCAAATTCTGTCAAATGAGCATTCACTTTGTCTAGGTAGTCTTTAAGTTCTTCTATATTATATTTACTTTAAACTTCTCTCTCATATTGTACTAAATCAGCTTCAATCCTTTGTAACTCTTTAGTAATAGATTCTACAATTAGAAGCATAAAATCTTTCAAGCATCTATTACGTACACTGTCCCACTTTTATATCTAAATCAGTATCTATATATCCCAGATTAGCTTCAACAAAAATATCTAATCCTCTAGGGATCTGTTTCTGTTTCAGATATTGAGTCAGTGTTAATGCATGCCACTCCAATTTTAATTGTTTCTTTTAAATACTCAAATCGATTGGTGACAGAACATGTAGGAGTACTGCCCCCCAAACTCCCTGTTGGTCTTGAAATTATTCAAAATCCTTTGTTCCTCCACATCCGTGATGGTGAGAGGTACTGACAGTCTATCAGTTACTTGGTCAAGTTAATCAAAATTCAGCATGGTGTAAAGTCTCAAGGTACTTCCAAAGTTCCGTATGCAATAGTTTCCACAGTTCTTTTTTATAGGTTAAAAAAAAAGTTTTTGCACGTAGGTGTCCATGTGGTTCCGAAAAAAGGTTCCTGAAGTAAAGAGGCCTCTCGATAGATGAAACCAATGTAAGAATAACTGTCCAATGTGGTGGCCCTCTGGAAAAGGCACGTAGTCAATGCCTAAATCAAATCCAGGATAAAATTCAGTACAGCCAACCCCGTTACAAGAAAAGGCAGTAAATAAGGGAGGAGCAACTACTATCATGGCTAAATAATCAGTATATACAGATTGGTAAAGAACTGCCCACTCACCAGAGAATAGTATAATATAAAATGTATTTTACTCAATGGTATAGTAAATCTGTACATAAGTGATACAGGCAAAGTCTGCAGACATTTCGGATCAACCTTCATCAGTGCTATGTCTGTACCACATGGGCTTTGCTCTCAGGGTTTATGTACAGTAACATCCCACACCTTGGGTATGTGTAAAATCCTCAGCAACTAAGTAAGCTACCTCTTATACATGATTCTGTAGTGTAAAAAATCCTGTAAGACTACAATGTTATATTCTCTCTGCTGAAACAAATTAGAATCACTGGCCAAATACCTGTATGGGTCAGGAGTACAGGGGCTGTGCCAGGGACATAGTATTGAGAGACAGTAAGTTTGTGGTAGGTAGCTTCCATACCCAAACTATCTACATGAGATTGGGGTACAAGGTAGTAATCTAGGAAGGATAACCAGGCAGTAGAGCAGGACAAGTAACAAATCTGGTGCTAGTCATAAGGTACTAGGCAGTTGTGGGAATATAGGCTGCTATCAGTACTCTAGGGCTATCATAGGTTCAGCATGGAGATGAGGTACAGCTGGGAGCTAGACAGTTGTGTTGACTATAGGGTGCTCTCCTCTGTGGTAATGATCTGGAGGTGGGGGCACTGCCCCGTCTACAGGATCTTTGCAGAGCTCCATGCTTAGCTGGTAGCAGCAAGAGAAGAAATATCTCAGCTGTATCACCAGCTCAGTTGGAGCCAATGTCCCACACCCCTACTACCTCAGAGGCCCACTGATCCCAGTGGGGTGGAGAGTGATAGAGAGGGGGAAGAGAGGCAAGGGTAACTAATAAAGAGGTTAACCAACCCACACCATCTAGAAGGAACGTTGCTTTGCACCCTAGAGGTGACTTGGGTGCCTAACTCTGAAGGGGGGGACTCTAAGTCAGTCAGTGGCAATGGGCAAGAGGATTTGGTGGCACCCAGGGGGACAAGCAGGAGGAAATCCCCCAGAAGAGTTTTAGTGGTCAGGAATTCAATGATCAGGGAGGAAGAGAGGGTGGTGGGAGAGTGGTTGGGTGGGAAGATGGGAAGGGGATGGTCAGGTGCCTTCCTGGTGCATTGGCCATCTCTGATCTAGACAGGATAAGGAGGATGGTGGAGAGAAGGGAGCTGGAGGTGCGGGTACACTTGGGTATTAGCCTATGGAGATGGTGAAGCCAAACATTCACAGACTGGGGGACAGACTGAAGTCAGACTCGACCTCCTTAGTCTTTTCCAAAGTCCTTCCTGTGTGGAGTATGGAGGGAGTTAGAATAAGGAGGGAAGTTTTATTGGTGGTTAAGGGAATGTATCAGGAGATAGGGTACCACATTGTGGGGGACTGGGGGACTTCTGGGACAGGAGGCTGTTCATGGATGATGGTCTTCACCTGACAAGGGGGGTGTCAGTGCAATGGGACAGAAGTTTGATGTCTTCACTGGACAATTAAACTGATTGTTTGGGAGACTGAGGCTAGGGGAACCACAGTGATAGGGGAGAAGAAAAGGAACCTAGCTAGCACTCCCCGTAATCTGGGGGCATGTAGCACACAGTGAGCAAAAATAAGGTTGAGTTTCAAACTGGGCTAGGGAAGGGGAAAAGGAAAGAGGACTAATAAAGCCTGCAATAAACATGAAAAACAAAAAGTTAAGGAGACCAGGGAAGTATAAGAGAGAAAAACAAGTAAAAAGCAAAACGGATTAGAAGTTACATGAAAGGTGTCTACCTTAATGCCAGGAGTAGGGGTAATAAAATCAGTGAGCTGCAGGCAATGGTGGTAGATACTGAGATGAACCTTGTAGCCCTCACAACAATATGGGCCTCAGAAAATTATGACTGGGACATGACAGTCTCTTCTTACATAATGTTTAGGAGGGATAGAGGAAAAAGTAAAGGGGGTATAGCCCTATGAGTCAGGAGTGGAATCAGGCTGTGGAAGATAGATACATCAGGGGAAGTAATGGGGAAACAGATTCGATGTTGGTGCATCTCACAGCAACCTCAGGTAAGAAACAGTTGGGGGTGATCTATAGACAACCAGGACAAAGGGAAGTGAGGGATTTTGGGCTTGGGGAAGAGTTAGTAAGCAGAGTGACAAAGGTGTTGGTAAAGGTGATATGAACCTGCCACATATCGATTGGGATATTCCAGCTGCCAGGAGTACCAGAAGCTAGGCAATACATACATTCCAGGACTGTCTGCTGTTGCAGCTGATTGAGGAACCCACCCAGCAGGCTTCCATTAGTGGTGTGGTGCCCACCAGCTTGGAGGTGGTAGGAACTGAGCAAGTAGGGGAACAACTAGTTTCCAGCAACCATAAGATTTCGTTTGAACTGGTCCATGGGACCAGAAAGCCTCAATCAAGGGCTGAGGTCCTTGATTTCAGAAAGGCAGACTTCAGCAAGATGAGGGAGTTGGTCTGGAACAAGTTAGTAGAGGTAGACTGAATCAGAGGTGTGCTGGAGACATCAGGGCATTTAAGAGGGCCATTCGTCAGGCACCTAGGGTATGCATGAGAACAGTAACTAAAAGAAACAGGTACAAGAGACCAATAATGCTCACAGAAAGGGTCAGGGAAGCAGAGAGGGTCAAAAAGGGCTTCACCAATTACAAGCACATGGAGGTGGAGGAAGAATGTGAAGAATTCCAACTGAGAACCAAAGAAGCAAAGAGGGCAGTTAGGGAGACAAAAGCACACTGAATTGCATATTGTTCAGGATGTCAAGAGTAGATAAAAGCAGTTCTTCAGCTATGCAGAGCAAAAAGAAAGACAGGAGGGGGAACTGTTAGGCTAAATGAGGGAGAAAAGGTAATACAGGAGGACAGACAAAAGGCAGCCACCCTTAGTAATGACTTTTGCTTTTGCTGTGCCTTCACCTGAGAAGACGGCGAGCCTCTACCAGAGACTGGCATCAAGGCAACCATAAATGGAGTCCCTGAGTTAAGGCAGCCAGTATTTACCAGAGAAAGGGCACAGAAAGGGCTAGAAGCCCATATGATGGATATATTCCCGAGACCTGATGGGATGTGTTTGACGGTACTCAAGAAACTGGCAGCAGAAATGGTTGAAACTTTTGTAGGGCTGTTCAGTAGCTCATTACAGATGGGGATAGTTCTGAATGATTGGAGAGTAGCAATGTAGTTCTGCTTCATAAGGGGGGAGACAAGGAGCAAGTGAGAAATTACAGACTTGTCAGTCTTACCTTTGCTGTGGGTAAACTGATGGAGTCACTGGTCAAAGAGGACCTCGTGGACTACCTGAAGAGCAACAGGTCTTGTCAGACCAACCTGACAGTTTTCTTTGACTGAGTGATGAAAGTATTGGATAGGGGTCATGCCATAATTTTACTCCACTTTGACTTCAGCGTGGCTTTCAACTCAGTGTCTCACAGATGAATGCTGAAAATGGAGGATCTGGGTGTGGCAAGTGACATCGTAAAAAGGGTAGGAAATTGGCTAAAGAAGAAGCAGAGGGTTATGATTAATTCTGTCAAATCAGGAGAGAGAGACAGAGAGAGAGGTCATCAGTGGAGTACCAAAGGAATCCATCCTGGGTCATGTCCTCTTTAATATATTCATCAGTGACATTAGAGGAGGAATTTGGAGCACATTATGTCTATATGTGGCTGACACTGAGCTCTGTGGAAGGGTAAATAGTGATGAGGGAATTGGGGAGTTGCAGAGTGACCTGCAAATACAAGAGAGGTGATCTAAGGTTTGGCAGTTGAAATTCAATGCCGAAAAGTGCAAGGTGATGCTCTTAAGGAACAAAAACCCTAGGATTGAGTACTGAATGGGCGGGGTAAAGTTTAGAACTGTGGCTGTTGAAAGGGACATAGGAGTCTTTATTAGTGAGTGCCTCCCTTAAACAATCAAGCCAGTGCAACAAGGCCTATATTAAGGAAAATAGGTTGCTAGGATGTATCAGAATCAGAAGGGCTACTGACAGTAGAAGTAAAGAGTAGTACAACCTCTATAGATCATTGGTGAGGCTGTGCATGGAGTACTGTGCCCAGTTCTGGCGTTGTCATCTCAGGAAAAATAGAGGCAGTGCAACAAAAAATGATGAGGATGATTCAGGGCCCACAGGACAGATTTTATGAGGATTGGGCCAAGGCAGCTCTATGTCATAATGGTGATCGATGAATGGTGTTCCAATAGCAATCACCATTAGGGTGTGTGTACATTGCTGAAGATAAAATCGGCAATGTACATACACGGTGAAAACGACACAAATCTCTATGTAACCCCCCCACACTAACTAAAGAGTCTCAACTCCGGGGGGGGGGCATGTCGGGGGGGGGACAGGGATGTGTAAAAGAAAAAAAACTCTTGCACCTCCTCAAACCCAAACCCTGCACCCTCCCAACTGTAGCCAGCCACCCTCACCACCATGCCACACAGCCAGCTCGGCAGCCGTCCACTGCACTGCCTCCCACATACCTTCCCTCCTCTTCCGTCTCCTGTGGTGTGGTTCGGGTCACCTTTGTTGACTTCCTTTTTACCCGTTTTTACCCTTTTAGGGTAGCCCACAACACAGGCACTGAAACTGAGTTGCTCATATTTGAGTCACTCAATCTCAGTCGCAGTTTTGACGAGATACCAGTCGAGGCACTGAATGTGTACTCTCTGGCAACCAGACGACAGAGGGGTGATATGATAGAGACTTTCAAGTTCCTGAAAGGAATAAACAAGGTGAACTGTGAGGAATTATTTAGCATGAATAATAGTTGAAGGACATGGGGGCATGAGAAGAAACTGACAGGAGGTTCAAGAGGGATATGAGAGCGTTTTATTTTATAGAAAGGATGGTGGAGCCTTGGAACAGTGTGCCAGTCGGTGGTGGGCTCCAAAACTATAAATGATTTCAAGCATGGCCATGACAGATTGAATGGTATACTGTAGCGGTTAGTCAGGGCAGTAGTGGTAGGGAGGAGAACCAGGTGTGGATAGTGAGGGCTGGTACCTGTGTGGAGAATAGGTACCAGGGTTTGATAGGGATAGAAGCTTAATATGTATACCCTTGAGGAAAGGGAAGGGAGAGGGAGGGAGGGAGAGAGAGAGAGAGAGAGAGAGAGAGAGGGGACATGATAGAAACTCTTAAGTACCTCAAGGGAATCAACAAAGTGCAAGAGGGTAGCATCTTTTAGAAAAAGAGATGTGCAAGAACAAGAGGGCACCGTTTGAGGATAGAGGGGGGACAGCTCAGGGGCAATGTGAGGAAATATTTTTTTCATGGAGAGGGTGGTGGATGCATGGAACAGCCTTCTTAAAGAGGTTGTGGGGTCAAAAATAGTGAGGAATTCAAAAATGCTTGGACGGACATAGGCAATTATATTATGGCGTAGGAGGAAGTAGGCTGTTGGTTAACTAGGATCTACAGCTTATCCAGTTGGTAGGTAACTGGGCAGACTGGGTGTGCCAAGCAGTCCTTATCTGCCATTAAAGTCTATGTTTCTACGTTGGGGAGCTATGGGCAGACTGGATGGACCATTGGTCTTTTTATGCTGTTATTGTCTATGTTTCTATGCTGTTAGAGACACACACACACACACACACACACACACACACACACACACACACACACACACACACCCACCAATGTATTATTATCTATGTAACATACTTACCAATGAGAAAGAAGCTTTTACAATGCTTTATGATATCACAAAAGCCTTGAGTGGCAGTTCAACAGCTAAAAGTAAGGTGGATTGCCTAGCTTTATAGGTGTGTGGCAGCCTCTAATTTATACTTTTTGTTAAAAAAATGTTTTTACTTACATAACTGCCTTAAAATTAAATTTCTGGTTGATCCAGCCATCTCCCACCACAATATAATGTAAGTATGGTAACACTGATGGCATTCCAGAATCCCAAGTGGCTGACATCAGTGATGGAGGTCAGCAGTGGGTGACATAATCAGTGCAAATGCTTTCTGAGGTTTTAAGGCTTCAAGTTAATTATTAGTCCGCAGGTACTTTCTAGGCTAAGTACAGTTTGTGCAACTGGTACTTAGCCCCGGATTACTGTGGGACTAGAAACCATCATTTCATAGTTTTTAAAAGCTCAAAGAAGTATTTGCCCTAAATGAATCTCCCACAGTTGACCCCTATCGCAGACATTAACTGGGATGAATTCTGGGCAGTCCCTGGAGCACCACTGTTTATGAGATGTCATGGCAGTGGAACAACCCAAGATAAAATTAAATTCTAAGGCAGCTATGCAAGGGAAAAAAAAAAAAAAAGCTGCTTAGCACTAACTGTTCAAAAATCAAGGGCCGCTCCAAGTCATAGGTGTGGGACTAAGAAATGGATGTTTCTCTATAAATTAAAGTTGATAAATTTTCAGTAAAGAGCTTATTTAAAAGGTTTACTTTTTAACTTGTTTTTATACCAATAATGTGTGAAATAGTTTACTCTGTGATAATCACATTTGTCCCGAATAGTAAAGATGAGAGTTTTATATCACACTTGAAGCCTCTCCACACAGTGGTACACGTCTTATCATACATGTGGAGATGAGTGTGGCTATTAAAATACAATGTTAAAGAAAAAGTTCCCTAACTTTTGTTGAATGCATGGTGGGTGAATTTGAGCAGATACTTGACACAGTATTGGTGTTACCCTAACGTTGGCACCATCTTTGAAGGCACAGGAATGTACTTTCACACTAGTGCTTTGAGAGAGGGATGTCAAAGTTAGGATGACACCAACACTGTGTTGAGCAACCATTCAAAGCCCAAGGAACACCATATTATACACTAACCAAGAGTTTGTGACTTGGAGAGGAGGAGGCTAAGTTGCCTCATACTGTATATATGTTTATATGTACAGTTACTGTCTTTTATGGTTATAAGAGTGCATTTGCAAGTTCTCTGGGTGAGATGACTGAAAGGAAGAAGAGCAGTTCTGTCACATAAAACACTTGAGAAGAAACTCTTATAACCATAAGAGATGCAATAAATGCCGATATAAAAATATTATAAATCATGTTAAAGATTGCTGTTTAAAAAAAAAAAAAAAAAAGGAACTTGAATTCAAAATCAAAATGTTCTACTTTGTAGAAACTCGCAGAAAGCCCTGTGAGTGAAAGTGGACTATGCCAACTGAACTTAAAACGTCAGAACTTTAGAACTGTGTGCATGAGACACCCTTTTCTGGTTATAAGACTACCTGGAATGTTTAGAAATAATCCTGATTTGGTAAGAATGATGTCGTAATTTATAATGATGTTCGATCGCCACTCGTTGGACTCCTATTGTAAGACTATAAAGGTGATATTAGAGGACATTTTGGCAGTTAAGGTAAAATTACTTCTCGGAGAGGGTGGTGGAACCTTGGAATAGATTACCTCCTGAGGTGGTGGCTGCAAAGTCAATATCAAGCTTTAAGCATGGGTGGGACAAGTATTGGAAACAAACACATGGCACTGGCAAGGGCTAGGCTGGTTGTCTAGGAGGACAGAACACCAGTGCACTGTAGGTCCCAGGATACCTCGTTTGGGCAGACTCGATGGACCACGTCTGCCATCATCTTCTATGTTTCTATTTTTTTTTTTTTTAGTCTTTGGTAACCAGGTAAGGCCCACTAGGCAAAAGTGCCTGTTTTCAGGGGCGATCTGTGAGCACTGGGCGGTTAAGTGACTTGCTCAGAGTCACACAGTATGCAAGTGCCTTGGGAGGTTTTTCTCCGTGACCTCACCGATTTTGATGATGTGGTGGTGGGGGGTCATGTATTTGGTACTGGTACGTGCCAAATCAGGTATTTACTCCCAATGGAAGGACTCAAGTGCTTTGATATACAATGGATGGCTCACTGCCATGGGAGACTGTGCTGGGCTCGAGAGGTTAGTTTATAATACAAGGGAACAGGCTGGTGCCTTTACATCAGTTTGTCTACTTTTCCTCACATTTTTGTAAAAGCCTTTCAAGACACTGACATTGTAGAAAGTAGATAATGACTGGAAGTGGGTGCATTAATATGTGTGAGAAGTTGGTGTAATTGATATTTGGTCCTATATCCTGGAAGAATTTCCTTTTTCAGTATATTTTTGCTTTGATACTCACATAGGATATTCAAACAAAAGGAATTTATCAATGAGGATTTACGGTGAGCATCATCATCCTGCCAGAGTGTGATGCTCTACAGATAGAACTTAATACTAATTTTAGAATTACAATCTAAGTTCAAGCAGGCCCACTAGCACAGCAGTAGAGCTACCACTCATGACATCGATAAGCCTGGTTTGGAAGGAAACTAAGGGCATTGGAGAGTCGGCATGGGGGGGTGATCGAGTACCCTGAGGACTGCTCTCCTCTGGCGGGGGGGGGGGCTTGCAGAGCCTTGTATTTGCCTGGCCCCTAGCAGAAGTACATCATGGCACCACTGCAAGTTGTGCCACTCAAGGGGAACTGGAAAACAGGAAAACACTACCTGTGGCAGGATGGTATCAGGACATACATAGACCAACACGTGACCAGCCAGGCTCACTAGACCAGCAACAGGATCCAGTTCCCAACGGGGGATTGGTAGGGGGGACCCATTTACCCCTCTGGGGGAGGGGACAAGTGCTGGGGGTATACTGGCTGGCAGGTAAGTCCCAGTGGACATTGGGGAGACAGGGTTGGTGTGCTTGTGCAGATGGGGCACATCCAGTAGGGGGGAAGAAACACCTATACACTGTGGTCATGCTCCCTCTAGTGTTCCAACATCAAATATGTTTCTCTTCCTGAAGAGAGCAGTTGCCTCAAAGTACAGCTCCAGATATCTGGTCAACAAAGTATTTATTTATTTATTTATTAAATATTTTGCTATTTTCCGAAACTAAGTTAATCAAGCAAATGGTGAACACCCTCGGCTTCCCCTCATGAGACAGAGGAGGACAAGGAGGAAGTGGAGTTCATGGATATGACGGGGCTAGCACCTACAAGGAGACTACTGGTCTGAATCTACAATTTACTCCAAAAAGTGACTTCAGAAGCATGCCAACACCTATTTCAGCTGCTGGCATTAATAAAAAAAAAAAAAAAAGTAGAAAAGACGTATTGGATGGACAGATGGGGGGTGGAATTCCTGTATACTTATCCAGATCATGAAAGAATGATCCAGGCAGCTACTTGTGAGAAGACCAAGGTCCCTTTCTCCACGCAGCCTCCTGAAGAGGATTCCATGAAACTGGATACTATGGCCAAAGATGTGTACACAATAACCTCTCTGCTCCTGAGGTAGACAACTTATTTGATGTATACAGCCCAGTACCAGAAAGTACAGCGGAATGCAGTGCTGCACCGACTGATAAGATTGATGGTGAGGTGGCAAATGACCTGGCTACCACAGCAGTCAGTTCTGGTTGCCACAAAACACCAGTTCCATATGGCTGCCAGCACCAATGACTCACAGGTATTAACCCATGCAGTGGCACTGAGGAGGTTTGCCTAGCTAAGGGCTACCATCCTTACCCAGGACACCCAAACAAAAGCCATTGATTTCCCCTTTGAGAGAAATTCCCTGTTTGGTGACAAAACAGAGGCATACATGAAACAAGTTAACGAGGACAAGCCAATTTATAAAAATAACACTGAAAAGGAAAAAACTTCCACAGGCCATATAGAAAGGGAGGCAAGGATAGGGCCTACTATCCAAGACCCTATGCACCCTGGGAGTACCAACCCCAAAGAGGTTACTACAGGGGCAGAGACAAGAGGGATTCCAGACATGCTGCTGCAGCACCAGCCCCAAGCCACAGCCAAAACAAAACCGCTGAAAGTTTTGCCCAGGTCGCCAGTCAACCAGTGCCAGTGAAGGGAAGGCTGACACACTATCCCCAGGAGTGGTTAAAAATCAGCACAGACAAGTGGATCCTGGAATTAGTGAGTCAGAAACTGTCTCTGCAATTCAAAAGTTTCCAAAACTGCAGAGACTAAAAAAATTTCCCAAGCCATACACCAACAGAAAACATTCCATTGGAACTGAAAGTAAAGAAACTGTGGCAGGTAAAAGCAGTAGAAAGGGTCCCTACCTCACAGTGGGGAAAGAGCATGTTTTCATGATAGTTCCTGACTTGCAAGAACAAATGGGGACTGGTGACCCATTTAGATCTAAGATGTCTAAACAAACATACAAAAAAGGAAAGTTCAAGATAGTCGCACTGCACACAGTGATGCCATCCATACAGTCAGGAGATTGGCTGGGGTCTTTGGATTTGAAAGACTGAGGAAAGGATTTCCCAGGAGGTCAAGAATGGAGATAATACTTTCTTCAAGTACATGAATGAGAAGAGGAAGACAAAGGGTGGTATAGTGAAGATTAGGAGACTGTGGCTAGGGGAAGGACTCTGCAGAGGAAGACCAAGGAAAAGCTAACATTTTAAATGAATACTTCTGCTCAGTATGCACAGTGGAAGGGGCTGGATGGACCAACATGCAGTAACAGGCAGCAGGATGGAGTAGGGGTGGACACAAGTCCATTTTAAAGAAGAGAGAGTTCGCTGTGGGTTGGAAGCCCTAGAGGAAAATAAGGTGATGGGATTGGAAGCCCTAGAGGAAAACAAGGCAATGGGGCCAGATGGGATCCACCCAAGGGTACTTAAGGAGCTGAACGTGGTGCTAGCTGTCCCCTTCATTAGAGAAGGGAATGGTTCCAGGAAACTGTAAAAGGGCTGATGTGACCCCTGTACACAAGAGCGGCAGCAAGTAGGAGGTCAGCAGTTAGACCAGTCAGTTTCACATCATTAGTGGGGAAGATAATGGAGTCTGTGCTGAAGGAGAGACTGGAGACATATGGGCTGCAGGACCACCAGCAGCGCAGTTTTACAGGGAGGAGATCATGTCAAACAATTCTCATGTATTTCTTTGACTGGGTAATTGGGGAAGTGGATCGGGCAAGGAGGTGGATGTGGCCTATCTGAACGTCATTAAGGCCTTTGATACTGTACCCCTTAATAGGCTGATAAAGAAATTTGGCAGCCAGGGAGCTGGGGAGAAAGTGGAAATCTGGGTATCAAACTGGTTGAGAGATAGAAGGCAAAAGGTGGTGGTAAATGGCAGCCACTTGGAGAATAAGAGAGTGAAAAGTGGAGTACCACAGGAATTGGTACTGGGCCTTGTCCTCTTCTATATCTTCTATCTCTTCATAAGTGACATTGCTAAGGAACTGGAGAGGAAGGCATGTCACTTTGTGGATCTGCAACAAGGTTTGAGGAGACTATGATCCCAAGACCCCTTTCCTGTTCTTATTCTTTGATTTCCTGTCCCCCCCAGTGTGTACACCACTTTCATATTTTTCCTCCCTAGGTGCACCACAGTGCAATTCTTGGCATTAAACCTCAGCTGCTATTTCCCGGCCCACTCTTCGAGTGTCTTGAGGTCCCTCCTCATGTCTTCCATCCCCTCCGGGGTGTCCACCCTATAGCAGATTATTGTATTATCGGCAAATAGGCACACCCTCCCTCTCAAACCCTCCGCAATATCACTGATGTAGATGTTAAAGAGGAGCGGATCCAAAACTGACCCCTGTGGCATTCCACTCCTCACCCTTGCCATCTCGGAGTGCACCCCGTTAAGCACTACCCTCTGAGTTCTCCCTACTAGCCAGGTCTCCACTCAGCCTGCTATTTTCCCTCCCAACCCCGTGCTTTCCATCTTGCTCACCAACCTCCTATGAGGGAGGATGGTGTCGAAGGCTTTGCTGAAGTCCAAATAGGCCACATCCACTGCCCCTCCCTGGTCGATTACCTGAGTCACCCAGTCAAAGAACTCAATTAGGTTGGTCTGGCATGATTTCCCCTTGGTGAAGCTATGCTGTCTGCAGTCCTGCAAGTCACACTCCTCCAGGTAATTCACCACCCTCTTCTTGATTAGTGCCTCCAATGCTTTCCCCACCACAGACGCAAGGCTGACTGGGCGGTAGTTCTCTTTCAACTCCTGCTACCTCCCTTGTGCAAGGGCACTATGTCAGCCCTCCTCCAGTCCTCTGGCACCTTCCCCATTACCAGGGACAGGTTGAAGAACCTTGTCAAGGGTGCAGCCTGCTCCTCCCTCAATTCCTTGATCACTCTGGGGTGCAACCCATCAGGCCCCATTGCCTTGTCCACCCTTAGTCTATCCAGCTCAGCCTTGACCCTGCTCTGATCCATCCATTTCCCCTCCTTCCCCTTAGGTGCTAGTACCGGACCCCTGCCTTCCACCTCCTCCATGAACACCGAGCTAAAATACTCATTTAGTGCCTCTGCCTTTTCGTAGTTCTGCTCCAAGTTTATCCCTCCCCCCTCCTCAGTCTAGCAATCCCCTGCCCTGTTCTTTTCTTCTCCCTCACATATCTAAAAAATGTTTTATGCCCCCTCCTGGCCCTTTTGACTATTTTCTCCTCAGTGGCTGCTTTTACCCTTTTGATCTCCCTCCCTGCCAGACTCTTCTTCTTCCTATACTCCTCCCTATCCTCGACTCTAAGTGTCATCTTAAATCTTCTGAAAGCTCCCCTTCTTTTCCTGACTGCCCCACCACCTCCCTAGTGAACCAGAGCAGTCTCCTTCCCCTCTTGCTCTTCCTGACCTTTTTTATATACACATTTCTGCTGCTTCCTAAATGCTTCCCCTGATAGCTTCCCAGAGTTCCTCCTCTGCCCCTATCTTCTCAGTACCTTCCATTTTTACCCTGTCTTTCTCATCTTATTAAAGTCTGTGTGTCTGAAGTACATGACTGTCGTATTAGTCTTACTTGTCTCCCTCCCTGCCCTGGCCCTAAACCGTACCATGCTGTGGTCACTGGTTCCCAGGGTTTCTTCCACCCACACCTCCTCCACACTCTCCCCATTAGTCAGGACCATGTCCAACAAGTTGCTTCCCCTCATTGGCTCCCTGATGAGCTGTTGAAGGAATACACCCTGCAGCTTGGCTAATACCTCCTTGCTCCTTGCCGACGCTGCATCTGGGATTTCCCAGTCAACATCTGGGAGGTTCAGATCACCCACCAGGAGCAGTTCACCTTTCTGTGCCAGCCATGTGATTGCTTGAGTTAGCTGTCTATCGTCTTCCTTTCCCTGCACAGGTGGCTTGTATATCCCCCCATCTGCAGGGATTCACCCATCTTCCTACTTAGTGTTACCCACAGCAGCTCAGTTTCCCCTTCCACCTCCTGCCCTTCAGTAACACTGATGACTTCCCTGATGTATAAGGCAACCCATCCCCCCTTTCTTGCCTTATCTGTCCCTTCTGAACATTCTATAACCTGGAATGGTTATTTCCCAGGTGTGATGCTCTGTTCACCAGGCCTCACTTATTGTGACTAAATCTAATCTCTCATCCCTCATGTTGGCCTCCATGTCTAGCATCTTATTTCCTAAACTCCTGGTGTTTGCTGACCATCCCTTTCACCAGTCTCCCCCTTTGTTTCCCCTTGCACCCATCATCCTCTTGCCCAGCCATGTAGTGCTATCCTGGGGTGGGCTTGTAGCCCCCCAAGCTTTCCTCCTTGTGGAGCAGATTTGTCCCCACCCCCCAACCTAGTTTAAATTGTAGGTATCCGCAATGTATTCTCTCAGCTTACATCTCAGTACTGCTACCCCCTCCCTATTCAGGTGCAGTCTGTCTGGTACAAATAGGCTGTCATCCTTCCATGTAGATTCCCAGTCCCCTACCAAGCCATATTCCATTTACTTACACCAGCCCACCAGCCACTCGTTGAACTCCCTAATCCTCGACTTCCTGTCAGTGCTTGCCCTCTGTACTGGTAACACCTCTGAGAATGCCACTGATTTAAACCCCAGACTGCTACAGTATCTAGCTAGAGCTCTGAATCTAGTCTGCACCTCCATCGGGCTAGTTCCTGCCAGGTCACTCGTTCCCAGGTGGAACAGCAGGTACATTTTCTCATCCTGCTGCCTCCCCCTTGGGATATAATGAATGACCTTTGCTGCTGTCATGCCTGGCAGACACTCCACCCACACTGCACTGTTTTTTTTTCTCCCCTCCCCCCCGCCTAATCCCTTTTATTATATGGTTCCCAACCAGTAGGACCTTGCTCTCCATCTCCTTCTGATCGCATCTCCCTACCATCCTTCCCCCAACCTTCTACATCCTATTTCCTACCTTATTATCGATACCCCCTTTGCCCATTTCACTTCCTGAAGCATTATCCTCACTCTGTGCTCCCCTAGCTTCTTCACTGTGCACTCCTCCAGCTTTGTGCCCCCCCAGGCTCTATCTGTCAGGCTGCCCGCCTCTGCCCTTCTATTTTTTAACTTTTCCCCTCCATGTTTATCTGTCCCTGCCCATGCCCTGCCTAATTTTTCTTGGGGACCTTCCTCCCCATCCTAATTTTGCTCCTCTGAACCCCAGCATGCTGTCGCCCTCTCCTTCTGGGCTTGCCTGTTGGTCTTACCTGATAGGGCCTCCCTGTTTTCCAATTGTTCTGCACCTTCCTTCATGCTTGCCTCTCCTTTTTTCACTGTGTGCTCTTCTGCTCCCTTTTCCTGACCCCCCCCATTTAGTGCCTCTAGTGGGGCAAATCTATTCATCTGTTCAAAGCTGACTGTCTGTACCCCTCTGGTTGATAGTCCTCCCCTTGCTCCCTCCACTCTTGTCCTCTGCACAGGCTTTGTACCTTTATACTGCATCACCTACCATTTCTCCAGGTTTCTCTTGTGCCTATTGCTGCCCTTATCTGGGATTCCTGTATCTCTTTTCTGCTTTTCCCAACCACCTTCCCCTTGTATTCATGGTCCCCAACTTTCCTCCGGTCCCCATCCCATCTTTCCCTTCCTGTGGTTGAGTTTTCTCTTTGTTCCCATGCAGCTCCCCTTTTGACTGTGCCTTGTCCCCCCAGAGTCCCCCCACTTGCTGCTAAAGCTCCCTCAGTGGGGCCCTTCATATCCCCCGCATCTACTCCTCTCCCTTTCCCAGCTTAGTGCCCATTTCAGCAATTCCACCTCCTCCCTTAGCTGTGCAATCTGCCTACATACCATACACCCCCCCATTTTCAAGGCTATATTCAGTACCATGGCTGACCAACAACCAGTACACCCTACCACCCTCCCAAAGATGCCCCAAGACCTTGAAGCATTGGGATCCTGCCCTGGATCTGCCCTCACCCTACTCCATTGGCCGCTCCAATATTCCCCCCATATTCTCCTCTTGCCTGTGTAAAGCTTTTGGTTTAGGCCCAAGGGTGAGACTTTCCTTGTTTAAAAGCTATGTCTTTCCACTCCCTGTGGCTTTCATACTTCTGGCCAGGGAATGAAATGGGCTGCACCTGGCAGTCCTGTCCACCAACTGTAGGGTAGCTCTTCCCCTATAAATGTTAAGTACTCCAGGGTCGGAGGGTTGGGGGGAGGGTGGAATTTGGGACCTGCCCCAACTCTCATGTTTCTCTGAGCCAAAATGGTGCCTGCTATTCTCCCTCTCCCCCTCTCATAAGGCCAAACTCCATAGCAGTTGTAACTCACAGTACTGATTTAAATCCCCCCCAACTTATCCCCTCACAGCACAAACAATTCCAATATCAAAATTAAAGAGAAAAAAGAAAAACAAAATGCACTTCCCTGAACAGCTCTCCTGCTTCAGCTTCTCCCCAGTGTTTCTCTGAGCAAAAATGGTGTCTTCTATATTCCCCCTCCCCGTCCAACAAGGCCAAACTGCAGCTTCCTGTCTGAGTTCCACACCTGAGTGAATATCACCAGTAACAGCTCCAAAAATTCTAGCAGCACAGATTAAATATCACAGCCCAGAATTTCACTCAGTAACGGTTGTAACTCACAGTACTGATTTAAATCCCCATCAACTTATCCCCTCACAGCACAAACAATTCCAATATCAAAATAAACAGAAAAAAAGGAAAAAATGCACTTCCCGGAACAGCTCTCCTGCTTCAGCTGCTCCCCAGTGTTTCTGTGAGCCAAAATCAAACAGTCATTTCCTAGTCATGTGGTGGCTGTGGGATTCAAATCCATGACTATGGGGTCATTTGCTTCATAGCCAGTGCTCTAACCTCTATGCTACACTGCAGGCCTGCTAGAGAGTCTGCATATTATAACGCATCATTGGTGGATTCCTGTTGACTGAAGAAATAAATTACTCACTATAGTAATGTTGTTTCTTCTCAAGGATCCATCACTGAGCTCTGCAAACCATGACCCTGTCTTTCCATCTAGAACCAGAAAATAGGTTCACACAAGAATCCATTCTTATCTTAAGGCTGAGCATTTCTTATTACAGCTCTTTACAATTTGTTAGAATGTGATTAGCTACATATTTCTTGTTGTGTGTTTTAAATTTGTTTGGTACTTTAAACATTTTACTAACCATCTTTAAAAATATTTTTGGTAGTCATTTAGCTACTTTCAATGGTTACTGCCCTCCCCAACCAACTACAGAAACAAATCTGACATTAGAACATGAGGGAGAGCATGACCACAGTGCAGAGTCTGAACTTCGATTCTAATTCTAAATTACCATAAAGCTCTATGTTTGGAGCATCACACTCTGGCAAAATGATAATGCTTATTGTAAATCTCATTGATGGTTCCCTGAGAAGAAACAACATTACTACAATAAGTATTTTTTTTTTGTTATTGTTATTTTGTCAACGGTTTGTTTCCTCATGTAGTTCAGTTAGATGGTGATGCTAGATTTCCTTAGGGATGTTTCCTCTTTTTTATTCTTGTATATATTTATTTGAATAATGTTTTCTGTGTCTGCACAGTTCTCAATGATATGGCTGTAATTTTATATTTTAATGAAACTACATTTTCCAACACCTCAGTGGGTTCCCTGTGTCAGAACTTGGGGTTGGGGGGCCACCAGCACACCAGTGGTGATGATGGGCTTCCAATTGCTGAATCATTTTTGTTATTTTTGTGACACCAGAGTGGCTTTCCAGTGTCAGAATGGGGGGTCAGTAGCAGTAGTATGCTGGTAGTGATGGTCTTCCAATGTCTGCATCTTTTGTATTTTAAAGCTAACTTTTTTAAGACATGGGGGTGAGTTTCTGGTTTTGGAATTGATGGTCAAAGGCACCAGCATGTCACCAGGGATGGACTCACAGTGGCCTCATCCTTTTATTTTCTTGCACTGGGTTGGGTGTTAGAATGGGGATCTGGGGTAGAAGCATGAAATGGGGGATGGCTCCTGGTGGCCACATAAGTTAAATAAATGCAATGCAACCAGCCTAAGTTCTTTCATGGTGGTTTGCATATACCTTCCAGGATGCTTTCTACTATTAGGGTATGTATACTTTTATATTACTACCTGGGGTCTTCAAGGTATTGATGCTGAGGAAATGTGTAATGCATTGTCCTCCATTACAGCTTTCTTGAGGAAGGGTGGGTTGGTCTGAGGAAGGATGTCAATTTCCCATAAGCTGCTTACATGGTTAATTAATGCACAACAGTCAGCCATGTAGCTGGTGAGGCCAGTACAATTTTGAATGTGGAGGTTAATTGTTTCCATGAGCTGGGTGACATCTAAACCCTTGCTTGATATTGTGGAGACATTTGACTGCTTTCATTTTCACAATAATTGGTATATAGAGCTCCAAAATTTGCATTGATCAAAGAGGTTGTTTAATTTGTATAATTGTTTAACTTTATAATAGATGGTGTTGGCTTGGCCAGTAAGGCACTTACAGAGATTCATCAGGGCCTGGTTGTTTGTAGGCCTTATGCTGAGTCAGCTTTGTTTGGGCTGTCCCCACATTTTGTCCGTCTGCTTTTAAAAAAGGGAAATGGTTTAGGGATTACCCACTGTGTTGCATTATCTTACAAAAATTGCTTTAATTAAGAGAATTACAAATGCTGCAGACAACCTCATTGTACCCAATAGCTCCGTATGAAGTCCGAACCATCCATTGATTCTCCTGATGCAAAATGGCCACCCTGGGTATAATGAGTTATTAAGTAATGTTGAAAAAAGTCAAAGTGCCATTGATGTTTGTTGTTGTCACTATATGGGACCACTCAGGCAAATCAGTAAATCATCATTCATGTTTCTTGAAGGTCAGTCATGACTGACTATTGTTAATTGTTAGAAGGAGATCATGATTTAAGATCATTATCTAGATCATGATTTAATCTTCAAATGTGCAACTTTTGAAATGACCAGCTAATAATTATTGATAGTTGTTGATGATCTGTGGATGATCACATGATGATCATTGGTTATTGTATTAGCTATGTATTGTAAGATTGTAAGTCACATGAGTGATACTTAACAAAGTTTTGTTGCTGATAAGAAATATAAATGTCATGTCAACAAAAGCATACTAATTATAATGTAAATCATGGGAAGTCGAGGTTTAATCCCTTTTGGAAGAGTACATGTAATGCTAGGTATAGTCTATGCGTTTGAATAACTCATTTTCATATTTCAAAAGCACAGTTTATGGACCAAAACAATGGTAATTCATATTTTTAAAATACATTTGAATTGACCATATTAGTTTGCAGACTGTTAGGTAAGGTTTTGAGCACAAACCAAGTACTTATAGGAACTTGCCACAACCATAAAAGGAGCCACTGAATGGAGCTATATAAACCAACTTGAGCTTTTATATCCATGTAGGAAGTGAGGTGTCTGAGAAGGTATGAGTGAAAGCAATGTGTTTGTACAGAAGATTTATAATAATGTATGATTACATTAAGATGCCCAGATAGAAGACAAGAAAAATTCCAAAAGTATAGAAAAAGATTAATTGATATGTTTTAAATTTTTTTGCAATAATCTTGGCCATGGGAAGCCATGAAAAATCATGATGATATGAGAACATCATTAATCACGATAACTATTTCCATACTATTATGGTTTTCAATTGTCGGCCAATTAATTTTCATGTTTAATCATTGTTATTCATGATCACTGTGATGGTTTTTGAAGCTTGAACATGATCTTTGAACATAATTGGCAATGATCATTTATGATATAGCATTATAAAAGTCATCATATTTTCAGCTGGGAGTTTACACATGTGATAGTCCCTAAAAAGAGGGGGATGTCAGCTTTGGAAAGAAATCTGCTATACACCATTTTTGGAGGGGCCTTTTGGGACTGACATTACACATACAGAAGACAGAATAGTGACTGCAGTACAGTAGAACAATATGCCAATTTTGCTACCAAACAATCCATAAGAAATGATTCTGAGTTTTTTAGGTTTAGTCCTATGGGACCATTTACTCAGTGGAAGAACTGATAATCAACTATGAATGCAGAGAACTTTTTCTTAAAGTGAGTTTGTCAGCTTTGGATAAACTTTGAAACACACATTGTACTATTTAGACCCAATTCAACTTAAATTGATAGATTTTCAGTATTTCTGCTCCCTTTGTTCTTACAAGGGTCATTACATGGAACTGATATCTTTGTCATTTAGAGTAGATCTGTTTCTCATTAGCTTAAATCATAATCCTTCATTTGCACCAATATAATAATTTTTGTAACGAACTCCAATGTCACAAGTAAGGATTATGATATCAACAAAGGATTAAGCAGTAGGAGCACATGAACACTGGGGAAAAAGAGTCCTATTTCTGTACAACTTAATCTGATAATAATGGAGAAATAGAAGTGAAATACAAAGAAATCTGTAAAATAAAAGCTGAATGTGGTCTAAATATTTTTGGGGGATTTTCAAATTGGTCAGAAATGGATACATATGCATGTTGCATGTCTGTCAGCATCCAAAAGATTGTGTCATAGTAGCTGTGCTGCTGTTTTCAAAAAATGAATCCATTTACAACAGAAAGTCCCAGTCTGTGGCAAAGAATTTATGTAAATGTGATTTACATATTTTTTTCCCTGCAATTCTTTATGTGGACATGAAGTTAAGACAAAGTTAGACCATCTAATGGATTGGTTAGCAGTTTGGATGGATGTCCATACTGACAATTGGGGTGAGTGGATCCTTATGAAAATCCCCCCTCATCTGACTAAGGAAGGAGTCTGTGCATTGGGGCAGAAGTTTGACATCTTTGCAGAATATTTAAACTAGCAAATGGGGACAGGGGTGCAGCACCTCATACATCGAATGGGAAGAACACTCCTTCCCCCTCAACTAGTGGTCAAACAGGAGTTCAGCATGTTTGTAGTTCATTTGCATCAGCAGGTAAAGAAAAAGGTCTGGCTCCCCATACGACGCACAGGGGAAACACCGGACTTTGCCCAACAACTAACACACCGAAATCTGGCCAATGGAAAATCATGTACATAAATGCATGCAGTCTGGGAAACAAGATCCCAGACCAGCAGACAATAATGACAGAGGCTAAACTAGGCATGGTAGCCATTAGTGAGACATGGTTTGCCAGTAACCACACTTGGGAGACTTCAATACCTGGCTATGTACTGTTCAGAAGAGACCGAGGTGCAAAAAGGAGGGGGTGGAGTGGCCCTTTATGTCAATGAAAATATTAAAAACTATAGAAATTCAGAATACGCATAAGGAGCCAAAAGAACTGTGGGTCACCCTGGAAACCGGAAATGGGACAGCCATAAGGAACTGGGAAGCCAAGTGAGGCTTCCCAGACTAGGGAAGGACACAGACATGTTACTGTTAGAAGATATATAAAACATGACAGCTAAAGGGGAGGTTCTGATAATGGGAGACTTCAACATGCCAGATACAGATTGGTCAATACCAGCAGGGACATCAGCCAGAACTAGACACATGGTGGATTCCCTGCAGGGGGAGGGCCTCAAACAACTGGTACTACAACCCACAAGAGACAGGGTTATCCTTGATCTAGTACTGACTAACAGGGAAAGGATCACAGATCTCCAGGTAGGTCACCTGGGTGCCAGTGACCATCACATGGTATGGTTCAGTTTTGCCACTAGAACAAAATCATCCCATTCCAAGGCAAAAAATATGGGACTTAAGAGGAGCTGACTTTGATAAGATGGCCAACAGAGTTAAGCTAGCCCTGGCAAAAATAAATACAGGTGAGGGGGTACAGGCAAAGTGGGCAAGTATTAAAGATGCAATACTTGAAGCAACATCCCATTGTGTTAGTGAGAAAAGGAAGTGCAAAAGAAGAAGGAAACCACTTTGGTTCTCAAACACAGCAGAAAAGGTCCGAGCCAAAAGGCTGGCCTTCAGAAAATATAAAGGAACGAAGTAGAATGAAGATAGGGAGGCATACCAAACTTCCCTAAGGGAAGCAGGGAAGGCAGTAAGGCAGGCAAAGGCCCAGACCAAGGAAACACTAGCACAAGCAGTAAAAGAAGGTGACAAGACTTTCTATTGATACATTAGTGAAAGGAGAAAGTCCAGAGGAGGTATTGCTAAGATCAAAGGGGATGAGGGTGTGTGTATGAGGAGGAGAGCCATGTAAAAGCATCTATCCTAAATAGATACCTCTGCTCAGTATTTACTGAAGAGAAGGTAGGGCAGGGCCCACTGCTCAGCACCATGGACACAGGTGAGAGGGAGGTGTGCACTAGTCCCTTCACAAAAGAAAGGGTCCTACAAGAGCTCGATAAGCTCAGGGTGGACAAGGCAATGGGACTTGATGGCATACACTCCAGGGTACTAAAGGAGCTAAGGGTGGAACTAGCAGAGCCATTATCAGAACTGTTTAGTGAGTTTCTGAGTACAGGTGAGGTCCCAGAAGACTGGAGAAGGGTTCATGTGATCCCACTCCACAAGAGTGGTAGCAAGGAGGAGGCAGAGAACTACAGACCAGTCAGTCTTACCTCAGTAGTTGGCAAGATTATGGAGACACTCCTTAAGGAAAGGATAGTGCAACACCTGGAATCCATAGGAGCACAGGATCCAAGACAGCATGGGTTTACAAAAGGAAGGACCTGTCAAACTAAACTCATAGATTTCTTTGACTGGGTAACCAGAGTGGTTGACCAAGGGGGAGCAGTTGATGTTGCCTACATTGACTTCAGCGAAGCTTTCGATACTGGTCCACACAGAATATTGATTCATAAGCTGGGTAGGCTTGGGGTGGGTCAGACGTTGGTCAACTAGGTAGCAAACTAGTTGACGGGCAGAAAACAGAGAGTGGTGGAAAACAGTATACAGTCAGAAGAGAAGTAAGTCACAAGTGGGGTATCCCAGGGATCAGTCCTGGGGCCAGTCCTCTTCAATATCTTCATCAGTGACATTGCAGATGGACTGGAGGGTAAGGTTTGTCTGTTTGCAGATGACATCAAGATCTGTAACATAGTAGATGATCAAGATGGGGTGGGCAGAATGAGAAGCGATCTGGATAAAGTAACAAATAGTGGAAGAGTGGTAACTGAGGTTTAGCAAGAAGTGCAAGATCATGCACATGGGGAAAGAAACCTTGAAGCCACCTATAGGCTCGGAGGAGAGTTGCTGGCAGTCACGAGGGAAGAAAGAGACTTGGGCATCCTCACAGATGACCTGAAATCATCCAAGCAGACCACTAAAGCAGTAGGTAAGGTTAGAGGGATGTTGGGGTGTATTAGTAGGGGTATCACAAGTTGGACGAGGGAGGTAATAATCCCTCTTTACAAGACACTGGTTAGGCCCCATCTGGAGTACTGCGTGCAGTACTGGAGGCCACACCTTCACAAGGACATTAACCCGATTGAAGCAGTCCAGAAAAGGCAACCAAAATGGTGCAGGGACTGCATCAGAAAACATATGAACACAGATTAACTGAGCTCAATATGTATACCCTAGAGCAAAGGAGGGAGAGAGGCGATGTGATTGAAACATTCAAACACCTTAAGGGCATTAACAAGGTGAAAGAGTCTAACATGTTTCAATATAAGAAAAATAGCAGGACAAGAGGACACAGCACGAGATTAGAGGGAGGCCGATTAAGGGGTAATTTGAGGAAGTTCTTTTTCACAGACAGGGTGGTGGAAGCACAGAACGGCCATTCCTCCGGAAGTGGTGGATATGAATAAAGTGCAGCACTTCAGACAGGTATGGGATAGGCATAAGGGAGCAATACAGATGAGTATGAATAGATAGACCATTGACAGAGCAACGGCCAATGGCACATTCATAAGGTAGAAAAAGAAATGGGCAGACTGGAGGGGCCTTATGGTCCTTATCTGCCATCAACTTCTATGTTTCTATGTGTTTGAAAGCTGATGCAAAAGTGACAACCTTCACATTGATGTTGAGGTCTTCCATGACATTTGTTCTTTGTTGCTTGACATTGCTTTACCATATTGGCATAAGACAGGTTGCCAATGTAGTGCATTGCTGAGGTGAAGAGAAGTACAATACCAGTACTAGTGCACTACTTTGCATAGGAAGAATTTGATAGTGAGTGTGCCAAAATAGGGGTGGGTGGGGTATCTAGTCTGTGGCCTAATTGTGACCTTCATGTGGTCTTTAAATTATATTAATATACTGTCACTTTTGTTCCATCTAGGTGGTCTGATCCAAAGGCTGTGTTAGTAGGCGTGTTTGACCACTGTGTATATTTGGTTTTATCCAGGATTTACATAGTAGAAAATAACACATGACAAACCAGGGATTATGCTATAGTAACATCCCAGCTGGTGTATCGGCAGACTGAGGCTGCAGAGGGTTTGCAAACACCAGGAGGGATTTATCTATAAAGGATAATCCCAGGTCTGGAATGTGTTATTTCACTTACTGTATAATTGTATTAAATGAATAAATGAAATAAATGAATCGTGTTTTTTTTTTTATTATTTAATATATACTTTATTACTTTTTCCATAACAGAGAACGACAAAAAACAGGAAGAACAAATCACTGAACAATCTGTAAAGGCAACAGAAATGGAGGAAAAACAAACACACATATCACCCACCCCTATACCCCCATCCCAAAAGCTCTGTGACCATCTCCAAAGGGACTAACAATCTAAGAAAAATAGGATATATTGGGTTAAACTAGGGGCAAGGAGCTTAAAGAAAGATAAGGGGTACAGGACTGCTACCTCTCTAAAAAACAGATTACAACACATATAAAGATTCCCATCTGTCACAGAATGATGAGGGCACCTACTCAACGAGGCAGTCTGTTTCTCCACTATCAGGGTCTTTAGGATTTTCTGATGCCATTCTCTGAAAGAGAGGATCACATCATCAGTCCAATGACGCAAAATAATTGATTTTGCTGTGACAGCTATTAAAGCAACATTGACTTTACAGACACCAATTAAGGCCTTGGGATACAGGCCCACTAGACAAATGGGTTTAAAGAGGTCATTCAGTCCTAACAAAAGGTCCAGAGAGGCCCTATTGGCAGCCCCCAAAATGATACCACCTTAGCACATTCCCAAAGGATATGCTTAAGGTGTCCCTCGACAAAACCACATGGAAACAGAGGAGAGGAGAGGGGAGGGGAGCTTGCCCATTTTGTAAAGTTTATGAGGTGTATAATACAAGTTATGGAGAATCTGAAATTGTGTTAAGCGCAACCGGTCTTGCTTAATGTATCTGTCGAGGTCCATTCACACAGAGTGCCATACAGCCGGATCTTCTGGGAGGTTAAGGGCTTGCATCCAATAATAACAGGTGCCAGTTGACGTATTACACCAAGCAGCTGAAAAAAGGCAGTATAGCCCTGAAACTGGGTGGGATTGGAGAGCCACTAAGAGAAAACACTCCATAGTGGAGAGTTCCAGCAAGACCCATGGCTTAGGTCCCAAATAAGAGGCGGCTGCATGTGTTAACTGAAAATATTTGAAGCAGAACTTCTTCGGTAGATGTAACTGCTCACTTATCGAAAAAAAGGGCGCGACTCAGTCGCCTTCTATCCGTCTTTCAGATGAGATGTTAAATCGAGGTCCCATCTGCCTGGATTGGTGGTAATTCAGGTGGATGTTAAAGATCCCATGGCACTTATCGAAAAGAGTAGGGGAAATTTTATTGACAAAGAAACAAAACCATCACAAAATAACATAGTCCAACAGAAAAAGAAAGGAGTAACAAAATTCACTTATCACATAAAAAAGAGATAGCTCAATTAACAAAACTAAAATTTCTCCACAAATTAACAATTTTCTGTGCTGAAAAAGTCAGTTTATCCTTTGTTTTAAGATCATTCAAATCTGAGTCAACATACGATACAACTGTAAGATGAGAAGTAGAAATTTTTGCATAATAAACTTAATCTGAGCTTGCCATAAATAAAATTGAAAGAAGACCAAAAAAACATTTAACGCATTCTATGATAGGTACCCCAAACACCTGAATAATCCCCAAGAATGAAGGTACAATAAGACAAATAATTTAAATGAGGCATATTCCAATGAGCTGCTGCAAAACGCCAGAAATCCTGACTATGCTGACATTCCAAGAAAAAGTGTTTTTGACTTTCTTCAATATTAATGCAATCCTCCCTTAAACAATATCTTTCACTCAGAGGTTTGTATTTTAAATTCCCTCTAACCCCCACCCTCCCATGCATTGATAACCATATTATGTCCCATATCTTAACTGGTATTCTAAAGTCTGTTAATTTATGCAAAGCAAACTGCATTTGAGAGGGTGAACTATCCGGAAAGATAAGAACAATTTTCAAGAGATCGTATACAATAAGAGTATAGAAAGATTTCCTAGTCAAAGATTGTAAGCTTTGTAAGGAAATCTTCCACTGGAAAAGTTTTCGAAAGGTAGAAACCCCATATGATGGTAGATCATCAGAGGCTATGATTTTAGGGGGAAATATAGACCACTTAAAGAAATATTTATGCCATATGGACTGTGTCCAAAAATGGCATGGTAAAGTCTCAGACTTCCAGATAAAAGAAAAGGAAGAAAACAAAAAAATCGAGTGAAAGAAAACCACAGGATTAATCATATTCAACCCTCCCTTATTCCGCTTAAGATAAGTAAATTCCCTTCTAACTGGGTTTAACCTATTTCCCCAAAGCATTTGAAAAAATACTATATAATTTTGTTTCACAGGAGGTTGGTGGTGGAAAAGATGACTAATGTAAACGAAAAAGGTAACAGAAATTTCTTTATAATCAAACCCTTTTTGTTTCCCAAACGCCATTGTTTCCACTGGTTAACCTTTAATTCCCCATTCAATAATTGTTTCTCCCAATTAAAAGAGCCATATCCTCCATTCCAAACCAAATCCCAAGTATCTTCTGAGGTGAGGTTGACAAAGGGATACTACAACAAAGTGATAAATCAGGGAGTTTAGGGCCTAATGGTAATATAAAACTTTTGTTGAAATTGATAGAAGCCCCTGAAAAAGTCCCATAAAAGGAGAAAATATCTAATGCTTTATGTAGTGATTTGTCATCCGCTAATAACAAGGTTACATCATCTGCAAAAGCAGTGATTTTAATTGGGTCTAAATGAGGGAGAGGAGCAATACCTATAACGCCGGGTTCAGAGATTATACCTCTAATAACTGGATCCAATACAAAAGTGATAAGGGGACTGAGAGGACAACCCTGCCTGACTCCTTTATTTATCAATATCTCAGAGCCAATGAAATTATTCACAAGGGAGTAGTAACAGCCTGGTCATATAATTTAGATATCCAGGTAACAAATGTACGAGGAATCCTATAGTGTAATAAAATGAAATAAAGATAAGAATGACTAACATTGTCAAATGCTTTTGTTTGATCTAAAGCCACTACCATTTCAGAATTTGTAAAGTTACTTCTTTGTAAACAAGTCTCTAATTAAAAAAAGGTTATGTTGAATCTTTCTTTGAGAAATTGCACAAGTTTGTGTAGGATGAATTAGAAGTCTGGCTACTTTTTCTAACCTAATATTCAAAATTTTGGCTAAAATCTTGTAATCACTGTTCAGTAAACTAATAGGATGCCAATTTGTTAATAATGTCCTATCTCCTTTTTTATAAATAAATTTCAACAGGGAAAGAGAAAATTCCTTACAAGAATGCTCTGAAAACAAAAAGGAATTGTAAACTAAGGTAAAAATAGCTCATATAAAGTAGACAGGATTTATAGAATTCATTAGAATGCCATCAATCCCTGGAGAAGATCCAGTGTTCAGTTGCTTAATGACATCAGTTACTTGTGATGTAATAGGAGCAATTAGGGAATGTAACATATGATCCGACATCAGGGGCAGAAACCAAATTGTTCCAAAGGAAACTGATCTAACGGTGATGAGATGGGATGAGAAAAAACCTGATACATGACGTTGAACTAATGCCAACATATCTAAATCTTTAGTAAGAAGAGTACCGCCTGAGTCACGAACCTGCTATAAAGGTATCAGTCACTGTGACTTACACGCTTGATAAGGATCAGAATTGACAGTGTTTAGTACCAAATCTAAATTCTAAATCTAGGATCTAGCCCTATTATACTGAAAATTTTCATTTGTTTTTATGTCTGAAATTTGTAAAGTATGGGCAGCACGTTGGGGAGCTAAGGACATAAGTTTATATAATCGATTTCTAAGAAGTAAGTAATTCCAATAATCTGAATCAACTTTTCCTTTGCCCCACTTCTGAAAAAGAATTTTTATTTCTGTTTTAGCTGCATCCACCACGCAAAGGGGGAAGAAAAACCATTGTGGAATATTTGGATGCAAAAAGAATTCCAATTTAGAAGAGTAAACCGACATATATAAGAAGGAAGTATTAAGTCTCCATCGGAAATATTGGAGAATAATTTGGGAGGTAAATTCTCCAAAGAAAAGGTACAAAGTAAAAGAAAATGGTCAGAGAATTCCGTAGGGACAACTAAACAAAAAATAGGATACAAATAATGAGAAATAAACACCATATCAATCCGCGTTGCATATGTGTGCCTATGATACGTTTCACCAGCTTGTGCATGCATACACCTGTAGGCATCTTTGAGATTGGCATCTTTAACCAATTTAGCAAGAGCAGTCGAATCACAATAAATTTTTTTTCCTTTTGACTTAATATAATTAGCATCTATAGAGCAATTAAAATCCCCAAACAATATGTCTTGTGGTAAACAAAAAGGGTGTAAGCTCCTCAAACAGGGTAATACGACCAGTTTTTGTTTGAAGACCATAAATATTAATCAGACGAAAATAATAAGTATTCAGGGAACAATCTAAAATCAAAATCCTACCAGGGTGCACATCAATTACCTTAGAGATCTTAAAGGCATTGCTACAAAATAGGATACCAAGACCATCAGCTACATCTGGTCCAAATGTCCAATAGGAAGGGCCTATTATCCATTTCCGTTTTAGTTGATTAATATCCCACAAAGAAGAGAGCCTAGTCTCCTGTAAAAAGATAACATCTACTTTCAAAGAAGTTAAATAAAGAAATATGGGTAACTGTTTTTTTAAGGCTTTCAAACTACAAACATTAAAAGTAGCTACTTTTAAGGTGGACATCTAGCGATTTTAAGTGCTATTCTTTTGACTGACTTTTCGTTTTTTTCCTTTTTTTCCTTTTTTTTCTTTAGCTAATTCCGTGGTTTTGCTATCCTCATCATCCGTAATAAGTTCAGAAATATGGGACGTATCTGATTCAAGATCCGTATCTCTAATGTCATCTTGCAATGGGGAAAAGGAATTCTCAGTGGAAATAGGTACAGAAGAAGTTTGTTTAACAGAAGCCCGTGTGAAGCGTCTATTCTTAACAAGTTCAAAAGGAGGAGGCATAATTAAAGTAGAGGAAGGCTTACCCCCCCCCCGCAGGCCCTAGGCCTGGTTTGTCTATTGGAATTTGAGAACCCTCAGGGAGGCCTGATCCTTCAGTAGTAGAATCCATGGCTAAGTAGAAGTTAAGGTAGGGGGATATAGAAGAGTGGAGGAGGATTCCTTAGATCCCTTATTGGTTGCTTGGGCCTTACGTAGCAAACCATCATGGTCCAAGCCCTGTACACCACGTCTTGCCCAGGGGACATTGGTGATAAGCGGGCCTGCTCATCACACAGATTGCATTTAAATATGTTTGTACACCTATCTGCTGAATGCCCAAACCCACCACATAAAGGACATTTGAACATGTCACACACACTACTAACATCGTCCTATCCCCACATTTGTAACAAGCTCTTGGCTGTCCTCCATAAAACACCCCCTATCTTTACCAAGAAAAAACTATTAGGTAGGTGTACAATTTCGAGTTATTCTGAAAGAGTTTTACTTTAAATTTCCACCCTCCTGTCCAAATTCCTTCAACATCCAACAAGGCCTCAGGGGGATTTAAAACATCACACCTAGTTTGAAGCCAGTGATAAATGTCACTGACGTTAACCCCTTCATTTCGAAACATGATAGTAACAAAACGGACCAGAGGTTTAGAGAGAGGTAGTGCAAAAAAAGGGCCCCATAAGGGTGTATTTTTTTGTACTGCATATTTTTCCCAAAAACGCTCCATATGAGAATTGGATTGAAAACTAACATCAAACGAGTCTTCACCCGAAATATGTATAAGAGCATATATATCCTTGGCCAAAAAACCCATTGAATTTTTTAACAAAGTTTTGAAAACAAAATACCTATCTGGATGTACATCCAAACCTCCTTTGTATCTAATTCTGATAGCATTCCGTCTAGGAGCCTGCTCTAACTTATTTTTAAATAATTCAGACATTGGAAGTTTTTGAAATGTAGCAGAAACAGAAGGAGCAGCAGTCTCAGTGATATCATGTTCAGTAACAGAGGTGTTTGGCTTAGAAAAAGCCAAAGCACTCTCCCCACCCTCTTTATGCTGCGCTTAAGTAGTCAGTATCACCCTGTACAGTTGCAGTCAAACGTAGCCTGGCTATCGCGGCATGCATAGTTACCGGTAACGACCAAGATGATGAGGGTATCCAAGTACCTGAGTCCATTTTCCGCCAGCCAGCGTCAGTTAATGCCACTTCTTCCGACCAGTCCTTCAAGCCATCGGAATCCAAATCCCCCAGTAAGCCAAAGCGCTGCCGCAGGATACAGGAAGTACTCGGTCCTTCCCCAAAATTTGTCTCCCCGGAAGTGCTACCTGCCAAACTCGGTTCCCCCTGGAGCTCCAATACACACTTTCCATCTGATTTGGTGTCCGGTTTAGAAAGCTGCACCTGTATCGGGACCGATGAATCAGAAACCGCCGAGAGGCCTTCCAAAGAGACAACATGCGGATTTGCAGGGTTAGCAATTGGTACCATACACGAATCAATAATGGGAGCTGCAGGTAAGGAATCGCACATAGCTCCAACAGCAATATCTCTAGGTAAGGTAGCCACTACGCCATCTCCGACTTCCATCTCTTCTCAAGGCTGAATGCAGTCTGCCATCCCACCTCCGCACGCCAGGGACGACTCCAGACTAGCCGCCAGCAGCCAGTAGGGAATTTCCGTGTCCTTGCCAAATTTCCCTCATTCACTAAAAATACCACCAACAGCTTAATCTGGTTCAAGGTCAGTTGGCATTCATCTATATCCTCCTGCCCTGGGTTGTGCCTGAAAATAGGCAGGATTTGTCTAGTGCACTTACCCGGTCAACAAAAACTAAATAAATAAATAAATAAAATAAAAATAAATGAGGGAAACAAGTGGGATGTCCCACAGCTGAGGACAAAAAACAGGACGGGGCATCCAGCAGTACTAATGCTGGGATTACCAAGGGCGGGTTGGGACCGGCAGTTCAACCAAATGTAGGTATAGCCTAAGCTGGCAGTGTGCCTTCTGGGACCACCCAATAGGTGTGGTTCAGAGAGCAGAAGGTACAAAGGCCAGCTTAGTGTAGAGGAGACTGGGAAGGTGAATTCCAGCTTATTGACAAATGGAACACTCAATTACCAACCATAAGGGCATGTAGGAAGGGACGGAATGATCACTGCTAGGTTTACCCCACTGGAAAAATTTGTTACCGTGAAGGGCACAATAGTATAAAAATAAGTTGGGGGCAAAGCCCACCATTTAATTTAGGTGTTGTGAGTTTAACAAAGAGTGGTGAGTGGCATGACCCTTCCACAAAAAAGTGATTAAAGATGCTTTGGACCTGGAGAAACCATGATTTGGACTGAAAATATGCCGGGCATGCCTGGGGGTACAGCAGGCATGGAAGAATGTTCATCTTTAAAACACTTACCCATCTCCATAAAGACAAAGGCAAAGCAGACCACCATTGTAAATTCAATTTAATGGTCTGGAGTAGCGAGGTGAGGTTATCCTTAATCAAAGATGAGAAAGATCAAGAAATAGGCACTCCCAAATAAAGTAACTATTTAGGCTCCCAAGATACACCCAAACTAAGAATGTCTTGCTTGTGCACCAAACTATTCAAGGGAAGAACTTAGTTTTGCCCAAAATCAGCTTATAGGCAGAAATTAAAGAAAACTGGGAGAGTTCTGTCAAAGCAGCCAGGATGTAGGTAGAGGGATCAAAAACATGTAGTAATAAATCATCCGCATATGTGGAAAGCCTATAATATCCTTCAATGCAGAAATAAGATGGTGCAATTTCCTCAAGTGGTCGCTGTAGAAACACCCCTTCATGAACCCCACCTGCATTGAACTGATGAGGGAATCCCAAACAGCAGGTAACCTGTTGGCCAAAGTCTTTGTCAGAATTTTCAGGTTTGAGATAAGTAGCAAAATAGGTCTATAATTACTAGGGCGAGAGTCATCCTTCCCAGGTGTTTCGATCAGGATGATCCATACCTCTGAGAAAGAAGGGTTGGAAAACCCCTCAGTATACCAAAAGTTGCATATCCTATGAAGAACAAGCCACATAGAAATTGATAAGGCCCTGGAGCCTGATGGTTTTATTATTAGGCAGTAACTGCTTAATGGCATCCAAAACCTCAGCTAGAGAAATGGGGTGCTCAGGCAGTTTGTGCTGGGAAGGGGTGAGTGTCAGGAGAGGAAGAGAATCAAGTAAAAAGATATGCTTTCCTCAAGGGAAATAGTAGGCAAGTGGTCCTCAGAGTAGAGGGATGAGTAAAAAGAGCAGAAGACCTCAGCAATCATGTGAGGGTGAGTTTCTATATCAGCCTCAGTATAAGGCTGAGTACCAGGGATGATTTTTTAGAGGACTCCAATTGGCACAGTCTAAGTGCAAGTAACTTCCCGTCCCTCTCTTCCAACTCCAAATAACACAGCTTGGTATGGTAGATAGCTAGTTTGACTTTTTGAGCCAAAATATTGGTGTATTGTACCCTCAGTGCTGTCTGGTGAGATCATACCTTGTCTGGGGAGTGCCCACAAAGTGACTGCTAAGTTTAGCAGATACCACACAGGAGCTGGTCAAGGAGGGAGGCCCGAATGTTGGCGTATTTGGATGCCAACCAGATACCATCCTCTTGGATGGTACACTTTGCCATGCCCCAAAGAATATCCAGGCCCTGGGCCGAGCCCTCATTCATCTGAAAAAAAAGTTGTTAATATGGGCTTTTATTGACGAGGGAGTATCGGGATCTCAGAGGAGTTGCACTTTCAATGCCATACTGAGTCACACTCCCCAGATCTGCAAAGGGTGTACCCCAGGCTCATGGGGACATGATCCAATATGATGGTTTGCTGGGTGGAGGAGGAAAGGAGCCCTTGGAGACGTTCTTGATTTATTTAAAAATAATCAAAACTGGAAAAAGTCTTATGGAGAGGAGAGAGAAAAATGTGTACATTCTAACCAAGAGGTTAAAAAGGCACCAAGGCTCAATCAAGCCAGTGTCATCCATCAGCTCCAGGAGCCCATGTTGCCCCAGGGACAAACCCCACCTGGCAACATCAGATTTGTCCAGGTCAGGTTGAAGGACCATGTTCCAGCCTCCACCCAGCAGAATTGAGGTGCGAGAAAAGGTTGTCAGCAGAGTGGATAATGATGTGAAAAAGACCGTGGTGTCTGCATTAGAGCCATATATTGAACCCAGCAATAATTCATTAATACCAACCTTGCAGCGGTATATATCACCCTTCAGGATCCCAGAATTCCTTAATCAACTGTAAAGGGATAGAGCATGCTATTAAAATGGCCACCCCACTCCTCGTATTGCTGTTACCAGCCCCATATGCCTGTCCAACCAACCCGCTCCGAAAGTAGTGAATGTCTTCTCTCTTATGGTGGGTCTCCTGAAGAAAGGCAATCCCCACGTTTAACTTTATAAGATGGTGCAGCACCATATACCGCTTGCTTTTTTCCTGGGCACCCCTAATATTCCAGGTTGCTAGAGTAAAAGAATCCTCCATAAACAAATAATTAAGAAAGAAGATTGAATACAAGCCCCTTCAATATTTAGCAGGAATTTAATATAAAGAACGGTCACAGAGCAAAGAAACCTGCTCCCACCCACTCCCAAATAAAAATGGTCCTGTAAACGCAGCTTGGGTCGGCCCATACTAACAAATCCAACCGACCCCTGAAAAAAAAAACCCAGAAAAATATAATCCTTGCAGTACTAAGAAGACTCAATATACAACGTCCATAACTTAACAATGTCCTCCAAACTGTAACAAGAAATGTATGAAAAAACACCACCCATCCAAATGATTGAAACACCAATGCCTTTAGGTCCATGATGTAACACATTAACCACCTCAACCCCCCCCCCCCCGCTGATACCTTATAATAGAAACTAAGATGAGCACATAGCATGGAGGTAAAAAATTGAGGAGGAGGAGGAGCCGGGTCAGCATAAAAACATTAGTAGCCATTGTACAGACGGACAATAATAAAAAAGTAGCAGAGATGGGTATGCATAATAACATGAAAACAAACTAACCAGGAAGATAACAGTACAAAGATAAAATAAAAATTAGATAGCGCCACCATGAACCTCCCACTATAGAATCTAAAGTAAAGTATGCCCCCAATACATCGGGCTAATATTTCTGAATGCTAAATCGGAGAACATACAGCCAGGACAGGTACCACACTGCATTATGAGACAAAAGAGAACAAAAATGAACAAGTTCATTGATAGAAAAGGTCTTTGTAGACAAGAATAAGAATAAAGTTAATAGTCCCCAACTTGACATGAGTACTCAGCAATATAGTAGTGCCTCCACCTGGCTATAGAAGGTAATTGCCTCTCACTAAAGATGAAAAGTGTCCCAGAAGCTGAACACAGAAAATAGCCGGCTTGAGTATCCCTAAGGAGCAGAAGGAAGAAAGGCAATCCGTGGCGCTAGTTGAGAAGGTGATAAGCAGGAGACCAGGAGAAGCTAAGAATCAAGCATGGGGCCATAGTTGAAGGTGACAGGCTGAGCGGCAAGGAATGCGATCCATTGTGACAGGGAGACCTTCTGCGCTTCTTGAGAAATGCCACCGCTTCTCTGCTCCTTCAAACCCATCTGACAAAGCAGAAGCAAGTTGAACAAGCAGGTGTGCTCTGATGGTGATCCCCTGATGGAGCTACCCTTTCGCAGAGGCTATCCTGATAAGTGAAGAGGGTTCTGGCCAGACCACGGGAATGAGAGTCCCCCGAAAAGTGTGGGCCATAGTTTGCGCTCAGTCCGAAGAGGTGTCCAATCAGCATAACATTAGGGATCCTCAATAAATGAGCCACACTCAGGACTTCAGTGTAGCCAAAGCAGAGACTGATAACTCATCTGAAAAAAGAGAGGGATACCCAAGATCAGTCCCCAGTCCCGGCAAATGAAACCAATACAGGAAAGAGCTGTTGCTAAATCTCAGCCCTGGAATCAAAGGTAAATGGATGGCAAAGAGAAGATACAAGCAGCCCATGAAAAGTTCTGACCAATAGCACCTTTCCCATCAGCGGAAGCAGGTCACTCATTTAAACAGGTCGGGATACAGTTTAGAAAGTTGTACTTTAGCCTGTTCAGGTGACTCGAAGCTTTTATTATATCCTTGGTAGGTGATCTGTAACTTCACCAGATAGATCATCCTAAAACTGATGTGTGTGGCAATTAGCTTTGAGATAAGTGGGTTGTAGGTAGATCACTTGGCTCAGACAGTCCATGGAAGATCTTATACAATATGGATGCAGTGACTTTCCCACATGATCTCTTGTAACCGTGGACCTTCGAGAGAATATGCTGCTGATCTAGGCAGTTTAACAATGTAAATATGAAAGATCAGGGTGCTGGGGGCATAGGACGAAGGGCCCTGTGTGCCCGCTCAATAATATAAGCATGCCCGTGGAGCGAGGGGTCCTCAATTTTTTCACAAAATTTCTGGGTCAAGAGGAGAGGGTTGGGACCCTCGGCATCTTCTGGCAGGCCAATTACCATAACATTATTGTGCCTGCTGCACCCCTCAAGGTCCTCTATTCAGTCCTCTAATCTGGAAATTTTCTGCCTTAAGGACACAGCCTCCAGATCGAGCTGAGCCCGCCAGTCCTCTAAGGAGCTTACTTGTACTTCAGCATCAGAGATTCATCAAGAGACCCCCTGTTGTTAGCTGAATATTCTTCAGTTCTTCTGTAATTGTAGACAGAGCCTCTTTTAGTGGAGAAATTCTTGGAGGAAGTGATCCTCTGTTAGGGCCACTGAGGAAGGAGCTGGAATAGTAATTTTGGGGTTCAGAGCTTGGGCCTTTGAATGCTTGGATCCTTTGTCCCTCTCTGGTGTCGAAGAAAGAGTGTGGCATATGGTTACATTTTTCATTTCTGCATCTATAATCAGCAATATTACTGACAGATATTGGTGCCAGGAGCTTAGAAGAGGTGAGAAAAATCATTTGTGTCAAGGAAATCTGAGTTTAAAGGACAAAAAAGCAGCTAAAATCCAAGGGAAGGAAGGAGAAAAGCAGCCTGAGTTGTTCACTCAGCAAGGTGCATGATGTGACTCCATGAATCAGTGTTCTAAGGTCACTTTCAGGCAATGCAGATGTTTTGCATGGTATTATGGCTTTAAAAGATCTTTCAGAGAGCTTACTTTTGTGAGATGCAATCCCCTAGTCTCTCTCCTTGAATGCAGCACTTCAGTGAAGCATAAATGATATGACATGCTCTGTGAGTATTGTAAATTAGCTGTTTAACAGCTTTATTTTTGTAGTTTTTGCTTCTACGCAGTGTTTTCTGTCTTTGTTGGGGATGGAAGTCCTGTGTGGCCAGGTACAGTAGAAGTTCTTGAGGCAGCAAGAGGAAGGCCTTCAGAAAGAATTCTAAGAGATGGGCTGATTAGTTGTTTGCTAGCTGTTTGTCTTAAATTTTGTTTCTTTGCCATGTAATCTGTTGTTTTTGTGGATTTGGAGTCTTTTCTTTGTTATTTCTGTTGCAGTTGTTGGTGTGTGTTTTTTGCAATGTGTTATTTGTGGGTGATTTTGTATTTATGGGGGTTGTTAGATCTTTAGATAAGTTTTTCATTTTAAGCCTTTTTTTCTGAAGGTTACAGCTCATTGGGATGATGATGATGTCAGGTTTTCATTTTAGTTTGTTTTAGTTTTGTTTCTGAAGGTTGCAGCTGTTTGGGTTGTTAAGGTAAAGTTTTGTTTCTGAAATAACTTTGTATTTTTTTATCAGAAGTATTTGTCCTTTTCTCTTTTATAGGTGGTTGTGGGTTGGTCACATGGAGGTTTGTTATCTAGTTGTGTTTCATTCACATGGTAACCTTTTGTACATGGACTAGTTATACAGCAATCTATAATGGTCACACTCTGATCTTCATGACCTGTGATGGTTAAACTGACTCTAGCAGGGAGTTATCTGTGAGGTAAGGCAGCCCCATGTGATCTTCTTGCAATCAATGAAGAGGCTGAATAGGCTAAACCCTATTTTATAAGTATTATTTATTGATTAATTATTTACTTTTTGTTTACTGGAAAAGTAGAGTTAAGCAAATATACCTGCTTTCTGCCTCTTTGTAGCAGGTGGGGGATGAAGATATAGATGCAAACTGACATATTGAATCAACCTGAGCTGTTGGTGGTATTTTTAATGAATGTGAAAATGTGGCCAGGACACCAGGGGAAACACCACTATTTTTGTAGGAGTGCCATGGTACATTCAACATCTACCTAAACCACTACGAGAACAAGCAGATGGGACCTCGGTTTAATGTCTCACCTGAAAGATGGATTACTATATCAGTGTTACATTGATTAGCCCAGATATTCATTTCATTAACTTTGGACAGCATACTCCTGATGTTGAAATGGAGCATTTTTAGTTCTTTGGTTCTGGACTAAAAACTTGTGTGTGAAGAATTCTGCAAGGACCAAAGTTGGGCTATATATCTCCAGACAGGAGGAGCAACATGGTTACCAGGAAGTAGTGGTTGCTGGTGAGGAAGAAGTGGTGAGCTGTATGGCTGCTGGACCTAGACTTGGTAACCCTTTGCATACTACTCACCAGATGTGAATGTCTTCCCAGATAGCTCATGGGTATGGTTATTCTCTTGCTGAGATCAGTGCAAGCAACCAGTGTAGCTTCAGGACTCTATAAAAGAAAAATAAAGAGAAGGAGGAGTGTGATCCAGTATAACCTAAGAATCACAGAAGATAGATATCAGGCAAGAGACACACTCACCAGATAAGTCATAAACACCATCTCTAGTGATTGGTATACACATATTGCATAAGGATTCAATCCTGAAACACAGATGGCAAGACTGGATCCTGAGGTAGTATTTTGAACAAGTACAGTTGATTTTTATGACTTGTCTGGTGAGTGAGCCTCTTGGTCAATGTCTAGTCCCTTGATGAAGTCATAAATCACCAACCTATGTGTAACTTTACAGTCTAATGCTATGGAAATGAATGTGATGTCACAAACTCTCACACAGTGTGGGTGGCCCCTCCATAACAAGTTTGAAGTACATGTGTTAGCCAGTGAGGGTGTGGGGGCACTGTGACCAGCCATGATGCACCTGCTGTGGGAATATATGGAGAACTTTAATCTTTAGAAAAAGACATGTTACAGAAAATGAATAAATTGTGCCTGTACTGTTTTCTGTTTAGTTCATTGTTTTTTTAAGGATCTCATGAATGAAATATCTTATAAAGGAAGGATTCTGTTAAGAGGATACATTTTCAGTATACTGAGATGGTGCTGTAATCCAAAAGTATAGCTGCAAACATGCAGTTAGCAGGACCTGATTCAAAAGGTCATGCAATGTATAAAGCAGCTTTATTCCATGGATGTTGCAGTACATGCATTGCTGATTGTTGACTGTAGTAAAGTACTTACAGTATGTCATTTTAGTTTTATCATAATTCTGACAGTGATGGGTATTTTATATCTCCCCCATAGCAATGTTAACTCTGCCAGTCAAAACACATGTAGATAGAGTCTTAGTGGCATTTCAATATAAACAAGAAAACTATAACTTCTCATGGGTTGTTCTGATAAGACCACTCCCTGTACTTAGGATAACTTATCCACCCAGACATCCAATTAAGTAGGAACAATGGCTAGTTTGGTCATGGAAATAAAATATCGTAACTGTATTACCAAACCACATCTTTATCCTACAAGTCTATTGTGGCTGGCTATCTTAAATGACATTGTTTGAACTTTAAAGTCTTTTTTCTTGGCTAGTACCCCATATGATGTATCCCTAGCCAATGGACTAATAATACTGAATATGTGTCTTGTAGCAAAGTGGGAGCTAATGTAACCTCATTATTTCAACTGTGATGTTTCTGCATGTTCAATCTAAAATGAATAAAAGAATGTTTAAAAAATAATTCTGACAGTGAAAAATGACTTCAGAGATTGTTCTTCCCAAGTGTCCATACCAGGGAGGTTATCTGAAGTATCATGACACATACAAGTTTTCTGTGCTGTAGTTTTTTTAGACAGAATATAAACCCTGTTTACATTGTTTAATATAACTGTTAATGTGGGCATGTGTGAAGTTTGTTCAGTAACTCCCAATGTATTGCTTTATGTGTTTGTTTTAAAATAGACCTATTCTTTCCTTATTTAGATTCCATTGTTAATGCTGCCATTTTTGTGCCGATGATTCATTTTGTAATTACATATGAGTTCCAAAACCCAGTGGCATTAGTTGAGCTGGGGTTCGGAACTAAGTAATTTCTTTGGACACAAAACAAAACTGCATTACAAAAACCTGACTAAGAAAAGTATGATTATTTGAAAACAAACGCATAAAACAAAACACAAAGGTTATTAAACTTTACACATGCCCAAATTTACAACTATATTAACACATGCAAACAGCAGGGTTTATGTTCCCTTCAGAATTCTGCAAACTATACTCTAAAAGTCTGTGTAACCTATACTGAACTTCTACAGTGTGATTTTTTTTCAATAGTTAGAGCTAAATTCTAAATTCTTACACCATTGCTATTTATTTTATAGGTCAGATATTTAAACAACAACAGAATGGATAACGAGAAACAGTACTGGATTATCTCTAGACAACATGCGAGCTTTTGTGCACTACACAGATAAACATGTCATTTGTGTGAATTAGTAAGTCTGTGCTGGATAGAAGCTATATTTTGGGCCACTATAAGGTACAGAACTGAATGCAGTTGTTGGGTCCAAAATGAGTAATGGTGTTCCTGCACAGCAAAGTCCTGGTGTACTCGTATTTTGGTATGTGTCCATATCACTGAACAAGTTCATGAAAGGAATAGGCTCCTTACCATAGGACATTTTGTTCACCTTTGGAAGCATCAGTACTTCTTCAGAAAGATGTTTTAAGATCTATTTTCTCAGTAAGGACAGACAATTCAACGTCTGCCCACTTATAGTCTTAGGTTTACTGAAATGAACTGAATGTCAAGATAAATAGTTTTTTCCCCATCATGAATAGCTGATAATGTAATTTATTAATTATTTCCGTAAGTATTTGGGTCTGATTTTCGAAAGTGAAATACCCCCTTTGCATTCAAGCCAGTTTTCAAAGGGGCTGTGTCAGTTGGTTCTGCAGTATGCATGTGCTTGCAGCATGTTATTCAGACAGTGGCCAGAGGAGATGATTAGAAGAGGGTCTGTGACAGTCAACATGTACACCACTGCCCGCAGTCCAGGACAGGCTTTAGGAGGATGAGTTGCTGTCATACAGGGGTTGGGGTGATGAGTGAGTGGACCTGTGGATTTACGAACTGTATAATGGAGTTAGGACTAGGAGGAGAGTACCAGAGGACTGTCATGGAAGGCTTTCTTTCTTTAATCAGAGATCAGAGCAGGAGGAGCACAACACTGGACTACCAGTGATGTTGCTGATACTGTACAGTGATCAGGTGAGAGCGGGGACAATGGTTGGGTCTTTGCACACTGCCTCCATGCATCTGTGTGTTGAGGCATTTCACAGCGCTGGCAATGACCATGTAATGACATGCAAATGGCCCCTTACATCTTTATGATCCCTTGCATGCCATATGTTTAAAGCATGATTGCTATATTTGTGATGCACTCCCTTTGCTGCTGGGTGTCTGTTACCAGTAGGCGGCTTTGGTAGCACTGCGCATATGCAGTTTACGTGGCAATAACACAGCCCGATATTCATATTGGCAGCACTTTGGACAGTGTACACTGCCTGTCTGAATATGGCTTCTTATAAAATGGGAAGAGAAAATCTTGCATCCTGATTGATCAGCACTCGTGCATTACATCTGTCTAATGCACAGGTAAAAACTAGCTCTGCCAACCAGGATGCAGGACAACCAACAAATCCTTGAGAGGCAAAGTTTAGAATGAAAATATATATTCAGCCACAATTTTTTTCCCTTTCCAAGGCCATAGCCTAGATCTATATCGATCACAAAACAGTCAGTAAAGAATCATTAAGTAAGCCCAAATACATAAAATGTTTCATTTTCTGTAAAATGTACACTGTCAGCTTTTTCTTTTCATTCTTTTTTTTCCCTTGCCATCCCCGCCTCCCCATGGCTGCCTCGCATGGTCAGCCTCTCCATATCTGCCTTACCGCAATCAATGGTAAAGTTGATTGTTTATGGGGAAAACTCTTTTTGGCTGAAATGTGTCAGTTTCTTCAGCTTGTGCTTTAACTCCCTCCCAAGTATCATTCCCGATTCTATGACATTCTGGAAAAGCTGTCCAGTGTTGCACTCCTGTTTCCCATTGGTATCATAGCTCACAGCTACCCCATGCTCATCTCTATTCCTGAACTCAAGACAACATTAAAAAAAAATAGGTGTTATGCTCCCATTTCTCACTGGCATTATGGCTCACAGCTCCCCCTGCTCTCCAAATTCCTGAACTGAAGTCAAGATTAAAAAAAAATATATAAAACTAAATTCATTTTAAGTCTGAAACAGATCACAGCTTTCCAAAAGTTTTGTGTGGTGGGGGGTTGCTAGGAGCTACCTTGTTCCTGCTGGTATTGTGGCTCCCAACTCCTCTACTCTTTGACCCAAAGAAAAGCCAGCATTTAAAAAAGAAAGTAGCACACATATTTCAGAATATTGGTTGGGGGGGGGGGTCACTAATAACTACGAAAGAGGAACTGGAAGGAAAAGTATGTCTCTTTGCAGTTGATACAAAGATTTGCAACAGGGTTGATACACCAGATGGAGTGGAAAGGATGAGAAGGGACTTGGCAAGGTTGGAGGAATGGTCAAATATATGGCAGCTCAGATTCAATGCAAAGAAGTGAAAGGTAATGCACCTGGGAAACAAAAACCCAGGGCAAGAGTACACAATGGGGGTGAGATACTGACAACAGTAAAAATGGAAAGGGACCTGGGGGTAATTATATCAGATGACCTAAAGATGGGCAAGCAATGTGAGAAGGCAATAAGGAAGGCTGGGGGATACTGGGATGCATAGGGAGAGGCATCAATAGTAGAAAACAGGAAGTTGTTATCCCTCTGTACAGACAGTTGGTGAGACCCCATCTGGAGTACTGTGTGCAGTTCTGGAGACCCCATCTCTGCAAAGACATAGACAGAGTGGAGGCTGTCCAGAGGAGGGCAACCAAAATGGTGCAGGGTCTGCACCAGAAGACATATGAAGAAAGACTAAAGGAGCTTAATATGTATACCCTTGAGGAAAGGAGGGAGAGAGGGGACATGATAGAAACGTTCAAGTACCTCAAGGGAATCAACAAAGTCCCAGAGGGTGGCATCTTTCAGAAAAAGAGATGTGCAAGAACAAGAGGGCACAATTTGAAGATAGAGGGGGGACGGCTCAGAGGTAATGTGAGGAAGTATTTTTTCACAGAGAGGGTTGTGGATTCATGGAACAGCCTCCCTGAGGCAGTCGTGGAGTCAAGAACAGTGGGGGAATTCAAGAATGCATGGGACAGACATAAGGCAGTCCTAGTGGGGGGTAGGAGGAAGTAAGCTGTTGGTTAATTAGGATCTGCAGCTTATCTGTTAGGTAGGAAAATGGGCAGACTAGGTGGGCCAAGCGGTCCTTATCTGCTGTCAAATTCTATGTTTCTATGAAAGACTGGAACAAAAGTCCTAAAGCATGAGGCAGAACGACTATTTTGTCAAAAGGTTAGGCAGTCTTCTCAAAATTTATATACAAAAAATGTTTTTCGATTTAAAATTGGCGTAAACAATAACACACTCTAGGGATGTACTTTAGGCAGTTCTAATGCATGGCCAGGGGCTGAAGGCACTCAGCCAACAGCCTTGTGCACACCCCATTGCATCTTACTGCTTACCTGATGCCCCTGTAGTATATTTTGTGCTGTGCCATTTTTGCATGGCACAAATGTCTGTGGCTGAATATGGGACCATCAGTTCACTTAGATCCTTTTTTTCTTGGCCTAAGCAAACAGTCCTGCTCAGCACTTGCAAATCCGGCTGGATGCAAGCTGCTGAAATCCATAGCTTATTGATGCAAATTGACAGTAGTTTTGAAAATTGCACCTGCTGCTAAGTGGGGATAGAAGCAACAGTTGTTGAAAATCCAGCTCATTGGCTTTCTGCTTATCTGTGTTCGCATAACATTTTTCTGAAGTGTTTCCTGTTTATGATTCCTAAGGAGTTTGCCTTTCATCTTATAGTCTGCTGCATTGGACAGATGTTGCTTTGATCTATATCAAAGGAATGCTTTTCTTTCATAGAACCCAATAACTCACCATTTACCAACATAAGCTTGATTACGTGCAGCAGGCTCCTGATCTTTTTAAGGTAGAACTACTTTCAGTGGCATAACTTGTAGATTAGAAATAACCCCAGCCTCCTTTAATGGCCTGTTCTTTTGGCATCAGTCCTTACTGCTTTACTAATGTCAACTTTGATTCCTTTTTGTTCCACAGTTTATTTACCCAGTATAACCCCTCTCAGATAAAAAAAAAATCTCACTTACAGTGGGTTTACAGTGTCAAGGTACATAGAATCAACTGGTAATTTTATTTATTTATTTCAATTTCTTTCGCAGATAATCCTTTAGGCAGAATGCCTATGAGTTCAGAGTCATAAACCACATTAATGCATAGAGTCACAATATATATTACTTAGTCATTGATATATATACTACAGCAGATGGACATACAACTCAAGCAACAGCAAAAAAAAATACATAGTTACATTATAACAGAGTTAGTCAGTAATGAGAGCGAGTTCCATCATGTCTCCCTCCCCCACCACACACACACACACACATACTTCGTAAGTCGGGTTCAATAAACCTGCACCATCTCATACTATTAAATGATGTAGCTGCAGAATCATGTGTCTGAATAAGAGACAGGCAATCAGGCAGCCCTCTTACTATGTGCACTCCCCTGCAGCCAATCGGGAGGCTGCTTTCATCAATGAGGTGGGTCCTTTCTCTCCCGGAGCGAGTTTTAAATCTCCACCACTAACAGCACTCCAGCTACGTGCTGCCAGGACCCCAGCAGGTTGCGAGGGGTATGCCACACTCCCCCTTTCCTCCACTGACCAATAACGCTCACCAGGCCTCATCTCCTGGACGCTGGGTGGCCCTCTTGCTAAGGATGCTGAGAGCAAAGGGCATCATGGGAGTGTGCCCAAGGGAGTCAGCCTAAGGAAGCAGCCAGTGGCCAGACATGCTGCCATAAATACTACTCACAGTACTTAAAGCTTTATCAACTGAATACAGGCGGGATCTTTCAGACTAGTACAATGTACCTGATGGCATAGTAAATACTATACTGTTACTATTCTGCAAGCAAACTGTATATAAAGCATCTCCCCAATACCCAAAATTGCTGCTATTAAAAGGCCTTTCAGTGACATAACTGCTGATTAGGACATGGTACTGATGTAACATTTTCACCTTATTTAAAACTCCGTCATAGTTCTCTAAATGTTAGGTTCATGCATTGCTGTGTCTGCTTGCTTACTCAGATCCTATGTACCCACGCCACTGCTATTATGCATTGTTTATACTAGTCTCTGAAGACTTATTACTCTGTTTGTAGATAAGGTCCCTTGTATATTATCCAATAGATATTTTCTGCTCCTTTGGGATTTGTGTTTGCTAGTAATTGCACTGGATAGGCATAGGATGTTTTCCCCTAATACTGCAGAGACCTGTACTTGACTTGAAAATCAGCCGACACCCTATCTAGGTGGACTGCGTTTTTCATATTTTAAACTTCTGCACTAAGGGAATGTCACCTGCACCCTATCTGGGTGGACTATGTTTTCTTGAGTTAAACTCTTATTCGGGGGACTGTACTTCACACCGTAATTAGGGAAGATATATTTTTTATGCATTTCCCCATACCTGCTAGCCTCAGATCTGCTGAACTCCCAACCACAGTGGACCCCTGACGAAGAGGTCTTTGTGGCCTTGAAGCGCTGGGCTACCTACACTGATATGGTATGGTATGTTTGAACCTACACATTATGTTTTACAATGTTTGCCATTTTTGCAAAACTGCTTTTTTACCAAAGGATTTTTGGATTCTAAAAAAATTTAATATTTAGCTTAATTAAGTATAGTTACATGTCTGGAGTGCCTTTCTTATTTATTATCACAGTGGAGGGTGGTCCTGTTTACCACTAATCCTACGTACCTATAGAAGAAGGGTATTATCCACATCCTGTGTAGTGAGAGCACATCTCTCCTGGCCTCTCTCTAGGTAGCCACTTCACCCATAATGATGGCCCTAAAGAGATTGGTTGCTGTGGCTTCTTTTTTTTTTTTTTTCTCCAAACTCTTTTTATTCCTTGGGTACCGAGGCACCTCTCAGAGGTGCCCACTCAACACTACCCCTGCTACTCCCCACCGTGACTCCTTTCAGTGATCACCCACCAATGGAAAGACTTCCCAGCCCCCCAGATCACACCCCCAGAGGAGGGGCCCACCACTCCTACCTTGGCAGTGTCTTTCTGAAATTAGAGGTTCCATCTCTCCATGGGTGGCGCCTGGTGATAGCCGTAGTGGTAGTCCGGTTCTGCGGATGTGAGAGTAGGTTCCTGAGGCTCTTGTCACCTCCTCAGTACGTCAGGGGATTTTCTTTGTTACGCCTCTTGGTGCAGCATGCAATGGTGTCCATGCAGGCTCCTCCCACAGACAGTCTGCCATCACTAGTCTCCCCTGCTGCTGTTCCTCACTGCTGGGAAATACCCCATAGCCTCCGCTAAGTGCTGCCCCTGAGCTCGGAGTCCCCTTGAACCCTCCCCAGGAGAAGACAGCAATCCTCCGTACACTCAATCTTCTCCTCCCCCCCCTGCCAACTCCTGAAGGCCCTGGCTTATTCCCGAACCCAGGTCGCAGCGTGGCCATAGGTGTGGTATCCAGTGCCTCAACCATCTGCGCCACCAGGCCAGCTTTTCTGTGGCTTCTTATGTGCTAACTGTCTTTGTTTTGGACCCATTTAATTTAGCCCCTGCTATCCCTCAGCATCTGCATTTCATTATGAAGACCTCCCTTATATCTTCACCCCTACACACATGGCACATGAAGGTGACCCACTCCTGCTTATACTGTATTGCTTCTACCACAAGGGCCGTGTTATAAGTTATTTTCCTTCCTGCAGGAAGCTACAGCTAATGTTACTCTAATATGTCTTATGCTTCCCTCTAAGGCCGTGTCCTCTCTTCTGCAACTCCTATTTGAAGATAGTGAGTTGAATCCTGGTCCCATTCCTCCAGATCACAGAGTCTGCTCCCCAGCTGATATGTTGGACAAAAACAAGGGGTTTAAAGTTAGTACACATGAATGTAAGCAGTCTTAGGCCCAATATCCAAGCGTTAGAAGGCTGGGTTGACCTGCATGTCCCTGACTTAGTTGCCATCCCTCAGACCTGGCTAAAACCTTCTCTAAGGAACCCCACCCCTGCCTTTTTACTAAAATGACAGGTGGCATGCTGTTGGTGTTGGCAGCAATACCTGGTGGGGGACCTGGGTTCGGGGAGGATGAGGTTACCTAGCACAAGGGACCTAGGTTTGGCTACTCTGCACAGAGGCACCCAAGTAAATCCAACTACAGGAAGCAATAACTGTAATGTCCAGAACCAGAATTGGGATTTTTCAGTGTGGCTTTATTTATTAACTAACTGAACATAAACAAAGCATTGCATGGTCCCCCAAATGGCTACGTTACTGTATGTGCAGATTAGAGGTTAACCAAGCGGTCCATTTGAGGAATGAACACATTACTACAGTTGTCTGGTTTTGGACCCACCAGGCACTCAGCCCGGACTTTGCATGTGCTTTGGATACATAGCCCGACTGGCCCGGCTCCCCTGCCAGCCACTTGACTGACGGTCCACTTGAAGAATGAACCCAAACTTTATTTGGAAAGACATCCCATCAAACAAGGAGACTCCCAAACTGTGGCTCCCCATACCACTTAGAGTCTGCGACTCCTAGAGAGATTTTCAAGTTGCGACCCATGTCTGGGTACCCACCCCATCACTGGCCAAGTGCATGAGGCAAGTAGCAAAACACAGAAGAAATCTGTAGAGGTGGACCTGGTTACTAAAGATGGGGGGTTTTCCCACCTCCAGCTCCCACAGCCCATACCCGGCCATTTCTCTGGATACACACAGAAAACTTTAGAACTTTAAAATGTAGATTGAACGGTGGATGACCTGTAGCACCCCCTCTACAGCATTACTTGAAATCCAATAAAACTTTAGACTGTTTGCTCCATTTGTTCATCCTAGTAAACATAGTCCTCCCAAATAGCAGTCCACATTAATTTCCCAACAGAAGAAAACAATTTGTTTGCCCCTTCAAATGGAGCCAAACACTCACCCATTCGTTGCAGGTGCCCCACAGGTGAAGTAACACTTTCTTTGCTTATACAAGAACAGACTAAATAAAACCAGGCAGCTTCCTTCCATAGTGGGAGAAGGGGTTGCCCTGGAACCCACAGAACTTTCCTCCCCGGAGAAGGGGGCACTGAGTTCCGGGGACGGTCTCCACCACTAAAAAAGGTAAACACAGGAACACTTCCTTCTTTTTTGAAACAAACTGAAGACTGACTGACTTCCTTCCTGTTTGCTTTAGGACAAACTGAAGAAGAATGCCCTTTGAATTTCCCAAAGTTCTAAACTCACTCTCTGAGCTGTAGATTCCAATGTGGCTCATGCAGCTGCGACAGTTCTATAGTGATGTAATCTCTCAAGTCTCAGCTGTGACTGAGGACAGAGTGAGACAGTGTGAAACCCATTTAACTGGAGTTTCAAAAGCTGCCTTCCCTGCCTACCACTAGGTCTTACTGGGATTCTAGTAACCCCGGGTAACAAAGGGGTTACACTCACCCTTGACCAGGAAAATGACTGTCCCCAGTCATTGCACCCGGCCTTAGGCCATCCCACCCTATGTGCTACCTGCGGAGGGGGTGATCAGGCCCCTCTACCATGTGCAAGCACAGGTAGGCAACACTAAGGGCCTAGAGGCCTATAGCTGACATGTCAGCCTCTACTCTATCCACTTACTGTGGACACCTAGTGGCTCTGGTAGAACTGTCCAGAGCATAGCCCTGATAGATCAGCACTGCAATCCCTCCGGCCGTTCAGGACCACAGCCTGTCTATCCCCCCTAACCCTCTAGGGAAAACCTATCTGCCTCTAACATAATATTCCCAAATAAAACAAAACCTGGGGACCTCCCCGACCTTGGGCAGCCTGCAATAATAACACAGTACATTTAAATTCTGCACCATAAGCATTGACAAGGAACTCCGATGAGCCCCTCCTCCTCTTCTTGTCTTCTCTTCTGTCTTCCAGGAACACCTGTAAGAAAAGACAAAAAAAAAAAAAAACACATCCTAATCTGCATGCACAGTCTATCTAAACAACAACAACCCTTACCATACAGAAAAAAACAAAACACTGAACAATCCCAAAAAATAAATTTTTTTTTTCTTTTTAGAAAAGATAGAAAAACACAGTATTTACATTAAAGTACAGTAATGACATTGGTTACAATACACCTTTGTGGGGGATGGAGTACCCTAAAAGTCCCAACTAGTGACCGCAAGGCCCGAAGGCTAGTCCATTAAAGAGTCTCTCCTGGGCCGGAGTTCCGTGAAACATAGTCCTTAAAGGCCATAATCTCGAAGGGGAGAGTCTTTGCGGACAGTTCACACATTTTTGAAGCCTGTAGTGTAGGGTGTGTACTGCAATGTCATAAAGATAGAAAGAAAAAGGGTTTTTTGGACTTACCAGCCTCTTGAAGTATAAGACTAGGCACCGACCTGCACCGCAGCCGAAGACTCTCCCTGGCAGCATTTCTTCTGATACAGCTGGGCGGACATCTTCCGGGAAACACAGGAGGGCACATCTGGAAACAGCTGGGCTGATGTCATTTCTGGAGAAGGAACCTTAGAACAGGAACAAAAAGAAAAACAGCTGGTCCGGCGTCATCTGATTACCAGGCGATGAACAGGAAAACAGCCGGGCTGGTGTCCTCTCTGGATCTGAAGTCATCTGGTGGGCTAGTAGATGGTTGCTGATCAAGACAGTACACTGTGGACTGATGAAGGTGGGGCACCTGATCCTTGGTTATTCATATTGGCAGATCAATAAGGGCACTTCACAGTCTAGATGTGGCAGTATTGACTACCACTGCTCGGCTCTCCATTTTGTAGGCACGGGCTTAATTACTGGGAGGTCCTTGCACTGAGGCCAATAGTAGAGGTCAGGGCTTGAATTATTACTCCGTCTGGCTGCACATAATTCACGCAGTGGACTTCACGTCCTGTCCATCCACTATTCTCACTCTGTCCATAAACAGTGTCCTGCCTCTCTTCCACTGTGTATACTTTTAGTGGAACAGTCTATTCTTTACATGCTGGTTAGCCCCAGGATGCACATGTTTCATTGCTTCATCCCAGATCCAGGATTTCCTGCAGTTCTCAATCTCCTCCCAGACTCTCTGAGGAAAGGTAGGAGCAGTCATACCAAAGATTTCATTGGCCTTTCTACAGACCAGTCTCTCCTCTTTACTTGCTTTGGTCAATCTGAGACCGCTGGCCTGGCTTGGGGATGGCCAGTCCTGGTTCTGCCAGCTTCGCATCCTCAATGAAATTAAAAAAGGATCCCTGACTTCTTCTTCTTCTGGTGAAGCCAGCGCAGTGGCATCACCACCTTCTTGAACACATTCCTCTGAGGCAAGACCTTGAGGCTGTGTACCCGTTCCTTTCTCACAAGGCCACATAGGTTCCCCCTCATCTTCCTCTTCACTGAGGATCTGAGCCCAGGAGTGAGCAGTAGTTCTCACCCCCGAGACTATCCATTCATCACTGGGAGTGGAGGTCGACACCTCCCATTCAAAGGCCTCCCGCATCTCATCTTCACCTTCGAGACTTGGGCTAGGCCCCCCCACCCAGGGGTCTATTGATGCTTTATCTGAACTTACCTTTTGAGATCCAGCATCCAATGCTTCAACTTCAGATTCAGTCTCTAATTCTGTACTCTCTAACTTTGTGCCACACTCCCCTGAGGGACCTTCCTCCACAGGCTCTGCCTGATGCTGTGTGCTGCCAACTGCAGATTCTTGAATTTTTGTCCATGTGGGAGCCAAACGAATTGGAGGCGCTTTTATACAAGCCATGTTTTTGTAGACATCCAGCACAGTGAGGAATCATGAAGACATCCCTTCCAGCACTCAAGCACATCTGGCATACACACACTGGATAATTAGGAATTGCCACATCAGGAGGGAGTTGCCCTCTATAGCACCACTTTTCAATATCTCTCAATCTATTTACTGCTGCTGTTACTGCAACCCGGGCATGATCCAGGTAACGAGCTGGTCCTGAGGCCATAACTGCAGAAAAACAGACAAAATTCACTGTAACTGAAAGTCCCACTTTAATGAACACCTCTGTAGCTTTAAAATGGCTCCTCTGCTGCTGTGTTTACTTTACTACCCCACCCTGTAATGGCAGCGGTAGCACTCCTGTGCATCAACATTCAGACTCTGGGTCAAGCCACTGCGCACCCGATTTACATCAGCTACTAATAACTTTTACTCAGACTGCACAACTTGCTCTGTTCTGGCTGTTCACACATTTACAGGATTTTCCTTGGACTTTTCACATGCTGGCAACATTCATTTAATTACAGTCCCTTTAAAACTTCAGGTTTCAGCACAAGATTGCCTTCTTCTACTAGTGTTGCACTTTTTACAACCCACAGTCTTTCTCTGGCTGCAAACTTTAAACTGAGGCTACTTTCATTGCTATGCACACATTTAATGGCTTTACAGACTTACACTTGCCAGCAGGACATCACACAATCGCTACTTGCAAAGTGACTATACAGCTGCACACACATTTTATATGGCATTACTGAAAATCACTGATTTGAGCAGTTTTAATTATTTACTCACTGTTATTGTAGCAGATTGCTGCGATGGGGTAAAATGGCCTGCAGCCAGATTTTGAAGGCCTCAGAATGCAAACAGGCGGGCAGCCTCCGCGATCGTTGTTTTAACCACACAATTCACTGATCCCACGATCGATATGTGGGTTGAGCCCGATTTTTTAACTAGAAAGTCACTTTTTTACTGTTTACAGCGCTTTGATTACTTCACAAACGCTCCTCCACTGCCAGTACATGCACTACTCTCTGTCTCCCTCTTGAATGCTGAAGCAGACTCAGAAGAGCTGGCTGAGGGGCGGGACTAATGGCAAACTGACCAACCACATGACGCCTTGCAAATGAGCCTCTTCTTCCTCGCGAGGGCTCCTCTCCTCATGGCGATCGTCGAGCAGGCAAATTTAAACTGAAAAATGCACTTTTTTTTCCTCAACTGACTCCACGGCGGGAGCCCATTTCAACCATGTAACATGCCATTAACTCTGCAGTCTCTAGCATTGCACAGAAAGCATTTCCAACGTCCAGGGCATAATTTCTCTGTTGCTACCCCTAGTTTTCCACACTTTCCTTAACAGAAATTCATTTTAAAAGCATTTCAAACATCCAGGGCATAATTGCTCTGTTGCTACCCCTAGTTTTTCACACTTTCCTTCACAGAAATTCATTTTAAAAGCATTTCAAACGTCCAGGGCATATTTTCTCTGTTGCTACCCCTAGTTTTCCACACTTTCCTTCACAGAAATTCATTTTTAAAACTGACAAAAACGCGGTAAACAATTTTTGATGCAGGACAAGGACACACACTTTGGCTTTACAGCTCCTTGGTAAACAGTTGGCATTTTTTAAACAGCAGCACAAGATTCACAGCACACAGCAACACACTAGGGAAATTGCTTCAACTTTTTTGGGCTACTGACTGCCAGATAGCCAAAACGCTAGCCTACTTGCCCAAGCACCTTCCTTCCCGAACAAATCCAAAGCGGTGCCATTTTTGTAAGGAACCCCACCCCTGCCTTTTTACTAAAACTACAGTTGGCATGCTGTTGGCGTTGGCAGCAATACCTGGTGGGGGACCTGGGTTCGGGGAGGATGAGGTTACCTGGCACAAGGGACCTAGGTTTGGCTACTCTGCACAGGGCACCAAGTAAATCCAACTACAGGAAGCAATAACTGTAATGTCCAGAACCAGAATTGGGATTTTTCAGTGTGGCTTTATTTATTAACTAACTGAACATAAACAAAGCATTGCATGGTCCCCCAAAGGGCTGCGTTACTGTATGTGCAGATTAGAGGTTAACCAAGCGGTCCATTTGAGGAATGAACACATTACTACAGTTGTCTGGCTTTGGACCCACCAGGCACTCAGCCTGGACTTTGCATGCACTTTGGATACATAGCCCGACTGGCCCGGCTCCCCTGCCGGCCACTTGACTGACGGTCCACTTGAAGAATGAACCCAAACTTTACTTGGAAAGACATCCCATCAAACAAGGAGACTCCCAAACTGTGGCTTCCCACACCACTTAGAGTCTATGACTCCTAGAGAGATTTGTTTTCTTACTTCCAGTCGAAACTCCCATCAAACAAGGAGACTCCCATCCAACAAGGAGTAATTTTCCCATCCTGTGGCTCCCACACCACTTAGAGTCTGTGACTCCTAGAGATTTTCAAGTTCGACCCACATCTGGGTACCCACCCGTCACTGGCCAAGTGCATGAGGCAAGTAGCAAAACACAGAAGAAATCCGTAGAGGTGGACCTGGTTACTAAAGATGGGGGGTTTTCCCACCTCCAGCTCCCACAGCCCATACCCGGCCATTTCTCTGGATACACACAGAAAACTTTAGAACTTTAAAATGTAGATTGAATGGTGGATGACCTGAAGCACCCCCTCTATAGCATTACTTGAAATCCAGTAAAACTTTAGACTGTTTGACTGCTCCATTTGTTCGTCCTAGTAAACATAGTCCTCCCAAATAGCAGTCCACATTCACTCCCCAACTGAAGAAAACAATTTGTTTGCCTCTTCAAATGGAGCCAAACACTCACCCATTCGTTGCAGGTGTCCCACAGGCGAGGTAACACTTTCTTTGCTGTTATACAAGAACAGACTAAATAAAACCAGGCAGCTTCCTTCCATAGTGGGAGAAGGGGATTGCCCCTGGAACCCACAGAGAACTTTTCCTCCCTGAGGCACTGAGACCGGGGGAGCGGTCTCCACCACTTTAAAAAAGGTAAACACAGGAACACTTCCTTCTTTTTTGAACAAACTGAAGACTGACTTCCTTCCTGTTTGCTTTAGGACAAACTGAAGAAGAATGCCCTTTGAATTTCCCAAAGTTCTAAACTCACTCCCTGAGCTGTAGATTCCAATGTGGCTCATGCAGCTGCGACAGTTCTATAGTGATGTCATCTCTCAAGTCTCAGCTGTGACTGAGGACAGAGTGAGACAGTGTGAAACCCATTTAACTGGAGTTTCAGAAGCTGCCTTCCCTGCCTACCACTAGGTCTTACTGGGATTCTAGTAACCCCAGGTAACAAAGGGGTTACATGTCCATTATCCCCAATGAGGTAGATTTACCAGGGTAATCCACCTTCAGTTGGAATAGGATCTGTAAGAATGGGGAGGCATCCTTCTCTATGTTGAATCTTCCCTCCATGCCACACTGATAACTATCCCTGCTCTAGAAAATTTGGATAGTGAGGCTGCAATAATTAAGCTACTCCTTGAGGGTACAAAGCCACTACATGTGGGCTGTGCATACAACCCCCCACAGTTGACAAATTCTGCCCTTGCTTCTCTTACTAAAGCTCTCTCTGAGTTGGCTTTAGGTGAGTTAATAGTTCTCGGGTACTTCAATATTAACTGGGTCTCTAAGTCAGGTGGTGGGCTGAAGGCGATTATTTTGGAGGCCTAACTTAATCAAATATCACAAAACTGACTCGATTAAACAAATTGGGTAACCATACCCTACTTGACTGGGTCCTTGTCTCCAAACCAGATTAGATCAGAGCTACAGGCATATTCGCTAACTCCCGCAGTGACCACTCCCGTATCTTCTATGTGTGGAATAATGCTTTTCCTTAACTTGAAAAACTGGAATACAGACATGGAATATCATCTAAAAAGTTGTCTGGCAACTTTTTAGATGATATTCCATGGCAACTTTTTAGATGATATTCCATGTCTGTATTCCAGTTTTTCATTACCTCACAGGTTAATAACATGTAATCTAATACTGCAAATTGGTATATAACTGTACACAAAAATATTTCATTTGCATCATTACTAATTGGCATTATAACAATATTGTGGCTGAGAAATAATGGTATTGTTTTCACATTTAATGCCCATGTAACATGTACAGTATTTGCAAGTGTGTACACTTACATTTACTAAATGTCAGTACTGTAGCTGTGATGTAAGTTCTCATTCAGAAATCGGTCCCTCATGCACTTACTTACTGAACATGCAATATTGGACCCTATTCAAATAGGTGACAGGGAATGTGTCAAATGTGCATACCCAGGCCTGGCAATCAACAACAACCATCCAATCAGATGGACTGCCCACCAGCAGACAGGATCCTATACTCTGAGTGGAGTGGGGAGTTGTGGAATATGACTGGTCCTCCCAGAACTGTTGTTTTCCAAGAAGGGGACTTACTGGTCTGCCCATGTTCACCACCATGCCCCCCCATCCTCATGGTGTAGTCAGAGGGCTGAGGTAGCTTGGTGTGAAGGATCGTGCCATGGCCGCCACCAAGTTCAGCCAGTGGAAAGGGCATGTAAAAGCTAAGGAAGGGTCCCTGCCTCTGTATCCTGCGCCACCCACCATCACTTCACTCGGCAGATCGGTGATAAATCATGGCATGTAGCCATGTTCCACCCCAGCCACCCACCTGGGCAGCAGCAGGACAGGTTTGTGGGTGTAGAAAAGGTGTGGGTCAATGCCGCAGAAGCAGCACATTTCTTAGTAACTACAGAACTGTTACAAGTCAGTAAGTATTTATGTAAATGATTGATTGATTGATTTTTATTGTATAAGTAAACAATGTAGTGTTATAGCCATTAACAATATTAGATAGCGTTTTTATTAGGCAGCACATTACATAGAAACATAGAAGCTGACAGCAGATAAGGACCACAAGGCCCATCCAGTCTTCCCATTTCTTTTTCTACCTTATGAATGTGCCATCGGCATTTGCTCTGTCAATGGCCTATTTATTCATACTTATCTGCATTGCTCCCTTATGCCTGTCCTATGCCTGTTTGAAGCCCTGCACTGTATTCATATCCACCACTTCCTGAGGTAGGCCATTCCATGCATCCACCACCCTTTCTGTGAAAAAGAACTTCCTCACAGTACCCATTAATCGGCCTCCCTCTAATCTCATGCTGTGTCCTCTTGTCCTGCTATTTTTCTTATATTGAAACATATTAGACTCTTTCACCTGGTTAATGCCCTTAAGGTGTTTGAATGTTTCAATCATATCACCTCTCTCCCTCCTATGCTGTAGGATATACATATTGAGTTCCGTTAATCTGTCCTCATATGTTTTCTGATGCAGTCCCTGCACCATTTTGGTTGCCCTTCTCTGGACTGCCTCAATTTGGTTCATGTCCTTGTGAAGGTGTGGCCTCCAGTACTGCATGCAGTACTCCAGATGGGGCCTAACCAGTGTCTTGTAAGGAGGGATTATTACCTCCTTCTTACGACTTGTGATACCCGTACTAATACACCCCATCATCCCCCTAGCCTTACCTACTGCTTTAATGATCTGCTTGGATGATTTCAGGTCATCTGTGATGATGATGCCCAAGTCATTTTCTTCCTTTGTGACTGCCAGCAACTCCCCTCCCAACCTATAGGTGGCTTCAGGGTTTGTCTTCCCTATGTGCATGATCTTGCACTTCTTTGTGTTAAACCATAGTTGCCACTCTTCCAACCATTTTGTCAGTTTATCCAGATCTCTTCTCATTCTGCCAACCCCATCTGGATCATCTACGCTGTTGCAGATCTTGGTGTCATCTGCAAACAGACAAACCTTACCCTTCAGTCCATCTGCAAAGTCACTGATGAAGATATTGAAGAGGACTGACCCCAGGACTGGTCCCTGAGGTACCCCACTTGTGACTTGCATTTTTTTCTGACTGTATGCTGTTTACCACCACTCTCTGTTTTCTGCCCGTCAAACAGTTTGCCACCCAGTTGACCAACTTCTGACCCACTCTGAGCCTACCCATCTTATGAATCAATCTTCTATGTGGAACAGTATCGAAAGCTTTGCTGAAGTAAAGGTAGGCAACATCAACTGCTCCCCCTTGGTCCACCACTCTGGTTACTCAGTCAAAGAAATCTATGAGATTAGTTTGACAGGACCTTCCTATTGTAAACCCATGCTGTCTTGGATCCTGTGCTCCTATGGATTCCAGGTGTTGCACTATCCTTTCCTTAAGGAGTGCCTCCATAATCTTGACAACTACTGAGGTAAGATTGACTGATTTGTAGTTCCCTGCCTCCTCCCTGCTATCGCTCTTGTGTAGTGGGATCACATGAGCCCTTCTCCAGTCTTCTGAGACCTCTCCTGTGCTCAGAGACTCACTAAACAGTTCTGGTAATGGCTCTGCTAGTTCTACCCTTAGCTCCTTTTAGTACCCTGGAATGTATGCCATCAGGTTCCATTGCCTTGTCCACCCTGAGCTTATCGAACTCTTGTAGGACCCTTTCTTTTGTGAAGGGACTAGTGCACATCTTCCTCCCCCCTGTGTCCATGGTGCTGAGCTATGGGCCCTGCTGAGCAGAAGTATCTAATTTAGGATAGATGCTTTTACATGGTCCTCCTCCTCACATGCCCCCTTTTCTCCTTTGATCTTAGCAATACCCCCTCTGAACTTTCTCCTTTCACTAATGTATCTATAGAAAGTCTTGTCACCTTCTTTTACTGTTCATGATAGTGTTTCCTCAGTTTGGGCCTTTGCCTGCCTTACTGCCTTCCCTGCTTCCCTTAGGGAAGTTTGGTATGCCTCCCTATCTTCGTCCTGCTGCGTTCCTTTATATTTTATGAAGGCCAGCCTTGATCTGACCTTTTCTGCTACTGTTTTTGAGAACCAACGTGGTTTCCTTCATTTTTTGCACTTCCCTTTCTCTCTAACACAATAGGATGTTGCTTCAAGTACTGCATCCTTAATACTTACCCACTTTGCCTATAACCCCTAACCCATATTTCTTCTTGCCAGGGCTAGCTTAACTCTGTTGGCCATCTTATCAAAGTCGGCTCCTCTGAAGTCCCATATTTCTGCCTTGGAATTAGATGATTTGGTTCTAGTGGCCAAATTGAACCATACCACGTGATGGTCACTGGCCCAGAGGTGACCTTTTACCTGGAGATCTGTGATCCTTTCCCTGTTGATCAGTACTAGATCTAGGAGAGCCCTGTCTCTTGTGGGTTGTTGTACCAGTTGTTTGAGGCCCTCCCCCTGCAGGGAATCCACTATGTGTCTAGTTCTGACAGATGTTCCTGCTGATATTGACCAATCTGTATAATGAGGGAATGATTTCTGAAGGAGAGCATACATCAGAACTACAATACTTGTATTTGATCAACGTAAGTGCATAGTAGTTACGCCCTTCTTCTTACACTAAGTGTCAGTTTCTGTGTACTTTGTAAATACGTGCTAGTTAGACATTAACTTTGGAAACAATGCCGTAGAAGCAGCACATTCCTTAGTAACTACAGCAATGTTACACCCTCCTTACACTTTAAGTGTCAGTTTCTGCATATTTACTTTGCAAATACATGTTAGTGAGGCATTAACTATGGAAACAATGCCACAGAAGCAGCACATTCCTTAGTAACTATAGCACTATTACAAGCCAATAAGTACGTTTGTAAATTAATAATGGAGCTCATCCCCCCGCTGTCTCTCTGGGTTCACGTCATAACTTTGCTGAGCACGGGGACAGATTGGGGGTGGATCTAAAGACCGGTAAGTAAAAGTGACCTGGTGGGGGAAATTTTATGAGTGTACTTTGCTACATGTTTCTATTGCACTGTAATTTTATTCCGGGTGGCCCCTGAAAAAGGGACTGTACTGTCTCAGTGGGCCTACCTGGTTACCAAAATTCAAATAAATAAATAAATTAACTACTGGAAATCTTGTGGACAAATATATATGCCACGTTTCAGGAGGTAAGGCACCGAAATAGGTGGTGCAAATCTCCTTTCATTTAACTTGGTAAGTCTCTTTAACAACTATACTATACTGCAGCAAGTTCATGAGGGAATGATTTCTGAAGTATAACGTACATCAGTAACAAGTCTCAATAACTACACTGTAACTAGTGTATAACTACACTGTAACTGCACTACGATGTAGTTAACTGGCTTCACAATGTGTGTTGTGTACTTACACAATTTTAACTGTGCTGCTTCTGTGGCATTGACCCACATCTCTTCTGCACCCACACCCCTGTCCTGCTGCTGCCCAGGTGGGTGGCTGGGGGGTGGGGCATGGCTGTATGCCATGCTATATGCCTGATCTGCTGTATGGAGTAGTGGTGGGTGATGCCAGATACACAGGCAGGGACCCTTCCTTAGCCATTACATGCCCTTTCCACTGGCTGAACAGGGTGGTGACTGTGGCAGCATCCTTCACATCAAGCTACCCCAGCTGTTTGACTATACCAGGAGGGCTGGGGGCATGGCAGTGAACACGGACAGACCAGTAGGTCCTCCTCACTGGAAACCAGAAGTACTGGGAGGACTAGCCATGTCCCACCATTCCCCACCCAACACAGAGTGTAGGATCCAGTCTGCTGGTGGGCAGTCCATCTGTTTTGAATGGCTGCTGTTGATCACCAGGCCTGGGTATGCACATTTGACACATTCCCTGCCACCTGTGTGAATAGGGTTCAATATTAGATGGCATGTCTAGTAAGCAGTAAGTTCACAAGGGAATGATTTCTGAATGACAATTTACATTACAGCTACATTAATAACGTTTGATAAATGTAAGTGTGCACACTTGCAAATACATGTCACCTAGGCATGAACTGTGAAAACAATACCATTATTTCTTAGCCACAATATTGTTACAATGCCATTTAGTATTCATACAATGAAACATTTTTGTGTAATATATCAATTCACAATATTAAACTGCATGTTTATTAACTTATAAGCTCATGAAAAACTAGAATACAGACATGGAATATCATCTAAAGAGTTGCCAGTCGGTGCATTTAAGTGTAGCAGATTGATGTGACATTGTAATCCTATTTTAGTTACCATTCTGATGTTTTTTTAGTTTTTCTTTATGATTACATTTTAATTAAATTTCAAATAGACAGACTATTGAAACAGCCCACAAGCTCTGGATTCATATGTAGTTACACTTGTAAGAAAAATGTAATAATGCCAAAATTAGTAACTTGGTAATTACACAATAGATTTGTTGTTACAATTTGCAATAACTATTACATGTGTACTTGCCCCTGTAAGAACAAATTACATAATGCCAGAAGAGATAACAGTGGTTGTTGCACAACAGATTTTCTGTTAAACTTTGCAACAGCTATAAAATATGTGGTTACATTTATCAGAATTAATTGATTTGTGCCAAAAGGGAGACAGTAGTAGTTGCACATATAACTGTTACTTCACACAAATTGTGTAAGTACACAACATGCATATGTGAAACTAGTTAAAAACTACATAGTAGTTACTTGTAACTGCACAGTAGTTAAAGTGCAATTACAATGTAGTTATACAGTAGATACAGTGTAGTTAATGATGCTTAGTTACCGGATTCTGCCCAGCATTTATTTGTAACTTCCTCCCTGCTGCCAATGCCCATGCTCGTTTTTAGCAGCTGAGAGTAAAATGGCAACAATTAAAGTGGCTAAACCACACTGTTAGGAGGTCTATGAAGGCAAGAGATAAAGCTTGATGGATCTTTAGAAACTCAGAAATGCCTGTAAAAGGGACCTGAAAACTGCCAAAAGTAAACACCTATGGCACAGAGAAAAAGCAGAGTTACTAAAGTACTTCTGCTCAGTCTTCATGAAGGAAGAATATGGCAACTGACCTCCACTAGGTAAAAAACTTAGCCTTGCAGATGGGGTGGACATGAGTCCCTTCATGGTGGAAAGAGTTCTGAAAGGACTCAACAAATTAAAGGTAGAAAAAGGCAATGGTGCCAAATGAGGTACACCCAAGAATTCTGAGAGAGCTTGGGAAAGAACTGGCAGCATCTCTAGCAAAACTCTTTAACATGTCATTGGAGAGCAGGCAGATTCCAGAGGACTGAAAAAGGGTTATGGTGGTGCCACTTCACAAGAGTGGCAGCAAAGAACCACCCAGTTAGCCTCACATCAGTGGTGGGAAGGCTGACGGAATCCCTGTTAAAGGAAAGGATACTGGCATTTTTAGAGGCAAGCAATCAAATTGACCCAAGGCAACATGGCTTCACAGCAGGAAGGTCCAGCCAAACAAACCTAGTCAATGTTTTTGACTGGATCACTAGGACAGTAGACCAGGGGGCAGCCATTGATGTTGTCAGCCTGGACTTCAGCAAGGCCTTTGACTCCTTGCCACACAGGAGGTTGGTCAGTAAACTAGGACCCGTCAGAGTAGGGCATAAATTAACTTGCTGGGTGCAAAACTGGCTAAATGAGAGGATTCAGAGGGTACTAGTGAATGGGACCCTGTCAAAAGAAGATATGGTCACCAGCAGAGTGTCACAAGGATTGGTGCTGGGACCAGTCCTCTTGGACATATTCATCAGTGACCTTACAAAG